>CM030798.1:3930000-6330000 GCA_018127125.1 Rhododendron griersonianum | reverse complement strand
AACAAAAAAATGCAAAATCCTACATGGCTGAACTAGGGTTTCAACTCAACTCCCGCGACACGAACATTGGTTGAACTTGTTATAGCACGGCTTGCTTTAAGCCACAAATTTTGCTCGGCCGTACCTTACGATCTTCTATCGTATTCCCCACACGTTTAGAACATGAACTGAGTGTCAACTCTTTCGTGATCTATTAGCTCTCTCTATTTCGTGAATAATAAAAAAATGTGCAACTGACCTAGAGAGCATAGCGTGTATATATAGGGCTACGATAGGGACTTAACGAATAATAAGTTAGGGCTCCCGCTGTAAATAAGAAACCCTAATCTTACCAGGATTCTATTTCTTATTTCACTAATTATAATTCACCCCACTACAAAATTATAACTGCACTACCGTCCTTATCTCAATTATATTACGAGCTCCATGATATTAAATACTTAAATATCTATCCACGTTAAGATTACAAATACCCATTGATTAAATTAAATTACCGACAATTATATCTAACCAACATCTATAATTCCTTGACTCGTCCACTTAACTTATTTGATATGTCGGATACAAATATCCACCTACAAGGTTTAACATAATCGAAACTTATAAGCTTACTCAAGAGGGTATCATCAATCCCTTCTGGGATGTGGATTCCATTGATAATTAATAGCTATCTTACATATAATGTTGTGACCCAACTTACTGAGATTATTGACCCTAAAGAGGATCTCACTCTCTAATAAATCAAAGTCAACAACATTAGATATATATACCTATTAATTATGTTTTCATTAAGAGCATAAGCATTCATAATAACCATGAGGTTCTAATTGTCTTATAAAGTCAGTACAAAAACAATTGCCTCAAAGTGGTCCCGTTCAATACAGACAAAGTGTACTAGCACAATGAGTTGGAACTAGATTGTTCCTCGTAGTCAAGACAGACCTACTAAAATAGGGAAGTGCTACAATACACACCCCTTATTTGGGTGTGTATCATATGCACCCTCATTGAAACACACCAAAATGTTATGATTCCCAAAATGTTATGAATCTATTGCTAAAAAGTTACGAATCATATTGATGAAAAGTTACAAATTTTTAGTATAAAAGTTACGATACAAAATAAAATGTTATGAATAAACAGTCCTACAAGTAATTTTTTATGAGGTGGCATAATATGAACCACACAATAGGTGCATATGGTACACATCTTAAAGGGTGTGTATTGAAGACTTTTCCACTAAAATATTGTACTACAATCTGTAGACACCCCAATCTGGGCTTCCAGATTAGTTTACTTTTGGTTTTTTATTCCCCGATGATGAAACGGATCAAGAAAACCCCGGGAATGATATCATGTTTGAGCTTTGAGTGTTTGACACCCCTTTTGAACCTAACCTAACCTAACCCTTAAACCTACCAAAACCCTACTAGCACGTGTTGGTTGAGACCTAGCGCGCGTGGGTCAAAGTGCCAGGTATTGGTAAAATGGTTAGGTTTGACCGTGGACCACGTAGAGACTCGCAAATTTATTATTAATTCGAAAGTCGTTTAATGGTTAATGGGGATCGTGTAAATTAATATAGTTGTACGTACGTTTGTGGGGGTGTACAGAGATACGTATTCGGGTGTGTATCGGACTCTCGAAGAATAGTAAAATGTTAGTTTTGAGGTTATATTGATATTTGGTAGTGTTGGTGGCAAGTGGGGTTGATTCGGTAACCATCGAAAAAAATTCATTTTCTGCCTTTCTTGAACTGGTACTGGCCGTTGCCCAGTACCGGTACATGATGTCCAGAAGTTGTGTTTTCTGGCATTTTGAAGGCTCATGAACTGGTACTGGGAGTCGCCCAGTACCGGTACAAGCTCTGTTTTCTGCACTTTTTTAGCACGCTTTTTGGACCACTATAAATACCCCTTTATGTCATTTCTCACACCCAAAGGCCACGAAATTAGATCTCAAAACTCTCTCTCACCCACCCAACTCCAATCTCACCCAAATCTCTTGATTTCAAGTTCAAATCTTCAAGATCCAAGGGTTTTCTTCATCAAAATCACTTGAATCTCACATTTGGTGAACAAGGGGTAAGTTTTATGTTCTTGCTCTCACTTTGGGGCTCTCACCCACGTTTTTCTCTCTCTCCTCTCGATTATTGGTTGATCTTTGCTTGTTATTCATGTTTTTGAGCTTTATTCACTCTAGATCTTGTACCCAAGCTCGGGTGAGACTTGTCCTTGGAGCATTCACGTTCATTGCTCTTGGTAGACCTCGGGTTTTGCTCAAAACCCAC
This sequence comes from Rhododendron griersonianum, assembly GCA_018127125.1. Lineage (NCBI taxonomy): Eukaryota > Viridiplantae > Streptophyta > Magnoliopsida > Ericales > Ericaceae > Rhododendron > Rhododendron griersonianum. The sequence goes on along the minus strand of CM030798.1, from coordinate 6,327,710 downwards.
TTTAGTAGGGATTTCTCTCTTCCTCTACATGTTTGTGGTGGTTATGCGTGTTACGGGTATTTGTTTTGTTATACAAGGTTGAATGGAATGTTTTATAGCTTGTGGATTTCATTTCTCTTGAAAATGATATAGTGTTATTGATTTTTATGGTCCTAGAGCTATGTGTGACGTGATAGCTAATGTTGGCATATGTGTGGATTGGGTCTGTGGCATTGGTTTTAATTATGACGAATGTGAGGTTGTCATGGTGAATCGAATGTGGAGTATATTGTGACGCAAGGGGTGGAAACACAAACACGCAAGGGGTGGAGTATATTGTGACGCAAGGGGTGGAAATACAAACTCGCAAGGGGTGGAAATTTGTTGGAAGGAGTGTGTATGCGTGATTGTGTGCGAATATGCATAAGAATTGCTATGATACTTGTAAAGTGTGTTAAGGTGCATTGTTTGGATTTGCCATTTAATTTGATTTGCCTGTTCATGCTTATCACCTCATTGCATATAGATTTTGTAGAGAATTTTCTACTGGGCTAGTGTAGCTCAGCAAAATCCTTCTTTTCAGGTTGGAATGCAGGGCAATAGGTTGCATGACATGGTGCGCTTGGACACGAAGATTATTTTGGAAGCTAATTTGGTTTAGTTATTTGCTCATCTTTAGAACAGACTTACTTTGATTAAAGATGGCCTTGTAACTAATTTTTACTCTTGGATTATCTTTTGACCTAAGTTGTAATATTCGAAACTCAATTGTATTTGTACTTAAGTAAATTTGGGCCGGAGTGCCAATGTTTTGTACTTTGAAACTTGGGGACTTGATTTGTAATTAAACAGGTGGGAACTCATTTTGGGTAATATTTACTTTATGCGAGGATCTTTTGTTGAAATGGTTTATTAATTAATGTTGAAAATTGAGGGCGTGACAAATTGGTATCAGAGCGACTAGGTTTGAATACTTTGAGACCGTGGGGAGACTTCTAGTCTCATGGGTTCAAAAGTCACGCCATTTGCATAACATAGGTGTGTTTATGTGCATTGATCGTTACTTGGCTTATGTGGCATTGCATTTTAAACATGATAGGGTGGTGTTGAGTTGATTTGGCTCTTGTTGGGATAGTTGGGGTTTAAACCTCATTAAATAATGTGATCGTTGATAAGTTTCTCTTTCTTATAACTTGTAGCTAGATGCCTCCGAGAAAGCGTGCTAGAGCAGGTGAGGCCGAGAGTCGGGGTGGTGGTGGCTGCGGCCGTGGCCGTGGTCGTGGCCGAGGGGTGCCAATTGAGGATGAGGTTAGTCAGCATGGGGAGAATCCGAGTGGGAATTCGGGGGAAGGGGCCGGACGTGGTCAGGGACAGGAGGTACCGGTTGTTCAAAACCCTTTTGCTAGGGACTTCGTTGCGGCTCTTGCGGCCGCTAACCTTTTAAACCCCGCGCCAAGGGAAGGTGCTGAAAGTCGTGCTTTGTCGGCTATGAGGGAATTCAGCCATAGGAATCCACCGACGTTTGATGGGTCGAGCAGTGACCCTCTTGTAGCCGATCATTGGCTAGCACAGATTCGAAAGCTTTTCAGGGCTCTTGGGATTACGGAGGATGACTTGCGAGTCAACATTGTGGCTGTCCAACTTACTGGGGAAGCTAATGAGTGGTGGGAGTCGGTCCTAGAATCGAGAAAGGATGCGAGGAGGGTGGCGAGGACCGCGGCTCAAGCGAATGAGCCGGATGTGGAGAATTTAACTTGGGCCGAGTTTGACGTGCTCTTCGAGGAGCAATATTTTCCACAAACTAGCCGTGACCAATTGAGGGATGAGTTCGAAAAGTTAGAACAAGGGAGTATGACCGTGTCAGAATACGCTTTGAAGTTCCAATCTTTGTCCCGTTTCGCTCCGGAATTAGTGGCAACCGAAGAAAGGAAAAGTAGGCAGTTTGAAAGGGGTTTGCACGACACCGTGAAGAAGTTCGTAATGGCACAACGCAAAGGGAAGTTTTCCGAGGTTGTAGAATGTGCAAGGAGTATCGAGACTCCTAGGGAGGCGCCGAGAAATCCTAAGGCTTGGGAGCCGAGGCAACCGGTTGGGGGTGTGAGCTCTTCTTCGGGGAGTTTTGGTAGTCAGGGGAGGAAGAGGCAACGAGATCAGTTTTCGGTTTCTCAGGGCCCGTCAAACTTTAGACCTCCATCGTCTTCGTCGTTTGGGACTTGGGGAGTTTCTAATAGGCCTCCGGTTGTGTGTCACGAGTGTGGTCAAGCGGGACACATTCGTGCTCAGTGTCCGCGGCTTTTGGGCACGTGCTTTACTTGTGGGAAGGCCGGTCACTTTGCTAGGAATTGTCCGCTTGGGGAAGGAGCACAGAGTGAGTCCGGTTCGGTGCAGCAATCGAGGGGTGGTCAAAATTCGGGTCGGCAATCGTTTCGAGGTACTCAGAGACAGCAGCAGCCTCACTTCCGTCAGGCCACGTCAGCTTAGGGGTCTCAGGCCGAGAGAGGAGCGAGTTCTTCGATGCCTACTCAGGGTTCTGGTCAACGTGGTGGACATGTCCAGGGTCAGATGACTCAGGGTAGAGCCTTTGCTATCACTTTTGCTATTCCGCCACCACCTCCTATCACTTCTCAGACCCCAGAGACTTCAGTTGTGAGGGGTACATTTCTATTGTTTAACTCCTTTGCTAGAGTGTTATTTGATTCTGGAGCATCGCATTCATTCATTGCTACATCTTTTGTTTGTGCTTTGGAATTGGAAACCGAGAATATTAGTCCACCATTGTTCGTTGAGACACCTGTAGGAGGAAGGTCACCATTAGATCGTATTTGCCGGGGTTGTGAGCTCATCATTAGAGATCGTTGTTTTACATTTGACTTCATTGTGCTGAATATGTCGAGCTTCGATCTTAAATTGGGAATGGATTGGTTGTCAACGTTCACGCTACTATTGATTGTTTCAAGCGTCGGGTCCGTATTTGTCCGCCTGGGGGTCCTTGCTTTGAGTTCTTCGGGGAGCGTCGGGAACCGTTAGAACCGTATTTGTGTGAGTCTCGGGAGCAAGAGTCGATGTATGCCTTGTTAGCAAGTTTGGCCTTAGATGAGGATGTATCCGCGCGTGGGGAGTTGCCCCCTATCGTTTGTAATTTTCGGACGTGTTTCTGAAGGAGTTACCCGGTTTACCTCCCGAGAGAGAGATTGAATTCACTATCGACTTACTTCCTGGCACTGCTCCCATTTCTGTACCTCTTTATCGTTTTGCGCCCATTGAGTTGAGAGAATTGAAGACGTAGTTGCAAGAGTTGGAGGGTTTAGGGTTTATCCGTCCGAGTACGTCACCGTGGGGAGCACCGGACCTGTTCGCTCAGAAGAAGGACGGGTCGCTTCGTTTGTGCATCTATTATCGTAAGTTAAACCGTGTCACCATTAAGAATAAGTACCCAATGTCGAGAATCGATGACTTGTTTGACCAACTTCGAGGCTCAACCTGTTTTTCCAAGATTGACTTGAGGTCCGGTTACCACCAATTGAGGGTTCGGAGGGAGGACATTCCTAAAACCGCTTTTCGTACTCGTTATGGCCACTATGAATTCGTTGTTATGCCTTTTGGATTGACGAATGCACCGGCAACTTTCATGGATCTAATGAACCGCATCTTTCGTGCCCATCTTGATCGTTTCGTGGTCGTCTTTGTGGACGATATCCTTATCTACTTGCCTTCGGAGGAGGAACATCAATCTCATCTTTCTATCATTCTTGAACTCCTGAGAGAGCACCAATTGTACACCAAGCTTAGTAAGTGCGAGTTTTGGTTATCCGAAGTTAAGTTTTTGGGTCACGTCGTATCGAAGGATGGGTATCCGTTGATCCGGGGAAGATAGAATCCGTAATGAGTTGGCAACGACCGAAGAGTGTCTTTGAGTTTCGTAGTTTCTTGGGCTTGGCCGGATACTATCGCCGTTTCGTCCTTGACTTCTCTCGTTTAGTGGCTCCGATGATGAAGTTGACTCGTAAGGGAACTTGTTTTGTTTGGAACGACGCGTGTGAGAAGGCCTTTGAAGAATTGAAGAGAAGGTTGACTGCTGCGCCGGTTTTGGTTGTGCCCGAACGGGGAGTCGGCTACTTGGTGTATTGTGATGCTTCGAAAGAGGGGTTAGGGTGCGTATTGATGCAATTGGGGCGAGTGGTGGCGTATGGATCACGGCAATTAAAAACTCACGAGCGGAATTACCCTACCCATGACTTAGAGCTTGCGGCCGTTGTTTTTGCCTTGAAGAGTTGGCGCCATTATTTATACGGTGAGAAATTCGAAGTATTTTATGATCATAAGAGTCTTAAGTACTTATTCTCTCAAAAGGAGCTTAATCTACGTCAATGCCGTTGGATGGAACACCTAGAAGACTACGATTTTGAGTTGCAATACCACTCGGGAAAGGCGAATGTTGTAGCGGACGCGTTAAGTAGAAAATTGACACATCTTGCGAGCTTAGCCATCCACGAGTGGAAAACGAAGAGCGACCTAGGCTCGTATGCGTTGCATTTTGAAGAGGTCCGTGATGGAGTCACCATGTGCAACTTGACCGTACAATCAACCTTGTCGACTCGAGTAGTTGAGGCCCAACAACAAGATGAAGAAGCGGGAGAGTTTCGCGCCAAGTTCCTTAGCGGAAATGCTCGAGAGGGGTGGATGATTCATGCCGATCAAAGTTTGTGATACCAAGGAAAATTGTTCGTACCCATTTCGTGTCGGGAGGAAATCTTGAGGGAATTTCACCATTCACCGTTAGCCGTGCATCCGGGAGGAATGAAAATGTATCATGACTTGTGTAGACAGTTTTGGTGACCGAGAATGAAGAGAGACGTCGTAGTTTTCGTATCCAAATGCCTTACGTGCCAACAAGTTAAAGCCGAACATCAACGACCCGCGGGGGAGTTACAACCATTACCTATGGCCGAGTGGAAGTGGGAGAACGTGGCTATGGATTTCGTCACCGATCTACCGAGGTCGCCGAGGGGGCATGATGCCATATGGGTGATAGTTGATCGATTGACCAAATCAGCGCATTTCTTACCTATTCAAGTTTCGGATTCGATCGATACACTTAGTCGACTATACATTCGTGAGATTATCCGTCTTCATGGGATTCTCGTTTCTATCGTGTCGGATCGAGACCCAAGGTTTACCGCGCGTTTCTGGCAAAGTTTGCAAGCTACTCTTGGCACCAATCTCTTATTTAGCACGGCGTATCATCCTCAAACAAATGGACAATCCGAGAGAACGATCCAAATTTTAGAATATATGCTTCGGGCTTGCGTTATGGATTTCCGTGGGAGTTGGGAAGATCATCTACCGTTAGTCGAATTCCCGTACAACAATAGTTACCAATCTAGTATTGAGATGGCACCATATGAAGCTTTGTATGGGAGACCGTGTCGATCGCCCGTTTGTTGGACCGAGTTGGGCGAGGCTACGTTGGTTGGGCCGGAATTGATCCAAGAAACCTCCGAAAGCATGAGAGCAATTCGTCAACGTCTTCTTGAAGCACAAAAGAGAACCACCGAGCAAGTCAAAGTGATTCGTCAACGATTGTTAACTGCGCAAAGTAGACAAAAGAGTTACGCTGATCGCCGTCGCCGACCGTTGTCTTTTGAAGTGGGGGATCACGTGTTTCTTAAGGTATCGCCACGTCGGGGGCTATCATGTTTTGGGCAAAGGGGCTAGCTTTCACCGCGTTTTATCGGTCCGTTTGATATTATCGAGAAGATTGGGGAAGTCGCGTATCGATTGGCCTTACCACCGAGATTATCGGAAGTTCATGACGTATTTCACGTATCGATGTTGCGAAAGTACGAGCCGGATCTGTCACATGTCTTAGAGTGGTCCGAATGGGAGTTGGAAGCTGATGCGTCCTACGGGGAGGAGCCGATACGTATCCTAGATTCGCGTGACCAAGTGTTGAGGGGAAAGACCATTCCGTTAGTACGAGTTCTTTGGAGTCATCTCGGAAAAGAAGAGTCGACGTGGGAAAGGGAAGACGAGATTAGGGTGAAGTATCCGCATCTATTTTCAAATTGAATCAATGTAAATTTCAAATTTCGGTTTTGTGAATGTTATCTTGATTGTCTCATGACATGTGTTGCGGTATAGGCATGACTACTTGATGCATGAGTATGTTTGACTTGAATTGTAAATTTCGGGACAAAATTTCTTTAAGGAGGATAGATTGTAGAGACTCGCAAATTTATTGTTAATTCGAAAGTCGTTTAATGGTTAATGGGGATCGTGTAAATTAATATAGTTGTACGTACGTTTGTGGGGGTGTACGGAGATACGTATTCGGGTGTGTATCGGACTCTCGAAGAATAGTAAAATGTTAGTTTTGAGGTTATATTGATGTTTGTGTAGACACCCCAATTTGGACTTATCGAATTTCCTTAATTTGTGGCCCTGAGGCTCCCCGATGATGAATTCGGATTAAAACAAGCCTCGTACCAGTCAAAACTTTGCTTCTTGGAGGATTTGAAATGGGAGATAAAATGGTCAAAATCATTCCCAAGCGCTTGGAAGCAGTCCCAAGCGCTCAAAACTGTTTTAAAAAAAACACTGGCCTGGCTCACTCTCGAGCGCTCGAGTCTTTTGTGCTGCCCAATGGATGGCAAGGCTTCCCACTACCCATGCGATCCATCATGACAACCACCTTGAGCCGGCTGAGGTCTGAGTCAACACTCAACCTCAGTCAGAGAAGATCAGGCCAGCAGATTTTCTCTCTTTAAAAATGTTTTATTTCAAATCCATTTCATTTCAAAAACCATAGGTTATGTGGCCTATATATATACCTGGTTTTTCAGCTGAAAAGAGGACGAAAAGTCTCTCTCTCTAAACCACCCTCCTCTCTCTCTTGTTCAAGAAAAAAGGTTTTCAAACTCAAAATTATTTTCCAACACAAAACCCTTTTTTTAAAAAGACATCAAGGGAAATGCAGGAAATCCAGGACACTTTTGGTTACTGATTTCCTATGTTTTTCTCTCTGCATTCATCTTTCAAAGACATCCAAGGAGCAAAGTGTCAAGTGAAGGTAGAAATCTTTACCTCCAATCTCAAACTAAGAGGCTGTTTTTCTTTTCCTTCTGAGGGGGGTCTCTCAGCCTGTCCCAGTCTCTAATACTGGGTGCATGGTGTAGACACCCCAATTTGGACTTGTCAAAATTCCTTGATTTGTGGCCCGGAGGCTCCCCGATGATGAATTTGGATCGAAACAAGCCTTGTACCGATTGAAGCTTTGCTCCTTGAAGGATTTGAAAAGGAAATAAAAATGCTCAAAATCATTTCCAAGCGCTTGGAAGCAGTCCCAAGCGCTCCAAACCATTTTCCAAAACCTTTGGCCTGGCTCACTCCCGAGCGCTCGAGACTGATGTGTTGCCCAATGGATGGCAGGGCTCCCCACTACCCATGCAATCCATCATTGCAGTCACCTTCAGCTGGCTGAGAGTTAAGTCAAGCACTCAACCTCAGAAGGAGTCAGAGCTAGAAGATTTTCCCCCCAACCAAATGTTTTATTTCAAATTCATTTCATGTTGCAAACTATAGGTTATCTTGGCCTATATAAATGCCTGACTTCAGCTGAGAAAGGGGGCTTGGAGACCACGAAAATTCCCTCTCTCTAGAACCACTCTCCTCTCTTTCTTGCTCAAGGCAAAGGTTTTCCAAACTCAAACTCACTTTTCAAACTTCAAAAGCTTTCAAAAATCATCAAGGAAAATGCAGGAAATCCAGAACACTCCAAGCTTCTGATTTCTTGTATTCTTCTCTCTTCATCCACATTTCAAAGCTATTCAAAGAGCAAAGTTCCAACAAAAGGTAGAGATCTTTACCTTCAATCTCAAACCAAAGAGGCTGTTTTTCCCTTCTGAGGGGGGTCTCTCAGCCTGAACCAGTCTTCAATACTGGGTGCAAGGCTGGGGGACCTCAGTGTAAAAGCAAGAGCAATGGGGTACAAAAAGATGTTTTCACAAAACCCCTACTGGAAACACTCTCGAGCGCTCGAGAGTGCTCCCGAGCGCTCGAGAGTGCTCCCGAGCGCTCGGGACTGTTTCCAGTCCCATGCATGGTATTTTGTTGAACAACAGGCTGGGGTGAGGTGCAGTCTTAAGTGAAATGGTTTTATTTGGGCATGCAGACATAGGAAATCATTTTCCATAAAACAGAAGTGTATCTTACAAATTTCATGTAAGAACAAGGTTTTCCAAAGTCAAAAATAAGATTTTCTCTTGTTAAAGACCTAGACAAGTGTGACTGCATGATAAAATGATGTCATTTTCCATTTAAGAGTAAGCTGACATGCAGCTCACTCCCAAGCGCTCGGAACCATTCCCGAGCGCTCGGGAGTGCATGCATGCTATTGCATTCCATTTCCCCAGCCTGCTATGTTCTCTGATTTCTGCATGCATAAGTGTAGCCATTTACTCTTTTAAACTTGTAGATCTAATTTTATAGCGGCAAGGATGCAGGGTTTGAAAGATTGGGGTTATATCTCAGTCTGTCAAGTCCTCTGTTGAGCCCATATTGTGTTTAAATTCATTTCAGTTTACATTTTATCATTATATTTTGTTGGCACTAACAAGATTTGCAGGTTGGGGGTTCTAACACTCCGGAGCGCTCGGGACCACTCCGGAGCGCTCGAGAGTGAATCCAGTGACAGGGTTTCATCTTTCCACTATCTTGTACATCATGCATGGCCCCTTTTATCACCTCCTGTACATATGCACATGCATGCACAGTTTTTGCATTATATCTTGTCAGTACTAACAAATTTTGCAGGTTGGGCACCGACACTCCCAAGCGCTCAGGACCACTCCCGAGCGCTCGAGAGTGAAGTCAGTGGGCAGGGCTTCATTTCATGTTATTTTGGCATTCTCTCACCATTTTCCCACTCCCTGTACACATGCACATGCAGGCACGTCTATTTGGGTATATCTTTGGATACCTGCTAGTTGTTTTAATGAAACAAAATCCCTTTTGAAAAATCCCACAAACGTTTAGTAGAGACCGATTTTAAATCGGGCGAGGGGGGTGCCGTAAAACCCTTCCCCCCTCGTAACATGGCTTCCGGACCCTTGAAACTGATCTCTGGTTTTCAATTTCAAATCAACTATTTTCAAAACAAAACGGTTTCTCGGGTGATAAACCATAAATCCGGGCGGCGACTCTTCAAATCAAACAATTTTTCAAATCGATCCAAAAAGGCATGAGGCACGCGATTTTCCAATTGGGCCGCCCCAATCTCACCCGGGGCTGTGGTAGCCCACACATGGTTGGGAGACCTTAGTGTAAAAGCAAGAGCAAAGGGTGCACAAAAAAGCGTTTTCTTAAAACCCTTACTGGAAACACTCTCGAGCGCTCGAGAGTGCTCCCGAGCGCTCGGGACTGTTTCCAGTCCCATACATGGCATTTTGTTAAGCAGCAGGCTGGGGGTGAGGTGCATTCTTAAATAAAATGGTTTTATTCTGGCATGCAGACATAGAAAACCCTTTTTCCTAAAACAGAAGTGTCTCTTACAAATTTCAAGTAAGAACAAGGCTTTCCAAAGTTGAAAATAAGATTTTCTCTTGTTAAAGACCTAGACAAGGGTGTTTGCACGATAAACCCTCTGCTGAGCCAGTGATGTCCTTAATAGCATTTCAGTTTACAGTTTTTGCATTATACCTTGTCAGTACTAACTAAATTTGCAGGTTGGGGTTCTAGCACTCCCAAGTGCTCGGGACCACTCCCGAGCGCTCGAGAGTGAATCCTGTGGCAGGGTTTCATTTTCTGTTGCCTTGTATATCATGCATGGCCATTTTATCCCCTTCTGTACACATACACATGCATGCACTCCTTACGTGTTAAAACTGTGGATACTTGCTAGTCGGTTTAATGAAACAAAATCCCTTTTAAAAATCCCACAAACGTTTAGTAAAGACCGATCTTGAATCGGGCGAGGGGGGTGCCGTAAAACCCTTCCCCCCTCGTAACATGGCTTCCGAACCCTCAAAAACAATCTTTGGTTTTCAATTCAAATCAATCATTTTCAATCAAAACGGTTTCTCGGATGGCGAACCATAAATCCGGGTGGCGACTCTTTTAATTTTTCAAATCTGGGCCTGTAGCCCACAGTGGTGACTCCGCTGGGGAGAAGGTTTAATTAATACTTGAGAAAAAGTTGGCATGTTGTCAAAATGGTCCGCTTTCCTTAAGCATCAATTAAATCGGTGAGCCAAGCTTGAAAAACGTTTGTGGGATTTTCAAATTATTTTGTTTCATGGTCTATTTCTTGTATATATATATCTTGTGCAGCCCCGCTGTTGTGTTTCGGCAATCCTACCCGGCTTGCTGGTGATAGGGAATCCCAGAATACTCAGCAACCCTCGACCATGATGAGTCATACCTACCGTTGGTACCGTTATTGGGTGTACGCTCAATATCGGGAAGTATACTTTGACTCTAGTCCGGGGAACCCTCTTTAAACCAAAACCGGCCTTTATACATGTGTAGAAAGCAATAGAACCTTCCAAACTAGGACAGGGACCCGCAGGGTAGGATTATGTGCTATATCCTGCCTACATGTTACTGCTTTCTACACCTCACCATGCATCTCATCCATGTCATGCCATCATGCTGTATGTTCAATTTCAAGCGTTGTGTTTTCTTAAACTCGATCGCGCGGTCTATAGAAGGTTTGCCGAGACCCGATGAAGAGTCGTGCACCCCAGTGTACGTTGTCTAAACTACATGAGTCCTTAGAACAATGAGACTTTGGGAAATCAGAATATACTAAGTCCTTGACTAACGCCTAATCGAAGATTCAACGGAGAATAAGGAATAACAAGGAAACGACGCCGTGATGCCACGTCACTTACACCACTTCGGCTAATGGCACCAAGCCACTAACGCTATTTCGAGTTCAAAATTGAAACTTCGAATGAGGACTAGTTGAATACTTAGTTCATTTTGACATCTCTTAGAATTTGTTGTTCCAAACAAAGGATACACCCTAAAAGAGATTCTGAGGAATGAGGCAACCTTCGAAGGACCGTGACCTTATCCCCCTTGCACATCGCACCTTGCATCTTATGCCGTCCGTTCGCTTTCGTATCGCGTTTAGAACTCTTAGACTTGCTTGCGCAGCTTGTTTAGGATTGCCTGGACCGATGAAGAGTCGTGCTTTTTTAAGGGAACATTGTTGAAATTAATTAGTCCTTGGAATGACGAGGTTTTGGGGATATCAAAATTCATTAAGTCTTCAATACATTTTTCAATCATGGATTCAATGAAAATTAACGAAACAATTAGGCTACAATGTCGTGATACCCACACCACTCAGGTTATAGTGCGAAGCCACTTACACCGCTTAGGCTAATGGCGCCATGCCACCTACGCCACCCCGGTTACGGTATCATGTCATTTACGCTAAACGGATTTTGAAACCAGAATAGAAATTTCGGGTGAAAAATGTTAAAGACTTAATTTGTCTTGATATCTCCCAAATCTTGTCATTCCTAATCAAAGGATACACATTCAAAACAATCTCTGAGGACTACGGCAATCCTTCATAGGTTGTCATTTCTCGAGTCAGGGTCTAGGAGACCATAAATCCATGGAGTTTGGGATAACTCCGGTGTTCGCCGTGCCCGAACGGCTCCCTCTAGTTCAGTCTAACCTTAAGTGCATCTTCCAGCAGTCTTATTGCTCTATCTCGGGTGGTCTTAGATAAGGAGATTGGCTCTGATTCCCAACGTGAGGAATTAAACCTGCCTGACAACGACCTACCTGTGACTGTTGGAACTATTCGTGAAGTTTGATCCCTTGAGTCGACGATGACAACACGTATTCATACACGTTTTTTTCAATAAATCACAACAGGGGCATATTATGAGTTCACTTTTTTACTTTACTGTCAGTACTGGGCCACTCATCCTACACAAAGCCATACCACCTTCTTCGACCACCTCAAAATGACAGGGCAAACAGAGCTGGTTGAGCTGAAAAAGGCTATAGAGGAAATGAGTTAGAAAATGGATAAGCAAATGACTCTATTGCAAGGGCTGGTTGACCTTTTCACCTCCGCCATGTCGAATCCAGATCTGGGACTAAATGCTGATGATGTCAGGATCAAAGAAACTCCACAAATCCACCACCCTCCAACAGTCAGAATATGCTCAAAAGTGAAGCTCTCGGACATGCTTAAAGACCTGGTCAAGTTCCATGACGCCAAGACTCACTCAAAGGAGGATATTGGATCCTTGCCTAAAACTAGTGCTGAAAGGCAAGATGTGCACATTGATGAGATCAACCCCAAAAGCAAAAGAGTATTATGCAGTTGCGAAGCAAGCAAGGCTTTCACTAGAGGCCCACTCGGCACCACCATGAACCCTCAACCCAGCTGCAAAATCCCACCAAGGATCTTCTCCCGTTTTCCTGTACCTTTGTCCTCAGTTTATGAGAAGCTCCTCGAAGCCGGCCTCATCGAGCCGCTCCCTCCAACTCCCCTACCTCAGAAGCTCTCGGCATCCCACAACCCAAACGTCCATTGTGCCTTTCACCAATATACCGGCCATTCCATCAATAGCTGCTTCCGTCTCCACCACAAAATCCAAGATCTCATCGATAATGGAACCATCTCACCTCCACTTTCAAAACCAAACACTATCATAAACCCTCTCTCAAAGCACCCGCAAAACCCCTGTGTCAACCTCATCAATCTAAACCCAATCTCATTCGACCCTAGTCAATACATCATACCCACAACCGAGCCAAAACCCACTGTCAATATACCTGAGGAAGTCGGGATTTGCATGCTTGAGAACATAGACCTAGTATGGGAGTCAACACCTGATGGGTGGCGATTGCTTGGGGAAAACTATCCTCTGATCTTTGAGGAGTTCAAGGTTGGACCGGTTAATGAATCGATGGGACATGGCTCGTTTGGACAACTTCTGAGCAACCAAACCATCGACGGGATCTTCAATGGCATAAAAATCCATCCCCACCAGTGCATTATCAACAATAAGCCGCCAGAATCCATTGTTTCAACCCCTACTAAGCTTGATGCCTCAATAATGAGCTCCAAGCCGACACAGAATCCGGGGGTGGATCAAAATCCGAATGATGCCCGAGATAGTGAGAAAGGACCGGAACCATCCCAATGCCAGACCTCGGATCTGGAGAAGGATGGTGAATGCGGTGCAGCCAATCCATGAATGGAACTTCTCACGAGTCTGGAAAGCTTTTAAGTTTCAAGTCAAGTCTTTGTCTTTCAATTTCGAGTCAATTTGTACCTCAAGTCTTTCATGCTTTCGTGTCTGTATGTTTTCAAATTCAAGTTTGTAGTCAAAGAAGAAAAAAAAAAAAAACCATAAAGAGAGTCAGTTTCGTAGTCCCGAACTACTTTATGACCTGATTCCTTTGCAAGAAGGATACGTAGGCAGCCTCATCCTAAGGCCCGGTCATATTCATTCGAGTCGATCCCGAAATTCGGTCACGATCTTTGTGGGTCAGTCCCGTCTATTGAAATCAACGTCGAGCCTCTTGTGTCGAAATTGTGATAATAAACTCGCGTTTTGTGATAATCCCTTAACTTGGAATTGTTTTTCACCATCAATTGAGGAATCAAAACACGAGATATTTTGCCCTTGCAAGAAGAAGAATTTCATGGGACCACTCCCTGACGCCGTCAAAAAGCAACACCTTGGCCCGAGAAAAAGCTCGTTAGATCAAAACCTCAAAATGTGATCTAGGCAAAAGTTAGAGCACACAAATCTCTTAACTTGCATCTAGGATCCAGTTATCAAGTTGTGCAATTCAAAATGAAGAAATGCATTCTTTCCTTTTATCAAACGCTTGAAGATATATATCCATTGATAACCCCCTTTGAGCCTAAATCAATTTCTTTGAAAGAACCCAGCTAGGCAGCTATCCCCCACACCGGGGTGAAATGAGGAAGACAAAATTGTCAAATCCATCGGCGCATCAGAATTCAAAGCGTGAAAGTGCCAAATACATGGGCGCAATGAGATGCAAAACTTCGAAGAAAAATGAGAGAAAGCTTGAAATCAATGAAAGTGCCGAACACAACAACAAAAGGCGAAGCAAATCAAATGAAAAAGGGGCCCATCAAAAGCAAAAAGGGCACAAAAATATTCAAGATGGCTGCTAGCTCTCGAAACCCAAAGAAAATGAAAGTTTTTGAGCATATTATCCTTTCTTTGCTAAGCCAAACCTTGGCCACGTTACAACCCGAATAAAGTCCTTTTAGATTAGAAAACACAACTCGATAACAAAAATCCTAGACAATAGGAGAAAGCAAGAAGGAGGGGCAAGGCATTTTGTGAATCCCGCAAAATCCAAGCTGGGGCATTTGCAAAATCCATGGGTTCTCATCAGCAATCTGGGGCACGGTTCATGGTAAAACCCTCGTGTTTTGACAAAACAAGATCAAAGAAAATTCTGAATGAGCATCACTTGATGGAGCTAAAACAATTTCAAAGCCCCGAATGGGAAAATCATCGAAACTTGGTTTTATCATGACAATTTCAAACATCAATTGTGGGGCATGCTTGTCATTTTTCAAACCCTCAAGTAATCATGCTCCTCGTCCAGTCAAATCAAACTCCTCGTCCAGTCAAATCAAACTCCTCGTCCAGTCAAAGTCATCATGGAGAGTCAGTCCTCTCATAAATGGTCTTTCTTGTCTTTTGAGTCATCTGGGCCTTGTCCAAATTCACACAAGGTCATCAGTCTAGTCAAGTCATATTGATCTTGAGACCCCAACTCGTGAGAAAACTCCAATACATGGAAGAACCCACGCTTGTGCTCATGATAAAACTGGTAGCCGAAATTGTCAGTGGAATCAAGGTAAAGAATTAGAACTGAGGCACGTCAGCCCAATGTCATCAATCATAGCAAGCATTCAGCCGACTTCAAGACTGGGGTATGAATGCTCAAAACTCAAGCACTGATCAAAGTCAAACTCAAACCAACTCCAGCTCAAGCCCTGGATCCAGCTCAAACCCAATTTTCATCCAAAGACAAACTCCATCCCAAATCCCAAGGTCCTGAAAATACCAGCCCGCTGGCCAAAAACAGTAAAGCAGAAAGGATACTCAGACATGTCCTTTGCTTTTCAAAAAATAAAAATAAAAAATATCATCGTTGTTGTCAAACGTCGAAACACGGGTCTCACTTTCTAGTCTCGACCTCTTATGGTCACCTTCATCTATCATATTTGTCAACACGACTGCTTGATCCCGCCATAGATTTGGCATTGTCCTGAGGGACACCCTTCAATCATCCGCTGCCATAGATTTGGCATTGTCCTGAGGGACACCCTTCAATCATCCGCTGCCATAGATTTGGCATTGTCCTGAGGGACACCTTTCATTCATCCGCATCCATAGATTTGGCATTGTCCTGAGGGACACCTTTCATTCATCCGCTGCCATAGATTTGGCATTGTCCTGAGGGACACCTTTCATTCATCCGCATCCATAGATTTGGCATTGTCCTTAGGGACACCTTTCATTCATCCGCTGCCATAGATTTGGCATTGTCCTGAGGGACACCCTTCAATCATCCGCTGCCATAGATTTGGCATTGTCCTGAGGGACACCCTTCATTCATCCGCTGCCATAGATTTGGCATCGTCCTGAGGGACACCCTTCAATCATCCGCTACCATAGATTTGGCATCGTCCTGAGGGACACCCTTCAATCATCCGCTGCCATAGATTTGGCATTGTCCTGAGGGACACCTTTCAATCAAATCCCGCCATAGATTTGGCATTGTCCTCTGTGACACCTTTCAATCATCTCCCGCCATAGATTTGGTTTTAGTTCCTTCGAGACAAACTAACTTGTCCCGTTGGATGACACCCCTCGCGGTGTATTTACAACCTATTCGCTTGGTTAATTTTGCCACCCACTGAGACAGAGCAATCGGTGGGCGCTCCTGGAATCAATCTATATTATCGATCATTTGCTTGCATGACTGCATGTTTGCATTGGCCCCAAAGAACTATGCTGGTCTGATCCCTACAGAAAAGGGTACGTAGGCAGCTCGGAAGAGCACGACCTCATGTTTCGAATGCTTGTACATCTTTACTTGCATTTGATTTTGAAATAAGGATGTGATTTGGCTCGAATTGGGCCGCCTCAATCTTTGGACGACACTCGTATCCAGACATGATGGCGAGCGTCACCCAAAGAGGGGCAACTGTAGACACCCCAATTTGGACTTATCGAATTTCCTTAATTTGTGGCCCTGAGGCTCCCCGATGATGAATTCGGATTAAAACAAGCCTCGTACCAGTCAAAACTTTGCTTCTTGGAGGATTTGAAATGGGAGATAAAATGGTCAAAATCATTCCCAAGCGCTTGGAAGCAATCCCAAGCGCTCAAAACTGTTTTAAAAAAAACACTGGCCTGGCTCACTCTTGAGCGCTCGAGTCTTTTATGCTACCCAATGGATGGCAAGGCTTCCCACTACCCATGCGATCCATCATGACAACCACCTTGAGCCGGCTGAGGTCTTAGTCAACACTCAACCTCAGTCAGAGAAGATCAGGCCAGCAGATTTTCTCTCTTTAAAAATGTTTTATTTCAAATCCATTTCATTTCAAAAACCATAGGTTATGTGGCCTATATATATACCTAGTTTTTCAGCTGAAAAGAGGACGAAAAGTCTCTCTCTCTAAACCACCCTCCTCTCTCTCTTGTTCAAGAAAAAAGGTTTTCAAACTCAAACTTATTTTCCAACACAAAACCCTTTTTTTAAAAAGACATCAAGGGAAATGCAGGAAATCCAGGACACTTTTGGTTACTAATTTCCTGTGTTTTTCTCTCTGCATTCATCTTTCAAAGACATCCAAGGAGCAAAGTGTCAAGTGAAGGTAGAAATCTTTACCTCCAATCTCAAACTAAGAGGCTGTTTTTCTTTTCCTTTTGAGGGGGGTCTCTCAGCCTGTCCCAGTCTCTAATACTGGGTGTATGGTTGGGAGACCTTAGTGTAAAAGCAAGAGCAAAGGGTGCACAAAAAAGCATTTTCTTAAAACCCTTACTGGAAACACTCTCGAGCGCTCGAGAGTGCTCCCGAGCGCTCGGGACTGTTTCCAGTCCCATACATGGCATTTTGTTAAGCAGCAGGCTGGGGGTGAGGTGCATTCTTAAATAAAATGGTTTTATTCTGGCATGCAGACATAGAAAACCCTTTTTCCTAAAACAGAAGTGTCTCTTACAAATTTCAAGTAAGAGCAAGGCTTTACAAAGTTGAAAATAAGATTTTCTCTTATTAAAGACCTAGACAAGGGTGTTTGCATGATAAAGTAATGCCATTTTCCATTTGAGAGTAAGCTTGCATACAGCTCACTCCCAAGCGCTCGAAACCATTCCCGAGCACTCGGGAGTGCATGCATGCTATTGCATTCCATTTTCCCCAGTTTGCTGTGTTGTCTGAATTTCTGCATGCATGGATGTGACTATTTGTTCTTTTAAAGTTGTAGATCTGATCATGCAAGGGCAAGGAGGCATGATTTTTGAGATTGAGATTCTGCCTCAGTTTATTAAACCCTCTGCTGAGCCAGTGATGTCCTTAATAGCATTTCAGTTTACAGTTTTTGCATTATACCTTGTCAGTACTAACTAAATTTGCAGGTTGGGGTTCTAGCACTCCCAAGCGCTCGGGACTACTCCCGAGCGCTCGAGAGTGAATCCAGTGGCAGGGTTTCATTTTCTGCTGCCTTGTATATCATGCATGGCCATTTTATCCCCTTCTGTACACATACACATGGATGCACTCCTTACGTGTTATAACTGTGGATACTTGCTAGTCGGTTTAATGAAACAAAATCCCTTGTAAAAATCCCACAAACGTTTAGTAAAGACCGATCTTGAATCGGGCGAGGGGGGTGCCGTAAAACCCTTCCCCTCTCGTAACATGTCTTCCGAACCCTCAAAAACAATCTTTGGTTTTCAATTCAAATCAATCATTTTCAATCAAAACGGTTTCTCGGATGGCGAACCATAAATCGGGGTGGCGACTCTTTTAATTTTTCAAATCCGGGCCTGTAGCCCACAGTTTGGTAGTGTTGGTGGCAAGTGGGGTTGATTCGGTAACCATTGCAAAAAAATTCATTTTCTGCCTTTCTTGAACCGGTACTGGCCGTTGCCCAGTACCGGTACATGATGTCCAGAAGTTGTGTTTTCTGGCATTTTGAAGGCTCATGAACCGGTACTGGGAGTCACCCAGTACCGGTACAAGCTCTGTTTTCTGCACTTTTTCAGCACGCTTTTTGGACCACTATAAATACCCCTTTATGTCATTTCTCACACCCAAAGGCCACGAAATTAGATCTCAAAACTCTCTCTCACCCACCCAACTCCAATCTCACCCAAATCTCTTGATTTCAAGTTCAAATCTTCAAGATCCAAGGGTTTTTTTCATCAAAATCACTTGAATCTCACATTTGGTGAACAAGGGGTAAGTTTTATGTTCTTGCTCTCACTTTGGGGATCGCACCCACGTTTTTCTCTCTCTCCTCTCGATTATTGGTTGATCTTTGCTTGTTATTCATGTTTTTGAGCTTTATTCACTCTAGATCTTGTACCCAAGCTCGGGTGAGACTTGTCCTTGGAGGATTCACGTTCATTGCTCTTGGTAGACCTCGGGTTTTGCTCAAAACCCACTTTGGTAGGGATTTCTCTCTTCCTCTACATGTTTGTGGTGGTTATGCGTGTTTCGGGTATTTGTTTTGTTATACAAGGTTGAATGGAATGTTTTATAGCTTGTGGATTTCATATCTCTTGAAAATGATATAGTGGTATTGATTATTATGGTCCTATAGCTATGTGTGACGTGATAGCTAATGTTAGCATATGTGTGGATTGAGTCTGTGGCATTGGTTTTAATTATGACGAATGTGAGGTTGTCATGGTGAATCGAATGTGGAGTATATTGTGACGCAAGGGGTGGAAACACAAACACGCAAGGGGTGGAGTATATTGTGACGCAAGGGGTGGAAACACAAACTCGCAAGGGGTGGAAATTTGTTGGAAGGAGTGTGTATGCGTGATTGTGTGCGAATATGCATAAGAATTGCTATGATACTTGTAAAGTGTGTTAAGGTGCATTGTTTGGATTTGCCTGTTCATGCTTATCACCTCATTGCATATAGATTTTGTAGAGAATTTTCTACTGGGCTAGCGTAGCTCAGCAAAATCCTTCTTTTCAGGTTGGAATGCAGGGCAATAGGTTGCATAACACGGTGTGCTTGGACACGAAGATTATTTTGGAAGCTAATTTGGTTTAGTTATTTGCTCATCTGTAGAACAGACTTACTTTGATTAAAGATGGCCTTGTAACTAATTTTTACTCTTGGATTATCTTTTGACCTAAGTTGTAATATTCGAAACTCAATTGTATTTGTACTTAAGTAAATTTGGGCCGGAGTGCCAATGTTGTGTACTTTGAAACTTGGGGACTTGATTTGTAATTAAATAGGTGGGAACTCATTTTGGGTAATATTTACTTTATGCGAGGAACTTTTGTTGAAATGGTTTATTAATTTATGTTTAAAATCGAGGGCGTGACAGACCAGCATAGGGTGGCTTGGACTCGCACGTGCTAGTCTACAACTGGCACGCGCTGGTCAACCTATGGCGTTGACTCGCGCGCGCAGATCACAGACTCGCGCGTGCTAGTCACCATCTGGTCAAACTTACTTTGTTCAGCATGCAGAAGTCATGATTAGTGGAGTACAACACATTAGAAGTTTCCATTTTGTCGGAAAAGCAGTATCCGGACAAGAGGTGTCCACATCCCACACCTCCCTCCAACCTTTCCAAAGGAGGTCATTTAGCCACCAAGCCCAACCCTTGCTTGGTTGATATACCTCTCCTTCTCCTATAGATACACCCCTCTTTGGTTTTTTCAAAGGGTTACAAAATCTCATACACCTTGGGACCAAAAACCCTAACCCTAATTCTCAAACTCAAGCATAAACCACTCTACCAAGCAACAAGCCACCTTGTTCTTGGTACTACCTCTCAACAAGCAAATATCAACCCATCCATTCAAAGCTCAAACACCATTCAAACCTAAAATCAAAGGTATAACACCTTTGTACTGTATTCTGTTCTGATCCCTGAGGGGGGCTGGCAGGGTCAAAGCTGGTAATCAATACCAGTCCTGGCCCTAAGGTTGGCAAGGTTTCAAAAACCATGTGAGCAGGGCACCAGCGCGTGCTGATCGTTTGTACGCACGCGCCACTCTGTGGCAGCGTGCGCAGGTCTTGCGTGGGGATTGGTGCTTTGTTGTTTTGTGTTATACTTTGTATATAGGTCACTGTAAGCATCCTAACAACCAGTTTACTACTTTCCTTAGTTAAAACCACTAGTTTGTAGTTGGTATTCATACCTGCTACTGTGGAGTACCCCTAGGGTTTTTCTGGACATGTCCCAGAACCCAGAAACATGTAAACCAAGCACTAGTTAGGTGGCTCAGACCCATGCGCGCCTATGGCTTACCCGCGCGCAAGGGTCCGTCTCTGACCAGTGGCTGGCCTTGCATGGGTAACTAGGCCTTTGGTGTCTGTTTTTATCCCCACACTGTTTATGGGGTGTTTTGTTAAATTGTAGGGTTTTTTAGCCTTTAAACTCTGTAGTGTAACTACTATAACTGCTTGGTTTGTCCTGGGTGTGCATTGGTCCTTCCAGAGCCCAGAAGGGGATAAAAACAGAGGCTGTGAGAAAAGCAAATCCGCGCGCGCGTGTTGCATATTGGCACGCATAGGTTAGAACTGCGTGCAGTGGCTTTGGTCAGTGCAGGCAAGTTCCTTCTTGTGCATGTCAAGTTTGGAACAGTGCACTGTGTTTGCTCTTCTGAACAGAACCTGGTTTTATCCTATTTACTGCTTTCGCATCCATGCTGTCAATCACATCTTGCAAACGTGTTACAGTATTAATCCCCTTTAAACTGTTCCCTGCCCTAATTGGCTAAAAAATTGATTAATGAAGAAGAATCTCGAATATTTTCACAAAATGCCTAAGTAAAGACCGATCTCTGGATTGGGCGAGAGAGGTGCCTTAAAACCCTTCCTCTCTCGTAACCTGGCTCCCGAACCTAGATATGGTTATGATGGACTAGTTCTTCCACTTTTTCAAATCAAGCAGTGTGTAAGGCATTTCCAATTCGATTCCTTGGGTGTAGGACCTTCAAATCCAAGTGGCTACTCTGAATTCGAGCGCTCGTCCCGCTAGCGCTCCCTCGATCTGGCCTTTTTGCCAAAATTTAAGGGTACGTTGCCCACAGTGACGATTCTATTGGGGATTTCAAACCAATAATAGTCTACACTTAGAGTTTAATATGCTTGTGAACAATTCTTTAAAAGTCTGTCAAAACGGTGAGCTTCGCGCTACCGAAGACCAGAATGGTGATTTAACAGGACCTCGTGTTCGGCCAATCCGATCTGGGACTTTTTCGATTGTTCACTTATGTAGTTTCCTCTAAAGATGGATTAAATAAAGTGAACCAAATTTGAAAAGGCATTTTGCGATTTTGTGATTCTTCTTCTTTTAATCAATTTCTTAACATTTATCATTTGCATCGATGTGGGATATAGCCGTGTTGGAGCGTTTTGGCAAGCCGACATGGTTTACTGGAGCCCAGGGACCCCGAATGCCCAACAACCTTCGACGATGATAAGTCATTCTACCGTTTGACTATTGCTCTGCGGTTACGTGGGCAGCGGGAGGTATATCTTGGCTTTAGTCCGAGGAACCTGTTACAAACCAAAACCGGCCTTTGTATATACAAAGCACTAGAACTCTCCAAAACTAGGACAGGTACCCACAGGGTAAGATCTACTTGCATCTAACCCCCATATACTGTCTACATGTTACTGCTTTCGCTATCGCATGAACTGTACATACATACATATCGTTCTGCGTAGGAGCATGTTTAGGGTGGCTTCTAGGCTGTCTCTCCTTTGAGTCTGTCTTAGGCTTATTAGGTCGCTGCTATGACCCGATGAAGAGTCGTGCTTCTTGATGGTGCACGTTGTCAATTTTCAAAATCCTTAGATGAGAGGGACTTCGAGAAATCAAACCTCATTAAGTCCTTGGCTCATGCCCGATTGAGGATTCAACCGACAATAAGGAACCACAAAGTATTGATGCTGTGACACTGATATCTTTCAGGTTACAAGTGTGAAGTCACTTACGGCTGCCCCGGCTAAAGTGCGAAGTCGGTCATGCCACCCCGGTTAAGGTGCCACGCCATCAATACCGAGTCGTTCCAAGTTCAAAGTTGAAACTTTGAAAAAGGAAAAGTCGAAGACTTAGTCTATTTTGACATCTCTTAGGATCAGTTGATCTATTCAAAGGATACAATCTTGAAATGAATTTCGAGGATTCTGGTAGCATTCGAACATCATGAGACAGACTCGTCTTTTAGTTGTAGAGTCTAAAAGGACACCGATGATGATGTGTGCATTGCATTCTAATTGCTGCAGGAACCTCACTGAGTTCTCATTTGCTTTGCTGTCCAAAGCTCTAGGCCATCTTACTGAGTAGGGAAGCGCCAAAGAGCCAAACCTGCTTGGGAACATCTGCCGGAGCTATTTCACCTTCACTTCCTCAGTCATATCACCTTCC
This sequence comes from Rhododendron griersonianum, assembly GCA_018127125.1. Lineage (NCBI taxonomy): Eukaryota > Viridiplantae > Streptophyta > Magnoliopsida > Ericales > Ericaceae > Rhododendron > Rhododendron griersonianum. The sequence continues at coordinate 6,305,058 of CM030798.1, read as the reverse complement.
TCGATCATCAATCCAAAATGGCAGCACAAATAGAGCTGGCTGAGCTGAAGAGGGCTATAGAGGAAATGGGTTACAAAATGGACAAACAGATAACTCTGGTCCAAGGGCTGGTTAACCTCTTTACCTCCATAGCCCCACAACCGGATATGGGGCTAGCCAAAGAACCTCCTCAAGCCTACCACCCTCCAGTGGTCGGAATCAAGCTGTGCTCAAGAGACATGTTCAAAGACCTGGCTGAATTCCATGAGGCCAGAACTCACCCGAAGGAGGATACTGATTCCTTGTTCGAAGCCAATGCTGAAGGGGAGGACATGCTTAGTGATGAAGTCAACCCTAAAGGCAAAAGATTTCATCCTATTTGTAGACACCCCAATTTGGCCTAACGATTATTTCAAGTCCCACCTTGGGACCATCCCGATGATGAAATGGATACAGTGATTGCTGATTGCCTCCTTGAGAACCTTAGGACTTTCGGTAAGAACTTTGAGCCACTTAGAGTACCCAATTCAGAGCCATACAGCCTTTCAGATAGAAATACAGAAGCCTAGGAGAATCCATCTGTCGGCCGTGACATCGATCCCACGGCCCTAACATCATTTCCTCACCCGAGCAACCTGTTGCTAGCAAAATCTCCCTGAGAGATCAATCCCTCGGCCGCAAGATCTATCCTTCGGCCGAGACATCCATTCCTCGGACGTGATATCCTTTACTCGGCCGCCAGATCGACCTTTTTCCAGACTCTGGAACGTGTTCTGTCAGACGTTTGATCCAACTACACTACCTTCCCGATGCGTTCGGGCTACGCTCAGAGATTGCGACGTAGAGTTAGAGGTGCATTGCAATTGCAATTGCAATCGTGCCATTTGATTGGCCGGAGTGAGTCACCAATTGCCTATATAAAGGGCCTTTGGACTCCGAAAATATACACACGAAATTCATTAGAGAATACACTCTCTCAAGCCACAAAACTCTGTCAAAATACTCTCTCAATCCCACTCCTCAAAAGCCCTAACCTCCCGAAGACAGCCGTCAATCCGGCGATCAAACCCCGAAGTTCAAACCCTAACCCTAGGGTTTTTCAATCAAGCAATCAGTCAAATCACACCCAATCCGAAGCAATCAAGCAACTGAGGGATCAAGGTGGTGAGGCCCAACGGCCTTTGGTTTGTTTTATTTATCGTTCTTACGCTTAATCACAACTTTCTGATTATCTGTTAATCGTATAGTCTGGTGTGAGGAAGAACACCGACCGGGGCCTCGATCCCTCGGCCGGTACATCAAACCAGGTGGATCCCTCGGCCGTGACATCCATTCACCGGCCGCGGGATCCATCTCCCTGGGACAGTTTGTTTTGTTCTACTTTTCTGATGCATGCTTTATTTATCGCACTGGCTCACCCTTTACTGCTTAAAGGTTAAAAACAAACTATGTGTTAGAATTAAACAAAGTGTGTACATGTCTTATGTTGAATTACTATGGGCCAGTCTCACGGCTGGGCAGAGAGGGGTGCCTAACACCTTCCCCTTACTGTACTTTTGGCTCCCGTACCCAGAATCTATATCTGTTTTCCTAGTTTTAACAAACTAGGTGGCGACTCTATTTTGATGATAACCGCTATCATGTGGCGATGTTCCTAGCTATGGGAATGTCCATATTTTGGTTTACGAAGCAAGCAACCAATCGAGCAAACAAACATGATCAATCTGTATGGCGATGCCCCGTTTGGGAGGTGTCTACACTATTGATGGTGCAATTTTGTGCAGTTGCAAAGCATGCAAAGGTTCTACCTTGAACTCTCAAAGCTTCCGGTCCCGAACCCAACCTCGGAGTTTCTCTGTCTTCGAGGCATCTCTATCCGAGGTGATGGAGAAACTCGTCAAATCTGGGCATCTCAAACCTTTGACCCCAACTCCCTTACCCAAAGTCTTATCTGTTGGTTGGAACCCTAACGCCTATTGTGCTTTCCATCAAATGCCTGGCCATCTCACCGATGCCTGCTTTCGCCATCGACATGAGATCCAAGATCTCATCGATAATGGCAACCATTCGAACTCCACCCCTATCAAAGCCTAACATAATTTCCAACTCCTTGCCTCAACACAGGTCTGACCCTCTGGTTGGTCAGATATCAATCAACTCCACTCAAATCAACCCGAGCTCCACCATATCCAAACCTAGCCGCTATATCATCCTAGAAAATCAACCTAAACCCATCGTATTTATCCTGTTCAAACTGGAGGTTAACATGATGGCTGTAGGTTGGGCAATCGAGGTTTTCACTACCGACATCTGGACAGGTAGTGATGAGGGGCTTACAAAGGGGAAGATTGACTGGCTGAGGTCCAGTGATCAAAGGAGCACCGAGTAGGTTTGGTCAAAGATGCTAAGGAGGCCGAAGTGCTGTTGCTTGGGCCTGACACCCGTTGGATCCTACCTCTTTTTGTGGAAGCTACGGGTAGTTTTTTAAATTTTGCATTTTCAAAACCGCGTCTAGTTTGCATTGGTAATGTGTCTGAGTCTGACATAGAGTCTTTTGAGTGTGTCTAGTATGTCTAAGTCTAGCTCTGAGTCGGAGGTTGTGCATGTAGGCCTTCCATGTCGTAGCTTTCATTTCGAGTTTTGAGTCTGCTATACTTGGCAACCCCGAAGGTTTTTTTTGATATGCACATTATCCTGCTTTTAAGTACTTCGCTGGCTTTTATATAAATTGTGTCAACCCTGACGACGAGGGATAGATTTCGATGGGATCATCCCCAAGGAAATGTGTTCCCTTGCTGAAAGGGAAGACGAAAGGCATGCTCAGCTTGTTAAAAGAAGAAGTAATTTCAATAAACTTGAAAGATGAGATAGACCCCCGAATGGTTCAAATTGGTTTCACGCTGTCCCCAGAGGAGCATTGTGCCCGGTTAGACAAGCTCGAAGATTTCATCAATGTCATGGCATGGTCTGATTAAGACACGCTTCGCGTTGATCCTGAGATAAAGAAGCATCAAATCCCCTGCTACCGGATGTCAAGCCAGAAAGTAGAAACTCAGAAGGCTCTAGGCCTTGTACCATGTTCAAAGCAGCGGCAGTGGTGTTCTGCCGGGCACAAATGAGAAAGTGTACAAAATGGCTCGGAGCAAGGCATGTCAACCGAAGCACTCTTGACCCTGCGTCATCAAAGCCATTGTATCTGGGGCTGCGGCCAAAGATCATCAACCTCAACGGCAACAAATTCAATACCTGGGTCAACTTGGATCAATTCAAAAGTTACTTTTCCCTGAGAGAAGCTCATTGGGCTGAAAACCCCAAGGGTGGGCAGTTCCAAGCAAAAGTTAGAGCAGCCTGCTACACCGAAAACCTATGAAGGCGATTTAGGCAAAAATGATTAGGCAATTGTTGAAAGCCTGCTAGACCAAAAACCTATGAAGGGGGTCTAGGCAAAAGTAAATAGGCAATATTTGAAAGCTCGCTAGACCGAATACCCGAATAGGCGGTACTAGGCAAAAGTTAGAGCGTAAAAGGAGAGGTAAATACTCGAGAGTAACCCTTGCCTGAACTACGTTTTAACCTGATTCCCCAGAATGGGATACGTAGGCAATCTCTCTTCGAGACTCGGTTATAATCTATCAATTGGATCCATGGTTGACGTTTTGGTACACGCCAAGGGTCGAGAAGGGCCAAGTACAAGACAAGCTTCGTTGAAGAAACAGAAGGGGGAAACCTTTCATCTTTCAAGTTTAATGCAAATTGCTATTTCATTACAAAAGCGAAGCAAAGCCTTAAAAGAAACAGATTAAGCATGAAAAACAGAACAAAATGCTTGCGAGGCCTAACGGCTCACAGTTTATTCTAAGTTCAATGAAGTTTGGTGTGAGCAGTTGCAGTAGACTTGTAGTTACGTGCGCTAGTTTGAGGTTCACGCGCATTTGTTCAAAATGATGCGTGTTGGTCTCAAACCTGCGCGTGCTTCTTCAATTCCAGCAGCAGACAGAAGCAGTCAGCTACTGCCTCCAACTTATCATTTTTCTGTCTCAAGTTCAAAGCACCTCGAATGTCGTTCAAAGGGCTTGTGCCAAGTTTTGTCATGCCGTGTAGGTCATATGGACCTAATGTGACTGCACGGGAGCGTCGGTTTCAGTCCGGGCCTATACGAGTCGTCATTTGCGTCTTATGTTAGTTTTTGTTACATTTTTCCAGTTTTTCAATCCATTGTCATGTCGGGATGCTTTTCTCGGATTTGTTTGTTCGTACAGGTCATTGTACATTTGTTTGACCTTACACAAGTGTCAGTTTCACCTTTCTAGGGGATATTCAAGTTTTGGCCCGTTAATGCCCAAAAATTCATTGTATTTTGTATGTCTAAGGATCCGTGTCGTATCCTGGGGCTCTTTCTCCCTTTTCATTCGAGCTAGGCGAGTCTGTACATGTGCGCATGTCTGTTTGTCAATTCAGTTCACTTGTCAATGCAAGCTAGATATTATTAGTTGGTTTATGCGTTCTTTTTTAGACATTGTCCAAAGGGAATCAATAAACTGAAAAATGCAATTTTTGCAGTGCTATCCTAGCCTCTGTAATCCACAAGCAGTGGAATCTTGTGAGCGACAAGGGCACGTCAGCCCAAGGCCAAGCAAAACATATCTATGGAGCTCATTTGCCCAAGCATCAAAGAAAGGGCATGCAGACCCAATGCCACTGCTAAATATTGACTAGGGCCCGCTTGCCCGCTCAATGTCTATCTATCTGGGTGCGCATCTCAGAAGCGCAAGATAGTGAAGTAATGGGGCTCAGTGGTAGTCCTTAGGCGTCGTTGTCCTCTTAGGAGCCGCCCTTAGCTTGCATCTGCATTTTCAATTTGCGCATTCAATTTATCATTGCATATTGTATATCAAATGTTGAAAGCAGGAAAAAAGTCTATCAAGTGTCAAAGCACGCCTATCCAGTATCAAAAGTAGCAAGTAAACGAGACTTTGGGGATCATACCTGTGGCCTAGTCACTGTTGGAATTGGAGCCGGAACCGCTTCTTTGGGATACTGCAAATATGGGGGAATGCCACATGTCGCTTTCCTTATCTCATTTTCCATGACAACCATCAAGCGCACAGCCTCACTGTCCTACTCTGCTGGCACTTAAAATACACTTTGGGGATCAGAATACAATCCAAATCAACGATGGTCTGATCATCCTCAATGATGATCCACCCGTCCAGTCAATCTACAACGAGGGTTCACCCATCCCATTCTAGTCAATCTACAATGACAGTTCACCCATCCTGAGTGGCTACCTCTACTTCTGTCCCGCCTTAAGCACATTTTCCAGCAGCCTTATTGCTTTGTCTCGGATGGTCTTTGATAAGGTTTGGCTCTGATTCCCAACAGATGGAATTTGACCTACCTGACGTGACCTACTCGTGATTGTTGGAACAATTTGTGCATGGTTGGCAGCGACATTCCACCTGTCCTATCTACACAATCCACCACGATAGTCTGTTCATCCCTATCAATCCACAACGACGATTAGAATATTGTCCTAATCAATCTGCAACGGTGATCAGAATATCGCCCATCTCGATCTACTCAATTTTCAATGGCTCAATCATTTTGAAAACTGATCTGCCCGTCCAATTCAACGATGATCAGCCATGTCATCCGATTCGATCCATCAACGACGATCAACCATGTTGTCCGTTTACATCCATCAACGACGATCAACCATGTCGTCCATTCAATTCATCAACGACGATCAGCCATGTCGTCCGTTTCAATCCATCAACGACGATCAGCAATGTCGTCCGTTTCAATCCATCAACGACGATCAGCCATGTCATCCGTTTCCATCAATCAACGACGATCAGCCATGTCGTCCGATTCAATCCATCAACGACGATCAGCCATGGCATCCATTTCCATCCATCAACGACGATTAGCCATGTCGTCCGATTCGATCAATCAATGACGATTAGCCATGTTGTCCGTTATCGACCAATTCATGGACGATCAGCAATGTCATCCATTCAATCCATCAACGACGATCAACCATGTCGTCCGTTTCAATCCATCAACGACGATCAGCCATGTCGTCCATTTCCATCAACCAACGACGATCAGCCATGTCATCCGTTTCCATCAACCAATGACGATCAGCCATGTCGTCTGATTCGATCTATCAACAACGATCAGTCATGTCGTCTGTTTCGATCCATCAACGACGATCAGCCATGTCGTCCGTTTCCATCAATCAACGACGATCAGCGATGTCGTCCGATTCGATCCATCAACGACGATCAGCCATGTTGTCTGACTCCATCGGTCAATGGCGATCAGAATATCGTCCTCCCTCTGTCAACGGTGATAAGAATATTGTCCAATCGATCCACAACGAGGATCAGAATATCGTCCAATCAGTCCAATTCACTGACAGCCGGTCCTGTCTAATTCACAACGGCAAGATCATTCTGAAGAATGATCTGCCTATCCACATCAACGACAGCCAGACTTGTCCAACTCAACAACAACCGTTCCTATCCAATTCAACGATGGATTGTCCCATCCAATCCATTTGCAGCGACGGTCTGTCCGTCTTGGTCTATGGCAATCCAACCGTTAGCGCATCTTCCAGCAGTCTTATTGCTCCGTCTCGGATGGTCTTTGATAAGAAGATTGGCTCTGATTCCCAACAGATGGAATTCAACCTACCTGACGCGACCTACCCGTGATTGTTGGAGTTCTTTGTGCCGAAGAAGGTTTGATCCCTAGCAGTGATGGTCCGCCTGTCCAAGTCCTTTTATTCCCCAGGAGAGTCCGCCTTGGCATTCAATGATGGTCTGCCCATCCAGGTTTCTCCGTTCCCCCAATAGAGTTCAAACTCTCTTCCAATGATCTTGTGATGGTCCGTTCTTCTTTGATCTCTTGATGCACGGTATTTTTATATGCATGTCAGCATTTTCTATTTGTTTTCTTCTAGATTGCCTTGAGGGGTGTCTAGAAATCTTTGACGTTGCTTGTACCAAGTCGATGGTGCTCCAAGTTCTGTCAAAGAGGGGCTACAGTAGACACCCCAATCTGGGCTTCCAGATTAGTTTACTTTCGGTTTTTGATTCCCTGATGATGAAACGGATCAAGAACACCCCGGGAATGATATCATGTTTGAGCTTTGAGTGTTTGACACCCCTTTTGAACCTAACCTAACCCTTAAACCTACCAAAACCCTACTAGAACGTGTTGGATGAAACCCAGCGCGCGTGGGTCAAAGTGCCAAGTATTGGTCAAATGGTCAGGTTTGACCGTGGACCAGCACAAGGTGGCCTGGACTCGCGCGTGCTAGTCTACAACTAGCGCGCGCTAGTCAACCTATGGCGTTGACTCATGCGCATAGGTCCCAGACTCGCGCGCGCTGGTCAGCGTCTGGTCAAACTTGCTTTGTTCAGCATGCAGAAGTCATGATTAGTGGAGTACAACACATTAGAAGTTTCCATTTTGCCAGAAAAGCAGTATCCGGACAAGAGGTGTCCACATCCCACACCTCCCACCAACCTTTCCAAAGGAGGACATTTAGCCACCAAGCCCAACCCTTGCTTGGTTGATATACCTCTCCTTCTCCTATAAATACACCCCTTTTTGGTTCTTTCAAAGGGTTACAAAATCTCATACACCTTGGGACCAAAAACCCTATCCCTAATTCTCAAACTCAAGCATAAACCACTCTACCAAGCAACAAGCCACCTTGTTCTTGGTACTACCTCTCAACAAGCAAATATCAACCCATCCATTCAAAGCTCAAACACCATTCAAACCTAAAATCAAAGGTATAACACCTTTGTACTATATTCTATTCTGATCCCTGAGGGGGGCTGGTAGGGTCAAGGCTGGTAATCAATACCAGTCCTGGCCCTAAGGCTTGCAAGGTTTCAAAAATCGTGTGAGCAGGGCACCAGCGCGCGTTGATCGTTTGTACGCGCGCGCCACTCTATGGCAGCATGCGTAGGTCTTGCGTGGGGATTGGTGCCTTGTTGTTTTGTGTTCTACTTTATATATAGGTCACTATAAGCATGCTTACAACCAGTTTACTGCTTTCCTTAGTTAAAACCAGTAGTTTGTAATTGGTATTCATATCTACTGTTGTGGAGTATCCCTAGGGTCTTTCTGGACATGTCCTAGAACCCAGAAACATGTAAACCAAGCACTGGTTAGGTGGCTCAGACCCGCGCGCGCCTATGGCTTACCCGCGCGCGCAGGTCTGTCTCTGACCAGTGGCTGGCCTTGCATGGGTAACTAGGCCTTTGGTCTCTGTTTTTATCCCCACACTGTTTTTGGGGTGTTTTGTTAAATTGTAGGGCTTTTCAGCCTTTAAACTGTGTAGTGTAACTACTATAATTGCTTGGTTTGTCCTGGGTGTGCACTGGTCCTTACAGAGCCCAGAAGGGGATAAAAACAGAGGTTGTGAGAAAAGCAAATCTGCGCACGCGTGTTGCATATTGGCATGCGTAGGTTAGAACTGCGAGCAGTGGCTTTGGTCAGTGCAGGCAAGTTCCTTCTTACGCATGTCAAGTTTGGAACAGTGCACTGGGTTTGCTCTTCTGAACAGAACCTGGTTTTATCCTATTTACTGCTTTCGCATCCATGCTATTGATCACATCTTGCAAACATGTTACAGTATTAATCCCCTTTAAACTGTTCCCTGCCCTAATTGGCTAAAAAATTGATTAATGAAGAAGAATCTTGAATATTTTCACAAAATGCCTAAATAAAGACCGATCTTCGGAATGGGTGAGAGGGGTGCCTTAAAACCCTTCCTCGTTCCTGTACCTAGATATGGTTATGACGGATTGGTGCTTCCACCTTTTCAAATCAAGCAGCGTGTAAGGCGTTTCCAATTCGGTTCCTTGGGTGTCGGACCTCCAAACCCAAGTGGCAACTCTGAATTCGAGCGCTCGTCCCGTTAGTGCTCCCTCGATTCGGCCTTTTTGCCAAAATTTAAGGGCACGTTGCCCACACAATCTTGCCGATGGTGTGTCCAGTTCCATCTAAGACCGTGAACTATTTCTTATATTTCACAAGAACCGATGATTCGATCTTCTGTGTGTAAGCCGAACTCTACACACCGAATCATCTACTTTATAAAATAAAAGGCACACATGCACAACATATAATAATATTATGCAAATATTGGTGTAGACACCTCCCAAACGGGGCATCGCCATACAGATTGATCACATTAGTTGCTCGATTGGTTGCTTGCTTCGTAAACCAAAATCATGGAAATTCCCATGGCTAGGAACATCACCACATGATAGCGGTTATCATCAAAACAGAGTCGCCACCTCTCTCTGCCCAGCCATGAGACTGGCCCATAGTTATTCAACATAAGACATATAGATGCGTTGTTTAATTCTAACACATAGTCTGTTTAATTAAGCCTTTAAACAGTAAGTAAAGTGAGCTAATGCGATAAGTAAAGCATGCGTCAAGAAAGCAGAACAAAACAAACTGTCCCAGGGAGATGGATCCCACGGCCGGTGAATGGATGTCACGGCCGAGGGATCCTCCTGGTTTGATGTACCGGCCGAGGGATCGAAGCCCCGGTCGGTGTTCTTCCTCACACCAGAAAATACGATTAACAGATGATCAGAAAGTTATGATTAAGCGTAAGAATGATAAATAAAAACAAACCAGAGGCCGTTGGGCCTCACCACCTTGATCCCTCAGTTGCTTGATTGCTTCGGATTGGGTGTGATTGACTGATTGCTTGATTGAAAACCTTAGAGTTAGGGTTTGAACTTCGGGGTTTGATCGCCGGATTGACGGCTGCCTTCAGGAGGTTAGGGCTTTTGAGGAGTGGGATTGAGAGAGTATTTTGACAGAGCTTCGTGGCTTGAGAGAGTGTATTCTCTAATGAATTTCGTGTGTTTATTTTCGGAGTCCAAAGGCCCTTTATATAGGCAATTGGTGACTCACTCCGGCCAATCAAATCATGAGATGGCAATTGCAATTGCAATGCATCTCTAACTCTACGTCGTAATCTCTGAGCGTAGCCCGAACGCATCGGGAAGGTAGTGTAGTTGGATCAAACGTCTGACAGAACACGTTCCAGAGTCTAGGAAAAGGTCGATCTGGCGGCCGAGTAAAGGATATCATGGCCGAGGAATGGATGTCTCGGCCGAAGGATAGATCTTGCGGCCGAGGGATTGATCTCTCAGGGAGATTTTGCTAGCAACAGGTTGCTCGGGTGAGGAAATGATGTTAGGGCCGTGAGATCGATGTCACGTCCGACAGATGGATTCTCCTAGGCTTCTGTATTTCTGTCTGAAAGGCTGTATGGCTTTGAATTGGGTCCTCTAAGTGGCTCAAAGTTCTTACCGAAAGTCCTAAGGTTCTGAAGGAAGCAATCAGCAATCACTGTATCCATTTCATCATCGGGATGGTCCCAAGGTGGGACTTGAAATAATCGTTAGGCCAAATTGGGGTGTCTACAATTGGTATAAAAGATTCTTATCAAAAAAGGGATAAAAATGATTAATAAATAACAATCAAATATTAATCCATTATACAAAAGCATGACTTTTAGTATATTTTCTAACAATCTCCCACTTAAACTTAAAGCCATGCTACCACACATCTCACTCCCATTCCCTCTATATGACTTTCAAAAGTCTTGGCCAGTAAGCTCTTCGTAAAAGGATCTGCCAGGTTGTTTGCTAATGCAATCTTGGTCACAACTACATCACCTCTCTGTACGATTTCTCGAATAATATGATACTTACGCTCGATGTGTTTGCCCTTCTTGTGAGTCCTTAAGTCCTTCGAATTAGCAACTGCACTGCTATTATCACAATAGAATGTAATGACTGATTTCACTGAAGGGACCACTTCTAGATCCATCAAGAAGTTTCTGAGCCAAATAGCCTCCTTGGCTGCTTCAGAAGCTGCCACATACTCGGCCTCCATGGTAGAATCAGTAATGCAAGATTGCTTGATACTTCTCCAACTAATGGCTCCACCTCCTAGGGTAAATACATATCTCGAGGTAGACTTTGTGGAATCCTTATCTGGTACAAAGTCTGAGTCTGTGTACCTACATGGTACCAAATCAACATATGTTCTCTAGTTCTTTTCAAATACTTGAGTATATGTTTCACCGTAGTCCAATGCTCTTGCCCTGGATTTGACTGAAATTTGCTGACCATGCCAATGACAAAGAAAATATCAGGTCTAGTACACAACATAACATATATGAGGCTTCCTACTGCTGAAGCATAAGGAACTGCCTTCATTTTCTCCATCTCCTCAGGTGTCTTAGGACACTGATCCTTGGATAGGTTGATGCTATGTCTAAAAGGGAGGAACCCTTTCTTAGAATCCTGAATGCTAAAACGGACAAGGAACTCATCGATATAAGTAGCTTGTGATAAGCTCAACATCCTTTTCTTGCGATCTCACATAAGCTTAATCCTAATGATGTGATCGGCTTCTCCCAAGTCCTTCATTTCGAATTGGCTGGATAACCACACTTTCACTGAAGACAACACTCCCTCATCGTTTCTGATGAGCAGGATATCATCAACATAGAGCATTAGAAACACCACCACTTTTTTGTTGCACTTCTTGTACACACATGACTCATCCGGACATTGATCAAAATCAAAAGACTTGATTGTTTGATCAAATCGGATGTTCCAAGGCCTAGATGTCTGCTTAAGTCCATATATGGACTTCTTAAGCTTGCATAACATGTGCTCTTGACCTTTTGCCATGAATCCATCTAGTTGCACCATATCGATGCACTCTTCCAGATTTCCATTAAGGAACGCGGTCTTGACATCCATTTGTCAAATCTCATAATTGAGATGAGCCACAATTGATAAGAGAATTCGGATGGACTTAAGCATGGCTACTGGCGAAAAAGCTTCCTCATAGTCGATCCCTTCTTTCTGAGTATACCCTTTTGCAATGAGCCTAGCTTTAAAGGTATGCATGATAAACCCTCAATAGTGTAAATAAAGGGGCTTATCTCTCTCATTTTTGTCACACACGTGCGCACAAATGGTTTGATTTGAATGATATAGCACGTAAGGTGTGTTTTTGATGTTTAATTTAGGAAAATCGTGTGAATAAGGTGCATTTGGACGCCATGGATAGCCCCGGAAGTACCCAAGGTCATGCGGAGATCCGTTGTCGAGCCCAAAAAATTATGAAAAGAAGCTTTGAAGCATACTCGAGATTCCCAAAGGTCAAGGGAAGTGAGGGAGATGTGAGAATTTACCAAAGCAATTCTTTTTCCGACCAATTGAGGGTATAATTGTCATATCTTTTGATGTATAAATTATTTTTGATCCAAACTACTTGGGTTTTAAAGTAGAATCAACAAGCTTTCCAACGGTCCAAAGAACGTGCAAATCTGAGTTCGGGAGTGTCTGGAGTGAGCCCGCGAAGTTGTGTAAAATCTAGCGAGCTATGTCAATACCTCTTTTTGGGGTATTGATACCAGTTACGCCAAATTTCCAGAGAGCTATGAGGAATCGATACCTCATTTTGGGGTATCGATACCAGTTGCCTGTGCGGACCATTGTAATGGCATTTTTTGTAATTATCTTGTAAAGGGGATATATATACCACCCTTAGCCCGTTTTTAGGGCATCTTCCGTTTTTCCTTTCTCTCTCTACCTCCCTCCTCTCCCAAGCTCTCAATCTCTCGTCAAAGGAGCTTGATTGCTAGGGTTTTGGGGTTGATTTCCTTCATTAAACTTGTAAGTACGCTTGAGATCTTTATTAATCGAGTTTTTATTTCCATTTTTGTCCATGTTTATATATCTCTCTTCATTTTGCCTTGTGTTTACACCCACTATGGGTGAATAGTGATCAAGGCTTGGTCATGGGGTGATTTCTACCCCATGACTTGGGTAGTTTAACGTCTTCTCTCATTTCTTGGGCTTAATGTGGTTTATGAATGGATTAAGTTTATTTTTATGTAACAAAACGTAGGGTTGTTAACCTCTTTGATTATGTGTAGACAAGGACTCGATATCTTGCCACATATAATCCTTGGAGCTATGTCACTCTATGTGTTTGCCAAAATGCCTTAAAGAATGTGTTGAGCTCTAATCTTTTTTGGTCTAAACTTAGGGTTGTTAACTTCTTTGATTGTGCGTAGACAAGTCTCCTTGGCACACGCAATGCTTGGAACCATGGCACTCCATGTGTTTGATAAATGTCTAAATGAGTTCCTTTCCATTTCCAAACCCCGTTGTATGAGTTAATTAAACTTGATTTTCATGGTTAAATCTTCCGAGCGAGATCAAATGACTATGACTCTCACTTGAATTATCAAAGAGAATCATTAAATGGCATAAGTTATGGGTGGATTAATCCCCTAGACCATGCCGCATTTAATTTCTAGTCAAACTTCATTTTCAATCAAAATTAGGAGGTAGAAAGAAATTCCACCACTCAAAAGTTTGCAGTCTTAACGCCAAATCCAAAGGTTGGCAGTCCTAACACTAAAAGCCCTTCGTAAATCAAACATCCGGCCTAGCTCCATTGGTTCCCTGTGGATTCGACCCCGGACTTCCGGGTATTATGCTTTCAACCGACCTAGCCCTATGCTTGGACAACTCTTTACTACGACACACTTTGGTCGAGCAAGCATTTTTGGCGTCATTGCCGGGGAATCAATTGGAAGCTAACTTGGAGGTATTGCTTAACTTTGTGCTGTAAGTATTCCCTCTTTTGTTTTTACTTTATGTTTTTATCTTTAAAATAGAATGGCGGCGGCAAATGGGGAAATAGTCCCCAAGACTATGTGAGAGTACCTTTATCCCAATCAAATTTTTACACCCTCTTGCATAGTCACTCCTTTTGCCAATATTTTAAGTGTTATGTCAGGCATGCTTCAAGTGTTGCTCCATTTTCATGGCTTAGCCTTTGAAAATCCATGTGCACATATCATAAAACTTGAGGAGCTTTGCTTAGAGTACATAGACTCCATCTTTGATTTCATAGCCTTTTGCCAAAGTTTCACATCTTTATCTTGAAGTGCCTCATTGTAGTTGCAGGGTTCGGCATGTTGATCATCAGGGTTCAATTTCAAAAGACTCTCCCAACAGTGTATACCGACTGGGTGGAACAATAACCCTTCCACTACGACGAGGTACCGGTGTGTCAATAGGTGCCTCAATAGGTGTCTCTTGTGATATTTCCTCCTGCTCTACTGGTGGTAAAGAAGTCTGTGTTGGTCTCTCTCCTCTCAATTCCTCTAGAACAATCTTACTTCTGGGCGCTTGTGGTCTATCAAATAGTCCTCTTCTAAAAACCGGGCATTAGTGCTAACAATGACCTTCTTATTCGTAGGGCTATAAACCAGACCACCTATTGTTCCTCTAGGGTACCCCACAAACAGACAAACTTTTGTCCTTGATTCCAATTTATCTGTGTTCCCATTGAGCACATGTGTTGGACTACCCCAAACCCGAACATACCGCAGACTAGGTTTACGCCCAGTCCACAGTTCTTTGGGTGTAGATGGTACTGACTTAGATGTTACCAAGTTAAGAATGTACGCTGTTGTATCTAGTGCATGTTCCCAAAACGAAATTGGTAAATCTGAATAACTCATCATTGATCTCACCATATCCATAAGATTCCTATTCCTTCTCTTTGCTACACCATTTTGTTGTGGCATACATGGAGCTGACAACTGGGATGTAATCCCTTCAGTTGACAAGTAGTCCTTAAACTCTCCCAAGAGGTATTTGCCACCACGATAAGATTGCAGTGTCTTGAAACATTTACCCAAACACTTTTTCGTTTCTGCACTATCACTACAAGAAATTACACAATTCCCGACTAAATAAAATTTAGTCGACAATAGTTGCACAATTGGCGGCTAATTACTGTTCAGTCAGCAAAAGGTAAAACTATCACCGACTAATTATTTTTTGGTAGCCGAAACACTATTTTTCCCGACCAAAATTAATTTTTAGTCGCTAAACATGTGGCGCCAAGGAAGAAATTTCGTGCGTGATGGGGGAAATTTTTGGCCAACTAAAATTTAGTCGTTAATTTTTTTTTTTGCTGACCAAAAGTAAATTTAGTCGGGAAATATCATTTTTTCCAATTTAATAAAATAGAAAATGAAAATACATTTTCCGACCAAATGTATTTTAGTCGGTGTCACGCCCTCGATTTTCAACATAAATAAATAATGCTTTTCGATAAAAGATCCTCGCATAACATGAATAAATACCCAAAAGAGTTCCTACCTGTTTAATTTTACAAAACAAGTCCCCAAGATTAAAGTTATACAACTTTGGCACTCCGGCCCAAATAAACTTAAGTATGAGTACGAACAAGTTAGTAAATTACAAACGGTTTAGTCAAAAGGAATTCCAAGTAATTAGTTACAACCTCATCTTTATCAAATGAAAGTCTTTACAAAGATGACAAGGTAACTAAACAGTTTTTAGTTTCGAAATTTTTTCCATGTCCAAGCACACGATGCATGCATGTTATTGTCCAGTATTTGAACCTGAAAAGAAAGATAGGTTGAGCTACACTAGCCCAATAGGAAAAATCTTTACCAATTCTATATGAAAATATGGTGACAAGTGCAAAATGATGAAGACAAGAGTTATAGTTCAATCGATAGGTAGCAATGAACTCATAAGTATGCCAATCATTCACTACGATCATTCTAAGACATGCCATTTTCACTATTAACCACATAGTTCACAAGACTCATGCAACTCTAACGTTTCTGACACGACTCACTATCTCAAATCTCCACTGTCTATATTTCCACCCCTTGCGTTATAGTATAACACTACGAGGATTGCCATATTACCACCCCTTGCATTACGGAGAACTCTAACAACTTGGATCACTGTAATACCACCCCTTGCGTTACGAGACCCACATGAGTCTCCGTATTACCACCCCTTGCATTACGAGACTCTCTATCCCAACTTTTGACTCACACAACTACTCCCTTACTCAATATGCAAACTAAGACCTTCTCATGATCACAATCATACGATATACCAACATCACAACAAATGGGCAACAAACATTCACAAGTAACCAATAATCAATAAGATGCATTTCAACGAAGTTTTAACCAAGTAATTCCCTATTAGTTCCTCACTAACGGAAGGATAACGGGTCAAGAATAACATCCACTAATCATAGGAAGTCATAACGACAGAACGAGAATCTTAGGAGTAGCCAACGGATGTTGGCAGACTGACACACCCCCACTCCAATGGTCATAACTTTATGTGTACTTAGAGTTATAAGGCGATTCTGGTGGCAATGAAAAGCTGATTTGAAGACCTTCGAATCGGTATAAAGTTTACATGAATCGAACATCGGACATCGGAAGTTATGGCCATTTGAAGTTGGGCTAAAACCCAGAAGACGAGCAGAGTTTCTGGAGAGGGGAGGGATCGATCCCTCCTCTCATGGGGATCGATCCCCAAGGTGCAAAATGTCCAGATTTGAAAGAGGGATCGATCCCTCTTGCTCAGGGATTGATCCCTAGGCGATTTTGGGCAATTTCTGCAGATTTTGACAGACTTACAAGAGAGCAAAGGAGGACGATCATGGTTCGATTACCACACCAAATCAACATAAAAACATATAAAAGAGGTAAAGAAGTTCCTACCTCGCAACAATGAACGAGATCCACGCGCTTCAAGCAAGCCCTATTTCCAAGAACTCCAAAATCAACCAAGATCTCTCCTCCGAGCTCCACCCAACGAAACCCAAGTTCAAGAACGTGATTGTAATGTGGAATGGAGGTTGATCTTTGTGGATTTTGAGTGATTGGGTGAGATTTTGTGTGAGAGAGGTAGAGAGAGAGAGCTGAGAGAGGGAGACGTGAGAGATGAGAGAGATATGGGTGGGTGTTGTGATCTCCTACACACACTCACCCCTATATATACCAACACATATGCAAAATCACACAAGCACTCCCTTTATTAGCCATTCCAATACTTTAAACCCCAAATCAAATAATCATTCATTTTTCTCATTATCCCCAATTTTCGACATTTATATGATCTTTAAATATTTTTTGGAAATATGGGTCTCTACATTCTACCCTCCTTAAAGGAATTTCGTCCCGAAATTTTTATGAACTAAACCATTCCAATGATGCAATGCTAAGATACACTTATGACACATCAGTCAAGCAGACACAATGAGCTTACAACCACCATGATCCAAGAAAACACAAGAAGTGTACTACTAAGCAATTTTCACTCCGTAGCAATAATCGAATTTAAGATCTACAAGCACACATCATACTTCAAATCTTTAATCTTGGTCTCAAACCAACGAATCCATCTTCAACCCATTTTCATGAATTCCATGCACAAAACCGTTAGGATCCTATAACTCCGATACCCAAGTCAATCGTGCCAATTTTGAGTTCTACAGTTATTACCTTAATCTTCAAGCAACTATTACCAAGTTTTCAACTTCCTTCAACCAACCTAAGAACACGTACTCTATCAACTGAATATTCCGCATCAACCCAAGATTTTGCTTGAAACCTACATTGTAAGATCACAAATGCTATTTGTACTCGAAAAGAAGGGAAAAGGAAGTTGTCACGCAACCCCTTATCAATACCTTTAGTTGAAACGACAAACTGATCAAACTCAAGGACGGAACAAATACAAGAACCAACGAAGGAAATACACAACTTAACCATCCATGGCCATGACTCATAACATCTACCATTGAGCCTCTTCAAACATCTCTTCTCCATTGTAACATGCTTCCTTATTCATTAGTTCTAGCCTCAAATATGATTCTGTAGAGACAACTACCAATTGTTCAATCAAACATCGTCACACTGTAGACACATCCCAAACGGGGCATCGCCATACAGATTGATCACGTTTGTTTGCTCGATTGGTTGCTCGCTTCATAAACCAAAATCATGGACATTCTCATGGCTAGGAACATCGCCACATGATAACGGTTATCATCAAAATAGAGTCGCCACCCAGTTCATTAAAACTGGGAAAATAGATAGAGATTCTGGATACGGGAGCCAAAAGTACAATAAGGGGAATGTGTTAGGCACCCCTCTTTGCCCAGTCGTGAGACTGGCCCATAATCATTCAACATAAGACGTGTAGATGCTTTGTTTAACTCCAACATATAGTCTGTTTATTTATTCCTTTAAACAGCAAGCAAAGTGAGCCAGTGCGATAAATAAGCATGCATCAGAAAGCAGAAAAACCAAACAAAATGTCCCAGGGAGATGGATCCCGCGGCCGGTGAATGGATGTCACGGCCGAGGGATCCCCCTGGTTTGATGTACCGGCCGAGGGATTGAAGCCCCGGTCGGTGTTCTTCCTCACACCAGACAGAAAGATAAATAAATAATCAAATCGCTACGGTTAGTCAAAAACACAGTAAATAAGACAAACCAGAGGCCGTTGGGCCTCACCACCTTGATCCCTCAGTTGCTTGATTGCCTCGGATTGGGTGTGATTGACTGATTTGCTTGATTGAAAACCCTAGGGTTAGGGTTTGAACTTCGGGGTTTGATCACCGGATTGACGGCTGCCTTCGGGAGGTTAGGGCTTTTGAAGAGTGGGTTTGAGGGATTATTTGTGCAGAGCTTCGAGGTTTGAGAGAGTGTATACTCTGATAATTTTGTGTGTGTATTTTCGGAGTCCAAGGGCCCTTTATATAGGCCATTGGTGACTCACTCCGGCCAATCAAATGGCACGATTGCAATTGCAATTGCAATGCAATTCGAACTCTACGTCGTAATCCCTGAGCGTAGCCCGAACGCATCGGAGAGGTAGTGTAATCGGATCAAACGTCTGACAGAACATGTTTCATAGTCTGGGAAAAGGTCGATCTGGCGGCCGAGTAAAGGATATCACGGCCGAGGAATGGATGTCTCAGCCGAAGGATTGATCTTGCGGCCGAGGTATTGATCTCTCAGGGAGATTTTGCTAGCAACAGGTTGCTCGGGTGAGGAAATGATGTTAGGGCCGTGGGATCGATGTCACGGCCGTCAGATGGATTCTCCTAGGCTTCTGTATTTCTGTCTGAAAGGCTGTATGGCTTTGAATTGGGTCCTCTAAGTGGCTCAAAGTTCTTACCGAAAGTCCTAAGGTTCTCAAGGAAGCAATCAGCAATCACTGTATCCGTTTCATCATCGGGATTGTCCCAAGGTGGGACTTGAAATAATCGTTAGGCCAAATTGGGGTGTCTACAGATGCCCCTCTTTGACTGAACTCAGACGGATCGCGAGACATGTTTGAGTAAGAGTCAAAGCTGTAAAAAGCAACTCAATTTGGTCCAACCACTATTCCAAGGGGTTTTCAAAAAAGGTTTTGTTATGGTCGGGCCAGGAGGCTGCCTACGTATTCCACAAGGGAAATTCAGACCAATCGTAGTTCGGGCAATAAAGAAAAATAAAAATTTGGAGGATTAGAAACAGAAGACGTACCTTAGGGCTTAAAAAGCCGTAGTGTGACGTACCTAGACTGAGCCAGGGTTTTGGCGAAGAGTAGTTGAAGGAGCGCAGGGCTGCCGGGGGAGTTTTTGCGGAGAGCTTCCTTAGTTATTTTGGGGTAGATCAGTACACTGCAGGTGCGTTTGCTTTTCTTGATCATCCTTACTTTGACTAAAAGGAGCTCGGTAGAGTAGCCTATCCTTGCGAATGAGCTGGGAGGAATTGATGTAATTGGGGTGGAATCCAAGCCATCTACTGGGATGAGTTGGACACCAGTTTGCTTTTGAGATATGGGGGGCGCAGGGCCAGTATCTAGAGCATGGAGCTTTGGTGATGAGGGAACCAAGGCACGGAGCCGGTTGTAGTCATGAGGCGAGAGCCTGGAGAGTGATGGAATCGAGGCGTGGAGCCTGTTGCAATCTTGAGGCGAAGGCCTGAGGTGATTGGATAGGACCGAAGCGCTGAGCTGGTGTTGATCATAAGGCGAGAGCCTGTGGTGTCAGAGCTTTGAGCTTGACGTGCTGAACCGAAGCGCAGAGCTGGTATAAGGCAAGAGTCTGAGGTGATAGGACTGAGGCGTGGAGCCTGCTGTGGTTTATGAGGCAAGGGCCTGAGGTGAGCTTAGAGCTTGATGGAATCGAGGCGTGGAGCCTGTTGCAATCTTGAGGCGAAGGCCTGAGGAGATTGGATTGATAGGACCGAAGCGCGGAGCTGGTATTGATCATAAGGCAAGAGCCTGAGGTGATTTAGATTGAGGCGTGGAGCCTGCTGCAGTCTTGAGGCGAAAGCCTGAGGCGTAGAAGCTTAGAGCTTGTCGTGTTTGAATCGAAGCGTAGAGCTGGTTGTATTCTGATGGTTTGTGGACGGAGCTTTCTCATCATAAGTGTTGGCGTGGATCCAAAGGATCGAGGCGCTGAACCGATCAATAAAATCGAGGCATAGAGCCGGTTGATTGCAGGGTTGACCTGTTTCATGAGAGATATGCAGAATGTATATGTGTGATGCTTGTTTGTTAGATGTGAACAGATATGATGAAGTAGACTCGATGTGAAAATGTTGATGCAATATGTGGACGGGCCCGTGCGTGTGTGTTTGTTTTAAGCTTAGAGCTTCTATCAAGTTCCGAACTTGAGCATTCGGAGCGTAGAGCTCGAGCATTCGGACGGCAGAATCCGAGCATTCAAAGTACAGGCTTTGAGCGTCCAGTACGCAGTGGTTGGGTATCCAAGCGTAGAGCTTGAGCATTCAAGTGTATAACTTGAGCATCCAGTACACAGTGGTTGGGCATCCAAGTGTAGAGCTTGAGCATTCAAAAATGTTAGATTTTTGAGCATTCAGGCGTAGAGCCTGAGAATAGATGTCTTGATTGTTAGGGCGGCGTAGAGCCTATTGCTTGTTTACGGCTTTGAGCCAGTTGAGATAATGGGCTTGGAGCCGCTGAGATTGTTTGCTATGGCTTTGAGCCATTTCAGATGGTAGATACAGGCTTCGAGCCTGTTGAAGTAATGGGCTTTGAGCCGCTGAAGTAGACTTGATTGTTACGGCTTCGAGCCAGTTGAAACGGTGGGCTTGGAGCCGCTGAGTTGGTTGTTACGGCTTCGAGCCAGTTGAGATAGTGGGCGTAGAGCCGCTTTGGTGAGATAACGGGCGTAGAGCCTGTTGTCGTAGAGCTGCTGAATCGAGGGCTTGGAGCTGCTGAGATGGTAGACATAGACTTCGAGCCTGTTGAGGTAATGGGCTTAGAGCCGCTGAGTTGAAAGCGTAGAGCCGCTGAGTGAATGAGTATGGGCTTAGAGCCTGTTGATAATAGGCTTCGAGCCGTTGAGATTGGTTATTATGGCTTCGAGCCAGTTGGGATAGTGGGCTCAGAGCTGCTGAGTGAGTGTATACAGGCGTAGAGCCTGTCGATAGTGGGCTTGGAGCCGCTAAGTGGGCGCATATAGGCATAGAGCCTGTTCAGATTCGCTTGTTTACGGCTTCGAGCCAGTTGAGACAGCGAGTGAGTGATAGCGAGCATAGAGCTGTTGGGTTGAGGGTTTAGAGCTGCTGAATGAGTGACTACGGGCATAGAGCCTATTGATAATAGGCTTCGAGCCGCTGCTGAGTCGATTGGTGAAGGCGTAGAGCCTGTTAAATTGTTTTGATGGCAGTGAATAGCAGAGTTGCTGATAGTGATTGGGCTTTAGAGCCGCCAGGTGTTCTGACTTGTTTTGGCCAGCAGTTTGTGGAGAGAGAGAGACCTTCGATGCTTGGGCATGCCCCCAAGGCTAGTTTTAATTATGTTGTGTTGGCTCGGGGGTGCCCCCAAGACTATTTGATTGGTTGAGGACCCAGAATCCATGATGGCTTGAATTGATGCACTGAGCATGATCTGATGTTTGTCGAAGGAAATTGGCCAGGAGATCGATCTCTCGGCCGAAGAATTGATGTCTTGGCCGTGAGAACGCCAAAAGCCAGGAAATCGATTTAAGTTCAGTTAAATCGATCTCACGGCCCATTTAATCTTTTTTTCTCCTCCTCTCTCATTCTCCTCCGTTCCTCTCGCCCGACGACTTCCGCCGCACGCCGCCGTTCTCCTTCACCACCGTCGGCCACCATCATCTCCGGCGATTATCCCAACAGCCGCCGTTGCCGTTGCTGCTGGCTTCAGTTGTTTGAAACCGTTGGTTTTCCTCCCATCTTGGTTCAAACGTGATGGCCACGCCATCCTCGGATATGGCGGGTTCATCCTCGCACCCTTCATGTAGGTGCGAGTATTCGTCTTCTGACGAGGAGGCGATTGAAGAGCCTGGTTTGTTTGATGCCGCTACCTACATTCTTCCTTCGCGTAGGCTGGGTTATGGCGGTTTCCTGCAGTACCACCCTCCTGTTGGTGGTCCAGAGGCCGAGATAGTTCGCAGAGAGCCTGAGCATCATTTGAGCATTCTGAATGTGCCGGTGAGTTTCCTTCCACTTTCCTGCTGCTGGCGAGATGACTATCACTCCGGGTGACTTTTCTTTGCTGACTGGCCTGCGGATAGGCGAAGTTGCTCTTCGAGTTGACCCCCGGCTATGGGAGCGAGAGGGTGCTTTGAGGTGGTTTCTAGGCAAGGTGCCCCCTGTTCGTTCCCGGGGTCATATCGATCTTGCTTGGCTAAGCAAGACTTTTATGGTGGCTGACATTCTGACCCAGGTGAGTGCCGAGCAATTGGCGCGGGCCTTCCTTCTTTACCTCCTTGGGCAAACGTTGGTTGCCAACAAGGATGGTTCGGTACACACGCAGTTTTTGGCTCCTCTGCAGCACTTGGGAGCTATTCGGGAGTTTGACTAGGGCTCATCTGCTTTGGCCACTTTGTATGGCAGTCTTGGAGCTTGTTCGAGGGACAAAAGTCCCATTCTTTGTGGTCACTTTCGAGTGCTTGAGGTATGTATCATTCCTTTGTACTTCTGTTTTCACTTTGGCTTTTTCTAGTTCTGACCTTTCTTTGGTTAACCTGCTTTTCAGCTCTGGGCTTTTGAGCACCTTCTCCAGTTTCCCCCTGAGACTAGGCATGGTGATGCGAACTGCATACCTCATTACGAGCGATGGTTGGTGGGGCAACGGAGGCCACGGTCACCAATTTTTTGAGCCTTCCTGAGTGGCGGCGAGTCTTGGACCGACTGACGGTCGATCAGGTACCTTTTTCTTTGTACTTCTTATCCTTTAGACTTCCATATTCTTGTGTTGGGGCTGATTTGTTCTTGCTTTGTAGGTACGGTTTGACCCTTGGGGTGGTGTACCAGAGGATGCCCCTCTTGCACGTTGTAGAGTCCTGGACCGGACCCGTAGCTTGCTCGAGGGTCCATTTTGCCGAGCCTGGTACTTAGGCGATCGAGTGGCCAGTCAGTGGCGGTCACGCGTTGAGGCTCTTCAGCTTGTTCCTCCTTCTCCTCCAGTATCTATGAGGTCCACTTCTTTGATGTCGAAGGAAGATCTGAAGAATGCTCGGATCAGAGATTGAGTGGTTTTACTCCTCCAGACAGGTGACTATAAGGAGTACTGCCATCTTTTCTTGACCCCCTCTGTTGCGGCTTCCCCCGTTGCTCCTGTTTGGCCACGGGCTCCTTCGTTTGTCTCCTTCCACTCAGACGATGGGGAGGAGGAGCGCCTGACGCTGACTCCTTGCACGACCCAGCTTTACACTTTGCCAGCTGGGGCTTCACAGGTATTTTTAGCTTCCCATGTTAGCTTTCATCACTTCGCATTGTATCCCTAGCTTTAGATGTTTGTAATGTTTGACTATTCCACAGGTGCCTGCCGAGATAGTGCAGGAATGGCTTCGCGCCTATCAGAGTACATAGGTTTTGGTTCGGAGACAGCGCCGTAGGATCCTTGAGGTACGACTTTCTTCATGAGCTTTTTTCTGCTATGCATTATCCCTTGAGTCTGAGCGTTTGTATCCTTCTTTGGCTGCAACTTGAGGCTGAGGGGGTACCGGCTGCTGATAGGGGGAATGTGAGGACCAGTGAGCAGCCTTCGCCTTCTTCTCAGAGATCGCCTAGCTTTTAGGGCTTTTTCTTTTTCCTGTTCATAGTTAGTGGGAGATAGGCAGAAACTATATTTGTATAGTGAAAGCTACCACAACAATAGTTTTGTAAGCAAGTTTTGTCTATGAAATGAGAAATGCTTTTTATGCCCCTAGATGTCTTGAGTTTGCATGCGATAGTCAGAACATGGCTTTTTGAACAAGTTTTTACTGATAGACAGTAATTTGTGAAAACACTTGGCCGAAGAATCGATTACTCGGCCGAAGGATCATTGTTGCAGCCGAGGTATTGATTATCCGGCCGTTACGTCTATTTTCCCAAGGAAGCTAGGTTTTGCTTTTAGCCAAGTGGCATCCTTTTTCACATTCTCTCCTATGCTTAGTTTTTGATTTTCTGTCTCTTGCTTTTGCCATACTCTATAGCCTGATTGCCAAACTTAAGAGTCTTTTTGAAGTATCATACCCATTGCGTTGATGACTTTTGGGTTAGAGGGGATGAACTATAATTCTTATGTGCCTTTGTTTTTGCCAATTCCTTGGAAAATGACTAACTCATCTTTTGTGAGCTCAATACGTAGGGTTAGCTATGCCTATCATTGAGTACAAACATGTTGATGTTTTCCTCTCTCCAAATGTTTGGGCCGCATCTCGATGCGAGATTGCCTACGTATCCCAATCAGGGAATCAGGCCTTTTACGTAGTTCCAGGATCACCACCTTTGGGGGTTGGGTTTTCTCTCTTGGTTTTTCTTTCTCTCATGCTCTAAGTTTTGCCTAGGTTACCTGATAGAGGTTGAGTCCCTAGCGAGCTTTCCTTCGAATGCCTTAACTTTTGCCTAGGCCACGTTTTTTCACGTCTTCTTGTCCTAGCAGGCTCCGCTCTTACTTTTGCTTGGGTGTATAGATTGCCCAACGAGCATTTTTCTCTTAAGAGAGTTTTAGTGTTTTGGAGAGAAATCTGATGGAGATGTTTTTATGAATCTCCTGTTGCGTTTGTGCTTTCACAATGGGCAAGCTAACCCTAAGTGTTCTCACGGAGATAGCGTCTTCTTCCTGAGTTTTGATAAAAACCTAGTTTTAAGTAATTAGAGTTCATCCTTTCCTTCCCTTTTGTCGGGGACACAAAGATTTTGATCCCTTCGAATCTTTCCCTTGTTTTGGCAATGAGAGCATAGCGCATGGCAATTGCAATTTAGGAATTTAGATTTAGATAAGCATAATCTTGAAGATGAAAAAGAAATTCTCTTAGCGGAAATAAAATGCCCAAACAGGGGCCCAAAACTCGTTCTAGTTTGTTTAAAGCAAAAACAATGTTATTTTTTTATTTGCCATGTTGTGACTTCTCAGCTACTGCAGCATGTCGGGGTCATTTCCCTTGTCTTTTGCAACTTTGTACTCTTTCCCACCCTCTTGCCAAATAGAGCCTCTGAACCGGGCTCATCTTTGAAGTTTGCACGACGGCTACCTCCTTGAGCCATGAGCAATCCCTAGATGGATGTGTCAGTTTGAATTTCCCTTTCCTCGTTGATTGTGTGGTTATCAGCTATTTCTTCCTGATTGAATAATGATGCTAAGGAGGTTTCATCGAGCGGATCATTGTACTCTTCTTCCATTTCATCAAAGTCGCTTTCCCCTGTTTTATAGGGTTCTGTGCATATGAAATCCAGATCTTCTCTTTATTCTATCCATTGACTATAGTCACACTCGTCGTAAGGGTTGACCCATGGTTGTATTTGAAACTCCTCTACCTTCTCAATGAGATTGATTGTCTCCCAAACAATGGGCGGTGTTGGAATTTTGGGACGGTTGATGCGTACCACTATTTGGGCAGGCTTGAAGCGAGCGTGCCTTCTCATCATGATGACCCTTTCTTTTTCCTTCTTCCTATTCTCAAACCAGATACGAAGCCATTCGTCGTCTTCTACAAATGGAATATCTGGATCCTCAAAATTGTGTTTTGCCCAGGAGTGTTCTTTCCACTTCCTTAGCTTTTCCTCCTCTGCCTGATCTTTGCTACTTATGTCGGACATATCAACGTCGATTACTTCTGACTGATCAGAGTTATTATCCTCCTCCTCCTCCATCATGAAACACTCGTCCTCCTCGGGGAAGGTTAAGGTAGGTTTGGCTTGGTTGTCTTGGATAATGTATTGGCTGGGATTGTATGTGGGGTTGTGAGATAGATTTATGAGATTGATATTTCGAGGTGGCGGTTCAACATTGTGAGTAGGGAGTGGGTTGGCTTGCCCATCAGGTTTTGGTGGTTTTATGGTTCGACTATCAATAAGGTCTTGAATGTTGTGACGAAGACGCATGCAATTGTCTGTTTCGTGCCCAGGGTGTTGGTGGTAGGCGCATTGTTTGTTTGGATCATGGTTTGGACCGTAGGGCGGCGGAGGAAGTGGTTTGTTTAGAGGTTTAAGATGCCCTTGACGGCTAAGGATGGTCAAGGCTTGGGATAAGGTCATGTAAAGAGGATCAAAATTGTGGCGGGGTCGATTTGAGCTTCGGGAT
Source organism: Rhododendron griersonianum (assembly GCA_018127125.1). NCBI lineage: Eukaryota > Viridiplantae > Streptophyta > Magnoliopsida > Ericales > Ericaceae > Rhododendron > Rhododendron griersonianum. The sequence continues at coordinate 6,278,581 of CM030798.1, read as the reverse complement.
GGGCTAGTTTGGAAAGGGTCTTGAGACAAGGATGTGCCAAGAGCACTCACGGAGGCGTGAGATGTACGGCTAGAGAAGGTTTTCTTAGGTGGAGGAGTGGCCTCTTCTTTCCCAATGAGTCCTAGCTTGATTCCATCTTCGATTTGCAACCCAGTGGCATGCAAACGCTTGAAATCGGTGATAGCCTGTGTGTAAATATGCCTGAGATATTTGAGTTGTAAATTTTTGACAACTATCCTCACTTGGTCTTCCTCGGAGGGGCGGTTCTTCATCTTGGCAGCCTTTTCCCTCCATCTTGCCACAAAGGTAGCAAATTCCTCATTGAAATCTTGTTTGGTCATTTCCAAGTCTCGAGTTGTTAGTTCAATTTGGACGTTGTACGCATATTGCTTGACGAAAGCATTGGCAATTTCTGGCCAGGTTTGATAATGTACAAACTCCAAAGTGAGGAACCAGTCGAGAGCACTTCCGGTGAGAGTTCGTTGGAATAACTGAGCGATGAGCTCGTCATTCAAGCCCATCGGCTTCAGGGTGTTGATAACATGGCGAACATGACTGGTAGGGTTGCCAGTTCCATTGAACTTCTCAATGTTGGGCATCTTGAAATTCTCAGGCAGCTTGGATTCTGGAAAGAGGCAAAGTCCCTCGAAATCCAGAATTTGGTCCCCTTGTGAACTAGCCAAGGCTTGTTTGATTTCCTTGACTTGCTTGGTCAGTTCAGGACTTTCTGCCAACACTACTTTATGGGGATTCTCGTCTTCCATTGATTTTTCCTCATCCTCAGCATCTCTAGCTGCCTTTTCTGCTAGTAGTGCAGTGATTTGAGCTTGGAGGTCGGCAATAGTGGCGTCGTTGTTTGCCATGAAAGTAGAAGGGTTGCTTGACGAAGCTTGAGATTTAGTAAATGACGGGGTCCGTTGAGGGGATGACTGGGAAGTTTCTGAAAGTGGTTGGAATTGTTGTGGTGAGGGTGTTTTGTCAGATGAAGACGATAGACGGGAGGGTTGCAGAGACCTTTGTTTGGCGTAGCTTCGGGTGTTATAAGAGTACAAAGTTGGCTGTGGTTGCTTCTTTGATTTACCTATTGTACCTGCTTGAAAAGTAGAATACCTGGAAGTCAGTATTCGGCCTGTGTAGGGTTAGGATTTGGGTTGAAAATCCCAACCCTTCTGCACAGAAAGAGTTAATTACAACAACAAATGATACAAGGTGTGAGGAAGAACTTTTGCAAGTAAAATGCAAGTAGGTTCCTAGCCTGTAGGTTCCTGTCTTAGTTTGATCAGTTCTATGGCTTTCTAAAACATGCAAGGTTTTGGTAGTCTCAGGGTGCTCCGTTGTCAAAGGGCACCAATCCTCTCTCCAGCCCATCATAGGCGGTGATCGGGTGATTCCCTTTTTGATATACCACTAGGTACAAGTGACTGTGGAGTTTGCTGGAACCCCCAACATAGCCCGTGTCATGCCGGGATATCAGGTGACCTCAACGGGTTGCCCGCTCGATGCATATGATAAATGAATTAGACAAGGCATGTATTAGTCTTATGTTGAACTTTTTGGTTATGGCTCTCATATCCCCAGTAGAGTCGCCAAAAACTGTAGACACCTCCCAAACGGGGCATCGCCATACAGATTGATCACGTTTGTTTGCTCGATTGGTTGCTCGCTTCATAAACCAAAATCATGGACATTCCCATGGCTAGGAACATCGCCACATGATAACGGTTATCATCAAAATAGAGTCGCCACCCAGTTCATTAAAACTGGGAAAATAGATAGAGATTCTGGATATGGGAGCCAAAAGTACAATAAGGGGAATGTGTTAGGCACCCCTCTTTACCCAGTCGTGAGACTGGCCCATAATCATTCAACATAAGACGTGTAGATGCTTTGTTTAACTCCAACATAAAGTCTGTTTATTTATTCCTTTAAACAGTAAGCAAAGTGAGCCAGTGCGATAAATAAGCATGCATCAGAAAGCAGAAAAACCAAACAAAATGTCCCAGGGAGATGGATCCCGCGGCCGGTGAATGGATGTCACGGCCGAGGGATCCCCCTAGTTTGATGTACCGGCCGAGGGATTGAAGCCCCGGTCGGTGTTCTTCCTCACACCAGACAGAAAGATAAATAAATAATCAAATCGCTACGGTTAGTCAAAAACACAGTAAATAAGACAAACCAGAGGCTGTTGGGCCTCACCACCTTGATCCCTCAGTTGCTTGATTGCCTCGGATTGGGTGTGATTGACTGATTTGCTTGATTGAAAACCCTAGGGTTAGGGTTTGAACTTTGGGGTTTGATCGCCGGATTGACGACTGCTTTCGGGAGGTTAGGGCTTTTGAAGAGTGGGTTTGAGGGATTATTTGTGCAGAGCTTCGAGATTTGAGAGAGTGTATACTCTGATAATTTCGTGTGTGTATTTTCGGAGTCCAAGGGCCCTTTATATAGGCAATTGGTGACTCACTCCGGCCAATCAAATGGCACGATTGCAATTGCAATGCAATTCGAACTCTACGTCGTAATCCCTGAGCGTAGCCCGAACGCATCGGAGAGGTAGTGTAATCGGATCAAACGTCTGACAGAACACGTTTCAGAGTCTGGGAAAAGGTCGATCTGGCGGCCGAGTAAAGGATATCACGGCCGAGGAATGGATGTCTCGGCCGAAGGATTGATCTTGCAGCCGAGGGATTGATCTCTCAGGGAGATTTTGCTAGCCACAGGTTGCTCGGGTGAGGAAATGACGTTAGGGCCGTGGGATCGATGTCACGGCCGTCAGATGGATTCTCCTAGGCTTCTGTATTTCTGTCTGAAAGGCTGTATGGCTTTGAATTGGGTTCTCTAAGTGGCTCAAAGTTCTTACCGAAAGTCCTAAGGTTCTCAAGGAAGCAATCAGCAATCACTGTATCCGTTTCATCATCGGGATTGTCCCAAGGTGGAACTTGAAATAATCGTTAGGCCAAATTGGAGTGTTTACACACACAATCCTCAAGGAAAATTAAGCAATTTAAGCATCACAAGGACAAGCTAAGAGTGACTTCAAATCTCACAAACAAATTGGAACCAGATTTACAATTTAAGAATAAGAAATTGCTCGAAAACAGGAATCCGCGAAGATCCTATTACAAAGAAATGAATAATCGCACCAAATACCACTACAAGTTCCAACATCCCTCTTGATCGAATTCTCAACTGTTTAACATCCATGTCAGTCAAGTTCACCATCTAGATTTTTATTTTCAGCTTGTACGTTAATACTTTAGATCACATTATCCACAATAAGACCAGATTAAGCATCTATTTACTAAATTTAAGCACATTCAATCGATCTCCAGCATGCACTACTCAGTTTATACACTTAAAGCACTCATTGTCCACATTCTAAAACCATTTCCTTCCCTTACTCAGCTGATTCGGCCCTTAAACTGTCATTTCCTGCCACAAAACTTCAGTTCCCAGCCATAAGTGTTTAATTCCAACACCTACGGGGTGTTTTGTGTCTCTAGACCACATTTCTAGCAACTAGGTTCATATTTCCAGCATGTCCTATCAATTCTAGTGACGCTCCATGCATTAGCACTTAACAATCAATCACAGTAACTTCATAAGTTATTCTATCATAAAAAAAATATCTACACATTTGAACAACTATTTTTAGCACATGAATAGTTAATTAGGAGCTTTTAGCTACCAATCTCAACCATTCTACCCCAGGTATTGAAATCCAACTCATTATTCAATTTTAGGATACCGAAATCCACTTTTCTCAAAACCCAAGAACAACCCAAACCTATCACACAAGATTTTCGTTGATTACTATACTAAACTCGTAAGTATCCTCAATCATCATATAAGTTATCAATTAAACAATCAATTTCTTCCCTCTACATCATGACATAATTCATCTTAATCTCATCAGGGTCTACGATTTACATATAATCAATCTATTATTGCAAAAACAAATACAAATTCCTTGCAGGGTAGGGTAATCTGAATTTTAAATGATTCATAGACACCACAACGAAGTCATCAAGTAGCATGCTCCCATAACTCCTCAAGACATGCCACAAGGGCCATACTGAAAGACAATATCAGGAAAATTAATAATAACAAAATAAAGACTCCTCCAACAACCAATTTCCACTACTACTTCCTCTGTCCGCCACCATTCTCGACTACTCGCACCAAAGTTAAAATATTTTAAACGGGGTAGTCTATCCTTATTCTCCACCACTGGTTATGCAACCAACCCATCTCCAAAATTTTGATAGCAATCTAACTCCACTCGCCCTTATGTAACATACGTTCACCATCACGATAATTTACAAAAGAATTTGTTTATCCCCAAACAATCATCCTCTAAGTTCGAGACCAGCTTAATTATAGTCTAGATCTACTAAATTTTATCGTCAAGTCACGTTCTCGGAAACTTTGAAATCTCATCTCTTGTAGCGACAAGCTAATTCGGAGAAACTGCAATTCACAATTTCAACATTTGTCACATAACTGGTCCCCTCGAAGTGAGTGATAACAACTCTAATGATTTTTAGGTGTCCTCTTCTAAACCTTTATGATAATAGTTTGACACATTTTGATATTTTGAACCTAGTTCATACATTCCAGTTGACCCCAAATCCTCTACCCTTAGTCAAGGTTACCCACTTTAATAGTCACTATAACTCAACCCCTTGGAGAACTCTATCTCCTATTGCAATAGCAACCTCCCTTATACTTCTTTATATTGCAAACTCCCACTATAGATGATCGATAACCCTCCACCAATTAAACACTCTTGTCTTTCCACAAGACATAAAGAAAAGCAACCTCTCATCTTTTAAACACATATTAGATAAGGGTAACATAGGACCATTTCACATTCCTCTACCTGAATCATAAAGTTTCCATAGTCATTACACATTGCTTTCACATGAATAAACGAGTTATCCAACACTACAACTTGACCTCACTTAGTCTAATAACTTAAGGAGAAGAGATACATTTGGAGGTCTCAAGACTGCACAAAGCGTTCAACCGTCAACAACACTACAACCCTAATTGCCTATATATAAAAAAATAACTAACAAATAAGACTTAAGGTGCACCTACCACTCTCTAGGTGTAGTCACTCAAAACAACAAGCTAGACAATTGAAATTTCTCTCTCTCTTTTTTTGATAAGCCCAAGTCTCCTTGCATTTTACCCTACAAACTTTGGTACGCTCATCGACCTCACAAGGTTCCCAACTTGTGCCAGATCGCTTGTCTTATCACTATAACAACTCGCTTTATGCCTAGGTCTAGATTTAATAGCGCACCGTACCTAGGTGTGTCGATTCACTTTCAATCAAGTAAGATCACATAAGCATATACCACACATCACATGAAGCACGTAAGCATGCAAGGGTTAGGCAAGCGAGCACACAAGCACATCACTTACAAAAGACAAGCGTCAGCCAAACATTCAACAAGACATACAATAGAGATCGAGTCCTCTCCCTTTAAGGTTCAAGACTAGAGATGTTCAAGGGTTCTTCATTATCATAAAAGTAATTTACTCCACTATTTTCTCGATTTCGTAAAGATAAATAGACAAGGTATCCTAAAAGCTTCTCCTGTTTTCCCATAATCCACCAATCAATCCACTAATTTTGGTTTAGACCCTAGTAAGCACTAGGCCCCTCCAACACTAACACTCCCTTCAAAAATCCAACACCTACTTAAGCAAGACCTTCAGAGTAACTGGTCTAAAAATTTATTTTTTTTTGAATTCCTTTAACTCAGAGACGTATCACTTTACACGAAGGCATAATGTCAAACTTTTTAAAAGTCACTATCGACCACTCCTTTCACCAATTTATTTGTAAGCCTAGCAGTTTCTCATTAGGACATGATAGCACACATGTTTGAGGTATAGAGAACACATATTCACAATGAACTTACCAAACAACACTAGATCACCAAGCATACATACTAGTCATAATGTTCATCTCCGTTCTTTGCAACTTGAATTTACATATCAAAGTACTCCCATATTCGAAAGTATGAGCTTAACAAGCAAGTACAATTTTTTTTTATGATGACATCGTATGATCTATTGAGATTCAGTTTTATGGCAAAATGTAAATACATTTTTTTTTAGTTTATCTCGTTTAAAAAAAAAAGCATGCATTCTAAATGTTCAATCATGAAGTCGCGATGGCCAGTCGCACTTCAGACTGAATATCCAAAAATAGATTTTCAAAGTCCTAGAAAAATGAGTTTTGCACATGTCATATACATCCACCTTTAGTAACCAAAACATCTCTTAACATAAATATGTTAGACACACTATAGATTCGAACTCTATCACCCAAGATAACACAAACGTGCACCAAATGCATTTAGCATAAAATAAAGATAAACTCATAGAATACTCAATAATTCGTAACAACCGCAAAGCCTACATGTAACAACTCCGATTTTCAGTAAATAAAAATCTCGTTGTTTATTCGATAATTCTTTTATTATTCTTGAGTGACTTTATAATTTCCTTTTTAATTCCTATAATCCGTCATAATTAGATTTGGGACTTGTAAATTCAATTTCATCTCGCCTATTGATACAGTCATTTTCTAAAGACAAGCGTGCTAGTATTTGTCTCCTTAATTAGTAAGAAAAGAGCCTAGATTATATTTCTTGACTAGAAATCCTACTTAGCAAGCCTAGTTAACTTCTAACCGATCTTTGAGAAACCCAAACTAGTAATTCATCTAGCTATTTCTCCTAAATGAACCTTTGACCTCCTTGAACCGTTTGAACCTTTTGAACCCTTGGACCCTAAATGAACCCTTTGACCAAAGTCAACCTTGATCTTTATCCATTGGTCCATAAAAGTTAGGAGAATTACTACCCATTGGTTAATAACTACAAGGGGAATGAATATCCATTGGATAATAGGATTAGTACTAAGATATATTAGTTAATATCATTGTCTAGATTTCCCATGGGATTCCCTAATTAAAGAATAGACATATACCATATATTATATTGCCCTAGGATTCCCTATGTACTTATTACTATATTATAATGAGACATGTGTCAAATTGGAGTATTTTAATGTGGAATTTTGACTAGGAAATCTCCTAGATCACCTAGTACATGCTTAAATATAATATAGTACACTTGTACACCTGCTTCTATATAAAATAAAGTTAGTACCCATGTGTTTAATGAAATTGTTTATTTGTAAATCTTTCTCTTTTAAAATCTATTAGTTTATGTAGTACATATGTACTTATATATCTTCTTGGTCTTATATATATACATATATATAGTACAAGGAGAGAGAGAGAGAGAGGAGAAGAGAGAGAGCCGAGAGGAAGGAGAGAGAGGAGGCCGAGAGAGAGAGAGAGATAAGAGAGAGATAGGAGAGAGAGAGAGAGAGAGAGAGAGAGAGAGAGGAAGATATGAAGTACTCCATGGTCATTCTTCTACCAAACTCAAATTGTATATTCTTCCTAAGTACTTGTACTTGTGTAAGAGTGAGATATGGAAAATATGGGAGAGATTGGAAGTACATGATTTCCCTTACAACCTTACAAGCAAATCTTGTAGTCAACCACCAACCATTGTCCTTTCATGCATATATATACATATACTTGTACATTGTACTAAGAGGAGAGAGAGAGAGAGAGGCCGAGAGAGATGGAGGGAGAGAGAGAGAGAGATAGGCCGGATGGAGAGGGAGAGAGAGAGTGTGATGTGTGCAAAGTATACTCACCAATCTAGTCAATCTCTCATGACCAACTTCTTACTCAATCCAAAGGACAATCAAATCTAGGGTTTCTTACTCTTCTATATCCAATCCAAATCTCCTAAGTACAAGACAAGACCAAAACCCCATTAAAATAGCTTAAACTTGTCCTAGATTGGAAGAAAGAGCAAGAAAGATCTTTGTAGTCTTTCAAGCCTTGACATGACAACACATTGGAGCAAAAACCATTACACAAAGAGGGAGAGAGAGAGCCGGCCAAAGAGGGAGAGGGAGAGCCAAGGTCTTGCCTATAAATAGCACCCCATGTTCTCCATTCAACTCACACCTTTCATCCTTCTAAGTTCTCTCTAGAAAGCTTAGTGTTCTTGCTTGTTCTTTGCTAGTTCTTGCTTGTTCTTGAAGTTCTTCCCAAGTTCTTCAAAGAACTCATCCTAAGCCGCCACTAAACCGCCACCCGACCACCCTATCGATCCAAAAGTTTTAATAGTGTTAGTCAAGATCTAGTTTCGAGAGAAACCTTTCTCTTTTGAAGCTACCGGAAGCCATTCTTAAGAAATTCCTCCGTCCAACCACCAACGTACTTTCCGTAGTCATCTCTACCGCCAAGAAGAACGGTAGATGATCCTTACCACTTTCTCTAAATATAAAGTTTACTTTAAAGTAGAATTCTCCGTCCCCACTATTCCTAAGTATATGTAGTTTAACCCATACTTACCTTAAAGTTATTGAATGATGTCGTAGAAAAACATGTTAGTTAGTGGACTTATTATCGCTTAAACTGAAGTATTTGTATTTTAATCTTTTAAAATGATAATAGACTTGCTATGTGCTTACTTGCATTACTTGTGGTTGTTCTAAAGCATATAGTGGTTTCCACTCCAAAGGCGTCCGTACATGTGGTGCTATGCTTTAAGAATGACTTGAACATGCTAAATGATATAGAGTTGGATGATCTTGCTAGTTTAGTTTCAAGATTACTATGATTACATGAAAAGTCCTACCGCGGAGTCTATGCATGAAAACGAGACACGGAAACCGAGAAAGTTAGAAACATGGCACCTAGGGTGTGGCTAATGAAAGGAAGTGTTTGAAATGGTAAAATATTTTTGAAACTACATAATGACTAGAAATGGGGAGTCACTATGGGAGTACGGTGTGTTTGTGTGCCAATGGGAATCCGGCACGGTGGAACCATTGTGAGGATACTCGGGAACCCGGTGCGGCGGAATCGAGGTTGGGTGTGTGGATTGGTTATCCGCGGAGAGGAGCCAATGCAAGTTTTGTGTGCCAATGGGAACCCAGCGCGGCGGAACCGAGGTTGGGTGTGTTAAAATGATTTTGGAAGTGTTAATGAAGTGGAAAATGGTGACACGGTCTACGAAAGGTTGCGTAGGAGAAAAATAGAAAGGCATGACACCAACGTTAGAAAGATAGCGAATGTGGATGTGTAATTTCTAACTATGTTGTTGAATGAGCATGTGTAATTGTCTATGTGCCTTTTTGTTATAAGTTAAGTGTTAGTGGGTATGGTTTATTCTATTGAGCTTGTGTAGCTCACGGTGTTAGCTTTTGGTGACCATGACATATTATATTGGGGGCGACACTGGTATAATGTGTCAGAGCTGATAGACGAACATGGTGAACAGTACTCTTTGGAGGCTTTTGGAGCCGATGAGCTTGCTAGGATGGAGGAAGAGACGGAGCAGTAGATAACCTTAGATTTTCCCCTCCTTTGTGAAATAAAAGTATTCTCGTAGGAAACATGTTGTAATAATGAGCCTGACTCTTCATCTTTTATTTCAATAAAATGTTTATTTAACGTACCCGAAAATGGGGGCGTTACAACTTGGTATCAGAGCTTTAGGTTCAAAACCTCGGCCATGGGTAGAATGGGTAGAACCACGAGATAGTTTGACCGTCGCACAAACGTGAATTGAGTTTAAGTTTACCGTCCCAAATTGGGTGGAATTCTGACAAAACAATCTTCGGATTGAAGCAATGTGTGGAACTGGCAATACCACCGAGCTGGCAATTCCCGAACAATTGGATGATGACTTAAATCAAGAATCGAATGTGGAACTTAGAAATTTGGAAACTTCTTATTTAGATTAAACCTTGTCTTAAAACGTTACTAATTGAGGTTTAAAACTTTCCTTGTAGATGGAGCAACCAAACCTTTATCAATACCACCTAATGCGTGAATCTCGTCAACTTGCAACCACCCTAAGAGTCATGACAAACCAACTAGTGGAAGATCCCTACTTTCCCCATGCTTTTCCTTACATCATGAATTACTACCATGAGCACGATGCCTTACCGAATCCCGACTTTGAGGAAGAAAATAATGTTGACGCAATACCTACTCTAGTCCAAATAGAACCTTTTCTTAACCTACCTGAAGAGGAAGACCCTGAGGAGGATCCCGAAGGAGACCCCGAAGAGGAACCCATGGAATTCAACGACCCACCTGAAAACGAAGCAGATTGGCAGCACTTAATGAATGGACCAAATCCAGACTTACCATCTGACGATGAGGAGCCGTCTGACGATGAAGAGCTGTCTGACGATGAGGAGCTAGAGATTTGGAAAGAGGACTTCATGGATTTCAGCACCGACCCCGGTGACGTACCACCGCCACCCTTTGAGACCGACATAGGCGCATACAAGGCCCACTTCCCGTACATCTTCTAGATCCATTAGGAAGACATGTCATAAGTAGGACTTTTGTTGTAATATAACCAAGGAAGAAAGATATGTTGTGAGTAGGACTTGTGTTGTATATAACTGTGGTAGGAAACTTGGGCTAATATAAGCCATATATGATGTACTTGTTTCGTTTAAGTAATGAAAATCATGTATTTCCTTTCTAGCTTATGATCACTACTTATGTGCATACCTGTGCGTGACTATCTTCACACTTGTAAGTCTAACATATAATTTTCTTATTGTAGATATGGATAGCCATACCTTTGCTGCCCCGACCACCGTTGCGGACCTGTTGTACTACAAGGCCTTGCTAGCACCCGAGAGCCTTACCCCTATACCCCACTTGGGTATATGTGACCCCGAGACCGGCGACCAGATGTATGAGTTCGTCGTGATGGCACCTCTTACCTACGAGGGCCAACTCATGGTAGTGAAACCTCAGGACGAGACACTTGTGGAGTTAGCCGAGGAGATCCGTCAGAAGGGAGAGCGTTGGCTCGAGATAAGGGAGAAAGAGTGGAAGGAGCAGTTGAGAGAGTACTTTGGACTTGTCCCACCCCGTCAGTAGTGTAGTAGTACTAGAATAAGATTCCGAAAGTTGTAGCTACACTTGTAGCACTCGTAGGCTAATCGAATCATGTAGTAGGAATATGTAGGACCATTTCAACTTGTATTAGGGAATCTTGTCTTATGTTTTATTTTGTAGTAAAACTGTATGCATGATTGTATCTCTCTTTTATCTATGAAAAGCTGCTTTATTTAAAAGAGTACTGTTGCATACTATTTGGCTTATTGCTTTCTAGTATAGTAGTAAACACCCTTTGCAAAAGAAAACTGTTAAAGTAGACTAAAACCCCCCTTTTTCAATTTCAACTCGTAGATGGTGAACCGACGCAGCGGCCTAGGACACGAAACCGGAGAATCCTCTAACGCAAACCCCAACCTAGCCCAAGTCATGCAAGCACTTGTCACCGCTTTGAACGCCAACCGCCGAAACCAAAACCGCGATGAGGAACCAATGACCCGAACTCGGGCAATGAACGAGTTCTGCAAACGTCGACCCCCGACTTTCCATGGAGATACCAACCCTACCGTGGCTGAAACATGGCTGAAAGAAGTCAAGGTGATCCTGGACACCTTGGAGATTACCCGAGATGGAGATCGTGTAGCCCTAGCCTCGTACCAACTGAAGGGAGAAGCCCGCTATTGGTGGGAATTGATGGAGGCAACCCATGCCATAGCCACCATGACGTTTGACGAGTTTGAAACCTTATTCCTCGACAAATACTTCCCCACACCCATTCGCCTAGGCAAGGAACAAGAATTCATGAACCTGAAGCAGGGGACAATGACCGTTACCCAGTACGCGACCAAATTTGAGGAGCTGTCTCGTTATGCCCCAACCGCTGTAGCAACGGAGGATAAGAAGGCAAGAAGATTCGAGTGGGGGCTGACAACCGCTCGAAGGGCTGTGGTGGCACAAGCCTTTACCACCTACTCTGGTGTTGTGAAGTGTGCTCTTCGATTGGAGAGTGAGGAAGCTGATTTCAAAACCCGATGGAGGAAGGCCACAGGCAATACCGGTGGACCGATTCGAACCCAAGCAACCAACAGCAACCATGGACCTTACCCTACCAAACCCTTTGCCTCGTCTCAAAACAACCAAGCTTGGAGGACTGCTGCACCAGGACGTGGTGAACCGCAGAGGAGTGGCCAAAACAGAGCAACAGTTCACTGCTTCAACTGCCAGGCCATAGACTGCTTCAACTGCCAGGCCATAGGCCATTACAAGCGTGATTGCCCTCAACCTCTGAGGGAGAGAACTAGAAGTTTTGGAGGTCAAAAGGCTCAAAACCCTAGACCAGTCGGTTCTGTGAAGCAGAATCAGGGAAGCTCACTGCAGCAACAAAATGGGCAAAACCAAGGCAAGCAGCCCGTGAGAACCCAGCATGGCACTGGAGGGCGCATATTTGCACTACAGACTGAGGAGCAAGAATCGGATCCCTCTGTGATCCAAGGTACGCTACTATTATATAGTACCTGTGTACAACCCTTGTTTGATTCAGGAGCATCTCATTCATTTATATCTACTACCTGCGTTACTGCTCTAGCACTAGAAACAGAACCCCTAAAGACAAGTACGAAAGTAGCCTCACCATTGGGGGGAAGTATAGCTGTTAGTCTAGTGTGTAGAGGGTGCGAATTAAAAGTAGCCAATTTGCGCTTAACCTGCGACCTCAGAGTGATCGACATGGCGGACTTTGACGTAATCTTGGGAATGGACTGGCTATCAGCACACCGAGCAGTCATAGACTGTCATCAGAAGACGGTGACGGCATACACCCCTGATGGGACTTGTTTCCGTTTTAAGGGGGATAGACAAGTGGCGAGTCTGACGACGAAGAGATCTAGGTGGCAGAATCAACTGTTTGGATGGCTAGCTAGTCTCCAAATGGAAGAAACTGACAGGATGGAGATGGGATTACCACACATCGTTTGCGAGTACGCTGATGTTTTCCCTGAAGAACTTCCTGGCTTACCACCTTAGAGAGAGATAGACTTCTCTATAGAACTCCAACCGGAACAGCCCCAATCTCCATGGCACCATACCGTATGACCCCTGCAGAACTAAAGGAGCTCAAGACCCAATTGCAAGAGCTGTTGGATAAAGGGTTTATTAGGCCTAGTACATCACCCTGGGGAGCACCTGCACTGTTTGTGAAGAAGAAAGAAGGGACACTTCGACTGTGCATTGATTATCGGAAGCTAAACCAAGTCACAGTAAAGAATCGGTACCCCCTACCTAGAATCGATGATCTATTTGACCAGTTGAGAGGTGCAACCTGTTTCTCAAAAATCGACCTCTGATCGGGATACCATCAGCTTAGAATCCGAGATGAGGACATCTCCAAGACCGCTTTCCGCACCAGATATGGGCACTACGAGTTTGTAGTGATGCCATTTGGACTGACGAACGCTCCGGCAGTATTCATGTGTCTCATGAACAAGATCTTTCAACCCTACCTAGACAAGTTTGTAGTGGTGTTCATTGATGACATCTTGATATACTCCGCCAATAAGGAGGAGCACGAAGGACACCTTCGGATAGTGCTACAGGTACTCCGAGATAGCCAACTTTTTGCCAAAGCAAGTAAATGCGAGTTTTGGCTAGAAGTGGTTAAGTTCTTGGGGCACGTAGTATCCAAAGATGGAATAGTCGTGGACGAAAGTAAGGTTGAAGCAGTGTTAAATTGGAAGCAGCCAACCTCCGTGTTTGAAATCAGAAGTTTCCTAGGATTGGCTGGATACTACCGAAGATTCATACCAGACTTCTCGATTCTCGCCAAACCAATTACGAGACTCACTCAGAAAGGAGTGAAGCTGGATTGGAATGAAGCCTGTGAGAAATCTTTTCAGGAGCTGAAAAGGAGGCTGACCAGTGCACCGATACTCATCATTCCCGAACGAGGCGTGGATTATACTGTTTATTGCGACGCATCAAGGGATGGCTTGGGCTGCGTGATGATGCAGAATGGAAAGGTTGTAGCTTACGGATCACAACAACTCCGACCACATGAGAAGAATTACCCTACTCATGACTTAGAATTGGCTGCAGTAGTATTCGCCCTCAAAACTTGGCGCTACTACCTGTGGGGAGAACAATTCGAGGTCTTTACTGACCACAAGAGCCTCAAGTACCTTTTCACTTAGAAGGAATTGAACCTGAGGCAGCGCCGTTGGATGGAATACTTGGAAGATTACAAGTTTACGCTGCAGTATCATCCTGGCAAGGCCAACGTGGTGGCTGACGCTCTAAGTCGAAAAGACAAGGCTCAGAAGGTCAAAACCGCCATCAAGGAATGGGAAATGGTGGATACACTCAACGAATTCAACCTGAGACCTTCATATGAAAATGGGAACGCCCGACTGTATGCTCTTGTTGCAGAACTAGCCCTACACCGAGAGATCTTACTAGCTCAAACCTCTGAACAAGATTGCGAGTTCATCCGGTACCGAATCCGAGAAGGAAAGGCGCTACCAGGATGGACGATCGAGGAAGACAATAGCCTGAGATTCAAGGGAAAGGTATTCGTACCTAATATTGGAACCCTTCGAGAAGCTGTACTCCGAGAAGCTCACCATTCAAACTTCGCAGTCCACCCTGGTGGTACAAAGATGTATCATGACTTGCGAAGGACGTACTGGTGGGAAGGAATGAAGAAGGATGTAGCCCGATTTGTATCTACCTGTTTGGTGTGTCAACAAGTCAAAGCCGAACATCAGAAACCCGGAGGAGACCTTCAACCCTTGCCGATTCCGACATGGAAGTGGGAGCACATCTCGATGGATTTCGTAACTGGACTACCAAGATCTGCCAAATCCAACACTGCTATCTGGGTGATCGTGGACCGACTCACCAAATCCGTGCATTTTCTGCCTGTTAAGATGACGGAGAATGTGGAACAGCTGAGCCTATTATACATTCGAGAGATTGTACGACTACATGGAGTACCTATCTCGATTGTATCTGACAGGGACCCACGGTTTGTGTCACATTTCTGGAAGGGATTACAAAAAGCTTTGGGAACAGACGTAAGGCTTAGTACAGCCTTCCATCCTCAAACAGATGGTCAAACGGAGAGGACAATACAGACATTGGAAGATATGCTGAGAGCATGCGCCTTGGACTTCTCTGGGAACTGGGAGCACCACTTACCATTAGTGGAATTTGCCTACAACAACAGTTACCAAGCAAGCATTGGGATGGCACCGTACGAAGCCTTATACGGACGACCCTATCGATCCCAGTTTGCTGGACAGATGCTGGAGAAACGGGATTGATTGGACCTGATATAGTACGGGATACTATGGAGAAGGTCAAGACCATCAGACAAAGGATCCAAACAGCTCAGAGCCGACAGAAGAGTTATGCGGATAAAAGGAGCCGACCATTAACCTTTGCCGTAGGAGATCATGTATTCCTGAAGATCACACCAAAGAAGGGAGTCATCAGATTTGGGAAAAAGGGAAACCTATCCCCACGCTACATCGGACCCTTTGACATCGTGGAAAAGATTGGGAAGGTTGCGTATCGTCTAGCCCTGCCACCACAGCTAGATAGAGTACATAACGTGTTCCACGTTTCAAAGCTCCGCAAATATCTCGCACTGCCCACTCATGTTCTCAATTGGGAAGACATCGCCATAGAGGAAGATGCAACATACGAAGAGGAACCAATAGAGCTTCAAGACCGCAGTGAGAAGATAATCCGGAACAAGACAATCAAACTGGTATGAGTCCTGTGGAAGCACCGTGGAGCTAGAGAGACCACATGGGAGAGAGAAGAGACTATGAAGGCAAATTACCCTCACCTGTTCGAATCCGAGCGTACACCTAATTTCGAGGACGAAATTGTTTAAGGGGGATAGGTTGTAACAACTCCGATTTTCAGTGAATAAAAATCTCGTTGTTTATTCGATAATTCTTTTATTATTCTTGAGTGACTTTAAAACTAGCACGCTTGTCTTTAGAAAATGATTGTATCGATAGGCGAGATGAAATTGAATTTACAAGTCCCAAATCTAATTATGACGGATTATAGGAATTAAAAAGGAAATTATAAACACTTTGTTCACTTCCCATTTATCTTTAGTTTTAGTTTAGTTTTTCAATCATTACCCTATATCTTTCTCCAATCATTACCCTATATATCCAATTATTAATTTCATTTCTCTCTCTATCTCTCTCCAATCATTACCCATCTTTCCAATCATTACCCTATTTCTCTCTCTACCCACTACCAAAACTAAACTAAACTAAACTAAACTACCAACCAAACAATTTTTATAATTTCCTTTTTAATTCCTATAATCCGTCATAATTAGATTTGGGACTTGTAAATTCAATTTCATCTCGCCTATCGATACAATCATTTTCTAAAGACAAGCGTGCTAGTATTTGTCTCCTTAATTAGTAAGACGCCTAGATTATATTTCTTGACTAGAAATCCTACTTAGCAAGCCTAGTTAACTTCTAACCAATCTTTGAGAAACCCTAACTAGTAATTCATCTAGCTATTTCTCCTAAATGAACCTTTGACCTCCTTGAACCTTTTGAACCATTGAACCCTAAATGAACCCTTTGACCAAAGTCAACCTTGATCTTTATCCATTGGTCCATAAAAGTTAGGAGAATTATTACCCATTAGTTAATAACTACAAGGGGAATGAATATCCATTGGATAATAGGATTAGTACTAAGATATATTAGTTAATATCATTGTCTAGATTTCCCATGGGATTCCCTAATTAAAGAATAGACATATACCATATATTATATTGCCCTAGGATTCCCTATGTACTTATTACTATATTATAATGAGACATGTGTCAAATTGGAGTATTTTAATGTAGAATTTTGACTAGGAAATCTCCTAGATCACCTAGTACATGCTTAAATATAATATAGTACACTTGTACACCTGCTTCTATATAAAATAAAGTTAGTACCCATGTGTTTAATGAAATTGTTTATTTGTAAATCTTTCTCTTTTAAAATCTATTAGTTTATGTAGTACATATGTACTTATATATCTTCTTGGTCTTATATATATACATATATATAGTACAAGGAGAGAGAGAGAGAGAGGAGAAGAGAGAGAGCCGAGAGGAAGGAGAGAGAGAAGGCCGAGAGAGAGAGAGATAAGAGAGAGAGATAGGAGAGGGAGAGAGAGAGGAAGATATGAAGTTCTCCTTGGTCATTCTTCTACCAAACTCAAATTGTATATTCTTCCTAAGTACTTGTACTTGTGTAAGAGTGTGATATGGAAAATATGGGAGAGATTGGAAGTACATGATTTCCCTTACAACCTTACAAGCAAATCTTGTAGTCAACCACCAACCATTGTCCTTTCATGCATATATATACATATACTTGTACATTGTACTAAGAGGAGAGAGAGAGAGGGGGGGAGAGAGAAAGAGGGGGAGAGAGAGAGATGGAGGGAGAGAGAGAGAGAGATAGGCTGGATGGAGAGGGAGAGAGAGAGTGTGATGTGTGCAAAGTGTACTCACCAATCTAGTCAATCTCTCATGACCAACTTCCTACTCAATCCAAAGGACAATCAAATCTAGGGTTTCTTACTCTTTTATATCCAATCCAAATCTCCTAAGTACAAGACAAGACCAAAACCCCATTAGAATAGCTTAAACTTGTCCTAGATTGGAAGAAAGAGCAAGAAAGATCTTTGTAGTCTTTCAAGCCTTGACATGACAACACATTGGAGCAAAAACCATTGGACAAAGAGGGAGAGAGAGAGCCGGCCAAAGAGGGAGAGGGAGAGCCAAGGTCTTGCCTATAAATAGCACCTCATGTTCTCCATTCAACTCACACCTTTCATCCTTCTAACTTCTCTCTAGAAAGCTTAGTGTTCTTGCTTGTTCTTTGCTAGTTCTTGCTTGTTCTTGAAGTTCTTCCCAAGTTCTTCAAAGAACTCATCCTAAGCCGCCAATAAACCGCCACCCGACCACCCTATCGATCCAAAAGTTTTAGTAGTGTTAGTCAAGATCTAGTTTCGAGAGAAACCTTCTCTTTCGAAGCTACCGGAAGCCATTCTTAAGAAGTTACTCCGTCCAACCACCAACGTACTTTCCATAGTCATCTTTACCGCCAAGAAGAACGGTAGATGATCCTTACCACTTTCTATAAATATAAAGTTTACTTTAAAGTAGAATTCTCCTTCCCCACTATTCCTAAGTATATGTAGTTTAACCCATACTTACCTTAAAGTTATTGAATGATGTCGTAGAAAAACATGTTAGTTAGTGGACTTATTATCGCTTAAACTGAAGTATTTGTATTTTGATCTTTTAAAATGATAATAGACTTGCTATGTGCTTACTTGCATTACTTGTGGTTGTTCTAAAGCATATAGTGGTTTCCACTCCAAAGGCGTCCGTACATGTGGTGCTATGCTTTAAGAATGACTTGAACATGCTAAATGATATAGAGTTGGATGATCTTGCTAGTTTAGTTTCAAGATTACTATGATTACATGAAAAGTCCTACTGCGGAGTCTATGCATGAAAACAAGACACGGAAACCGAGAACATTGTAGACACCCCAATTTGGCCTAACGATTATTTCAAGTCCCACCTTGGGACAATCCCGATGATGAAATGGATACAGTGATTGCTGATTGCTTCCATGAGGACCTTAGGACTTTCGGTGAGAACTTTGAACCACTTAGAGGACCCAATTCAAAGCCATACAGCCTTTCAGACAGAAATACAGAAGCCTAGGAGAATCCATCTGACGGCCGTAACATCGATCTAACGGCCAAAACATCAATTCCTCACCCGAGCAACTTGTTGCCAGCAAAATCTCCCTGAGAGATCAATTCCTCGGCCGCAAGATCTATCCTTCGGCCGAGACATCCATTCCTCGGCCGTGTGATCTATTACTCGGCCGCCAGATCGACCTTTTTCCAGACTCTGGAACGTTCTGTCAGACGTTTGGTTTGATCCAACTACACTACCTTCCCGATGCGTTCGGGCTACGCTCAGAGATCACGACGTAGAGTTAGAGATGCATTGCAATTGCAATTGCCATCTCATGATTTGATTGGCCGGAGTGAGTCATCCATATGCCTATATAAAGGAGCCTTTGGACTCCGAAATAAACACAAGAAATTCATAAACCTACACACTCAATCAAGCCTCAAAGCTCTGCACAAATACTCTCTCGATCCCATACTCCAAAAGCCCTAACCTCCCGAAGGCAGCCATCAATCCGGCGATCAAACCCCGAAGTTCAAACCCTAACCCTAGGGTTTTCAATCAAGCGATCAGTCAATCACAATCAAATCCGAAGCAATCAAGCAACTGAGGGATCAAGGTGGTGAGGCCCAACGGCCTCTGGTTTGTTTTATTTATCACGTTTATGGCTAACCGTAGCATTTAATCATTTGCTAACTTTTCTGTCTGGTGTGAGGAAGAACATCGACCGGGGTTTCGATCCCTCGGCCGATAAATAAAACCAGGAGGATCCCTCGGCCGTGAGATCCATTCACCGGCCGTGGGATCCATTTCCCTGGGACAGTTTTGTTTGTTTCCTGCTTTTCTATGCATGCTTTCAATTACAGTCCTGGCTCACCTTTATCTGTTTAAAGGAATAAAATAAACAGACTATGTGTTGGAATTAGACAAAGCATCTATACATCTTACGTTGAATGATTATGGGCCAGTCTCACGACTGGGCAAAGAGGGGTGCCTAACACCTTCCCCTTATTGTACTTTTGGCTCCCGTATCCAGAATCTCTATCTGTTTTCCCAGTTTTAATAAACTGGGTGGCGACTCTATTTGATGATAACCGTTATCATGTGGCGATGTTCCTAGCCATGGGAATGTCCATGATTTTGGTTTATGAAGTGAGCAACCAATCGAACAAACAGACGTGATCAATCTGTATGGCGATGCCCCATTTGGGAGGTGTCTACAAACATGGCACCTAGGGTGTGGCTAATGAAAGGAAGTGTTTGAAATGGTAAAATATTTTTGAAACTACATAATGACTAGAAATGGGGAGTCACTATGGGAGTACGGTGTGTTTGTGTGCCAATGGGAACCCGGCGCGGCGGAACCATTGTGAGGATACTCGGGAACCCGGCGCGGCGGAACCGAGGTTGGGTGTGTGGCTTGGTTATCTGCGGAGAGGAGCCAATGCAAGTTTTGTGTGCCAATGGGAACTCGGCGCGGCGGAACCATTGTGAGGATACTCGGGAACCCGGTGCGGCGGAACCGAGGTTGGGTGTGTTAAAATGATTTTGGAAGTGTTAATGAAGTGGAAAATGGTGACACGGTCTACGAAAGGTTGCGTAGGAGAAAAACAGAAAGGCATGACACCAACGTTAGAAAGATAGCGAATGTGGATGTGTAATTACTAACTATGTTGTTGAATGAGCATGTGTAATTGTCTATGTCCCTTTTTGTTATAAGTTAAGGGTTAGTGGGTATGGTTTATTCTATTGAGCTTGTGTAGCTCATGGTGTTACCTTTTGGTGACCCTGACATATTATACTGGGGGTGACGCTGGTATAATGTGTCAGAGCTGATAGACGAACATGGTGAATAGTACTCTTTGGTGGCTTTTGGAGCCGAGGAGCTTGTAGGAAGGAGGAAGAGGCGGAGCAGTAGATAACCTTAGATTTTCCCCTCCTTTGTGAAATAAAAGTATTCTCGTAGGAAACATGTTGTAATAATGAGCCTGACTCTTCATCTTTTATTTCAATAAAATGTTTATTTAACGTACCCGAAAATGGGGGCGTTACACTACCCACAACACATCAACCACATTAAGACGTAACTTTCCACAAACACACATATTTGCAAAACGAGCAATCTCCAGCCATCACAAGAGTTAAATAAGGGAGCAATCAACAACAAACACCACGCTTATAAGGTCAAGCCTCCAATTTCGAACACGGGTCGACAACAACACATCATTCTACTCAAATGTAAATGCAATACCACTTAACATAACGAATGTCGATCACACAAGTACACATGATTCATGCAAAGAGTCATGGTATTTTGAATCCATGAGACTAAACGTCTCTCCACAGTCTCAAAGTATTCAAACCTAGATGCTCTGATACCAATTTGTCACGCCCTCGATTTTCAAAATAAATAAATAATCCTTTTCGATAAAAGATCCCCGCATAACATTAATAAATACCCAAAAGAGTTCCCACCTGTTTAATTTTACAAAACAAGTCCCCAAGATTAAAGTTATACAACTTTGGCACTCCGGCCCAAATAAACTTAAGTATGAGTACGAACAAGTTATTAAATTACAAACGGTTTAGTAAAAAAGAATTCCAAGTAATTAGTTACAACCTCATCTTTATCAAAAGAAAGAGTTTACAAAGATGACAAGGTAACTAAACAATTTTTAGTTTCGAAAAGTCTTCCATGTCCAAGCACACGAGGCATGCATGCTGTTGTCCAGCATTTGAACTAGAAAAGAAAGATAGGTTGAGCGACACTAGACCAATAGGAAAATCTATACCAATTCTATATGAAAATATGGTGACAAGTGCAAAATGATGAAGACAAGAGTTATACTTCAATCAATAGGTAGCAATGAACTCATAAGTATGCCAATCATTCACTACGATCATTCTAAGACATGCCATTTTCACTATTAAACTCATAGTTCACAAGACTCATGCACCTCTAACGTTTCTGACACGACTCACTATCCCAAATCTCCACTGTCTATATTTGCACCCCTTGCGTTACAATAAAACACTAGGAGGATTGTCGTATTACCACCCCATGCGTTACGCAAAACTCTAACAACTTGGATCACCATATTACCACCCCTTGCGTTACGAGACCCACATGAGACTTTGTATTGTCATCCCTTGCGTTACAGGACTCCTTATCCCAACTTCTGACCCACATTACTACTTCCTTATTCAATATGCAAACTAAGACCTTCTCATGATCATAATCATACTGTGGGCTACCTGCCCGAAAAATATATTTTGATTTGAAAAATTGAGGAGTCGCCACCCGGATTTATGGTTTGTCACCCGAGAAACCATTTTTATTGAAAAATGATTATTTGAATTTGAAAACCAGAGATTGTTTTTGGTTCGGAAGCCATGTTACGAGGGGGGAAGGGTTTTACGGCACCCCCCTCGCCCGATTTGGAATCGGTCTCTACTTAATGTTTGTGGGATTTTCAAAGGGATTTTGTTTCATTAGACAAGTAGCATGTATCCACAGGTATATCAAATAAGCAGTGTATGCTGGTGCTAGTGTACATGCAAAGGGTGAAATAATGATGAACAAATGCATAACAGAAGAAAATTGATCACTGCCACTGGAATCACTCCCGAGCGCTTGGGAGTGTCGGGACCCAACCTGCACATTTTGTTAGCCACAGATAAAATATGATACTAAAACTGAAGACCGTGGGTTGAGGTAACTATCTTGAATATACTACAGGCTCAGTAGAGGGCTTGACTGGCTGAGATCGAGCCTCAACTTTTCTGGCCATGCATCCCTGCCTTTGCAAAAGGGCGGATCCACAATATGAAAGAGCAAGCGAGTACATGCATGGACATGCATAGGTAGGAAAGTAGCAAAACAGTAGAAGGAGTGAAGTGAGATGGCATGCATTTACTCCCGAGAGCTCTTCAATGGTCCCGAGCGCTCGGAAGTGAGGCCAGTGGACTGGAAAACCTTTGTAGCCTCTTGCTCTTGGTGTTAAACCAAGATTAGGTGGCTCACAACCAGTATGAAGAACTTGTATGAGCCACTGATCTCCCTCGGATAGGGAAAAACAGTAGGCTTAGGTACAAAAATGAAATTTTATACCTTTTGTGCTTGAACAAGACTTCTTGGATGAGTATGGTAGCTTGAGTAAGGGCTGAAAAACAGTAGAAAAATGAAGTCTAAGACCTCATTTGCTTTTGTGATTTTTGGGATTTTCCTTGAAAACTATTTGAAGGTGGAAGTTGAAAAATATTTGAGTTGAAAATATTTGAGGGTGTTTGAAACAATGTTTTCTGCAAATGGGGGACTGAGAGGGAGCAAATTTTCGTGGTCTTTTGCATGTAGAATGAAAGGGGTATTTATAGGGAAAGATAACCTATGGTTTGGAAATGAAATGAAAGGTTAAAGAAAGTTTGGGAGGGAAAAATGGCATGATTATATTCTTGCTCCATCTGAATACTCAGGAAGGGCCAGGTTGAATGTTGAATGGACTGAAAAGGGCTGAAAAAGGTCTGAAAAAGCCAAGCTCAACATGCATTGGCCCTGACAGCACTCCCAAGCGCTTGGGAGTGTCACTCCCGAGCGCTCTATAGTGGTCCCGAGCGCTTGGGAGTTGCAGCCCAACTTCAAAAGGGCACCACGGACACTCCCGAACTCGGTTTTGGGTGTTTTTTGAAGCGTTGGAAAGCTCATTAAGTCCTCTTTCTAACCCAATTGGTTTCATTCAAATATATTTTATATTCTAAAATGTGTGCCAATTTTACCCTCAGGGTGTCGGAAAAAAATGATGGTTTTGGTTTGAAAAAGTCCAAGAAGCATCGTCCAAGTTTTCCAAGGCCTGTTTTGACCCTATTTCATCATCGGGGAGCCTCGAGGGTACAAATTAAGGATAATTAATAGGTCCAAATTGGGGTGTCTACAGTTGCCCCTCTTTGGATGGCGCTCGGCATCATGTCTGGATACGGTGACGTCCAAAAATTGAGACAGCCCAATTCGAGCCCTACTAAATCCTTAATTCAAAATCAAATGCAAGTAAAAATGTACAAGCATTCAAAACATGAGGTCTTGCTCTTTCGAGCTGCCTACGTACCCCATTTGTAGGGATCAGACCAGCGTAGTTCTTTGGGGCAAATGCAAACATGCATGCTGTAGAAGGCATAAAGACATGTAAGCAAATAATCGACAATATAGATTGATTCGAGGAGTGCCCACCGATTGCTCAGTCTCAGTGGGTGGCAAAATTAAACAGGCAAATAGGTTGTAAATACACCGCGAGGGGTGTCATCCAACGGGACAAGTTAGTTTGTCTCGAATGAACTAAAACCAAATCTATGGCGGGAGATGATTGAAAGGTGTCACAGAGGACAATGCCAAATCTATGGCGGGATTTGATTGAAAGGTGTCCCTCAGGACAATAGCAAATCTATGGCAGCGGATGATTGAAGGGTGTCCCTCAGGACAATGCCAAATCTATGGCAGCGGATGATTGAAGGGTGTCCCTCAGGATGATGCCAAATCTATGGCAGCGGATAATTGAAGGGTGTCCCTCAGGACAATGCCAAATCTATGGCAGCGGATGATTGAAGGGTGTCCCTCAGGACAATGCCAAATTTATGGCGGAATTTGAAGGGTGTCCCTCAGGACAATGCCAAATCTATGACAGCGGATGATTAAAGGGTGTCCCTCAGGACAATGCCAAATCTATGGCAGATGATGATTGAAGGGTGTCCCTCAGGACAATGCCAAATCTATGGCAGGATTTGATCAAGCAGTCGTGTTGACAAATATGATTGATGAAGGTGACCATAAGAGGTTGAGACTAGAAAGTGAGACCCGTGTTTCAACATTTGACAACAACGATGATATATATATATATATATATATATATTTTTTATTTTGAAAAGCAAAGGGCATGTCTGAGTATCCTTTCTGCTTTACAGTTTTTGGCCAGCGGGCTGGTATCTTCAGGACCTTGGGATTTGGGATGGAGTTCATCTTTGGATGGAAATTGGGTTTGAGCTGGAGCTAGGACTTGAGCTGGAGTTGGTTTGAGGTTGACTTTGATCAGGGCTTGAGTTTTGAGCATTCATACCCCAGTCTTGAGACTAGAAAGTGAGACCCGTGTTTCAACATTTGACAACAACGATGATATATATATATATATATTTATTTTTTATTTTGAAAAGCAAAGGGCATGTCTGAGTATCCTTTCTGCTTTACAGTTTTTGGCCAGCGGGCTGGTATCTTCAGGACCTTGGGATTTGGGATGGAGTTCATCTTTGGATGGAAATTGGGTTTGAGCTGGAGCTAGGACTTGAGCTGGAGTTGGTTTGAGGTTGACTTTGATCAGGGCTTGAGTTTTGAGCATTCATACCCCAGTCTTGATGTTGGCTATATGCTTACTATGATTGATGACATTGGGCTGATGTGCTCCAGTGAGTGACAGACCTTAGTTCTGATTCTTTTCCTTGATTCCACTGATAGTTTCGGCAACCAGTTTTATCATGAGTGCAAAAGCGCGGGTTCTTCCATGTATTGGAGTTTCTCTCACGAGTTGGGGCCTCAAAGATCAATATGACTTGACTAGACTGATGACCTTGTGTGAATTTGGACAAGGCCCAGATGACTCAAAAGACAAGAAAGACCCTTTATCAGATGGCTGACTCTCAATGATGACCTTGACTTGACGAGGAGTTTGATTTGACTGGACGAGGAGCTTGATTACTTGAGGATTTGACGTTTTGAAATTGTCATGATAAAATCAAGTTTCGATGATTTTCCCATTTGGGGTTTTGAAATTGTTTTTGCTCCATCAAGTGATGCTCGTTCAGGATTTTCTTTGATCTCGTTTTGTCAAAACACGAGGATTTTTACCACGAACTGTGCCCCAGATTGCTGATGAGAACCCATGGATTTTGCAAATGCCCCAGCTTGGATTTTGCAGGATTCACAAAATGCCTTGCCCCTCCTTCTTGTTTTCTCCTATTGTCTAGGATTTTTGTTATGAAGTTGTGTTTTCCAATATGAAAGGACTTTATTCGGGTTGTAACGTGGCCAAGGTTTGGCTCAACAAAGAAAGGATAATAGGCTAAAAATTTTTTATTTTCTTTGGGTTTCGAGAGCTAGCAGCCATCTTGAATATTTTTGTGCCCTTTTAGCTTTTGATAGGCGCCTTCTTTCACTTGATTTGCTTTGCACTTTGTTGTGCCGATGTATTTGGCACTTTCATTCTTGATGCTTTTTTTTTCTTTTCGATGTTTTGCCTCTCATTGCGCCCATGTATTTGGCACTTTCACGCTTTGAATTCTGATGCGCCGATGATGGTCAGGTGTTTGGCACTTTCGTCTTCCTTATTTCACCCCAGTGTGGAGGATAGCTGCCTAGCTGGGTTCTTTTAAAGAAATTGATTTAGGCTCAAAGGGGTTATCAATGGATATATATCTTCAAGCGTTTGATAAAAGAAGAGAATGCCTTTCTTCATTTTGAATTGCACAACTTGATAACTGGATCCTAGATGCAAGTTAAGAGATTTGTGTGCTCTAACTTTTTCCTAGATCACATTTTGAGGTTTTGATCTAGCGAGCTTTTTCTCAGGCCAAGGCATCGCTTCTCGGCGATGTTAGGGAGAGGTCCCATGAAATTCTTCTTCTTGCAAGGGCAAAGTATCTCGTGTTTTGATTTCTCAATTGATGGTGAAAAACAATTTCAAGTTAAGGGATTATCACAAAACGCGAGTTTACTATCACAATTTCGACTCAAGAAGCTTGAGATTGATTTCGAAAGACGGGACGGACCAACGAAGGATTGACTCGAAAGATCGTGACCGAATTTTGGGATCGACTCAAATGAACATGACCGGGCCTCAGGATGAGGCTGCCTACGTATCCTTCTTGCAAAGGAATCAGGTCATAACGTAGTTCGGGCCTACAAAACTGACTCTCTTTTTGGTTTTTTTCTTCTTTGACTACAAACTTGAATTTGAAAACATACAGACACGAAAGCATAAAAGACTCGAGGTACAAACTGACTCGAAATTGAAACGAAAACTCGACTTGAAACTCAGAAACTTCCCAGACTCGTGAGAAATTCCATTCATGGATTGACTTTACTGCACTCAAAATCCTCCTCCAGATCTGAGGTCCGGCACTAGGATGCTTCCAGTCCTTTCTCATTATCTCGGGCATCATTCGGGTTTTGATCCACCCCCGGATTCTGTGTCGGCTTGGAGCTTATTATTGAGGCATCGAGCTTGTTAGGGGTTGAAACAATGGGTTCTGGCAGCCAATTGTCGATAATGCACTGGTAGGGATGGATTTTTATGCCATTGAAGATCCCGTTGATGGTTTGGTCGCTTAGAAGTTGTCCAAACGAACCGTGTCCCACTGATTCATAAGCCGGTCCAGCCTTGAACTCCTCAAAGATCAGAGGATAGTTTTCCCCA
This sequence comes from Rhododendron griersonianum, assembly GCA_018127125.1. NCBI lineage: Eukaryota > Viridiplantae > Streptophyta > Magnoliopsida > Ericales > Ericaceae > Rhododendron > Rhododendron griersonianum. Next base: position 6,251,403 of record CM030798.1, on the reverse strand, counting down.
AGCAATCGCCACCCATCAGGTGTTGACTCCCATACCAGGTCTATGCTCTCAAGTGTGCAAATCTCGACTTCCTCAGGTATATTGACAGTGGGTTTTGGCTCAGTTGTGGGTATGATGTATTGGCTAGGGTCGAATGAGGCTGGGTTGAGATTGATGAGGTTAACACGGGGGTTTTGCGAGTGCTTTGGGAGAGGGTTTATGATAGTGTTTAGGTTTGAAAGTGGAGGTGAGATAGTTCCATTATCGATGAGATCTTGGATTTTGTGGCGGAGACGGAAGCAATTATTGGTGGAATGGCCGGTATATTGGTGAAAAGCACAGTAGGCATTTAGGTTGTGGGACGCCGGGAGCTTTTGAGGTAGGGGAGTTGGAGGGAGTGGCTCGATGAGGCCGGCTTCGAGGAGCTTCTCATAAACTGAGGACAAAGGTACAGGAAAACGGGAGAAGATCCTTGGTGGGATTTTGCAGCTGGGCTGAGGGTTCATGGTGGTGCCGAAGGGGCCTCTGGTGAAAAGCCTTGCTTGCTTTGCAACTGCATAACACTCCTTTGCTTTTGGGGTTGATCTCATCAATGTGCACATCTTGCCTTTCAGCACTAGTTTCAGACAAGGATTCAATATCCTCCTTTGAATGAGTCTTGGCATCATGGAATTTGACTAGGTCTTCAAGCATGTCCGAGAGCTTCACTTTTGAGCATATTCTGACTATTGGAGGGTGGTGGATTCGTGGAGTTTCTTTGATCCTGGCATCATCAGCATTTAGTCCCAAATCTGGATTCGACATGGCAGAGGTGAAAAGGTCAATCAGCCCTTGCAATAGAGTCATCTGCTTATCCATTTTCTGATTCATTTCCTCTATAGCCCTTTTCAGCTCAACCAGCTCTGTTTGCCCTATCATTTTGAGGTGGTCGAAGAAGGTGGTATGGCTTTGTGCAAGATGAGTGGCCCAGTGCTGCAAGATGAGTGGCCCAGTGCTGACAGTAAGTAAAAAAGCGAACTCAGAATGTGCCCCTGTTGTGATTTATTGAAAAAAAATATGTGTATAAATAAAAGAATTGTTAATCACATGTTGTCATCGTCGACTCAAGGGTTCAAACTTCACGAATAGTTCCAACAGTCACGGGTAGGTCGTTGTCCGGCAGGTTAAATTCCGCACGTTGGGAATCAGAGCCAATCTCCTTATCTAAGACCATCCGAGACAGAGCAATAAGACTGCTGGAAGATGCACTTAAGGCTAGACTGAACTAGAGTTAGCTGTTCACGCACGGCGAACACCAGAGGTATCTCAAACTCCATGGATTTATGGTCTCCTAGACCTGACTCAAGAAACAACATCCTACGAAGGATTGCCTTAGTCCACATAGATTGTTTTGAGTGTGTATCCTTTGATTAGGAATGACAAGACTTGGGAGATATCAAGACAAATTAAGTCTTTAACATTTTTCACCCGAAACTTATGTTTTGATTTCAAAAACCGTTTGGCGTAAATGACATGATACCGTAACCGGGGTGGCGTAGGTGGCATGGCGCCATTAGCCTAAGTGGTGTAAGTGACTTCGCACTATAACCTGGGTGGTGTGGGTATCACGACATTGTAGCTTAATTGTTTCGTTAATCTTGATTGAAAAATGTATTGAAGACTTAATGAATTTCGATATCCCTAAAATCTCGTCGTTCCCAGGACTAATTAATTTCGACAACGTGCCTTTTAAAAGCACGACTCTTCATTGGTCCAGGCAATCCTAAACAAGCCGCGCGAGTCAGTCTAAGAGTTCTACCCTAAAGCAAACGGACAGCATAAGATGCATGGTGTGATGTGCAAGCGGGATAAGATCACTGTCCTTCGAAGGCTGCCTCATTCCTCGGAATTTCTTTTAGGGTGTATCCTTTGTTTAGAACAACAAGTTCAAAGAGATGTCAAAATGAACTAAGTATTCAACTAGTCCTCACTCGAAGTTTCAATTTTGAACTTGGAATAGCGTAGTATAGACGACGTGAAGCCATAACCAGAGTGGCGTCAGTGGCATGGTGCCATTAGCCGAAGTGGTGTATGTGACGTGGCGTCACGGCGTCGTTTCCTTGCTATTCCTTATTCTCCGTTGAATCTTTGATTAGGCGTTAGTCAAGGACTTAGTATATTCTGATTTCCTAAAGTCTCATTGTTCTAAGGACTTACGTAGTTTAGACAACGTACACTAGGGTGCACGATTCTTCATCGGGTCTTGGCAACCTTCTACAAACCGGGCGAGCAAGATTAAGAAGATAATGGATAGCCTAACAGCACGACATGGATGATATGCAAGGTGAGATGCAGAAAGCAGTAACATGTAGGCAGGATATAGCACATAGTCCTACCTTGTGGGTCCCTGTCCTAGTTTGGAAGGTTCTATTGCTTTCTACACATGTATAAAGGCCGGTTTTGGTTTAAAGAGGGTTCCCCGGACTAGAGTCAAGGTATGCCTCCCATTGTTGAGCGTACACCCAACAATGGTACAAACGGCAGAGGTGACTCATCACAGTCGAGGGTTGCCGAGCATTCTGGGATTCCCTATCACCGGCAAGCCGGGCAGGATTGCCAGAACACAACAGCGAGGTTGAACAAGATATATGTACAAAAGATAGAAAATGAAACAAAATATTTTGAAAATCCCACAAACATTTTTCAAGCTTGGCTCTTTGGTTTAATTGATGCTTAAGGAAAGCGGGCCGTTTTGTCAATATGCCAACTTTTTCTCAAGTATTAATTAAACCTTTTCCCCAGCGGAGTCGCCACTGTGGGCTACCTGCCCGAAAAATATATTTTGATTTGAAAAATTGAGGAGTCGCCACAGCAGAGTCGCCACCCAGAGATTCTGGGTTCGGTCCCCAGCAGAGTCGCCACTGTGGGCTACCTGCCCGAAAAATATATTTTGATTTGAAAAATTGAGGAGTCGCCACCCGGATTTATGGTTTGCCACCCGAGAAACCGTTTTTATTGAAAAATGATTATTTGAATTTGAAAACCAGAGATTGTTTTTGGTTCGGAAGCCATGTTACGAGGGGGGAAGGGTTTTACGGCACCCCCCTCGCCCGATTTGGAATCGGTCTCTACTCAATGTTTGTGGGATTTTCAAAGGGATTTTGTTTCATTAGACAAGTAGCATGTATCCACAGGTATATCAAATAAGCAGTGTATGCTAGTGCTAGTGTACATGCAAAGGGTGAAATAATGATGAACAAATGCATAACAGAAGAAAATTGATCACTGCCACTGGAATCACTCCCGAGCGCTTGGGAGTGTCGAGACCCAACCTGCACATTTTGTTAGCCACAGATAAAATATGATACTAAAACTGAAGACCGTGGGTTGAGGTAACTATCTTGAATATACTACAGGCTCGGTAGAGGGCTTGACTGGCTGAGATCGAGCCTCAACTTTTCTGGCCATGCATCCCTGCCTTTGCAAAAGGGCGGATCCACAATATGAAAGAGCAAGCGAGTACATGCATGGACATGCAGAGGCAGGTAAGTAGCAAAACAGTAGAAGGAGTGAAGTGAGATGGCATGCATTTACTCCCGAGCGCTCTTAAATGGTCCCGAGCGCTCGGAAGTGAGGCCAGTGGATTGGAAAACCTTTGTAGCCTCTTGCTCTTGTTGTTAAACCAAGATCAGGTGGCTCACAACCAGTATGAAGAACTGGTATGAGCCACTGATCTCCCTCAGACAGGGAAAAACAATAGGCTTAGGTACAAAAATGAAATTTTATACCTTTTGTGCTTGAACAAGACTTCTTGGATGAGTATGGTAGCTTGAGTAAGGGCTGAAAAACAGTAGAAAAATAAAGTCTAAGACCTCATTTGCTTTTGGGATTTTTGGGATTTTCCTTGAAAACTATTTGATGGTGGAAGTTGAAAAGTATTTGAGTTGAAAATATTTGAGGGTGTTTGAAACAAAGTTTTCTGCAAATGGGGGACTGAGAGGGAGCAAATTTTCGTGGTCTTTTGCATGTAGAATGAAAGGGGTATTTATAGGGAAAGATAACCTATGGTTTGGAAATGAAATGAAAGGTTAAAGAAAGTTTGGGAGGGAAAAATGGCATGATTATATTCCCGCTCCATCTGAATACTCAGGAAGGGCCAGGTTGAATGTTGAATGGACTGAAAAGGGCTGAAAAAGGTCTGAAAAAGCCAAGCTCAACATGCATTGGCCCTGACAGCACTCCCAAGCGCTTGGGAGTGTCACTCCCGAGCGCTCTAGAGTGGTCCCGAGCGCTTGGGAGTGGCAGCCCAACTTCAGAAGGGCGCCACGGACACTCCCGAACTCGGTTTTGGGTGTTTTTTGAAGCGTTGGAACGCTCATTAAGTCCTCTTTCTAACCCAATTGGTTTCATTTAAATATATTTTATATGCTAAAATGTGTGGCAATTTTACCCTCAGGGTGTCAGAAAAAAATGATGGTTTTGGTTTAAAAAAGTCCAAGAAGCATCGTCCAAGTTTTCCAAGGCCTGTTTTGACCCTATTTCATCATCGGGGAGCCTCGAGGTCACAAATTAAGGATAATTAATAGGTCCAAATTGGGGTGTCTACACATACGTGAAACATCATACGATATAACAACATCACAACAAATGGGCAACAAACATTCATACGTAACCAATAATCAATACGATGCATTTCAACGAAGTTTTAACCAAGTAATTCCCTATTCGTTCCTCACTAATGGAAGGCCAATAGGTCAAGAATAACATCCACTAATCATAGGAAGTCATAACGACAGTACGAGAATCTTAGGAGTAGCCAACGGATGTTGGCAGACTGACACACCCCCACTCCGATGGTAATAACTTTTTGTGTACTTAGCGTTTTAAGGCGATTCCGGTGGCAATAAAAAGCTAACTTCAAGACCTTCGAATCAATATAAAGTATGCATGAATCGAACATCGGACGAGAAAGTAATGGCCATTTGAAGTTGGGCTGAAACCCAAAAGATGAGCAGAGTTTCCAGAGAGGGGAGGGATCGATCCCTCCTCTCATGGGGATCGATCCCCAAGGTGCAAAATGTCCAGATTTGAAAGAGGGATCAATCCCTCTTACTTAGGGATCGATCCCTAGGCGATTTCGGACGATTTCTGCAGATATTGACAGACTTACAAGAAAGCCAAGGAGGACGATCAAGGTTTGATTACCACACCAAATCAACAGAAAAACACATAAAAGAGGTAAAGAAGTTCCTACCTCGCAACAATGAACGAGATCCACGCGCTTCAAGCAAGCCCTATGTGGGCTACCACAGCCCGAAAAATATATTTCCGTTTTGAGAAAAATATGGTTTGAAGAGTTGAAAGAGTCGCCACCCGGATTTATGGTTTATCACCCGAGAAACCGTTTTGTTTGAAAATGGTCGATTTGAATTGAAAACCAGAGATCGTTTTGAGGGTCCGGAAGCCATGTTACGAGGGGGGAAGGGTTTTACGGCACCCCCCTCGCCCGATTCGAAATCGGTCTCTACTAAACGTTTGTGGGATTTTTAAAAGGGATTTTGTTTCATTAAAACAACTAGCAGGTATCCATAGATATATCCAAATAGACGTGCTTGCATGTGCATGTGTACGGGGAGTGGCAAAATGGTGAGAGAATGCCAAAATAACATGAAATGAAGCCCTGCCCACTGAGTTCACTCTCGAGCGCTCGGGAGTGTTCCCGAGCGCTTGGGAGTTCTGATACTCTGACCCTGCAAAACTTTGTTAGCATTGATAGGATGTAATGCAAGACTGTGCATGCATGTACAGGAGGTGATGAAATGGCCATGCATGATATACAAGACAGTGGAAAGTTGAAACCCTGTCACTGGATTAACTCTCGAGCGCTCGGGAGTGGTCCCGAGCGCTTGGGAGTTCTGATACTCTCGACCTGTAAACTTTGTTAGTGCCAACAAAATAAAATGCTAAAGTGTAAACTGGAATGAAAATAAAAGCAATATGGGCTCAACAGAAGACTTGACAGACTGAGATTTGACCCCAACCTTCCAATCCCTGGATCCTTGCCGTTGTAAAATTAGATCTGCAACTTTAAATGAGCAAATCGGTACATTTATGCATGCAGAAGTCAGAGAACACAGCAGACTGGGGAAACGGAATGCCATAGCATGCATGCACTCCCGAGCGCTCGAGAATGGTTCAGAGCGCTTGGGAGTGAGCTACATGTCAGCTTGCTCTCAAATGGAAAATGAAATAATTTTATCATGCAGTCACACTTGTCTAGGTCTTTAACAAGAGAAAATCTTATTTTTAACTTTGGAAAACCTTGTTCTTACATGAAATTTATAAGAAACACCTTTGTTTTAGGGAAAATGATTTCCTACATCTGCATGCCAGAATAAAACCATTTCACTTAAGACTGCACCTCACCCCAGCCTGTTGTCTAACAAAATACCATGCATGGGACTGGAAACAGTCCCGAGCTTTCCAGTCCCGAGCGCTCGGGAGCACTCTCGAGCGCTCGAGAGTGTTTCCAGTAGGGGTTTTGTGAAAACATCTTTTTGTACCCCATTGCTCTTGCTTTTACACTGAGGTCCCCCAACCTTGAACCCAGTATTGAATACTGGGTCAGGCTGAGAGACCCCCCTCAGAAGGGAAAAATAGCCTCTTTGGTTTGAGATTGAAGGTAAAGATCTCTACCTTTTGTTGGAACTTTGCTCTTTGAATAGCTTTGAAATGTGGGTGAAGAGAGAAGAATACAAGAAATCAGAAGCTTGGAGTGTTCTGGATTTCCTGCATTTTCCTTGATGATTTTTGAAAGCTTTTCAAGTTTGAAAAGTGAGTTTGAGTTTGGAAAACCTTTGCCTTGAGCAAGAGAGAGAGGAGAGTGGTTCTAGAGAGAGGGAATTTTCGTGGTCTCCAAGCCCCCTGCCTCAGCTGAAATCAGTTGTATATATAGGCCAAGATAACCTATAGTTTTGAAATGAAATTGCTTTTGAAATAAAACATTTGGTTGGGGGAAAAATCTGCTGGCTCTGACTCCTTCTGACTGAGGTTGAGTGTTGACTCAAGCCTCAGCCGGCTCAAGGTGGCTGCAATGATGGATTGCATGGGTAGTGGGGAGCCCAGCCATCCATTGGGCAGCACAGAAGACTCGAGCGCTCGAGAGTGGTCTCGAGCGCTTGGGACTTCACTCTCGGGCGCTCGGGAGTGAGCCAGTCTAAAGGTTTTGGAAAATGGTTTTGAGCGCTCGGGACTGCTCCCAAGCGCTTGGAAATGATTTTGACCATTTTTATTTCCTTTTCAAATCCTTCAAGGAGCAAAGTCTCAATTGGTACGAGGCTTGTTTCGATCCAAATTCATTATCGGGGAGCCTCCGGGCCACAAATTAAGGAAATTTGAAGAGTCCAAATTGGGGTGTCTACAGTTGCCCCTCTTTGGGCGTCACTCAGCATCATGTCTGGATACGAGTGCCATCCAAAGATTGAGACAGCCCAATTCAAGCCAAATCAAATCCTCAATTCAAAACACAAATGCAAGCGAAAACACCAACATTCAATGCATGAGGTCGCGTCTTTCAGACTGCCTACGTACCCTTTCTGCAGGGATCAGACCAGCGTAGTTCTTCGGGGCAAATGCAGACATGCAGACATGCAAGTAAATGATGGGAAGGTGTCCCTCAGGACGGTGCCAAATCTATGGCGGGGTATGAAGGTGTCCCTCAGGACGGTGCCAAATCTATGGCGGGGTATGAAAGTGTCCCTCAGGACGGTGCCAAATCTATGGCGGGTGGAAAGGCGGTGCCAAATCTATGGCGGAAAGAAGGGTGCCAAATCTATGACGGGTGGAAAGGCGGTGCCAAATCTATGGCAGAAAGAAAGGTGCCAAATCTATGGCGGAAAAGAAGAGTGCCAAATCTATGGCGGGAAAGAAGGGTGCCAAATCTATGGCAGGTGGAAAGGTGGTGCCAAATCTATGGCGGGAAAGAAGGGTGCCAAATCTATGGCAGGTGGAAAGGTGGTGCCAAATCTATGGCGGGAAAGAAGGGTGCCAAATCTATGGCAGGTGGAAAGGTGGTGCCAAATCTATGGCGGAAAGAAAGGTGCTGTAGACACCCCAATTTGGACTCTTCAAAATTCCTTGATTTGTGGCCCGGGGGCTCCCCAATGATGACTTTGGATTAAAACAAGCCTAGTACCGATCGAGACTTTGCTCCTTGAAAGATTTGAAAAGGGAATAAAAATGGTCAAAAGCATTTCCAAGCGCTTGGGAGCAGTCCCGAGCGCTCAAAACCATTTTCCAAAACCTCTGGCCTGGCTCACTCTCGAGAGTGAAATCCCAAGCGCTCGAGACTTCTCCTGAGCGCTCGAGACTGTTGTGTTGCCCAATGGATGGCAGTTTCACCCACTATCCATGCAACTCATCATTACCACCATCTTGAGCCGGCTGATGATTCTGTCAACACTCAACCTCTGGTGGCAGAGATCTTCAGGCCAAAGATTTCCCTCCATTTTAAAATGTTTTATTCAAAAACCATTTCATTTTAAAACTATAGGTTATTTTAGCCTATAAATAAGAGGGTCTGGTTTCAGGCTTGGAGGCTACGAAATCCTTCTCCTGGAGAACCCCATTCTCTGCACTCTTTCTCTCTCTTGCTCAAGACCAAAGTTTTCCAAACAAAAACTCTCTTTCCAAACTCCAAAGGTTTTAGAAATCACTAAGGAAAAGGGCAAGAAATCCAGAACACTCTCTGCTTCTGATCTCTTGTACTTTTCTCCCTTCATCCACATTTCAAAGCTATTCCAAAGAGCAAAGTTCAAGCAAAAGGTAGAAATCTTTACCTTTGATCATAATCAAAGAGGCTGTTCTTCCCTTCTGAGGGGGGTCTCTCAGCCTGACCCAGTCTTCAATACTGGGTGCATGGTTGGGAGACCCTAGTGTAAAAACAAGAGCAATGGGGTACAAAAAAACGTTTCATCAAAACCCTTACTGGAAACACTCTCGAGCGCTCGAGAGTGCTCCTGAGCGCTCGGGACTGTTCCCAGTTTCATGCATGGTATTTTGTCACACAGTAGGCTGGGAATGAGGTGCACTCTTAAGTGAAGTGGTTTCATTTTGGCATGCATGCACAGAAAATCATTTTCCCTAAAACAGAAGCATTTCTGACAAGTTTTCGTGTAAAATAAGGTTTTTCCAAGGTTAAAAGATGTTTTCCTCTTGGGAAATATCAAAACAAGGGTGTTTGCATGTCAAGTCAGTACCATTTCCAGTTTGAAGCAAAACTGACAGGCATCTTACTCCCAAGCGCTCTGGACCATTCCCGAGCGCTCGGGAGTTCATGCATGCCATTGCATTCCATTTCCTAGTCTGCTGTGTTCTCTAATTTCTGCATGCATAAGTGTAGCCTGTTGCTCTTTTAAATTTGTAGTTCTAATCTTGTCAAGGCAGGGATGCATGATCTGAAAGATTGAAGGCTTAGCTCAGTCTTTCAAGTCCTCTGCTGAGCCAGTTGTGTATTCAACAGCATTTCAGTTTCCAGTTTTACATTATATTTTGTTTGTACTAACAAGTTTTGCAGGTTGAGAGTGTCAACACTCCCAAGCGCTCGGGACCACTCCCGAGTGCTCGAGAGTTAATACAGTGACAGGGCTGCATTTTCAGTCATTTTGTATTTTGCATGGCTATTTCATCCCCCCTGTACACATGCACATGCATGCACTTCCCACATGGTATTACTGTGGATACTTGCTAGCTGGTTAAAATGAAACAAAATCCCTTTTAAAAAATCCCACAAACGTTTAGTAGGGACCGATTTCGAATCGGGCGAGGGGGGTGCCGTAAAACCCTTCCCCCTCGTAACGTGTGTAGACACCCCAATTTGGCCTAACGATTATTTCAAGTCCCACCTTGGGACAATCCCGATGATGAAATGGATACATTGATTGCTGATTGCTTCCTTGAGGACCTTAGGACTTTCGGTAAGAACTTTGAACCACTTAGAGGACCCAATTCAAAGCCATACAGCATTTCAGACAGAAATACAGAAGCCTAGGAGAATCCATCTGACGGCCGTAACATCGATCTAACGGCCATAACATCAATCCCTCACCCGAGCAACCTGTTGCCAGCAAAATCTCCCTGAGAGATCAATTCCTCGGCCGCAAGATCTATCCTTCGGCCGAGACATCCATTCCTCGGCCGTGTGATCTATTACTCGGCCGCCAGATCGACCTTTTTCCAGACTCTGGAACGTTCTGTCAGAGGTTTGGTTTGATCCAACTACACTACCTTTCCGATGCGTTCGGGCTACGCTCAGAGATCACGACGTAGAGTTAGAGATGCATTGCAATTGCAATTGCCATCTCGTGATTTGATTGGCCGGAGTGAGTCATCCCTATGCCTATATAAAGGAGCCTTTAGGCTCCAAAATAAACACACGAAATTGATACACCTTGACACTCAATCAAGCCACGAAACTCTGTCAAAATACTCTCTCAATCCCATACTCCAAAAGCCCTAACCTTCCGAAGGTAGCCGTCAATCCGGCGATCAAACCCCGAAGTTCAAACCCTAACCCTAGGGTTCTCGATCAAGCAATCAATCAATCACGCCCAATCCAAAGCAAATCAAGCAACTGAGGGATCAAGGTGGTGAGGCCCAACGGCCTCCGGTTTGCCTTATTTACTGTCCCTTTTTATTAATCGTAACGTTTTGATTTTCTGTCAATCTTTTTGTCTGGTGTGAGGAAGAACACCGACCGGGGCTTCGATCCCTCGGCCGGTACATCGAACCAGGAGGATCCCTCGGCCGTGATATCTATTCACCGGCCGCGAGATCCATCTCCCTGGGACATTTTGTTTGCTTTCTCTGCTTTCTGATGCATGCTCTTTTATCGCACTGGCTCACTTTACTTACTGTTTAAAGGAATAAATAAACAGACTATGTGTTGGAATTAAACAAAGCATCTACATGTTTTAAGTTGAATGATTATGGGCCAGTCTCACGACTGGGCAAAGAGGGGTGCCTAACACCTTCCCCTTATTGTACTTTTGGCTCCCGTATCCAGAATCTCTATCTGTTTTCCTAGTTTTAATAAACTAGGTGGCGACTCTATTTTGATGATAACCGTTATCATGTGGTGATGTTCCTAGCCATGGGAATGTCCATGATCTTGGTTTATGAAGTGGAACCAAACAAGCGTAATCAATCTGTATGGCGATGCCCCGTTTGGGAGGTGTCTTCAGTTTTTGGCGACTCTGCTGGGGATGTGAGAGCCATAACCAAAAAGTTCAACATAAGACTAATACATGCCTTGTCTAATTCATTTATCATATGCATCGAGCGGGCAACCCGTTGAGTTCACCTGATATCCCGGCATGACACGGGCTATGTTGGGGGTTCCAGCAAACTCCACAGTCACTCGTACCTAGTGGTATATCAAAAAGGAAATCACCCAATCGCCACCTATGACGGGTTGGTGCCCTTTGACAATGGAGCACCCTGAAACTACCAAAACCTTGCATGCTTTGGAAAGCCATAGAACTTATCAAACTAAGACAGGAACCTACAGGCTAGGAACCTACTTGCATTCTACTTGCAAAAGTTCTTCCTCACACCTTGTATCATTTGTTGTTGTATTAACTCTTTCTGTGCAGAAGGGTTGGGATTTTCAACCCAAATCCTAACCCTACACAGGTAGGTTAAAGAAGCAACCTCAGCCAGTTTTATACTCTTACAATACCCGAAGTCACGCTAAACAGAGGTCTTTACAGTCATCTCACCGGTCGCCTTCGTCTACCAAGACACTCTCACCGCAACGGTCCCAATCAGTTTCAGGGACTTCGCGGTCGTCTCCTCAACAAAACCGATTATCTACCCGATTCCAAGCCTCACCAAGCAATCTCCCTACCTACACCCCAAAAATGGCAGACAATGATGCTACCATCGCCGAGCTCCGAGCCCAAATTGCCTATTTATAAGCTAAGAAAGCAGCAAGAGATGCTGAAGACAAGAAAAACGAGGAGGAAGCAGAAAATCCTCATGAAATTATAGAAAACCCTGAATTGGTCAAACAGGTCAAGGAGATCAAGCACGCTTTGGCTCGTTCACAAGGAGACCAAATTCTAGATTTCGAAGGACTCTGTCTCTTTCCAGAATCTCAACTGCCTGGACGGTTCAAAATGCCAAACATCGAGAAATTCAACGGGACTGGTAACCCTACCAGCCACGTCCGCCATGTCATCAACACTCTGAAGCCTATGGGCTTGACCGACGAGCTCATCGCTCAATTGTTTCAAAGGACTCTCACTGGAAGCGCCCTCGATTGGTTTCTCACTTTGGAATTTGTGCACTATCAAACTTGGCCTGAAATTGCTAACGCTTTTGTCAAGCAATATGCGTACAATGTCCAGATTGAGCTAACTACCCGAGACTTGGAGATGACTAAACAAGAATCCAATGAGGACTTTGCTACCTTTGTCGCAAGATGGAGAGAGAAGGCTGCCAAGATGAAAAGCCGCCCTTCCGAGGAAGATCAAGTGAGGATAGTTGTCAAGAACTTACAGCCCAAATACCTCACTCACATTTACACTCAAGCTATCACCGACTTCAAACGTCTACACGCCACTGGATTACAAATCGAGGATGGGATCAAGTTGGGCCTCATTGGAAAAGAAGAAACCCCTCCACCCAGAAAAACCTTTCCAAACCATACATCTCCTGCCTCCGTCAACACCCTTGACTCAGTCTTGCCACAAGACCCTTTCCAAACTAGCTCATCTAGAAACACGAATCGCCCTCGCCGCAATTTCAGCCCACTCTATATGACTCCATCCCAAGCCTTAGCCATCCTAAGCCGTCAAGGGCACCTTAGGCTCTTGAATAATCCGCCTCCTCAGCCACCTTATGGCCCAAGCTATGATGCCAATAAGCAATGTGCTTACCATCAACACCCTGGACATGAGACAGACCGCTGCATGCGTCTTCGTCATGACATCCAGGATCTCATTGATAGTCAAGCCATAAAACCTCCTAAGCCTAATGTACAAACCAATCCACTTCCCGCTCACAACAACGAGCCACCGCCCCAAAATATCAATCTCATAAGCCTATCCAATAGCCCCACATATAATCCTGCCCTACACATTATTCCAAATACCCGAGCTAAACCACCCCTAATCCTCTCTGAGAACGAGGAATGCTTTGCAACAGAGGGAGAACCCCACATCTATGCCATTGATGATGGAGATTGGTGGTTGGACATGCATCAAGCCCTGCCAAATGATTGGAAAGTTGGAAGAATTGAGCCTGCTGATCCTTGGGGTACCCAAGAAGAAGAAGTGGGTCACCTCACCCGAAGCGGAAGGGTGTATAAGCCTCCTAAACTAAGTGGGGAAAGTTCAACCTCAACGCGAGTAATGGAAGAGGAGGAAGAAGAAGAAAGCCAAAGGACCGAACCTGAGGAAGACAGGGTGCTAAGACAACTAAAGAAAATCCAAGCTGATATCTCTATTTGGGGATTACTTATGTCCTCCTATGAGCATCGTAACTCCTTCTTCAAAACCTTGGGGAAAGCCAAAGTTCCCATCGACATCACCCCCGAAGAACTCGTGAGTTTCATAATGGCGTCAAAAGCTCCAAAACCAATGATAGCTTTCACTGACAAGGATCTACCTCCTGAAGGGCCTGCACACAACAAACCTCTCTACATTTCACTTAAATGTCAAACCTCTCTACATTTCACTTAAATGTCTCACCAAATGGATCCCACTAGTCTTGGTAGATAACCGGTCTGCTTTAAACGTATGTCCTCAAAGAACCCTCGACAAACTAGGGGTAAACACCACCGACGTGCGCCCTTCAAGCCAAGGAGTAAGGGGGTATGACAATTCAAAGAGAAGAGTGGTTGGGTGTGTCACACTGCCCGTAGAAGTGGAGAAGATCAAAAGGGATGTGGAGTTCCATGTGATGGATATACCGGCCACCTTCAATCTTTTATTAGGAAGGCCTTGGCTACATGACGCTAGGGCAGTACCTTCCACTTTGCATCAAAAAGTCAAATTCGCGGTAGATGGAAGGGTTATAACCATTCTGGGGGATTCATCAATCCGGGCTCATTCTGATACGCCTGTCCAAGAGGTAGAAACCGAGGAAACCTTCCTTACTGGATTCAGTCTTGAGGAAGCAACTGCTGTGCAAGCCTTAATGGCTGAGAGAAACTTCTACGTAAGCACCCCCGCCATATGGATGATGAAGAAGCAAAAATACCTCCCTGGGTTGGGTTTAGGCAAAAGATCACAAGGCATCTCGCAAATGATTGATCCTCCGCATAATCAATACGCCTTTGGTCTTGGCTACACCCCGACAGAAGCTGAGGTAAAAAGGAAGAAAAGCATGGAAAAGGCTAAGGCAAGAGGAAGCAGGGTCAAAGAAGAGAAACTCGTGATCCCAAAAACGCTCAATGGCTGGTTTGTAAGAGAAGGAGAAGACTTTCCATTCTGTGGCTTCGCAGAGACATGGGAAGACGAAGTTACCAAACAACGGTACCCTGGAATGCAAATCTTCTTTGATCAGGAATGGACCGACAGTGATTTGGAAGAAGAACCAACCAATTCATCTCTTGCTCCCGAAGACTGGATTGAAGTGCTAGCTGAATTTGACCTAAAGATTCTGTTTGGCAAAGAGGGTGAAGAAGAATATAAAATTGCAAAAGGAAAAGGAACCACTCTTGAAATACTGCAGTAAATCGCATGACAAAAACATTGCTTTCATTTTCTAAAGACAAGTTAGGACATGTTTCGGGCCCCTGTTTGGGCATTATCTACGATTGAATAAATCCCCATTTTTATCACTTCTATGCTTGACAAATGATTCCATCTTTAAAATGTGATTGTTATACACTACAATCTCTCTGCCAAAGATAAAAGGATTTTAAAGAATCTAATTCTTTATGTTACTGACCAAAAGGAAAGAGGGGACGAACCCTGGTTACTTAGAACTAGGCTTTTTTATCAAAACTCAGGAAAAAGACGCTATCTCCGTGAGAACACTTAGGGTTAGCTTGCCCATTGTGAAAGTACAAACACAACAGGAGATTCATAAAAACATCTCCATCAGATTCCTCTCCAAACACCTCTTGAGAGAAGAATGCTCATTGGGCAACCTATACACCCAAACAAAAGTAAGAGCAAAGCCTGCTAGGACAAGGAAAAGCGAAAAACGCAGCCTAGGCAAAAGTTAAGGCATTTGAAGAAAAGCTCGCTAGGAACTCAACCTCTATCTGGTAACCTAGGCAAAATTTAGAGCATGAAAGAAAGAAAAACCGAGAGTGAAAACCCAACCCCAAAGGTGGTGATCTTGGAACTACGTAAAAGGCCTGATTCCTTGATTGGGATACGTAGGCAATCTCGCGTTGAGATGCGGCCTAAACATTTGGAGAGAAGAAAGACGATACCAAAAGGTTTGTACTCAATGATAGGCGTAGCTAACTCCGCGTATTGAGCTCACAAAAGATGAGTTAGTCATTTTCCAGGGAATTGGCAAAAACAAAGATACGTGAGAATCATCGTTCGTCCTCTCTGACTCAAAAGTCGTCGACATAAGGGACCAAGCATTCTAACAATCCCGAAACATGGCAAAGAGATTGCAGGAACAACAAAAGCAAATAAACGAGCCTGAATCAAATTCAAGTGTAAGAAGGGAAAAACACCGTTTGGCTAAAAGCAAAAACCCAACTTCTTTAGGAAATGGAAGTAGCGGCCGAAGAATGGAACCCTCGGCTGAGTGATCCATTCCTCGGCCCTTGTTTAAATACAGGCATTGCATAAATATCTAATACATGCTGAGGATGCTTCAAATACAAACAAAAAAAATACAAATGTCAAATTATCTATTTTCAGAACTAACAAATACAGGTACAAGAAAGGAAAGGCCGGCTACTGCCCACGACCCCTCTTGGGCGCAGGACGAAAACGCTCAGGAACTGAGACACTGATCCTCTGTCCCTCACCAGCCTCGGCATCTCCACCACCAGCTCTAGTACTCCCACCCTCGCTAACCCAGCGCTCTGGGTGACTGACACTGTCAGTACTTGCTCTGCTTCAAGCTGCAGAGACATAGGATATAGGCATTTAGTTTCACATGAAACGTATGATGGAAAAAGAAAAGATCAAAGGATGCATACCGCGGCTATTCGGCCGCTCTGCCGCCGGGCCAAAGCCTCTGCACTCTGGAAAGCACGCAACCATTCCTGGAAAACCCCAGCGGGCACCTGCAGAGGAAGCAATTGCATATACAATCAAGTAGGCAAGAAATGTTGAAGGAAACCAAAGCAGAATCTACAAATATTACCTGCTGAATCCCAGCAGGAAGCACGTAGAACTGCGTAGTACACGGTGTCAGTGGCAAACGCTCCTCTTCTCCATTTGCATTGTGGAAAGAAATGAAACTGGGGGCCCGTGGCCAAACAGGAGGAGCAGCAGCAGCAGTAGTGGTAGGAAGGGTCAATAAGGCTGAACAAAAGGCTGAGTAATCTCCCACTACGAGAAAACTCATGGCTGGCTGTCTCTCAAGAGCAAGTAGCAAGCCCTCCCCGGTCAAAAGATGGGTCGATCTCATACCAACAGGAGGAGGGAGAGGAACAAGCTGCAACGCCTCGGAACGTGGAAAGTACTGGCTCGCTACCCTCTCTCCAAGATACCAGGCTCTCAAAAATGGCCCCTCCAGAAGGAAGTGCTGGCTGTCCAATGCCCGAGCTGAGGTCAACTCCAGAGGAGCATCATCAAGTAGCACGCCCCATGGGTCAAAACGCACCTATAACAAAGGAAATAGCATCAAAATGACAGAATGCGGAAATTGCACGAAAATCAGAGGATAAAGAAGATGTCATACCTGATCCACCGTTAGGCGATCCAAAACTCGCCTCCAAGCCAGTAAGTCCATGGCAGGCGACCGTGACTTCGGAACTCCTTTCAACCAACGGGCTGCCCGCGGAACGAACCTAGGCTCTCTGTGCCCAGTTGGAGGAGGAAACTGCAACAAGTGCTCAAAAGCCCAAAGCTACAAGCAAAGACGGAAAACATGAATAATAAAGATAGAAGCAACAAGAAAATAATACAGAAATCAAAGTGCATACCTCAAGAATACGATGGTGTCCGCCAAGCGACAAACTAACTCCCCGGGAATAAGCACTGAGGTGTCCGTACAACGTGGCTAGGGCAGGAGTTCCCCAATCAAACTCTGCTATGGTCTCTAAGTGCACCAAAGCAGCCAAAAACTGGACATGTACCGAATTCTCCTTGTTGCAAAACAAAGTTTGCCCAAGGAGATAAAGCAGGAAAGCTCGTACCAGTTGAGAAAGGGGAATCTCCGTCAGGATATCAACCTGATCAAACTCTTCCCGAAGCCAGGTATATGTGATATGGCCACTTTCTGACACAATGGGAACCTTCCCCAAAAGATATCCAAGGGCACCCTTCCGCTCATGGATCCGCGGGTCAATTGGAAGAGGATCGCCGCCTACTCTCAGGCCTGTGAGCAAAGCAAAGTCACCCGGAGTGATCGTCATCTCCCCAGCCTCCGGAAGATGGAAAGTGTTGGTGGTATCCCACCACCGCTCGACCAAGGATGTGGTCAATCCCAACTCCACCTTCGGAAGATGGAAACCAAGTATCAAGGGCTCGAAGCCAGCCAAAGCAACCGCATCCTTGGCTTCCTAAGGAAGCCTCTCATACCACTCAAACACCTGGGGGCAGCTTCCCCACACGCGCAGCCTCTCGTTTGCCTGACAAAATACGAAGAAGGAATCAAATACACAAGATATCGCCTATACAGGGGGCAACTTCTAGAACTCAAACTCCCTATCAAAATATCAAACTATCACTCTGCAAAATCTCACATGCAAAAATCATTTGACAGGATAAACTTCTACCTTCCTGTTGGTGAAACCAAAGTGCTGCTCTGGCTCCCTGTGCAAGACCTCAGGTGGGATGTCACTGAGGGGAGGACGGTATCGCAAAGAACCACCACGCCCGACCAAGTGAACCTGAGGAGCGTAAGTGGCAACGTCAAAAGGGGGAAGAATATCACCACCCACATCAGTAGAAACCTCGGTTTCAACCCCGGGAGGAATGGGTTGCGAGGAACTCACCCCAGCAGTGGCCCTGCGCCGACTCGAACGCAAGACGCGGGAACTTGAAACCCCACCAAGAATCTTGGCCTCGACGGCCGGAGTCTTGCCCGTGTCTCTAGACACGGCGGGAACATCGGATGGTGGAGGAGGAGGCGGTGTCGAAGCCATGGCAGCCAGAACTGTGGTGGTCGGAGGATCGGCGGCGGGAAGGTGGAAAACGACGAGGAGAGAGAGGAGGCGGCTGCGACGATCGCTCGAACGGGAGAAGAGGATGAGGGATAGTAGGGGAAGAATGACCCGTGAGATCGATTTAACTAAACTTAAATCGATTTCCTGACTTTTGGCGTTCTCACGGCCGAGACATCAATTCCTCGGCCGAGACATCAATCCTTCGGCCCAGAGATCTATCTCCTGGCCCCCAATCAATTTCCTTCGGTAATATCAGATTTTGCTCAGTGCACTAACTCATGCCACTACAAACTTCTGGGCCCTCAACCAACCAATTAGCCTTGGGGGCATGCCCAAGCATGAGGAAAATCTCTCTCCACAAACTGCTGGCCAGCAAAACAAGACACTCAGCAGCTCTAAGCTCAGAACTTCGGCAGCTCCAAGCTCATTATTGGCAGGCTCTACCCCCATATAATTCACCCAGCGGCTCTACTTAACGGCTCTACGCCCACTATCCTGACAGGCTCAAAGCCCATCATCTTTACGCAACTCAGTGGCTCTAAGCCCCCACCCACTATTTCAGCAGCTCTATGCTCGCTATCACATCAACAGGCTCTACGCCTATATACACTCACTCAGTGGCTCTAAGCCCTCGATTCAGCAGCACTACGCTCGCTATTACAATTCAGCGGCTCCAAGCCCACTGTCTCAATTGGCTTGAAGCCGTAAAACAACCAAACTCAGCGGCTCAAAGCCTATTATCAACAGGCTCTACGCCTGTACTCACTCACTCAGCGGCTCCAAGCCTACTATTTCAACTGGCTCGAAGCCATAACAACCATCTTAGCGGCTCCAAGCCCATTATCGACAGGCTCTACGCCCGTTATCATAACTCAACGGCTCAAAGCCCTTCTTCTCAACGGGCTCAAAGCCGTAAACAAGCAACAGGCTCTAAGCCGCCCCAACAATCAAGACATCTATTCTCAGGCTCTACGCCTGAATGCTCAAAAATCTAACATTTTTTTGAATGCTCAAGTTCTACGCTTGGATGCCCAACCACTGTGTACTGGATGCTCAGGTTATACACTTGAATGCTCAAGCTCTACGCTTGGATGCCCAACCACTGAGTACTAGACGCTCAAAGCCTGTACTTTGAATGCTCGGATTCTGCCGTCCGAATGCTCGAGCTCTACGCTCTGAATGCTCAAGTCCGGAACTTGATAGAAGCTCTAAGCTTAAAACAAATACACACGCACGGGCCCGTGCACATTTGCATCAACACTTTCACATCGAGTCTGCATCACATCTGTTCACCTCTAACAATCATCATCACATATACACTCTGCATATCTCTCATGAAACAGGTCAATCCTGCAATCAACCGGCTCTATGCCTCGGTTTTATTGATCGGCCCAACGCCTCGATCCTTTGGCTCCACGCCAACACTAATGATGAGAAAGCTCCGTGCACAGACCATCAGAATGCAACCAGCTCTATGCTTCGGTTCATATCACGTCAAGCTCTAAGCTCCGACAACTCAGGCCCTCGCCTCAAGACTGCATGCAGGCTCCACGCCTCAATCACTTCAGGCTCCATGCCTTAGTTCCTTCACCTCAGGCTCTTGCCTTATATCAGCTCCGCGCTTTGGTTCATCACGTCAAGCTCAAAAGCTCTGACACCTCATGATCAATACCAGCTCCGTGCTTCGGTCCCATTAAGCTCTAAGCTTACTTCAGGCCTTCATCTCATAAACCACAGCAGGCTCCACGCCTTAATCTAAGTCCCCTCAGGCTCTCGCCTTATGATCTACACCAGCTCCGCGCTTTGGTCCTATCAATCACCTCAGGCTCTCGCCTTATGATCAACACCAGCTCCGCGCTTCGGTCCTATCAATCACCTCAGGCTCTCGCCTTATGATCAACACCAGCTCCGCGCTTCGGTCTTACCCGATCTTCTCAGGCCTTCGCCTCAAGATTGCAACAGGCTCCATGCCTCGATTCCATCACTCTCCAGGCTCCCGCCTTATGACTACAACCGGCTCCGTGCCTCGGTTCCCTCATCACCAAAGCTCCATGCTATAAATACCGGCCCTGTGCCCTCCACATCTAAAAAACAAACCGGCATCCAATTCATCCCCAGTAGATGGTTTGGATTCCACCCTATTACATCAATTCCTTCTAGCTCATTCGCAAGGATAGGCTACTCTACCGAGCTCCTTTCAGTCAAAGTAAGGATGATCAAGAAAAGCAAACGCACCTGCAGTGTACTGATCTACCCCAAAATAACTAAGGAAGCTCTCCGCAAAAACTCCCCCCGGCAGCCCCGCGCTCCTTCAACTATCTTCCGCCAAAACCCTGGCTCAGTCTAGGTACGTCACACTACGGCTTTTAAAGCCCTAAGGTACGTCTTCTGTCTCTAACCCTCTAAACTTTTTGCTTTTCTTTATTGCCTGAACTACGATTGGTCTGAATTTCCCTTGTGGAATACGTAGGCAGCCTCCGGGCCCGACCATAACAAAACTTTTTTCGCCCGAACTACGATTGGTCTGAATTTCCCTTGTGGAATACGTAGGCAGCCTCCCGGCCCGACCATAACAAAACCTTTTTCGAAAACCCCTTGGAATAATGGTTGGACCAAATTGAGTTGCTTTTTACAGCTTTGACTCTTACTCAAACATGTCTCGCGATCCGTCTGAGTTCAGTCAAAGAGGGGCATCTGTAGACACCCCAATTTGGCCTAACGATTATTTCAAGTCCCACCTTGGGACAATCCCGATGATGAAATGGATACATTGATTGCTGATTGCTTCCTTGAGGACCTTAGGACTTTCGGTAAGAACTTTGAACCATTTAGAGGACCCAATTCAAAGCCATACAGCCTTTCAGACAGAAATACAGAAGCCTAGGAGAATCCATCTGACGGCCGTAACATCGATCTAACGGCCATAACATCAATCCCTCACCCGAGCAACCTGTTGCCAGCAAAATCTCCCTGAGAGATCAATTCCTCGGCCGCAAGATCTATCCTTCGGCCGAGACATCCATTCCTCGGTCGTGTGATCTATTACTCAGCCGCCAGATCGACCTTTTTCCAGACTCTGGAATGTTCTGTCAGACGTTTGGTTTGATCCAACTACACTACCTTTCCGATGCGTTCGGGCTACGCTCAGAGATCACGACGTAGAGTTAGAGATGCATTGCAATTGCAATTGCCATCTCGTGATTTGATTGGCCGGAGTGAGTCATCCCTATGCCTATATAAAGGAGCCTTTGGGCTCCAAAATAAACACACGAAATTGATACACCTTGACACTCAATCAAGCCACGAAACTCTGTCAAAATACTCTCTCAATCCCATACTCCAAAAGCCCTAACCTTCCGAAGGTAGCCGTCAATCCGGTGATCAAACCCCGAAGTTCAAACCCTAACCCTAGGGTTCTCGATCAAGCAATCAATCAATCACGCCCAATCCAAAGCAAATCAAGCAACTGAGGGATCAAGGTGGTGAGGCCCAACGGCCTCCGATTTGCCTTATTTACTGTCCCTTTTTATTAATCGTAACGTTTTGATTTTCTGTCAATCTTTCTGTCTGGTGTGAAGAAGAACACCGACCGGGGCTTCGATCCCTCGGCCGGTACATCGAACCAGGAGGATCCCTCGGTCGGGATATCTATTCACCGGGCGCGAGATCCATCTCCCTGGGACATTTTGTTTGCTTTCTCTGCTTTCTGATGCATGCTCTTTTATCGCACTGGCTCACTTTACTTACTGTTTAAAGGAATAAATAAACAGACTATGTGTTGGAATTAAACAAAGCATCTGCATGTCTTAAGCTGAATGATTATGTGCCAGTCTCACGACTGGGCAAAGAGGGGTGCCTAACACCTTCCCCTTATTGTCCTTTTGGCTCCCGTATCCAGAATCTCTATCTGTTTTCCTAGTTTTAATAAACTAGGTGACGATTCTATTTTGATGATAACCGTTATCATGTGGTGATGTTCCTAGCCATGGGAATGTCCATGATCTTGGTTTATGAAGTGGAACCAAACAAGCGTAATCAATCTGTATGGCGATGCCCCGTTTGGGAGGTGTCTACAACGTGGCTTCCGGACCCTCAAAACGATCTCTGGTTTTCAATTTCAAATCAATCGTTTTCGGAACAAAACGGTTTCTCGGGTGATATACCACAAATCCGGGTGGCGACTCTTCAAATCAAACCAAAATGATTTTTCAAACTATTTTATACCAAAACGGCACGAGGCGCGTGATTTTTCCAAAATTGGGCCGCCCCGATCTCTCAAAAACCCGGGGCTGTGGTAGCCCATAGGTGCCAAATCTATGGCGGAAAAGAAGAGTGCCAAATCTATGGCGGGAAAGAAGGGTGCCAAATCTATGGCGGGTGGAAAGGTGGTGCCAAATCTATGGCGGAAAGAAAGGTGCCAAATCTATGGCGAGAAAGAAGGGTGCCAAATCTATGGCGGGTGGAAAGGTGGTGCCAAATCTATGGCGGAAAGAAAGGTGCCAAATCTATGGCGGAAAAGATGAGTGCCAAATCTATGGCGGGAAAGAAGGGTGCCAAATCTATGGCGGGTGGAAAGGTGGTGCCAAATCTATGGCGGAAAGAAAGGTGCCAAATCTATGGCGGAAAAGAAGAGTGCCAAATCTATGGCGGGAAAGAAGGGTGCCAAATCTATGACAGTGGATGATAGAAGGGGGTGTCCCTCAGGACAATGCCAAATCTATGACAGCGGATAGCGATTAGAAGATGTCCCTCAAGACGGTGCCAAATCTATGACGAAAAGCGATTAGAAGATGTCCCTCAGGACGGTGCCAAATCTACCGTTTGTACCAGTATTGGGGCAACTGTAAACACGTGTAATGCATGCACAAGAAAAGCATCGACAAGACATTGATGAGAAAAGTGCATGAGGAATCCCCCTATTGCTCTGTTTGGCAGACACTACAAGGCTTCTGGGCAAATCCACCTGTTGCTCTATTCGGAGGACACCAAAAGGCTTCTGGGCAAATCCACCCGTTGCTCTGTTTGGCGGACAATCCAGCTGTTGCTCTGTTTGGCGGACAACATACAGCTTCGGGACAAATCCACCTGTTGCTCTGTTTGGCGGACACCACAAGGCTTCGGGACAAATCCACCTGTTGCTCTGTTTGGCGGACAACACAAGGCTAAAACCTTCTGCGAATGAAATGATTAGACGATTTCGACATAAAGTATCAATTTTCAAACGTGAACCAATTGTGGATTACTGAAAGATGTTCGCGATCAATTGCTCTGTATGATACGAACAAAAATCAAGACTGAGATTGATTTTGTAAAATAAAATGCATCAACATTGCAATAACTGATAGAAAGTGAATTAAACAAGGGACCGAAGATTTCGGCGCAGCGACCTAAAACAGAGTGGAGCGCTTGGGACCACTCCCGAGCGCTCGGGAGTGGTGTCGAGCACTCGGGACCGCGACTGGGGCCCGCCACTCCTTCGTCTTCCTTTTCTAGGTTTAGGGTACTTATACCCATTCTCGAGAGCTCGAGAACCAGACAGTCGACAGCTTCTGATAATCTCTGGTCCTCGACGATTCCTCTCTCACTCTCTCTCAGTCGATTTCTCTCACAAACTCTCTCTCTCCTGAAGAACCACGGATCGATTTCAAAACCTCGAGGTCTTGTCGATCTTCCACTGGGCAATCGTGTGCCAGGAGGTTCGAATTTGGGGGAAGAAGAAGTCTAGGGAGAAAGAAGGAGGAGTAATGGCCAGCGGGGAGGATAGGGCGGCGACGGGTGAGTCCCGCGGTGGTGCGGCCACGCCTGGCGACGGCGTGGCGGCAGCTGCAGTCGCCGCGGCGGCGATGGGCGAAGTAGGTGGTGGATGAGGTGTTGCCAGGGATAAGGGGGTTACTGGTGAGGGCACGGTGGGAGTGGGTGGTGCTGGAGATGACCCTACGGCGGTAGAGGAGGCCCGGGGAGGTTCTACGGTGATTGGGGATGCTGGAGGGGTTGAGACTGAGCACGACATAGGTGGGAGGCAGGCTAACGGAGGCGGAGATGCCTTGGGCAGTCGGGGTGGCGCTTCAGGCAGCGGAGGTGGAGTGACGGGCACTCCTCCTATTCCTATTGTGGAGGAGTTGTTCGCGGCCGCGGATCGGGCCCGCGTCGAGGGACAGACTGACGAGGTGGTAGTGGGTGGTAGCATCACAGCCACCCCTGCCTTGAGGTCGACAGTGGCGCTACCGAGGAGGGAGGATAGCAGGATTGGGGCCTCACGCCACATTCCCTTCGCGGAGGGTGACTTCCTGGACTCTACGGAGCCGCAGGATATACTAGGCGCTCTTGGTCTAGGCTCGGAGGTTGAGGCCGCGTTGAGGGACGCTGGGACCCCGGAGGAGTGGGCTGCGGCGCTCTTGCTGGGAGCTTTGCTGAGCGGCGCAGGGGCGTCGGATGCAGGAGGAGACAGAGTTGAGGAGGAGGAGGTAGAGGAGATGGAGATGGAGAGGCCGGAGCCGGAGCCGGCGGCTGAGGCGCGGGTGATTGCGGTTGACGAGGCGAAGGCCTATTTGGGAGGGGAGCGTGCTGGGTTCGCGATCGCGACTTACGCTCCACGGGCTCACATCTTCGTGCCAGTGGGGATAGACAGCTACACTCCTGCTCGAGTTGACTACCCAGAGGACTTGCTCCTCCGAGACCGCGACTCGCACATCTCTACGGGTTGGACCACGGTAAGTTTCGACGGCTTGAACCTTTTGAATTCGACGCTCGACTTGTTTTGCAAACTGCTATATTGATTGCTGATACTTGATGCTATTTCTTTACTCTGTTGAAACAGCGCACGATGGACGTTTACGGCCACGGAGGCTCAGCTATCTCACTGAAGTACTTCAAGGGGCTGCCCGCGAGAGTACGAGAGTTGGTGGTGGCGGCAGGTTTCGGGCCGTTCATCCAGTTGATGACGGTAGTGAGAGTGGACCGCGTTGTGCTTACAGCGTTGACCGAGAGGTGGTGGGATACCACCAACACCTTCCACCTCCGGTTTCGGGGAGATGACGCTGACACCACTGGACTTCGCAGCGATCACGGGACTGAGAGTGGGAGGAGAGCCGATCCCCTACGACTCGAGCCTAGTACTGGACGACGCAGCTTTACGGTGGTTCCTCGGGTGGGTTCCACAGCACAGCGGAGGGATGGCGGCTTACGGGCAGTTTGTGGAGTACTGGGACCACGAGCCCGCAGACGACGAGGAGGCGGCGAGGATGGCTCGGGCGTACCTGCTCTACCTTTTCGGGGCTTCTCTGTACCCGACTGGGCGGTCGCGAGTGCACCTCTGCTACCTGGTAGGCCTGGTTGACCTGAGGACCGCAGGACGGTTCGACTGGGGAGGGGGCACTTTGTGCACCCTCTACTGCTTTCTAGGGGCTGCCTCGCGCGGAGTGGGCAACACGGTGGGAGGCTACTGGCGGATCCTCGAGGTACGGTTTCGCATTACTGCTTTAATACTACTTTCGACTGCTTATTGATTTGAAATGATGCTTGAAATTGAATTGACTTGAACTTGACAATTTGCAGCTTTGGGCTTACGAGGTTCTCGGGATGTTCCCGCCTGAGAACACCTGCCGAGATCCCGGTTTGCTTCCTCGCGGGCTCGCGTGGAGCAAGGCTTATAGGAGGACGAAGGAGAGGAGAGGGGAGGTGATGACCTTCCGACACTGGTTAGATACCTTGACTGGAGTCACGGTATGATTTGCTCCTATTCCATTTCTCTTTTCCGCATTCGACGTATGCTTTTATTGATGTTTCGAAATTCGACGTGCAGGTGCACTGGGACAGGTGGTCGAGTGTGGAGGCTGAGTTCCTGCCTAGGAGCCGGGAGGTGACGCGGAGCAGGGTGCTGTTGGAGTGCCCACTGGGTTGGCAGTGGTACTTGGGGGACCGGGTGACTCGACAGTCGCTCGGTCTTCCAGTGTTCGTAGTACCTGGGCTGCTTCCTCCACGCATGCAGCGGACGGAGACGTACACTCATGCGGAGCTGGAGCAGTACACAGTGCCTGACACAGACTTGGAGCGGGTCTGGACTACGCAGCTTACGTAGGCCAGTACCTGGCCACGAGCCTGGGGGTGGAGGCGGAGTTGGAGCGGAGAGTAGCTAAGGGAGGGTGAGGCCCTGGTGCTGGGGTGCAAGGCTGTGGCGGGCGATCCGCACGAGGTAGTGGTCGAGGTGGTAGGCAGCCTGCAGGCGGTCGAGGTGCCAGCCCACCTGGCAGAGGAGAGGGTGACACGGGGGTGCCGGAGACGGCAGAAGCGTCAGGCTCGACGGTGCTACCCACGCTGGAATGGACAATAGGCTTGACTGGGCCTAGTGGCTCACGGGCGGTGATAGACTTCCCACGTCTTCCGCAGCTGCCGATGTGGCTTCCTGCTCAGGTATAAACGAATTCGATCCTCTTATGCTCTGAATGATTACTCTTTGCACATTTCTGATCCTTGAACATTACAGGTACCGCGAGAGTGGGCCGAGACGGCCATAATGCTGATGGTGGGGATGCGCCACTTGCTGAAGGGCTGTGCGAGAGGGAGGGTCCTGCCGACCAGACCTGTCCCTGAGCCTGTTTCTCCTGTCGTTCCAGAGGTATGACAATGCATGGTATAGAACTTTTTGTAGACACCTCCCAAACGGGGCATCGCCATACAGATTGATCAATGTTTGTTTGCTCGATTGGTTGCTTGCTTCGTAAACCAAAATCATGGACATTCCCATGGCTAGGAACATTGCCACATGATAGCGGTTATCATCAAAACAGAGTCGCCACCTAGTTTATTAAAACTGGGAAATTAGATAGAGATTTTGGATACGGGAGCCAAAAGTATAATAAGGGGAAGGTGTTAGGCACCCCTTTTTGCCTAGTCGTGAGACTGGCCCATAATCGTTTAACATAAGACATATAGGTGCTTTGTTTAATTCCAAACACATAGTCTGTTTATTTATTCCTTTAAACAGTAAGCAAAGTGAGCCAGTGCGATAAATAAGCATGCATCAGAAAGCAGAAAAGCAAACAAAATATCCCAGGGAGATGGATCCCGTGGCCGGTGAATGGATGTCACGGCCGAGGGATCCTCCTGGTTTGATGTACTGACCGAGGGATCGAAGCCCCGGTCGGTGTTCTTCCTCACACCAGACAGAAAGATTAATAGGTAATCAAAACGCTACGGTTAGTCAAAATACAGTAAATAAGACAAACCAGAGGCCGTTGGGCCTCACCACCTTGATCCCTCAGTTGCTTGATTGCTTTGGATTGGGCGTGATTGACTGATTGCTTGATCGAAAACCCTAGGGTTAGGGTTTGAACTTCGGGGTTTGATCGCCGGATTGATGGCTGCCTTCGGGAGGTTAGGGCTTTTGAAGTATGGGATTGAAAGAGTATTTGTGCAGAGTTTTGAGGCTTAAAAGAGTGTGAAAGTATATCAATTTCGGAACCCAAAGGCTCCTTTATATAGGCATAGGGATGACTCACTTCGGCCAATCGCAATGCACGATAAAAATTGGAGTTAGAGTGTGATTCTAACTCTCCATGGCAATCCTCTAACGTAGCCTAAACGCATCGGGAAGGTAGTGTAATCGGATCAAACGTCTGACAGAACACGTTCCAGAATCTGGGAAAAGGTTGATCTGACGGCCGAGGAAAGGATATCACGGCCGAGGAATGGATGTTTCGGCCGAAGGATAGATCTTGCGGCCGAGAGATTGATCTCTTAGGGAGATTTTGCTAGCAACAGGTTGCTCGGGTGAGGAAATGATGTAAGGGCCGTGGGATCGATGTCACGGCCGACAGATGGATTCTCCTAGGCTTCTGTATTTCTGTCTGAAAGGCTGTATGGCTCTGAATTGGGTCCTCTAAGTGGCTCAAAGTTCTTACCAAAAGTCCTAAGGTTCTCAAGGAAGCAATCAGCAATCATTGTATCCATTTCATCATCGGGATGGTCCCAAGGTGGGACTTTAATCGTTAGGCCAAATTGAGGTGTCTATAGATGCCCCTCTTTGACTGAACTCAGACGGATTGCAAGACATGTTTGAGTAAGAGTCAAAGCTGTAAAAAGCAACTCAATTTGGTCCAACCACTATTCCAAGGGGTTTTTGAAAAAGGTTTTGTTATGGTCGGGCCGGGAGGCTGCCTACGTATTCCACAAGGGAAATTCAGACCAATCGTAGTTCGGGCAAAAGAAGTTTTGTTATGGTCGGGCCGAGAGGCTGCCTAGGTATTCCACAAGGGAAATTCAGACCAATCGTAGTTCGGGCAATAAAGAAAAATAAAAGTTTGGAGGGTTAGAGACAGAAGACGTACCTTTGGGCTTAAAAAGCCGTAGTATGACGTACCTGGACTGAGCCAGGGTTTTGGCGAAGAGTAGTTGAAGGAGCGCAGGGCTACCTGGGGAGTTTTTTACGGAGAGCTTCCTTAGTATTTTGGGGTAGATCAGTACACTGCAGGTGCGTTTGCTTTTCTTGATCATCCTTACTTTGACTGAAAGGAGCTCGGTAGAGTAGCCTATCCTTGCGAATGAGCTGGAAGGAATTGATGTAATGGGGTGGAATCCAAACCATCTGCTGGGGATGAATTGGACGCCGGTTTACTTTTGAGATGTAGGGGGCGCAGGGCCAGTAACTGGAGCATGGAGCTTTGGTGATGAGGGAACCGAGACACGGAGCCGGTTGTAGTCATGAGGCGAGAGCCTGGAGAGTGAGGCGTGGAGCCTGTTGCAATCTTGAGGCGGAGGCCTGAGGTGAACTTGGATAAGACCGAAGTGCGGAGCTGGTGTTGATCATAATGCGAGAGCCTGAGGTGATTGGATAGGACCAAAGCGCGGAGCTGGTGTTGATCATAAGGCGAAAGCCTGAGGTGATTGGATTGAGGCGTGGAGCCTGCTGTGGTTATGAGGCAAGGGCTTGAGTTGTCGGAGCTTAGAGCTTGACGTGATATGAACCGAAGCGTAGAGCTGGTTGCATTCTGATGGTCTGTGCACGGAGCTTTCTCATCATAAGTGTTGGCGTAGAGCCAAAGGATCGAGGCGCTGAACCGATCAATAAAACCGAGGCGTAGAGCCGGTTGATTGCAGGGTTGACCTGTTTCATGAGAGATATGTAAGGTGTATCTGTGTGATGATGGTTGTTAGATGTGAACAGATATGATGATGCAGACTCGATGTGATAATGCAATATGTGCACGAGCCCGTGCGTGTGTGTTTGTTTTTAAGCTTAGAGCTTCTATCAAGTTCCGGACTTGAGCATTCAGAGCGTAGAGCTCGAGCATTCGGACAACAGAATCCAAGCATTCAAAGTACCGGCTTTGAGCGTCCAGTACGCAGTGGTTGGGCATCCAAGCATAGAGCTTGAGCATTCAAGTGTATAACTTGAGCATCCAGTACACAGTGGTTGGGCATCCAAGCGTAGAGCTTGAGCATTCAAAAATGTTAGATTTTTGAGCATTCAAGCGTAGAGCCTGAGAATAGATGTCTTGATTGTTGGGACGGCATAGAGCCAGTTGCTTGTTTATGGCTTCGAGCCAATTGAGATAATGGGCTTGGAGCCGCTGAGATTGTTTGTTATGGCTTTGAGCCAGCTGAGATGATAGATACAGGCTTCGAGCCTGTTAGAGTAATGGGCTTGGAGCCGCTAAGTTGAGTGATTACAGGCGTAGAGCCTGTTGCCGTGATAGCGAGCACAGAGCTGCTGAGATAAAGGGCTTCGAGCCGCTGGGTGATAGTAGACATAGGCTTCAAGCCTGTCAAGGTAATGGGCTTCGAGCCGCTGAGTTGATTGTTATGGCTTCGAGCCAGTTCAGATGGTAGATACAGGCTTCGAGCCTGTTGAAATAATGGGCTTCGAGCCGCTGAGTAGTGATAGCGAGCGTAGAGCTGCTGATTCGAGGGCTTGGAGCCACTGAGTGAGTATATACAGGCGTAGAGTCTGTTGCTGTGATAGCGAGCATAGAGCTGCTGGGATGGTTGTTACGGCTTAGAGCCAATGGTGGGCTTAGAGCCGCTGAGTTATGATAACGGGCGTAGAGCCTGTTGTTGTGATAGCGAGTGTAGAGCTGCTGAGTCGAGGGCTTGGAGCCGCTGAGATGACATAGATGAGGGCGTAGAGCCGCTGAGTTGTGTAGAAATGATAGGTACAGGACCGCTGAATTGATATGGGCTTCGAGCCGCTGAGTGAATTGATATGGGCACGGAGCTGCTGAGTTCTTTGATAATGGATATGGGCGTAAAGACGCTGGGTGTTTCAACTTGCTTTGGCCAACAGTTTATGGAGAGAGAGAAAGACCTTCGATGCTTGGGCATGCCCCAGGGCTAGTTTTGATTATGTTGTGTTGGCTCGGGGATGCCGCCAAGGCTACTTGGTTGGTTGAGGACTTAGAAGTCTGTAGTGGCTTGAGTCGGTGCACTGAGCAAAATCTGCTGGGACTGAAAGAAATTGATGCGGGGGGCCAGGAGATCGATCTCTCGGCCGAAGGATTGATGTCTCGGCCGAGGAATCGATGTATCGGCCGTGAGATAGCCAAAAGCCAGAAAATCGATTTAAGTTAAACTTAATCGATCTCACGGGTCATTCTTCCCCTACTATCCCTCATCCTCTTCTCTCGTTCGAGCGATCGTCGCCGCCGCCTCCTCTCTCTCCTCGTCGTTTTCCACCTTCCCGCCGCCGATCCTCCGACCACCACGGTTCCGGTCGTTACTTTCCTTCGGCTGTCATGGCTTCGACACCGCCTCCTCCTCCACCATCCGATGTTCCTGCCGTGTCTAGAGACACGGGCAAGGCCCCAGCTGTTGAGGCCGCGATTCTTGGCGGAGTTTTGAGTTCCCGGCGTCCTACATTCGAGTCGGCGCAGAGCCACTGTTGGGGGAAGTTCCTCGCAACCCATTCCTCCTGGGGTTGAACCTGAGGTTTCTACTGATGCGGGTGGTGACATTCTTCCACCGTTTGACGTCGCCACTTACGCTCCTCAGGTTCACTTGGTCGGGCGTGGTGGTTCCCTGCGATACCGTCCTCCCCTCAGTGACATCCCACCTGAGGTCTTGCACAGGGAGCCAGAGCAGCACCTTGGTTTTACCAACAGGAAGGTAGAATTTTATCATGTCAAATGATTTTTGTATATAAGATTTCGCAGAGTGATAATTTGATATTTTGATAGGGAGTTTGAGTTCTAGAAGTTGCCCCCTGTATAGGCGATATCTTGTGTATTTGATTCCTTCTTCGTATTTTGTCAGGCAAATGAGAGGTTGCGCGTGTGGGGAAGCTGTCCCCAGGTGTTCGAGTGGTATGAGAGGCTTCCTCAGGAGGCCAAGGATGCAGTTGCTTTGGCTAGCTTCGAGCCTTTGATACTTGGTTTCCACCTTCCGAAGGTGGAGTTGGGATTGACCACATCCTTGGTGGAGCGGTGGTGGGATACCACCAATACTTTCCATCTTCCGGAGGCTGGGGAGATGACGATCACTCCAGGTGACTTCGCTTTGCTTACAGGCCTGAGAGTTGGCGGTGATCCTCTTCCAGTTGACCCGCGGATCCATGAGCGAAAGGGTGCCCTCGGATATCTTTTGGGTAAAGTTCCCGTTGTGTCAGAGAGTGGTCATATCACATATACCTGACTTCGGGAAGAGTTTGATCAAGCTGATATCCTGACGGAGATTCCCCTTTCTCAGCTGGTACGAGCTTTCCTGCTTTATCTCCTTGGGCAAAATTTGTTTTGCAACAAGGAGAATTCAGTGCATGTCCAGTTTTTGGCTGCTTTGGTGCACTTAGAGACCATAGCAGAGTTTGATTGGGGAACTCCCGCCCTAGCCACGTTGTACGGACACCTCAGTGCTTGTTCCCGGGGGGTTAGTTTGTCGCTCGGCGGACACCACCGTATTCTTGAGGTATACATTTTGATTTCTGCGTTATTTACTTGTTGCTTCTATCTTTTTTCATTCATGTTTTTCGTCTTCGCTTGTAGCTCTGGGCTTTTGAGCACTTGTTGCAGTTTCCTCCTCCGACTGGGCACAGAGAGCCTAGGTTTATTCCACGGGCAGCCCGTTGGTTGAAAAGAGTTCGGAAGTCACGGTCGCCTGCCATGGACTTGCTGGCTTGGAGGTGAGTTTTGGATTGCCTAATGGTGGATCAGGTATGACATCTCTTTATCCTCTGATTTTCATGCAATTTCCTCATTCTGTCATTTTGATGCTATTTCCCTTGTTATAGGTGCGTTTTGACCCATGGGGCGTGCTACTTGATGATGCTCCTCTGGAGTTGACCTCAGCTCGGGCGTTAGACAGCCAGCACTTCCTTCTGGAGGGGCCATTTTCGAGAGCCTGGTATCTTGGAGAGAGGGTAGCGAGCCAGTACTTTCCACATTCCGAGGCGTTGCAGCTTGTTCCTCTCCCTCCTCCTGTTGGTATGAGATCGACCCATCTTTTGACCGGGGAGGGCTTGCTATTCGCTCTCGAGAGACAGCCAGCCATGAGTTTTCTCGTAGTGGGAGATTACTCAGCCTTTCGTTCGGCCTCATTGACCCTTCCTACTACTACTGCTGCTGCTGCTCCTCCTGTTTGGCCACGGGCCCCCAGTTTCATTTCTTTCCACAATGCAAATGGAGAAGAGGAGCGTTTGACACTGACACCGTGTGCTACGCAGTTCTACGTGCTTCCTACCGGAATTCAGTAGGTAATATTATAGATTCTGCTTTGGTTTCCTTCAGCATTTCTTGCTTATTTGATTGTATATGCAATTGCTTCCTCTGCAGGTGCCCGCTGAGGTGGTTGCGTGCTTTCCAGAGTGCAGAGGCTTCGGCTCGACGGCAGCGTGGCCAAATAGCTGCAATATATATCCTTTGATCTCTTCTTTTTCCATCCTACGTTTCATGTGAAACTGAATGCCTATATCCTGTGTCTCTGCAGCTTGAGGCGGAGCGAGTACCGACAATGTCAGTTACTCAGAGTGCCGGAGTTAGCGAGGGTGGGAGTACCGGAGCTGGTGATGGGGATGCCGAGGCTGGTGAGGGACAGAGGATCAGTGTCTCCGTTCCTGAGCGTTTTCGTCCTGCGCCTAAGAGGGGTCGTGGGCAGTAGCTAGCTTTTCCTTTCTTGTACCTGTATTTTGTTAGCTCTAAAAACAGATAATTTGATATTTGTAATTTTTTGTTTGTGTTTGAAGCATCCTCAGCATGTATGGGAAATTAGATACTTATGCAATATTTTTCAAAGTTTTGTGAATGTCTGGACTTAAACATGGGCCGAGGAATGGATCACTCGGCCGAGGGTTCCATTCTTCGGCCGCTACTTCTATTTCCTAAAGAAGTTGGATTTTTGCTTTTAGCCAAGTGGCGTTTTTCCCTTCTTACTTGAATTTGATTCAGGCTCTTTATTTGCTTTTGCTGTTCCTACAATCTCTTTGCCATGTTTTGGGATTGTTAGAATGCTTGGTCCCTTATGTCGACGACTTTTGAGTCAGAGAGGACGAACGATGATTCTTACGTGTCTTTGTTTTTGCCAATTCCCTGGAAAATGACTAACTCATCTTTTGCGAGCTCAATACGCAGGGTTAGCTATGCCTACCATTGAGTACAAACCTTTTGGTATTGTCTTTCTTCTCTCCAAATGTTTGGGCCGCATCTCGATGCGAGATTGCCTACGTATCCCAATCAGGGAATCAGGCCTTTTACGTAGTTCCAAGATCACCACCTTTGGGGGTTGGGTTTTCACTCTTGGTTTTTCTTTTTCTTATGCTCTAAGTTTTGCCTAGGTTACCTGATAGAGGTTGAGTCCCTAGCGAGCTTTCCTTTGAATGCCTTAACTTTTGCCTAGGCCACGTTTTTTTGCGTCTTCTTGTCCTAGCAGGCTCTGCTCTTACTTTTGCTTGGGTGTATAGATTACCCAACGAGCATTTTTCTCTCAAGAGGGTTTTAGTATTTTGGAGAGGAATCTGATGGAGATATTTTTATGAATCTCTTGTTGTGTTTGTACTTTCACAATGGGCAAGCTAACCCTAAGTGTTCTCACAGAGATAGCGTCTTCTTCCTGAGTTTTGATAAAAAACCTAGTTCTAAGTAATCCAGGTTCGTCCCTTCTTTCCTTTTGGTTGGTAACATAAAGAATTAGATTCTTAAAATCCTTTTATCTTTGGCAGAGAGATTGTAGTGTATAGCAATCACATCTTAAAGATGGAATCATTTGTCAAGCATAGAAGTGATAAAAAGGGGATTTATTTAATCGTAGATAATGCCCAAACAGGGGCCCAAAACATATCCTAACTTGTCTTTAGGAAATGAAAGCAATGTTTTTGTCATGCAATTACTGCAGTATCTCGGGAGTGGCTCCTTTTCCTTTTGCAGTTTTATACTCTTATTCACCCTCTTTGCCAAACAGAATCTTTAGGTCAAATTCAGCTAGCACCTCAATCCAGTCTTCGGGAGTAGGAGATGAATTGGTTGGTTCTTCTTCCAAATCACTGTCGGTCCATTCTTGAACAAAGAAGATTTGCATTCCAGGGTACCGTTGCTTGGTAACTTCGTCTTCCCATGTCTCTGCGAAGCCACAGAATGGAAAGTCTTCTCCTTCTCTTACAAACCAGCCATTGAGCGTTTTTGGGATCACGAGTTTCTCTTCTTTGACCTTGCTTCCTCTTGCCTTAGCCTTTTCCATGCTTCTCTTCCTTTTTACCTCGGCTTCTGTCGGGGTGTAGCCAAGACCAAAGGCGTATTGATTATGCGGAGGATCAATCATTTGCGAGATGCCTTGTGATCTTTTGCCTAAACCCAACCCAGGGAGGTATTTTTGCTTCTTCATCATCCATATGGTGGGGGTGCTTACGTAGAAGTTTCTCTCAGCCATTAAGGCTTGCACAGCAGTTGCTTCCTCAAGACTGAATCCAGTAAGGAAGGTTTCCTCGGTTTCTACCTCTTGGACAGGCGTATCAGAATGAGCCCGGATTGATGAATCCCCCAGAATGGTTATGACCCTTCCATCTACCGCGAATTTGACTTTTTGATGCAAAGTGGAAGGTACTGCCCCAGCGTCATGTAGCCAAGGCCTTCCTAATAAAAGATTGAAGGTGGCCGGTATATCCATCACATGGAATTCCACGTCCCTTTTGATCTTCTCCACTTCTACTGGCAGTGTGACACACCCAACCACTCTTCTCTTTGAATTGTCATACCCCCTTACTCCCTGGCTTGAAGGGCGCACGTCGGTGGCGTTTACCCCTAGCTTGTCGAGGGTCCTTTGAGGACATACGTTTAAAGCAGACCCATTATCCACCAAGACCAGTGGGATCCATTTGGTGAGACATTTAAGTGAAATGTAGAGAGGTTTGTTGTGTGCAGGCCCTTCAGGAGGTAGATCCTTGTCAGTGAAAGCTATTGTTGGTTTCGGAGCTTTTGACGCCATTATAAAACCCACGAGTTCTTCGGGGGTGATGTCGATGGGAACTTTGGCTTTCCCCAATGTTTTGAAGAAGGAGTTACGATGCTCGTAGGAGGACATAAGCAATCCCCAAAAAGAGATATCAGCTTGGATTTTCTTTAGTTGTCTTAGCACCCTGTCTTCCTCAAGTTCGGTCCTTTGGCTTTCTTCTCCTTCTTCTTCTTCCATTACTCGTGTTGAGGTTGAACTTTCCCCACTTAGTTTAGGAGGTTTATACACCCTTCCGCTTCGAGTGAGGTGACCCACTTCTTCTTCTGGGATGCCCCAAGGATCAGCAGGCTCAATTCTTCCAACTTTCCAATCATTTGGCAGGGCTTGACGCATGTCCAACCACCAATCCCCATCATCAATGGCATAGATGTGGGGTTCTCCCCCTGTTGCAAAGCATTCCTCATTCTTAGAAAAGATTAGGGATGGTTTGGCTTGGGTATTTGGAATAATGTGTAGGGTAGGATTATATGTGGGGCTATCGGATAGGCTTATGAGATTGATATTTTGAGGCAGTGGTTCGTTGTTGTGAGTGGGAAGTGGATTGGTTTGTACATTAGGCTTAGGAGGTCTTATGGCTTGACTATCAATGAGATCCTGGATGTCATGACAAAGACGCATGCAGCGGTCTGTCTCATGTCCAGGGTGTTGGTGGTATGCACATTGCTTATTGGCATCATAGCTTGGGCCATAAGGTGGCTGAGGAGGTGGATTATTCAAGAGCCTAAGGTGCCCTTGACGGCTTAGGATGGCTAAGGCTTGGGATGGAGTCATATAGAGTGGGTCGAAATTGCGATGAGGGCGATTCGTGTTTCTAGATGAGCTAGCTTGAAAAGGGTCTTGTGGTAAGACTGAGTTAAGGGTGTTGACGGAGGCAGGAGATGCACGGGTCGGAAAGGTTTTTCTGGGTGGAGGGGTTTCTTCTTTTCCAATGAGGCCCAACTTGATTCCATCTTCAATTTGTAATCTAGTGGCGTGTAGGCGTTTGAAGTCAGTGATAGCTTGAGTGTAAATGTGAGTGAGGTATTTGGGCTGTAGGTTCTTGATAACTATCCTCACTTGATCTTCCTCGGAAGGGCGGCTTTTCATCTTGGCAGCCTTTTCTCTCCATCTTGCCACAAAGGTAGCAAAGTCCTCATTGGATTATTGTTTAGTCATCGCCAAGTCTCGGGTAGTTAGCTCAATTTGGACATTGTACGCATACTGCTTGACAAAAGCATTAGCAATTTCAGGCCAAGTTTGATAGTGCACAAATTCCAAAGTGAGAAACCAATCGAGGGCACTTCCAGTGAGAGTTCTTTGAAACAATTGAGCGATGAGCTCGTCGGTCAGGCCCATAGGCTTCAGAGTGTTGATGACATGGCGGATATGGCTGGTAGGGTTACCAGTCCCAT
Organism: Rhododendron griersonianum; assembly: GCA_018127125.1. Lineage (NCBI taxonomy): Eukaryota > Viridiplantae > Streptophyta > Magnoliopsida > Ericales > Ericaceae > Rhododendron > Rhododendron griersonianum. Next base: position 6,214,317 of record CM030798.1, on the reverse strand, counting down.
TGAACTTCTCGATGTTTGGCATTTTGAACCGTTCAGGCAGTTGAGATTCTGGAAAGAGGCAGAGTCCTTCGAAATCTAGAATTTGGTCTCCTTGTGAACGAGCCAAAGCGTGCTTGATCTCCTTGACCTGTTTGACCAATTCAGGGTTTTCTATAATTTCATGAGGATTTTCTGCTTCCTCCTCGTTTTTCTTGTCTTCAGCATCTATTGCTGCTTTCTTAGCTTGTAAATAGGCAATTTGGGCTCGGAGCTCAGTGATGGTAGCATCATTGTCTGCCATTTTTGGGGTGTAGGTAGGGAGATTGCTTGGTGAGGCTTGGGATTGGGTAGATAATCGGGTTTGTTGAGGAGACGACCGCGAAGTCCCTGAAACTGATTGGGACCGTTGCGGTGAGAGTGTCTTGGTAGACGAAGGCGACCGATGAGATGACTGTAAAGACCTTTGTTTGGCGTGACTTTGGGTATTGTAAGAGTATAAAACTGGCTGAGGTTGCTTCTTTAACCTACCTATTATGCCTACTTGAAAAATAAAATACCTGGAAGTCAGTATTTGGCCTGTGTAGGGTTAGGATTTGGGTTGAAAATCCCAACCCTTCTGCACAGAAAGAGTAAATACAACAACAAATGATACAAGGTGTGAGGAAGAACTTTTGCAAGTAGAATGCAAGTAGGTTCCTAGCCTGTAGGTTCCTGTCTTAGTTTGATAAGTTCTATGGCTTTCCAAAGCATGCAAGGTTTTGGTAGTTTCAGGATGCTCCGTTGTCAAAGGGCACCAGTCCTCTCACCAGCCCATCATAGGCGGCGATTGGGTGATTTCCTTTTTGATATACCACTAGGTACGAGTGACTGTGGAGTTTGCTGGAACCCCCAACATAGCCCGTGTCATGCCGGGATATCAGGTGAACTCAATGGGTTGCCCGCTCGATGCATATGATAGATGAATTAAACAAGGCATGTATTAGTCTGTTGAACTTTTTGGTTATGGCTCTCATAATCCCCAGCGGAGTCGCCAAAAACTGTAGACACCTCCCAAACGGGGCATCGCCATACAGATTGATCAATATTTGTTTACTCGATTGGTTGCTTGCTTCGTAAACCAAAATCATGGACATTCCCATGGCTAGGAACATCGCCACATGATAGCGGTTATCATCAAAACAGAGTCGCCACCTAGTTTATTAAAACTGGGAAATTAGATAGAGATTCTGGATACGGGAGCCAAAAGTACAATAAGGGGAAGGTGTTAGGCACCCCTTTTTGCCCAGTCGTGAGACTGGCCCATAATCGTTTAACATAAGACATATAGGTGCTTTGTTTAATTCCAAACACATAGTCTGTTTATTTATTCCTTTAAACAGTAAGCAAAGTGAGCCAGTGCGATAAATAAGCATGCATCAGAAAGCAGAAAAGCAAACAAAATATCCCAGGGAGATGGATCCCGCGGCCGGTGAATGGATGTCACGGCCGAGGGATCCTCCTGGTTTGATGTATCGGCCGAGGGATCGAAGCCCCGGTCGGTGTTCTTCCTCACACCAGACAGAAAGATTAACAGGTAATCAAAACGCTACGGTTAGTCAAAATACAGTAAATAAGACAAACCAGAGGCCGTTGGGCCTCACCACCTTGATCCCTCAGTTGCTTGATTACTTTGGATTGGGCGTGATTGACTGATTGCTTGATCGAAAACCCTAGGGTTAGGGTTTGATCGCCGGATTGACGGCTGCCTTCGGGAGGTTAGGGCTTTTGAAGTATGAGATTGAGAGAGTATTTGTGCAAAGTTTTGAGGCTTGAAAGAGTGTGAAAGTATATCAATTTCGGAACCCAATGGCTCCTTTATATAGGCATAGGGATGACTCACTCCGGCCAATCGCAATGCACGATAAAAATTGGAGTTAGAGTGTGATTCTAACTCTCCATGGCAATCCTCTAACGTAGCCCGAACGCATCGGGAAGGTAGTGTAATCGAATCAAACGTCTGACAGAACACGTTCCAGAATCTGGGAAAAGGTCGATCTGACGGCCGAGGAAAGGATATCACGGCCGAGGAATGGATGTTTCGGCCGAAGGATAGATCTTGCGGCCGAGAGATTGATCTCTCAGGGAGATTTTGCTAGCAACAGGTTGCTCGGGTGAGGAAATGATGTAAGGGCCGTGGGATCGATGTCACGGCCGACAGATGGATTCTCCTAGGCTTTTGTATTTCTGTCTGAAAGGTTGTATGGCTCTGAATTGGGTCCTATAAGTGGCTCAAAGTTCTTACCAAAAATCCTAAGGTTCTCAAGGAAGCAATCAGCAATCATTGTATCCATTTCATCATTGGGATGGTCCCAAGGTGGGACTTGAAATAATCGTTAAGCCAAATTGGGGTGTCTACACTTTTAATGAATCAATTGAATTTCAAATATGCATAGAATGATCGCATGCTTGTGATATGCAGGTGCAGCCACGACGTTCAGCTAGGGCACGACCTCAGGCTACCACGAGCTCTCCAGCTTCCGCCAGCACACGGGGACGAGGGACACAGGGAGTGTCGCAACCCACTACGGAGACTAGACAGTTCGAGGTTTTACCTAGGGCAGGGTCCCGGCGGAGACTCACTCGCGTGGAGTTAGAGGAGGAGGATGAGACAGAGGAGTCTTCCGAGTCGCGTGTCTTAGGGACGACGGACTCGGAGACTGCTTCTGGTTCTCCTAGCGCAGACGACGGTGACGAGAGTGAGAGCACAGAGCCCGAGGGCCACCAGCAAAAGAGGACTCGTCGCGTCTGAGTCTTAGGCTTTTGCTTTGCTAGCTTTCTTGTACATGGGCCTGTGTGCCAAGGTAGTTGTAGCTTCTAGGCCTGCATGCCTTGATTTTGTTTGGGCTTGCGTGCCCAGGTAGTTAGGATCGGGCGTGTGTTTGCCCCAGCTTTTGTACTTCCTTCCTTACTCATTGTAAATACCGTATTTTATTTATGAAAATTTGCACTTCGTTCTTTTGCATTCGTTTGCACTTCCTTTAAGAATTGTATTTTATGAAATATGTTCGTCTAGCTTTGAAAGAAAGTAAAGAGCACGTGAATTTCAACCGATGCCCTCAAAGTAAGAACGAAAACTTGACATTGACGTATAATAGCAAATTTTGAGCGATCGACCATGAAATTTAGACTTAAGGGCTTTTGACCGCAACAAAGCCTGCTGTGCAGTTGACATTGAGCGCTGTGACTTGCGAGGATCGCTAGAATTACCAAAATGCCCTTGACACAAAGATCGACCCTCACTTGCACTTGAAAAAGATGATTTTGGGGCATTTGAATGACAAAAACTTGAACTAACAGTGTTAACGCGTGTTTGATCATGCCACACAGTCACAAATGCACAATGTGACTTATACGCATTACTGGATTCGATCACATACGCTTAACGTGGAATTTGACATGTTCGCGGAATGAAAACCTTGGCAATTTTTGATATTTTTTAGGGAAATGGACAAACACACAAGCAAATACATAATGAAAACTGCTGCATACCTAGAGTACATGCTGAGGACCTTCTGATCTAAGCTGCATGCATTTGCAATGTTGAATGGAGGCTAGAAAGCTGGAATCAGAAGCTGCTGCAAAACAGCAGAACTCTCGAGCGCTTGGGACCTCACTCCCGAGCGCTCTGGACTGCTGATGTCTGCTGATTTCTGCAGTCCCCTATTGGTTGAAAGGTAGCAAATGGTTGAAAGGTGATGCCAAATCTATGGCAACAAACGGTTGAAAAGTGTCCCGCAGGATGGTGCCAAATCTATGGCAGCAGGTGATCGAATGTCGTCCCGTAGGACGATGCCAAGTCTACGGCGGAATGACAGGCGGTCACGTTGAAAAATATGCTAGATGAAGGCGACCATAAGAGGTCGAGACTAGAAAGTGAGACCCGTGTTTCGACGTTTGACAACAACGATGATATATATATATATTTTTATTTTTTGAAAAACAAAGGAGATGTCTGAGTATCGCTTTCTGCTTTACTGTTTTTGATCAGCGGGCTGGTATTTTCAGGACCTTGGGATTTGGGATGGAGTTCGTCTTTGGATGGAAATTGGGTTTGAGCTGGAGCCAGGGCTTGCGCTGGAGCTGGTTTGAGGTTGACTTTGATCAGGGCTTGAGTTTTGAGCGTGCATGCCCCAGTCATGATGTTGGTTGTATGCTTGCAGTGATTGATGGCATTGGGCTGATGTGCCCCAGTGAGGGACAAGTCTCAGTTCTGATTCCTTTCCTTGATTCCACTGATAGTTTCGGCAACCAGTTTTGTCATGAGCACAAGTGCGGGTTCTTCCATGTATTGGAGTTTCTCTCACGAGTTGGGGCTTTAATGACCTTGTGTGAATTTGGACAAGGCCCAGATGACTCGAAGGACAAGAAAGACCCTTTATCAGAGGACTAACTCTCAATGATGACCTTGACTCGACGAGGAGTTTGATTTGATTGGACAAGAAGCTTGATTACTTGAGGGTTTGAAAAATGGCAAGCATGCCCCACAATTGACGTTTGAAATTGTTATGATAAAATCAAGTTTTGAAGATTTTCCCATTCGGGGCTTTAGAAATTGATCTTGTTTTATCAAAACACGAGGATTTTACCAAGAACCATGCCTCAGGTTGAAATTTTGCAAGATTCACAAAATGCCTTGGCGCTCCTTCTTGTTTTCTCCTATTGTCCAGGATTTTTGTTATCAAGTTGTGTTTTTCAATCCGATAGGACTTTATTCGGATTGTAATGTGGCCAAGGTTTGACTTAGCAAAGAAAGGATAATAGGCTCAAAAACTTTCATTTTCTTTGGGTTTCGAGAGCTAGCAGCCATCTTGAATATTTTTATGCCCTTTTTGCTTTTTGATGGGCGCCTTCTTTCACTTGATTTGCTTCCCCTTTTGTTGTGCCCGATGCGTTTGGCATTTTCATTGATCTTGAGCTTTCTCCGATTTTTCTTCAATGTTTTGCACCTCAATGTGCGTATGCATTTGGCACTTTTGCACTTTGAATTCTGACGCGCCGATGATGATCAGGTGTTTGGCACTTTTGTCTTCCTTATTTCACCCCAGTGTGGGGGATAGCTGCCTAGCTGGGTTCTTTCAAATAAATTGATTTAGGCTCAAAGGGGATTATCAATGGATATGTATCTTCAAGTGTTTGACAAAAGAAAAGAATGCCTTTCTTCATTTTGAATTGCACAACTCGCTAACTGGATCCTAGATGCAAGTTAAGAGATTTGTGTGCTCTAACTTTTGCCTAGATCATGTTTTGATGTTTTGATCTAGCGAGCTTTTTCTCGAGCCAGGGCGTTGCTTCTTGACTGCGACAGGGAATGGTCCCATGAAATTCCTCCTCTTGCAAGGGCAAAATACCTCGTGTCTTGATTTTCTCAATTGGTGGTGAAAAACAATTCCAAGTTAAGGGATTATCACAAAACACGAGTTTATTATCACAATTTCGACACAAGCTTGAGATTGATTTCGAAAGACGGGACGGACCGACGAAGGATTGACTCGAAAGATCGTGACCAAATTTTGGGATCGACTCAAATGAACATGACCGGGCCTCGGGATAAGGCTGCCTACGTATCCTTCTTGCAAAGGAATCAGGTCATGACGTAGTTCAGGCCTACGAAACTAACACTCTTTTTGGTTTTTTTCTTTTTTGACTACAAACTTGAATTTGAAAACATACAGACTTGAAAGCATGAAACACCCAAAGTACAAACTGACTCGAAACTAAAAGACAAAGACTTGACTCGAAACTTAAAAGCTTTCCAAACTCGCGAGAAATTCCATCCATGGATTGGCTGCACTGCATTCGCCATTCTTCTTCAGATCTGAGGTCTGGCGTTGGGATGGTTCCAGTCCTTTCACACTATTTCAGACATCATTCGGATTTTGATCCACCCTCAGATTTTGCGTCGGCTTGGAGCTTATAGCTAAGGCACTGAGCATTTTAGGGGTTGGAACAACGGGCTCTGGCAGCCAATTGTCGATAATGCACTGGAAGAGATGGATTTTGATGCCATTGCTGTTGAGGGTTTGGTTGCTCGGAAGTCGTCCAAAGGAAGCATGTCCCATCGAGTCATTGACCTGGCCAACCTTGAACCCCTCAAAGGTCAGAGGATAGTTTCCCACAGCAGAACTTGGGTTTGGAAGTGGAGGTGAGATGGTTCCATCATCGATGAGATCTTGGATTTTGTGGCGGAGACGGAAGCAGCTATTAGTGGAATGGCCGGTACATTGGTGATAGGTACAATAGGCGTCTGGGTTGTGGGACGACGAGAGCTTCTGAGGCAGGGGAGTTGGAGGGAGCGGCTGGATGAGACCGGCTTCGAGGAGTCTCTCATAAACCAAAGACAAAGGGACAGGAAAGCGGGAGAGGAACCTTGGTGGGACTTTGCCGCTGGGTTGAGGGTTCATAGTGGTGCCAAGTGGGCCTTTGGCGAAGACACTACTTGCTTCGACACTGCATGATGCTCTATTGCCTTTGGGGTTGTGCACATCCTGCCTTTTAGCACTAGTTTTAGGCAAGGATCTAGTACCTTCCTTTGAGCGATTCTTGGCGTCATGGAATTCGACCAAGTCTTTGAGCATGTGAGAGAGCTTCACTTCTGAGCGTGGCTTGATTCCGGCGGTTGGAGGGTGGTAGGTTTGTGGAGTTTCTTTGTTCCTGGCCTTACCAGCATTCAGTCCCAGATCTGGATTCGACATGGCGGAGGTGAAAAGGTCGATCAGCCCTTGCAATAGAGCCGTCTGCTCATCCATTTTCTAATTCATTTCCTCTATAGCCTTTTTCAGCTCAACCAGCTCTTTTTGCCCTGCCATTTGAAGTGATCGAAGAAGATGGTATGGCTTTGTGTAGGATGGGTGGCCCAGTGCTGACAGTAAGTAAGAAAGCGAACTCAGAATGTGCCCCTGTTATGGTTTATTGAAAAAAATGCGTACTGAATAAAAGAGTTGTAATTGACGTGTTGTCGTCGTCGACACATGGGATTGCACTTTACGAAAAGTTCCAACAGTCACGGGTAGGTCGTTGTCAGGCAGGTTAAATTCCGCACGTTGGGAATCAGAGCCAATCTCCTTATCTAAGACCATCCGAGACAGAGCAATAAGACTGCTGGAAGATGCACTTAAGGCTAGATTAAACTAGAGGGAGCCGTTCGGGCACGGCGAACACCAGAGTTATCCCAAACTCCATGGATTTATGGTCTCCTAGACCCTGACCAAGAAATAACATCCTATGAAGGATCGCCTTAGTCCTCGGAGATTGTTTTGCATGTGTATCCTTTGATTAGGAATGACAAGATTTGAGAGATATCAAGACAAATTAAGCCTCCAACATTTTTCACGCAAAATTTCCGTTTTTGTTTCAAAGACCGTTTAGCGTAAATGACATGATACCGTAACCGGGGTGGCGTAAGTGGCATGGCGCCATTAGCCTAAGCAGTGTAAGTGACTTCGCACTATAACCTGGGTGGTGTGGGTATCACGGCATTGTAGCCTAATTGTTTTGTTAATTTTCATTGAATCCATGATTGAAAACTGTATAGAAGACTTAACGAATTTTGATATCCCCAAAACCTCGTCATTCCAAGGACTAATTAATTTCAACCACGTGCCTTTAAAAAGCACGACTCCTCATCGGTCCAGGCAATCCTAAACAAGCCGCGCGAGCGAGTCTAAGAGTTCTATACGCGACACGAAAGCGAACGGTCGGCATAAGATGCAAGGTGCGATGTGCAAGCGGGATATGATCACGGTCTTTCGAAGGTTGCCTAATTCCTCACAATTTCTTTTAGGGTGTATCCTTTGTTCAGAACGACAGGTTCTAAGAGATGTCAAAATGAACTAAGTATTCAACTAGTCCTCGTTCGAAGTTTCAATTTTGAACTTGGAATAACTTAGTACAGATGACGTGATACCACAACCAGAGTGGTGTCAGTGACATGGTGTCATTAGCCAGACTGGTGTAAGTAAAGTGGCATCACGGTGTCGTTTCCTTGTTATTCCTTATTCTCCGTTGAATTTTCGATTAGGCATTAGTCAAGGACTTAGTATATTCTAATTTCCTAAAGACTCATTGTTCTAAGGACTCATGTAGTTTCGATAACGTACACCAGGGTGCACGATTCTTCATCGGGCCTCGGCAAACCTTCTATAGACCGCGCGATCGAGTCTAAAGAGTACATGACTTGAAATTGAAGAGACAGCATGACGGCATGACATGAGAGATGCAGGAAGCAGTAACATGTAGGCAGGATATAGCATATAATCCTACGTTGCGGGTCCCTGTCCTAGTTTGGAAGGTTCAATTGCTTTCTACACATGTACAAAGGCCGGTTTTGGCTTGAAGAGGGTTCCCCGGACTAGAGTCAAAGTATACCTCCCACTATTGAGCGTACACCCAATAATGGTACAAACGGTAGGGATGACTCATCACGGTCGAGGGTTGCTGAGCATTCCGGGATTTCCCATCACCGGCAAGCCGGGTAGGATTGCCGAAACACAACAGCGAGGTTGCACAAGATACATATACAAAAGATAGACAATGAAACAAAATCCCTTTTGAAAATCCCACAAACGTTTTTCAAGCTTGGCTCACAAGTTTAATTGATATTTAAGGAAAGCAGGCCGTTTTGGGAACATGCCAACTTTTCTCAAGTATCAATTAAACATCCCCAGCAGAGTCGCCATTGTGGGCTACCACAGCCCGAAAAATATATTTCCGTTTTGAGAAAAATATGGTTTGAAGAGTTGAAAGAGTCGCCACCCGGATTTATGGTTTATCACCTGAGAAAATGTTTTGTTTGAAAATGGTCGATTTGAATTGAAAACCAGAGATTGTTTTGAGGGTCCGGAAGCCATGTTACGAGGGGGGAAGGGTTTTACGGCACCCCCCTCGCCCGATTCGAAATCGGTCTCTACTAAACGTTTGTGGGATTTTTAAAAGGGATTTTGTTTCATTAAAACAACTAACAGGTATCCACAGATATATCCAAATAGACGTGCTTGCATGTGCATGTGTACGGGGAGTGGCAAAATGGTGAGAGAATGCCAAAATAACATGAAATGAATCCCTGCCCACTGAGTTCACTCTCGAGCGCTCGGGAGTGGTCCCGAGCGCTTGGGAGTTCTGACACTCTGACCCTGCAAAACTTTGTTAGCATTGATAGGATGTAATGCAAGACTGTGCATGCATGTGCATATTTACAGGGGGGGGGGGGGAAACTGCCATGCATGATATACAAGACAGTGGAAAGATGAAACCCTGTCACTAGATTAACTCTCGAGCGCTCGGGAGTGGTCCTGAGCGCTTGGGAGTTCTGATACTCTCAACCTGCAAACTTTGTTAGTGCCAACAAAATAAAATGCTAAAGTGTAAACTGGAATGAAAATAAAAGCAATATGGGCTCAACAGAGGACTTGACAGACTGAGATATGACCCCAACCTTCCAATACCTGGATCCTTGCCGTTGTAAAATTAGATCTGCAACTTTAAATGAGCAAATAGGTACATTTATGCATGCAGAAGTCAGAGAACACAGCAGACTGGGGAAATGGAATGCCATAGCATGCATGCACTCTCGAGCGCTCGGGAATGGTTCAGAGTGCTTGGGAGTGAGCTGCATGTCAGCTTGCTCTCAAATGGAAAATGAAATCATTTTATCATGCAGTCACACTTGTCTAGGTCTTTAACAAGAGAAAATCTTATTTTTAACTTTGGAAAACCTTGTTCTTACATGAAATTTATAAGAAACACCTCTGTTTTAGGGAAAATGATTTCCTACATCTGCATGCCAGAATAAAACCATTTCACTTAAGACTGACCTCACCCCAGCCTATTGTCTAACAAAATACCATGCATGGGACTGGAAATAGTCCCGAGCGCTCGGGAGCACTATTGAGCGCTCGAGAGTGTTTCCAGTAGGGGTTTTGTGAAAACATCTTTTTGTACCCCATTGCTCTTGCTTTTACACTGAGGTCCCCCAACCTTGAACCCAGTATTGAATACTGGGTCAGGCTGAGAGACCCCCCTCAGAAGGGAAAAACAGCCTCTTTGGTTTGAGATTGAAGGTAAAGATCTCTACCTTTTGTTGGAACTTTGCTCTTTGAATAGCTTTGAAATGTGGGTGAAGAGAGAAGAATACAAGAAATCAGAAGCTTGGAGTGTTCTGGATTTCCTGCATTTTCCTTGATGATTTTTGAAAGCTTTTCAAGTTTGAAAAGTGAGTTTGAGTTTGGAAAACCTTTGCCTTGAGCAAGAGAGTGAGGAGAGTGGTTCTAGAGAGAGGGAATTTTCGTGGTCTCCAAGGCCCCTGCCTCAGCTGAAATCAGTTGTATATATAGGCCAAGATAACCTATAGTTTTGAAATGAAATTGCTTTTGAAATAAAACATTTGGTTGGGGGAAAAATCTGCTGGCTCTGACTCCTTCTGACTGAGGTTGAGTGTTGACTCAAGCCTCAGCCGGCTCAAGGTGGCTGCAATGATGGATTGCATGGGTAGTGGGGAGCCCAGCCATCCATTGGGCAGCACAAAAGACTCGAGCGCTCGAGAGTGGTCTCGAGCGCTTGGGACTTCACTCTCGAGCGCTCGGGAGTGAGCCAGTCCAAAGGTTTTGGAAAATGGTTTTGAGCGCTCGGGACTACTCCCAAGCGCTTGGAAATGATTTTGACCATTTTTATTTCCTTTTCAAATCCTTCAAGGAGCAAAGTCTCAATTGGTACGAGGCTTGTTTCGATCCAAATTCATCATCGGGGAGCCTCCGGGCCACAAATTAAGGAAATTTGAAGAGTCCAAATTGGGGTGTCTACACCCTAGTTCCAAGAACTCTGAAATCAACCAAGATCTCTCCTCCGAGCTCCACCCAACGAAACCCAAGTTCAAGAATGTGATTGCAATGTGGAATGGAGGTTGATCTTTGTGGATTTTGAGTGATTGGGTGCGATTTTGTGTGAGAGAGGTAGAGAGAGAGAGCCGAGAGAGGGAGAAGAGAGGGAGACGTGAGAGATGAGAGAGATATGGGTGGGTGTTGTGATCTCCTACACACACTCACCCCTATATATACCAACACATATGCAAAATCACATAAGCACTCCCTCTATTAGCCATTCCAATACTTTAAACCACAAATCAAATAATCATTCATTTTTCTCATTTTCCCCAATTTTTCGACATTTATATGATCTTTAAATATTTTCTGGAAATACGGGTCTCTACATTATTTGTCACGTCCTTGATTTTCTACATAAATAAATAATCCTTTTCGATAAAAGATCCTCGCATAACATGAATAAATACCCAAAAGAGTTCCCACTTGTTTAATTTTACAAAACAAGTCCCCAAGATTAAAGTTATACAACTTTGGCACTCCGGCCCAAATAAACTTAAGTATGAGTACGAACAAGTTATTAAATTACAAACGGCTTAGTCAAAAGGAATTCCAAGTAATTAGTTACAACCTCATCTTTATCAAAAGAAAGTCTTTACAAAGATGACAAGGAAACTAAACAATTTTTAGTTTCGAAAAGTCTTCCATGTCCAAGCACACGATGCATGCATGCTATTGTCCAGCATTTGAACCTGAAAAGAAAGATAGGTTGAGCTACACTAGCCCAGTAGGAAAAATCTTTACCAATTCTATATGAAAATATGGTGACAAGTGCAAAATGATGAAGACAAGAGTTATAGTTCAATAGAAAGGTAGCAATGAACTCTTAAGTATGCCAATTGTTCACTACGATCATTCTAAGACATGTCATTTTCACTATTAACCTCATAGTTCACAAGACTCATGCAACTCTAACGTTTTTGACATGACTCACTATCCCAAATCTCCACTATCTGTATTTTCACCCCTTGCTTTACAGTATAACACTATGAGGATTGCCGTATTACCCCCCCTTGCGTTACGGAGAACTCTAACGACTTGGATCACTGTATTACCACCCCTTGCGTTACGAGACTCCCTATCCTAACTTCCGACTCACACAACTACTTCCTCATTAAATATGCAAACTAAGACCTTCTCATGATCACAATCGTACGTGAAACATCATACGATATAACAACATCACAACAAATGGGCCACAAACGTTCACAAGTAACCAATAATCAATAGGATGCATTTCAACGAAGTTTTAATCAAGTAATTCTCTATTCATTCCTCACTAACGGAAGGCCAATGGGTCAAGAATAACATCCACTAATCTAGGAAGTCATAACGACAGAACGAGAATCTTAGGAGTAGCCAACGGATGTTGGCAGACTGACACACTCCCACTCCAATGGTCATAATTTTCTGTGTATTTAGAGTTTTAATCCGATTCCAGTGGCAATGAATAGCTGACTTCAAGACCTTCGAATCAATATAAAATTTGCATGAATCGGACATCGGACGAGAAAGTTATGGTTGTTTGAAGTTGGGCTGAAACCCAGAAGACGAGCAGAGTTTCCAGAGAGGGGAGGGATCGATCCCTCCTCTCATGGGGATCAATCCCCAATGTTCAAAATGTCCAGATTTGAAAGAGGGATTGATCTCTCTTACTTAGGGATCGATCCCTAGGCGATTTCGGGTGATTTCTACAGATTTTGACAGACTTACAAGAGAGCAAAGGAGGACGATCAAGGTTCGATTACCACATCAAATCAACATAAAAACACAAAAAAGAGGTAGAGAAGTTCCTACCTCGCAACAATGAATGAGATCCACGCGCTTCAAGCAAGCCCTAGTTCCAAGAACTCTGAAATCAACCAAGATCTCTCCTCCAAGCTCCACCCAACGAAACCCCAGTTCAAGAATGTGATTGCAATGTGGAATGGAGGTTGATCTTTGTGGATTTTGAGTGATTGGGTGCGATTTTGTGTGAGAGAGGTAGAGAGAGAGATCCGAGAGAGAGAGAAGAGAGGGAGACGTGAGAGATGAGAGAGATATGGGTGGGTGTTGTGATCTCCTACACACACTCACCCCTATATATACCAACACATATGCAAAATCACACAAGCACTCCCTCTATTAGCCATTCCAATACTTTAAACCCCAAATCAAATAATCATTCATTTTTCTCATTTTCCCCAATTTTCGACATTTATATGATCTTTAAATATTTTCTGGAAATACGAGTCTCTACATTATTTGTCACGCCCTCGATTTTAACCATAAATAAATAATCCTTTTCGATAAATTATCCTCGCATAACATGAATAAATACCCAAAAGAGTTCCCACCTGTTTAATTTTACAAAACAAGTCCCCAAGATTAAAGTTATACAACTTTGGCACTTCGGCCCAAATAAACTTAAGTATGAGTACGAACAAGTTATTAAATTACAAACGGTTTAGTCAAAAGGAATTCCAAGTAATTAGTTACAACCTCATCTTTATCAAAAGAAAGTCTTTACAAAGATGACAAGGAAACTAAACAATTTTTAGTTTCGAAAAGTCTTCCATGTCCAAGCACACGATGCATGCATGCTATTGTCCAGCATTTGAACCTGAAAAGAAAGATAGGTTGAGCTACACTAGCCCAGTAGGAAAAATCTTTACCAATTCTATATGAAAATATGGTGACAAGTGCAAAATGATGAAGACAAGAGTTATAGTTCAATCGATAGGTAGCAATGAACTCTTATGTATGCCAATCGTTCACTACGATCATTCTAAGACATGCCATTTTCACTATTAACCTCATAGTTCACAAGACTCATGCAACTCTAACGTTTCTGACACGACTCAATATCCCAAATCTCCACTGTCTGTATTTCCACCCCTTGCGTTACAGTATAACACTATGAGGATTGCCGTATTACCCCCCCTTGCGTTACGGAGAAATCTAACAACTTGGATCACCGTATTACCACCCCTTGCGTTACGAGACTCCCTATCCCAACTTCCGACTCACACAACTACTTCCTTACTCAATATGCAAACTAAGACCTTCTCATGATCACAATCGTACGTGAAACATCATACGATATACCAACATCACAACAAATGGGCCACAAACGTTCACAAGTAACCAATAATCAATAAGATGCATTTCAACGAAGTTTTAACCAAGTAATTCTCTATTCATTCCTCACTAACGGAAGGCCAATGGGTCAAGAATAACATCCACTAATCATAGGAAGTCATAACGACAGAACGAGAATCTTAGGAGTAGCCAACGGATGTTGGCAGACTGACACACCCCCACTCCAATGGTCATAATTTTCTGTGTATTTAGTGTTTTAATCCGATCCTGGTGGCAATGAAAAGCTGACTTCAAGACCTTCGAATCAATATAAAGTTTGCATGAATCGGACATCGGACGAGGAAGTTATGGCCGTTTGAAGTTGAGCTGAAACCCAGAAGACGAGCAGAGAGTTTCCAGAGAGGGGAGGGATCGATCCCTCCTCTCATGGGGATCGATCCCCAAGGTTCAAAATGTCCAGATTTGAAAGAGGGATCGATCCCTCTTGCTTAGGGATCGATCCCTAGGAGATTTCGGGTGATTTCTACATATTTTGACAGACTTACAAGAGAGCAAAGGAAGATGATCAAGGTTCGATTACCACACCAAATGAACATAAAAACACAAAAAAGAGGTAGAGAAGTTCCTACATCGCAACAATGAACAAGATCCACGCGCTTCAAGCAAGCCTTAGTTCCAAGAACTCCGAAATCAACCAAGATCCCTCCTCCGAGCTCCACCCAATGAAACCCAAGTTCAAGAACGTGATTGCAATTTGGAATGGAGGTTGATCTTTTTGGATTTTGAGTGATTGGGTGCGATTTCGTGTGCGAGTGGTAGAGAGAGAGAGCCGAGAGAGGGAGAAGAGAGGGAGACGTGAGAGATGAGAGAGATATGGGTGGGTGTTGTGATCTCCAACACACACTCACCCCTATATATACCAACACATTTGCAAAATCACACTAGCACTCCCTCTATTAGCCATTCCAATACTTTAAACGCCAAATCAAATAATCATTCATTTTTCTCATTACCACCACTTGCATTACGAGACCCACATGAGTCTTTGTATTACCACCCCTTGCGTTACGAAACTCCCTATCCTAACTTCCGGCTCACACAAGTACTTCCTTACTCAATATTCAAACTAATACCTTGTTATGATCATGTAGGGAGGTGTTACCGAACAGGTGCAAATAGTTGCCAAACACGTGGTGTTCTAGATCCGTGTAATGAGGAAAGTGATATGGGACCCCATATGAGATGAACGGCGACGGTAAGGTCTAGTGCTACGAGGAGGCACCGGATTAGACGATCTGTTCGGCTGGGATAAACCGGTGACATGAGAAGTCATTAGTTGATACATTCTGTTCGGCCTAGATGGGCCAGTGGCATGAGAAGTCATTTACTTGTATAGTCTGTTCGGTAGGGGCATATGCCGAACAGATGGAGTTACTTGATGAGACATTGTCTTAAGAGATAAGGCAATAGGGGTGCCCTGTGAGATGGATCCGATATACGATAAAGATGAGTCAGAAGACAGTCCTACTAAGGGTTGAGTTCTATGGTGAGAAGAGACCCTATGAGGAAGGGATCTCAGTTGATTGGGTAAAAGATTCCCAGAAGAGCCAGGTTTCTTGTACGAGACAGGAGACCTGGGACGAGATGGATGCTTAAGAAGCAAGCAAGCTCATATCTATAAATACGAGGTAAACCTGAAGGAAAAAGGTACGCAATAAGTTGCATTCATTCCACACTTCCTATTGATTTTTAGGGTTTTGAGACAGTACGTGATACTAACTTAGGCATCGGAGGGCCTTTGCCACGAGAGGCGAAGGTGCGCTCACCCCTTGTCTGTTTTACAGGTTAGGGTTCAGGCGAAGGTATTAGGGTTCCGGTTGGGCAGCACGTGAAAGAAGGATATTCAGTGCTGTTTTAGGTACTATCTATTTTTCTCCACCTACAGATCACAATCATATGTGAAACATCATACGATATACCAACATCACAACAAATGGGCCACAAACATTCACAAGTAACCAATAATCAATAAGATGCATTTTAACAAAGTTTTAACCAAGTAATTCCCTATTTGTTCCTCACTAACGGAAGGCCAACGGGTCTGTAGACACCCCAACTTGGTCTAACGATTATTTCAAGTTCCACCTTGGGGACCATCCCGGTGATGATATGGATACAGTGATTGCTGATTGACTTCTTGTGAACCTTAGGACTTTCGGGAAAAACTTTTAGCCACTTAGAGGACCCAATCCAGAACCAAATAGCCTTTCAGACAAAAGTACAATATCCTAGGAGAATTCATCTGTCGGCCGTGACATTGATCACACGGCCTCAAACATCATTTCTTCACCCGTGAAGCCTGTTGCTTGAAAATCTCCCTGAGATATCGTTTAGCCGGCCGCCAGATCTATTTCTCGGCCGCAACATCATTTCCTTGGCCGCCAGATCCTTTGCTCGGCCGCCAGATCGTCTATTTTCCAGATTCTGGAATGTTCTGTCAATCGTTTGATCTATTCACAAAACCCTAGCAGCCTTTTTCCGATGCGTTCGGGCCACGTTTGGAGATTGCCATGAAGAGTTTGTATTGCATTGCAATTCTAATTCCAACCGTGCGTTTTGATTAGATGGAGTGAGTCACCCCTATGCCTATATAAAGGGACCTTTGGGTTCTGAAATTAACAACACACACACCCTTTCAAGCCACGAATCTCTGAAAAAATACACTCTCAAATCCCCTCTACAAAAGCCCCAACCTCCTGAAGACAGCCATAATCCGACGATCCAAACCTCGAAGTTCAAACCCTAACCCTAGGGTTTCAAGAAGCAATCAGTCAATCACCCTCAATCCGAAGCAATCAAGCTACTGAGGGATCAAGGTGGTGAGGCTCAGGTGCCTTTGGTTCAATTTATTTTTCGTTCTTATGCTTAATTGTAGCTTTTTGATTATCTGCTAATTGTCTGGTCTGGTGTGAGGAAGAACATCGGCTGGGGAATCAATCCCTCGGCCGATACATAAAACCAGAAGGATCCCTCGGCCGTGACATCCATTCACCGGCCGAGAGATCCATTCTCTGGAACACTCTTTTTGTTTCTCTGCTTTTCTGATGCATGTTTAACTTATCGTCTCGGCTCACCTTATTTACTGTTAAAGACTAAAATCAGTTTATGTGTTTAGAATTAAACAAAGCATGAGTTAATCATATGTCGAACAATTACGGGCCAGTCTCACGACTGGGCAGAGAGGGGTGCCTAACACCTTCCCCTCATTGTACTTTTGGCTCCCGTACCCAGAATCTCTATCTGTTTTTCCTAGTTTTCTTAAACTAGGTGGAGACTCTATTTTGATGATAACCGTTATCGCGTGGCGATGTTCCTAGCCATGGGAATATCCGCGATCTTGGTTTATGAAGTGAACAACCAATCAAACAGCAACGATCAATCTGTATGGCGATGCCCCACTTTAGGGAGGTGTCTACAGTTTTTGGCGTCTCTGCTGGGGACTTGAGAGCCGTAACCAGAAAATTTGACATAGGACTAATACATGCTTTATTTGATTCATTTATCATATGCATTGAGTGGGCAACCTCGTTGAGTTCACCTAATACCCCGACATGTCACGGGCTATGTTAGGGGTTCCAGTAAACTCCACAGTCACTGGTACCTAGTGGTATATCAAAAAGGGAACCACCCAATTACCGCCTATGATGGGCTGGTAAAAGGACTAGTGCCCTTTGACAACGGAGCACCCTTGAGACCACCCGAACCTTACATGTGTTAGAGAGCCATAGAACTTATCAAATTAAGACAGGAACCTACTTGCATTTAATTGTAAAAAGTTCTTCCTCACACCCATTGTATATATGTATGTTGTAAAGCCTTCTTTTGCAGGTCAAACCCTAGGAGCCTCTTCAGATCAAACAAAAGGAGGTAATCTAAACCAATCTAACTAAAGCAAAATTTTTCAGGAAAAATGACTGCATCACTACTCATGTCTGATTCGCACTTTCAAATTGTCACCAAGCTGTCTGGCCCGGTCTGCCCTGCTGCCAAGATTTTCGACCCTTCCAAATACATCACTCCGGTGGATCATCCAAAGCCTATGGTAATTATCACTGAAGACGATCATGTCATGTTCACAAGAACAGTCTATGATGAAGAAGTAGAAGGCATAATTGAAGAAGAAGGATTCCGCAGGGTCCCAATCTATTTCTATGACCCTTATGCACCTACCGACGACTATTGGCCAATCGACGAGGTCAACAACTCTGAAGTTGAAGAAGCAAGGGAAGAAGAATCTGCTAACAATGATCCACTTGACGAAATGTCACTAAACCTACTCTTTGATGAGGGGGTCACCGACAATGAAATAAGGGTGATCCACCCCATCACAGATAGCTTTGGTAATTGGTGGGGATTTGTTGGCTCACGAAGAGTCGACAACAGTGATGAAGCAAAGATTGAAGCTCAATTGGAAGAGATAACGGCAATAGCAAACCAAATGGCCCTTCAAGACTTGAAGGGTGACAGTGATGAAAGTGCGAATCAAGATGACAGTGAGGTGCTGATGATCAACCTTGGTGATGAGAAGGAAGATTTAGAGTATTTCACTTTGTCTATGATCAACTGTGTGGATTCCGACAATTCAAATTTTGAGGAAGAAATTCCAAAATAAATTCTAGAATTCATCGAGAAAGAAGAAGGGAGGCACGCCAAACCTTTTTCTGAGGAAATAATCACAGCAAACATAGGCTCTGAAAACGAGCCCAAACTGGTTAAAATTGGTGCAACACTGTCTTCTCAAGAA
Source organism: Rhododendron griersonianum (assembly GCA_018127125.1). NCBI lineage: Eukaryota > Viridiplantae > Streptophyta > Magnoliopsida > Ericales > Ericaceae > Rhododendron > Rhododendron griersonianum. The sequence continues at coordinate 6,195,543 of CM030798.1, read as the reverse complement.
AGTGAAAAACTAATCCTTTTGCTAAAAGAATACAAAGATGTTTTTGCCTGGTCTTACGAGGACATGCCTGGAATAGACTCTAAAATTGTTCAGCACAAAATTCCCCTCCATCCTGATGCAAAACCTATTAAACAAAAGCTAAGACCTATGCGCCCCGATTGGGTCTTAAAGATAAAAGAAGAAGTCACTAAACAAATCAACGCTGGTTTTCTCATGGTCACCGAGTATCCACAATGGGTAGCCAACATCGTTCCAGTACCAAAGAAAATTGGGGGAATCAGGGTCTGTGTAGATTTTCGAGATCTCAACAAGGCTAGTTCGAAGGATGACTTTCCACTACCACACATAGACGAATTAGTGGACAACATCGCGGGGCATGCACTGCTATCTTTCATGGATGGGTTTTCTGGGTATAATCAGATTTTGATGTCTCCCGAAGATAGAGAGAAGATTGCCTTCACCACGCCATGGGGAACCTACTGCTACCGAGTAGTGCCATTCGGGTTGAAGAACGCTGGAGCCACTTACCAAAGGATGGCTACAACACTGCTGCACGACATGATGCACAAAGAAGTTGAGGTATATGTTGACGATATGATAGTCAAATCAAAGGAAAGGGAAGGACACTATGAAGCCCTTCAAAAGTTCTTTGAGAGGATTAGGCAATACAAGCTACGTCTTAATCCTTAAAAATGCACTTTTGGGGTAACGGCCGGTAAAATGCTAGGATTTCTCATCACTCAAAGAGAAATCGAAGTAGACCCTTCCAAGATACAGGCTATCATGGAGATATCACCACCAAAGACAGAAAAGGAAGTGAGGAGCTTTCTGGGGAAAGTACAGTTCATCAGTAGGTTCATTTCCAAACTCACAGCCACCTGTGAACCTCTTTTCAAGATTTTGAAGAAGGGTACTGATTTTGAGTGGAGCCAGGATTGTCAGCAAGCATTCGAGGCAATCAAGGAGTATCTTCAGAATCCACCTGTATTATCACCACCCATCCCTGGGAAACCACTGATTCCGTATCTCTTAGTAATGGACACATCCATGGGATGTATGCTAGCGTAAGAAAATGATGCCAAAGTAGAGTGCGCCATATACTACCTCAGCAAGAAAATGATGGACTATGAAACAAGGTACACTCCCCTCGAGAAAACCTGTTGGGGGCTGGTATGGGCCACAAAGAAACTAAGGCACTACCTATTAGCACATCCGGTAGTGCTGGTTTCTCGTTTAGACCTAATCAAATATCTTTTCGAGAAGCCAGCAATTATCGGAAAATTAGCTAGGTGGTTATTGCTGCTGGCAGAATTCGACCTCAAATACATGACAAGGAAGTCAGTGAAAGGAAGGGCTGTGGCAGAGTTCTTGGCAGATCACCCTGTGACAGAGGCCGAGGCAGAAGACTTCATGTTCCCCGACGAAGACATCCTATGTCTTTTAGACGACACATGGCAGCTTTACTTTGATGGAGCATCAAACCAATGTGGATATGGCATAGGGGTACTGCTAGTTTCCCCAAACGACTCTCATATCCCTTTGTCATATAAACTAAGGTTTGAAGTCACCAACAACCAAGCTGAATACGAAGTCTGCATTGCTGGAATGGAGGCAGCCTTGAAACTATGGGCAAAAAAGGGTAGAAGTCATTCGAGATTCAAACCTGGTGGTGTCCCAAGCAAGAGGAGACTGGAAGGTCAAGGAAGACACGCTGAAGCTATACCACTCTGTGTTGGAAACTTTGATTCCACAATTTGACTCAGTCATCTTCACGCACACTCCACGAGTGAGCAATAGGTTTGCAGATGGGTAACGATCTTGATTTTTGGTCAGTAAAAATTTCGTTAAAAATTTGAATTACATGGACTTCTTTTAAAATTTCTTTTTAATACCCAAAAATCCGTCGTTACTAAATTCTAGACTTATAAAAATTAGATTTCTTCACTCCGAGCATAAGGTCATTTTCTAAAGACAAGTGTCTGGTAACTATTAAGATAAAGTCTTAGAATCTCATTTGTTGGCTAGAAATCTTACTTAGCAAGCCTAGTTAGCTTCTAACCAATTCATTGAGGAAATATAACTACTTGTAGACACCCCAATTTGGACTCTTCGAATTTCCTTAATTTGGGGCCCTGAGGCTCCCCAATGATGAATTCGGATTAAAACAAGCCTCGTACCAATTGAGACTTTGCTTCTTGAAAGATTTGAAAAGGGAAATAAAATGGTCAAAACTAATCTCAAGCGCTTGGGAGCACTCCCAAGCGCTCAAAACTGTTTTTCAAAACCATTGGCCTAGCTCACTCCCGAGCGCTCGAGTCCTCTGTGCTGCCCAATGGATGGCAGGGCTTCCCACTATCCATGCAACCCATCATGACAGCCATCTTGAGCCGGCTGAGGTTTGAGTCAACACTCAACCTCAGTCAGAGAGGATCAGGCCAGAAGATTTTTCCTCTTTAAAAAAGATTTTATTCAAATTCATTTCTTTTTGCAAACCATAGGTTATATTGCCTATATATATAACCTATTTTCAGCTGAAACAGGACCACAAAATTTCTCTCTCTAAACCCCCCCCCCCCCCCTCTCTCTTGTTCAAAGCAAAGACTTTCAAACTCAAACTTGTATTCCAACCACAAAAGGTTTTCAAAAGCATCAAGGAAAAGGCAGGAAATCCAGAACACTCCTAGCTACTGATTTCTTGTATTCTTCTCTCTGCATTCACTTTTCAAAGCCATTCAAGGAGCAAAGTTCCAAGCAAAGGTAGAAAATCTTTCTACTTCCATCTCAAACAAGAGGCTGTTTTTCCCTTCTGAGGGGGGTCTCTCAGCCTGTCCCAGTCTTTAATACTGGGTGCATGGTTGGGAGACCTTAGTGTAAAAACAAGAGCAAAGGGATTACAAAACTTTGTTTTTGAAAACCTACTGGAATCACTTTCGAGCGCTCGAGAGTGCTCCCGAGCGCTTGGGACTATTTCTAGTTCCATGCATGGCATTTTTGGTAGGGCAGCAAGCTGGGGTGGGGTGCACTCTTAGATGAAATGGTCTTATGGTAACATGTAGACATGGAAAATTCACTTTCTCAAAACAGAAGTGTTTTTCACCAAGTTTTAAGTAAGAACAAGATTTTCCAAGGTTAAAAAGAAGATCTTCTCCTGGGAAGGACCAAAACAAGAGTGTCTGCATGTTGAGATAATGTCATTTCCCATTTGAGAGAAAGCTGACAGGCAGCTCACTCCCAAGCGCTTGGAACCATTCCCGAGCGCTCGGGAGTGCCTGCATGCCACTGCAGTCCATTATTTTCCCCATTTTGCCATGTTTCCGACATTTTGCATGCATGGATGTGCTCATTTGCTCTTAAAAGATGTAGATCTAATTTTGTTGAGGCAAGGATGCATGATTTGGAAGATTGAGGTTTTATCTCAGTCTATCAAGTCCTCTGCTGAGCGTGTGATGTACTTAAAATCATTTCAGTTCATAGTTGTTAGCATTATTTCCTGTTTGTACTAACAAAATTTGTAGGTTGGGCATCAGCACTCCCAAGCGCTCGGGACCACTCCCGAGCGCTCGAGAGTGAAGTCAGTAGGCAGGGTTCCATTTTTTGTTATTTAGTATTCCTTTACCACTTTCATCACCTCCTGTACATATGCACATGCATGCACGCCTATTTGGTTTACCCGTGAATACATGCTACTTGTCTAATGAAACAAAATCCCTTTGAAAAATCCCACAAACATTTAGTAAAGACCGACATCGTGTCGGGCGAGGGGGGTGCCGTAAAACCCTTCCCCCCTCGTAATATGGCTTTCGAATCCCGAAACGAATCTCTGGTTTTCAATTTCAAATCAATCATTTTCAAAACAAAACGGTTTCTCTGGTGATAGACCATAAATCCGGGTGGCGACTCTTCAAAATTTTCAAATCGATTCAAAAGAGGCGTGCGATTTTTTGGGCCGCCCCGATCCACCCGCGGCTGTGGTAGCCCACAGTGGCGACTCCGCTGGGGAGAAAGTTTAATTGATACTTGAGAAAAAGTTAGCATGTTGTCAAAACGGTCCACTTTTCTTAAGCATCAATTAAACCCGAGCGCCAAGCTTGAAAAACATTTGTGGGATTTTCAAAGTTATTTTGTTTCATTGTCTATCTCTTGTATACATATCTTGTTCAACCCCGCTGTTGTGTTTCGGCAATCCTACCCGGCTTGCCGGTGATAGGGAATCCTAGAATGCTCAGCAACCCTCGACCGTGATGAGTCATCCCTACCATTTGTACCATTATTGGGTGTACGCTCAATAGTGGGAGGTATACTTTGACTCTAGTCCGGGGAACCCTATTCAAGCCAAAACCGGCCTTTGTACATGTTTAGCGAACCATAGATCCTTCCAAATTAAGACAGGAGCCTACAGGGTAGGATTACGTGCTATATCTTATTTACGTGCTGCATTTCATCTTGCATCGTCTTTCTGTCAGCCACGGTTCTCGAGACTCGCTCGCGCGGTCTTTGGGAGGTTGCTGAGACCCGATGAAGAGTCACGCTCCCTAATGCGTGTTGCTTAACCATGTGAGTCCTCGAACTAAAACCTAAGGGAAACTAAAATTTTGCTAAGTCCTTGACTAGTGTTTAATCGGGGAATTAACCAAAGGAAGGAATGACAAGGAAACAAAACGCCGTGATACCAACACCACCCAGGCTAAAAGCAAAAGCGCTTACGCCGCTTCGGTTATCGTATCACGTCGTCAGCCCCAAGTCATTCCAAATCGATGGTCGACTCGTCGAGGGAATATTAGCCGGATACTTAGCTCATTTTAGCATCCTTTGGGAAGCATTGGTTCCTAAAAGAGGATACACCCTAAAAATCCGAGGATCAAGGCAACCTCCCATAGAGGGTACTTAATCATTTTTGAAAAATAAGAGTCGATGACGGTGACGATGATGCACGCATTTTCTAAAATCATGCACATATTTCATAAAAATGTAAACAGGGACCGCGTCTGAGCATGGTTTTTGCTTTGCTGTTAGTTCTGAGCAATTGGGCCAAAGAAGAAGAATATCATACCCTCCTGTACCAGACCCCTGGGGCAGAGATTGGAACGACTTCAACTTCAAGCAGATCCCGTCAGTGTATCAGACCCTCAGGTAGAGATGGATCTACAAATCGGGAACCTCAACCCAAACCTCAATCCAAACCTCAACCCAAACCTCAATCCAAACCTTAACCCAAACGGAGGCAATCCAAACCCTAACGGAGGCAATCCAAACCCTAATGGAGGCAATCCAAACCCAAATCCAAACGCCAACCCAAATGCCAATCCAAATCCAAATCCCAATCCTAATCCCAATCCAAACCCAGAAAACCCGAACCCAGAAAACCCGAATGGAGAATTGGGGCAGATCAGACAAGCTATCCAACGACTGGGCAAATGCACCGACAACCAAATCGCCCAACTCATGCTGATGATTACCGGAGTTGCACGACGGCTTCCACCTCCAAATCCAAATCCAAACCCTAACCCAAATCCAAATCCATATCCAAATCCGAATCCAATCCCAAATCCAAACCCAAACCCTAATCCGAATCCAAACCCGGAGCAACTAGTCCTCGAGATGGAAACCCCGTAGAATCCCGAAATGGCAGTGGTATTGGCAAAGATCACCCAATTGGAGGAATCAGTAGCAAGGAATGAGAAGATTGCATCAACGGGCTTTGACATCAACAAGCTTTGTCTGTTTCCCAACGCAAAGCTCCCAGAAAAGTTTTGGCCCATAGACTTTGCAAAATTCGATGGAACTGGGGACCCGAAGGCGCATTTGACTTGGTACATAAGAGCACTATCCATGTGGGGTGTAGAGAAGGATGCCATGGCTCAGATGTTCTCACAGACCTTGGTAGGTCATGCTCTGCACTGGTTTACTTCGTTGGATGAAAGAAAGAAACGATCTTGGGAGGACATATGTGCGGCTTTTGTGGCGCAGTATGACTATAATATCCAGCTCGAAGTCACCACTCGTGAACTGGAATCAACGAAGATGGAAGCCAAAGAATCCTTTGCGGATTTCGTGAAAAGGTGGAGGGCCAAGGCAACGCAGATGAAGGACAGACCGACCGACAGGGACCAGATCCGGATGATTGTTCGGAACCTTCAGCCAAATCTTACGAGGCACATGGTTATGGCGCAGGCATGTTCAAACTTCAAAACATTCTTTGATACAGGCTTAGCCGTCGAAGAAGCGGTCCAGCTGGGAATCCTCGACAAGCCCGAACCTGCCCCCAAACCCAAAAAAGTTTACTCTGGTAATAGCAGCGCCCTGTTTGGCAACTCCGGCTACACCAACCTTCCCAACACCTCATCAAACACAACCCAAGCCGAGCCTGTCAACCAGATTGTAACTCAAACCAGTCAACCTCGTACCCAACCCCGCACTTTCGCTCAATTCTCAGCACCTCTCTCTGCCGTGCTCGAGAAGTTGGTCGAAAGTGGCGTACTCAAGCCACTCACCCCACTCCCCTACCTCAAAAGCTCCCCGCATCCCACAATCCTAATGCATACTGTGCTTACCACCAAAACGTGGGCCATCTAACCGACAACTGCTTCCGCCTTCACCACGCCATCCAAGACCTCATTGATAACAAGACCCTTCCTATGCCTCCACAAAAACCCAATACGGTCTCCAACCCGCTCCATAAACATTCGAATACCCACACCAATCACATTTCCCTAAGCCGCCCCTTTAACCCAAGCCTTTACATCATTCCTGCTACCCAACCCAAACCGACCGTCGAGATACTGGCCAAGGATGCTGTCTGTGCACTCGAAACTGTAGAATGGGACTTCCAAAGGAGATCGGAAGATCTGGCAAGCGACTTCTTCGCAATGGAAAACCGGGCTCTTATCACTGGAGTGTGGCCTGTGGCACTCGACCCTCACCAAGTAGAGGAATTGGAACAAGGTGATTGGAGACAGAATTGGGAAGAGATGATGGCTGACCCGTTGGACGGGTATTCTCTGTTTGCTCTGTTCATGGAACCCGAACCGGTTGACGATGAAGATGAGTGGAAGCCCGAGCCCAATGGGTGGCATTGGATGGACAATTCCGACCCTTTGGACGAGACATCTTTGGCATGCCTTTTTTGAGAGGAGGAAGTAGAGCAAGAAATGGACTTCATCAACCCTCGCATGTTCCCGGGACTCTCTGTCGCAACCATCGTCAATCTCACTGGAAATTCCGATGTTCTTAACCATGTGATGGATCATATCTTCTGTCCGCAGGAGTACATTATTAATGAGTTTTTCCCTCAACCGATAGTTGAGATTCCCGATGAACCCAACATCTGTGTGCTAGATCCTGAAGACCTATGGGGCAAGTCTGAATTGGTGAACGTGTGGGTGGACGGTGAAGAACTAACCGTCAACAAGGCTATGATAGATGAAACGTCCTACGAGTCAACAACAACAACAACGTCAACTTTTGGAATTCGCTGGAAGAGGAGAACATATGGAATGCTCTGGAAATGGAAGTTCTCAATGAAACTCTTGAGAAAACAAAGCTCGACAAAGGAAAGCGCAAGGCTGATACTAATCTCTCCAACTTCTGGGAAGGTTCTTGGTGGGAGCTCGCCCCCAAGACAATCAGTAATCTTACCAGGAGCGGTAGAGTATACCAACCCACCAACCTCCAGCAGGGAAGCTCATCCTGAGCCCCTCCACCACAACAGAATAACCCTAGCATTCCCGCAAACCCCGTCGACTCCACAAATCCGAACACCCCTATCCCACCTACTCCACAAAATAACCACTCCAACTCCACTAACCCTCTAGTCCAACCTAATCCATCCATCAACCTTAACCCATTAGTCAACTCAAACCCCAGTGCCTCTCAGCAGCAAAACCCAATAGCCAGCACCGACCCCATCATCCAACAACTCCATGAAACCCCTGTCCGCATGTCCATGCGGGGAGTGTTAGCCGCTTCCCGCGAGCACCGCCGAAGGCTCGTCAACACTCTCTCCAAATTCGAAGTTCCTTCCGACATAGCCCCGGAAGCCCTAATTGCCCTCATAACCCAAACCTCACCCAACACACCTTGTCCTTCACCGAGAAAGACCTCCCGCCTGAGGGAGCTGATCACAACAAGCCTCTACATGTGACCATGAAATGCCTGGGGAAGTGGGTCCCCGCGATACTCATAGACAATGGGTCAGCCATCAATGTGTGCCCTCTCCGCACTGCTTACTGTCTGGGCCTCAAAAACAAGGACTTTGTGCCGTCAACTCTGGGCGTTCGCGCTTATGATAACATGTGGCGCGATGTCCTGGGAACGGTCAATTTAGAGCTGGCAACTGGAAAGTTCAAGACTACTGTGGAATTCTGTGTCCTAGAAATCCCTGCTTCATTCAACCTCCTACTGGGGAGGCCGTGGCTGCACCGTTCTGATGTCATGGGAGTACCATCCACGCTGCACCAAAAGCTTATCCAGGGATTGGATTCCGGGACTCTTATCATCCATGGGGACTCTGGTATCCGTCCTCACTCCGAGGGTAACTCCCCACTTCTGGAAATTATGCACGGAGAAGAAGACATAGCCTTGGGGGGGTTTGCTGTCATAACCTCAAAGGTTTGCACCATTTGGGCTGAAGATGGTTTCTTGGTGAGCTTCGCGGCATTGGAAATCATGAAGCGAATGAATTACCTGCCAGGCATGGGCTTGGGACTGTATGGGCAAGGAGTCTCCGAGTTCCCTCATTTCCCTGGGAGCAATGAGCGCTTTGGCCTGGGTTACGAACTCAAGAAGAGTGATCCGGCAAAAAGGTGGCGCAACCGCGCCCGGGCTCAGGCAGCCGGAATGAAACTGAAGGAGAAGGAAGCACCGTATCAAGGGGAACCCGAGCCTTTCGTGGATGTTGAGACAAAGGCGAAGTATCCTGGGTTTGAAATCTTTGCCAATGACACCTGGCGTAGTGATGAAGAGGAAACAAAGATAGAGGAGCTGTCTGAAGCACTGGATTGGCTTGAAGCTTTTGGTTTGGGTAGTCTCCAATCTCTGTTCGGGGACGAGGAATTGGGGGGTATGATGGAGGATGTTGTTGTCCTCATGCTGGGAGAAGAAGAAGAGATGGAAGACCCTTCCAAGCTCATTGTGGAGACTGTAGGAACTTATGAAAACTGCACTTTCATTCCACTTGTAAAGCGCACTCACAACACTAGCACCGAGTCCGAGTCCGAGTCCGAGTCTGATACTGACTCCTCGTCTAGCGCTGAGTCAGAGTTTGTGCCTATTGGCCCTCCCCACCGTAGCTTTTACTTTAAATTTGAATCCACTACTGTATTCCTTCCTTCCGAGGAGCCTATCAATGAAATGAATGATGCCTTCGCTTACTTGCCGGATTTTGAAATAAATTGTTTGGATCCCGACGATGAAGGAATAGATTTCGATGGGGACATTCCAAGGAAATCTGTTCCCTCATCGAACGTGAAAACAAAAGGCATGCTCAGCCTATAAAGGAAGAAATAATCTCGATAAATTTGGGTGATGAGGGGAACCCTCGATTTGTTCAAGTCGGTTCAGGGCTGTCTCCCAGTGAGCTTCAAGAGTTCACCGATTTATTAAAAGAATTCAAAGAAGTTTTCGCTTGGTCCCATGCGGATATGCCCGGAATCGACCCAGAAATAGTCGAGCACAGGATCCCTCTCTATCCCGATGCAAAACCCGTTAAACAGAAACTGAGAAAAATGCGGCCCGATTGGGTATTAAAGATAAAAGAGGAACTCACAAAGCAAATCGACGCAGGTTTTCTAATAGTAATTGAGTACCCCACTTGGGTCACAAACATCGTGCCCATCCCCAAAAAGGACGGAAAGATTAGAGTGTGTGTCGATTTTAGAGATCTGAATAAAGCAAGCCCTAAGGATGATTTTCCATTACCGCATATAGATATACTTGTTGATAACACTACAGGGCATGCTTTACTATCCTTCATGGACGGTTTCTCTGGGTACAATCAGATTCTCTTGGCTCCGGAAGACAGAGAAAAGACTACATTCATCACCGAGTGGGGAACATACTGTTATTGGGTTATGCCATTTGGGTTGAAAAATGCCGGTCCTACGTACCAAAGGGGTGCTACGACGCTGCTGCATGACATGATTCATAAGGAGGTCGAGGTATATGTCGATGTTATGATAGTGAAGGGAAAGGAACGGAAGGATCATCTCCCAGCGTTGAGAAAGTTCTTGGAGAGGATTCAGAAGTACAGGATGCGTCTAAATCCGCAGAAATGCACATTCGGAGTCACGGCTGGTAAGATGCTTGGATTCATGATCACAACCAGGGGGATTAAGGTGGATCCTTCTAAGATCAAAGCCATTCTCGAGATGGAGCCACCCCAATCCGAGAAGGAGGTCCGGTGCTTCTTGGGAAAAATTCAATTCATCAGTCGATTCATCGCCAAGTTAACCTTGACTTGTGAACCATTATTTCGATTACTCAAGAAAGATGTGAAGTTCGAATGGAACGACAAGTGTCAGAAGGCCTTCGAAGCAGTACGAACTTATCTCCAGAATCCTCCAATCCTGATGCCGCCCATCCCGGGAAAACCTTTGATCCTGTACTTGTCCGTCACGCCCTCGTCAATGGGGTGCATGCTCGCACAAGAGGGAGAAGATGGGGTTGAAAGGGCGATTTACTACTTGAGCAAAAAGATGGTGGGAAGTGAAGAGCGGTACACTTCGTTAGAAAAGATGTGCTGGGCACTTGTATGGGCCACAAAGAAGTTGAGACACTACATGTTGTCTTACTCGGTGATACTGATTTCTCGAATGGATCCCCTCAAATATCTATTCGAGAAGCCAACACTTACCGGTAAGTTAGCACGTTGGTTGCTCTTATTGGCTGAGTTCGAAATCAAGTATGTCACTCGAAAGTCAGTGAAAGGCAGAGCCGTCGCAGAATTCTTAGCAGATCGTTCGATTGAGGGACCGGAGCACACAGAATTTCAATTTCCTGATGAAGACGTAATGACAGCAGTCGATGAAACGTGGACGTTGTACTTCGATGGAGCCGCTAATCAGAAGGGCTTTGGGATTGGCATACTGCTAGTCTCACCTGAGGGGTCGCATATCCCCCTCGCTTTCAAGTTAAACTTCGAAGTCACGAACAACGAGGCAGAGTACGAAGCATGTATTGTGGGAATGGAAGTTGCATTGGAGATTAGAGTCAAGGTGCTAGAGGTCATGGGAGATTCCAACTTGGTTGTGTCACAAGCAAACGGAGAATGGAGAGTTAGAGACGAAAAGATGAAGCCATATCATCAGCAGCTCGATGAGCTTATCCCGAATTTTCAAAAGGTGACCTTCACATATGTACCGAGGATGAAGAACCGCTTTGCGGACGCCTTGGCTACTTTAGCATCCATGCTGGAACTTCCAATCGGGGTAAAGCTGAGACCTGTCATGATTGAGCAGAGGGGAAAGCACGTGTACGACTATGTCATGAACATTGACGAGCCAGATGATGGGCTCCCTTGGTTCCATGATATTTGGAATTTTGTCGAAAAGGGGGAGTTCCCTGCAGATTCAACCAAGAAGGATCGGATCGCTTTGCAACGACTGGCATCTCAATACATTATTTGCGGTGGGAAATTGTACCGGCGATCTCCGTGCGGGGTTCACAAGTTGTGTATTCACGGTGACGAGTCGAGAGCAGTAATGGAAGAGGTGCATGAAGGTGTTTGTGGGCCTCATATGAATGGAATGATGCTAGCTAAGAAAGTTTTGAGGCTGGGATACTATTGGTCGACCATGGAGACAGATTGCATCGAGTATGTGCGCCGGTGTCATAAGTGCCAGACTCATGCCAATCTTATCCATGTTCCGCCCTCGGAGTTACACTCAATGGCAACACCATGGCCTTTCTCCGCCTGGGGCATTGATGTTATCGGAAAGATCACACCCGCGGCTTCTAACGGTCACAGGTTCATCTTGGTAGCAATCGATTACTTCACCAAATGGGTCGAGGCAGCTTCGTACAAGACTTTGACGGCAGTTCAAGTGGCTCACTTTATCAGGCAAAACATCATTTATCGGTATGGGGTCCCTCAAGCCTTTGTATCTGATAATGGTGTTCACTTCAAGGGAAAAGTTTTGGAACTCTTTGACGAGTTTAAGATTCAAGTGCATCATTCGACCACTTATCGGCCACAAACAAATGGGGCAGTCAAAGCAGCGAACAAGACCATCAAGACGATTCTCAAAAGGACTACTCAGTCGGCTAGGAATTGGCACGAACAATTGCCACTAGCTTTGTGGGGATACCAGACGTCTATCCGCACACCGACAGGGGCAACAGTCTATTCTTTGGTGTACGATATGGAAGCCGTTCTCCCCATCGAGCTAGAAGTTCCATCACTGAGGGTCATGGCTGAGTGCGGAGTGAATGAAGCCGAATGGATCAGTGGGAGGTTTGAGGAGCTCATGCTATTCGATGAAAGAAGGCTACGGGCATTGTACCACATTCAGGGTTATCAGCGAAGGATCGCCCGAGCATTCAACAAGAAAGTAAAGTCGAGGGATCTGCAAGAAGGGGACATGGTAGTCAAGGAGATCCATGAGCCAGTTTTTGACCTACAAGGGAAGTTTCGACCTAAGTGGGCAGGGCCCTACATCATCAAGACCATTCTCTCCGGAGGAGCGGCCTCAATCATCGATCTTGACGGCAACGAATTCTCAAACCTTGTCAATTTGGATCAACTTAAACGGTATTATCTTTGAGAGAGCTCGCTGGGCTGAAAACCGCAAGGGCGGGCGGTCCCAAGCAAAAATTAGAGCAAGCCTGCTAGGTCGAAAACCCGAAAGGGCGACTTAGGCAAAAGTTAAGGCAAAAGTCGAAAAAGAGCTCGCTAGGCCGAAAACCCGAAAGGGCGGTACTAGGCAAAATTTAGGGCGCAAAAGGAGAGTGTTAATACCCGAGCGAACCCTAGCCCGAACTACGTATGGGCCTAATTCCCTTTCTCAAGGGATACGTAGGCAATCTCACACTGAGGTTCGGTCCTAAATCTCAAAAATCAAAATCCAAATTGACAAATCAGAATGTTTTCTCAAAGGCGCACGCGATTAATGAACCGAAAGGGGGAAACCCTTAATCAGTCGATTTTATTCAGATTATTTCTTTATTACAAGCTGAGCATGAAAACGGAAAAACACGCATTTAAAATACACTCTTTATTTCAAAGAACGACAAAGTAAGCAGTCAACCCATACTTGCTTCCACATCTCTCCTTAGCCATTTGCGGTACCTTCCGGTCGAAGCAATAGAGAAGAGTGGGTCACTTGGCTCAGTCCTACGAGTCTCCCACGATCGAACATAACTCCGAAGGCTCGGAATGGTGAAAGGAGGGAGACGAAGCACTTCAGAGCCCGGTGGCGGCACTCCTTGGCAAAGTCCAAACTGACGGAGAATGCGGAAAGGTGAATAGAAGGAGAAGCCTGTCAAGCCAGCCACAAGCACGTGCGTCGAACCCATATTGCTAGTAGTCATAGCAGGAAGCCTCAGCTAGTGGCACCGCCAAGCAATGTCATCTTCCTCCGCAGAAGCAAGGAAATCAGCCCAGTCATCTTCGCTACCGTACATCACTTGAAAGGGGCGGTTCCATCTGCTTGCACGATACCACCAATCATTGGCCGGCGGTATCAGCAGATTCAATTTGTCACAAAGCCACATCTACCCAAAAAGAGAGAAAACAAGTAAGGAGCCAGATAAAGCCTAAACCGAGTGTCGAGGTAAAATGAATGAGAGAAATAGAAAAAGGAGAGTTGAGTGAGGTCCCTAACCTGCAGCAACAGCGGCTACCACCAAAAACTCTTGTGCGACCAGCATGAACAGCATCTAACCCCATCAAGGTTTCAGCAAGAACCAAAGGTGCAACATCCTTGCGAGCCTCAATCTAACCAGCCACCCCCACCAATAGAGAGTTGGGCTGACCAACGGACGGAACCAGCAGGAAGGCCGCCAGGAGACAAATGCAACAGACCATCATTCGACGACCTTGGTACTCAAAGTCTGTCAGGTCTCCAGGTGGACTGAACTTCTCGTACAACTGCACGATGTTGATGGCATTGCCCCGAGTGAGAAACTCAGCGGTATTTCCGCTAATGCTCAGCTTAGCTTTCAGAATGTTCTTCATACTCTCCCTGATCATTGGAACAATTGGCTCAGCGGAATCGTGACTTCCTAGATAGGCATGGAACTCCTCGACGGTAGGGCACAGCTCTTGAGAACCAAAGCGAAAGGCATGCACTTCAGGATCCCAAAAGCGCGCTGCTGCATGTAACAAGACCGGATGGATTGCAATCTCTCGAAGATGCCTTAGGGCGAAAGGCGGTGCCCTCAGAAGTTCAGCCAGTCGATGCCTTCGAGACTGTCCAACCAAGGACGAAGCAAGGCTTGGTTCAGCAGAGCCATCACAAGGAAGGATTTTTGAAAGAACAAGGGTGAAATGAAGTGTGAATGGCTTGCCAAAGCAAGACTCTATATTTATAGAGGCCTGGGGGATACAATGCCACTTCCCACCAGCCTTGGAACTTATCAAACCTAACATTTTCAAGACAATTTCAAAAAATTCAAACTTTGGAAGTTTGAGAAAGCGTTGGAAAAGCTCAAGTCTTACTTTGGGAAACCATTTCCCCTGGGAAACAGTTAGTGCAGGGTTACAAAGCACCTTGGAAGTATGCATGTAGAAGAAAACAACGTGGGGGTAGCTAGTGAGTGGCATTGGGAAACAACAGGAGACTGCAGACTGCAGACAGCAGCAGTCCCGAGCGCTCGGGAGTGAAGTCCCAAGCGCTCGAGACCACTCTCAAGCGCTCGAGAGTGCTGCTGTTTACAGCAGGTTTTGTTTCTCAACTTTCCAACCTCAATTCAACCTTGTAAATGCATGCAGCTCAGATCAGAAGGCTCCTAACTTGTACCCAGGGAATACAGCAGTTTTTGTTGTGCATTTTCTCGTGTATTCATCCATTTTCCTCAAAAATACCAAGATTTTCGAAGTTTTTTCTCCGCGAGTGTGTCAAAATCCACGTTAAGCGTATTTGATTGAGTCCAACGATGTGTATAAGTCACGACGTGCATTAGTGACTGTATGGCATGATCAAATACGCGTTAACGCTCTTAATTCAAGTTTTCATCGTTCAATCGTCACAAAATCGTCGTTTTCAAGCGTAAGCGTATGTCAATCTTCATGTCAAGGGCATTTTGGTAATTCTAGCAGTCCTCGCAGGTCATAGCACTCATTATCGACCGAACGATGTGCTCTGTGTCAATCAAGCGACTTTAAAGTCAAATTTTCCGTAGTCGATTGTTAGAAAGGTCTATCTGTGAACGATGTCATGTTTTCATTCTTACTTTGAGAGTATCGGTCGAAATCCGCGTGCTCTTTACTTTCTTTCAAGCTAGACAAGCATATTTCATAAAATACAATTCTATAATGGGAGTGCGAACGAATAAAAAAGAACAAAAGTGCAAATTCTCATAAATGAATGCGGTATTTACAATGGGCAAAGAGGGAAGTAAAAAAGCAGGGGCAAACACGTGCCCAATCCTGACTACCGGGGCACGCAGGCCCAAACAAAATCAAGGCACGTAGGCCCAGAGGCTACAACTACATTGGCACACAGTCCTATGTACAAGAAAGCTAGCAAAACAGAAACCTAAGGCTCAGTCTCGACGAGTCCTCTTCCGCTGCTGGCCCTCGGGCTCCGTGCTCTCACTCTCATCGTCATCATCGCCATCGTCGTTGCCTGGAGAACCAGAAGCAGTCTCTGAGTCCGACATTCCTAAAACGTATGACTCAGAGGACTCCTCTGTCTCCTCCTCCGTCCCCTCCTTAGACTCCTCAGACTCCACGCGAGCAAGTCTCCGCTGGGACGCCGCAACGGGCAAAACCTCAAACTGTCTGGCCTCCACAGCAGGCCGCGACACTCTATGTGTCCCTCGACCTCTCGTGCTGGCGGAAGCCGGAGAGCTCGTGGTAGCCGGTGGCTGTCTCCTAGCTGAACGTCGTGGCTGTGTCTGCACATCATAAACACCATATCATCTCATGCATCATAGAAAGTAAATTGGATCATTGTAATGTGAAACATGCATGCATTTGTATACCTGAGAGGCAACAGGAGAAACAGACTCGGGAGCAGGTCTGGTCTGCAGGACCCTCCCTCTCGCACAGCCCTTCAGCAAATGGTGCATTCCCACCATCAACATTATGGCCGTCTCAGCCCACTCTCGCGGTACCTGTAAACATTCAAGAATCAGAATTGTGCAAGCAGGGATCACTCAAAGCATGAGAAGTACGAATCCGTGCATACCTGAGCAGGAAGCCGCATGGGCGGCTGTGGAAGGCGTGGGACGTCTATCACCTCCCGCACGCCGCTAGGACCGGTCACAACTATGGTCCTATCCAACGTCGGCAGCACAGACGAAACTGAGGCCTCCGCCGCCTCCGGCACCCTCGTGCCACCCTCCCTTCCGCCTTGTGGACTAACACCTCGCCTGCCGGTAGGCTGTCCACCACCTCGTCCCCTGCCTCGTGCAGACTGGCCACCACAGCCTCGCACTCCGGTCTCTCCTCCAGCACCGGGGCCTCCTCACCCTCCCTCAGCCACTCACCTCTCAAGCTCCGCCTCCACCCCCAAGTCTGTAGCCAAGTACCTGTCCCGGTAAGCAGCGTAGTCCAACGTGCGTTGGAAGTGCCTCTCCAGGTCGGTGTCAGGCACCGTGAACTGCTCAAGCTCAGCACGGGTATAGGACTCTGTCCTCTGCACGCGTGGAGGAAGCAGCCCGGGCACCACGAACGCTTGAAGACCGAGCGATTGCCGAGTCACCCGATCTCCCAGGTACCACTGCCAGCCCAGGGGGCACTCCAGCAAAACCCTGCTCCGCGTCACTTCCCGACTCCTAGGAAGGAACTCAGCTTCCACCCTAGCCCAACGATCCCAGTGAACCTACATTCAATGTTCTTGCTTTAATAATGGAAGTTTTGATTATCAGAAAGACATGGGAAAGGAAATTAAAAGGAACAAATCGTACCGCTACTCCAGTCAAGTTATCCAGCCAGCGCCGGAAAGTCATCACCTCCCCTCTCCTCTCCTTTGTCCTCCTATAAGCCTTCCCCCACGCGAGCCCGCGAGGAAGCAAACCTGGGTCTCGGCACGTGTTCTCAGGGGGGAACATCCCTAGAACCTCGTAGGCCCAGAGCGGCAAATTTTTGGTATTTAAGTCAGTTCAATGCATGATTCAAATTAATAAGCAGTCGAAAGCAGGATAAAAAGCAGTGATTTGAGATTATACCTCGACTATCCTCCAGTAGCCGCCGATCGTGTCACCAACACCACGTGAGGCAGCTCCCAAAAAGCAGTAGAGCATACACAGAGCAGCACCTCCCCAGTCGAAGCGCCCCGCCTGCCCCAAGTCGACCAAGCCCGCCAAGTAGCAAAGGTGAACCCGACTACGCCTGTTTGGGAACAGAGAAGCCCCAAACAGGTATAGTAAGTGTAACAACTCCGATTTTCAGTGAATAAATCTCGTTGTTTATTCTTAATGACTCTATAATCTTCTTTGATTTCTAATAATCCGTCATAATTAGATTTAAACAATTCAAATCTAGTTTCATCACGCCATGCAATATAGTCATTTTCTAAAGACAAGTGTGTTAGTATATTTTCCTAATTTTCTGAAACAAGTCTTAGAATTCCTTTCTTGGCTGGAAATCCTACTTAGTAAGCCTAGTTAGCTTCTAACCTAATCCGTTGAGATAACCTTAATGAACCTTCGACCTTTTCAACCCATTTGAACCTTTCAAAACCCTAAACAAACCCTTTTGACCAAAGTCAACCTTTGATCTTTACCCATTGGACGATAAATACTAGGGAAATCTTTATCCATTGGACAATAGGTTTCTACCTAGGATATTGTGACTAGATTGCTAGGTACACCTTTTTATGTTTATATATTTCTTACCACCTTTATCCATTGGATAATAAAAGTTAGGGGAATTTTGGTCCCTTGGTCAATAAGGCCAAGTCAAGCCATAGTACTAGGTTTTACTTAGTTAATTACTTACTAGATATGGTATGTACTTATTTACTTAAAGTATGAGATATGTATATGTCATCCTAAGATTCTATGTATTAGAATATAGTTCATAAGTACATAGGTGGCATTTAGGCTTATTCTATTAGGAACTTTGACCTAGAATATCTAGTAGATCACATAGTACATATGTACTTTTAGTTGGTCATACATATATGTATATATATATTAACCAAGGGAGAGAGAGAGAGAGAGAGAATCCGAGAGAGAGGGAGAGGAGAGAGGACCGAGAGAGATAGGAGAGAGAGATAGAGGGATGTGTTGTACTTCTTGATCTTTCTCTACCAAATCTAAGTTATATATAAAAATATGTACATGTACTAATGAAAGAGGAGAGATATGAAGGACATGAGGTGGACTAAAAGGACTAGATTTTCTTAACAAAATCTCTTACAAGCCTTACACCAAAATCTTACTCTTTCTCAAAGTCAACCACCAACCCCTTTGTCCTTCCATGCTTAGGTGTCCCTTGTACCATGAGGGGAGAGAGAGAGAGAGAGAGAGAGAAAGAGGCCGAGAGAGAGATGAGAGGGAGAGAGAGAAAAGGCCGGATGAGAGGGAGAGAGAGAGTGTGATGTGTGTGCAAGTGTACTCACCAAATCTTGCTACTCTTTCTTGATCAACTCCTTACATCATCCAAGTACTACAAAAATCTAGTCTTCCTTACACCTTGATCATCTAAGGACAACCAACCCTAGATTTCTTACTCTTTCAAGGTACTAGACAAGACTAGAAAACCCTTAGAATCACCTACACTTGTCCTAGAATGGGAGAAAGAATAAGAAAGATCTTTGAAGTCTTTCAATCCATGACATGACAACACATTGGAGCAAAAACCATTGGACAAAGAGGGAGAGAGCCGGCCAAAGAGGGAGAGGAAGAGCCAAGCCTTTGCCTATAAATAGGACCTCATGTTCTTCATTCAACTCACACCTCTCATACTTCAACTTCTCTCTCTAGAAAGTTAGTGTTCTTAGTTATTCTTTGCTTGTTCTTAAGTTGTTCTTGAGGTTCTTTCCTAGTTCTTCAAGAAACTCTTCTAGTACCGCCACTAAACCACCATACAACCACCCTACCGATCCAAAAGTTCTAGTAGTACTAGTCAAGACTTAGTTTCGAGAGAAACCTTTCTCTTTCGAAGCTATCGAAGCTTACCGTAAGACGTTACTCCGTCCAACCGCCGACGTACTTCCTTTCAAAATCCGTAGTCATCTCTACCGCTAAGAAGAACGGTAGGATTTTCCTATACCTCCTAAACTCTAGGTATAGATCATGGTATACGAATGTTGAAATGAATGTAGAATACTCTTATACACCTTATTCTAAGTATATGTAGAATATCTTGACTTACTTACTCTAAACTTATTGTATAACACTTGAACGTTGGAATGCATGTTAGTTATGCTAATGAAAGTATGAGCATGATGAATAATAGACTTTTACTTCTATAAAGACATATGTTCTTTTGAACTTCCCTAAAGAAAGAAAGAACGAATTTTATGAAAGGTTAACTTGAATAGAAGAATTTGTATTTTGATCTTAGAATAATTACGAGCATGTTTATGAGATTACTTGTCTACTTGTTGCTGATAAAGCATAGGTGGTTTACCACTCCAAAGGTGTCCGTCCATGTGGCACTATGCTTTACTTTATGTGTTAAAAGTTGAACATCATGATGTGATAATGCGAGTATGCTATCTAATATAGAGTTGGATGATCTTGCTAGTTTATTTTCAAGATTACTTAAAATATGAAAAGAACTGCCGCGGAGTCATGGCATGCGAACGAGACACAAAAACCAAGAAAGTAGAAACATGGCACCTAGGGTGTGGATAAAGGAAATATGTCGACTTGAATAAAATATTTTTGAAAGTACATTGTGGCCGGATGTGGTAGCCCAATGTGAGTATGTTTTTGAAAACCGTAATGAGGCCGGACTTGGTAGCCCATTGTGAAGATTACCAATGGGGCCGGACGTGGTAGTTTCATTGGTAGTATGGCTTGGTTATCCGGGGAGAGGAGCCAATGCAAGATTTGAAAGAAGAAGTTTTGAAAACCATGATATGGCCGGACTTGGTAGCCATCGTGTGTGTTGCTAATGGAGCCGGACTTGGTAGCCTCGTTAGTAGCAATTTGTTAATGAAACTTGGAAATGTTGATTTAGTAAATAAAGGTGAAAAGGATGACATGGTCTATGACGAGTCGCGTAGGAGAAACTCAAGAAAAGGCATGACACCAACGCTAGTAAGATAGTGAATGCGGATGTGTAATTGTTAACTATGTTGTTAAATGAGCATGTGTAATTGCTTATATTTCCCTTTCTGTTATAAGTTAAGGGTTAGTGGGTATGGTTTATTCTATTGAGCCTTTGTAGCTCACGGTGTTACCTTTTGGTGACCCTGGCATATTATACTGGGGGCGACGCTGGTATAATGTGTCAGAGTTGATTGATGAGCGAGGTGAACAGTAGACATTGGAGGCTTTTGGAGCCGAGGAGCTTGCTAGGATGGATGAAGAAGCGGAGTAATAGAATGCCTTAGAATTCCCATCCTTTGTGTAATAAAAAGTACTCTAGTTGGATCTATGTTGTAATAATGAGCTTGACTCTTAGTCTTTTAATTCAATAAAATGTTTAATTAACGTACCCAAAAATGGGGGCGTTATAGTAAGTACGCCCTGGCCATCTGGGCCGCCTCCTCGTCGCTCACGGGCTTGTGGTCCCAGTACTCCACGAACTGCCCGTACGCCGCCACCCCACCGCTATGGCGTGGAACTCGTCCAAGAAACCATCTCAAGGCCGCGTCGTCCAGCACTATACTCGAGTCGTACGGAATGGGGTCTCCTCCAACCCTAAGGCCCATGATTGCTGCAAAGTCGAGGGGCGTGATCGTCATCTCTCCAAACCGAAAGTGGAAGGTGTTGGTGGTGTCCCACCACCTCTCGGTTAGCGCCGTAAGCACGGCGTGGTCAACCCTCACCACCGTCATCAACTGGATGAACGGCCCGAAGCCCACCGCCTCCACCAACGCCTGTACTCTCTAGGGCAGCGCCTTGAAGTATTTCAGCGAGCTGGCTGAACCCCCGTGGCCGTATATGTCTGTCGTGTGCTGTTTCAACAAAGCAAGGAAATAGCATCAAACATCAAAAAAGCAATTGGCAAATGGACTCATGTATCGAATTCAAGAGTTAAAGCTGTCGAAACTCACCGTGGTCCAGCCTGAGGAGATGTGCAAATCGCGATCACGCAGAAGCAAGTCCTCGGAGTAGTCGGCTCGAGCGGGGGTGTAGCTATCCATCCCTACCGGCTCAAAAAAGTGAGCTCGTGGAGCGTAAGTCGCGATCGTGAACCCAGGGCGTTCCCCTTTCAGGTAAGCCCTCACCACATCGACCGCGGTGACCCACGCCTCAACGGTCACCTCTGGCTCTGGCCCCTCCATCTCCATCTCCTCCGCCTCCTCCTCCTCTATCCCGTGTCCTCCCACATCCGACGCCCCCACGCCGCTCAACAAAGCCCCTAACAGCAGCGCTGAGGCCCGATCCTCCGGAGTCTCAGCACCTCTCAACACAGCCGCAACCCCAGAGTCGAGGCCGAGTGCGTCTAGGATATCCCGCGGCCCTGGGGAATCCAAGAAGTCACCCTCCTCGAAGGGAACGGGGTGTGAGGCCCCGATCCCACTGTCTCCTCCCCTCGGTACCGCTGCCGTTGATCTCAAGGCAGGGGTGGCCACTACGCGGCCACCCACCACCGTCTTGCTCCCAACCTCGGCCCGTCGCTCATCGCCGGCCCGCTCCGCGGCCGCGAGCAACTCCTCCACAGTAGGAGTAGGAGGAGTGCTCGTGGCACCTCCACTACTGCTCGTGGCGCCAACTCCGCTGCCTCCGGCCTCCCCGCCACTCGTAACCTGGCTGCTGTCGCCTCCGCGGGCAGCCGTGCTCTCAGTCTCACCCTCGCTACCGCCTCCCGCCACTGTAGCATCTCCGACGGCCCCCATTTCCACCTCTCGGCTGCCACCAGTGTCGCCCTCTGCTACCAGCGCCGCTGAGTCCACACCTGCAACCCTCTCGTCGCCGGGCGTAGCCACGCTACCACGGGTCTCGCCCATTGCCGCCGCGCCATTGCCAGGCGTAGCTGCGCCACCGCGGGCCTCGCCCACCGCCGCCCTTTCCTCCCCACCGGCCATCACCTCGCCTACCCCTACCCAGGAGGCCTTCGGCCCCTTTCTCCGTACCTCATGCACCACCACTGCCCACCGAAATATGGCTGTGATTTCGAGATCTTTAAACTGAGCCATTCAGGAAGGTGAGGTTTCGATCGAGAAGAGGGAGAGGGAGAGAGAGAGATCGTCCAGAGTGTGAGAGGGATCGTCGAGAGTCAGAGAGAGAATGGGAGTGTATCGTCGCTCTGGTTCTCGAGCGCTCAGGAATAGGAGTATGTGATCCCAGATTCGAAGAAGAAGATGAAAGGACAGTGGACCCCAGCTGCGGTCTCGAGCGCTCGAGACCACTCCTGAGCGCTTGGGAGTGGTTCTAAGCGCTCGGGTCTATTTTCGTGCCCTGTACCAAGTTTCCGACATCCCGGGCATTTCTCATTTCTGAAACTTTCTTATTTTGCAATTTATTTTACAAAATAAATCTCAGTCCTGATTTCGTGCGTATCAAAACAGAGCAGCTGATCACGAACTTCATTCGTTAGTCCACTTTTGGCTCACGTTTGAAAATCGGTATTTTATTTTGAAGTTGATCAAAATAGTCTAACCATTCCACTTTCATTGCATTCCCAGAATATTTTATCCTTGTTTTGTCCGCCAAACAGAGTAACAGGTGGACCCTCTGTGTGTTTATCTTATCAAAGTCTTGTCGATACTTTCTGCTGCATGCATTACGCGTGTTTGCATTTGCCCCAAAGAACTACGCTGGTCTGATCCCTGCAGAAAAGGGTACGTAGGCAGTCCGAAAGGACACGACCTCGTGCATTAAATGTCTCCACTTGCATTTGTCTTTTGAATTAAGGATTTGATTTGTTTCGAATTGGGCTGTCTCAATCTTTGGACGTCGCTCGTATCCAGACATGATGCCGAGCGTCGCCCAAAGAGGGGCAACTATAGACACCCCAATTTGGACTCTTCGAATTTCCTTAATTTGTGGCCCTAAAGCTCCCCAATGATGAATTCGGATTAAAACAAGCCTTGTACAAATTGAGACTTTGCTTCTTGAAAGATTTGAAAAGGGAAATAAAATGGTCAAAACTAATCTCAAGCGCTTGGGAGCACTCCCAAGCGCTCAAAACTGTTTTTCAAAACCATTGGCTTGGCTCACTCCCGAGCGCTCGAGAGTGAAGTCCCAAGCGTTCGAGACCACTCTCGAGCGCTCGAGTCCTCTGTGCTGCCCAATGGATGGCAGGGCTTCCCACTATCCATGCAACCCATCATGACAGCCATCTTGAGCCGGCTGAGGTTTGAGTTAACACTTAACCTCAGTCAGAGAGGATCAGGCCAGAAGATTTTTACTCTTTAAAAAAAGATTTTATTCAAATTCATTTCATTTTGCAAACCATAGGTTATATTGCCTATATATATAACCTATTTTCAGCTGAAACAGGACCACGAAATTTCTCTCTCTAAACCCACCCCCCCCCTCTCTTTCTTGTTCAAAGCAAAGACTTTCAAACTCAAACTTGTTTTCCAACCACAAAAGGTTTTCAAAAGCATCAAGGAAAAGGCAGGAAATCCAGAACACTCCTAGCTGCTGATTTCTTGTATTCTTCTCTCTGCATTCACTTTTCAAAGCCATTCAAGGAGCAAAGTTCCAAGCAAAGGTAGAAAATCTTTCTACTTCCATCTCAAACAAGAGGCTGTTTTCCCTTCTTAGAGGGGTCTCTCAGCCTGTCCCAGTCTTTAATACTGGGTGCATGGTTGGGAGACCTTAGTGTAAAAACAAGAGCAAAGGGATTACAAAACTTTTTTTTGAAAACCTACTGGAATCACTTTCGAGCGCTCGAGAGTGCTCCCGAGCGCTCGGGACTGTTTCCAGTTCCATGCATGGCATTTTTGGTAGGGCAGCAAGCTAGGGTGGGGTGCACTCTTAGATGAAATGGTCTTATGGTAACATGCAGACATGGAAAATTCACTTTCTCAAAACAGAAGTGTTTTTCACCAAGTTTTAAGTAAGAACAAGATTTTCCAAGGTTAAAAAGAAGATCTTCTCCTGGGAAGGACCAAAACAAGAGTGTCTGCATGTTGAGATAATGTCATTTCCCATTTGAGAGAAAGCTGATAGGCAGCTCACTCCCAAGCGCTTGGAACCATTCCCGAGCGCTCGGGAGTGCCTGCATGCCACTGCAGTCCATTATTTTCCCCATTTTGCCATGTTTTTGACATTTTGCATGCATGGACGTGCTCATTTGCTCTTAAAAGATGTAGATCTAATTTTGCTGAGGCAAGGATGCATGATTTGGAAGATTGAGATTTTTTCTCAGTCTATCAAGTCCTCTGCTGAGCCTGTGATGTACTTAAAATCATTTCACTTCATAGTTGTTAGCATTATTTCCTGTTTGTACTAACAAAATTCGCAGGTTGGGCATCTGCACTCCCAAGCGCTCGGGACCACTCCCGAGCGCTCGGGACCACTCCCGAGCGCTCGGGACCACTCCCGAGCGCTCGAGAGTGAAGTCAGTAGGCAGGGTTCCATTTTTTGTTATTTAGTATTCCTTTACCACTTTCATCACCTCCTGTACACATGCACATGCATGCACGCCTATTTGGTATACCCGTGAATACATGCTACTTGTCTAATGAAACAAAATCCCTTTGAAAAATCCCACAAACATTTATTAGAGAACGACATCGCGTCGGGCGAGGGGGGTGCCGTAAAACCCTTCCCCCCTCGTAATATGGCTTCTGAATCCCGAAACGAATCTCTGGTTTTCAATTTCAAATCAATCATTTTCAAAACAAAACGATTTCTCGGGTGATAGACCATAAATCTGGGTGGCGACTCTTCAAAATTTTCAAATCGATTGAAAAGAGGTGTGCAATTTTTCGGGCCGCCCCGATCCACCCTGGGCTGTGGTAGCCCACACTACCAATTGCACTTCCAACCCTAATTGAACCTTTTGAACCTTTCCAAAAGGAACCCTTTGGACCAAAGTCATCTTTGACCTTTACCTATTGGACGATAGAAGTTAGGGAAATCTTTATCCATTGGACAATAGGCTTTCTACCTAAGATATTTTATTAGATTTGACCAAGGTACACTTATATAGTATTATATAGGCCTTTGTACACATGTTTGAAAGATGTATATATAATATTCCAATATTATACTTTACTTTGTTATCCATTGGTCCATAAAAGTTAGGGAGAATATTACTCATTGGTCCATAGCTTAGTCTTGCCACCAAGTACTAGACCAATTAGTTTAATAGATTCACCATGAGTCATTGTACTTATATATATACATTATGCAAGCATAGTACTTTCCATCTTTATCCATTGGATAATAAATGTTAGGAGAATTGTTACCCATTGGTCAATAGGTCAGTCTTTCTACCTAGTACAAGATCTATTAGTTTAATAGATTCACCATTAGTCATTGTACTTATATATATATATATATATATATATATATATATATATATATAGTACCTCCCATCTTAGACCATTGGTTAATAACTACAAGGGAAATGGATGACCTTTGGATAATAAAAGTTAGGGTAAATATTGTTCATAGGATAATAAGTTAGTCTTTCTACCTAGTACTAAGACTTATTAGTTAATTACTTATTAGATATGACATATGGCTAAAAGAATAAAGAAATAGATATGATATCTAGCCCTAGGATTCTCTTTGTACTACAATATTATATTATACTAGAACATGTGTCAATTTGACATTGTTTAATGGGGAATTTTGACTAGAAATCTTCCTAGATCACATAAGTACCTTATGTACTTTTATACTAGGTCAAAAATCTACACATATATATATATATATTATTTTGCTTCTTTAACCTTTGCTCCATAAATGCTAGGGAAAATATTGTTTATTGGATAATAGAAGTAGTATTCCAAACAAGTACTAGGATCTATTATTTAATCACTTCTTAGATTTCGCATGAGATTATATAGATATGTAAATACCATATAATATATTGCCCTAGGATTCTATAAGTACTATAATATAAGATATGTGCCAATTTGTCATTGTTTAATGGGGGATTTTGACCTAAAAATCTAGGTAGATCATATAAGTACTAGTGTACTTTGTATTATTTCACTTATATATATATATTAATCAAGGGAGAAAGAGAGAGAGGGAGAGAGAGAGAGAGAGAGAGATAGGAGAGAGAAGGAGATTGATGTACACTAGTCTTGGATTTTCTTCTACCAAATCCTAGTTTTAAATTTACCTAAGTACTTGTACTTGTGAAAGAAGAAGAGATGAGAAGATATGAGGGAGATTTAGAGTACAAATCTCTTACAAACCCAATCCATACTCTTTCTAGTCAACCACCAACCATTGTCCTTGCATGCATGTATATATATATATATATGTACATTGCACTAAGAGGAGAAAGAGAGAGAGAGAAAGAGAGAGAGAGGCCGAGAGAGATGGATGGAGAGAGAGAGAGATAGGCCGGATGGGAGAGGGAGAGAGAGAGTGTGATGTGTGCAACTTGTACTCACCCAACCTAGTCATAGTCCTTTGGCCAACTTCTTGCATCACCAAAGGACAACCAAATCTAGGGTTTCTTACTCTTTCCTATCCAATCCAATCTTCTAAGTACTAGACTAGACCAAAACCCAATAGAATAACCTAGATTTGTCCTAGATTGGAAGAAAGAACAAGAAAAATCTTTGTAGTCTTTCAACCTTTGTACTTATATATATGTACATTGTACCAAGGAGGGAGAGAGAGAGAGAGAGATAGCCGAGAGAGGGGAGAGAGAGAGAGGCCGGGAGAGAGGGGGAGAGAGATTGTGTGATGTGTGCAAGTGTACTCACTATTTTAGTCAAGATCTTTGGCCATCATCCTACCTCATCCAAGTACCATCAAATCTAGTCACTCCATTAACCATTGGACAAAAAATGTTAGGGGAAAAATTGTCTCTTGGATAATAGACCAACCTTTGGCTATAAATAGTACCCATTCCTTCCCATTTCAACTCATACCTTCATTTCTTCAACTTCTCTCTCTAGAAAGCTTAGTGTTCTTGTTGTTCTTGCTTGTTCTTGAAGTTCTTCCCAAGTCCTTCAAGAAACTCATCCAAGGCCACCACTAAACCGTCACTCCACCACCCTGTAGATCCAAAAGTTTTAGTAGTGTTAGTCAAGATCTAGTTTCGAGAGAAACCTTTCTCTTTCGAAGCTACCGGAAGCCATCCTTAAGAAGTTACTCCGTCCTACCGCCGACGTACCATCTTTCTTCCGTAGTCGTCGCTACGGCCAAGAAGAACGGTAGATTTTCCCTATCTACTTTTCCTAAGTATACGTAGTTAATCTTACTCTTAAGTACATGTGTAGTTGATTATGTTTCAATAAACATATGCTGTTTTGAACTTTGAAAAGAAATAACGAATTTTGAGGATAATGTTGTGACCCTACTTTAAGTATTCGTATTTTGATCTTTAAGATGATTATGAACATGTATACTTGTCTTACTTGTTGCTGATAAAGCATAAGTGGTTTACCACTCCAAAGGTGTCCGTCCATGTGGCACTATGCTTTACCTTGTATGATTAAATGTTGAGCATGATGATGTGATAAAATGAGCATGCTGCTTAATATAGAGTTGGATGATCTTGCTAGTTTAGTTTTAAGATTACAATGAGTGATTTATGTGTATGTATGTGAAAAGTCCTACCGCGGAGTCGATGCATGTAGCGAGACACGGAAATCGAGAAAGTTAGAAACATGACACATAGGGTGTGGCTAAGGAATGGAAATGTTTGAAATGGTAAAATATCTTTGAAACTACATTATGATTAAGAATGGGAGTCATTATGGGAGTACGAATGATGTATGATCATGTGCATGAAAAGTCCTACCGCGGAGTCTATGCATGATAACGAGACACGAGAATCAAGGAAAATAGAAACATGACGCCTAGGGTGTGGTTACTAAAAAAGTGTGTTTTGGAAAAAGGAAAGAGTTTGAAAATCGCAATGTGGCCGGACTTGCCCATTGTGGGAAAGGCGTTTTTGAAAAAGAGAAATGTTTTTTAAAACCGCAATGTGGCTGGACTTGCCCATTGTGTGGTGTGCGTGTGTAAAAGAAAGATTTGTGATATCGGATAAAATATTTTTGAAACTACATTGTGGTCGTTTGCCCAATGGGAGTTGTGTGTGTGTGTTCCAATGGAAATCCGTGGTGGCGGAACCATTGTGAGGTTGTGTGTGTTCCAATGAAAATCCGTGGTGGCGGAACCATTGTGAGGTTGTGTGTGTGCCAATGGGAACCCGGCGCGGCGGAACCATTGTGAGGATACTCGAGAACCCGGCGCAGCGGAATCGAGGTTGGGTGTGTTCCAATGGAAATCCGTGGTGGCGGAACCATTGTGAGGTTGTGTGTGTGTGCCAATGAGAACCCGGCGCGGCGGAACCATTGTGAGGATACTCGGGAACCCGGCACGGCGGAACCGAGGTTGGGTCTGTTCCAATGGAAATCCGTGGTGGCGGAACCATTGTGAGGCTGTGTGTTTTAAAAACCTCAATGTGGCCGGACTTGCCCATTGTGTGGTGTGCGTGTGTAAAGGAAACGATTTTTGAAATGTTGATTTGGTGAATAAAAGGTAAAATGGTGACACGGTCTACAAAACGCTGCATAGAAGAAACTGTGATGAGACGGACACTTACGCTAGTTGAGTAGTGATTATGCATGTGTTGTTATTATTTGGATATATGTGTACTATGTGACTTGCTATGTGTAAGTTAAGGGTTAGTGGGTATAGGATTATTCTGCTGAGCTCTTGTGACTCATGGTGTTACCTTTGGTGACCCTGACATATTATATCGGTGGCGACGCTGGTATAATGTGTCAGACTTTGTAGATGATCAAGATGAACAGTACACCTTGGAGGCTTTTGGAGCTGAGGAGCTGGCTAGGATGAAGGAGCAAGCGGAGCTGTAGTTAGGAACCCTAGAACCCCTTCATTGTGTAAATATTGAACTCTTGTGGGAGTTTTGTTGTAATAACGAGCCAGACTCCATTTGATTTTATCAATAAAATGTTTATTTAACGTACCCAAAAATCGGGGCGTTACAGAATGGTATCAGAGCTCTAGGCTCAACACTCGGCCATGGGTGGAATGGGTAGAACCATAAGATAGTTTGACCGTTGCACAAATGTGAAATTGAGTTTAAGTTTACCGTCCCAAATTGGGTGGAATTCTGGCAAAACAATCTTCGGATTGAAGCAAGGTGTGGAAATTGGCAGTACCACCAAGCTGGGAATTCCCGAACAATTGGATGATGACTTAAATCAAGGATCGAATGTGGAAATTAGAAACTCCAAGTTCCTTAGAGTTAAGAAAACCCTTGCCTTAAAGATGCTACTACTTGAGGTTAAAATCTTTCCTTGTAGATAAACCGCCTAGTCAACCTGTTAGCTAGAGCGGGGTAGCAGCAGTGTAGTAGTATTAGAATAAGGTCCCAAGAGTCGTAGATGCACTTGTGGTACACTAAGGCAAATCGGACCATGTAGGAGTATGTAGGATCGTTTCAACTTGTATTAGGAAGAATCTTATCGTAGGTCTTTACTTACCATTGTAGTAAAATTTTAACTCCCTTTTATCTATGAGAAGCTTGCTTCATTTGAAAGGGTACTGTCACACACTACCCGTTAAGCAATTTTATTTACTAGTTCGTTGAAGAGCCGTTCTTGGATATATATTTTCCCACGCCTCTTAAGGAACGAGAGCTGAACCTAGCACCGAGAGCCGAGCCTAACCCCAATCGGCGCGGCAAACCGCACCTCCCAAACTCCAAAATTTCAAATTTAAAAATTTAAATTTCAAATCTTTTCCCTCCTCAACACACCTCTTCCGCCCCTATATATATCCCACCACCACTTTCCATCTCTTCATCTCCCTCACCATCCTAACCCCTCTAAATCACTATCCTATCATACCGAGCCATGGCAACCCGACGACGAGGATTTCCGGAGGATGCCGTGTTCCAAGAAATCGAGCGAGCCAAACTAACCATGTCAATCCAAACCCTATGGATGCAACTCTTCATCTTCATTTTGTTTTGCGCGGTACTCACAATAAGCATGCCACGGTGGTTCGCTAGGAATGATCATCTCAACACCTTATGGTTTTGGGCTCTCGTTGTGGCCGTCGCACTTGCAGCTATCATAAAAGAATACGAGCGTCGTTGGAACCAAGCTTTCAATGAAAGATGGTAGAGAATCCCAATGCAGGCGAAGCATGGCAGTGGCACCATAGCCATTATCATCTTTTTTCTTACATTTTCTTGTATCTGATGATGCCTTCGGGTGAGTATGATGTTGATCTTATTTTACCTCAAAATTTTAAACTGCTTGCCTGCAACAATTTGTCTTGATCATTATACACTAGCACTAGAAACAAAACCCCTAAGTACGAGTGTGAGAGTAACATCACCATAGGGAGGGGAGTATAGCTGCTAGTCTAGTGTGTAGAGAGTGCAAACTAGAAGTAACTAACCTTCGCTAGACCTACGACCTTAGAGTAATCAAACATGGTGGATTTCGACGTAATCCTGAGAATGGATAGGTTATCAGCACATCGAGCGGTCAGAGACTACCGTCGGAAGGTGGTGACGGCATATACCCCTAATAAGACTCGTTTCCAATTTAAGGGGGATAGACAGACAACGAAAAGATCTAGGTGACAAAACCAACTGTTTGGATAGCTATCTAGCTTCCAATTGGAAGAAGCCGAAAGAATGGAAGTGGGATTACCACACATCGTGTACGAATACACCAATGTTTTCCCTGAAGAACTTCCTGGCTTACCACCCCAAAGGAGAGAGAGAATTCTCTATAGAACTCCAACCGAGAACGGCACCAGTCTCTATGACCCCGTACCGAATAGCCCCTGCCGAGCTAAAGGAGCTCAAGACCCAATTGCAAGAGCTATGGGACAAAAGGTTTATTAGACCAAAAGCGTCACCGTAGGGAACCTATACATTATTCGTGAGAAAGAAAGAAGGGTTGTGACAAGGAAACTTTGTGAGGCACGGGTCCGCATGATGATTTGATAGAAGTTTTGCATTTGGCGTTGGTGTTTACGAGGGAAACTTTATCAAAGGTCGACAACGAGGCAAGCTGTTCAACGGCTGAGGCAACTTCAACCTCGTCTTGTTAAGCAAGTGATAAGGCTTAATTCGATTAACGAAACCCGTAGAAAATTGTAAGAAGTGCCTGAAACGATGTCGTGCAACTCCGTAATACTTCGAGAACCCGCCGGAGCCGTTGGGCTATGACCGAGTGGTGTCAAACCATTTTGTAGGATGCCAGAGTATTCGAATCTTATCGCTCCTAAACCTACCGTCACCCTAGGAGAGAGAATAGCCGTCAACCTAGTCTACGGAAGTTCCGAGATGGCGATATCCACCTATGTCTAACATATGATCGACAATGGCGAAGATGATTACCTCAACGTCACGCTAGTAAAGGATTGATGATAACCTGCTTCTTTTTAAGGGGGATAGATGACGATTCCAAGGCCGGTATAGTGACAAGGTCCAAACCGTAGCCACGCAACAATTTCGAGGACGAAATTATTTTAAGGGGGATAGGTTGTAACGACCCTGATTTTTGGTCAGTAGAAATTTCGTTAAAAATTTGAATTACTTGGACTTCTTTTAAAATTTCTTTTTAATACCCAAAAATCCGTCGTTACTAAATTCTAGACTTATAAAAATTAGATTTCTTCACTCCGAGCATAAGGTCATTTTCTAAAGACAAGTGTCAGGTAACTATTAAGATAAAGTCTTAGAATCCCATTTCTTGGCTAGAAATCTTACTTAGCAAGCCTAGTTAGCTTCTAACCAATTCATTGAGGAAACCTAACTACCAATTGCACTTCCAACCCTAATTGAACCTTTTGAACCTTTCCAAAAGGAACCCTTTGGACCAAAGTCATCTTTGACCTTTACCCATTGGACGATAGAAGTTAGGAAAATCTTTATCCATTGGACAATAGGCTTTCTACCTAAGATATTTTATTAGATTTGACCAAGGTACACTTATATAGTATTATATAGGCCTTTGTACACATGTTTGAAAGATGTATATATAATATTCCAATATTATACTTTACTTTGTTATCCATTGGTCCATAAAAGTTAGGGAGAATATTACTCATTGGTCCATAGCATAGTCTTGCCACCAAGTACTAGACCAATTAGTTTGATAGATTCACCATGAGTCATTGTACTTATATATATACATTATGCAAGCATAGTACTTTCCATCTTTATCCATTGGATAATAAATGTTAGGAGAATTGTTACCCATTGGTCAATAGGTTAGTCTTTCTACCTAGTACAAGATCTATTAGTTTAATAGATTCATCATGAGTCATTGTACTTATATATATATATATATAGTACCTCCCATCTTAGACCATTGGTTAATAACTACAAGGGAAATGGATGACCTTTGGATATAAAAGTTAGGGTAAATATTGTTCATAGGATAATAAGTTAGTCTTTCTACCTAGTACTAAGACTTATTAGTTAATTACTTATTAGATATGACATATGGCTAAAAGAATAAAGAAATAGATATGATATCTAGCCCTAGGATTCTCTTTTTACTACAATATTATATTATACTAGAACATGTGTCAATTTGACATTGTTTAATGGGAAATTTTGACTAGAAATCTTTCTAGATCACATAAGTACCTTATGTACTTTTATACTAGGTCAAAAATCTACATACATATATATATATATATATATATATATTATTTTGCTTCTTTAACCTTTGCTCCATAAATGCCAGGGAAAATATTGTTTATTGGATAATAGAAGTAGTATTCCAAACAAGTACTAGGATCTATTATTTAATCACTTCTTAGATTTCCCATGAGATTATATAGATATGTAAATACCATATAATATATTGCCCTAGGATTCTATAAGTACTATAATATAAGATATGTGCCAATTTGTCATTGTTTAATGGGGGATTTTGACCTAAAAATCTAGGAAGATCATATAAGTACTAGTGTACTTTGTATTCTTCCACTTATATATATATATATATATATATTAATCAAGGGAGAAAGAGAGAGAGGGAGAGAGAGAGAATCCGAGAGGGAGAGGGAGAGAGAGAAGCCAAGAGAGAGAGAGAGAGATAGGAGAGAGAAGGAGATTGATGTACACTAGTCTTGGATTTTCTTCTACCAAATCCTAGTTTTAAATTTACCTAAGTACTTGTACTTGTGAAAGAAGAAGAGATGAGAAGATATGAGGGAGATTTAGAGTACAAATCTCTTACAAACCCAATCCATACTCTTTCTAGTCAACCACCAACCATTGTCCTTGCATGCATATATATATACATATGTACATTGCACTAAGAGGAGAGAGAGAGAGAGAAAGAGAGAGAGAAAGGGAGAGAGAGGCCGAGAGAGATGGAGGGAGAGAGTGAGATAGGCCGGTTGGGAGAGGGAGAGAGAGAGTGTGATGTGTGCAACTTGTACTCACCCAACCTAGTCATAGTCCTTTGGCCAACTTCTTGCATCACCAAAGGACAACCAAATCTAGGGTTTCTTACTCTTTCCTATCCAATCCAATCTTCTAAGTACTAGACTAGATCAAAACCCCAATAGAATAACCTAGATTTGTCCTAGATTGGAAGAAAGAACAAGAAAAATCTTTGTAGTCTTTCAACCTTTGTACTTATATATATGTACATTGTACCAAGGAGGGAGAGAGAGAGAGAGAGATAGCCGAGAGAGGGGAGAGAGAGAGGCCGGGAGAGAGGGGGAGAGAGATTGTGTGATGTGTGCAAGTGTACTCACTATTTTAGTCAAGATCTTTGGCCATCATCCTACCTCATCCAAGTACCATCAAATCTAGTCACTCCATTAACCATTGGACAACAAATGTTAGGGGAAAAATTGTCTCTTGGATAATAGACCAACCTTTGGCTATAAATAGCACCCATTCCTTCCCATTTCAACTCACACCTTCATTTCTTCAACTTCTCTCTCTAGAAAGCTTAGTGTTCTTGTTGTTCTTGCTTGTTCTTGAAGTTCTTCCCAAGTCCTTCAAGAAACTCATCCAAGGCCGCCACTAAACCGCCACTCCACCACCCTATCGATCCAAAAGTTTTAGTAGTGTTAGTCAAGATCTAGTTTCTAGAGAAACCTTTCTCTTTCGAAGCTACCGGAAGCCATCCTTAAGAAGTTACTCCGTCCGACCGCCGACGTACCATCTTTCTTCCGTAGTCATCACTACTGCCAAGAAGAACGGTAGATTTTCCCTATCTACTTTTCCTAAGTATACGTAGTTAATCTTACTCTCAAGTACATGTGTAGTCGATTATGTTTCAATAAACATATGCTGTTTTGAACTTTGAAAAGAAATTACGAATTTTGAGGATAATGTTGTGACCCTACTTTAAGTATTCGTATTTTGATCTTTAAGATGATTATGAACATGTATACTTGTCTTACTTGTTGCTGATAAAGCATAAGTGGTTTACCACTCTAAAGGTGTCCGTCCATGTGGCACTATGCTTTACCTTGTATGATTAAATGTTGAGCATGATGATGTGATAAAATGAGCATGCTACTTAATATAGAGTTGGATGATCTTGCTAGTTTAGTTTCAAGATTACAATGAGTGATTTATGTGTATGTATGTGAAAAGTCCTACCGCGGAGTCGATGCATGTAGCGAGACACGGAAACCGAGAAAGTTAGAAACATGACACATAGGGTGTGGCTAAGGAATGGAAATGTTTGAAATGGTAAAATATTTTTGAAACTACATAATGATTAAGAATGGGAGTCATTATGGGAGTACGAATGATTTATGATCATGTGCATGAAAAGTCCTACCGCGGAGTCTATGCATGATAACAAGACACGAGAATCAAGGAAAATAGAAACATGACGCCTAGGGTGTGGTTAATAAAAAAGTGTGTTTTGGAAAAAGGAAAGAGTTTGAAAATCGCAATGTGGCCGGACTTGCCCATTGTGGGAAAGGCGTGTTTGAAAAAGAGAAATGTTTTTGAAAACCGCAATGTGGCTGGACTTGCCCATTGTGTGGTGTGCGTGTGTAAAAGAAAGATTTGTGATATCGGATAAAATATTTTTGAAACTACATTGTGGTCGTTTGCCCAATGGGAGTTGTGTGTGTGTGTTCCAATGGAAATCCGTGATGGCGGAACCATTGTGAGGTTGTGTGTGTTCCAATGGAAATCCGTGGTGGCGGAACCATTGTGAGGTTGTGTGTGTGCCAATGGGAACCCAGCGCGGCGGAACCATTGTGAGGATACTCGAGAACCCGGCGCGGCGGAATCGAGGTTGGGTGTGTTCCAATGGAAATCCGTGGTGGCAGAACCATTGTGAGGTTGTGTGTGTGTGCCAATGGGAACCCGGCGCGACGGAACCATTGTGAGGATACTCGGGAACCCGGCGCGGCGGAACCGAGGTTGGGTGTGTTCCAATAGAAATCCGTGGTGGCGGAACCATTGTGAGGCTGTGTGTTTTAAAAACCTCAATGTGGCCGGACTTGCCCATTGTGTGGTATGCGTGTGTAAAGGAAACGATTTTCGAAATGTTGATTTGGTGAATAAAAGGTAAAATGGTGACATGGTCTA
This sequence comes from Rhododendron griersonianum, assembly GCA_018127125.1. Classification (NCBI taxonomy): domain Eukaryota; kingdom Viridiplantae; phylum Streptophyta; class Magnoliopsida; order Ericales; family Ericaceae; genus Rhododendron; species Rhododendron griersonianum. The sequence continues at coordinate 6,159,590 of CM030798.1, read as the reverse complement.
TGAAACGCTACGTAGGAGAAACTCTGATGACACGGACACTTACGCTAGTCGAGTAATGATTTTGTATCTGTTGTTATTATTTGGATATATGTGTACTATGTGACTTGCTATGTGTAAGTTAAGGGTTAGTGGGTATAGGATTATTCTGCTGAGCTCTTGTGGCTCATGGTGTTACCTTTGGTGACCCTGACATATTATATCGGTGGCGACGCTGGTATAATGTGTCAGACTTTGTAGATGTTCAAGATGAACAGTACACCTTGGAGGCTTTTGGAGCTGAGGAGTTGGCTAGGATGAAGGAGCAGGCGGAGCTGTAGTTAGGAACCCTAGAACCCCTTCATTGTGTAAATATTGAACTCTTGTGGGAGTTTTGTTGTAATAACGAGCCAGACTCCATTTGATTTTATCAATAAAATGTTTATTTAACGTATCCAAAAATCGGGGTGTTACAAGATGTGCTGGCAACACTGGCCTCTATGGTCGAGATACCCCTGGGATTCACAATGCGGCCTCTCATGATTGAGCAGAAGGTCAAACCAGCATGCAAATGCACCTTCACTGAAGAAGGTGAGGACGATGGAAAGCCATGGTATGAAGACATGAAGAAATTCATAGAAGAGGGAAAGTATCCCTCCGGAGCCACCTCGAAGGACAAAATGGCTCTACGGAAGTTTTTCGCCCGATTTGTAGTCTGCGGAGGGGCACTGTATCAAAGAGCGCATCTGGGCCCCAATCAACTTTGCGTCACCACGGAAGAAAGCCGTAAGATAATGGAGGAAATACACGAAGAAATCTGTGGGCTGCATATGAATGGGGCAACAATGGCAAAGAAAATCCTGCGTCAGGGATACTACTGGACTACAATGGAGGTCGACTGCGCTGACTATGTCCGCCGATGTTTCAAATGCCAAACTCACGCTGATCGCATGCGTATTCCCCCTACGGAATTATATAGCATGACATCCCCTTGGCCATTCTCCACCTAGGGGATAGACGTCATTGGAAGTATAAGTCCAAAGGGAAAATACAAGCATCAGTTCATTCTAGTGGCTATCGACTACTTCACCAAGTGGGTAGAAGCAGCTTCTTATGCTACCCTCAAAGCCACTCATGTGGCCGAGTTTAGCCGCACCAATATCATCTATCGGTATGGTGTACCTCATGAGTTCATCTGCGATAATGGATCAAAATTCAAGGGAGCAACAAAGAAGCTTTTTGCTGAATTTGGAATACAAAATCATCGGTCATCCACTTATCGACCCCAAACCAATGGAGCGGTTGAGGCTTCAAACAAGAACATCAAGAGGATTCTGTGGAAGACTACTGACACCTACACAGACTGGCCAGAAATGCTACCTCTGGCACTATGGGGTTATCGAACAACTGAAAGGACTTCAACTGGGGCTACTCCATATTCCTTGGTCTATGGGATGGAAGCTGTCTTGCCAATCAAACTAGAGCTGCCCTCACTAAGGGTTCTAGTTGAGACTGGAATGATCGAAGAAGACTGGGTTCAAAACCGCTACGACGAGTTAGCATTGCTAGACAAAAGAAGGCTAAGAGCGTTATACCATGTGCAAGGGTACCAACGCCGCATCGCACGAGCCTTCAACAAAAAGGTAAAGCCATGAGACATCAAGGTGGGGGATATGGTGCTCAAAGCAATCCGTCGCCACGTTTCAGACTCGAGAGGCAAGTTTAGACCAAATTGGGGAGGCCCCTACCTTATCAAACGCATACTATCTGGAGGAGTAGCCTACATTGCAGACCTGGATGGAATGGAATTCACAACACTGTAGGGCCCTCGGTTATCGGCTCGGTAACCGGGGTACAAACCCTAAACCAGCAGCTAGGGTCCGGGCCAGGATCTTCCGACTAGCTCTCTTCGGGAGGTACCTCGGTCGTTGCCCGGACTTCGATTGTTATCAACTTTGGAGCATCGGTTGTCTTCATGCTCCAGTACTTCCAAAGGCTTCCAGGAGATGATGGTTATTGTGAGTGGGACCTATGGGGATCATGCTCCCCATGCAGCTGGCACAATCATTGAGATCTGTCCCATGTGCTCCGTAACCACCTCGCCCCCCTCGTCATATGTGACGTCACCCGAGGCGGTTACCCGAGTGTACTCTCCACGCGCTAGCTTGGAGACCAAGCAAACCTAGGTCTATAAATACAAAGTGATACATACCTGAAAGAGGTACGCAATACTATCCAAACCCTAGACCTAAACACCTTCCCTGAGATCTAATTTGATCGTCGGAGGGTCACTGGGCATCCAAAGCCCTAGTGACTTGTTGCAGGTCAGGTGACGGACGAGCGGAGCAGCGGAGGAAGGAACCTAGCCAGACACCACACTCAAGGTCCCAAAGATTCCGTTGTTCTTCATTCAATCACTTTCTGGGGACCTAGCTGTTCTTCATTCAATCACTTTCTTCCTCACAAAGATTCCGTTCAAAACTCTCCAACCTAACCATGGTGGAAGTCGACGATCAACATCGCAGCGAAGCCACCTACGGCCTCGGAAACCTCGGGGACCTGGCCGCCGGCGGACAAGGTGCTCTTGGAAAGGCCCACATGTCCGTCGGAATCGGGGCAGGGACTTCGACTCAGGAGGCAGGGGCTCCGGCCGAACTCCAGACCTACATCCGCCACCTGGAGCGGAAGATCGACGACCTCACGACGGTAGTGGAGCGCGACAGGAGCGTCCGGGACGAGTTGGCGGAAATCAAACACCTCCTCCAAATGTCCCCATCTCATTCCTCCGGAGGCCGTGGCGGAAGAAGAAGCCACCACAGCCCTCCCCGCAGCCGCGACGGAGGACAGTTGGTCGAACACCGATCTCGCCCTTCAGCCAAGGACCACCTCGAACCACCAGGCGAGGGTCGTAACGAAAGGGACATTGAGCGAAGGGAACGCTCCCGCTCCCCTAATCCAAAGGGTCCTCGAGGGAAGCGATCCGCCTTCGAAAGGCTTGGTGGTGGAAGCGTCTCCGCCTCCTCCACCCATCCAATCGGATCCAAGGAGCGTCGCCGGGAGATCACCCCAAGTTTTGCCAACGAGGACAACGCCCTCCTAGAGTTCCAAACAAAAGGGTATCGTGAGCGCCTCAAGGGCCCTCGTTCAAAGAGTCCACTCGTCCACCACCCTAAAGATGGTTACAAAAGGCTTGGTGGCGGAAGCCAAAACACTGAGCGCCTCGAGCCCTACGCTCGAGATAGCTACAAGAAGCATCGTTACGAGAGATCTCCTCAACGGTCAGGGAACTCCCAACCGAAGCGGAGGGAGTACGAGAGATCTCCTCAACGGTCAGGGAACTCCCAACCGAAGCGGAAGGAGTACGAAAGACAGGACCGACCGCTACCGAAGAAGCGTACCGCGACCGAGGGTCCAGACAGTCTCGACCGTTCGATCCGACCCCATCGCGACGCCCGTCTCAAGAGACTTACGACCTCCCCTTTCATTAGGGAGATCGACTCGGTCACCCCCCGAAGGGCTTCACCCAACCCAAATTTGCAAAGTACGACGGTAAAACCGAGGCATACACTCATCTGGTTCAGTACAAGCTGGTCATGTCTCTCTTCCTTCGCAACGAGCCTTCGGACGACGCCTTCCTTTGTAAGGTCTTCCCCGCCAGCCTCAGCAACCTGGGCCTGACTTGGTTCAATCAACTTCCTGCCAGATCAATCTCTTCCTTCGATTCTCTCTGTGACGCTTTTATGGCTCGGTTTGTCACGAGCAACAAGCATGAAAAGGAGATCGACTCTCTTCTCGCCCTACGCAAGCGGACCGACGAAACGCTCCACCAATACGCCGGTCGCTACTGGGAACTGTTCAACGAAATCGAAGGATGCGACGGTGTCATCTCCGCCCGCGGTTTCAAGCTCGGCCTCACCGCCCAAGACGAGCAGGTTTACGACGATCTCGCTCGGCACAAGCCAAATTCCATGAAGGATCTCATGACTCGAATCGAAGGTTGGTGCCAGCTTATCAAAACCAAAGCAGAGAGGGGCATGGGGAAATCTACGAGCTCCAAGGCACCGTTCACTCCGGTGTCCGCTCCAGCTCCCGCCTCGGCCACAACACCGAAGAAGCAAGTCAACAACATCAAACAGTCCCCAAGGAAGGGACCGAAGCAAGGAGACTTCAGCGCTGAGAAGACCGTCTTTACTATGCCTATCTACAGGATTATAGACCAAGTGAAGGACCAACCCTTTTTCTCCTTCCCCAACCAAAAACTCGGTACCGAAAACGGGAAAATCAAAAACCCGATAGTCCGATGTAGCTACCACAACGAGCAGGGACACTTTACGACCGCTTGCAGGCCCTTCAAGGCCTACCTGGAGCAGCTTGTCCTCGGTGGCCATCGCAACAACTTCATTGATCATGAGAAAACGAGAGCCCGGGCACAGAATGCCGAAACCAGAGCCGAAGAGGAAGTCCAGACGATTAACGTCATCCACAGCCCTCTCAATCCCGAAGCTGCCCGTATAATCCGCGCGGAATTAAATGACGCTTCCTCTTCTAAGCAGGTCATGCTTGTCGGCCCCGAAGCCAAACGTCCTCGGACCGACGACGGATCCAAATGGACAATCATGTTCACCGAGAAGGACCTTGCGCGCGTCCAACTCCCACACAACGACGCCATCGTGGTCACTCTGCGCATCGGTGCCTTCAACGTCCGACGTGTCCTAGTGGATCAGGGGAGCTCGGCTGAGGTCATGTACTATTCCTTGTTTAAAGATTTGAAGCTCTCAGATGCCGATCTCCGTCCCTCCGAGGTCCCCCTCATAGGTTTCAACGGAGCTCCGGTCTGGCCCGTCAGTTTGATCACCCTTCCCATCCGCTCCGGCTCGGTCGTACTCGACATGGAGTTCGTCGTAGTCGATGTCCCAAGCCCCTATAATGCCATCGTTGGCCACTCCTGGCTCCATAGGTTAAAGGCGGTTGCCTCTACTTATCACCAGGTGGTCCGGTTCATCGGTGCCAACGGACGACAGGAAGATCTGTACGGAGACCAAACCGCCGCCAAACGCTGTTACGTCAACGCGGTCCGGAGCAGCAAACAGACTTCCAGGGTACACTTCATCGAGGTACCGGAGGCTCTGGTTCTTGAAGACGTCAGGAGACCCGCCGACGAGAAGGCAATTGAGGATCTTGTCACCGTCCCCCTAACCGAGGATGGTTCCCGTTTCTTCCTTGTCGGTTCCTCACTCTCGGAAACCGAACGGAATGACATGGTGAACTTCCTCAAGAGCAACATCGAGGTTTTTGCATGGACCCCCTACGAAATGCCCGGGGTTGATCCATGATTCATTTGCCACGAGCTCAACATCGACCGAACCAAGCGTCCGGTCATCCAGAAAGCACGGCGATCCTCCCCCGTCCATTCCGATGCCGTTATCGACGAGGTCAACCGACTCTTGAACGCAGGAGCCATACGGGAAGTACAGTACCCTAGGTGGTTGGCCAACACTGTGGTGGTCAAAAAGAAAAACGGCAAATGGCGAGTTTGTGTTGACTATTCAAACCTCAATGATGCCTGCCCAAAGGATTTCTTCCCCCTCCCTCGGATAGACCAACTCGTAGAGATACCATGATGGCCTATATCAACGACATGGTGGTTAAAAGGATGAGGGCCGGCGACCATCTCACTCACCTCGCCGAGGCGTTCGAGATTCTCAAGACACACAAGCTTCGTCTTAACGCCGAGAAGTGTGCCTTCGGTGTAAGCTCTGGTAAATTCCTCGGGCATCTTGTCTCCCGCCGAGGTATCGAGGCCGATCCTTCGCAGCTCATAGCAATCGAGAAACTCTCAGCCCCTCACAACAAGAGGGATGTGCAGCGTCTAACTGGCATGGCCGCCGCCCTAAACCGATTTATCAGCCGCTCTTCCGACAAGTGGCAACCATTCTTCTCCCTCCTAAAAGGGAGCCGACGCAGTTTTAGCTGGACCGAGGACTGTGACCGAGCCCTACAACAGCTGAAGGACTATCTCTCCAAGGCCCCTCTCCTCGTCACACCTCGGGACCAGGAAGACTTGTTCATTTATCTCGCCGTTTGGCTCATGCCATAAGCTCGGTACTCGTCCGACAGGAGGGGCGTGACCATCAGCCCATTTATTACTCCAGCAAGACGATGATGCCCACCGAGACACGCTATCTTCCCTTGGAAAAGCTTGTTCTCGCCCTCGTCTCCGCGTCTCGGAAGCTCGCACCGTACTTCCAATCCCACCGCATTATCGTACTAACCGAGTATCCTCTCAAGTCTCTCCTCCGGAAGGCGGACCTCTCCAACCGAATCTCTCAATGGGCCGTTGAACTTGCCAACTATGAGATTCACTTTCAACCGAGGACGGCGATTAAAGCCCAGGCCCTCGCCGACTTTATCGCCGAGCTCACTCCGGCCGACGTCTTCGCTTCAAATCCAGCCCCCCACCCCGAAGCCGTTCTCCAAGCAACTCCCAGCACCGCCTGGAAGCTCTTCCATGGCGATGTATGGAAAATGTATGTTGATGGCGCCTCAAATAGTCGAGGCGCCGAGGCTGGAATCGTACTTCTCTCTCCCTCCAGTGTCTTACATGAAAGCTCTATCTCCATCAACTTTCTGGCCTCCAACAACGAGGCTGAATATGAGGCGCTCATCTCCGGACTCAAGACTGCCGAAGCCCTTGGGATTGAAGAACTTGTTCTCTACAGTGATTCACAGTTGGTTGTCAACCAGCTTTCCGAGGAGTATGAGGCTCGGGACGATCGAATGTGTACTTACCTAAGCTCTGTTGTTTGGCTTCTCAAGAGCTTCAGAGCCATTCGCGTCGAACACATCCTGAGAGAACAAAACGCTCACGCCGACGCCCTCACCGGGCTCGCTACGGCCTGTGCCGCTTCGGGACACCGCTCCATCTCCTTTAGCTCCATCGACAAACCTAGCTTCGAGCTTGAGGTGTTAAGTCAAGAGATATTCAACGTGGAGCTTGGTCCGAGCTGGATGGATGAGATCGTTGGCTACCTATGCAACGACACACTACCAACCGACAAAAAGGAAGCCCACCGACTCCGCAACAAGGCCGCCCTATTCTGGCTCAATCCAAATGGGAAGCTCTACCGAAGGTCGTTCACCGGCCCCTATTTATTGGTTGCACACCCCCACCAGGTCCCCGGGATCATCAAGGAACTACACGCCGGTGACAGCGGTTGCCACTCCGGTGGACGCTCCATCGCCCACCGAGCAATTACCCAAGGATACTAGTGGCCAACAATGAAGAAAGACTCTGAAGAATTTGTGAAGCGTTGCCAGAAATGTCAAATGTTTGCTCCCATTATTCATCAGCCGGCTCGGGACCTCAGCCCCCTCACTAGCCCATGGCCTTTCTCTCAGTGGGGCATGGATATCGTCGGTAAGCTCCCCGTCGCTCCTGGAGGATTCAAGTTCCTCTTAACTGCCACCGACTATTTCTCTAAATGGGTCGAGGCCGAACCACTGGTCACTGTTGAAGAATCGGACATCATTCACTTCGTGTGGCGAAATATAATTTCTTGCTTCGGTGTACCCTTCGCCATCTTAACCGACAACGGCAGCCAGTTCACCGGACAAAAGTACCGAGCACTCTTGGATGAATTTGGCATCAAATGGGACACTTCTACTCCGTACTACCCCCAGGGCAACGGGCAAGCCGAAGCTGCAAACAAAGCAATCTCGTCAGGACTAAAGCGACGGCTCGAATCACGCCGGGGCAAGTGGGCCGAAGAGCTCCCTCGGGTACTCTGAGGCTACCATACAACGCCTCGACCATCCACCGGCCGAACCCCCTTCTCCTTGGCATTTGGAATGGAAGCTGTAATCCCCCTCCAGGTCGGGCTCCCGACGATCCGAACCGAAGATTTCGACGAGTCGGTTAACGATGAGAACATTGCTGCAGACCTTGATCTGGCCGAGGAGGAACGGGAGAATGCAAGAATCAAGCTGGCATCTTACCAGCAAGAGGTTGCCAAGGGCTACAACCGAAGCGTCCGCCTTCGGTCATTCAAGCCGGACGACCTTGTCTAGAAAAAGGTGGTGGACAAGTCCAAGAAGAGGAAATTAATGCCTAATTGGGAGGGCCCCTTCCGGGTCCTAAAGCATCTCGGCTCGGGAAACTACAAGCTGGAGAAGTTAGATGGTTCCCCAATCGCCAAGACCTGGAATGCCAATAACCTGAAGAAGTTTTATGGGTAGCCAGGCTTCGGTCTTTCGGACTTATTTATTTGAAAAATTTTCGTTTCTTGTCAAAGTTTGATAGGAACCAAACTACTCTTGTAATGGCTTGATTCTACAACAGTTTTTTAATGAGAATTTCTTGTTTATCACTAGTCTAATCTTGTCACTTACTCTTCGTACTCGGTTCGCCATTGCATGAACCGTTTTATCCTGACTTCAGGGACTGTCCTCCGCGAGGTATTCCTCGGACAGATCCCTCACCAAGTCACCACGGCCTTTTCGGTCGTTTCAGACTTTCGGACGTCGGCGATAAGGACACTCGGTATTAATCCCGAGCCCCTTACACCGACCCTCCAATAAGTCATGCACTATTTAGATTCGCTACGTCCCGAAGCCATGGCCGATGCCATTCCCACTTCAAGACCTTAGCCCTAATCTAGAAAGCCACGCCACAATGAGTTGCTTCGGTTTACTCCCTTAGGCTCGGTGTCAGCTAAAACAAAGCAGGGGCATGCAAAATTCAAAAATTGCTAACTACTTTGCTTCGTTTTAACTTACTCAATCCTATATTCTGCCTTACATAGGTTTGGAATAAATTTTTGAAAACCTCCTCGGTTAATGCTTCGGCTAAAATCTGTTGATACTCCACAGCATTTCAACAGAAGCAGGGGCATGAGGCTCCCTTCGGTTATAAGCATAAAACCATTCGAGCATCTCAAAAATAAACAAGGCATGAAGCGGAAGAAACCATTCATTCAAAAATAGTGAAGTGGATTGCAAGTTTAAATCCTATGTTAAACTACCACTTCCAACAAGTCTTCGGTCATCTGTTCGGTACCTACTTAGCAAAAAACATTTACAAACCCTGGAACGGTAAAATCCAAATGTTCGGAACCGTCCACCCAAGTGGAAAACAAAAGAAAGGGTAAAATCCTAAGCACTGGGGGGCTGAGGGGTCTGGGCACCGTCCCCGGTTGAAGCAACGGCAACAGGAGCGGTCTGAATACCCGCCTCAGGGTTTGGCATCTGCTCGCTCTCCTCTTCTTCTTCCTCGGGCATAACAGTCTCCTCGGGCAGCACCTCGGGAAGGACCCGGAGTTCAGAGTCGGCTGGGAGATCGAACTTACTCAAAAGAGCTTCATGGCCGAACCGAAGCCCGTCCATAAAGCGGTCCCTATAAAGCTCGGCCTCAATCTCCCGAACCTGTTTCTGGTATTCTACCCCGGCTACGGCCCAACCATCGTTATAGCCCTTGTTCTTAGCAGCTTCAACCTCGGTAGCTCGGGTGACCCTCAGAGTGTTGACATTCTCCTCGGCTTTTGCAATTCGGGCTTCGGCTGCCACCCTCTCCTTGTTGCACCTCTGGAAATCCGCAAGGTAGAGATCGCAGGTTTCCCGAGCCACCTTCAGGTCATCTTCCTTCTGCTCAAGGGCCTTCTTCAGCGCCTCATTTTCCTGCTCCTGACCTTTGCATCGGTCATTCAAGACCAAGGTCCGAGCACCAGCCTGCGGGCAGAAAATCGAAGAAGAGTCACAAATGTGGACTTAGCTGACAACAATAAAGTGAAAAGTAACTAACTTACAGTGAAAAGGGCATGTGCTATCTCCGCGGTGATGTCCTCGGTCAATCCTTGGACAGCCCTGGCGTCCCTAGGAAGAATACAGCCGCGAAGCATCCCGAACGCTGTACCAAGGTTTGACACGCTGTCCGCGTGGTGAATCTGGCGCCTAGCATAGTGATAAAATTCCGGGGTCCAAGGAACCTCCTTCTGGTGGACCCACGTCCCCTCAATTCTCTCCGCAGACTCTTGGTCCTGCTCCTCCACTCTCTCCTCCTCCTCGGTAATCCGAGACGTTTCCTTCTCCTTACCTCGGGCGCTACCTTCCCCCCACGCCGAGTCCTTTTCGCCGGGGGCTCCTGCGGGGAAACAGGGATCACCCCCGAGGTCCCAGCACCAGGTGTACTAGTGACTGAGCCTCGGCCTCGGCCTTTCGGCATCCGACGCCTGAGATTTAGCACCTCACGAGCTGCAGGGTCCGACATCTCGTCGCTCAGTCCGGTCCTCTCAGGCGTCTCTTGGTCAATTGCCTCTCTTACGACACCTTGAGGCTCGGAGCTGCTACCCTCGGTCCCAGAAGCGCTTCCTCTGCCTCCTCTTCCCCCTCCTCCGCCTCCCCTTCGTCCTCCTCCTCCTCTGCCCCCTCGTCCTGCCCTCGGCACCCCTTGCTTCCTCGGTTTCTTCTTTAAGTAACTGGTGTACGAGGGGACGTAACCGAGGAGCTGAGGGGCGTACCGGCTGGTGATTGGGATTGTGTAGGCGGCAGTTATCCGAGCATGGACGGCCTTTTCCCGAAGCTCCTGAACGGTGCCTTCGGCTGCAAAAGGTTGTCAAAACATGGAAAAATCAGTACAAGTTTACAAGGAAAAGCGTTTATCAAAATAACTCGCTACCGAAGAGTAAGTTACCGACCAGGAGTTCCAATCCCAAATGGGACTCTGGTGACTGTATCTATGCTCTCCCCGGGCCCGAACATGAAGTTCCCGGTGACCGAGACATAGATACTCGCCCACTCCTCGGAGTCCGGTAGGTGATCGATCAGAAATGTGTCATTCCCTGATCTGCAGGAGAGATAGTATCGGTTGTGGCCTCGGTTAACCCCCAAAAGGTAGACACTGAAGAGCTCCTCAAGATCGAACACCAGGCTAAACTGCCTCCTCAGCTCGATGATGCTGGTAATAATTCGGTAAGAATTCACCGTGAGCTGGGAGGAGGTAAGGTTGAGGGTTCGAAGCACCCGACGTACGAATTGGTGGAGGGGAAACCTGATGCCACCCTCGTAGATGGCCATCAGGGGAAAGATCAACTCCCCTGGCTGATGCAGAAGTTTCTTTGGGTCGGTGTCTTGTAGCAACCGAACCTCGACGTCTGGAGGGATACAATAAAGCCTCTTGAACTCGGCGTAGGCTGCGGGATCCCCGTTGAAGTACTTATTCTTAAACAAGCAGGGCCTCATCGGTCTTCGGCGTCCCTGGATTTCCTCGGGCGCATTTCCAAACGGCCCCGGCCCGTGGTCCGACGTGCTTGGGGCCTCCATCTCCCAGAGGTCAAGGGAGGTAATCTCACGTGAGGCTCGGTTAGGGTTGGCCGGCTCAATCCGGTCAACTGGGATTCGGTAAAACCTCTCCCTCCAAAGCTCTTGAAAGATGGCTTCTACCAAGGGATCGTCAGAACTACTGGAGCTGTCCGAGGAGAGATCAACGACCATTCGCCCCTGCCTAAAACAAGGAAAATGTCAAAACCCGTTAGCTATATGCCTGGGGGAGAGCAAAGGGTCCTAATGCTTGGGACGAGATGGTCCTCACTCTTCGGACTCTATGGGTCTCGGTCATTCTAAAAGACCTTTCCTCCTCGGAAAGGGTCCTCGGGGGACTACAACTTTTCCCATTGGTTCGAAGGTTGAAGATAGGCCTCGGGAAGAATGTGGGCCTCGGGAAGAACAAGAATAGCAGCGGCGGGCGCCAGCGCCGCCGCGCACCAGACGATCGCGAGTGGCGTCCCCGCCCCAATGCGCTCAAAAAACGTTGAAAAACACGAAGAAAAGCACTAAAACTTGAAGATTGATTAACAAAGATCAACATACCCAAGTTTTGTGTAGAGATTCGTTGCCAAGATGCTCAAAATTGCGATCCAAAGCTTGCAAAACACGGCGGCGGCGGTTCGACGGCGTCAGAGAGTTTCGATGACTTTCTTTCTCCAAATGCTCTGAATTTATAGTGGAGCGTACGAAGGGTCGCGCGGGAAACGAAGCGTCGCCCACCGAACCGTTGGATCATCGACACGTGTCTTCATCTGACGGTCAGCAATCAGAGGTCAGAACCGAGGTCAGGTGCGCCGCGTACCGAGCCATTCACGCCTCGACACATGCCCTGAAAGGACGTTTCGTACCAATCATCTGACATTTCACGTGCCGAGGCGACCTATGATGTCACTCATTTCGGCAATGACTGACACGTGGCTCCTAGGGCGAAAGCAGGCAGCTCGGTTCTCATGAAGGTCGCTCAGTTCTCTTCAAAATATCTCATCGGTTAAGAACCCGGTTGCGCTAGTCCATCAGAGGAGTCAACTCCCCGAAGACCAGTGGTGGCGCTCCGGAAGTTGAGGGGCTATTGTAGGGCCCTCGGTTATCGGCTCGGTAACCGGGGTACAAACCCTAAACCAGCAGCTAGGGTCCGGGCCAGGATCTTCTGACTAGCTCTCTTCGGGAGGTACCTCGGTCGTTGCCCGGACTTCGGTTGTTATCAACTTCGGAGCATCGGTTGTCTGCATGCTCTAGTACTTCCAAAGGCTTCCAGGAGATGACGGTTATTGTGAGTGGGACCTATGGGGATCATGCTCCCCATGCAGCTGGCACAATCATTGAGATCTGTCCCATGTGCTCCGTAACCACCTCGCCCCCCTCGTCATATGTGACGTCACCCGAGGCGGTTACCCGAGCATACTCTCCACGCGCTAGCTTGGAGACCAAGCAAACCTAGGTCTATAAATACAAAGTGATACACACCTGAAAGAGGTATGCAATACTATCCTAACCCTAGACCTAAACACCTTCCCTGAGATCTAATTTGATCGTCGGAGGGTCACTGGGCATCCAAAGCCCTAGTGACTTGTTGCAGGTCAGGCGACGGACGAGCGGAGCAGCGGAGGAAGGAACCTAGCCAGACACCACAGTCAAGGTCCCGATTAATCGAACCCCTACAAACACCAGTCAATATTGACAAGCTGAGGAAGTACTACCCCTGAGAGATGCTCATTGGGTCGAAAACCACAAGGGTGGGTGACCCAAGCAAAAATTAGAGCAGCCTGCTAGGTCGAAAACCCGCATGGGCGGCTTAGGCAAAAACTAAGGCATAAATAAAAGTGCTCTCTAGACTGAAAACCCGCAAGGGCGGTTTAGGCAAAATCAAGAGCACAAAAGGAGAGGAAAATACCCGAGTGAACCCTAGCTAAAACAAAACAAGTCTCAAACTACGTTTATGGCCCGATTCCCTCTATGGGATACGTAGGCAATCTCTAGATTGAGATTCGGCCACTGTTATCATTATCACTTCCAGATTTCTAGGTCTATCCTAAGCATACTATCAGAACCATGGCAAAGACATTTTAATAAATCAACCAAATGTTTTATTACTTCCAAAGAAAAAGGAAAAGCATGCTCAAACAATTCTCAAATCTATGAAAGCTAGAATCAAACAAAGAACATCTTTTGAAAAGCATAAGCAATTTGTCAATCTCTAGGTCTTCCTTCTCTTCGCACTTTTGTCCTTCAAAAGGTTTTTCTCCAACCAACGCTTATACGAACCTGATAGCTTGTCAGCAGAGTTCCCAGCAACCTCTTGCATCGCTCGGTTCGGCCAAAAACTAAGCATATTGCGACGAAAGCTGGCATCGTGAACCTTGGAAACAGCATACTCAGGGTCACCCAAGACTTTGACTTGTTTAGCCCCAAACTGTCTTTGAAAGCGGGCAGGAAAGTAGAAGGTAACCTGAGTAATACCGATCACTGCAACGCCAAAATGGTTCATGGTACTTGCAGTCATGCTCTCAACACCATACCAGGGGCAAATCCATTGAATCCGATCGCCCTTGCGAGTCTCCATCCATGCCTTCCAAGCAGCCGTAGTTGGAAACTGTCTGGTCACATGACGCTCCGTGCAGTGATTTGAACTATAGGGAAGCCGCTCTGGCGCATCCCATACCCTAAGCTTTTCATAAAGCCATACCTATGGAAAACCAGGGAAAATTGCGAGTTGTGAGGACACGTAAGTCAAAACAAAAGAGTGATGAGTGGAAAGATAACTTGGCAATAAACAAGTAAAGAGTGAACATGTAGTAACAAAGGACTGCCTGAGAACTGGGTTGTGGGATTACCCTTCACTGCATTGAGACCCATCAAAGTTTCTGCCAACACTAAACCAGTAAAGCCTACGCGGTTTCCAATTTGTTGAGCGAAATCAAGCAGTATAGAATCAGCATGGCCAGAGGAAGGGCCAAGCAAGTAATAGTGGAGAAGGCAGACACATAGTGCATGAAAGCACGCTTTCTGTCGAAAAACTTGACGATGAGCTTCAGCTACACCGAAACGCTGAACAAACTGTAAGGTTTCTAGCCTTCCATTCACCATGAAAAACCTAACTTCGTGTTTCTGAACTTGGAGCAACGTCTCCAGTATGTTGCCACGGTTGAACAAAGGGTTAGGGACAATGAGGCCTTCTCTATCCGAATGACCCATAATAGCAGCAAACTCCTCGATGGTAGGACACAGTTATTCTCTTCTGCATCGAAAGACATGAAGAATGGGGTCCCACAAGCTGGTGGCTGCCCGAAGGAAAACGAAGTTCACAGGAATTTGGCGAAGAGAGAAAATGAAGTCCATACCAAAGGACTTAAAGTGTAGAGACCCGTATTTTTTTGAGACTGTATTTTTTTCTCTTGTAAACGTACGACTTGTCGAGATAGACGGTGTGGATTACGGTGCGGCGTGTTCGTGAAAGGATATAAGGGTAAATGTGTGAGAGGTGCACGTGTGAGTGTGTGGTGTGAGAAGTAGGGGATAATTTTTCCTTGGTCTTCCAATAAATTCCAGAGGAATGCTTTCCTCTTTCTCATTTCTATCTCTCGGCTCTCTCTAACTCTCGCATATCTCTCTCTCTCGGCTCATTTCCACTCTCACTCAAGAACCCATCAAAAATCACTTGAGCTCTACACAAACCCACCTCTATTTTACCTTCTATGCGCATTATTGAGCCTTAATTTCGTGGGTCAAGCTCGGGGAAGGATGAATCGGCTGATTTTGAAGTTTTGGGAGGCTAGGGCTTTGTTTGATCTCGGCTTTGATACTTGAGGTAGGAAAATCTAATTACTTTTATGTGTTTATGAGTTGCTATAGTGCTTGAGACTTGCTATTGATCATTGTATTGAGATTTGTTGTTCGATTCCTTTGAAATCCCCAAAATTCTCTTGGTGTCCCGTTTTCTGCTGCTGCCCGTTTTTCTGAGTTTTTACCCAACTTTGAACAGTCATAACTTTCTCGTCCGATATCGAAAATACGCAAATTATATATCGAATTCGAGATCTTGAAGTCAGCTTTTTAGGGCCACCAGAATCACCTTAAAACTCTAAGTACACAGAAAGTTATGATCAGAGGAGTGAAGATGTGTCAGCTGCCTCGTTTTTCTGCTGTTCCTGTCATTTTCTGGGTTTTTGCCCAACTTCGAATGGCCATAACTTCCTCGTCCGATGTCCAATTCGAGCGTATGATATATCGATTTTGAGATTTTGAAGTCATCTTTTAATTGCCACCGAAATTACATTGACAGGTTAAGTATACAAAAAGTTAGGACTATAGAAGTGGAGGGTGGTTAGTTGTTACAACTTAAGAATTAATGAGTTCGATAGACCTAAAATATTGCACAAAGGTTGAGTTATGAATTTAGGATGAGTGTTGATTGGAATGTGGTACGAGGACACATGAACAATAACTGTGAAATGATGACGATCATGGAAAATGCGAGGTGAAGTGGTTAATCGGTAAACTAACGTTAGAAATGGTGACGTGACGACTTATTATTGATATGAGTTATGTTAATGCGAGATGGGTGTAATTGTTATACTCGTTGGTATGTGGGTGTTGCCCCCTTAATGATTGCAGTATATTAGACCCTGTTATGAAGTCGTATCGACAAGTTTACATCGTGAGTAATTGTGATTATGTGAATAGACCCGGGTAAAGCCATGGTGACCCAAGTGCCTTGTGAATGCGGGAATAGACCCGGGTAAAGCCGTGGTGACCCAACTGCTCTGCGGATTTGAGAATAGACCTGGGTAAAGCCACGGTGACTCTCTTCTGGTTCGACTTAGGGAAAAGACCCGGGAAAAGCCGTGGTGACTCTCTTCTGGTTCGACTTAGGGAAAAGACCCGGGAAAAGCCGTGGTGACTCTAAGGGCGATGTTGGTTGTATTGAACTAAGAATTTGGGATATCATTGTAGTGTATGGTGACTTGTGGTAACGGATTCCGTGTGGGATTTTAAGTACGCTATTCTTATTATTATTTGTCGTTCAATCTTTCATTTGGTAGAGTGTTCGCCAAAGAGGCATCAATGACCCACCGTAGTGTGACACGTGAGAAAGACTGGTATAGGCATTCGCACGTTAGGCTATAAACGGAATCTAATCGTAGGGATGTGTTAAATGATGAGATGTGACACAAGAAAAAGAGGGTTAATGCGAGAAATTCCTTGAGTTCTTAGAAGTCTTGACTATGTCGTACATTCATATTTGGCTCTAATTGCTATTGTCTATTGTTGTGATCTCCTTCTTTTCGCACTTGTCTTCTCGTATGCACATAAAGTTAGCATAGATTTTTCTACTGGGCTAGTGTAGCTCAACCTATCATTTTTCAGGTACAAGTCAGAGGCTGTGACATGGGTTGCTGTGCTTGCATGTGATCCTACATTTTGAAAGCGACTTTAGAGAGTTAATTTTGCATCTCTTATGAGCTTTGTCTCCGGATGAAGAAATTGTAATCTTATTTTAATTATTATATTTTTTTTTATTAAATGAAGGATTTCCTGTAAACTTTTAACTTTCTTTTAACGTGATCTAGTGGTTTTAGGCCTTGGGCCAATGATGTAAATTTGGAAATGCCTTGGAGTTTGGAAATGATTTGCGAACAAGGGAAATTGAATGGCTTTTGGGTAATATTTGTACTATTGTGAGGATTTTTATTTATGGAAAACTTTAATATTTATGTTGAAAATCGAGGGCGTGACATAAAGTGTAGACGGTCGAGGCTGTTGAAGGAATCCAACTGTAGACACCCCAATTTGGCCTAATGATTATTTCAAGTTCCACCTTGGGGACCATCCCGATGATGAAATGGATATAGTGATTGCTGATTGCCTTCTCGAAAACCTTAGGACTTTCGATAAGAACTTTGAACCACTTAGAGGACCCAATCCAGAGCCATACAGCCTTTCAGACAGAAAATACAGAATCCTAGGAGAATCCATCTATCGGCCGTAACATCGATCTCACGGCCTTAACATCATTTATTCACCCGAGCAACCTGTTGCTTGAAAATCTCCCTGAGAGATCAATTCCTCGGTCGCAAGATCTATCCTTCGGCCATAACATCCATTCATCGGCTGCCAGATCCTTTACTCAGCCGCTAGATCGTCTATTTTCCAGACTCTGGAACGTTCTGTCAGACGTTTGATCCAACTACACTACCTTCCCGATGCGTTCGGGCTACACTCAGAGATCATCACGAAGAGTTAGTATTGCATTGCAATTGCAATCGTGTGTTTTGATTGGCCGGAGGGAGTTACCAATTGCCTATATAAAGGGCTTTTGGGTTCCAAAAATAATAACATCAGATTCACCTACGAAATCACCCTCTCAAGCCACGAAACTCTGTAGAAATACTCTCTCAAATCTCCTCTTTAAAAGCCCCAACCTCCCGAAGGCAGCCATCAATCCGACGATCAAACCCCGAAGTTCAAACCCTAACCCTAGGGTTCTCAAAGAAGCAATCAGTCAATCACACGCAATCCGAAGCAATCAAGCAACTGAGGGATCAAGGTGGTGAGGCCCAAATGGCCTCTGGTTTGATTTACTTTCTGTCTATAATCTTAATTGTAGCGTTTTGATTATCTGCTAACTTTTCTGTCTGGTGTGAGGAAGAACATCGACCGAGGCTTCGATCCCTCGGTCGGTACATCAAACCAGGAGGATCCCTCGGCCGTGACATCCATTCACCGGCCGCGGGATCCATCTCCCTGGGACAGTTTGTTTTGTTCTGCTTTCTGAGGCATGATTTACTTATCTTCTCGGCTCACTTTATTTACTGTTTAAAGGCTTAATTAAACAGACTATGTGTTAGAATTAAACAAAGCATCTATACGTCTTATGTTGAATAACTATGGGCCAGTCTCACGGCTGGGCAGAGAGGGGTGCCTAACACCTTACCCTTACTGTACTCTTGGCTCCCGTACCCAGAATCTCTATCAGTTTTCCTAGTTTTAATAAACTAGGTGGCAACTCTGTTTTGATGATAATCACTATCGTGTGGCGATGTTCCTAGCCATGGGGATATCCACGATCTTGGTTTATGAAGCAAGCAACCAATCGAGCAACAAACGATCAATCTGTATGGCGATGCCCCGTTTGGGAGGCGTCTACAGTTTTTGGCGACTCCGCTGGGGAATATGAGAGCCATAACCAAAAAGTTCAACATAAGATTAATACATGCCTTGTTTAATTCATTTTATCATTTGCATCGAGCGGGCAACCTCGTTGAGTTCACCTGATACCCCGGCATGACACGGGCTATGTTGGGGGTTCCAGCAAACTCCACAGTCACTCGTACCTAGTGGTATATCAAAAAGGGAATCACCCAATCACCGCCTATTATGGGCTGGTGAAAGGACTGGTGCCCTTTGACAACGGAGCACCCTGAGACTAACTAAACCTTGCATGTTTTAGAAAGCCGTAGAACTTATCAAACTAAGACAGGAACCTACAGGCTAGGAACCTACGTGCATTTTTGCTTCCAAGTTCTTCCTCACACCTTGTATCATCTGTTGTTGTAAATAACTCTTTCTGTGCAGAAGGGTTGGGATTTTTCGGCCCAAATTCTAACCCTGTACGAGCCAAGTACTAACCTTCAGGTACTCTACTTTCTTAAGCAGGCACAATAGGTAAATCAAAGAAGCAACCATAGCCAATTTTATACTCTTACAACACCCGAAGCTGCGCCAAACAGAGGTCTCTGCAGCCATCCCGCCTGTCATCCTTGTCTACCAAAACACCTTCACCACAACGGTCCCAATCACTCCCAGGAACTTCACGATCATCCTCTCAACAAACTCCTCTATCTACCAAATCCCAAGCTTCATCAAGCAATCCTCCTACCCTCATGGCAGACAACGACGCTGTTATTGTCGATCTCCGAGCGCAAATCGCCACCCTGCTAGCCGAGAAAGCAGCTAGAGATGCTGAGGACGAAGAAAGATCAATGGAAGACGAGAATCCTCACAAAGTAGTGGTGGCAGAAAGTCCTGAACTGACCAAGCAAGTCAAGGAGATCAAACAAGCTTTGGCCCATTCACAAGGAGATCAAATTTTGGATTTCGAAGGATTTTGCCTCTTCCCAGAATCTAAACTGCCTGAAAATTTCAAAATGCCAAACATCGAAAAGTTCAATGGAACTGGCAACCCTACCAGTCATGTTCGACACGTCATTAACACCCTGAAGCCAATGGGCTTAAATGATGAGCTCATCGCCCAATTGTTCCAGCGAACTCTCACTGGAAGCGCCCTCGACTGGTTCCTCACTTTGGAATTTGTGCACTATCAAACTTGGCCCGAAATTGCCAACACTTTTGTCAAACAGTATGCATACAATGTCCAAATTGAGTTAACTACTTGAGACTTGGAGATGACCAAACAAGAATCCAATGAGGACTTTGCTACCTTTGTGGCGAGATGGAGGGAAAAGGCTGCCAAGATGAAGAACCGCCCCTCCGAGGAGGACCAAGTGAGGATAGTTGTCAAAAATCTGCAACCCAAATACCTTAGGCATATCTATACACAGGCTATCACCGATTTCAAATGCTTGCATGCCACTGGGTTGCAAATCGAAGATGGAATCAAGTTAGGGCTCATTGGGAAAGAAGAAGCTCCTCCATCTAAGAAAACCTTTTCCAGCCGTACATCTCACGCCTCTGTGAATACCCTTGGCACATCCTTGCCTCAAGACCCTTTCCAAGCTAATTCATCCCGGAATTCAAATCGCCCTCGCCGCAATTTTGACCCTCTTTACATGACCTTGTCCCAAGCTTTTGACCATTCTTAGCCGTCAAGGGCATCTCAAACCTTTAAACAAACCGCTTCCTTAGCCACCCTATGGCCCAAACCATGGTCTTAACAAACAGTGCGCCTACCACCAACACCCTGGGCATGAAACAGACAACTGCATGCGTCTCCGCCATGACATTCAAGACCTCATTGATAGCCGAACTATAAAACCTCCAAAACCTAATGGGCAAGCCAACCCACTCCCTACTCATAATGCTGAACCGCCACCCCGAAATATCAATCTCATAAATCTATCTCACAACCCCACATACAATCCTAGTCAATACATTGTCCAAAACAACCAAACCAAACCAACCTTAACCTTCTCCGAGGAGGACGAGTGTTTTATGATGGAGGAGGAAGAAAACAATGAGTCTGATCAGTCGGAAGTGATCGATCCTGACATGTCCGACATAAGTAGCAGAGATCAAACAAAAGAAGAAAAGCTAAGGAAATGGAGAGAACATTCCTGGGCAAAACACAATTTGGAAGATCCAGACATTCCATTTGTAGAAGACGATGAGTGGCTCCGTATTTGGTTTGAGAATAGGAAGAAGGAAAAGGAAAGGGTCATCATGATGAGAAGGCACGCTCGCTTCGAGCCTGCCCAAATAGTGGTACCTATCAACCGTCCCAAAATTCCAACACCGCCCATTGTTTGGGAGACAATCAATCTCATAGAGAAGGTGGAGGAGTTCCAAATGCAATCATGGGTCAATCCATACGAAGAATGTGACTATAGCCAGTGGATAGAGGAAGAAGAGGATTTGGATTTCACATATGCAGACCCGTATCAAACAGGGGAAAGTGATTTCGGCGAAATGCAAGGAGAATGCGATGATCCCATCTCCCTAACATCGTACTATTCAGCCAAGTAGAAGTGACTGGTCTCTCTTACGACTGCACAATCAATAAGGAGGAAGAAAAAGTGATGAAAACCCAGGCTGACGTTTCCATTTGGGGACCACTCATGTCTCAAAGAGGTAGCTATCATGCAAGCTGTGAAGACGGATCCATTTCAAGGGCTCTGTTTGGCAAAGAAAAGGGTGGAAAAGAGTATAAAGTTGCGAAAGACAAGAAGACAACCCCTAAATGCCGCAAATAGCTGAGAAGTCACAACATGGCAAAGGACATTAAACATTGCTTTTGTTTCCTAAAATCAAACTAGAATGTGTTTTGGGTCCTTGTTTGGGCATTTTATTTCTGCTAAGAGAATTCTCATTTTTTATCTTCCAGATTATGCTTATTTTAACAATCTAAATTCCTAAATTGCAATTGCCACGCACTATAATCTCTTTGCCAAACAAAAGAAAATTCAAGGAATCAAGTTCTTTATGTCCCCGACAAGAAGAAAGAATGGATGAACTTTAGTCGCTTGAAGAACTAGGTTTTTGTCAAAACTTGGAAAGAAGACACTATCGCCGTGAGAACACTTAGGGTTAGCTCGCCCATTGTGAAGGTACAAACGCAATAGGAGATTCAGAAAAAGACATCTTCATCAAATTCCTCTCCAAAACCCTCTTAAAAGAGGAATGCTCGTTGGGTAACCTATACACCCAAGCAAAAGTAAGAGCAGAGCCTGCTAGGACAAGAAAATGCAAAAACGCAGCCTAGGCAAGAGATAAGGCATTCAAAAGCTCGCTAGGGACTCAACCTCCATCAGGTAACCTAGGCAAAACTTAGAGCATGTGAAAAGAAAAACCAAGAGTGAAAACCCAACCCCAAAGGTGGTAATCTTGGAACTACGTAAAAGGCCTGATTCCCTGATTGGGATACGTAGGCAATCTCACATCGAGACGCGGCCCAAACATTTGAAGAGAAGGAAAAACATCAAAAGGTTTGTGCTCAACGATAGGTATAGCTAACCCTGCGTATTGAGCTCTCAAAAGATGAGTATGCTTTTCTCGAGGAATTGACAACAGCAATAGACACAAGAATTATAGTTCATCCCTTTTAACCTAAAGGTCATTTACACAATAAACAGGATACCTCGAAAGCTCTCGAATTTGGCAAAAGCAAAAGGCAAAAATCAAAACCAAGCATAAGAAGGAAGAGAAAAGGGGATGCCACTTGGCCAAAGCAAAGTTTACCCTTGGAAAATCAAAGTAACAGCCGAAGAATTGATACATCGGCCACAATATCGAGCAATCGATTCTTCGGCCAGTACTCCATTTTACACAGATTACTGTCTATCAGCAAACGCTTGTTCAAAAAGCCATGTTCTGACTATCACATACATATCTTAAAGCATTCAGGGATACGAAAAGCTCTTTTCATTTCATGAACAAAAGTTTAATTACAAAATTCTCGCTGTGGTTGCTTTCACTATACAATTTCTGCTTGCCTCTTTCACTAACTACGGACAGGAAAAGAGAAAATCCTAAAAAGCTAGTCATGGCGGCGTCTTTGAGACGGTCTCTGAGATGGGGACTGCTCGTTGGTTCCCACATCCTCCCCACTAGCAGCTGGTGCTAGCTCAGCCTCAAGCTGCAGCCAAAGAGGATACGAACATCCAGATTCAAGGAATGATACAAAGCAAATAAAACGCATGAAGAGAGTCATACCTCGAGGATCCTACGGCGTTGTCTCCGAACCAAAGCCTCTGTGCTCTGATAGGCATGAAGCCATTCATGCACTATCTCAGCAGGCACCTACGGAAACAAACCAGGCATTTCAAATACAGGAGCGACATATATAATGATAAAGCAGGAAAGACAAAGTTCAGAAATAGGGTAATACCTGTGGAACCCCAGCTGGCAGCATATAAAGCTGGGTCGCGTAAGGAGTAAGGGCCAGGCGCTCCTCCTCCCCATCATCAGAATGGAAGGAAACAAAAGAAGGGGCCCGCGGCCAAACAGGAGCAACAGGAGGAACAACAGTAGCTGAAGCTAAGAAAACACTGCAGTACTCCGTGTAGTCTCCTGCCTGAAGAAGCAAACCTGCCCAATCCCTGATCCGAGCATTCTTCAAGTCCTCCTTAGACATCAAAGAAGTGGACCTCATCGATGTTGGTGGAGGAGGAGGAACAAACTGAAGCGCCTCAGCACGCGGGCGCCACTGACTAGCCACCCGATCGCCTCAGCACGCGGGCGAGGTATACAGTTTGCATCTCCATGTCTAGTCTCAGGGGAAAACTGGAGAAGGTGCTCGAAAGCACAAAGCTGAAAATCAGATTAACCAAAACAAGTTCAATACTAGGAGAAGTCAAGACAGGAAAGGAAGCAAGAGAGAAAGATATATACCTCAAGCGTCCGATAGTGACCGCCAAGTATGGGACTCTTGTCCCATGAGCAAGCTCCTAGATTGCCATACAAAGTGGCCAAAGCAGACAATCCCCAATCAAACTCTTTAACGGCCTCCAAACGCTACAAAGGAGCCAGAAATTGTGTGTGTACCGAGCCATCCTTGTTGGCAAACAACGTTTGCCCAAGGAGGTAGAGAAGGAAAGCCCGCGTCAGCTGCTCCATGCTTACCTGGTCAGAATATCGGCATTCATATAAGTCTTGCTTAGCCAAGAAAGATCGATGTGACCTCGAGAGCGAACAGGGGGCACCTTGCCCAAAAACCACTCCAAAGCACCCATTCGCTCCCAAAGCCTGGGGTCAACCCGAAGAGGAGCTCTGCCTACTCGCAGACCAGTCAAAAGAGAGAAGTCGCCAGGCGTGATTGTCATCTCGCCAGCAGAAGGGAAGTGGAATGTGTTCGTAGTATCCCACCACCTCTCAACCAGCGAGGTCATCAACGACCAATCCATCTTCGGAAGATTGAGGCCCAGAACAAACGCCTCGAAGCCCGCAACACGTACCAGTTCCCAAGCCTGCTCTGGCAGTGTCAAAAATCACATGTGCACCTCCTTGCCTCCACCACGAGCCTCCAGTCTCCTATTTCTCTATCAAAGACAAAAAGGGAGTTAATCTCATGATTACATAAACAATGGAAATGCTAAGGGGCATCAAGTCAACATTTAAAAGCATGCATTGCCTAAACAGGGGGCACAATCATTTTAGCAAAACGAATTCAACTCAAACGCAAGTCCTTCTCATTCACGCCCTTAGCTAAAAGGGATTTCATCCCACAAATAAAAAGTTCACCCTTAAACCATGCAAAATTAAAAACTCCAAACTAAAGTAAACTTTTTACTTTTCAGGAAACTCACTGGTACATTGAGAACACTCAGGTGCAGCTCAGGTTCTCGACGAACCACCTTGGCTTCTGGGCCGCCAACGGGAGGGCGGTACTGCAAGAAACCGCCAAAACCCAACCTACTGTAGACACCCCAATCTGGGCTTCCAGATTAGTTTACTTACGGTATTTGATTCCCCAATGGTGAAATGGATCAAGAACACCTCGGGAATGTCGAGTGTTTGAGGTTTAAGTGTTTGAAAAACCCTTGAACCTAATCTAGCCTAAGCCACTTCCAAAGGCCAAAACCCTACTGATGCGCGCAAGGGCGCAACCATCGCGCGCCCGGGCGCACCGTCGCGCGATGGTCAAAGTCAAAGTTTGATCGTTGACCGTCGCGCACCAGGGTGCAACCCTCGCGCGCTAGGGCGCACCCTCGCGCGACAGTTTGGAACCATCGCGCGATGGTCGGTTCCCCACCTACTTTTCCAGATGCAGAAACTTGGCCACCAATGCAACCTCAGCCAGGTCTCGTGGCTGGTTGAATTCCTCTCCTGGCACCAACCAGATCCACCCTCCATGCCTATAAATACCCCCCTTATGCTTCCATTGAAAGGGTTCCAAAAAAAGAAGAGAAAGAAAGGGTTACAAAAGTTCATACACTTTGGGTTCCAAAAATCCATACACCTTGGGTTCAAGTTTTTAAAGGGGTTACAAAATCCTACAATCTTTTCACATCTCAATCAAGCATAGCCATCTTGTTACTACCACTCAAAAGCATCCAACCTCAAACTCAACTCAAAGTTCAAGCACTCATTCAAACTCGAAAAGCCAAAGGTATAGCTTACCGTGGTTGCTCTCTGTTCTGATCCCTGAGGGGGGCTGGCAGGGTCAAGGCTGGTAATCAATACCAGTCCTGGCCCTAAAGCTAGCAAGGTTTCAAAAACCGTTCTGGTAGGAACCAGTGCACGAGGGTCCCATATACTCGCGCGACACTTCGTGCCAGCGCGCGATGGACTGCGTAGGGATTGGTGTCCTACTGTTTTACACTTTACTTACATATAACTCACTGTTAAGCATGCAAAAACCCAGTTTACTGCTTTTCTTAGAGCTTAAATTGTTAGCTTGCATTTCAATATTTAGTTCTGTTCTGTTGGAGTACCCCTGGGATCATTCTGGACCTGTCCCAGAACCCAGAAATGTGAAAAACCAGACACTGGAAAGTTGGCTCGAACCATCGCGCGCTGCACCTAAACCCTCGCGCGATGGTCAAATGGAGCGTTGACCAGCGCGCCAGGGCGCAATCGTCGCGCGCCAGGGCCCAACCATCGCGCGCCCGGGCACACCGTCGCGCGACAGTTTGGAACCCTCGCGCGACTGTTTGTCCCCGACCAGTGGCTGGCCTTGCATGTTTAACTTGATTTTAGGCTATTATTTTGTCCCCACACTGTTTATGGGGTGTTTTGTTTATTTGTTGGGCTTTTCAGCCTTTAAAATGTATATTATGACTGCATAAACTGCTTGGTTTGTCCTGGGTGTACATTGGTCCTTCCAGAGCCCAGAGGGTTTGAGAATAAGAGCTGTGGGCTTAGGCTTACTGGCGCGCGCAGGTCTTGTAGTAGTGTGCGCAGGTTTGGTCAGCATGCATTGACTTGATCAGTGCATACTGGTTTCTTCCTATGCACGACACTCCAAGACAGGAGCTTTCCAGTCTGTTTAAACTCCCACATGAGTCTGTTCTCATCCTATACTAACTGCTCATTCATGCCATACTTGATCACATCCTGCAAACATGTTACAGATTTAATCCCCGATTAACTGTTCCCCCGCCCTAATTGGCTAAAAATTGATTAATAAAAGAAGAATCGCAACGTTTTCAAAATGCCTAAGTAGAGACCGATCTCCGGATTGGGCGAGAGGGGTGCCTTAAAACCCTTCCCCTCTCGTAACCTGGCTCCCGAACCCAGATATGGTTATGACGGACTGGTTCCTTCACTTTTTCAAATCAAACAGCGCGGCAGGTGCTTCGAAATACGGTTCCTTGGGTGTCAGACCTTCAAACCCGAGTGGCGACTCTGTATTTTTGAGCGCTTGCCACCTACGCTCGCGCTCCCTCGATCCGGGCCCATTGCCTTGGGAAAGGAACGGAATCCTTCTCCCATTTTAAGGGCATGCTGCCCACACCTACGTGAAGGAAGAACGTAGGTAGCAGTGTCGAACAAGCCAGGCTCCTCAATTGCCTCCTCGTCGGAAGACGGATATTCACACCTGTATGGAGGGTGCGAGGACGAACCCACAACGTCCAAGGATGGCGTGGCCATCACGCCCAAAACAGGAGAAAGCAAGCGGCGGCAACAGTGGCCGGAAGTAACGGTGGCCGACGGTGATGAAGGAGGAGAACGGCGGCGAATGGTGGAGGACGTCGGGATACTCGGACGAAACGAACGGGGAAGGAAAGTGGAAAAGGAACAAATGAGCCGTGAAATCGATTAAACCAAACTTAAATCGATTTTCTGACCTTTGGTGTTCTCACGGCCGAGACTTCGTTTCCTTGACCGAAACATCTTTTACTCGGTCGAGATATCGATCTCCTGGCCCTCCAATCAATTCCCCTCAGCGGCATCAGATCTTGCTCAGTGCACTAACTCTAGCAATTATGAAGTTCTGGGTCCGTGACCAACAGAAGCAAAATCAAGTCAGCCTTGGGAGCACCCCCGAGCCAATACAATGTGATCAGAACTAGCCTTGGGGGCATATCCAAGCACAAGGAAGCACTCTCTCCACAAACTGCTGGCCAAAAACTCTTTCTACAGCAAATCAAAATCACTCAACAGCTCCACGCTCAATAACATTGTGCACAAGTCACTCGACAACACCATCCTCCTCGCATCACCAGCAGCTCGGAGCTCATCATCATATCCACCATCATTTCAAAGGCCCTACGTAGCGGCTCTACGCCCGTATTCACTGCCAGCGGCTCTATGCCCTCACCTATCAACTCAGCGGCTCCAAGCCCACTATCTCAATTGGCTCTAAGCCGTAACAACCATCTCAGTGGCTATATGCCCATCATCTCTATCAACTCAGCGGCTCTAAGCCCACCCTCTCAACGGCTCTACGCCTGTATTCACTCACTCAGCGGCTCTATGCCTATGCCCATATCAACTCAGGGCTCCAAGCCCACTATCTCAACTGGCTCGAAGCCGTAACAACCATCTCAGCGGCTCAACACCCATTATCATAGCGGCTCCATGCCCATATTCACCCACAACCATCAACCATCTCAGCGGCTCAACGCCCATTATCATAATGGCTCTACGCCCGTATTCACTCACTCAGCGGCTCCAAGCCCTCGACTCATCAGCTCTACGCTTGCTATCCCAGCAACAGGCTCTACGCCTACTCAAGTAATCTCAACTGGCTCGAAGCCGTAACAACTATCTCAACAGGCTCTACGCCGCCCTAACAATCAAGACATCATCAATTCTCAAGCTCTACGCTTGAATGCTCAAAATCTAACATTTTGAATGCTCGAAGCTCTTCGAATGCCCAACCACTGTGTACTGGATGCTCAAGTTCTACACTTGAATGCTCAAGCTCTACGTTTGGATGCCCAACCACTGCGTACTGGATGCTCAAAGCCTGTACTTTGAATGCTTGGATTCTGCCGTCCGATTGCTCGAGCTCTACGCTCTGAATGCTCAAGTCCGGAACTTGAAAGAAGCTCTATGCTTATAGCAAACACACACGCATGGGCCCGTGCACATTTGCATCAATTGCATCATCATCATCACATCGAGTCTGCATCATCATATCTGTTCACATCTAACAACCATCATCACATATATACACTCTGCATATCTCTCATGAGACAGGTCAACCCTGCAATCAACCGGCTCTACGCCTCGGTTTTATTGATTGGTCCAGCGCCTCGATCCTTTGGCTCTACACCAAAACTTATGATGAGAAAGCTTCGTGCACAGACCATCAGAATGCAACCAGCTCTACGCTTCGATTCAAATCACGTCAAGCTCTAAGCTCCAATACCTCAGGCTCTCGCCTTATGATCAATACCAACTCCGCGCTTCGGTTCAAATCACGTCAAGCTCTAAGCTCCAACACCTCAGGCTCTCGCCTTATGATCAATACCAGCTCCGCGCTTCGGTTCTATCAAGCTCAAAGCTCCGATCTCCTCAGGCCCTCGCCTCATGACCACAACAGGCTCCACGCCTCAACTCTATCACCTTAGGCCCTCGCCTTGTGACTACAACCGGCTCCGTGCCTCTGTTCCATCACGTCAGAAACCATCACTCTCCAGGCTCTCGCCTCATGACTACAATCGGCTCCGTACCTCGGTTCCCTCATCCCCAAAGCTCCGTTCTCTAGTTACTAGCCTTGCGCCCCCCATATCTCAAACCGGCGTCCGATTCACCCCCAGCAGATGGCTTGGATTCCACCTCAATTACATCAATTCCTTCCAGCTCATTAGCAAGGATAGGCTACCCTACCGAGCTCCCCTCAGTCAAAGTAAGGATGATCAAGAAAAGCAAACGCACTTGCCGTGTACTGATCTATCCCAAAATACTAAGGAAGCTCTCCGCCAAAAACTTCCCGCAGCAGCCTCGCGCTCCTTCAACTATTCTCCACCGAAACCCTGGCTCAGTCTAGGTACGTCACTACAGCTTTTTAAGCCCGAAGGTACGTCTTCTGTCCAAACTTTTTATTTTTCTTTATCGCCCGAACTACGGTTGGTCTGAATTTCCCTTGTGGAATACGTAGGCAGCCTCCCGGCCCGACCATAACAAAATCCTTTTTCGAAAACCCTTTGGAATAGTGGTTGGACTAAATTGAGTTGCTTTTTACAGATTTGACTCTTACTCAAACATGTCTTGCGATCCGTCTGAGCTCAGTTAAAGAGGGGCATCTATAGACACCCCAATTTGGCCTAACGATTATTTCAAGTCCCACCTTGGGGACCATCCCGATGATGAAATGGATACAGTGATTGCTGAATGCCTTCTCGAGAACCTTAGGACTTTCGGTAAGAACTTTGAACCACTTAGAGGACCCAATCCAGAGCCATACAGCCTTTCAGACAGAAAATACAGAATCTTAGGAGAATCCATCTATCGGCCGTAACATCGATCTCACGGCCTTAACATCATTTCTTCACCCGAGCAACCTGTTGCTTGAAAATCTCCCTGAGAGATCAATCCCTCGGCCGCAAAATCTATCCATCGGCCGCAACATCCATTCCTCGGCCGCCAGATCCTTTGCTCAGCCGCCAGATCGTCTATTTTCCAGACTCTGGAACGTTCTGTCAGACGTTTGATCCAACTACACTACCTTCCCGATGCGTTCGGGCTACGCTCAGAGGTCATCATGAAGAGTTAGTATTGCATTGCAATTGCAATCGTGTGTTTTGATTGGCCGGAGTGAGTCACCAATTGCCTATATAAAGGGCTTTTGGGTTCCGAAAATAATAACATCAGATTCACCTACGAAATCACCCTCTCAAGCCACGAAAATCTGCAGAAATACTCTCTCAAACCTCCTCTTCAAAAGCCCTAACCTCCCGAAGGCAGCCATCAATCCGACGATCAAACCCCGAAGTTCAAACCCTAACCCTAGGGTTCTCAAAGAAGCAATCAGTCAATCACACGCAATCCGAAGCAATCAAGCAACTGAGGGATCAAGGTGGTGAGGCCCAACGGCCTCTGGTTTGATTTACTTTCTGTCTATAATCTTAATTGTAGCGTTTTGATTATCTGCTAACTTTTCTGTCTGGTGTGAGGAAGAACATCGACCGGGGCTTCGATCCCTCGGCCGGTACATCAAACCAGGAGGATCCCTCAGCCGTGACATCCATTCACCGGCCACGGGATCCATCTCCCTAGGACAGTTTGTTTTGTTCTGCTTTCTGAGGCATGATTTACTTATCTTCTTGGCTCACTTTATTTACTGTTTAAAGACTTAATTAAACAGACTATGTGTTAGAATTAAACAAAGCATCTATACGTCTTATGTTGAATAACTATGGGCCAGTCTCACGGCTGGGCAGAGAGGGGTGCCTAACACCTTACCCTTACTGTACTCTTGGCTCCCGTACCCAGAATCTCTATCAGTTTTCCTAGTTTTAATAAACTAGGTGGCGACTCTGTTTTGATGATAACCACTATCGTGTGGCGATGTTCCTAGCCATGGGGATGTCCACGATCTTGGTTTATGAAGCAAGCAACCAATCGAGCAACAAACGATCAATCTGTATGGCGATGCCCCGTTTGGGAGGCGTCTACACCAACCACTGATCAAGGACTGGTTGTGCCATATGCAAGCAACTGTTACTGACAACGCTATCAAGTTCATAGAATGCGTACTTATAGGCTAGGTTGAGTCCAAGTTCGAATAAGAATCGGATTCTAAATCCTCATTTAATTAGGTCGTTCTATCGGCCGAAACTTTGAAACGACGGCCGCAGGATCGATTCCCCGGCCCTTGAAAACCAAGGCTAACTCAAAGTTAACCCTTAGGAAGAGGAATCGATCCCTCGGCCGCCAGAATGGCTCAAAAACAGGGTGCTTCCACAGTTCTGTTCAATTCATCAAATTTTCACCGAATTATCAAATTTTCACCGAATTATCAAATTTTCACCGAATTACAAACGGTGCGAACAAAAGCATACACAATCACGTATCGGAGCAAAAGATTTTGTTTCATATAACAAGAGCTTTTTTCATCACAAGGTGAATCATTCCACATTTCCTAAACAAACTATACATCGGTTTCCTGTCGAACTAACCTATGCAGGAAGAGAAACAAAAAAACAAAAAAAGGAAGGAGAAGAGGATGCCAAATCTTCTGGTGGTCTGAACACCAGAGACCAGCTGCCAAAAGGAAAAGGACACTCCCAGGGCGGCGTATACTAGAGGAGTACTGCGGTGTAGACGAGACATCATGTGGCTCAAAAGAATCACCACATGGCCTAGAAAAATCTCCATACCGCGTACAAGCGCCACCCCAAGAGTTCCACATCACGGAAGTAAGCCCCCCCATGCGAGGGTCCCTAATCAAACATCAAGACAAGACCAAGAACATCGCGGACTCCCTCCGCGATCGCTGACCGCACGTCACCCATGGCCCGGCCCCGATGGGGATGAAGGAGAGAAGAAGAGAAGAGGTCCTCAGTGGAAGTCTTCGGTAGAATGGAACGAAGAGAGAAGGAGAGAAATGAAACAAAATGCCGAAGCCTTGGCTTTTATAGAGCTCTGGAAATCAAGCGATTACACTGCCGAGACTTCGATCCTTCAGGCTGAGATATCCATTATGCGGCCGCTGGATCAATCTCCTAGCCTCACAATCAATTTCCCGCAGTAGCATCCGATCTTGCTCAGTGCACCAAATCCAAGCAAAAAGGAGGTTTTTGGGTCTTCGACCAACAAAACCATTGATTAAATCTGCCTTGGGGGCATGCCCGAGCATAAAGAAGCTCTCTCTACCATAAAGCTCGCCACTACTGGTAGCTTGACCACTGAGGATCATCAAATTTGAGCTCTCGCTCACAAGATCAAAGGACCCTTGATACATCCAACTTAGGCTCCATGCCCAAATAACTATGCTCCGGAAGTACATCAGCCATCACAGCCTACGTGCTCAAACTATTCAGCAGCTCTACGCCCATGCTCATTATCTCAGCCATTCAGCAAAGCCTCGAGCTAACCGCTACGCTCGCTATCCTAGCAATTCCATGTTCATGCTCATAGCCATCAAGCTACTCTACGGCTCCATCATCTCGTCAGCCTCACTCATTTAGCGGCTCTATGCCCGTAACCATTCAACGGCCTCACGCTCTCTACCCCACTTCAACAACTCTGCAACTAAGCACCATACTCCTTGCACCGTCAGCACCTCTAAGCTCACTCAACAGCTCTAGGCTCATTCAGCAGCTCCGAGCTCATCACTATCAAGCTATTCAGTGGCTATATGCCTATGTTCACCTTCTCAACGGCTCTACGCCCATACAAAGTCATTCAGCAGCCTCAGCAATTCAACTACTTCAGCAGCCTCAGCAACTCAACTACTTCAGCAGCTTCATATACTATCCACCATCTCAGTGGCGCTACGCCCGTATTCACCATCTCAGCGGCTCTACGCCCGTGCTCACCGTCTTAGTGGCTTTACGCCAGTATTCACTACTTTAGCGGCTCCACGCCCGTATTCACCATTTCAGCGGCTTTATGCCCGTATTCACTACCTCAGCAGCTCTACGCTCGCTACTTCAGCGGCTCTATGCCCATCAACTCAGCGGCTCTACGCCACCCCAATCAAAGATATCATCTGTTCTCAAGCTCTACGCTTGAAGGCTCAAAATCCAACATTTTGAATGCTCAAAGCTCTTCGAATGCCCAACCACTGTGTACTGGATGCTCAAGTTCTACACTTGAATGCTCAAGCTCTACGCTTGAATGCCCAACCACTGCGTACTGGATGCTCAAAGCCTGTACTTTGAATTCTCGGATTCTACCCTCCGAATGCTCGAGCTCTACGCTCTGAATGCTCAAGTCCAGAACTTGAAAGAAGCTCTACGCTCAGATCAAATACACACGCACGGGCCCGTGCACATAAGCATCAATTGTATCATCACTATCACATCGAGTTTGCATCATCATATCTGTTCACATCTAACGACCAACATCATCACATACACATACTTTGCATCTCTCTCATGAAACATGTCAAATCCTGCAATCAACCAGCTCTACGCCTCGGTTTTATTGATCGGTCCAGTGCCTCGATCCTTTGGCTCTATGCCAAAACTTATGATACATAAATGCAAACTTGTTTACAGTTTTAATCCCCATTAACTGTTCCCCCGCCCTAACTGGCTAAAAATGATCAAATGAGAGAGAAAAGTAGATGTTTTACAAAATGCCTGAGTAGAGACCGATCTCCGGATTGGGCGAGAGGGGTGCCATAAAACCCTTCCCCTCTCGTAACTTGGCTCCCGAACCTCAGATATCGAAGGTGACGACGGTCCAGTCTACAAGCCTATTCAAAACTCAAACAACGTAATCCAAACGTTTTTCAAAATCCGGTTTCTTGGGTACTTTTCGCAAAACCCGAGTGGCGACTCTGAACTGCAAAGCGTTTCGCCGCGCTTT
Organism: Rhododendron griersonianum; assembly: GCA_018127125.1. Classification (NCBI taxonomy): domain Eukaryota; kingdom Viridiplantae; phylum Streptophyta; class Magnoliopsida; order Ericales; family Ericaceae; genus Rhododendron; species Rhododendron griersonianum. The sequence continues at coordinate 6,126,197 of CM030798.1, read as the reverse complement.
CCGCGAGAAGGGCGCACCCGATTTTATGTTCAAAATGTGAAATTTTGGGGCGTGTGCCCAGAATATCCTGAATTCAATTGCGTCCTATTATTATTATATTTTTTTCAAAGAAAGAATTCGCTCACCTTTTCCATTGCTGCTTCGAAAATTGATTCGTGTTTCAAAATCTCAATGGTCTCTTCTCACCTCATAGTCCTTTCACTAGGAGTAAGAACCCTGCGATTTCAAATTACGCGCCCTTGAGAAACTAGATTAAGAATAAATCCCTCGTAACACTAAAAAGGAAGGACTATGAGAGCAAGTCAAGATGCCAGCACCATGTAGACACCTCCCAAATGGGGCATCGCCCTACAGATTGATCGTTTGTTGCTCGATTGGTTGATTGCCTCATAAACCAAGATCGTGGACATTTCCATGGCTAGGAACATCGCCACACGATAGCAGTTATCATCAAAACAGAGTCGCCACCTAGTTTATTAAAATAAGGAAAACAGATAGAGATTCTGGGTAAGGGAGCCAAGAGTACAGTAAGGGGAAGGTGTTAGGCACCCCTTTCTGCCCAGCCATGAGACTGGCCCATAATCATTCAACATAAGACATGTAGATGCTTTGTTTAATTCTAACACATAGTCTGTTTAATTAAGCCTTTAAATAGTAAGTAAAGTGAGCCAGTGCGATAAGTAAAGCATGCATCAGAAAGCAGAACAAAACAAAGCTGTCCTAGGGTAATGGATCCCGCGGCCGGTGAATAGATTTCACGGCCGAGGAACCCTCCTGGTTTGATGTACCGGCCGAGGGATCAAAGCCCCGGTCGGTGTTCTTCCTCACACCAGACTATACGATTAACAGATAATCAGAAAGCTAAGATTAAGCATAAGGGCGATAAATAAAACAAACCAGAGGCCATTGGGCCTCACCACCTTGATCCCTTAATTGCTTGATTGCTTCGGATTTGATTGTGATTGACTGATTGCTTCTTTGAAAACCCTAGGGTTAGGGTTTGAACTTCTGGGTTTGATCGTCGGATTGATGGCTACCTTCGGGAGGTTAGGGCTTTTGCAGAGAGGGTTTGAGAGAGTATTTTTGCTTGAATGGGTGTGTTCACTTATTAATTTCGTGGTCTAAGGGTCTCTTTATATAGGCAATTGATGACTCACTCCGGCCAATCAAATGGCACGATTGCAATGCAATTCAAACTCTTCGTTGCAATCTCTGAACGTAGCCCGAACGCATCGGAGAGGTAGTGTAGTTGGATCAAACAATCGACAGAACATTCCAGAGTCTGGAAAAAGGACGATCTGGCGGCCGAGTAATGGATCTGACGGCCGAGGAATGGATGTTGCGGCCGAAGGATAGATCTTGCGGCCGAGGGATTGATCTCTCAGGGAGATTTTCTAGCAACAGGTTGCTCGGGTGAGGAAATGATGTTAACGCCGTGAGATCGATGTTACGGCCGACAAATGGATTCTCCTAGGCTTCTGTATTTTCTATCTGAAAGGCTGTATGGCTCTGGATGGGGTCCTCTAAGTGGCTCAAAGTTCTTACCGAAAGTCCTAAGGTTCTCGAGAAGGCAATCAGCAATCACTATATCCATTTCATCATCGGGATGGTCCCAAGGTGGGACTTGAAATAATCGTTAGGCCAAATTGGGGTGTCTACAGATGCCCCTCTTTGACTGAGCTCAGACGGATCGCGAGACATGTTTGAGTAAAAGTCAAAGCTGTAAAAAGCAACTCAATTTGGTCCAACCACTATTCCAAGGAGTTTTTGGAAAAGGTTTTGTTGATGCCCAAAACTGGACGGTCAATCTGAGCTCCGTCTTCGAGGAGTTCCTGCAAAACAGCGTCCGAGGACTGGGGGTGTTGCCAGTCGTGGACCCTTCGATGGCTAAGTCAGTAAGAGTATGTAAGGGTAGAATTCTGTGTGTTTTGTGGATAGAATTGAGTACGTACCTTCAACCCATGAACGGACTGCCCATTTATAGAAGAGACGGTTCGTGCCCCTGTGAGGGGGACGAAGGTGGTAGATCGTGGACCATGGCAGCGGTTGGAGTCCCTCGGAGTGGGGGGACTCCCGTCGGAACCGGTATGAGTGGTGGACGTGGGAGTCATGACTCCGTAGTCCAGGAATCAGGGGGACGTGGGTTACCTCCTCCACGTCCGAGGATATCGGCGAGTATAACCGTATTGACCATGCCAATGCATATCCTGTTTTCTCAGCGAGGTTGGAGAAGTCCGACCGAACGACAGAGACACGACCGAGCGACCGATGCCCGACCGAGCGAGTCACCTTCTGACATGCACCGAGAGAACAGCGCTCGACAGTAAGCGCCTAAAAATCTCCTCATCAGTTGCCCCCCATTCCCAAGTTGAGCAGAGCGAGCCTCGACGCTGGGAATAATTGCTCCGTCTGTCGACGCGGTGCTCGAGGATAATGATGAGTAACCACCAAATACACACCCCACGTGAAGTTGGGCTCTCCAAATTTTGAAACTTCCCGAGATACGAGGACGGCTGCGGTTGGGGATCTAGTGACAGATCTTGCCCGTTCACGATCGGACGGTGAGGAGTCAAAGGATTTCCCTTGATTCTCGTGCCCGAGGAAGGGTATAAGTACAAATATGCAGCTATTCCCCAGCACTTCCTGTTTCCTGCCCCCCAAGTCGATTCGCAACACTGGATCCAGAAGCAAACGCCAATCCGGGTGACCCGATACCCGGGGTTGATTTCCCCTTACAGACGATCGAGCCAGTTGTTCCACATTATCGATTAAAGGAGTTATTTGGTGCTCTCCGCGTGTGGAACCAGTTGTCACGATCCCGTCTTGAGCGACAAGTCCTAAATCCCCTTCTCCATTCGTACACCAGCCAAGAACCATTCCTGCATTTGGTGAGAAACCTTTCCAATCTTGCTTCCGATTCCCTTGAACCTGAAATGGAGGAGACTGCCCCTACCAATATCATCGATGTGGAGACCGCCGTCAAGGCCCCGTCTTTTAGGGCTGAGACGCTCGTGAGCGTGATCTACGAGGAGGACTTGGAGACGATCCGAGCGGCCTACCAGATACCCGACTCCGTGACCCTCCGAGCGGCCCGTCCAGAGGAGAGGGCTTGCTCCTTCATGGAGGGCGAGGTGTGCGTTTATGAGTACGCCTTCTTTGCTGGGCTGCGAGTTCCTTTTCCACGGATCGTCCGAGAGTTGCTGGGCCGTATGAAGCTTGCTCCTGGGCAACTTATGCCAAATGCTTGGAACATCTTTTTTGGGGCGTTCATGATGTTCGAGGCACTGGGTGCTGGGGGCCGCCCCATGACGATTGATGATTTCTTCTACTGCTACACCCCGAAGGTGGGAGATGCGGGCTTCTGGTACTTCCAAGCACTTGACGGCCGTCAGATTGTGTTTGGCTACCCCATCGTCTGTCAAAAAATGGAAAGAGAAGTTTTTCTTCATTTCTGGAGAAGGATGGGAGTACCAAAGCGATGAAGTGGTTGGCCCCAACACCCCAGGGATCCAGACAGTGTGGGGAGACCCTGAGCCGAGCGACTTCAGGCGGGTGGGGAACCCCAACACAGACATCGACGGACTGATTGCGGCCATGCAGAAAGAGAAAATCCCCTTTGAGGAGCTGGTGAACCCTCAGAAGCTATTCGACCACTTGTTGGGGCCAAACCCTGCAGGTAACGTAACCCCTTCTCCTTATCTGCCTCTGTCCATGTTCTGGCCGTTTACTGATTATTGCTTTAATTGTGTTCTCACTTCTAGACATCAAGCCATTCGACAAGGTGGCTTACACCCAGATGAGGGCCCGGGCGGCTATCCCAATGAACCCCCCACCAGTAGCTTCCACCAGACTTCCTCGTCTGAGGATTGGCAAGGAGATCTTGGAAAAAATGCTTAAGGCTGCCGGCGGGTCAGCCCTGAGGGCCCTGGGCAAGAAGAAAAGAAAGAGGATCGCAGAGATAACTGAGAAGGAGGAGGAAACCCTTGTCACGGAGATGGCGGACCCCGATATTTTGATCGGCCGGGTGATAGAGTCCCTCGTGAAAGAAGGTGAGCTCCCCGAGTCGAGCGAACAAAGGAAAAGTAAAAAAGAGCGGCCGCCCTCTCCAACGATGAAGGACCCGAATCCTCCGAAGAAGGTTGCATTCCAAACATCCCCTCCTGCCCCTGCGGCCCTGTGGACAGAAACAGAGATGGCGAGCATGGCTGGGCTGATATACCCAGCGACGAACGACTATGCGACAGTCCCAGTTAAAGGGAGCATCCTGTCGGACCCGTCTGCCAGCCACCGAGCGTTAAATGCATTCGCCCAGCCTGTCTACGACGCTCTCGCTTCGATGCCGGCGGAGAAGCTGCTGAGGAACTTCGAGCTGCATCTGAGCAGGGTAAGTGTTGCTTTTCAATACCTGCTCTTGTGACGAAGCCCCTTGATATCTAATGACTGTCCTTGTATTCGTTATTTGTAGGCCATTGCTGAAGGAGTAGTCGTTGCCAGGAGGCTGGCCGACCGAGAGCTAAGGCTTCATGGTGTCATGCGCCAAGCCCTGGAGTGTCGTAACTCTTTGGAGCAGCTGGAGAAGACTCATTCCGGCTGCCCTTCAGCACTGCAGTAGGCTGTGGAAGAGGCCGGCCGAGCGAGAGAGGAGGCGGAGCGATTGCGTCAAGCGGCCAAAGAAATCCAAGAGAAGTCTAAGGCAGACTTGAAGAACTTGAGGGAGGCCCTATCAGGGAGAGAGGAGGAGTTGAGAGCACTGAAGCAGGCGTCCGAGAATACCGCCACCAGGCAATCCACTACGATCCTGAAGGTTCAAAGTGATCTTGGCCAGGCGAGGGCCACCACGGCCTAGGCGGTAGAAAAGTACAAGGCCTCTGATGAATGCGCTAGCGAGCTAATGTTGTACTTTTCAGGTGGCTTCGAGCAAGCCATTAAGCGTGTGAAAGCCAAGTACACTGACCTCGACTTGAGCGAGCTGAAGCCTGAGCCTCCGTCCGATGTGGAGAACACCGAAGTGGGTGGTGGTGGAGGTGATGACGAAGATGATGACGCCCAGAGTTGAACCTGGCTGCCCTCTGTGCTCTAATTTCCTGTGTTTTTGTTTTGATGTAGTTTGTTTCATTTTCACAACTGGAAAACTCGTACCACCGTATAATCAGGCATAACACTGTTTTCTTGTCCTTAATTCCAAGATGGAGAATGGAGTTCGTCCCTTCGGGGGCATGACTGTTGCTCTGCCAATGTTAGTACGTTGCATTTGTTTATCTGTTCTATCTGTCGCTTGTCTTTGATTCCGCCCCAAGAGAGTTTTGGGAGGATTGTCACACTGAATGATCCGTCGAGAGCCGAGCGAATAAATAGGTGTTGAGCGAGTATGCCTGTCAGACCGAGCGAACCCCTACGGGGGCACTGGATAATTTTGCTGATGGACTGGAAGGCCTCAATGAATCATTCAGATTTAATCATTGATTGCATGCTTCATGCGAGATGCACCTAGTTAATGCAGGTTACCCTATACACTTTGGTAGAGCAAACGAACAAGTGAGTGGCAATGATTGTGGCGAGCGAGTAATCGTACACGTGCTGGCAGTTGGCAAGAGCATATTGTAGACACCTCCCAAACGGGGCATCGCCATACAGATTGATCAATGTTTGTTTGCTCGATTGGTTGCTTGCTTCGTAAACCAAAATCATGGACATTCCCATGGCTAGGAACATCGCCACATGATAGCGGTTATCATCAAAACAGAGTCGCCACCTAGTTTATTAAAACTGGGAAATTAGATAGAGATTCTGTATACGGGAGCCAAAAGTACAATAAGGGGAAGGTGTTAGGCACCCCTTTTTGCCCAGTCGTGAGACTGGCCCATAATCATTTAACATAAGACATATAGGTGCTTTGTTTAATTCCAATCACATAGTCTGTTTATTTATTCCTTTAAACAGTAAGCAAAGTGAGCTAGTGAGATAAATAAGCATGCATCAGAAAGCAGAAAAGTAAACAAAATATCCCAGGGAGATGGATCCCGCGGCCGATGAATGGATGTCACGGCCGAGGGATCCTCCTGGTTTGATGTACCAGCCGAGGGATCGAAGACCCGGTCGGTGTTCTTCCTCACACCAGACAGAAAGATTAATAGGTAATCAAAACGCTACGGTTAGTCAAAATATAGTAAATAAGACAAACCAGAGGCCGTTGGGCCTCACCACCTTGATCCCTCAGTTGCTTGATTGCTTTGGATTGGGCGTGATTGACTGATTGCTTGATCGAAAACCCTAGGGTTAGGGTTTGAACTTCGGGGTTTGATCGCCGGATTGACGGTTGCCTTCGGGAGGTTAGGGCTTTTGAAGTATGGGATTGAGAGAGTATTTGTGCAGAGTTTTGAGGCTTGAAAGAGTGTGATAGTATATCAATTTTGGAACCCAAAGGCTCCTTTATATAGGCATAGGGATGACTCACTCCGGCCAATCACAATGCACGATAAAAATTGGAGTTAGAGTGTGATTCTAACTCTCCATGGCAATCCTCTAACGTAGCCCGAACGCATCGGGAAGGTAGTGTAATCGGATCAAACGTCTGACAGAACACGTTCCAGAATCTGGGAAAAGGTCGATCTGACGGCCGAGGAATGGATATCACGGCCGAGGAATGGATGTTTCGGCCGAAGGATAGATCTTGCGGCCGAGAGAATGATCTCTCAGGGAGATTTTGCTAGCAACAGGTTGCTCAGGTGAGGAAATGATGTAAGGGCCGTGGGATCGATGTCACGGCCGACAGATGGATTCTTCTAGGCTTCTGTATTTCTGTCTGAAAGGCTGTATGGCTCTGAATTGGGTCCTCTAAGTGGCTCAAAGTTCTTACCAAAAGTCTTAAGGTTCTCAAGGAAGCAATCAGCAATCATTGTATCCATTTCATCATCGGGATGGTCCCAAGGTGGGACTTGAAATAATCGTTAGGCCAAATCGGGGTGTCTACAGATGCCCCTCTTTGACTGAACTGACAAGTTTGAGTAAGAGTCAAAGCTGTAAAAAGCAACTCAATTTGGTCCAACCACTATTCCAAGGGGTTTTTGAAAAAGGTTTTGTTATGGTCGGGCCGGGAGGCTGCCTACGTATTCCACAAGGGAAATTCAGACCAATCGTAGTTCGGGCAATAAAGAAAAATAAAAAGTTTGGAGGGTTAGAGACAGAAGACGTACCTTTGGGCTTAAAAAGCCGTAGTGTGACGTACTGTAACGCCCCCATTTTCGGGTACGTTAATTAATCATTTTATTAATTAAACATCCTTAGTATTTTGGGGTAGATCAGTACACTGCAGGTGCGTTTGCTTTTCTTGATCATCCTTACTTTGACTGAAAGGAGCTCGGTAGAGTAGCCTATCCTTGCGAATGAGCTGGAAGGAATTGATGTAATGGGGTGGAATCCAAACCATCTGCTGGAGATGAATTGGACGCCGGTTTGCTTTTGAGATGTAGGGGGCGCAGGGCCAGTAATTGGAGCATGGAGCTTTGGTGATGAGGGAACAGAGACACGGAGCTGGTTGTAGTCATGAGGTGAGAGCCTGGAGAGTGAGGCGTGGAGCCTGTTGCAATCTTGAGGCGGAGGCCTGAGGTGAACTTGGATAGGATCGAAGCGCGGAGCTGGTGTTGATCATAAGGCGAGAGCCTGAGGTGATTGGATAGGACCGAAGTGCGGAGCTGGTGTTGATCATAAGGCGAGAGCTTGAGGTGATTGGATTGAGGCGTGGAGCCTGCTGTGGTTATGAGGCAAGGGCTTGAGTTGTCAGAGCTTAGAGCTTGACGTGATATGAACCGAAGCGTAGAGCTGGTTGCATTCTGATGGTCTGTGCATGGAGCTTTCTCATCATAAGTGTTGGCGTAGAGCCAAAGGATCGAGGCGCTGAACCGATCAATAAAATCGAGGCATAGAGCCGGTTGATTGCAGGGTTGACCTGTTTCATGAGAGATATGCAGGGTGTATATGTGTGATGATGGTTGTTAGATGTGAACAGATATGATGATGCAGACTCGATGTGATAATGCAATATGTGCACGGGCCCGTGCGTGTGTGTTTGTTTTTAAGCTTAGAGCTTCTATCAAGTTCCGGACTTGAGCATTCAGAGCGTAGAGCTCGAGCATTCGGACGGTAGAATCCAAGCATTCAAAGTATCGGCTTTGAGCGTCCAGTACGCAGTGGTTGGGCATTCAAGCATAGAGCTTGAGCATTCAAGTGTATAACTTGAGCATCCAGTACACAGTGGTTGGGCATCCAAGCGTAGAGCTTGAGCATTCAAAAATGTAAGATTTTTGAGCATTCAGGCGTAGAGCCTGAGAATAGATGTCTTGATTATTGGGACGGCGTAGAGCCAGTTGCTTGTTTACGGCTTCGAGCCAGTTGAGATAATGGGCTTGGAGCCGTTGAGATTGTTTGTTATGGCTTTGAGCCAGCTGAGATGATAGATACAGGCTTCGAGCCTGTTAGAGTAATGGGCTTGGAGCCGCTAAGTTGAGTGATTACAGGCGTAGAGCCTGTTGCCGTGATAGCGAGCACAGAGCTGCTGAGATAAAGGGCTTCGAGCCGCTGGGTGATAGTAGACATAGGCTTCAAGCCTGTCAAGGTAATGGGCTTCGAGCCGCTGAGTTGATTGTTATGGCTTCGAGCCAGTTCAGATGGTAGATACAGGCTTCGAGCCTGTTGAAATAATGGGCTTGGAGCCGCTGAGTAGTGATAGCGAGCGTAGAGCTGCTGATTCAAGGGCTTGGAGCCGCTGAGTGAGTATATACAGGCGTAGAGTCTGTTGCTGTGATAGCGAGCATAGAGCTGCTGGGATGGTTGTTATGGCTTAGAGCCAATTAAAATGGTGGGCTTAGAGCCGCTGAGTTATGATAACGGGCGTAGAGCCTGTTGTTGTGATAGCGAGTGTAGAGCTGCTGAGTCGAGGGCTTGGAGCCGCTGAGATGACATAGATGAGGGCGTAGAGCCGCTGAGTTGTGTAGAAATGATAGGTACAGGACCGCTGAATTGATATGGGCTTCGAGACTCTGAGTGAATTGATATGGGCACAGAGCTGCTGAGTTCTTTGATAATGGATATGGGCGTAAAGCCGCTGGGTGTTTCAACTTGCTTTGGCCAGCAGTTTGTGGAGAGAGAGAAAGACCTTCGATGCTTGGGCATGCCCCTAGGGCTAGTTTTGATTATGTTGTGTTGGCTCTGGGATGCCCCCAAGGCTACTTGGTTGGTTGAGGACTTAGAAGTCTGTAGTGGCTTGAGTCGGTGCACTGAGCAAAATCTGCTGGGATTGAAAGAAATTGATTGAGGGGGCCAGGAGATCGATCTCTCGGCCGAAGGATTGATGTCTCGGCCGAGGAATCGATGTATCGGCCGTGAGATAGCCAAAAGCCAGAAAATCGATTTAAGTTAAACTTAATCGATCTCACAGGTCATTCTTCCCCTACTATCCCTCATCCTCTTCTCTCGTTCGAGCGATCGTCGCCGTCACCTCCTCTCTCTCCTCGTCGTTTTCCACCTTCCCGCCGCCGATCCTCCGACCACCACGGTTCCGGTCGTTACTTTCCTTCGGCTGTCATGGCTTCGACACCGCCTCCTCCTCCACCATCCGATGTTCCTGCCGTGTCTAGAGTCACGGGCAAGGCCCCAGCTGTTGAGGCCGCGATTCTTGGCGGAGTTTCGAGTTCCCGCGTCCTACGTTCGAGTCGACGCAGAGCCACTGTTAGGGGAAGTTCCTCGCAACCCATTCCTCCTGGGGTTGAACCTGAGGTTTCTACTGATGCGGGTGGTGACATTCTTCCACCGTTTGACGTCGCCACTTACGCTCCTCAGGTTCACTTGGTCGGGCGTGGTGGTTCCCTGCGATACCGTCCTCCCCTCAGTGACATCCCACCTGAGGTCTTGCACAGGGAGCCAGAGCAGCACCTTGGTTTTACCAACAGGAAGGTAGAATTTTATCCTGTCAAATGATTTTTGTATATAAGATTTCGCAGAGTGATAATTTGATATTTTGATAGGGAGTTTGAGTTCTAGAAGTTGCCCCCTGTATAGGCGATATCTTGTGTATTTGATTCCTTCTTCGTATTTTGTCAGGCAAATGAGAGGCTGCGCGTGTTGCCCACACTGCCCCCAGGTGTTTGAGTGGTATGAGAGGCTTCCTTAGGAGGCCAAGGATGCAGTTGCTTTGGCTGGCTTCGAGCCTTTGATACTTGGTTTCCACCTTCCGAAGGCGGAGTTGGGATTGACCACATCCTTGGTGGAGCGGTGGTGGGATACCACCAATACTTTCCATCTTCCGGAGGCTGGGGAGATGACGATCACTCCAGGTGACTTCGCTTTGCTTACAGGCCTGAGAGTTGGCGGTGATCCTCTTCCAATTGACCCGCGGATCCATGAGCGAAAGGGTGCCCTCGGATATCTTTTGGGGAAAGTTCCCGTTGTGTCAGAGAGTGGTCATATCACATATACCTGGCTTCGGGAAGAGTTTGATCAAGCTGATATCCTGACGGAGATTCCCCTTTCTCAACTGGTACGAGCTTTCCTGCTTTATCTCCTTGGGCAAACTTTGTTTTGCAACAAGGAGAATTCAGTGCATGTCCAGTTTTTGGCTGCTTTGGTGCACTTAGAGACCATAGCAGAGTTTGATTGGGGAACTCCCGCCCTAGCCACGTTGTACGGACACCTCAGTGCTTGTTCCCGGGGGGTTAGTTTGTCGCTCGGCGGACACCACCGTATTCTTGAGGTATACATTTTGATTTCTGCGTTATTTACTTGTTGCTTCTATCTTTGTTCATTCATGTTTTCCGTCTTCGCTTGTAGCTCTGGGCTTTTGAGCACTTGTTGTAGTTTCCTCCTCCGACTGGGCACAGAGAGCCTAGGTTTGTTCCACGGGCAGCCCGTTGGTTGAAAGGAGTTCGGAAGTCACGGTCGCCTGCCATGGACTTGCTGGCTTGGAGGCGAGTTTTGGATCGCCTAACAGTGGATCAGGTATGACATCTCTTTATCCTGTGATTTTCGTGCAATTTCCTCATTCTGTCATTTTGATGCTATTTCCCTTGTTATAGGTGCGTTTTGACCCATGGGGCGTGCTACTTGATGATGCTCCTCTGGAGTTGACCTCAGCTCGGGCGTTAGACAGCCAGCACTTCCTTCTGGAGGGGCCATTTTCGAGAGCCTGGTATCTTGGAGAGAGGGTAGCGAGCCAGTACTTTCCACATTCCGAGGCGTTGCAGCTTGTTCCTCTCCCTCCTCCTGTTGGTATGAGATCGACCCATCTTTTGACCGGGGAGGGCTTGCTATTCGCTCTCGAGAGACAGCCAGCCATGAGTTTTCTCGTAGTGGGAGATTACTCAGCCTTTCGTTCGGCCTCATTGACCCTTCCTACTACTACTGCTGTTGCTGCTCCTCCTGTTTGGCCACGGGCCCCCAGTTTCATTTCTTTCCACAACGCAAATGGAGAAAAGGAGCGTTTGACACTGACACCGTGTGCTACGCAGTTCTACGTGCTTCCTGCCGGAATCCAGCAGGTAATATTATAGATTCTGCTTTGGTTTCCTTCAGCATTCCTTGCTTATTTGATTGTATATGCAATTGCTTCCTCTACAGGTGCCCGCTGAGGTGGTTCAGGAATGGTTGCGTGCTTTCCAGAGTGCAGAGGCTTTGGCTCGACGGCAGCGTGGCCGAATAGCTGCGGTATATATCCTTTGATCTCTTCTTTTTCTATCCTACGTTTCATGTGAAACTGAATGCCTATATCCTGTGTCTCTGCAGCTCGAGGCGGAGCGAGTAGCGACAGTGTCAGTTACTCAGAGTGCCGGAGTTAGCGAGGGTGGGAGTACCGAAGCTGGTGATGGGGATGCCGAGGCTGGTGAGGGACAGAGGATCAGTATCTCCGTTCCTGAGCGTTTTCGTCCTGCGCCTAAAAGGGGTCGTGGGCAGTAGCTAGCTTTTCCTTTCTTGTACCTGTATTTTGTTAGCTCTAAAAATAGATAATTTGACATTTGTAATTTTTTGTTTGTGTTTGAAGCATCCTCAGCATGTATGGGAAATTAGATACTTATGCAATATTTTTCAAAGTTTTGTGAATGTCTAGACTTAAACATGGGCCGAGGAATGGATCACTCGGCCGAGGGTTCCATTCTTCGGCCGCTACTTCTATTTCCTAAAGAAGTTGGATTTTGCTTTTAGCCAAGTGGCGTTTTTCCCTTCTTACTTGAATTTGATTCAGGCTCTTTATTTGCTTTTGTTGTTCCTACAATCTCTTTGCCATGTTTTGGGATTGTTAGAATGCTTGGTCCCTTATGGTGACGACTTTTGAGTCAGAGAGGATGAACGATGATTCTTACGTGTCTTTGTTTTTGCCAATTCCCTGGAAAATGACCAACTCATCTTTTGCGAGCTCAATACGCAGGGTTAGCTATGCCTATCATTGAGTACAAACCTTTTGGTATTGTCTTTCTTCTCTCCAAATGTTTGGGCCGCATCTCGATGCGAGATTGCCTACGTATCCCAATCAGGGAATCAGACCTTTTACGTAGTTCCAAGATCACCACCTTTGGGGGTTGGGTTTTCACTCTTGGTTTTTCTTTTTCTTATGCTCTAAGTTTTGCCTAGGTTACCTGATAGAGGTTGAGTCCCTAGCGAGCTTTCCTTTGAATGCCTTAACTTTTGCCTAGGCCGCGTTTTTTTGCGTCTTCTTGTCCTAGCAGGCTCTGCTCTTACTTTTGCTTGGGTGTATAGATTACCCAACGAGCATTTTTCTCTCAAGAGGGTTTTAGTGTTTTGGAGAGGAATCTGATGGAGATGTTTTTATGAATCTCCTGTTGCATTTGTACTTTCACAATGGGCAAGCTAACCCTAAGTGTTCTCACGGAGATAGCGTCTTCTTCCTGAGTTTTGATAAAAACCTAGTTCTAAGTAATCCGGGTTCGTCCCTTCTTTCCTTTAGGTTGGAAACATAAAGAATTAGATTCTTAAAATCCTTTTATCTTTGGCAGAGAGATTGTAGTGTATAGCAATCACATCTTAAAGATGGAATCATTTGTCAAGCATAGAAGTGATAAAAAGGGGATTTATTTAATCGTAGATAATGCCCAAACAGGGGCCCAAAACATATCCTAACTTGTCTTTAGGAAATGAAAGCAATGTTTTTGTCATGCAATTACTGCAGTATCTCGGGAGTGGCTCCTTTTCCTTTTGCAGTTTTATACTCTTATTCACCCTCTTTGCCAAACAGAATATTTAGGTCAAATTCAGCTAGCACCTCAATCCAGTCTTCGGGAGTAGGAGATGAATTGGTTGGTTCTTCTTCCAAATCACTGTCGGTCCATTCCTGATCAAAGAAGATTTGCATTCCAGGGTACCGTTGCTTGGTAACTTCGTCTTCCCATGTCTCTGCGAAGCCACAGAATGGAAAGTCTTCTCCTTCTCTTACAAACCAGCCATTGAGCGTTTTTGGGATCACGAGTTTCTCTTCTTTGACCCTGTTTCCTCTTGCCTTAGCCTTTTCCATGCTTCTCTTCCTTTTTACCTCGGCTTCTGTCGGGGTGTAGCCAAGACCAAAGGCGTATTGATTATGCGGATGATCAATCATTTGCGAGATGCCTTGTGATCTTTTGCTAAACCCAACCCAGGGAGGTATTTTTGCTTCTTCATCATCCATATGGCGGGGGTGCTTACGTAGAAGTTTCTCTCAGCCATTAAGGCTTGCACAGCAGGGCTTCCTCAAGACTGAATCCAGTAAGGAAGGTTTCCTCGGTTTCTACCTCTTGGACAGGCGTATCAGAATGAGCCCGGATTGATGAATCCCCCAGAATGGTTATGACCCTTCCATCTACCGCGAATTTGACTTTTTGATGCAAAGTGGAAGGTACTGCCCCAGCGTCATGTAGCCAAGGCCTTCCTAATAAAAGATTGAAGGTGGCCGGTATATCCATCACATGGAATTCCATGTCCCTTTTGATCTTCTCCACTTCTACTGGTAGTGTGACACACCCAACCACTCTTCTCTTTGAATTGTCATACCCCCTTACAACCTGGCTTGAAGGGCGCACATCGGTGGCGTTTACCCCTAGCTTGTCGAGGGTCCTTTAAGGACATACGTTTAAAGCAAACCCATTATCCACCAAGACCAATGGGATCCATTTGGTGAGACATTTAAGTGAAATGCATAGAGGTTTGTTGTGTGCAGGCCCTTCAGGAGGTAGATCCTTGTCAGTGAAAGCTATCGTTGGTTTCGGAGCTTTTGACGCCATTATGAAACCCACGAGTTCTTCGGGGGTGATGTCGATGGGAACTTTGGCTTTCCCCAAGGTTTTGAAGAAGGAGTTACGATGCTCGTAGGAGGACATAAGCAATCCCCAAATAGAGATATCAGCTTGGATTTTCTTTAGTTGTCTTAGCACCCTGTCTTCCTCAAGTTCGGTCCTTTGGCTTTCTTCTCCTTCTTCTTCTTCCATTACTCGTGTTGAGGTTGAACTTTCCCCACTTAGTTTAGGAGGTTTATACACCCTTCCGCTTCGGGTGAGGTGACCCACTTCTTCTTCTGGGATGCCCCAAGGATCAGCAGGCTCAATTCTTCCAACTTTCCAATCATTTGGCAGGGCTTGACGCATGTCCAACCACCAATCCCCATCATCAATGGCATAGATGTGGGGTTCTCCCCTTGTTGCAAAGCATTCCTCATTCTTAGAGAAGATTAGGGATGGTTTGGCTTGGGTATTTGGAATAATGTGTAGGGTAGGATTATATGTGGGGCTATCGGATAGGCTTATGAGATTGATATTTTGAGGCAGTGGTTCGTTGTTGTGAGTGGGAAGTGGATTGGTTTGTACATTAGGCTTAGGAGGTCTTATGGCTTGACTATCAATGAGATCCTGGATGTCATGACGAAGACGCATGCAGCGGTCTGTCTCATGTCCAGGGTGTTGGTGGTATGCACATTGCTTATTGGCATCATAGCTTGGGCCATAAGGTGGCTGAGGAGGTGGATTATTCAAGAGCCTAAGGTGCCCTTGACGGCTTAGGATGGCTAAGGCTTGGGATGGAGTCATATAGAGTGGGTCGAAATTGCGATGAGGGCGATTCGTGTTTCTAAATGAGCTAGCTTGAAAAGGGTCTTGTGGTAAGACTGAGTTAAGGGTGTTGACGGAGGCAGGAGATGCACGGGTCGGAAATGTTTTTCTGGGTGGAGGGGTTTCTTCTTTTCCAATGAGGCCCAACTTGATTCCATCTTCAATTTGTAATCCAGTGGCGTGTAGGCATTTGAAGTCAGTGATAGCTTGAGTGTAAATGTGAGTGAGGTATTTGGGCTGTAGGTTCTTGACAACTATCCTCACTTGATCTTCCTCGGAAGGGCGGCTTTTCATCTTGGCAGCCTTTTCTCTCCATCTTGCCACAAAGGTAGCAAAGTCCTCATTGGATTCTTGTTTAGTCATCTCCAAGTCTCGGGTAGTTAGCTCAATTTGGACATTGTACGCATACTGCTTGACAAAAGCGTTAGCAATTTCAGGCCAAGTTTGATGGTGCACAAATTCCAAAGTGAGAAACCAATCGAGGGCGCTTCCAGTGAGAGTTCTTTGAAACAATTGAGCGATGAGCTCGTCGGTCAGGCCCATAGGCTTCAGAGTGTTGATGACATGGCGGATATGGCTGGTAGGGTTACCAGTCCCGTTGAACTTCTCGATGTTTGGCATTTTGAACCGTTCAGGCAGTTGAGATTCTGGAAAGAGGCAGAGTCCTTCGAAATCTAGAATTTGGTCTCCTTGTGAACGAGCCAAAGCGTGCTTGATCTCCTTGACCTGTTTAACCAATTCAGGGTTTTCTATAATTTCATGAGGATTTTCTGCTTCCTCCTCGTTTTTCTTGTCTTCAGCATCTCTTGCTGCTTTCTCAGCTTGTAAATAGGCAATTTGGGCTCGGAGCTCGGTGATGGTAGCATCATTGTCTGCCATTTTAGGGGTGTAGGTAGGGAGATTGCTTGGTGAGGCTTGGGATTGGGTAGATAATCGGGTTTGTTGAGGAGACCACCGCGAAGTCCCTGAAACTGATTGGGACCGTTGCGGTGAGAGTGTCTTGGTAGACGAAGGCGACCGATGAGATGACTGTAAAGACCTTTGTTTGGCGTGACTTTGGGTATTGTAAGAGTATAAAACTGGCTGAGGTTGCTTCTTTAACCTACCTATTGTGCCTGCTTGAAAAATAAAATACCTGGAAGTCAGTATTTGGCCTGTGTAGGGTTAGGATTTGGGTTGAAAATCCCAACCCTTCTGCACAGAAAGAGTTAATACAACAACAAATGATACAAGGTGTGAGGAAGAACTTTTGCAAGTAGAATGCAAGTAGGTTCCTAGCCTGTAGGTTCCTGTCTTAGTTTGATAAGTTCTATGGCTTTCCAAAGCATGCAAGGTTTTGGTAGTTTCAGGGTGCTCCGTTGTCAAAGGGCACCAGTCCTCTCACCAGCCCATCATAGGCGGCGATTGGGTGATTTCCTTTTTGATATACCACTAGGTACGAGTGACTGTGGAGTTTGCTGGAACCCCCAACATAGCCCGTGTCATGCCAGGATATCAGGTGAACTCAACGGGTTGCCCGCTCGATGCATATGATAGATGAATTAAATAAGGCATGTATTAGTCTTATGTTGAACTTTTTGGTTATGGCTCTCATAATCCCCAGCAGAGTCGCCAAAAACTGTAGACACCTCCCAAACGGGGCATCGCCATACAGATTGATCAATGTTTGTTTGCTCGATTGGTTGGTTGCTTCGTAAACCAAAATCATGGACATTCCCATGGCTAGGAACATCGCCACATGATAGCGGTTATCATCAAAACAGAGTCGCCACCCAGTTTATTAAAACTGGGAAATTAGATAGAGATTCTGGATACGGGAGCCAAAAGTACAATAACGGGAAGGTGTTAGGCACCCCTTTTTGCCCAGTCGTGAGACTGGCCCATAATCGTTTAACATAAGACATATAGGTGCTTTGTTTAATTCCAAACACATAGTCTGTTTATTTATTCCTTTAAACAGTAAGCAAAGTGAGCCAGTGCGATAAATAAGCATGCATCAGAAAGCAGAAAAGCAAACAAAATATCCCAGGGAGATGGATCCCGCGGCCGGTGAATGGATGTCACGGCCGAGGGATCCTTCTGGTTTGATGTACCAGCCGAGGGATCGAAGCCCCGGTCGGTGTTCTTCCTCACACCAGACATAAAGATTAATAGGTAATCAAAACGCTACGGTTAGTCAAAATACAGTAAATAAGACAAACCAGAGGCCGTTGGGCCTCACCACCTTGATCCCTCAGTTGCTTGATTGCTTTGGATTGGGCGTGATTGACTGATTGCTTGATCGAAAACCCTAGGGATAGGGTTTGAACTTCGGGGTTTGATCGCCGGATTGACGGCTGCCTTCGGGAGGTTAGGGCTTTTGAAGTATGGGATTGAGAGAGTATTTGTGTAGAGTTTTGAGGCTTGAAAGAGTGTGAAAGTATATCAATTTCGGAACCCAAAGGCTCCTTTATATAGGCATAGGGATGACTCACTCCGGCCAATCGCAATGCACGATAAAAATTGGAGTTAGGGTGTGATTCTAACTCTCCATGGCAATCCTCTAACGTAGCCCGAACGCATCGGGAAGGTAGTGTAATCGGATCAAACGTCTGACAGAACACGTTCCAGAATCTGGGAAAAGGTCGATCTGACGGCCGAGGAAAGGATACCACAGCCGAGGAATGGATTTTTCGGCCGAAGGATAGATCTTGTAGCCGAGAGATTGATCTCTCAGGGAGATTTTGCTAGCAACAGGTTGCTCGGGTGAGGAAATGATGTAAGGGCCGTGGGATCGATGTCACGACCGACAGATGGGTTCTCCTAGGCTTCTATATTTCTGTCTGAAAGGCTGTATGGCTCTGAATTGGGTCCTCTAAGTGGCTCAAAGTTCTTACCAAAAGTCCTAAGGTTCTCAAGGAAGCAATCAGCAATCATTGTATCCATTTCATCATCGGGATGGTCCCAAGGTGGGACTTGAAATAATCGTTAGGCCAAATTGGGGTGTCTACACATATCTCGCCAAACGAGGAGAACATTCTGGCTAGACATTAAAGCGGTTAAGTTTTCCAAGGAGTTGTAACAACACTTGCACTTCTACCGCCATTAAGGCAGTTAGTAATTATTTTGAACATTCAAATTTTTGGAAAGCAGAGTTGGTTGATCTTTTTCTCTATAAAAGCAGACCCTTGGTACTCCTTCTCCCCCACAAAACTTTTCATTTCTGAGGGAACGAGAGAAATGAAAGTGAAGCCTGAAGAATGTCGAATGATGGCAGCAACATACTGGAGAACCTCTGCCAGCAGGTGCAAAGATTAACGATGGCCGTAGAGGGGCTATCGGCGAGGGTGGAGGTGATGGAGGACACGGTGCGGAACGCGGAGAAGGTGGTCCGGCTGCTGCTGATCACAGGTTGGAACCCCCTTCACGGTCCCCGGCCGGAGACGCCATCTCCCCCGCGGGGAATGGTGACTTCCCCCGAGGGGTCACCGTCTTCCTCCCATGAGGCCAAGAGAGGACGTGAGGATGGGCCACCTTAGTGGTTTCTCGCCGTCTCCCTAGGCTCTCATCTTTTTTTTGGAGTGTAATGGGAGTCTTCCCCTTCCTCCCAAATTAAAAGAGGGGGCTTTAGTTAATGAAAAAATTTCTTTTCTGTCTATAACTTCCCATTTACCGAATTTTATGCAAGGTGTTTGAGAAAATAGTGCCCTGACCATGAACTTCAATTTCCTAGCAACGTAAAATATTGATTATGTAAACCAGCGAGGGATGCCTAAATCTCTTTATGAATGATCATATGAAAGTGCGCAGGGTTAAATTCATGCAAAAAGGTTATCCATGCATAAAATTCAAACGTAAATTTAAATGATAGTGAAGTGGTACCGTTCACCCTTTGAAATGCTTGCGAGGAAATATTGCATGCTAACTTGGCCAGATCTATAGTCCGCCTATTTGGGGAAAGTCTGCTGGTTAACTCGCTGGCCGACCGAAGAGGGCCATGTTAGTCTCTTCAAGTCGCTTTATTTATGGACGAGTGCCGTCCTGCCAGGAGAGCGCGTTAACTCGCTGGCCGACCGAAGAGGGCCATGTTAGTCTCTTCAAGTCGCTTTATTTATGGACGAGTGCCGTCCTACCAAGAGAGCGGGTTAACTCGCTGGCTGACCGAAGAGGGCCATGTTAGTCTCTTCAAATCGCTTTATTTATGGACGAGTGCCGTCCTGCCAGGAGAGCGGGTTAACTCGCTGGCCGACCGAAGAGGGCCATGTTAGTCTCTTCAAATCGCTTTATTTATCCACTCGTGGTTTACCGGGGCAATCTCACTAAAGCATTCTTGAGACAGTCTTTTTTGGAAAAGAAAGACAAGGATATTCCCATTGCTGAATTTAAGAGAGATTACAGATCGATCATCTAGAAACTCATCAAATGAGATAGGGATAGAGGTGTGTAGCCTAGAAGGAGAATAGCATTGGATTCAACTGTACGAGGGTCAAGAAACAAATTGAAATCAAAATAACTTGGACTTTACTGATAATAAATCTTCAGATTGTCCGCGTTCCACGGGTGAGGGAGTTTCCAACCAGTCATGGTAACCAGTTGGTATACCCCGGGCTTGATGATTTTTTGGACCTGGAAAGGGCCCTCCCACTTCGGATTCAGCTTACCTAGCTTCTTCTTCTCCAGTACCTTCTTTAAGACCAGATCACCTACTTGGAAAGCTCTGTGTTTGACCTTCTTGTCGAAATAAAGCTTTGCCTTCTGTTGGTATGCGGCCACCCTGACTGCGACCGCTCGCCTGGTTTCCTCGAGCAAGTCGAGGTTTAGGCTGAGGGCCTCGTCATTCTACTCTGCATTGTAGTGCTGGACCCTGTAGCTTGGGATAGCGACCTCAACGGGGATGACCGCTTCAGAGCCGAAAGCCATCTGGAAGGGAGTTTGCCCCGTTGGGGTGCGTACAATGGTGTGGTACGCCCAGAGGGTGCTTGGTAACATTCCTGCCCATAACCCTTTGGCATCGTCCAGCCTGGTTTTGATAATGCCAAGAACGGTGCGGTTGGTGACTTCTGCCTGCCCATTGGCCTGAGGATGACCAGGAGTTGCGTATTTGCACTTGGTGTTGAACTGCTCCCATAAATCTCGCATCATCTCGTTGTCGAATTGCTTGCCGTTGTCCGAGACGATGGCATGGGGAATCCCGAACCTGCAAACAATGTGCTTCCAAACAAAATCTCTTGCTGCCTCTTGAGTGATTTTGGCGAGCGGCTTAGCCTCCACCCACTTAGTGAAATAGTCGATTGCGACTATGGCAAACTTGTACTGCCCTGGCCCCAACTTGAATGGGCCAATGATGTCAATCCCCCATTGCGTGAACGGCCAAGGGTTTTCGATGGGCGTGAGTGGCTCTGGAGGCTGATGTGGAATGTTAGCGGAGCGCTGGCACTTGCCGCATCGGCGCACGAAGTTGCTGGAGTCGGCCTTCGTGGTGGGCCAGTAATAGCCCGCTCGGAGTGCTTTGAATACCAGCGCTCGGCCCCCGGAATGGTTGCCGCAAATTCCTTCATGAATCTCCCTCAGAATGAATTGGCCCTCCACATCTGAGACACACCTGAGATAAGGGTAGGTGTAGCCTCTTTTGTAGAGGGTGCCATCCTGGAGGAGGTATCTCGCCGACTGGAACCTGAGCTTCTTCGCTTCCCTTCTATCCGAGGGGAGTTCCCCATCCTAGAGGAATTTAATGATGGATTCCGCCCATTCTGCATGGGCATGGATAACCTGGACCTCCCCGGGTTTTTGGTCATTGATACTTGGCTCTGCAAGGTACTGGAGAGCAGTCATGGGCCCCAAGTGTTCATCAGGAGCACTTGCCAGGCGAGCCAAGGAGTCTGCCTTTTGGTTCTCTTCACGTGGGACCTGTAAGAAAGTCACCTTCTCGAAGGTTGCTCTGATCTTGGCGACTAGCTCTGAGTACTTCTTCATCTTCTCATTTTTGGCCTCAGCTTCCCCGTTGGACTGATGGACAACTAACTGGGAGTCGCTGAGGACTTTGACCACTTTAGCTCCCATCTGTGAGCATAGCAGCAACCCAACAGCGACTGCTTCATACTCGGCCTCATTGTTGGTTGCGTTGAATCCGAACCGTAGCGCATATTCCATCTGCTCACCGAGTGGTGAGATAAGCACAATCCCAGCGCCGCTCGCGGCCTTGTTGGACGAGCCGTATGCGTAGATTGTCCAGCATTCCACGTCTTGTCCCTTTGTTTTGGTCACATCATCTTCATCCTGTAAAGGGTTAGTGAATTCTGCTAGGAAATCCGCCATGACCTGTCCCTTCCTTGCCTTGCGCAGTTGGTATACAATATCAAACTCACTGAGCTCGATAGACCACTGGATGAGCTGGCCGGACAGCTCAGGCTTTTGAAGCACTTGCTTGAGCGGTCGGTCGGTCAGCACCACAATGGTGTGTGAACAGAAATAAGGGCGCAAACGTCTCGCCGAGATAACCAAAGCAAAGGCTAGTTGTTCAATGAGTGGGTACCTGACTTCGGGGCCGCGGAAAGCTCTGCTAACATAGAATACTGGCTTCTGAATACCCCGTTCCTCCCTGAATAGAGCTGAGCTGACCGCGTTTGGGGAGACTGCCAAGTACAGGTAAAGCTGCTCTCCTGAAATAGCCCGGGAAAGCAAAGGAGGAGAGCTGAGGTAGGCCTTTAGGTGTGCAAACGCCTCTTCGCACTCGTCAGTCCACTTGAAAGCTTTCCGCAGAGTTTTGAAGAAGGGGAGGCACTTATCTGTCGACCGACTGACGAATCGGTTGAGTGCTGCTACTCGCCCTGTAAGGCACTGAACCTCTTTGATTGTCATGGGTGCTTGCATGTCAATCACCGCTTGAACCTTCTCGGGATTGGCTTCGATTCCTCTTTGGCTAACCATGAACCCGAGGAATTTTCCTGCCCCTACTCCGAACACGCACTTGGTTGGATTAAGCTTCCTGTCAAACTTTCTGAGGATTTGGAAGGTTTCAGCCAAGTCGATTGGGTGATCGCAGGCTAACTTGGTTTTAGTAAGCATGTCATCCACGTATACCTCCATATTCCGGCCAATTTGCCCGGCGAACATCTGGTTGACCAACCGTTGGTAGGTTGCTCCTGCATTCTTTAGTCCGAAAGGCATAACCCGGTAACAGAATAGCCCTTGCTCGGTAATGAAAGACGTACCTTCTCGGTCGGCCGGGTGCATCAGGATCTGATTGTATCCAGAGATTGCGTCCATGAAACTCAAGAGTTCATGTCCTGCTATTGAATCAACCAGTTGGTCAATCCTGGGGAGTGGGTAACTGTCCTTCAGGCAGGCCTTGTTCAGGTCTTTAAAGTCCACACACATGCGCCAGTTGCCATTCGCCTTCTTGACCAACACCACGTTGGTCAGCCAGTCAGGATATTGCACCTCCTGGATGAATCCAGCATCGATCAACTTCTGGATTTCCTCAAGGACGGCATCGCTCCTCTCTTTTCCAAAGATTCTTGGTTTTTGTTTTATGGGCTTGAAGGTAGGATCCACGTTCAGGTGGTGGGTCATTACCTCAAGATCGATCCCTGTCAGGTCCGCATGAGACCAAGCGAAGACATCCTTGTTGTCTTTCAGGAAGGTGACCAACTGCTCCCTCAGTTGAGGGGGAAGCAGTGAGCCAATCTGAAGATTCCGGCCTTCTCCCACGTCGACTTTGTCCAGTTTTTCCACAGGCTTCGCGTGGATCTCCTCTCTTTCGTCTCGGACTTCGAGTGCATCCACAACGAAGGTTTCTTGTGAACGTTTCTCTTTAAGGGTTGCGACGTAGCATTCGCGCGCCGAGGCTTGGTCTCCCTTCTGGATTCCTACGCCATTTTCGGTTGGGAACTTGATCACCAGGTGGTACATTGAGGTAACCGCCTTCATGCTGTTAAGGGCCGAGCGCCCGAGAATTGCGTTGTAGGCCGAAGGGCAATCCACCACGAGAAACTTGACCATTTTTACCACCTGGCATGGCTCAGCCCCCATGGTGACTGGGAGGTCAATCGTCCCCATGGGTTGAACCTTTTCGCCGGAGAACCCAACCAACAGGGATCGGACAAGCCGTAACTTGTCCTTTGGGATCCCCATTTGTTTGAAGGCTCCGGAGAAGAGGATGTCTGCAGAGCTCCCGTTGTCGACAAGGACCCTGCTGGTTTTGTAGTTCCCGATGGTGACGGTGATCACCAGGGGATCATCGTGAGGGTGTTGGACACCTGCGGAGTCGCTGGCGTGAAAACTGATGGTTTGCTCTTCCATTCTTCTTTCCTTCCAAGGCCTCTCATTGAGGAGGACCTCTGCCGATCGCAACCTGCGGGCGTGAGCACGCCTGGAAGTGTTGGACTCGCCACCTCCGGCATACCCACCAAAGATAGTGTGGATTTCTCCAAGGGCTCTGCGTGGTTCCGGGTTGGTGCGAGGGTTACGGTCTTCCCGCCTTTCCTGGTGCTGGGGCCGAGCGGATGGCTTGGGCTTGTCTTGAATGAACCTCCGCAAGCGACCGCGTTGGATCAGATTCTCAATCTGTTTCTTGAGCTCGATACAGTCGGAGGTATCGTGCCCATGATCTCTCTGAAAGCGGCAGTACTTGCTTCGGTCTCTGGGAACCCCTGGTTTCATTGCTTTGGCCCAGCGAAGTTCTGGGTCGTTGATTAGGTGGACCAGCACCTGCTCGGGAGTCGCGTTTAGCGGTGTGAACCGCTCGAAACGTCCTCGAGCACGTGAACGGTCCTCCCCTCTTGGCTTCTTCTCGGGTTTGACCTCCTTCTGGGTTTTGGGCTGTTCCGCTTCATGCCTCCGCTTGCCGTTGCCTGATGCCTCTTCCGAGTGCCGCCGAGCGGCCATCGCTTCCTCAGCATTGATGTGCTTCTGAGCCTTGTTGTAACGCCCCCATTTTCGGGTTCGTTAATTAAACATTTTATTGAATAAAAAGGCTAAGAGTCAAGCTCATTATTACAACATAAGTCTTACTAGAGTACTTTTATTACACAAGGAGGGAATTTCTAGGGTATTCTACTACTCCGCTTCTTCTTCCATCCTAGCAAGCTCTTCGGCTCCAAAAGCCTCCAACACGTACTGCTCACCTTGCTCATCAATTAACTCTGACACATTATACTAGCGTCGCCCCCAGTATAATATGTTAGGGTCACCAAAAAGGTAACACCATGAGCTACAAGCCCAATAGAATAAACTATACCCACTAACTCTTAACTTAAAGCAAGGAAGCATATAAACAATTACACATGCTCATTCAACAATATAGAAACACAATGATACATTCATATTCGATATCTTTTAGCGTTGGTGTCATGCCTTTTCCGGCTCCGTTAGTAACACTCACGACGGCTACCAAGTCCGGCCAATCATGGTTTCACAAAACACATTCTTTCAAATCTTGCATTGGCTACCACGTCCGGCCAAGCCCCATTTCCACATGAGACTACCACGTCCGGTCCCATTGGAAATCTACGCAATGAGCTACCAAGTCCGGCTACATTACGGTTTTCGAAAACACTCACATAATGACTACCAAGTCCGGTCATTATGTAATTTCAAAATATTTTCCGCATGTTAATCCCATCCTTCATTTTATCCATATCAACCACACCCTAGGTGTCATGTTTGTACTTTCTCGATTTTCGTGTCTCGTTCGCATGCATAGACTCCGCGGTTATTCATACCACAACTTAAGTAATCTTGAAACTAAACTAACAAGATCATTCAACTCTATATTAGATAGCATGCTCGTTTTGTCATATCATCATACTCACATTTAATCACACAAGGTTAAGCATAGTGCCACATGGACGGACACCTTTGGAGTGATAAATCACTTATGCTTTATCAACAACAAGTAGTCAAGTAATCACATAATCATGCTCACATTCATTCTAAGATTAAACAGCTCAATCCTGAATCATGCTTTCTTAAGTTCAAAACAGCATATGTTTATTGAGTACTTCTAACGTTAAGCTAATCATGCCATGGTTAATCAAGATAACAACTCTTAAACAATTCTAATCATGCTTAAGGAAAGTGGCTCGTATAATCTACGTATGCTCAAGGTTTCAAAGGTTTAGAATAACTTACTATCATTTCGAAATACGCATGCAATATGCTATACTTAGATCTTTGAAAGCATAGGAACTATACTAAGGAATATATACGTATACGTAGAGAAGAGTAGATATAGAATATCTACCGTTCTTCTTGGCGGTAGTCGGCTACGGATTAGGAAAATAGTTCGTCGGACGGAGTAACGGCTTAGGAATGGCTTCGATAGCTTCGAAAGAGAAAGGTTTCTCTCGAAACTTGATCTTGACTAATACTACTAAAACTTTTGGATCGGTAGGGTGGTGGAGTGGCGGCTTAGTGGCGGCACTAGAAGAGTTTCTTGAAGAACTAGGGAAGAACTTCAAGAACAACTAAGAACTAAGCAAGAACAACAAGAACACTAGACTTTCTAGAGAGAAGTTGGAGCAAAGCTTGAAGGTGTGAGTTCAAAGGCTTGAAATGGCTTGCTATTTATAGGCCAAGTTGGTCTATTATCCAAGAGACAATATTTCCCCTAACATTTGTTATCCAATGGATCATAGATTGACTAGATTTGATTGTCCTTAGATTGGATGAGGTGTTGATCAAAGGACAATGACTAGGCTAGTTGTACACTTGCACACATCACACAAATCTCTCTCTCCCTCTCTCACTCTCTCCCGGCCTCTCTCTCTCCCTATCTCTCTCGGCTCTCTCTCCCTCTCTCTCTCTCTCTCTCTCTCTCTTTGGTCCAATGTACTAAGGTACAAGAGTTTGGAAAGACCAATGGATTTTCTTGTTCTTTCTTCTAACCTAGGACAAGGTTTAATCTAATCAAATGGGGTTTGTGTCTAGTCTAGAATAGAAAATAAGATATGGTAGTCCTTTAGGGTTGAAAGAATAAGAAACCCTAGATATGGTGGTACCAAGTGATGCAATAGGATGATGTAGGAAGATATGGGAGTACACTAGTCACACACATCACAATCTCTCTCCCTCTCTCATCCGAATTCTCTCTCTCTCTCTCTCTCTCTCTCTCTTGGACACCTAATCAAGAAAGGACAATGGTTGAAAGAGTAAGAGTAAACTAATAGTTTGTAAGAAGATTTTGGTAAGAAAATCTAGTACTAATAATCTAACCTATGTCATCCTATCCTTCATCTTTCAAGGTACAAGTACTAATGTAGTATTAGGGTTTTGGTAGAAGAAGAATCAAGAAGGTACATGCATATCTCTCTTTCTCTCTCCTATCTCTCTCCCTCATCTCTCCCTCTCTCTCCTCTCTCTCTCCGAATTCTCTCTCTCTCTCCCTCTCTCTCCTCCTTCCTTGGTTGATAGAAAGACTAGCCAAAAAGGACAATGTACTATGTGATCTTATTTTGGATTTCTAAGTCAAACTATCCTATTAAACTATGTCAAAAATGCCACCTATGTACTTATAACTATATACTAATATATAGTATGCTAGGATGATGTAAACATATCATATACTTTAATCAAATTAGTACATATCATATCTAGGAAGGAATTAACTAATACTAACCTAGTACTATAGCTTGATATGGTTTTATGGACCAATGGATTATAACTCCCCTAACATTTATTAACCAAAGGTTAAAGATGGAAATACTAAACTTACATAATCTATCTAATATAGTACAATGACTCATGGTGAATCTAATTAAACTAATGGACCTTGTACTAGGTGGAAAGGTTAACCTATCGTCCAATGGGTAATAAATCTCCTAACTTTATCGTCCAATGGGTAAAGATGGTAAGTAATATATAATCTTATAAGTGTACCAAGAAATCTTGTCACAATATCCAAGGGGTAAACCTATATATGGTCCAATGGATAAAGATTATCCTAGTATCTATCGTCCAATGGGTAATAGGTCAAGGGTTGACTTTTGGTCAAGGTCTCACTTAGGGTTCAAATGGTTCAAAGGTTCGATTAGGCTACTCTAACGATTAGTCGGAAGCTAGCTAGGCTTGCTAAATAGGACGACTTAGGGTTGCTATCTCGCTTGTCTTTAGAAAATGACTAGATCGCAAGGCGAAACGAAACTAGGGTTTGAATTGAATAAATCTAATCATGACGGATTGTTGGAAAATACGGAATTTATAGAGTCAAAATAATAAACAACGAGATTTTTATTTACTGAAAATCGGAGTTGTTACACTTGTTCATTAGTTCCGCCATGCTAGACGGTGGCTTTTCCGAGACAGACTCGAAAAACTTGGTGGGCTGGAGTCCACCAATAAAGGTAGTGAGGGCCACTTTGTCATCTACCTCGTCAATTAAGAGTGCCTCATTGTTGAAACGCTTAGGGTAGTCGCCGAGCGATTCTCCTTCCTTCTGCTTGACGTTGAGAAGGTAGGTGACCGATCTGTGCTGACGTCGTCCGCTGTAGAAGTGCTCGATGAACAGCTTGCTCAATTCGTAGAACGTCCCAATTGAGCCGGGTTTGAGCTTCCCAAACCAAACTCTGGCCGAGCCTTTCAAAGTAGTGGGGAAGGCTCGACACATGATCTGGTCCGGGCAAGCGTGTAACGTCATGAAGGCCTTGTATGTCTCCAGATGATCGAGGGGGTCACCCAATCCATCGAAAGGCTCAAGCGATGGGAGCCTGAACTTTTGAGGAAGTGGGTAAATAGTGACTTCAACCGTGAAAGGGAGATTGGTCTTCTGAACCAGATTCTCCACAGTCCTGGCCCCTCGGTCGTTAACTTGCTTCAGCACCTGGTCCACCTTCTCCTGTAGCTCCTTGAACGCAGCCCCCTGAGCCAATGATGACCCAGAGATGGGAGCATTCCTGTGTCGGAGGGCGACGAAGCTGTTATCGCCAGCCGCCATGGATTGGCGATGATCAGCTGTGTCGGAGGGATCCCCACGGTGGTGGGTGCCCTGGATCTCTGGTGAGTCTCCGCTCGCCTCCCGCTCTTCGTTAGGGGGAGTTGGTTGAGGGAGGCGTTGGAGAAGCTCTGTGTTCTGCTCCCGGAGCTGATTAACCATCTGGGTGAGTTGATTAACCTGCTCCTGGAGAGGGTTACCACGATCTTCTCCATCTGGACCGTTCCGTTGGCTTCCGGCTCTCGTGTTGACCATTCTAAAGGGTTTTGAAATAGTTGAATTTATGAAGTAGAAAACTCGTCGCTTCCCACAGACGGCGCCAAACTGTTGATGCCCAAAACTGGACAGTCAATCCGAGCTCCGTCTTCGAGGAATTCCTGCAAAACAGCGTCCGAGGACTGGGGGTGTTGCCAGTCGTGTACCCTCCGATGGCTAAGTCAGTAAGAGTATGTAAGGGTAGAATTCTGTGTGTTTTGTGGATAGAGTTGAGTACGTACCTTCAACCCATGAACGGACTGCCCATTTATAGAAGAGACGGTTCGTGCCCCTATGAGGGGGACGAAGGTGGTAGATCGTGGACCATGGCAGCGGTTGGAGTCCCTCGGAGTGGGGGGACTCCCGTCGGAGCCGGTATGAGTGGTGGACGTGGGAGTCATGACTCCGTAGTCCAGGAATCAGGGGGACGTGGGGTTACCAGCATCCTTCTGCCGAGCAAGGGCACCGTCCCTGAGGTTGATCTTCACGACGTTCCTTCTTCCCATATTGTCGGCAAATTCAGGAATAAGGGTTCGGAGGGGAGGAATGTTGATACCTTGGAATTCGGCTGGTTGACTGTCCTGGAACCAGAAGTCGGCTGACTTCTTGAAGGTGGGAAACTTCAACCTTGGTTCCTTCACCTTCTTGCTCGGCTTAGGAATCTTGTCCCCAACCCCTTGCTCCTTAGTAGCTACCTTCTTGCCCTTAGCCTTCATGCTCGGCCCCGCTTCCTTGCCCTTCCTCTTAAGCTTCCCTTTGTACAAAGGGTCGTAACCGAGCAGCATCGGCGCGTCACGGCAAATTTGGGCCTTCAACGTCTCCACGTGATCCTCGACGGCCAAAGAATGTTGGGTCTTGGTTATTGCTCGGTGATCTGTGAAAGGAGAAAGTGTTAGCGAATTATCAGAAATACAATGGAAGGATAAATCATACTCGGCAAATTAGAGAAATGAAATGAAACCTCAGAAATCTGTTATCTTCGGCACAGAGTGCAGCCGTACCGACTGATCGCCGAACTCATAATTCCCGCTAACTTCAACATAGAAGTTAGCCCACTTGTCAGTATCTGGAAGCCCGTTTATCAGGGGCTTCTTACCACTACGCGTAGACAGATACCTACGGTTGGTCTTGCCGTGCCTAGACATGATGTACGTATGGAAGAGGTCGGCAACGGTGAACTCGAGGTCGTGCAGCTCCTTCAACTTGATTACGGACGTCACTATCCTGTAACTGTTGATTGCAAAGAAGTGAGGTACTATGCCGAACCTAGCCAGCAGTTCCCTCAGAAACGGGTGAAGGGGGAAACAGAGCCCAGCCTCACAGATGGCCATCAAGGGGACTGTTATATGTTCGGGATGGTCTCTTCTCTTATCCCTGATCCTATTACTGGCTACCTGGCTAATGACAACATCGTCTGGAATGTTGTACGCTCGGCAGAAATCCGCATATTCATTGGGACGCCCGCTGAAGTAATGGGCGTGGGGACAAACCTGACCTCGCTCGAAAAGGTCGGCGAATTCGTTGTTCTCAGACGAAGTCTCGGCAGGAGCAGAGCGGGAAGAAGTTGTGGCTCCGGCCTGTGAATGAAGCCTAGACTCGGCCTCAGGCCCAAGTTCATGCTCGGCTTCGGATTCTGTGCTAATGGTGAAAGTTATCTTGGGTGCAGTGTTGTACCCGCCGTCGTACTCGTGGTCACGCTCGGCGTTGGAATCACTGGAACCTGACATATTTGAATCAATGGAAGAAGCTTGGCGTCGGCTTCTGTGTCTCTCCACGTATTCTCGGATTACAAGATCTGCGGAATCGTCCCCTGAACTTTCAGAGTCGGATGAGATGACGATGATTGGGTGAGCCAGACCTAACAAAGACAAAAGGAAAATAATAAGGAAGTTCGTCGTCGGCTAAAGATGAGAAACTCACTATGTTCGGCTACCCTACTGGCCCACCCCATCTCACTGCCAAGACTCGACGCTCGGGAGACACAGGCGATTCGCATCTTTAGGGCTCGGTCAGCTCCATCGTCGGCCAAGCCCTGACACCATCGAGAACCTGTGCTCGGAAGAACAGGTTGAAGGTGAAGATGAATAGTTCGTTCATCTCCAGGCCTCCCACTATTCACTCAGAAAAAGAAACTCCCAAAAAACCCAGAAAATGAACAAAAAAATGTAGAAAACTTGCATAAACAACGAGAGTGATGGAAAACAAACTCGTACCTGTGATTTTCAGCAAGATCTGGTGGTGAAATCTCTGGGAATCGAGATCAGAAGATGAACTGTTGCTCTTCAAAGCTCTGGCAATGGAGTTTAGAGAGAGAGAGGGTTTGTAACCTTCTCTCTCCTCACCTCGCCCCATTTATAGAGCTAGGGTTGGGAATTCGAAGTTCCCGCCCATCATTACACCGCCGAACCATTGGCCATTCAACGCATGACACGTGGCATAGAAAGGACAGCCTGTAGGGTTTGCCAGTCGTCCCCTCGTCAGCCGTACCCAGCCATGGAGCGACATCTGGCACTTCTCCACTAGAGTTCTCCATCAACAACTGATATCGCTTCTAAAAGAGGATGGGTCGGGCTCGGCTTAACCTCACCCTTGACAAACAAAGATCACGTTCGGCATTCGACAGGTTCGGCCAAGGCTTGACTTCAATCCCTTCCACGCGTTCGGCATCAGCAGAGATTGAGGGGCTATTGTAGCAGGCCGAACATAGAAGTTCGCAGTAGTGTGGACCGAGTCCAATCCGTGCCGAGCATGAACCTTACGCACGGCTCCCGTCGCTATCCTTCATCGCTGTCCCATTTGCCACGGGCTCAACGGAAGACGAGTCCGTGCTTGGTCATTGCCCTCGCCGTGTTCCTTTGCGACTTGTCCTCCCCCGTCGGTCGCATACCAGGTTCGGCAAGATACGTGCTCGGTCACCTGTGTAGCACGGCTGGCTCCCGACGACGGCTGGCTGCTGAGTCACGCGTCCCCCCACGTGCAGAAGCGGTTATAACAGAAGATGATCATGGGCACACATGGGGGTGCCAGCTCAGCTCTGAAGACAATTACCAGATCTATTTCTTGATGTCGCCATGACGTCACTTGGCTCGTGGAAGGCACGCGATCATACTTGGAGAGCAAGCCAGGAGGCCCTATAAATATCCAGTGATAGTAACCCTAAAGAGGTACATGCTACTTGATACTCACACTTATACACTCTCTAGCCTTCTGCTTCCTCTCTCTGCAATATACTTATCCTCTCGTCGGAGGGCCTTGCCGGGACAACCCCCGGCCAGGTCTTAGTCGTGCGCTCCCTGTGCAGGCTAGGAGAAGAAGGCTCAACAACCATCGAACCATCAACGGAGGAACGAGGATCAAGGATCACGGGCCACACAATTAAGGCTAGGATTTTATGTCTAAAGTTGACTAGAAATGGGTTGTCAAGTTGCAAATAGGCTTAAGGGCTAAGGAGGTAGCTTGTGCAAGTGTACAAACAAAAGCACACACATGCACTTTTCTCTCTCTCTCTCTCTCTCTTTCTCTCTCTCTCTCTCTCTCGGCCTCTCTCTCCTCTCTCAGCCTCTCTCTCTCTCTCCCCTTTTCCCATGTGCTTATATCTATGTGTATATGTATGTGTAAGACTAAGTGTGTTAGGCTTAAGTAGGCTTATAAGGCTAGGAGAAGAGTAAGGATTAAAGGTTAAAGCCTTCAATGCTAGTCATTGCCCAATGGATAATATATATCCTAGAAAGTATATATACATATATCTATATATATAGCTAAGTATACTTAGGCAATAGTAGTCCTATTAGGTCTAAGGAAAGGGTAATGATTAAACGTGGCTTTCAATGACAAGAACATTGTCCAATGGATATTACTTTCCTAGAAAGTGCACCTAGGCATAATAGGCATGATTATATTAGGTGTGCATGCATGGCAAGGCTAGTTTTTCTTCTTTTGGAAGCAAAATGATGGCTTCTTATGGTCCAATGGTTTATAAATGTTAGGGAAAGGTAACCAAGTCAATTGGTACTTAGGTTTGCCTAACTAAATGGTTGGAAACTAATTCTACTTGCCAAGTAAGAAATCTAGCCAAGAAATATAATTAAGGGCTTTATTTCCAATTACTAGGAAAATATACTAGTGCTTCTACAAGCATACTTGTCTTTAGAAAAGGACTAGGTTATCCGGTGCGAAGAGTTTTAATTTTATAAGCCTCGAATCTAATTATGACGGATCATTAAGGTTAAAAAGAAACGTTTAAAGAAATTTAAGAATTTCCAAATATTTAAACGAGATTTTTATTTACTAAAAATCGGAGTTGTTACATACCCCCATGAGGACCCTGTGGTGGTGACTCTGGTCCTGGCTAATTTTAAGACCACGAGAATTTTGATTGACAATGGCAGCTCCGCAGACATCCTCTTCCTATTACCAAGGGATAAGAGGGGAACCGGATCACACAGATGGTGGACTTTCTGATAGTGGATAGCTCATCAGCCTACAATGCCATTTTGGGACGTGTTTTCCTCAACAAGGCCAGAGCTATGGTGTCAACCTACCATTTGAAGGTGAATTTCCCGACCTTATCAGGAGTGGGTGAGGTCCGAGGTGACCAAAAATCAGCACAGGAGTGCTACAACTTGTCTTTAAAGAACCCTGATGTCCTGACAATTGACAACATTGGCATGAGGGATGAGGTGAGGCTTCGCCAAGGCGAGCCAGATAAGTAGCTGGATGAAATAGAGTTGGAGGTAAGCCACCTCGAAAGAAAGGTCAAAATTGGCTCGGCTCTGGACCAAGAGGTCAGAGCTGACCTAATCCAGTTCCTATAGGAAAATAAGGAGGTCTTTGCATTGTCCCATAAGGACATGCCGGGTATTGATCCAAAAATCATTGCTCATCGCCTTAACGTCAATCCAGATATGCGCCCCATCAAGCAAAAGAAAAGGAATTTTGCCCCAGAAAAAAAACAAGGCAGCAGCTGAGGAGGTGGATAAACTCATCGCTGCAGGATCAATCAAAGAGGTGTGTTACCCAGACTGGTTGGCCAATGGGGTGATGGTAAAAAAGGCCAATGGCAAATGGAGGATGTGTGTTGATTTCACAGATCTCAACAAAGCATGCCCCAAAGATAGCTTTCCACTACCTAGTATAGATCAACTGGTGGACTCAACTACCAAACATGAGCTGTTGAGCTTCATGGATGCCTTTTCTGGATACAATCAGACTAAGATGTACGAAGAAGATCAGGAGAAGACCTCTTTCATCACAGATAGAGGGCTTTACTGCTACAAGGTGATGCCCTTTGGGCTAAAAAATGCAGGGGCAACATATCAGAGGTTGGTGAATGCAATGTTCAAAGAACAGTGATAAGTAAAACAAACTTAGTGAGGCCAGCACCACGAGAATCACAGACCTGGGGAGTGGGGACCAGTCTCACCTGGACCTCTTTAATAATCCTTACATGGGATAAAATCAGGTCATACAAGGACAGCTCCGCGCGGAGCTATCATAAGGTCAAAGGACCAGCTCTGGTCCTTAGCTGCATGAGGAGAGATAATATTCGATTGTTGTCTATGGAATATACCCATTCCAGCGGAGATACCTCTTCTTGATTGGATGGAGATGAAATCCTAGAAGATAAAGGATGCCATCAATAAGATAAGTACTAATCCCCCTGGGATACACAATCAGGGATGGATAGGGATTCCTAGCTAAGGCAGGACTCCTCCTAACTTTAATCAGATAATCCAGAATTCACGAGAAATAGTCCAACAAGGACTCAACCTCCTATCAAGATGCCTATAAATACAACGGTACAATGCCAATCAAAGGTATGCAATACCAAACCGAGAATCTCAATACCCTCACCATATAGCAAGTACTCTACTAACTTAGGCATCGGAGGGTGGTTGGCAAGCCAACATACCGGTGACTCAAGCTTTTATGTTGTTTTGCAGGATCAGGTTAGAGCTGACGACAAAGCTGATTCATCAGCTGGCGCCGTCTGTGGGAACGACTTTTTTCCTTAAGGTGAATAATTTTGTATGGTGGAAACCCGATCAAGTAAAACAACAATGGCTTCAGACCCCTCACAAATGGACGTCGACAACGTCACAAAGGCCGCCGCCACTGCCAAAGCTACTAAGACAGCCGAGGCCACCAAAGCTGCTAAGGCAGCCGAGGCCACTAAGGGTGCAAAAGCCGCCAAGGCTGCCACCACCGAGAAGGTTGCCAAGGTAGCAGAGGCAGCTAAAGCCGCCGCAGCAAGCAAGACTGGAGGCGCCGAGATAACTCCAGCAGCGTTTGCTAACATGCAAGAGCAAATAAAAACATTAACCCAAGGGTTACAGACCGCACAATAGGAAAACGCAAATCTTAGAAAACAGATCTTAGAGCCAAGTATCCTAAACTTGCAACCCAGTCAAAACGAAGAAGAAGATAATCGGGAAGAAGGCGAATCTAGTGAGAAGGAAAGCCAAAATCAAAGAAAGCACAGCAAACTGCTTCTGGAGAGGCCGCCACAAGAACAAGAAGCATTGTTTAAAATGCAAGACCAGATTGAAGGGTTGATAAAACACATTAAAGCACAAACCCCTGCTACGGTGGAGGAATTGGTGCAGACCACAGATTCACCTTTCACACCCGAAGTCATGGGGCTACCACTCCCAAGAAAATTCAAGATGCCACAGTAAGAGACATTCAATGGCTCTACAGACTCATTAGATCATCTGGAAACATACAAGTCTCTAATGCATCTTCAAGCAGTACCAGATGAAGTTATGTGCCGGGCATTACCAGTTACTTTAAAAGGAAGCGCCCGGTCATGGTTCAATAAGCTCCAGCCAGGAAGCATACGAAGCTTTAAAGAACTAAGCAAGAGCTTTGTAAGCTACTTCATTGCTAGACAATGCTACGGCAAACCAGCAACTCACCTCCTGACGGTGAAGCAAGGAAGATGGGAGTCATTGAGGGATTACACCACAAGGTTTAACAAGGAGGTGGTTTAGATAGATGAAGTTGATGACAATGTATGTATAACTGCATACATAGCTGGATTATATTCAGGACAGTTCCTATACCTCCTGTCTCAAGAAACACCCAAGACCTTGGTAGAGCTTAAGCTCAGAGCTCAAAAGCCCATGAATGCAGAAGAAGTTGTCTATGCAAGACACTCACGGGATGGTTTTGATCCCCAAGCAGGACCATCCCAGATTGGCAAATTTCCCCAGCAAGACAAAAGAAGGCGAGAAGCCACCCGTAGAATGGGAGGCGAACCAAGGAACAAAAAGGGGGACTCAAGGTCCTCCCCAAAATGGGGAGGAGGAGGACTGGCCCAAGGTAGATATAAGCAGTTTACTCCGCTCATAGCTATGGCAAAGCAAATTCTTAGCAACCTACAGGATGACCCGAACCTCAAGTGGCCAGAGAAGCTGAGATCCGATCCTAATAGGAGGGCTAAGGACAAGTACTACAGGTTCCACAAAGATCATGGTCATAACACAGATGACTGTATTGACCTAAAGCAGCAGATTGAGGACCTAATTCAACGAGGTAGACTTCAACATTTTGTAATGAAGAAGTACCAGAAACCATTCAGAAAAGAAGATACAAGTAAAGAGGGTAGAGATGGCACGACACCTCGGTCAGGTTCCATTGGAGAGATCAAAGTGATTCATGGAGGATTTGCCGGAGGAGGAGAATCTAGCAATGCTAGGAAAGCTCATCTGAGAAATTTGAGAACTGAGGAACACCTGGAAGTCAACACAGTTGGCCGTCCAAGCAAATTTCAGAAAAAGGAGGAAATATCCATCATTTTTTCAAAAGAACACATCAAGGGAGTCCAAATCCCTCATGACGACCCCTTGGTTATCACCATTGTCGTAGCAAACTACCTCACGAGAAGGGTATTAATTGACAGTGGGAGCTCAGCTGTCCTCTACCTCCACGCATATGACCAACTGAAGGTTGGATGGGAAAGGCTAAGGCCTATGACGTCACCATTAGTTGGATTTGCAGGCACACCCCTCTACCCAACAGGGCAAATAGCCCTGTCAGTTACCATGGGGCAAGAAGGAAGCCAGATTAAATGCATGATAGACTTCATAGTAGTCGACTGTCCTTCAGCTTACAATGCAATACTGGGGAGGACAACCCTGAATAAAATCGGGGAAATAATCTCCACATATTATTTGATGATAAAATTCCCAACATCAGAGGGAATTGCTTGTATAAGAGGAGATCAGAAAGCAGCACGGGAATGCTACATCACCTCACTCAGAGGAGCTAACATCACGATGAATATTGAAAGTCTTGACACATGTGATGAAGAAAGGCTCCAGCGTGGGGAACCGGTAGAGGAACTCATAGAGGATGACCTGGAACCAAGTCAACAAGGAAGGACAGTAAGAATCGGGACTGGATTGAGCGCGATGGCACGAACAGAGCTACTACAGTTCCTAAGAAGGAATAAGGATGTTTTCGCAAGGTCCCACGAGGACATCCCAGTGATCGACCCAAGGGTCATATCCCATAGATTGAATGTTGATCCCACCATGCGTCCCGTTAAGCAAAAGAAAAGGACATTTGCTCCAGAACGAAAGAAAGCTGTAGCTGAGGAGGTAGACAAACTTGTACAAGCACAGTCGATCCGCGAAGTCCTCTACCCTGATTGGTTGGCCAACGTAGTTATGGTCAAGAAGGCTAATGGCAAGTGGAGGATGTGTGTAGATTTCACAGACCTCAACAAAGCTTGTCCAAAGGATAGCTTTCCATTACCTAGGATTGATTCCATGGTAGTCTCTACTGCTGGACACGAGCTCCTCACCTTCATGGATGCCTTCTCAAGGTATAACCAAATCCAAATGTACGAAGGAGACCAAGATAAAACCTCGTTCATTATAGACAGAAGACTATACTACTTTAGGGTAATGCCCTTTGGTCTTAAGAATGCAGAAGCGACATATCAATGGTTGGTCAATAAGATGTTCAAGCAATAGATTGGACGGAATGTAGAAGTGTACACAGATGATATGCTGTTTAAAAGTTCCAAAGCACGAAGCCACATTGCAGATTTGAAATAAACCTTTGAGGTACTCAGGAAATACCGAATGAAGCTCAATTCGACAAAATGTGCTTTTGGAATATCCTCAGGAAAATTCTTAGGCTTCATGGTATCCCAAAGGGGTATTGAAGCGAATCCTAAAAAGATTCAGGCTATACTCAACATGCGCTCACCCCAAAGCATCAAGGAGGTTCAGAAGTTAACAGGACGAGTTGCAGCACTGAGCAAATTCATCTCTCGTGCAACCGACAAATGCCAAACTTTCTTCGAAGTTTTGAAGAAAGCATTCGAGTGGACTACCAAAGAGGAGGAAGCATTCATCCAGCTAAAGGAGTAATTGACATCCCCGTCGTTGCTCAGCAAAACCCAAGAATGGGAGGATCTATTCCTATACCTTGCTGTCTCCCCACATGCAGTCAGCATAGTTTTGGTTAGGGAGGAGCAGGGGACATAGCTCACGATGTACTACACTAGCAGAGCGCTAAGAGGAGCTGAGCTGAGATATCCCAGGGCTCAAAAGATAGCTTTTGCAATGGTGATAGCAGCTAGACGGCAACGGCCATACTTTCAGGCTCACTCAATAAAAGTGCAAGCAGATCAACCACTTCGAAGAATTCTCCATTGCCCGGAGACATCAGGTCAATTAATTCAGTGGTCAATAGAGCTTGGCAAGTTTGATATAGAGTATAGACCTCGAATTGCCATCAAAGCACAAGTGCTTGTAGATTTTCTCGCAGAATATACGTATCCTGAACCGCCAGAGCTCCCTAAAGAAGAACCTAAACCTTGGGTCCTTCAAGTAGATGGATCAACAACCAAAGAAGCAAGCGGAGCTGGGCTAATTTTAACATCCCCAAAAGGGCAACGTCTAAGCTATGCGCTTCGGTTTGAATTCAAAGCAACTAACAATGAGGTTGAATATGAAGCTCTTGTGGTTGGATTGGAACTGGCCAAGGCTGTCGGTGTTGAACACTTACTGGCAAAAAGTGACTCATAGTTAGTTGTGGGTCAAGTTCTAGGGGAGTACACAGTCAAGGGGGAGGTAATGCAGAAGTATTTGGATAAAGTGAAAACCCAAGTTGTAAAGCTTTAAAGCTTTGATATTGTCAGAATTCCAAGACAAGAAAATATAGAAGCTGATTATTTAGCCAAGTTGGCCACGGCCAAAGAAGATGCCATTCCACGGAATGCACCAATCCGATACTTGGAGTTACCAAGTATCATTGCCCAGACGTACAGGTTCAAGCTATCGACTACAGTAACTCATGGACAGGTCCCATAGTTGACTATATAACTAATGGGACTTTACCAGACGATAAGGTTAAAGCTTGGCAGCTCAAGATTAGAGCAGCAAAATACTTGCTAATGGGAGATGTGCTCTACAGAAGGAGCTTCTCACTACCATACCTCAGATGTTTGACCACGGTAGAATATGATCGAGCTATGGAAGAGGTCCACCAAGGAGTATGTGGAGATCACCAAGGTGGCCACACAACGGCTTATAAACTCCTTAGGCTGGGCTACTATTGGTCAAGCATGCAAAAGGATTGCTACTCTATGGTCCAGAAATGTGAGAAATGCCAACGATTCGCAAACATCATTCATGGATGCCCCACAGCCCAAACTCCAATGAGAGGACCTTGGCCATTTGCTCAATGGGGAGTGGACCTAATCGGCCCCTTTCCTATGGCAGCAGGCCAGGTCTAGCATGCCATTATAGCTATGGATTATTTTACGAAATGGGTCGAAGCTAAGGCATTGGCCACGATAACTACAGAGGTCACAATTGATTTCTTGTGGAAGTTAATAATAAGCCATTTTGGGTTACCACGTGTGATAGTCACGGATCGAGGGAAGCAATTTGACAATACTCAATTTAAAGCATACTGTATTTCCAAGGGAATACACGTACATTATGCATCCAAGGCTCACCCAAAAGCCAATGGACAAGTAGAAGTTACAAATCGGACTATTAAGAAAGGAATCAAGAAGAGGCTGCGAGAGGTCAAAGGAGCTTGGCCAGATGAGCTGTATAATGTGCTATGGGCATATCGTACTACCCTTCGAACCGCAACTGGAGGAACTCCATATTCTCTAGGAAACAGTAGTTCCGATTGAGATCGAGCTCCTCAATTACAGAACAGCAAATATGGATAACCAAGAGAACCGAGATGATCTTAGGGCTGAGATGGACCTCTTGGAAGAGAAAAGGGAAACAGCAATGGCCAAGATAGCCATATACCAGAAAAGTATGGTTAAGTACCATGAAGCACAGGTTAGGACAAGAGATTTCAGAGCTGGTGACCTAGTCCTCAAAAAGGTCGATCCAACTGGAAAGAAAGTAGGCAAGCTTGGCCCAAATTGGGAAGGACCATACCAGGTCTTGCACCATGTCAAGGCAGGTGCGTATAGGCTCACAACTCTAAGGGTTAAAGAGCTGCCCAACTCATGGAATGCAGAGCATTTCAAGAAATACTACAAGTAGGTGCTTGCAGTAGGAATTTATTTATGTTCTTAGGAAACTTTATTTTCAATAAAAACTTAGCAATAAAGTTGGTTTTTAGGACTAGTTGTTCCTTTCATTTTTCAGCAACAGTGGCCAATAAATCTCCCTAAGAGGGAGGATCGTTCAATATTTCCTGAAAATTTGATATGGAAATGGCACGCAAGTATAAAATTACTGCATAATTTTTATTTATAAACCACAACTCAAAGGGTGTGGAACCTTTTACATAAAGTACTTTGTGTGTAAAACCCACAAAGTTGCAACCTAACCACTACCTCCCTCCCTCGGAGGAGAAGGAACTCGGGGCGCCGGTTGCCCACGAAAAGCCTCCAACTGATCCCAGTTGGCAATCAGCACCATGCGAACGGTTTTCTCCATGATGGACAGAGATTCCGCCGTGGCATCCATCTTGACTGACAGCTCAGTGACAGCTGTCTTCAAGCCTTGCAGTTCGCGGCACAACTCAGAAACTCGATCGTTGCTCGCCATTTGCAACAAGGAACTGCTTACAGAATGAAGAATAATCTACAAGGACTACTAGCCTTTATAGCATGACCTCTTGACAGTTCAGAAACTGCTTAGGGAACCCAATCAACAGGATCCCATTCAAGGTGGAATTTAAAACCGCCACCTCAACCGCTCAAAGTAATGGGAGGTTAAAAAGCCAATGGCCTCGAGCAGTTGAAACATTTGCCTTTACGAAAGCATTGGACCCCCAGGGCCAGCTCTGCATGTTTAAAACTAATAAAAATCCCACGGAATTAAAATTAATCTCCGATTTAAGGGATATCCTAAGGGAAATTCCAATAAGTGTTTTAATTATTTGGATGCAAGCAATTCACACACTTAGGGGAGCAGGACTACTACAACCCTAAAGCTCATGAAAAACTTCAAAGCTCAAATACTTAGCACAGCTAGGATATGCATGAAGCTCATGAAAAACTTCAGAGCTCAATACTTAGCACAGCTATGAAATGCATGAAGCACAGGAAAAACTTTCGAGCTCAAACATTTGGCACAGCTATAATGTAAACCTGGCAAAGCCCACACAATTCAACATACATAGCATAGCCATAATATGCACAGAGACTGTCAAAATTTTTTTTTTTTTTTGTTTTGGGTAAAATAGCTTGAAATAAAAAGAGAATAAACGAATATACAGCCTACAAGGGGCATACCCCAGGAGGAAAAGAAAACAAAGATTAAAGAAAGAAAAAAAAAAAAAATTTAGCTACGCCAAAAGGCTACATGGAGTAAATGAAATGAAATGAAATGCGATGTTTCCAATCCATCTTGTAGAGGGAGGGAAAACAGCACGTGTAAGTAGGCTCTTAAGCATTACAAAAGAAGCTTCATTCAAGGCTCTTAACTTGGGTTTTTTACTAAACTTAGGTTTTTTCAGTGGAATTCACTCTTGTGTATCCTCTGAATCTCCCAAAGAGTTTGGAACACAGTATCTTCATTCAGTTTGGGAGTACTGATGAAGCATTCAAGACTGGTGCAGTCCCTTTGAGTCACTATAAACAGTCTTCCAAAACAGTCAGATGTGCAGAAGCATGCTGCTGATGTGCAGAACAAGGAAGGCTGCTGCTGATGATACACGACCAGCAAGGCTGCTGCTGATGGACACAACAACATAAACTGAACTGCTGAAGCTTCCAAACAACCATTACTTACTTACTTGACACACTACATTAGAACACACTACATTACACAGCAGCAGTTCAGATGCAGAACTGATTCAGCTTCATCTGATGCAGAACTGATTCAGAACTGATGCATTGTAGCTTGAACCTTGCATACTCTCCTCTCATACCTTGAACCTTACTTCTGAATTGTTGGACATTGCACTTTGCACATTGCACTCTTGTATTGTGACAGACTTGTGAGCTTCTGAAGCTCCCAAACACAGGTATCAGCAACCACAAAGAGATAGGAGCTGCTGCAGAGAAGCTGCAGCAGTTCTGAATACACCAGTGAAGGGATAGGAGCTAAACAATACTATACCATACTGAAAACATATACAAAACTATACAGAGGACGTCCCCCTCTGTGAAGGGAGATCCCATTGACAGCCCCCGATGGTTAGGCATAACTAAAAACAAAACCTGCTACAGCTCAGAACATAGGACAGCCAAAACAGGTTCAGAACATTTTAACCAAGTGTAAATGAACCATTACAGCTCATCCCCATTGTGTCCATGAACCAATTCCACTAAGCTCACAAATTAAGCTCAGGCATAACATAACTGGAAACTGAACCTGCTATGCATTGATAAATTAAGCTAAGAACAGGACAGCACACAATGAAGTTGGGCTGCCCATCAGTCAGCAACTACTAACAGAACAGGACAGCACACAATGAAGTAATATGCATCAGCTCCAAAAGGGGAAACCATAGCAATATGCATCAGTTTAGTAATATACGAACACACAATGAACAACAACAGAGCTAATTCTCCCTCCACTGACATGTGTGGAGTAATAGTAGACTCTATCAGAGCTCACCCTCACACACCTTCATAACTCTCCTACACACACCAGAGTATAAGATAACTACCTGTGTAAGTAGGAGTAATAGTAGACTCAGGTAAGATTGCTGAACCCTTGGGCTATGGCTACTGAACTCAGAGATGCAGAGAGCCAGCAACTGTAGGGGTAATAGAGGATAAAATAACAACCTGTGTAAGTAGGAGTAATAGCAGACTCTCTTGCTGAACATGGAGACTCATACAATCAAGGGATATAGTTTGAGGCTGCACCCCTTGACCTGTGACCTGCAAATGTAATAATATGAGTAGAATCCACTTTTCTTTCGAAATATGTTAATCATGAATGTTCCACAAAGAAAGTAAAAGTGAAGGTCCCTTAAACTTGGATAATGAAAGCAACCTAAACCTAACAGTATCTGAAATTTTGTTAGCAACCACTCCAGGGGGGCAGCTAATGTTCTGAAATTTCCTATAATTCCTTTCAATCCATAAGTGATGGACATAGACTGTGAAAACCAGTTTCGTAACTGTGATGGCCAAGGATTTACCTTGCAGATTGGACAACCTACTCACCCATTGTTGCCAGGATGTCAGACCAGCCATGTGGGGGGTCTTAGGAGACTGTCAAAATTGCCATAGCTTGGCACAAATATGAGAAACACACCTTTGTTGTACCTGTAATACTAACATTTTCAAAACCAAACGGCCTTAAAAAGACCAAGAAAACATGATCTTAATAAGATCATCCAAGAGAAAGAGTTCAAATCCACAAAACATTTAAGAGTGGAGGTCTAACCAAAAGACCACTCCTAAAAAAAAATAGTCAAGGGAGAGAATAGTTAAAAGTATTTAATTACAGACCCATGAATTAAAAGTTTATCGGCCACTCAAGGGCTAGGGGTGTTCTTCTCCAAGGGGGAAACATCAAGAGCCTGCCCATCACCAGTTGTTGGGCCAGAAGGAGTAACCGTAGGAGTTCTTTCCTCGGCAGGGGGAGTCACCTTTTCTGGAGTCTTGAGAGGGGAAGCAACTGAAGAGCTGGGAATGATCGTGTCATTCTCAAACGAAGCCGCATCATCAGCTTGGTCTTCTTCCTTTCATCCCCCATCTAGGCTGGAGAGCCCATCATCATCATCAACCTCAAACTTGGAAAAAATCAAATTTGTGTAAGCCAAGGCAGCACGCCTCCTCATCGCTTCAAACCCATCAAAATATTGCTCGGTTATGTCTTGACGGTACTCAGGGGACTTCAGGAAGAGTGAAATGGCTTCCCTACGAGCATTCTTCACTTTCTCTATCATTCCCATGCTCATTGTAAACCCAAAACTCGAAATAGAGAGAGGGGATGCGAGGTTCAAACCCAGAACGCAAATGTGCTCCAAATAGCGTGACAAGGAAATAAAAGAGATCGATGAAGAAGAAATTGTGGGTACCTGCGATGACGGTTAGATATCAATGGCCAGTGAAGATGAGCTAGGGCTTCAATCGACCACCAGTGATGGTTTTTCCGTTTTAGGGCTTCCATTCTTGTGGATTTTTGTTTGCTCAGAGTCGGAGAGCTGAGGAGCGAGGGGAAAAAGTAGGAGGGAAATGGAAAAAGTAAAGAGGCAAAAAGGAGGAA
The DNA here is from genome assembly GCA_018127125.1 of Rhododendron griersonianum. Classification (NCBI taxonomy): domain Eukaryota; kingdom Viridiplantae; phylum Streptophyta; class Magnoliopsida; order Ericales; family Ericaceae; genus Rhododendron; species Rhododendron griersonianum. The sequence continues at coordinate 6,082,296 of CM030798.1, read as the reverse complement.
GATTCCAGGTATACACACTAGACGACATGTTTTAGGTGGGAGAAAAAAATTGCGCGTTTTCGTGGTATTATTGCCGCCCATACCTAAAAACAAAAAATGGCATTTTTTTTAATAATGCCGTTTTTAGTACTTTTTACCGGCATTTTGTAACTAATGCCGTTTAAAGTTTATATTTTATGGCATGACTATTAATGCCGGGAATAATTGGTATTAGTGGCATTTTATTACATGCCAGTAATAAAAACGCCGTTAAAGCCCCATTTTCTTGTAGTGTTATGATTACCCTGACATGCATTCCCAGATTCTTCAATGAGGAAGCTGATGAGATAGCTCAGAGGGCATCTGGTTATAAGGTTTTATCAGAAAATGAGAAGGAATTTTGTCAACTAACTTTGAGAAAATCCTTACCTATGTTGAGCAGCAAGTTGAGTGACTTCAAAGTATTAGAGATTAATGTTCCTCCAATTCAAAATGAAGATTGGAGACAAGCATTAATTGATTACTTCACTAAACCCGATGCCACTACTGATAAAGCAACCAGGCTCAAGTCAATAAACTACATTATGTACAATAATGAGTTATTCAAAAGAGGAATGGACGGTCTTCTTTTAAAATGTTTAAACAAGGTGAATACATTCAAAGAAATGGCTGAGGTCCATGAAGGAATTTGTAGAGCACATCAAGTTGGCATAAAAATGAGATGGTTAATAAGGAGATATGGGTATTATTGGCCTACTATCCTTAAAGACTGCATAGATTAAGCAAAAGGATGTAATAAAACCATGGCCTTTCAGAGGATGGGCTATGGACATGATTGGGATGATTTACCCTCCTTCTTCAAAGAAGCATAAATTCATCTTAGTAGCTACTGATTATTTTACTAAATGGGTGGAAGCTCAAGCTTATGAGGAAGTTGAACAAACCCATGTTATCGAATTTATAAAAGGTATCATTTATAGGTTTGGAAATCCCCAAACCATAATAGTAGATAATGGGTCTATATTCGAAGGAAAGTTGGTTAAAGCTTTTGCTAATAACCATGGAATTTCTTTAATATATACCAGCACATATTATGCTCAATCAAATGGCCAAGCATAATCTACTAACAAGATTATCAAAAAAGGGATCCAAATAATGGTGGATAAGAATCCAGAAATATGGCATACCTTGTTACTAGATACTTTATGGTCATACAGAAATACAAGAAGAACTAGTACAGGTACTACTCCATTTGCCTTAACTTATGGACATGATGTTGTATTGCCTATGGAAATCACTGTGAAATCTCAAAGAGTAGCATCTCAAAATGATTTAGATACAGAGGCATATCATCAAGCCATGTATATGGAGTTGGAAGACATTGATGAAGCCAGAGTAAAGACTTTAAACCAGATTATGTTACAAAAGGCAAGAATAGCCAGAAGTTACAATAAAAGAGTAGCTCTTCGAAACTTCGATGAGGGAGATCTTGTATGGAAAGTAATCTTACCTATCAAAGATAGGAGAATTAGAATGGATGGATTGGGACAATGGGCTCCAACATGGACTGGACCATTTCAAATCCATAGATTTCTGAAAGGAGGAGCATATCATTTAAGAAATTTAAATGGATATGTTCATCGAAGGAAGATAAATGGAAGGCATCTGAAGTCTTATGTTCCTTCTATTTGGGAATCGTTTCATAAAAGGTAACCTTTCGAAGGGTTAATTCCTCTTTTTATCAGAACAAAGATGTATTGAAAGATTAAGTCATTTAAAACTAGCTATGAGATGGGAAAGCATAGAAGTTTTGATTTATATACACTGAGCACCTAACAAGAAAGGGAGGTGCATCCCTTTACAAAAATGGCCCAAAAAAGGACATAAACAAAAAATGAAAAGAAAGGGGGGAGTAAGAGTCCAAACAGCTAAAAAGATCATCTAATTTGAGGCCTTTTCGAGAGTGTCCTTGGAGGGATCAGGAGTCTTGTTTTCTTCCACCTTGCTCCTTGAATCTTTAGATTCATTGAAGAGCTCAGCAATGTCGGAAGGAGTCAACATAAAAGGATTAGATACTCCTGTGAGGCAAGACCGAGAATGAACCTCATGTTTTGGTTCATTCTCTACTCTGTACAATGTCTGCCTTATAATGCTCAGGGCGTACATGACGAGTTTCGGAGTAAGTGTCTCTTTAGATTTTTCTTCCATCTCCGGCACTATTTTTTTTCAGCCATGGAGATATTGACAGTAGAGGAAGGAGAGAGAAGAGAAAAGCAATCGAGTTATTTAAAACCTTAAAAGACCAGTATTTATTAAGTAAAACTAAGGATAAGCATAAAAGGTGATGATCCTTATCATTTAAAACGGGAGTTAGAGTCCAAACGTAATAAATGATGGTGGGTAAGTATGAAATGACTCGTTCATTTATTATTACTAGTGGAACTCAAGTTAGCATGGAAACTTAAAGAGTTGGTCAGTTTATTCTTTTTGTTTCTAATCAGATGGTTTGGTTCATATTTAGGGATTCGTGTAGAGTTAAATAATACGACTTTGGTTATCTAGATAGGACCATTTCAAAGCCATACCATTAAGGTTCAAAGCCATGAAATTGGAACAGTAGAACAAAAAGATGGATTTTCATTCATTTAGTTTATATTTACATCAATGCATCCTAATGGGTGCAAAAAAAAAAAAGGGGGGTTTGAACAGAAACAGACCTAAGTAGGTCTGAACAACAAAAGAAAATGAAGATCTACTATGATCTTCACGCAAAAAAATCCAGACCTCGGCCCAGAAACCAAAATGAAGATCATATATTGATCCTCACAGTCCCAAAGATGAGCCTTTATTACGGCCCACCCTCCGGAGGACTTTTAGCTTCATGAGCCAAGAGAGTGGCTGTGAGCTCATCCCAGGTCCTAGCCAAGTTGAGACGAGAACCAGTCTTCACGTCCACCAGTTGAGTGCGAAGCTCTTTGATCTCGCTTCGAAGGGACTGAAGCTCAGCCTGGTTATCTTGTTTGAGCTCAGCGATGAGTTTCGCCATTTTGTTGGCAAACTCATTCATTAAATCAGCAGGAAGAGGGTCTTGTTGATTGTTAGCCATTTCAGGATGAATATCTAGAGAGAGAAAAAGTGAGAAAGAAGAAAAGAAAGTTGAAGAGATGTAGTGATCACTGATGGCTTTCACTGGGCATTTATAGGCCCAAATTTGAAGGGTCAGGTGTACTTCAGCGTGTTTTACTTATTAATGGACAGATGTACAACTCTTGAAGATGAAAAGACAAAAGGCGGTGGAAACCCATTACGTCATAAGTAATAAAGTTACAGCTAATAGACGACTGTTGAGTAGTCTCAAGTAATTAGTATATTGGTTAAAAGCATTTATGACCAAGGATATTAGTTGAGAGATTTGAAACTCTTCGAAGAAGTATTGAAGAGTAACAATTGGTTTGGTATATTCTTTTATCATACTTTGTCTGCTGATGAGCACATAATATTGACACTTAGAGGCCTCAATATCATATGTTGCTAGTTATTAAATGTGCTTAATTGAGGACTACTATTATCTTTCTGATAATTTATGTTATAGTGTTTAATTTGTAGGAAAATATGAGAATAATAACTTTTACTGCCGTTGAAATTACAAGTATCAAACGGTCCGGAAATAGAGTACATTGTTGGCATTGGAGCTTGACGTATATAATTTCAAGGCAAATGATGGTTGAAATAGTTCCAAGTCATGGGGCCAACTTACCCGTTGCTTTTATTCACTATGGCAAATTGGATTTTATAAGAAGTGTTATAAGGATTAGAGGCCAAGGAAAATTGGAGCCTGATTAGGCAATCTAAATCATTGCCTAAAATATAGGATTTGATTAGGGAAGGGAATTCTATTTGCATGAGAATTCTCGGCAGCCTATTTAAAGAAGGCAATAGGGCCTTTTGGAGGGGGCAGTTCAGCCAGAGGAGAGCACCACGCAGCAGCAACTTCATCATCTCGGAGATCTCGAGTGAGCACGGCTCGGAGAGAAAAAATAGAGGAGCAAAAGAAATTATTGTAAGCGTATTATTTTTATGGATTATAGTCGAATGCTTGATTTGTTTTCATCTATGAGAGTCTAAAATCCTCAACTAGGGTTGAGGATGAAACCCCATGAATTTTATTGATTGGTTTTATGCACTTGATTTTTCCTACGTGCTTTTATAGTTTATTGTTTTGATCTCATTAATTAATTTGGTTGAAACTCATATATGGATTCAATCGGAAAGGGTTTTGTAGGCGCAGTCAAGATTATTGACATGTCATCAGAGAAGACTTTTTGACTAGCCAATTGGTCACGGACACGTGGTAGCTGGGACCCCGCGGAAAGTCAGTCTTAATCAATATTCTATTCTAAGAAGACGTTTGACTGACCAATAGAAGGGAAGCACATGTGGCCCATAAGATCGATGCCTACGGAAATGACCCGCGGAAGGGAAGACCCCGCGGGCCCCGCAGGGGGAGAACTAAAAGTGTACCGGGATGGGTACAGAGGATCACAGGAAGACCCCGGGGCCCTATTCGGACCTAAAAGGCAAGGCCCGGAAGGGACCCCGCGGGAGGTAAACGATAGCCGCGGGTCGCGACCTTGCTCTTGCGGGAATTGGGGAAGCTCTTGTGGCTTGGTGGCTTGGGATGGAGGTAGCGTCGCGGAAGCGCGAGTCCCCCCGCGGAAAAATCCTCCGCGGGAGGACGAGTCTTCCGCGACCTGGAGGTGCGGGAGGGACACGTGTTGCGGTCTTATAGGAGCGCCGTCCTGCGCCTATGATTGCCAGAGGCTGACTTTTCTGGAAAAGGAGAGTGTGAGCACTAATTCGGAGGAAGGAGAACATTCTTCCCCGGAGAGAAGGTGATCTCACTCGTTTGATTCCAAAGAAGGCAGACGTCATCCCCTCGCGGAGAACAAAGGAGACACGTTGCCTTTGTCCTTTCCGTACCTCTTGCTCCATCCCTCACCCCACGAGATCATTCCTCTTTTCCCCTTAATACTAATTGATGAGGATATTTTTAGGCACTTACTGACGAGCGCTGTTCTCTTGACACGTGTCAAGGGGTGAGCTGCTCGGTCGGATAACTGTCGCTCGGTTAGACTTCTCCAACCTCGCTGGGACAACAGGATAAGCATTAACTGGGTATATGCGGTTACACCCACCGGTATCCTCAGACGTGGAGGGGGTAACCCCACGTCCCCCTGATTCCTGGGCTACGGGGCCATGACCCCCACGTCCACCATTCACATCGTGTCCGACGGGAGTCCCCCCACTCCGAGGGACTCCAACCGTCGTCATAGTCCACGATCTACCACCTTCGGCCCCGGCCAGGGGCACGAACCGCCTCTTCTATAAATGGGTAATCCGTCCATGGGTTAAAGGTACGTACTCTACTCTATACACAGAGCACATAGAATTCTACCCTGACATACTCTTACTAACTTAGCCATCGGAGGGTCTCCGACTGGTGACACCCCCAGTCCACGGACGCTGTTTTGCAGGAACTCCTTGAAGACGGAGCTCGGATTGACCGTCCAATTTCAGACATCAACAGTTTGGCGCCGTCTGTGGGAATCGACGAGTTTCCTACTTCATAAATTCAACTGTTTCAAAATCCCATAGAATGGTCAACACGAGAGCCGGAAGCCAACGAAACGGCCCAGATGGAGAAGACCGTGGTAACCCTCTCCAGGAGCAGGTTAATCAACTCACTCAGATGGTTAATCAGCTCCGGGAACAGAACGCGGAGCTTCTCCAACGCCTCCTTCAACCAACACCCCCTAACGAAGAGCGGGAGGCGAGCGGAGATTCACCAGAGATTCAGGGCACCCACCATGGTGGGGACCCCTCCGACACAGCTGATCATCGCCAGTCCACGGCGGCTGGCGATAATAGCTTCGTCGCCCTCCGGCACAGGAATGCTCCCAACTCTGGGTCATCATTGGCTCAGGGGGCTGCGTTCAAGGAACTGCAGGAGAAGATGGACCAGGTGCTGAAGCAGGTTAACGATCGAGGGGCCAGGACTGTGGAGAATCTGGTTCAGAAGACCAATCTCCCTTTCACGGCCGAAGTCACTATTTACCCACTCCCTCAAAAGTTCAGACTCCCATCGCTTGAGCCTTTTGATGGATTGGGCGACCCGCTCGACCATCTGGAGACATACAAGGCCTTCATGACGTTGCATGCTTGTCCGGACCAGATCATGTGTCGAGCCTTCCCCACTACTTTGAAAGGCTCGGCCAGGGTTTGGTTTGGAAAGCTCAAGCCGGGCTCAATTGGGACGTTCGACGAATTGAGCAAGCTATTCATCGAGCATTTCTACAGCAGACGGCGTCAGCACAGACCAGCTACCTACCTTCTCAACGTCAAGCAGAAGGAAGGAGAATCGCTTCGCGATTACCTTAAGCGCTTCAACAACGAGGCGCTCCTAATTGACGAAGTAGACGACAAAGTGGCTCTCACCACCTTTATTGGTGGGCTCCAGCCAACCAAATTCTTCGAATCTGTCTCGGAGAAGCCGCCGTCTAGCATGGCGGAGTTAATGAACAAGGCTCAGAAGCACATCAACGCCGAAGAGGCAATGGCCGCTTGACGTCACTCGGATGAAGCATCAGGCAGTGGCAAACGGAGGCATGAAGCGGAGCAGTCCAAACCCAGAAGGAGGCCAAGCCGGAGAAGAAGCCGAGAGGGGAGGATCGTCCACGTGCTCGAGGACGTTTCGAGCGGTTCACACCGCTAAACGCAACGCCCGAGCAGGTGCTGGTTCACTTGATCAACGATCCAGAGCTTCGTTGGCCCAAAGCAATGAAACCAGGGGTCCCTAGAGACCGAAGCAAGTATTGTCGCTTCCATAGGGATCATGGACACGACACCTCCGACTGTATTGAGCTCAAGAAACAGATTGAGAATCTGATCCAGCGCGGGCGCCTGCGGAGGTTCCTTCAAGACAAGCCTGAGCCATTCGCTCGGCCCCAGCACCAGGACAGGCGGGAAGACCGTAACCCTCGCGCTAATCCGGAACCCCGCAGAGCACTGGGAGAAATCCACACTATCTCTGGTGGGTATGTCGGGGGTGGCGAGTCCAATACTTCCAGACGTGCCCACGCCCGCAGGTTGCGATCGACAGAGATCCTCCACACCGAGAGGCCTTGGAAGGAAAGGAGAATGGAAGAGCAAACCATCAGTTTTCATGCCAGCGACTCCTCAGGCGTCCAACACCCTCACGATGATCCGCTAGTGATCACCGTCACTATTGGAAACTTCAAAACCAGCAGGGTCCTTGTTGATAATGGAAGCTCTACAGATATCCTTTTTTCTGGGGCCTTCCATCAAATGGGGGATCCCAAAGGACAAACTGCAGCTTGTCCGGTCCCCGTTGGTGGGTTTCTCCGGCGAAAAGGTTCAACCCATGGGGACGATTGATCTCCCAGTCACCATGGGGGCTGAGCCTTGCCAGATCGTGAAAATGGTCAAGTTCCTCGTTGTGGACTGCCCCTCTGCTTATAACGCAATTCTTGGGCGCACGGCCCTCAACAGCATGAAGGCGGTTACCTCCACGTACCATCTGGTGATCAAGTTCCCAACCGAGAACGGTGTGGGGACTCAGAAGGGAGATCAAGCCTCAGCACGAGAATGCTACGTTGCCACCCTTAAAGAGAAACGATCACAAGAAACCTTCGTGGTAGATGCCCTCGAAGTGCGCGATGAGGAGGAGGAAATTCACGCGGAACCAGTAGAAAAGCTGGACAAAGCAGACATAGGAGAAGGCCGGTGTCTTCAGATTGGCTCACTGCTCCCCTCTCAACTAAAGGAGCAGTTGGTCACTTTCCTGAAACATAACAAGGACGCCTTCGCTTGGTCTCATGCGGACCTGACAGGGATCGATCCCGAGATAATGACCCACCACCTGAACGTGGATCCTACCTTCAAGCCTGTAAAACAAAAACCGAGAATCTTCGGAAAAGAGAGGAGCGATGCCGTCCTTGAGGAAATTCAAAAGCTGATCGACGCTGGATTCGTCCAGGAGGTGCAATATCCTGACTGGCTGGCCAACGTGGTGCTAGTCAAAAAGGCGAATGGCAACTGGCGCATGTGTGTGGACTTTAAAGACCTGAACAAAGCTTGCCCAAAGGACAGCTACCCACTCCCCAGGATTGACCAGCTGGTTGATTCAACAGTGAGACATGAACTCTTGAGTTTCATGGACGCTTTCTCTGAGTACAATCAGATCCTGATGCACCCGGCCGACCGAGAAGGTACGTCTTTCATCACCGAGCGAGGGCTATTCTGTTACCGGGTTATGCCGTTCGGACTAAAGAATGCAGGAGCAACCTACCAACGGTTGGTTAACCAGATGTTCGCCGGGCAAATTGGCCGGAATATGGAGGTATACGTAGATGACATGCTTACCAAGAGCAAGTCAGCCTGCGATCACCAAACCAAATTGGTTGAAACCTTCCAAATCCTCAGAAAATTTGGCATGAAGCTTAATCCAACCAAGTGCGCGTTCGGAGTAGGGGCAGGAAAATTCCTTGGATTCATGGTTAGCCAAAGAGGAATCGAGGCCAATCCCGAGAAGGTCCAAGCAGTGATCAACATGCAGGCACCACGAACGATTAAAGAGGTTCAATGCCTTACCGGGCGAGTAGCAGCGCTCAACCGATTCGTCAGTCGGTCGACGGACAAGTGCCTCCCCTTCTTCAAAACTCTGCGGAAAGCTTTCGAGTGGACCGACGAATGTGAAGAGGCGTTTGCACACCTAAAGGCCTACCTCAGCTCTCCTCCCTTACTCTCCCGGGCCATTTCAGGAGAGCAGCTTTACCTATACTTGGCAGTCTCCCCAAACGCAGTCAGCTCAGCCCTATTCAGAGAAGAGCGAGGTATTCAGAAGCCAGTATTCTATGTTAGCAGAGCTTTCCGCGGCCCTGAAGTCAGGTATCCACTCATTGAACAACTAGCTTTTGCTTTGGTTATCTCGGCGAGACGCTTGCGCCCTTATTTTTGCTCACACACCATTGTGATACTGACCGACCGACCGCTCAAGCAAGTGCTTCAAAAGCCCGAGTTGTCCGGCCGGCTCATCCAGTGGTCTATCGAGCTCAGTGAGTTCGATATTGTATACCAACCGCGCAAGGCAAGGAAGGGACAAGTCATGGCAGACTTCCTGGCAGAATTCACTAACCCTTCACAGGAAGAAGATGATGTGACCAAAACAAAGGGACAAGACGTGGAATGCTGGACAATCTATGCAGCCGGCTCGTCCAACAAGGCCGCAAGCGACGCGGGGATTGTGCTTATCTCACCACTCGGTGAGCAGTTGGAGTATGCGCTACGGTTTGGATTCAACGCAACCAACAACGAGGCCGAGTACGAAGCAGTCGCTGTTGGGTTGCTACTATGCTCACAGATGGGAGCTAAAGTGGTCAAAGTCCTCAGCGACTCCCAGTTAGTGATCCATCAGTCCAACGGGGAAGCTGAGGCCAAAAACGAGAAGATGAAGAAGTACTCAGAGCTAGTCGCCAAGATCAAAGCAACCTTCGAGAAGGTGACGTTCTTACAGGTCCCACGTGAAGAAAACCAAAAGGCGGACTCCTTGGCTAGCCTGGCAAGTGCCCCTGACGAACACCTGGGGCCCATGACTGCTCTCCAGTACCTTGCAGAGCCAAGTATCAATGACCAAAAACCCGAGGAGGTCCAGGTTATCCATTCCCATGCAGAATGGGCGGAATCCATCATTAAATTCCTCCAGGATGGGGAACTTCCCTCGGACAGAAGGGAAGCGAAGAAGCTCAGGTACCGGTCGGCAAGATACCTCCTCCAGGATGGCACCCTCTACAAAAGAGGCTACACCTACCCCTATCTCAGGTGTGTCTCAGATGTGGAGGGTCAATTCATTCTGAGGGAGATTCATGAAGGAATCTGCGGCAACCATTCCGGGGGCCGAGCGCTGGTATTCAAAGCACTCCGAGCGGGCTATTATTGGCCCACCATGAAGGCCGACTCCAACAACTTCGTGCGCCGATGCGACAAATGTCAACGCTTCGCCAACATTCCCCATCAGCCTTCAGAGCCACTCACGCCCATCGATAACCCTTGGCCGTTCGCGCAATGGGGGATCGACATCATTGGCCCCTTCAAGTTGGGGCCAGGGCAGCACAAGTTTGCCATAGTCGCAATCGACTATTTCACTAAGTGGGTGGAGGCAAAGCCGCTCGTCAAAATCACTCAAGAGGCAGCAAGAGATTTCGTCTGGAAGCACATTGTTTGCAGGTTCGGGATTCCCCATGCCATCGTCTCGGACAACGGCAAGCAATTCGACAATGAGATGATGCGAGATTTCTGGGAGCAGTTCAACACCAAGTGCAAATACGCAACTCCTGGTCACCCTCAGGCCAATGGGCAGGCAGAAGTCACCAACCGCACCCTTCTTGGCATCATCAAAACCAGGCTGGACGATGCCAAAGGGTTACGGGCAGGAATGTTACCAAGCACCCTCTGGGCATACCACACCACTGTGCGCACCCCGACGGGACAAACTCCCTTCCACATGGCCTTTGGCTCTGAAGCGGTCATCCCAGTTGAGGTCGCTATCCCAAGCTACAGGGTCCAACACTACAATGCAGAGCAGAACGGCAGGGCCCTCAGCCTAAACCTCGACTTGCTCGAGGAAACCAGGCGAGCGGCCGCAGTCAGAGTGGCCGCATACCAACAGAAGGCGAAGCTTTACTTCGACAAGAAGGTCAAACATAGAGCTTTCCAAATTGGTGATCTAGTCTTAAAAAAGGTGCTGGAGAAGAAGAAGCTAGGTAAACTGAATCCGAAGTGGGAAGGCCCGTTCCAGGTCCAAAAAATCATCAAGTCCGGGGTATACCAACTGGTCACCATGTCTGGTTGGAAACTCCCTCACCCGTGGAACGCGGACAATCTGAAAATTTATTACCAGTAAATTCCAAGTTACTTTTCTTTAAATTTGTTTCTTGACCCTCATACAGTTGGGTCTAGTGCTATTTTTTTTCTAGGCTATACGCCTCTATCCCTATCTCATTCGATGAGTTTCTAGACGATCGATTTGTAATTTCTCTTTTAATCATCAATGGGAATATCCTTGTCTTTCCTTTTCAAAAGATGGTCTTAACAACTTTTCAAACAATGATTGTCCCGGAAAACCACAAGTTAGTACAGCGACCCGAAGAGACTAACATTGCCCTCTTCGGTCGGTCAGCGAGTTAACACACTCTCCTGGCAGGACGGCACTCGTCTATAAATAAAACGATTTGAAGAGACTAACATGGCCCTCTTCAGTCGGCCAGCGAGTTAACACGCTCTCCTGGCAGGACGGCACTCGTCTATAAATAAAACGATTTGAAGAGACTAACATGGTCCTCTTCGGTCGGTCAGCGAGTTAACACGCTCTCCTGGCACGACGGCACTCGTCTATAAATAAAGCTTTTTGAAAGACTAACATGGCCCTCTTCGGTCGGTCAGTGAGTTAACACGCTCTCCTGGCAGGACGGTGCTCGTCTATAAACAAATGATCTTGAGAAACAAACAGACTCTCCCCAAACAGGCAACGGAACTAAACGAGTTAATACACAGCAGTTTCTTGTAGCATTTCAAAGGGTGAACGGTATCACTTCACTTTCGTTTAAGTTTTATGCATGAGTAACCATATTGCGTGAATCTAGGCCTACACCTTTTTTGTACAGTCATTCACAAAGAGGTTTCGGGATGAAAGGATAATTTTTCATTAAACTAAACCCCCTCTTTTAATTCGGGAGGAGGGGGAAGACTCCCGTTACAAAAAAAAAAACCCAGAAGCCTAAGCGAGTCCGCAAGAGGCCATTAGTGTGGCCCGTCCTCGCGCCCTCTCTTGGCCTCGGGGGAGGCCGACGGCGAGCCATCGGGGGATACCATTCCCCGTGGAGGAGATGGAGTCGCCGGCCGAGGGCCATGAAGGGGGTTCCACCCTGGTATCAGCAGGAGCCGGACCACTTTCTCCGCGTTTCGAACCGTGTCCTCCATCACCTCCACCCTCGCTGACAGCCCCTCCACGACACATCTCAGTCCCTGCACCTGCTGGCAGAGGCTCTCCAGAGTGTTGTTGATATCACGCGACATTTTGCAGACTCTTTCCTTTCTCTCGTTCCCTCAGAAATGAAAAGTTTTGTGGGGGAGAAGGAGTACCAAGGGTCCGCTTTTATAGAAGGAGAGATCAACCAACTCTTTCGAAAAGGGTCCGCTTTTATAGAAGGAGAGATCAACCAACTCTTTCGAAATTTGAATCAATTAATAACTGCCTTAATGGCGGTAGAAGTGGAAGTGTTGTTAAAGTTCCTTGGGAAACTAAACTACTTTGATGTCTAGCCAAAATGCTCTCCTCGTTTGGCGAGATACACTTGCGCCAACTGCCAGAGCGTACACAATTACTCGCTCGACGGCGTAATTACTACCACTCATTTGTCTGGGCGTCAACCCAAGAGTACGGGATAGCCTGCATTAATTAATTAAGTACATCTCACATGATTACTTTCTTAGCTGTACAAAGCATGCATTTAATGATCAAATCTGCTTGATTCGGTGAGCCTCTCTCGCCCATCATTGAGAATATCCAGTGCCCCCGTGGGGAACCGCTCGGTCTGACAGACACGCTCGTTCAACACCTGTTTATCCGCTCGGCTCTCGACGGATCATTTAGCGTGACAATCCACCCAAAATTCTCTTGGGGCGGAGTCAAAGACAAGCAACAGATAAACAGATACAACAACAACAACGGTCATGCCCCTAGAGGGACGAACCCCATTCTCCATCTTGGAATAATGAACAAGAAAACATTGTTATACCCAATTATACAGTGGAATGCCCAGTTATACGGTCGAATGCCTAATCATACGGTGGAATGCCCAGTTATACGGTCGAATGCCTAATCATACGATGGAATGCCTAATTATACGGTGGGATGCCTGATTATACGGGGGTACGAGTTTTCCGGTTGCGAAAACAAAACATAGTACATCAAAACAAAAACACAGGAGATCAGGGCGCAGAGGGCAGCCAGGTTCAGCTCTGGGCATCGTCATCTTCGTCATCACCTCCACCACCACCTATCTCGGTGTTCTCCACATCAGACGGAGGCTCAGGCTTCAGTTCGCTCAGGTCAAGGTCGGTATACTTGGCCTTCACATGCTTAATGGCTTGCTCGAAGCCACCAGAAAAGTACAGCATTTGCTCGCTAGCGCATTCGTCAGAAGCCTTGTACTCCTCTACCGCCTGGGCAGTAGCGGCCCTCGCTTGGCCGAGATTGCTTTGAAGCTTCAGGACCATGGTGGACTGCCGGATGGTGGTGTTCTCGGTTGCCTGCTTCAGTGCTCTCAACTCCTCCTCCCTTCCTGACAAGGCCTCCCTCAAGTTCTTCAGGTCTGCCTCGGACTTCTCTTGAACTTCTTTGGCTGATTGACGCAACCGCTCCGCCTCCTCCCTCGCCCGGTCGGCTTCCTCCACGACTTGTCGCAGTACTGAAGGACAGCCAGAATGAGTCTTCTCCAGCTGTTCCAAGGAGTTACGGCACTCCAGGGCTTGGCGCATGGCACCATGAAGCCTTAGCTCTCGGTCGGCCAACCTTCTAGCAACGACTACACCTTCAGCCATGGCCTGCAAGTACGAGGACAGTCATAAGGCGTCAAGGGACTTCATCAAGGGAGACGATACAAAAAGAAGCAACACTTACCCTGCTCAGGTGCAACTCGAAATTTCTCAGCAGTTTCTCAGCCGGCAGCGAAGCGAGGCCGTCGTAGACAGGTTGGACAAAGGTGTTCAACGCTCGGTGGCTGGCAGACGGATCCGACAGGATGCTCCCTTTCACCGGGATTGTTGCGTAGTCGTTCGCCGCTGGGTATATTAGCCCAGCCATGCTCGCCATCTCTGTTTCCGTCCACGGGGCTGCAGGGGCAGAAGGGGATGTTTGGAATGCAACTTTCTTTAAAGAAGTCGGGTCCTTTACCGTTGGAGAGGGTGGCCGCTCTTTCTCGTTTTTCTTCTGTTCGGTCGGACCGGGGAGCTCACCTTCTTTCACGAGGGATTCTAGCACCCGGCCGATCGAAATATCGGGGTCCGCCATCTCCGCGACAAGGGCCTCGTCCTTGTCGGTTATCTCCGTAACTCTCTTTCTCTTCTTCTTGCCCAGGGCCTTCAGGGCCGATCCACCGGCTGCTTCCAACATTTTTTCCAAAATCTCCTTGCCAATCCTCAGGCGGGAGAGCCTGGTGGGAGCCGCTGGCGGAAGGTTCGTTGGAACGGCCGCTCGGGCCCTCATCTGAGAGTAAGCCATCTTGTTGAACGGCTTAATATCTAGAGGCGAGAGAACAATTAAAGCAACAATCAGAAAACAGGCAAAGCGCGAGCAGGGGCAGACAAAGGGGGAGAAGGTTAAGTATTACCTGCAGGATTTGGCCCTAACCGATGGTCAAACAACTTTTGAGGATTCACCAGTTCCTCGAAGGGGATTTTCTCTTTCCGCATCGCGGCGATCAGTCTGTCAATGTCTGGGCTGGGGTTCTCCACCCGCCTGAAGTCGCTCGGCTCGGGGTCCCCCCACACTGTCTGAATCCCGGGGGTGTTGGGACCAACCACTTCATCACTTTGATACTCCCATCCCTCTCCAGAAATAAAGAAGAACTTCTCTTTCCATTTTTTGACAGACGACGGGTACCCAAACACAATCTGGCAACCGTCGAGTGCTTGGAAGTACCAGAAGCCCGCATCTCCCACCTTCGGAGTATAGCAGTAAAAGAAATCGTCGATCGTCATAGGGCGGCCCTCTGCACCCAGCACCTCGAACATCATGAATGCCCCAAAGAAGATGTTCCAAGCATTTGGCATAAGCTGCCCAGGGGCAAGCTTCATGCGGCCCAGCAGCTCTCGAATGATCCGTGGAAAAGGGACTCGCAGCCCAGCGAAAAAGGCGTGCTCATAGACACACACCTCGCCCTCTGCAAAGGAGCAAGCCCCCTCTTCCGGACGGGCCGCTCGGAGGGTCACAGAATCCGAGATCTGGTAGGCCACCCTGATCGTCCCCAGGTCCTCCTCGTAAATCACGCTCACGAGCGTTTCAGCCCTAAAGGACGGGACCTTGACGACGGTCTCCACATCGATGACATTGGCAGGGGCAGTCTCCTCCATCTCAGGTATAGGGGAATCGGAAGCAAGACGGGAAAGATCCCTCACAAAGTGCAAGAATGGCTCTTGACTGGTGTACGAATGGAGAAGGGGATTTAGGGCTTGTCGCTCAAAACGGAATCGCAACAACTGGTTCCACACGCGAAGAGCACCAAATAATTCTTTTAATCTGTAATGAGGAACAACGGGCTCGATCGCTTGAAGGGGAAAATCAACCCCGGGTATCGGGTCACCCGGATTGGCGTCTGTTTCTGGATCCAGCGTTGCAAATCGATTTGGGGGGCAGAAAACGAGGAGTGTTAGGGAATAGCTGCATGATCATACTTATACCCTTCCTCGGGTGCGCGAATCAAGGAAAATCCTTGGACTTTTCGACCGTCCGATCATGAGCAAGCGGGATCTGTCGCCAGATCCCCAACCACAGCCGTCCTCGTATCTCGGGAATTTCGAAATTTGGAAAACCCAACTTCACGTGGGGTGTATATTTTGGCGGTTACTCATCATTATCCTCGGGCAAAGGGAGGCTTCTTTCCCTCGCATTAACTACCTCGAGCACCGCGTTCACAAGCAGAGCAATTATCCCCAGCGTCGAGGCTCGCTCTGCCCGACTTGGGAATGGGGGGCAACTGATGAGGATATTTTTAGGCACTTACTGACGAGCGCTGTTCTCTTGACACGTGTCAAGGGGTGAGTTGCTCGGTCGGATAACTATCGCTCGGTCGTACTCAAGTCGCTCGGTTAGACTTCTCCAACCTCGCTGGGACAACAGGATAAGCATTAACTGGGTATATGCGGTTACACCCACCGGTATCCTCGGATGTGGAGGGGGTAACCCTACGTCCCCCTGATTCCTGGGCTACGGGGTCATGACCCCCACGTCCACCACTCACATCGTGTCCGACGGGAGTCCCCCCACTCCGAGGGACTCCAACCGTCGTCATAGTCCACGATCTACCACCTTCGGCCCCGGCCAGGGGCACGAACCGCCTCTTCTATAAATGGGTAATCTGTCCATGGGTTAAAGGTACGTACTCTACTCTATACACAGAGCACATAGAATTCTACCCTGACATACTCTTACTAACTTAGCCATCGGAGGGTCTCCGACTGGTGACACCCCCAGTCCACGGACGCTGTTTTGCAGGAACTCCTTGAAGACGGAGCTCGGATTGACCGTCCAATTTCAGACATCAACACTAATCATCAGCCAATCGCACCTCTCCAGCTCACATTTCTACACGTAAGCATCTCCAAAGGAACCCGATCACCCACATTTAGGCGACTCTACTGGGGATTGAACCCAGAATCTCTGGCCCGATTATGAAACCGCTGGCCCCGGCGGTACGTGTGCCGCGGTAGAGGAAGAAGTAATACAAAAACCGGAGCCCGCTCCGGAGTGCATGCAGGACCAGCCCAAGCCGCAGCAGGAAGAATTGGAGGAGGTCGATTTAAGTGATGGAACGGGCCCAAAGAAGCCGGTGTTTATAAGTAAAGAATTGCACGGAGAATTCCGCGAGAAGCTAATAGCACTGCTACGTGCTAATGCAGATGTATTCGCATGGCACTACGAGGAAATGCCGGGTTTAGACCCAGAGCTGGTAACGCACCACTTGGATACTTTCCCAAATTCCAAGCCCGCAAAACAATACCAGCGGAAGTATCACCCCCATTTGGAGGGGCAGATCAAGGAAGAGGTTGAGAAACTGCAGAAGGCGGGATTCATTCGCCCAATCCAATACCCGGAATGGCTGGCAAACATTGTCCCTGTGAAGAAGAAAAATGGCCAGATCAGAGTATGCGTCGACTTCCGCGACCTCAATAAAGCATGTCCAAAGGATGAGTTCTCGCTGCCACACATTAATATGTTGGTGGATGCCACCTCGGGCCACCAGATGTTCTCCTTCATGGATGGTTTCAGCGGGTATAACTAGATCAAAATGGCTCCGGAGGACGCGGAGAAAACGGCATTTCGAACACCATTGGGAAATTTCTACTACATCGTAATGCCCTTTGGGCTCAAGAATGCGGGGGCAACATACCAGCGGGTCATGACAGCGATTTTCCACGATCTCATGCACAAGATAATAGAAGATTATGTGGATGACCTAGTGGTGAAATCCAAGGAGCGGAAGGACCATCTTGCAGATTTAGCCACTGTCTTTGCCAGATGCAGGAAGTTCAACCTTAAAATGAACCCCTTGAAGTGCGCATTCGGAGTCACCTCGGGCAAATTCTTGGGTTTCCTGGTACATCGCCATGGAATCGACGGGGACGAAGCCAAGATCAAGTCTATCACGGAAATGCCCCTACCCCACTCCCAGAAGACACTCAAGCGATTCTTAGGAAAAGTATCCTACCTACGACGCTTTATCCCCGCGATGGCGGAAATCGCGGCACCATTCGCGGACCTGCTGAAAGGAAATGCAAGATTTGAGTGGAAGCAAGAACATCAGCAAGCGTTTCAGCGGATCGAGATAGCTTTGACATCTCCCCAGATAATGGTGGCACCAGTCGTGGGGAAACCACTGATTCTCTATTTGACCTCAACTCTGTGATCCATTGGGGCCCTACTGGTGCAAGAGGTAGACGGCACGGAGCGCCCAGTCTACTACATCAACAGGAAGGTACAGGGAGCGGAGGAAAGGTATACCGCCATCGAGAGACACTGCTTAGCCCTCGTCTTTACCGCACAGAAGCTCCGACACTATTTCTTGTCATTTCCCATCCAGATAATCACTAAGTGTGACCCAGTGAGATAACTTCTGTCGCGCCCTGCCCTCACAGGATGGGTCGCTCGCTGGTTGCTAACACTCGCGGAATTTGACATCTCATGCGCAACTCCAAAAGCAATCAAATGTCAAGCCCTAGCGGACCTACTAGCTCAGTTCCCAAGCGGACAGTGCGAGCCGCTTGAAGAATGTCTACCCGGAGATGGTTTCGAAGCTCTCGCGGCCAACACAGATGAACAGCACTGGACGCTCAGCTTCGATGGGGCCGCGGGTAGCAGATCAGGAGGCGCGGGAATAGTGTTACAAACCGAAGAGGGAGACAGAGTCCATTTGGCGTACAAATTGAATTTTCCATGCTCCAACAACGAAGCGGAATACGAAGCATTAATCTTGGGTCTGATAGCGGCAAAGGAGAGAGGAGTCAAGCACCTGAAGATAGCGGGAGACTCAAAACTGGTAGTCCTACAAACAGAAGGGATTTACGCGCTGAAAGAACCAACTCTGGCACCGTACCGAACGACGGTACAGAAACTGATGAAATTCTTCAAGAGCGTCAATATCGTCCACAAGCCCAGATCAGAGAATCGTTTCCCGGATGCTCTCGCGACGCTGGGGGCAAAGACGGAATTTGAAGAAGAGAGAGCCTGCATTGAGATTGTGAAGATGTTTGAGCTATCCGCGGTGAAAGACTTTTCAGAGCCAACGGAGGATTGGCGCGGATCCATCAAGATTCAGTTAGTCACTGGCCTAGGGCACCTGTCCACCACGGAGCTGTCATATTTCATTGTTTTACGAGGAGAATTGTATTATCGCGGCCCGCAGGGATGGCTCGCACGATGTGTTGATTCGAAGGAGGCAGAAGAAGTTTTGGACCGGATTCACAAAGACAATTGCGCGGACAATGAGATAGCTTTGTACAGAAGAATTCAGAGACAGGGCTACTATTGGCCTAGCATGAAGAAGGACACTGATCGGATCGCGAAGAATTGCACTTGGTGTTCCCTGTACATGGCCAAACCAGAATGCCTGATGGCAAGCGCTGACAACCAGGAGACAGACTGGAAGTTCTAGCCAAGACTCACAGGACTGAGCACCAGGGGTGGAGGAAGCTTTACGAGCAGATGGTTCATCTGGGATATTTTTGGCCCACCATGGAGAAGGATTCAAAGCGGCACGTGCAAAGATGCCAAGCCTGCCAGAAATTCAGAAACTTGGTCCACGCTCCTTCTGTGGAGTTGCATTCCATCCGCGCCCCTTATCCCTTCCACACTTGGGCCATGGATCTAGTCGGACCCATTAGGCCGTCATCGCGGAAAAACAGATGGATTCTGGCGGCCACAAAAATTTACACTAAGTGGGTCGAGGCTGTTCCGCTGAAGAAGGCCACGGGAGATGCGGTGGCAACATTCATCAAGGAAAACATCATTTGCAGGTTTGGCATACCCAAGGTGATCCTTTCTGATAACGGAACTCCGTTCATCAATCACCATGTAGGAAGCCTCCTCGATGAATACGCGGTTGATCAGCGTACCTCTAGCGCATACTACCAGCAGGGAAACGGGCAGGCGGAAGCAACAAACAAGACCATGATCAGAATATTGAGCAAGCTATTGGACGAGCGCAGGGGTACTTGGGCTGATCATCTTCCGATAGCCCTTTGGGCTTATCGCACTTCAAAGAGGAAGTCCACCTGCGCCAGCCCCTTCAGCCTGGTATACGGAGCAGAAACGGTCTTGCCTGCAGAACTGAGTGTCCCCTCCGCGCGAATGGTCCTAGCAATGGAGAATTCCGCAGAAGGAAGAAAAGCAGATCTGGAAGCCCTCAAAGAGGAGGACAACGGCGGCTCTTGCCCACGACAAATACTGGGAATCCGTGGCACGCTACTACAACAAGGGCGTGGTGCCGCGGGTATTCGAAGTCGGGGAGCTAGTTTGGAAGGCCACCACGGCAGTGATGAGGGATACGAAGACGCCAAAGTTCACACCTAGATGGGAAGGACCCTATGAAGTAATCAGTGCTTCTGCTAGCGGGTACTACCACCTGGCGCGTGTCGAAGATGGTTTTAAGACAGGGGCAGTGAATGCCAAATACGTCAAGAAGTTCTACCCGTAGAAGAAGACACTGAGAGCTCGCGAGCCTCTGTCCTGCCCTGCCAGTTCCCTCCCCTTTAGTTCTGTTTGTTCCTTTGTTTTCCTTCTTGTAATTTCATTTGAAGTACAATGAAGAGTGACATCATACCGCGAATTACCCTAAAAACTTGTGACTGTTGGTTTGATCTTCTAGTAATGAATGATGGCACTTGTTCCTAATTCATACAGTTGCTTTAACTTTTTTACGCCGAAGCGAAGCGATACGGTCACGCGGAGAGAACATTTCCGCGGAACCGTCAGCTCCCTTTTTATGATTCATTCCTTCAAACTTAACGATTATCAAAAAGAGATGATACTAAGTCGCGAGTGGTCAGAACATGACCCGCGAGATTCATACTTAGTGATTGTCGAAAACAGATAATGTTAAGTCTTAAGTGGCCAGAACATGGCCCCGATTCCAAACTTAACGATTATAAAAAAGAGATGATACTAAGTCGCGAGTGGTCAGAACATGACCCGCGAGATTCTTACTTAGTGATTGTCGAAAAGAGATAATGTTAAGACTTAAGTGGCCAGAACATGGGCCCAATTCCAAACTTAACGATTATCAAACAGAGATAATGTTAAGTCTCGAATGGGTCAGAATATGACCCGCGTATCCCTAGTATGGGGGTTATCAAGCAGAGATAATGCCAAGCCTCAGATGGTCAGAACATGACCCGCGAGATTCATACTTAATGATTATCAAATAGAGATGATGTTAAGTCGCGGCGGGTCAGAACATGACCCGCGGATCCAAACTGAGTGATATTGAAGAGTAATGTCAAGTCTCAGACGGCTAAAACGTGGCCCACAAATTCAAAGTTATCAAATGGAAATATTGACGCCAAAAGGAGCTAGAGTACAATTAATGTCATTGACACAAAAACGATCTTATTTCAATAAATGCCTAGTTTTATTTAGAATAAGAAAGAAGGGATATAGTACATGTGTTGCAAAAAAAAAAAAAAGAGAAACAGCAACAAAACAAAGAAAGAAAAGCCCTAAATCTGCCAGTCCGCGAAGACAAGCCCCTTGGGGTCAGGATCGTCAAGGTTCAGCGAGGTGGCAGCCAGTTCCGCGTCACGCTGCATCACTTGGGCAAACCTGGCCTCCATATCAGCCAGGTGCTGTCGAGCGGACTCCATCTGGGTAGACAGGTCCTGAATCTCAGGCCTCAAAGCAACCCTCTCCCCCGCGGCCCTCAGAGCAGAGCTCCATGCGCATAGCCAGGCCAGGTCAAACCCGAAGACTTGCATATCATGGGCAACCTCCAGCAGAGCGGCCTCCGTCTCGGGATCGAGGTCCATGAAGCGTAGCTGCCCCCAAGGGGTAAGCACGTCGTAAAGGCTGTTGAGGTAGATCACCCCAAGCCAGACAGACCGCGGATTGAAGGAGCTAAAGGTCTCCGGGTGCGACCGAGCTATGGCATTTAGTAGCGGGTAGCGTTCCACGGTTACAGGATAGCCCGCAAGGAAGAGGCGGATTGGGTCCGCGGCCTCAGTATCCATGGGGGCCTTCCCCAGATCTAGAACGGGCTGGCTCGGCCTGGACGGAGACTACTCCCTGGACTCAACCTCCTCTCTTTGTTCGCCCATGTCCAAGTTCAGGTCAAGCTCGAAGTCTCCAAGAGCTTGGCTTCCCTGTCCCCCCAAAACATCGTCAGTTGGCAAGAAGGGCATATCTTTAAATAAAGAATTCAGATATGAGTCAGTAATGGAGGTGGGTCCCCCAAGAAGCTCTTCGTTTACCTCCAGCTGTCGGTCAAAAGGATGGGCGGTCGGCTCAGCGCGTGGAGTCGGCGTACGTCTTGCGGATTGACGAGGAGAGTGGGTCTGCGAGGTGGAACACGCTGGGGAGTGGGGACTAGCGGCATCCATAGCCGCGTCCTGTTCTGCGTTCGATCCAGGGCCTTGGAGGAACGAAGCATTGGAGACCCCTGGGGAGCCACCAGCAACCCGGCCTAGAAAGCTCTCCGTGGAACAGATACGGGCGCTGGTGGACTGCTGATGCGAGCCAGAAGGAGTGGAGGTTGAGCCTGCCCCAGGTTGGTCCGCGGCAGGAACCCCCCGTGGCGGCATGAGGAAGCCCTTCGACGTCATCTTCTTCTCCTTCTCTCAAGAGTTGGGCGGCCGCCGCGTTGATGGGTTTCGCGGCAATGTCGGCCTGGCCCACAGATTCGCGGGTGTCCGTTGATGGCGGGGGCTCGCGTGCCTCAGAAGCTGCTGCATTGGATGGAGAAGGGTCTCGATCAGCAGAATATACTATTACATTTTCGGACTCCTCTGAGGGAGAATACGACTCAGAGGAAACTGTGTTGGGATCTCCCCCGAGGTCAACAATGGAAGGCTCGTCGGGTAACGTACCTCCAATAACTGCGGAGGATTCCGGCTCCAGGTGAGGAAAAGGAATTGGCTCCACCCGAGGCTGAATCACCTCCGTTGTCCTCTGTTCCTCTAGGGAGTCAGAGATGTCCACTATAACGACATCTTCCGTGGCGAGACCCCCCGCGGGCATGGACGCCCGGGCTTGCATAGCCGCCAAGTGGGCGCTAAGGGGAAGTTCGTCATCGTCATCATCGTCGCCATCACCATCATTACCAGCCCCCACGTCCTCATTCTCCTCGTCGTCGGACTCCGCCATAACTGTTTGAGAAATTATGGCGAAATAAAAAAGTCAGAAACCAAGGATGCAAAACAATAGAGACGACGTTCTAGTGAAGCAAGGCTTACCATCGAGGCGGCGTCTTTTAGGCTGAGCATCTAGGGCATCCTCTTCCGCCCCGCCCGGTGCTTGTTCCGCTGCCTCCGCTGCCGCGGCCGCCTCTGGCTCAAAAGCCACGAAGGTGCTAGCATCCCGCTCCCGCTGCTGAAGAAAAGAAAGAACAAAAAACAAAGGGAATAAGCCCCAGGGAACGAAGATATGAAGCATTGAAATGAGGGGATTCAACACAGGGAAGACACTTACATTTCGAATGCGTTTGGGGCGACGGGTCTCCCCCGCCGCGGGCGCCTGAGAGGAGGACGGTTGAGATGGTCCCGCTGGAGGCGGCGGCAGGGGCTGCGTCCTCGCGTGGGATCCCCGCGCACGGGTGTGCCCCGGGTTAGCTTGAGGAGGTGCAGGGACCTCCGTGGGAAACACCCTGTTCACGGGCTCGGCATGGATCACGGCCCATTGGCTGCGGGGTCCGCGCCAATCGGTTGCCCAAACTGCAGTAATGGCTCGCAGCGAAGTATCCCGAGTGCGGATAGTGGACGCCTCGGGGACCACGGCTTGCCCGCGGACGAACGTCAAGAAGGAGTCAAGGTTTCTCCTCCAGAACGCACGGAACTCCGGTGTGTAATCCGAAACCCTATTGTAGACACCCCAATTTGGACTTGTCAAAATTCCTTGATTTGTGGCCCGTAGGCTCCCCGATGATGAATTTGGATCAAAACATGCCTTGTACCGATCGAGACTTTGCTCCTTGAAGGATTTGAAAAGGAAATAAAAATTTTCAAAAGCATTTCCAAGCGCTTGGGAGCAGTCCCGAGCGCTCCAAACCGTTTTCCAAAACCTCTGGTCTAGTTCACTCTCGAGCGCTCGAGAGTGAAGACCCAAGCGCTCGAGACCACTCCCGAGCGCTCGAGTCTTCTGTGCTGCCCAATGGAGGGCAGGGCTCCCCACTATCCATGCAATCCATCATTGCAGCCACCTTGAGCCGGCTGAGGCTTGAGTCTACACTCAACCTCAGTCAGAGAACACTACGTCAGCAGATTTTCCCCATTTTAAAATGTTTTATTCAAAAAACATTTGATTTCAAAACTATAGGTTATTTTGCCTATAAGTAGGAGGGCCTAGTTTCAGGGCAAGGGGCTGCGAAATTTCCTCTCTCTAGGAACCCCCTTCTCTGCTCTCACTCTCTCTCTTGTTCAAAGCAAGAACTTCCCAAACTCAAACTCCAACTTCAAACCTCAAAAGCTTTCAAAAGATCATCAAGGAAAATGCAGGAAATCCAGAACACTCCTAGCTTCTGATTTCTTGTATTCTCCTTTCTTAATCCAATTTTCAAAAGCCAGTCAAGAAGTAAAGCACTCACTAAAGGTAGAAATTTCTCTACTTTGATCTCAAACCAAAGAGGCTGTTTTTCCCTTCTGAGGGGGGGTCTCTCAGCCTGACCCAGTCTTCAATACTGGGTGCATGGTTGAGAGACCTTAGTGTAAAAGCAAGAGCAATGGGGTACAAAAAAAAATGTTTTAACAAAACCCTTACTGGAAACACTCTCGAGCGCTCGAGACTTCTCCCGAGCGCTCGGGACTGTTCCCAGTTTCATGCATGGTCCTCTTTCATACAGCAGGTTGGGAATGAGGTGTATTCTTAAGTGAAGTGGTTTCATTTTGGCATGCATGCACAGAAAATCGTTTTTCCCCTAAAACAGAAGCATTTCTCACAAGTTTTCATGTAAAATAAGGTTTTTCCAAAGTTAAAAGAGTATTTCCTCTTGGGAAATATCAAAACAAGGGCCTTTGCATGTCAAGACAGTACTATTTTCCATCTGAGAGCAAGTCAGCATGCAGCTCATTCCCAAGCGCTCGGAACCATTCCTGAGCGCTCGGGAGTGCATGCATGCCTTGGCATTTCATTTTCTCCAGCTTGTTGTGTTGTATACCCTTCTGCATGCATAAGTGTAGCCTGTTGCTCTTTTATGTTTGTAGATCTAATCTTGTCAAGGCAGGGATGCATGATCTGAAAGATTGAAGGCTTAGCTCAGTCTTTCAAGTCCTTTGATGAGCTAGTAGTGTACTTAACATCATTTCAGTTTCCAGTTTTACATTATATTCTGTCTGTGCTAACAAAGTTTTGCAGGTTGAGAGTGTCAGAACTCCCAAGCGCTCGGGACCACTCCCGAGCGCTCGAGAGTGAATCCAGTAACAGTGTTGCATTTTCAGTCATCTTGTGTATTATGCATGGCTATCCCCCCCCCCTCCTGTACACATGCACATGCATGCATTTCCTACATGGTATTACTGTGGATACTTGCTAGCTGGTTAAAATGAAACAAAATCCCTTTTAAAAATCCCACAAACGTTTAGTAGAGACCGATTTCGAATCGGGCGAGGGGGTGCCATAAAACCCTTCCCCCTCGTAACATGGCTTCCGGACCCTCAAATGATCTCTGGTTTTCAATTCAAATCAATGGTTTTCGAAATAAAATGGTTTCTCGGGTGATATACCACAAATCCGGGTGGCGACTCTTCAACTCAAACGATTTTTTCGAATCGATTTCAAAATGGCACGAGGCGCGCGATTTTTCCAAATTGGGCCGCCCCGATCTCACCCGGGGCTGTGGTAGCCCACAGTGGCGACTCTGCTGGGGAAGTGGTTTAATTGATACTTGAGGAAAAGTTGACATGTTCCCTAAACGGCCCGCTTTCCTTGAATATCAATTAAACTTGTGAGCCAAGCTTGAAAAACGTTTGTGGGATTCTCAAAGGGATTTTGTTTCATTGTCTATCTTTTGTATATATCTTGTGCAACCTCGCTGTTGAGTTTCGGCAATCCTACCCGGCCTGCCGGTGATGGGGAATCCCGGAATGCTCAGCAACCCTCGACCGTGATGAGTCATCTCTACCGTTTGTACCATTATTGGGTGTACGCTCAATAGTGGGAGGTATACTTTGACTCTAGTCCGGGGAACCCTTTTCAAGCCAAAACCGGCCTTTATACGTGTTTAGCAAGCCATAGAACCTTCCAAATTAGGACAGGAACCTACAGGGTAGGATTATGTGCTATATCCTGTTTACGTGCTGCAATTCATTTTGCATCATTATTCTGTCAGCCACTGTTCTCGAGACTCGCTCGCACGGTCTTTGCGAGGTTGCCGAGACCCGATGAAGAGTCACGCTCTCTTATGCGTGTTGATCAACCGTATGAGTCCTCGAACTAAAACCCGAGGGAAACTAGAATTTTGCTAAATGCTTGACCAGTGTTTAATCGAAGAATTAACCAAAGGAAGGAATGACGTGGAAACGAAACGCCGTGATACCAACGCCATCCGGGCTAAAAGCAAGCGTACCGCTTACGCCGCTTTGGTTATCGTATCACGTTGTCCACCCCAAGTCATTCCAAACCAATGGTCGATTTGTCGAGGGAACATTAGTCGAACACTTAGCCTATTTTAGCATCCTTCGGGAAGCGTTGGTTCCTAAATGAGGATACACCCCAAAAATCCGAGGATTAAGGCAACCTTGCATGAAGGATACTAAATCGTTTTTTTTGAAAAATGAGAGTCGATGACGGTGACGATGATGCACATTTTCTAAAAAGCCCATGCACATATTTCATAAAAATGTAAACAGGGACCGCGTCTGAGTACGGTTTTTGCTTTGCTGTCAGTTCTAAGCAATTGGGCCAAAGAAGAAGAACATCATACCCTCCTGGACCAGACCCTTGGGACAGAGATTGGAACGGCTTCGACTACAGGCAGATTCCGTCAGTGCATCAGATTTGAGGGTGGAAATGGATCTGTAGACACCCTATTTTGGACTTTCCAGAATAGCTTATTTACGGTCTTTTGATTCCCCAATGATGATTGAGGTCAAG
The DNA here is from genome assembly GCA_018127125.1 of Rhododendron griersonianum. Classification (NCBI taxonomy): domain Eukaryota; kingdom Viridiplantae; phylum Streptophyta; class Magnoliopsida; order Ericales; family Ericaceae; genus Rhododendron; species Rhododendron griersonianum. Next base: position 6,055,673 of record CM030798.1, on the reverse strand, counting down.
AACATCCCGAGTTTGTGAATGAGTTTGAGCTTTGAGCGTCCTGAACCTCATCCGAACCCTTTTCAAGCCCTTGTCGAACCCTCAAGCCAGAACCAAATGGCCTCAGCAAAACCCTACTGGAGTGCGCTGGTTCTTGACTAGCGTGCGCAGGAAGCCCTGCCACGTGTCAGTCATCGCCAATTACTGGCGCACGCCACTCAACAGGGGGCGTACGCCAGTCAATTCCAGTCAAATCAACCTTTTTCGGCCAGACGCGCGGGAGATTTTGTAACCACCTGACGTCAGCTATAGCCCCCTGATGATTATATCAGCCAGAACTGTCCCCTTCTCTCCTACATTGCCTTTCAAGGCAAGTCCCATGCATTTAATGCATGGGAGGCTCCCCCTCCTCCACCACCCCAAACAAGCCCTAAGGGGCAGCTGATCTCAGTCTTCCTTCCACCATAAATACCCCCCTTGCATTCATTTGCAAGGGGTTAGCAATATTAAGAGCTCAAGCCCTTTGTCATCTTCCTCTTCATTTCTTCCTTTGCTTCCTTTCTCTTCCATAGAAAGAGCAAGTAGGGGAAATACTCTCCACAGTCCATAACCCTCATTGCATCCATCCTCCATCCATCACCTTCAAGCTCAAAGTTCAAACCATCCATCAAAACTCACAAGCAAAAGGTATATCACCTTTGCCTTCTGTTTTCTGTTCTGACCCCTGAGGGGGGCTGGCAGGGTCAAGGCTGGTAATCTATACCAGTCCTGGCCCTAATGCTAGCAAGGTTTCAAAACCGTATGCAGTGATCAGTGGCGCACGCCAGTAGTTTGAGCCGTACGCCAGTCATGGCAGTACGTGCAAAACTGGCGTGGGGATCATGGATCATTGTTTTCTTGCTTTATTTAAGTTTTGATCACCCTGATGCATGTTAAAACCAAACTTTTGCTTACTGTATTTTAGAACTGCTTTCTCTTCCATCTGTATCTTAGTGTAGTCTGGCCTCTGGGAGCCTTCTGGTCATGATCCAGAGCCCAGATGGTGCAAAGCCAAAGCATTGGAGCAAAGTGACAACTAGCGTACGGCCATACACTACTGGCGTACGGTAGTAGTCTAGCATCTAGTGGCTTGGCCCTTGCATGGATCTTCCATCCAGGCCTTTGATCATTTTCCCCTCACTGTTTAAGGGGTTTTCTGTTCATTTGGTGGCTTCTTAGCCCTTTAATCTGTCTGTAATAGTTTAGTAATCTATGTCAACTGCATGGTTTGTCCTGGGTGTGCACTGGTCCCTTCCAGAGCCCAGAGGGTTGATAACAGAAGCTGTGAACTTGAGTTTACCGGCGCATGCCAGTTGTGGTGTGGCGTACGCAGGTCAGGGCTACATGCAGTGACTTAGCCAGTGCATGCAAGCTTGCTTCTGTGTGCACCACTGCAAAGAGAATGATCAAACAAAGAGAGAAATGCAAATGTTTTATAAAATGCCTGAGTAGAGACTGATCTCCGGATTGGGCGAGAGGGGGTGCCATAAAACCCTTCCCCTCTCGTAACCTGGCTCCCGAACCTTAGATTTCAAAGGTGACGACGGACCAGTCTACAAGCCTTTTTCAAACTCAAACAAGCGTGATCCAAACGTTTTCAAAAGCACGGTTTCTTGGGTACTTTCCACAAAACCCGACTGGCGACTCTCTGAACTGCGAAGCGTTTCGCCGCGCTTTCCGCGAGAAGGGTGCACCCGGAATTTTATGCTTAAAACGCGGGAGTTTTTGGGGCGTGTGCCCACAGTGGCGACTATGCTGGGGACATTGCATTTAATCAAACATTTGGAAATTAACACATGAATGAACAATTTTCAAAAGTCTGTCAAAACAGTACGCTCCGCGCTGCTGAAGAACGGAATGGTAACGTAACAGGATTCTACATCCGACCACTCCGAACTGGGGCTTTTACTATTGTTCGCTTGTGTAGTTTTCTCCGAGTGTCGATTAATGAAGTGAGCCAAGCTTCAAAAGGCGTTTTTCAAAAAGCATTTGCAATTTTCTCTCTCTCAATCATTCTTTCGGCACGCGTACATTTGCATCGGTGTTCTATCAGCCCCGTTGAGGCGTTTTGGGTAACCGGCACAGTTTACTGGAGCCCGGGGTCCTCGAATGCCCAACAACCTTGGACGATGATGAGACGTATTACCGTTTGACCATTGCTCTGCTGCACGCATTGCGATGGGAGGTATAAAACATCTCTAGCCTGAGGAAGCCCCTTAAGCCAAAACCAGCCTCGCCACGCGTACAAAGCAATAGAACCTTTCAAACTAAGACAGGAACCCACAGGGTAGGATTACTTGCATCTAACCCCCATAAACTGTCTATGTGTTACTGCTTTCCCTATCGCATGCCTGTACATCCATTCATACCGTTCTACGTAGGAGCATGATAGGGCGGCTTTTAGGGTTTTCTCTCTTTCAAACCCGTTTTATGCCTGCTGAGGCGCTACCTGGACCGATGACGAGTCGTGCATCGTGATGGTGCACGTTATCAACTTTCCAATTCCTTGGGTCAACGAGACTTTGGGAAATCGAGACTTTCTAAGTCCTTGTCTAAAACCCAATCGAGGTTTCAAACAGAAAGCTAGGAACAACGGGAGACATGACATGATGCTCATACCACCCAGGTTAAAAGTGCTAAACACTTACACCACTCAAGGCTCCGGCACAGTGCTGCTTATGCCATCCTGGTTACAGTATCATGTCATCAACACCAAGTTGTTCCGTTCCAACATTGAAACTTCGAAAACGGAATAGTCAAAAACTTAGGCTGTTTCGACATCTCTTAGTGTTAGTCGATCCCATTAAGGATACACTGTCGAAAGGAAATCCGAGGATCTTGGCAGCGTCCGAGTGTCGTGAGACGAGCTTGTCTCTAGTTGTAGAGTCTAGGAGGACACCAACGGCGACGTGTACATTGCATCCTTTCAAATAAAATTATTGCAGGGACACTTCCTGAGCCTTCGATTGCTTTACTGTCTAGCTTTGGGCGTTGCAGCATCAAGGAAAGTACCGAAAAGAAGAGCTCTAGGCCATCACCTTCCTCGATCATCAATCCAAAATGGCAGCACAAGCAGAGCTGGCTGAGCTGAAGAGGGCTGTACAAGAAATGAACCAGAAAATGGACAAGCAAATGGTTATGGTCCAGGGGCTGCTTGACCTTTTCACCTCCGTTATGTCAAAGCCGGATCCGGGGCTAGTCAAAGAACCTCTTCAGGCCTGTCACACTCCTGCGGTCGGAATCAAGCCGTGCTCAAAAGACATGTTCAAAGACCTAGTTGAGTGTCATGAAGCTAGAACTCGCCCGAAGACCGCTGGTTCCTTGTTCAAAGCCAGTGCCGAAAAGGAGGATATGCGCAACAAAGAAATCATCCCCAGTGCCGAAAGAGTGCATTCCCTTGACAGCACAATGCTATACAGCGGCGGAGTGAGTAAAAGTTCTGCCAACCCTCAATCCAGTCACCGGAACCCACCAAGGACCTTCTCGTGTTTCTCTGCACCTTTGTCCTAGGTTTATGAGAAGCTCCTTGAAGCTGGCATCCTTAGGCCACTCCGTCCGACTCCTCCACCTCGAGCACTCCCGGCGTCTCACAATCCAAATGCCTATTGTGCTTTCCATCAAGCGCCTGGCCATCCCACCGATGCTTGCTACCGCCTCCGACATGCCATTCAGAATCTCATCGATAATGGCACTATTCCACCCCCACTCCCATCAAAACCTGACGACAGTTCCAGCTCCTTGCCCCAACTCAAGTCTGACACTCTGGTTGGTCAGATATCTATCACATCCACTCAAACCAACCCGAGCTCCACCATACTCAACCCAACCCTCTGCATTGTCCCAGAAATTCAACCCAAACCAACTGTGTTTATCCCTTCTGAATCCGAGGTTGCAGGGTGCGGAATGGAAGATGGGGCTGAAAACTGGAAAGCACTGGTTGAGGACCGGATCGATCAAGCAAATGAGCGGACTGACAGTCTGAGGTCCTTCACTCAAGGGCATTTGGAGTTGCTGTTCTCCCAAGTGGGTTTGGTCAAAGAAGCTGAGGAAGCTGAAGTGCTGTTGCTTGGGCCTGACATCCTCTAGATCCCACCTCTCTGTGAGGAAGCCAAGGGTAACAATAAAAGTTGCATTTTCAAATCGCGTTTAGCTTGCATTGCACACTTTTTGAGTCTGAGTCTGACACAGTGTCTGTCAAGTCATTTTAGTCTAGCTCTGAGTCGGAGTTCGTGCCTCTTGGCCCTCCATGTCGTAGCTTTTATTCTCAATTCGAGTCTTTTGCTATACTTGGCAACCCCGTGGGGCTTTCTTTATGATATGCACTATCTTGCTTCTAAGTACTTTGCTGGCTTTTGAATAAACTGTGTCGACCCTGACGACGAAGGGATAGATTTCGATGAGATCATTCCCCAAGGAAATGTGTTCCCTCGCCGAAAGGGAAGACGAAAGGCGTGCTCGGCCTATTAAAAGAAGAAGTAGTTTCAATAAACTTGAAAGATGAGGTAGACCCCCGGATGATTCAAAATTGGCTCAAACGCTGTCCCCCAAAGGAGCATCGTGCCCGATCAGACAGGGTCAAAGAATTCATCGACGTTTTGGCATGGTCTCACAAAGACGCGCTTGGCATTGATCGTGAGATAAAGAAACTTCAAAACCCCTACTAACAGATGTCAAGCCAGAAAGCAGAAACTCAGAAGGCTCTAGGCCTCGTACCATGTTCAAAACAGCGTCAGCGGCATTCCATCAAGCACATATTAGAAAGGCGCAAAAGTGGCCCGGAGCGAGGCATTTCCAACCAAAGCAGTCAAGACCCTGCGTTATCAAAAGCCATTTTATCAAGGGCTGCAGCCAAAGATCATCGACCTCGATGGCAACAAACTTCAATACCTTGGCCAACCCGGATCAATTCAAAGAGCCACTTTTCCCTGAGAGAAGCTCGTTGGGCCAAAAACCACAAGGGTGGGCGGTTCCAAGCAAAAGATAGAGCAGCCTGCTAAACCGAAAGCCTAGGGAGGCGGTCTAGGCAAAAATAAATAGGCAAATGTCGAAAGCTCGCTAGACCGAAAACCTGAAAAGGCGGTTCTAGGCAGAAGTTAGAGCATAAAAGGAGAGGTAAATACACGAGTGAACCTTGGCCTGAACTACATTTTGACCTGATTTCCCAAAATGTGGGATACGTAGGCAGTCTCTTTTCAAGACTCGGTCATATTCTATCAATTGGATCACAGGTTTACGGCTTTGGTACACCCCAATGGTCGCCTAAATGGGATACGTAGGCAGTCTCTCTTCAAGACTCGGTCACAATCCATCAATTTGATCCAAGGCTTTAGCGCAACACCGTAGTCGGAATAGGACAAGCTTCATCAGAAACAGAAGGGGGGAAACCTTTCATCTTTCAATCTTACTTCAAACTACTATTTCAATTTCAAAAGCTGAGCAAAAGCCCTAAAAATATATATATATATAAAGCATCAAAAGCAGAACGAAATGCTAGAGACCCCAACGGGCTCACAGTTTATTCTAAGTTCAGCGAAGTTTGGTTTGCGCAGCTTTTCAGTGACACGCGTTGGTCTCAAACCTGCGCGCATTTCTCCAATTCTCGCAGCAAACAACGGTTGGGCAGCCATCACACCTAACAACGATTTTGAACCCCCGAGGGGTATTTCAAGTTAAAACCAAGGTTTCGGTGCCTCGAAATTGGTTTTAAGGGCTCTTGCCAAGTTTTCTATGCTGTGCAAGTCATATGTGCCTAGTGTGACTGTGCGGGGGTGTCGGTTTCAGTCCGGGCCTATATGAGTCATCCCTTTGCGTATTTTGTCCATCTTTGCGACGTCTTTTTATTTTTCGGTCTATCGCCCATTCCGAGGCTTTCTTCTCTGTTTCATGTATTCATACAGGTCACTGTACATCTATTTGACCTTATAAGCATGAGTTTCACCTATCTAAGGATATTTTGGATTTTGGCCTGTTAATGCCCAAAGTTTCCATTATTTTCTGTATGTTTAAGAGTCCGTGTCAAATCCTGGGACTCTTCTTCCTCATTTTTCCGAGCTAGGCAGTCTATACGTGTGCGTATGTCTGTGTGTCAACTCGATTCGCTCGACAATGCAAGTTGGATATTAGTGATTGGTTTATACTCTATCTATCTCCAATGAACCGAGAATAATGCAACTTTTACAGCGCCACTACGGCGTCCATGGTCCAAGCAAGCAACAAGTCATCAAGAACAGAGGGATACATTGGCCCAACACAAAATCAAATCAAAGCAGTAAAGCTCCGACCCGCTCGAAAGTTACCTACCTGGACCTGCAGGCCCGCAACTCAAATCAAAGCAGTAAAGCAAAAGTGTGGCTCAGTGGTGGCCCTCAATCGTCAAAATTGACCTGGTCGTCGTTTGTGTCGTCTCTTTCTCTAGAAACCGCCCTAGTCTGCCCTTGCATTTTCAATTTGTACATATGTGTTTAGCATACGTTATCGTTGCATATTGTATATCAAATGTCAAAAGCAGGAAAGTACATCAAATCAAAATCAATCCAAAGCACATGGAGGCTTTCGAATCAAATCAAATCAAGCCAAACCAATGTGTTGTGGCATTGGCAGATCAAATCAAATCAGCATTGAGGCCCATTCCCAACAAGCAGCCCATGTTGCCCTGATCCATGCTTCCATCCCGGTTCTCTATTTCCCCAAGCAGAGCCCGTCTAACCTCAAATCAACGACGATCTATCCGTCCAATCCAATTCAACGACGATCTATCCGTCCAACTCCAATTCAACGACGATCTATCCGTCCGAACTCCAAATCAACGACGATCTATCCGTCCAACTCCAATGCAACGACGATCTATCCGTCCGAATTCCAAATCAAAGACGATCTATCCGTCCGAACTCAAAATCAATGATGATCTATCCGTCCGAACTCAAAATCAACGATGATCTATCCGTCCAATCCAATTCAACGACGATCTATCCGTCCAACTCCAATTCAACGACGATCTATCCGTCCGAACTCCAAATCAACGACGATCTATCCGTCCAATTCAATTCAACGAGGATCTATCCGTCCAATTCAAATCAACGACGATCTATCCGTCCAATTTCAAATCAACGGCGATCTATCCGTCCCAATTCAAATCAACGACAATCTATCCGTCCCAATTCAAATCAACGGCGATCTATCCGTCCCAATTCAAATCAACGGCGATCTATCCGTCCAAATTCAAATCAACGACGATCTATCCGTCCCAATTCAAATCAACGGCGATCTATCCGTCCCAATTCAAATCAACGGCGATCTATCCGTCCCAATTCAAATCAACGGCGATCTATCTGTCCCAATTCAAATCAACGGCGATCTATCCGTCCAAATTCAAATCAACGACGATCTTTCCGTCCAAATTCAAATCAACGGCGATCTATCCGTCCAATTCCAAATCAACGATGATCTATCCGTCCAATTCAAAATCAACGACGATCTATCTGTCCAATTTCAAATCAACGACGGTCTATCCGTCCAGCATAAATCAACAACGGTCAGTCCGTCCAACTTCCGATTCAACAAGTAGCGCATCTTCCAACGATCTTATTGCTCTGTCTCGGATGGTCCATGATAAGGAGATTGGCTCTGATTCCCAACAGATGGAATTCAACCTACCTGACGCGACCTACCCGTGATTGTTGGAGTTTTTTATGCCGAGGATAGTTTGATCCCCAGCAATGACAGCCCATCTTGTCCAAACTCAAACGACGATCAGCCATGTCGTCCTCTCAACGATGATCAGCCATGTCATCACCGACGATCAGCCATGTCGTCCTCTCAACGATGATCAGCCATGTCATCACCGACGATCAGCCATGTCGTCCTCTCAACGATGATTAGCCATGTCATCACCGACGATCAGCCATGTCGTCCACTCAACGATGATCAGCCATATCATCACCGATGATCAGCCATATCATCACCGATGATCAGCCATGTCATCACCGACGATCAGTCATGTCGTCCACTCAACGATGATCAGCCATGTCATCACCGATGATCAGCCATGTCATCACCGACGATCAGCCATGTCGTCTATTTCAACAATGGTCAGTCATGTCATCACCCCGATCAACGGCGATCAGAATATTGCCCGCGTTCACCCCGATCAACGCGGGCAATATGTTGATCGCCGTTGATTGGGGTAAACGCGGGCAATATTCTGATCGCCGTTGATCGGGGTGAACGCGGGCAATATGTCCGCGTTCACCCCGATCAACGCGGGCAATATGTTGATCGCCGTTGATTGGGGTAAACGCGGGCAATATTCTGATCGCCGTTGATCGGGGTGAACGCGGGCAATATGTTGATCGCCGTTGATTGGGGTGAACGCGGGCAATATTCTGATCGCCGTTGATCGGGGTGAACGCGGGCAAGATTCTGATCGCCGTTGATCGGGGTGAACGCGGGCAAGATTCTGATCGCCATTGATCGGGGTGAACGCGGGCAATATTCTGATCGCCGTTGATCGGGGTGAACGCGGGCAACATGGGAGATTTTGTAACCACATGACGTCAGCTACAGCCCCCCTGATGATTATATCAGCCAGAACTGTCCCCTTCTCTCCTACATTGCCTTTCAAGGCAAGTCCCATGCATTTAATGCATGGGAGGCTCCCTCTCCTCCACCACCCCAAACAAGCCCTAAGGGGCAGTTGATCTCAGTCTTCCTTCCACCATAAATACCCCCCTTGCATTCATTTGTAAGGGGTTAGCAATATTAAGAGCTCAAGCCCTTTGTCATCTTCCTCTTCATTTCTTCCTTTGCTTCCTTTTTCTTCCATAGAAAGAGCAAGTAGGGGAAATACTCTCCACAGTCCATAACCCTCATTACATCCATCCTCCATCCATCACCTTCAAGCTCAAAGTTCAAACCATCCATCAAAACTCACAAGCAAAAGGTATATCACCTTTGCCTTCTGTTTTCTGTTCTGACCCCTGAGGGGGGTTGGCAGGGTCAAGGCTGGTAATCTATACCAGTCCTGGCCCTAATGCTGGCAAGGTTTCAAAACCGTATGCAGTGATCAGTGGCGCACGCCAGTAGTTTGAGCCGTACGCCAGTCATGGCAGTACGTGCAAAACTGGCGTGGGGATCATGGATCATTATTTTCTTGCTTTATTTAAGTTTTGATCACCCTGATGCATGTTAAAACCAAACTTTTGCTTACTGTATTTTAGAACTGCTTTCTCTTCCATTTGTATCTTAGTGTAGTCTGGCCTCTGGGAGCCTTCTGGTCATGATCCAGAGCCCAGATGGTGCAAAGCCAAAGCATTGGAGCAAAGTGACAACTGGCGTACGGCCATACACTACTGGCGTACGGTAGTAGTCTAGCATCCAGTGGCTTGGCCCTTGCATGGATCTTCCATCCAGGCCTTTGATCATTCTCCCCTCACTGTTTAAGGGGTTTTCTGTTCATTTGGTGGCTTCTTAGCCCTTTAATCTGTCTGTAATAGTTTAGTAATCTATGTCAACTGCGTGGTTTGTCCTGGGTGTGCACTGGTCCTTTCCAGAGCCCAGAGGGTTGATAACAGAAGCTGTGAACTTGAGTTTACCGGCGCACGCCAGTTGTGGTGTGGCGCACGCAGGTCAGGGCTACATGCAGTGGCTTAGCCAGTGCATGCAGGCTTGCTTCTGTGTGCACCACTGCACAGTTAGTGTGCTCTAGTCTGTTCAAAATGTTCACAGTAGCTTGTTCTCAATCCATTATACTTGCTTAGATCAAACATCAAACATCCATAAACATTTTGCCACATACTTGTACATAAATGCAAATGTGTTACAGTTTTAACCCCATTAACTGTTCCCCGCCCTAACTGGCTAAGAAAATGATCAAACAAAGAGAGAAATGCAAATGTTTTATAAAATGCCTGAGTAGAGACCAATCTCCGGATTGGGCGAGAGGGGGTGTCATAAAACCCTTCCCCTCTCGTAACCTGGCTCCCGAACCTCAGATTTCAAAGGTGACGACGGACCAGTCTACAAGCCTTTTTCAAACTCAAACAAGCGTGATCCAAACGTTTTCAAAAGCACGGTTTCTTGGGTACTTTCCACAAAACCCGAGTGGCGACTCTCTGAACTGCGAAGCGTTTCGCCGCGCTTTCCGCGAGAAGGGCGCACCCGGAATTTTATGCTTAAAACACGGGAGTTTTGGGGGCGTGTGCCCACAGGATCTACTAATCGGGAACCTCAATCCAAACCCAAACCCTAACGGAGGCAATCCAAACGCCAACCCAAATGTCAACCCTAACGGAGGCAATCCAAACGCCAACACAAATGTCAACCCTAACGGAGGCAACCCAAACCCGAACCCAAATGGAGGCGAGCCAAATCCGAATCATCACCCCAACCCTATTCCCAATCCAAACCTTAACCTGGGAAACCTGTATGGTGAAATGGGACAAATCAGAGAAGACATCCAACGCCTGGGCGAGCGCACCGACAACCAAATTGCCCAACTTATGATGATGATTACTGGGGTTGCACGACGTCTTCCACCACCAAACTCGAATCCAAATCCTAACCCAAACCCGAATCCAATTCCGATCCCAAATCCCAATCCGATTCCAAATCCAAATCCTAACCTCAACCTAAATCTCAATCCGAACCTCAACCTAAACCTCAATCCAAACCCTAATCCAAATCCGAATCCGAACCCGGAGCAGCTGATCTTTGAATTGGAAACCCCGCAAAACCCCGAGATGGCTGCAGTATTGGCAAAGATCACCCTGTTAGTGGAGTCCGTGGCGAGAAATGAGAAGATAGCATCAACTGGTTTTGACATCAACAAGCTTTGCTTATTTCCCAACGCGAAGCTTCCGGAAAAGTTCAGACCAATTGACTTTGCTAAGTTTGACGGGACAGGAGACCCAAAGGCACACTTGACCGGATACATCGGAGCACTTTCCATGTGGGGGGTGGAGAAGGATGCTATGGCACAGATGTTCTCGCAGACTCTAGTGGGGCATGCTTTGCACTGGTTTACTACCCTGGATGAAAGGAAGAAGAGCTCATGGGAGGACATATGCGCGGCTTTTGTGGCGCAGTATGATTATAACATTCAACTTGAAATTACCACTCGGGAATTGGAGTCGACGAAGATGGAAGCTAAGGAAGCCTTTGCTGATTTTGTGAAAAGGTGGAGAGCAAAGGCGGCACAGATGAAAGACAGGCCGAGCGACAGGGACCAAATCCGGATGATTGTCTGAAACCTGCAACCCAACCTTGCGAGGCATATGGTTATGGCCCAAGCGTGCTCAGATTTTAAAACATTCTTCGACACAGGCTTAGCCGTCGAAGAAGCGGTCCAGCTTGGAATCCTAGAGAGGCCCGAACCTGCCCCTAAACCCAAGAAGGTTTACTCCGGAAACAGCAACGCCCTCTTTGGAAACTCCAACTACACCAACCTCCTAAACATCTCCTCAAACACAACTCAAGTCGAGCCCGTCAATCAAATTGTGACCCAAGCTAGTCAACCCCGTGCCCAACCCCGCACTTTCGCTCAATTCTCGGCACCCCTCTCGGCTGTGCTCGAGAAGTTGGTCGAAAGTGGCATGCTCAAACCACTTACCCCCACTCCCTTACCTCAAAAGCTCCCCGCAACCCACAATCCTAACGCGTACTGTGCTTACCACCAGAACGCGGGTCACCCAACCGACAACTGCTTCCGCCTGCGCCATGCTATCCAGGATCTCATAGACAACAAAACTCTCCCCAGGCCACCACAAAAACCAAACACCGTCTCAAAGCCGCTCCCGAAGCACTCTAACGCCCGCACCAACCATATCTCCATAGACCATCCCTTTAACCCGAGCCTCTACATCCTCCCTACCACCCAACCCAAACCGATTGTCGAGTTGCCGTCCAAGGATATCGTCTGTGCCCTTGAATCTGCAGACTAGGATTTCCAAAGAAGGTGGGAAGAGTTGGCGAGTGATTTCCTTGCAGTGGAAAACTGGGCTATCGTGACTGGAGTGTGGCCCATGGCACTCGATGCTCACCAAGTTGAGGAATTGGAACATGGCAATTGGAGGCAGGAATTTGAAGAAGTGATGGCTGACCCGTTGGACGGGTACTCCCTGTTTGCTCTGTTCCTGGAGCCGGAACCGATTGAAGAAGAGGATGAATGGGCATGGGAGCCCGAGCCCAACGGGTGGCATTGGATTGATAATTCCGACCCTTTGGATGAGACGTCATTGGCATACCTCTTCCAAGAGGAGGAAGTTCGCGAAGAAATGGACCTCATGAACCCCCGCATGTTTTCGGGGCTCACTGTCAGCGCCATTATCAATATCACTAGAGGATCCGTTGCTCTGGACCATGTCATGGATCAGGGATTCATTCCGCAGGACTACATTATTGGGGAGCACTTTCCGCAGCCTGTAGTCGAAATCCTGAGGAGCCCAACATCTGTGTACTCGATCCCGAAGATCTTTGGGGTAAATTTGAATTGGTGAATGTGTGGGTCGATGGTGAAGAACTCACAGTCAACAAAGCCATGTTGGATGAAGGCTCCTTGCAGGTCACCAACGGCAACAGCAACAACAACAGCAATAGCAACAACAATACTGTCAACTTCTGGAATTCATTGGAGGAGGAGAACATGTGGCATGCCCTAGAGATGGAAGTTCTTAATGAGAATCTCGAGAAAACGAGCTTGGACAAGGGCAAGCGCAAGGCCAACACAGATCTTTCCAACTTTTGGGAAGATTCTTGGTGGGATCCCATTCCCAAGTCAATCAGCAATCTCACCCGAAGTGGAAGAGTGTACCAACCAACCAACCTTCAGCAAGGGAGCTCATCCCGAGCCCCTCCGCCACCACAGTACAATCCTGTCGACCCTACAAGCACCCCTATCCCACCTACTCAACCAAATAACCCTTCAAGCTCCACAAACCCTCCACGTCAACCTAATCCACCTATCCATCTTAACCCGTTTGCTGGCTCTAACCCCAACTCCTCCCAGCAGCAAAATTCGGATCCATCCACCAACCCCATAATCCAACAGCTCCAAGAAACCCCCGTGTGCATGTCCATGTGGGGAGTGTTAGCAGCATCCCGCGAACATCGCCGAAGGCTCGTTAACACTCTCTCTAAATTCGAGGTCCCCTTTGATATAGCCCCAGAAGCTCTCATTGCCCTTATAACTCCGATGAATCTCACCCAGCACACTCTCTCGTTCACAGAGAAAGACCTCCCACCAGAGGGAGCTGATCATAACAAACCGCTACACGTGACCATGAAGAGCCTCAGAAAGTGGGTCCCTGCAATTCTCATAGATAATGGTTCGGCCATTAATGTGTGCCCACTCCGCACTGCTTACTGCTTGGGCCTAAAAAGTAAGGACTTTGCGCCGTCAACCCTTGGTGTCCGTGCCTATGATAACACACGGCGTGATGTCCTAGGGACCGTCAACTTGGAACTTGCAACTGGTAAGTTCAAAACCATCGTCGAATTCTGCGTACTCGACATACCTGCTTCGTTCAACCTCCTGCTGGGGAGGCCATGGCTGCATAGGTCGGATGTCATGGGGGTACCCTCTACGCTGCATCAGAAACTTATCCTGGGATTGGATTCCGGGACTCTCATTATCCATGGGGACTCGGGCATCCGTCCTCACTCCGAAGACAACTCCCCGCTGCTAGAGATAATGCATGGAGAGGAAGATATTGCCATGGGGGGGTTTGCAGTCATGACCTCGAAGGTTTGCACTATTCGGGCCGAGGATGGGTTCTTGGTGAGTTTCGCGGCACTAGAGATTATGAAGAAAATGAACTATCTGCCGGGCATGGGCTTGGGACTTCATGGGCAAGGAGTCTCCGAGTTCCCTGATTTCCCCGGAAGCAACGAGCGCTTTGGCCTTGGATATGAGTTCAAGAAGGGTGACCCAGCGAAAAGGTGGCGCAATCGCGCCCGTGCTCATGCAGCCGGGGTTAAGCTGAAAGTGAAAGAAGCGCTATACCAAGGACAACCCGAGCCTTTTGTGGATCTGGAAACAAAAGTGAAGTACCCTGGGTTTGAGATCTTCGCCAATGACGCTTGGGAGGATGATGTTGAGGAAGTGACCAGGATGGAAGAAGTATCTGAGGCACTTGACTGGCTTGAGGCTTTCGGTTTGGGCAGTCTCCAATCTCTGTTTGGGGACGAAGAAGCGGAGGGTATGATGGAAGACGCTGCTGTGCTTATGCTTGGAGAGGAAGAAGAAATCGAAGACCCTTCCAAACTCATTGTGGAGGCTGTAGGCACTTATGAGAATTGCATTTTTATACCACTTGTAAAGCGCACTCACGACACTTGCACCGAGTCGGAGTCTGAGTCTGACTCCTCGTCTAGCACAGAGTCGGAGTTTGTGCCTATTGGCCCTCCACAGCGTAGCTTTTACTTTGAGTTTGAGTCAACCACTGTATTCCCCCCTTATGAGGAGGCTACTAATGAAATGAACGATCCCTTTGCTTACTTGCCTGATTTTGAAATAAATTGCTTAGATCCCGACGATGAAGGAATAGATCTCGATGGGGACATCCCCAAGGAAATCCGTTCCCTCATCGATCGCGAAAATGAAAGGCATGCTCAGCCTTTAAAAGAAGAAATAATCTCTATAAATTTGGGTGATGAGGAGAACCCTCGATTGATCAAGAGCTCACAGATTTACTAAAAGAATTCAAAGAAGTTTTCGCTTGGTCTCACGCGGACATGCCCGGAATTGACCCGGAGATCGTCGAGCATAGGATCCCTCTCTTCCTCGATGCAAAACCCGTTAAGCAGAAACTGAGAAGAATGCAGCCCGATTGGGTTTTAAAGATAAAAGAAGAGCTTACAAAACAAATCGACGCCGGTTTTCTAATAGTAACAGAGTACCCCACTTGGGTCGCAAACATCGTTCCTGTCCCCAAAAAGGATGGAAAAATCAGAGTGTGCGTCGATTTCAGAGATTTGAACAAAGCGAGTCCCAAGGATGATTTTCCATTGCCGCATATAGACATACTTGTGGATAACACTGCAGGGCACGCTTTACTGTCTTTCATGGATGGCTTCTCTGGATACAATCAGATTCTCTTGGCTCCGGAAGACAGGGAAAAGACCACTTTCATCACCGAGTGGGGGACATACTGCTATCGGGTTATGCCATTTGGGTTGAAAAATGCCGGTCCTACATATCAAAGGGGTGCCACGACACTGCTGCACGACATGATTCATAAGGAGGTCGAAGTATACGTCGATGATATGATAGTAAAAGGGAAGGAGCGGAAAGACCATCTCCCAGCATTGAGGAAATTCTTGGGAAGGATTCAGAAATACAGGACGCGTCTCAACCCACAGAAATGCACGTTCGGAGTCACGGCTGGCAAGATGCTTGGATTCATGATCACAACCAGGGGGATTGAGGTGGATCCTTCTAAGATCAAAGCCACTCTTGAGATGGAGCCACCCCAATCCGAGAAAGAGGTCCGGTGCTTCTTAGGGAAGATCCAGTTCATCAGCCGGTTTATCGCCAAGTTGACCTTGACCTGTGAACCTGTAGACACCCCAATCTGGGCTTCCAGATTAGTTTACTTACGGTTTTTGATTCCCCAATGATGAAATGGATCAAGAATACCCCGGGAATGTCGAGTGTTTGAGCTTTGAGTGTTTAAAAAAACCCTTGAACCTAATCTAGCCTAAGCCACTTCCAAAAGCCAAAAACCCTACTGACGTGTGCCAGGGCGCAATCATCGCGCGCCAGGGCGCAACCATCGCACGCCCGGGCGCACCGTCGCGCGCCAGGGCGCAACCATCGCGCACCCGGGCGCACCCTCGCGCGACATTCTGAAACCATCTCGCGACGGTTCAATCCCCACCTACTTTTCCAGTGGCAGAAACTTGGCCACGAGTGCCACCCTCAGCCAGACCTCGTGGACTGGCTGAACTCCTCTGTTTGCTTCACCTTACCTTTCCAAAGGATGCAATTTGGCCACCAAAGCAAAACCAACCCTTCTTAGTTGGTTCTTTCTCCTCCACACACCATTTTCACCTCTCCTCCTATAAATAGCCCCTATTGTTCATCTTTTTAAGGGTTAGCAACCTTGGGTTCAAAAAGAAGAAGAAGGATTACACTCCATCCTTCATACAAATTCTAATACCAAGCAACAAGCTTCTTGTTCTTTGCTTCTACCATTCAAAAGGCTTCCATCTTCCAAATCTCAAACACATCAAAGCTCAATCATCCGCTCAAACTCAATTTAGGTATAGCATACCTAATGTTTTTTTGTTCTGATCCCTGAGGGGGGCTGGCAGGGTCAAGGCTGGTAATCAATACCAGTCCTGGCCCTAAAGCTAGCAAGGTTTCAAAAACCGTGGCCAAGAAAACCCTCGCGCGATGGTCCCACTCACTCGCGCGACAGTTCTGTTTGCACGAGAATGGACCACGTGGGGAAGGGATGTTGGTCTTTAAATTTCTTGTTGTGTTCATAGTCACTGTGGAGCATGCTAACAACCAATTTACCGCTTTCCTTTGTCAGAAATGTTAGTTTTACATTTCAATATTTAGTTCTATTCTGTTGGAGTACCCCTGGGATCATTCTGGACCTGTCCCAGAACCCAGGATGAGAAAAACCAAGCACTGGAAGTTTGACCCATGCCATCGCGCGCTGCACACAAACCCTCACGCGACGGTCAAATGTAGCGTTGACCAGTGTGCCAGGGCGCAATCGTCGCGCGCCAAGGCGCAACCATCGCGCGCCCGGGTGCACCGTCGCGCGACTGTTCGGAACCCTCGCACGACGGTTCCATTCTGTTCCCGATCAGTGGTTGGCCTTGCATGTTTAACTTGGTTTTAGACTATTATTTTGTCCCCACGCTGTTTATGGGGTGTTTTTGTTTATTTATTAGGCTTTTCAGCCTTTAAACTGTATATTATGACAGCATAAACTGCTTGGTTTGTCCTGGGTGTGCACTGGTCCTTCTAGAGCCCAGAGAGTTTAAACTGCTTGGTTTGTCCTGGGTGTGCACTGGTCCTTCCAGAGCTCAGAGGGTTTGAGAATAAGAGCTGTGGGCTTAGGCTTACTGGCGCGCGCAGGTCTTGTAGTAGCGCGCGCAGGTATGATCAGCATGCATTGACTTGATCAGTGCATACTGGTTACCTCTTGCGTGCGACACTCCAAAACATGGGCTTTCCAGTCTGTTTAAACTCCCACAGGAGTCTGTTCTCATCCTATACTAACTGCTCATTCATGCTATACTTGCTCACGTCCTGCAAACATGTTACAGTTTTAATCCCCGATTAATTGTTCCCCCGCCCTAATTGGCTAAAATTGATTAATTAAAGAAGAATCGCAATGTTTTCAAAATGCCTAAGTAGAGACCGATCTCTGGATTGGGCGAGAGGGGTGCCATAAAACCCTTCCCCTCTCGTAACCTGGCTCCCGAACCCAGATATGGTTATGATGGACTGGTTCCTTAACTTTTTCAAATCAAACAGCGCGGCAGGTGCTTCGAAATACGGTTCCTTGGGTGTCGGACCTTCAAACCCGAGTGGCGACTCTGTATTTTTTAGCGCTTACCACCTGCGCTCGCGCTCCCCTCGATCCGAGGAAAGGAACAAAATCCTTTTTCTCAGGGCATGCTGCCCACAGTGGCGACTCTGCTGGGGATAAATCGAACCAATATTAATTCACACTTAGGATTTAATACGCTCGGGAACAATCCCTTCAAAGCCTGTCAAAATGGTGAGCTTCGCGCTGCCGAAGGTTGGAACGGTGATTTAACAGGACCTCGTGTCCGGCCATTCTAATCTGGGGCTTTTTCGATTGTTCGCTTGCGTAGTTTCTTCTAAAGATGGACTAAATAAAGTGAGCCAAATTTGAAAAGGCGTTTTTACGACTTTGTGATTCTTCTTCTTTTAAACAAATTTTAGCATCTCATTTGCATCGATGTGGGATAAGCCTCGTTGGATCGTTTTGGCAATCCAGCACGGTTTACCGGAGCCCGGGGACCCCGAATGACCGACAACCTTCGACGATGATGGGTCATGCTACCGTTCGACTGTTACTCTGCGAAAAACGCGGGTAACGGGAGGTATATCTGTGGCCCTAGTCCGAGGAACCTGTTACGAACCAAAACTGGCCTTTTGCATATACAAAGCACTAGAACTCTCCAAACTAAGACAGGTACCCACAGGTTAAGATCTATTTGCATTTAAACCCGTAACTGTGTATGTGTTACTGCTTTCCCTATCGCATGCTCTGTACATACATTGTTTTACATAGGAGCATGCTTAAGACTATTTTGTCTTTCGAGTTTGTCTTGTGCTGTCTAAGACGTTGTTAGACCCGATGAGGAGTCGTTCATTCTGTTGAATGTTCGTTATCAATCGCAAAGTCCTTAGTTCAATGAGACTTTGAGAAATCAAAATTTACAACATCCTTGGCTCATGCCCGTTTAAGGATTCAACCGACAATAAGGAACAACGAAGTAGTGATGCCGTGTCACTGGCGCCACCTAGGTTGAAGTGCGTTGTCACTATACACCGCCGTGTTCAAGGTTAAGGTGCCATGCCATCAACACCGAGTTGTTCCAAGTTTGAAGTCGAATCTTCAAAAGGGACTAGCCAAAGATTTAGTCTATTTTGACATCTTTTAGGATCTATCGATCTACTCAGGGACACATCGCCGAAAAGAATTCTGAGGATTCCGGCAACGTCTGAAACTTGTGAGGCAAACTCGTCTCTGGTTCTGTACTGCATGCATACATTTTGTTCTGCGTAGGAGCATGTTTAGGGCGGCTTCTAAGTTGTCTCTCGCTTTTGAGTCTGTCTTATGCTTATTAGGATGCTGCTATAGCCCGATGAAGAGTCGTGCATCTCGATGGTGCACGTTGTTAATTTTTCAAAGTCCTTAGATCAGCGAGACTTTGAGAAATCAAACCTTACTAAATCCTTGGCTCATGCCCGGTTGAGGATTCAACCGAACATAAGGAACCACAAAGTGTTGATGTCGTGATATTGATGTCATTTTGGTTATCGTGCTTCGCACGTACACCACCCCGGCTAAAGCGCGTTGTCGCTCACGCCACCCCGGTAAAGGTGTCACGCCATCAATACCTAGTTGTTTCTAATTCAAAGTCGAATCTTCAAAAGGGACTAGCCAAAGTTTTAGTCTGTTTTGACATCTCTTAGGATCAGTTTGATCTTTTCAAAGGATAAACCCTCGAAAAAATATCCGAGGATTCTGGCAGCATCCGAGCATCATGAGACAAACTTGTCTCTAGTTTAAAGTCTAGAAGGACACTAACGACGATGATCTTGTCATTTTCGTTCTTTCAATTCTTTCAATAAACTACTGAAAGGGCATCACTGAGCTTTCATTACTTTACTGTCAAAGCTTCGAACCATTGCATCATCAGAAAGTACCGAAAAGAAGAGCCAAACCTGCTTAGAAGAGTCTGCCAGGGCTGTTACACCTTTGCTTCCAAGGTCATACCACCTACCTCGCTCATCAATTCGGAATGGCAGTACAAGTGGAGCTGGCTAAGCTCAGGAAAGCTGTAGAAGAATTGGGTCACAAGATGGACAAACAGATGATTATGGTCCAGGGACTCGTTGGCCTTGTTTCCTCCACAGCCTCGCAACCAGATATGGGGCTAGTCAAAGAACCTTCTCAAGCCTACCACCCTCCAACAATTGGAATCAAGCTGTGCTCAGGAGACATGTTCAAAGACCTGGCTGAGTTTCATGAGGCCAGGACTCACTCGAAGGAGGATGCTGATTCCTTGTTCAAAGCCTTTGCCAAAGAGGAGGACATGCTTAGTGATGAATTCAGCCCTGAAGGCGAAAGAATGCATCCTGTTGATGAGGCAAACTTCAAAGCAGACAAGGGTTCCGCTTCGGATTCTCAGTTCACTCGTCGGAACCCACCAAGGACTTTCTCATGCTTCTCTACGCCTTTAGCCTCAATTTATGAAAAGCTCCTCGATGCTGGTTCCATCAAGCCCATCAATCCAACTTCATTACCCAAAAATCCATCACCCAACTTCAAACCTAACCTCTATTGCACCTACCATCAAATGCCTGGCCATTCTACCAATGCCTGTTTTCGGCTTCGACATGCCGTTCAAGATCTTGTCGATTGTGGTGTCATCACAACTCCACCTCCATCAACAGCCGATATCAACCAAATTCGAAGCGCTCAAAGCCTCCGATCTCGAACACAACCCCGGAGTTTCTCTGTCTTCGAGGCATCTCTATCCGTAGTGTTGGAGAAACTCGTCAAATCTGGGCATCTCGAACCTTTGACCCCAACTTCCCCACCCAAAGTCTTACCTGCTGGTTACAATGCCAGCCATTTCTGTGCCTTCCACCAAATGCCTGGCCATCTCACTGATAACTGCTTGCGTCTCCGACACGAGATTCAAGATCTTATTGACAATGGCACGATTCAAGTTCCACCAAAGCCCAACGTCATTTCTGACTCCTTGCCTCAACACGAGTCTGACCCTCTGGTTGGTCAAATATCAATCAACTCTACTCAAATCAACCCGAGCTCCAAGCCGACTGTACCCATCCCGTTCGAGCCCAAGGACAGCCTGCCGGCTGCTGTTTGTGCGATTGGGACTTTCTCTACCGACATCTGGTTTGACAGTGATGAGGGGCTTGCACAGGAGTGGACTGACCAGCTGAGTTCCATTGATCAAAAGAGCATCGAGTAGGTTTGGTCGAAGAAGCTAAGGAGGCCAAAGTGCTATTGCTTGGGCCTGACACCCGCTGGATCCTACCTCTTTTTATGGAAGCTATGGGTAGCTTTTTAACAATTGCATTTTCAAAGCCGCATCTAGTTTGCATTGGCGTCTTGTCTGAGTCTGACACAGAGTCTTTTGCGTTTGTCTAAGTCTAGTTCTGAGTCGGAGGTTGTGCCTCTTGGCCCTCCACGTCATAGCTTTTGTTTCATGTTTCGAGTCTGCTGTACTTTGCAACCCCGAGGGTTTTTATGATATGCATCGTCTTGCTTCTACATGCTTCGCTGGCTTTTATATAAACTGTGTCGACCTTAACGACGAAGGGATAGATTTCGATGGGATCATCCCCAAGGAAATGTGTTCCCTCGCCGAAAGGGAAGACGAAAGGCATGCTCAGCCTATTAAAAGAAGAAGTAATTTCAAAATAAACTTGAAAGACAAGTATAACCTCCTGAAAGGTTCAATTGGTTCAAAGTCGCCCCTAGAGAAGCATTGTGCCCAGTTAGTCAGGCTCAAAAAATTCATCGACATCTTGGCATGGCCTCATCAAGTCATGCCTCGCGTTGATCTTGAGATAAAGAAGCATTAAATCCCCTGCTACCAGGTGCCAATCCAGAAAGCAGAAGCACAGAAGGCTCCGGGCCTTATACCATGTTCAAAGCAATAACAGTGGCGTTCCGCCAAGCACAAATGAGAAAGTGTACAAAGCAGCCCGGAGCAAGACATTTCCAACCGAAGCACTCTTGACTCTTTGTTATCAAAGCCATATTATCTGGAGCTGCAGCCAAAGGTCTTCGACCTCAACGGCAACAAATTCAATACCATGGTCGATCTGGATCAATTCAAAAGCAACTTTTCCCTGAGAGAAGCTCGTTGGGCTGAAAACCCCAAGGGTGGGCAGTTCCAAGCAAAAGTTAGAGCAGCCTGCTAGACCAAACCTATGAAGGCGGTTTAGGCAAAAATGAATAGGCAATATTCAAAAGCTCGCTAGACCGAAGACCCGAATGGGCGGTTCTAGGCAAAAGTTAGAGCGTAAAAGGAGAGGTAAATACTCGAGAGTTAACCCTTGGCCTGAACTACGTTCTGAATTGATTCCCTAGCTTGGGATACGTAGGCAGTCTCTCCTCGAGACTCGGTCACAAATCTATCAATTGGATCCATGGTTGACATTTTGGTACACATCAAAGGTCGAAGAGGATCGAAGATCAAGACAAGCTTCATTGGAGGAACCAGAAGGGGGAAAACCTTCGTCTTTCAATTTTATTACCAAACTGCTTCTTCAATTTACAGGCTGAGCATAAGTCTTAAAAATAATTGAAGCATAAAAAATAGAACGAAATGCTAGAGGCCTTAACAGGCTCACAGTTTATTCTAAGTTCAGCAAAGTCTGGTGTAAGCAACCGCAGCGCATTTGTTCAAAGCGATGCGCGTTGGTCTCAAACCTGCGCACTCTTCTTGCAGCAGACAGTAGCAGTTAGCTACTACCCTCGAATGTCGTTCCAGGGGCTTTTGCCAAGTCTTGTCATGATGTGCAAGTCATATGGACTTAATGTGACTGCACGGGGGTGTTGGTTTCAGTCCGGGTCTATACGTGTCATAATCTGCGTCTTATGTCCATTTTTGCGACATTTTTCCAGTTTTTCAATCAATTGTCATTTCGAGGTGCTTTTCTCGGTTTTGTTTGTACAGGTCTTTGTACCTTTTGCACCTTTCGTAAGTGTCCGTTCCACCTGTTCATGAATGTTGTGAGTTTTGGCACATTAATGCCCAAAATTTCATTGTGTTTCGTGTGTCTAAGGGTTCGCATTGTACCCTGGGGCTCTTTCTCCCTTTTCATTCGAGTTAGGCGAGCCTGTACATATGTGCGCATGTCTGTGTGTCGATTCAAATCACTTGTCAATGCAAATTAGATATTAGTGGTTAGTTTTCGCATTCTCTTCAACACTTGCGAAAGAGAGTCAATAAACTGGAAAACGCGATTGTTACATTGCTACCCGCAAGCAGCGGAATCTCTTGAAGCAATAGGGCACGTCAGCCCAGGGCCAAGTGAAGCATCTCTGGGGCACACCTGCCGAAGCATCAAAGAAAGAGCGCGCAGGCCCAATTCCATTACTAAACGTCAACTGGGGCACGCTGGCCCACTCAATGCCTATCTATCTGGGTGCATATCTCAGAAGCACAGACAGTACAGTAATGAGGCTCAGTGGTAGTCCTTAGGTGTCGTTATCCTTCTAGGAGCCGCCCTAAGCTTGCATCTGCATTTTCAATATTTTATACATGTCATTGCGTATTGTGTGTATATCAAATGTTGAACGCAGGAAAAATCCATCAAAACGACAAAGCAAGCCTGCCTGGTATCGAAGGCAGCAAGTAAACAGCCCAACAGTTGTCACCAATTTCTCCCCAACTGCAGTCCGCCTTGCTTCTATCCATGATATTCACTGTTTGTGCTACTTGGATCAACACAACGACAGCCGGTCCTGTCCAACTTTCAATGGCTCGATCACTTTTTATAGCGATCCGCCAGTTCAAATCAACGACAGCCGGTCCTGTCCAACTTCCAATGGCTCGATCACTTTTTATAGCGATCTGCCAGTTCAAATCAACGACAGCCGGTCCTGTCCAACCCCAATGGCTCGATCACTTTTTATAGCGATCTGCCATTTCAAATCAACGACAGCCGGTCCTGTCCAATCTTCAACGGCTCGATCACTTTTTATAGCGATCCGCCAGTTCAAATCAACGACAGCCGATCCTGTCCAGGCTTCAACGGTTTGATCATTTATACTGAAGATCCTCCCATCCAGGCTTCAACGGTTTGATCATTTATACTGACGATCCTCCCATCCAGGCTTCAACGGTTTGATCATTTATACTGTTGATCCTCCCATCCAGGCTTCAACGGTTTGATCATTTATACTGTTGATCCTCCCATCCAGGCTTCAACGGTTTGATCATTTATACTGAAGATCCTCCTGTCCAGGCTTCAATGGTTTGATCATTTATACTGTTGATCCTCCCGTCCAGGCTTCAACAGTTTGATCATTTATACTGATGATCCTCTCATCCAGGCTTCAACAGTTTGATCATTTATACTGATGATCCTTCCATCCGGGCTTCAACAGTTTGATCATTTATACTGATGATCCTCCTGTCAAATCCCCCAACGGCTTGATCACTCAGCACAATGATCTCCCCGTCCGCATTCACCGGCTCGATCATTTATACTGATGATCCTCCTGTCAAATCCCCCAACGGCTTGATCACTCAGCACAATGATCTCCCCGTCCGCATTCACCGACAGCTGATCTTGTCAATTCCCCCAACGGCTCGATCATTTATACTGATGATCCTCCCGTCCAAAGTTTCCAACGGCTTGATCACTCAGCACAATGATCTCCCCGTCCGCTTTCACCGACACCTGATCCTGTCAATTCCCCCAACGGCTCGATCATTTATACTGATGATCCTCCCGTCCAAGTTCCCAACGGCTTGATCACTCAGCACAATGATCTCCCCGTCCGCATTCACCGACAGCTGATCCTGTCAATTCCCCCAACGGCTCGATCATTTATACTGATGATCCTCCCGTCCAAAGTTTCCAACGGCTTGATCACTCAGCACAATGATCTCCCCGTCCGCTTTCACCGACAGCTGATCCTGTCAATTCCCCCAACGGCTCGATCATTTATACTGATGATCCTCCC
Source organism: Rhododendron griersonianum (assembly GCA_018127125.1). Classification (NCBI taxonomy): domain Eukaryota; kingdom Viridiplantae; phylum Streptophyta; class Magnoliopsida; order Ericales; family Ericaceae; genus Rhododendron; species Rhododendron griersonianum. The sequence goes on along the minus strand of CM030798.1, from coordinate 6,031,206 downwards.
ATCCAAGTTCCCAACAGCTTGATCACTTAGCACAATGATCTCTCCGTCCGCCCTCACGACAGCCGGTCCTGTCAAATCCACATACAACGACCAGAACATCGTTCGATGGTCCGTTCATCCGCAACTGATTGTTCCCCAGGAGAGACCGTCTTGGCCTGTCCCGAACGACAATCACCCTCAGTCTAGCCGAAAGTGCATCTTCCAGCAGGCTTATTGCTCTGTCTCGGATGGTCTTTGATAAGGAGATTGGCTCTGATTCCCAACAGATGGAATTCAACCTGCCTGACACGACCTACCCGTGTTTGTTGGAATACTTTGTGCCGAGGATAGCTTGATCCCCAGCAACGACGGCCGGTCTCGTCAACATCTGCAGCGACAGCCTGTCCTGTCCAAATTCAATCAACAAGCGGCGATGCAATCGTCCACTTCTACTTCCATCCCTAGCGACGGTCCGTCCGTCTATTCAACCAATCAGGTTCTGTAAGTATGCTTGTCTACTTTGCTAGTATGTTCTACTCTGGATTGCCTCGAGGGGTGTCTAAAAACCTTTGACGTTACTTGTACCAATTCAATGGTGCTCCAAGTGCCATCAAAGGGGGGCTACTGTAGACACCCCAATCTGGGCTTCCAGATTAGTTTACTTACGGTTTTTGACTCCCCAATGATGAAATGGATCAAGAATACCCCGGGAATGTCGAGTGTTTGAGCTTTGAGTGTTTAAAAAAACCCTTGAACCTAATCTAGCCTAAGCCACTTCCAAAAGCCAAAAACCCTTTTGACGTGCGCCAGGGTGCAATCATCGCGCGCCAGGGCACAACCATCGCGCGCCCGGGCTCACCGTCGCGCGACAGTTTGGAACCCTCGCGCGATGGTCAAAGTCAAAGTTTGACCGTTGACCGTCGCGCGCCAGAGCGCAACCATCGCGCGCCCGGGTGCACCCTCGCGCGACATTCTGAAACCATCGCGCGACGGTTCAGTCCCCACCTACTTTTCCAGTGGCAGAAACTTGGCCACGAGTGCCACCCTCAGCCAGACCTCGTGGACTGGCTGAACTCCTCTGTTTGCTTCACCTTACCTTTCCAAAGGATGCAATTTGGCCACCAAAGCAAAACCAACCCTTCTTAGTTGGTTCTTTCTCCTCCACACACCATTTTCACCCCTCCTCCTATAAATAGCCCCTGTTGTTCATCTTTTTAAGGGTTAGCAACCTTGGGTTCAAAAAAGAAGAAGAAGGATTACACTCCATCCTTCATACAAATTCTAATACCAAGCAACAAGCTTCTTGTTCTTTGCTTCTACCATTCAAAAGGCTTCCATCTTCCAAATCTCAAACACATCAAAGCTCAATCATCTGCTCAAACTCAATTTAGGTATAGCATACCTAATGTTTTTTTGTTCTGATCCCTGAAGGGGGCTGGCAGGGTCAAGGCTGGTAATCAATACCAATCCTGGCCCTAAAGCTAGCAAGGTTTCAAAAACCGTGGCCAAGAAAACCCTCACGCGATGGTCCCACTCACTTGCGCGACAGTTCTGTTTGCACGAGAATGGACCACGTGGGGAAGGGATGTTGGTCTTTAAATTTCTTGTTGTGTTCATAGTCACTGTGGAGCATGCTAACAACCAATTTACCGCTTTCCTTTGTTAGAAATGTTAGTTTTACATTTCAATATTTAGTTCTGTTCTGTTGGAGTACCCCTGGGATCATTCTGGACCTGTCCCAGAACCCAGGATGAGCAAAACCAAGCACTGGAAGTTTGACCCATGCCATCGCGCACTGCACACAAACCCTCACGCGACGGTCAAATGTAGCGTTGACCAGTGTGCCAGGGCGCAATTGTCACGCGCCAAGGCGCAACCATCGCGCGCCCGGGCGCACCGTCGCGCGACTGTTCGGAACCCTCGCGCGACGGTTCCATTCTGTTCCCGATCAGTGGTTGGCCTTGCATGTTTAACTTGGTTTTAGATTATTATTTTGTCCCCACACTGTTTATGGGGTGTTTTGTTTATTTATTAGGCTTTTCAGCCTTTAAACTGTATATTATGACTGCATAAACTGCTTGGTTTGTCCTGGGTGTGCACTGGTCCTTCCAGAGCCCAGAGAGTTTAAACTGCTTGGTTTGTCCTGGGTGTGCACTGGTCCTTCCAGAGCCCAGAGGGTTTGAGAATAAGAGCTGTGGGCTTAGGCTTACTGGCGCGCGCAGGTCTTGTAGTAGCGCGCGCAGGTATGATCAGCATGCATTGACTTGATCAGTGCATACTGGTTACCTCTTGCGTGCGACACTCCAAAACATGGGCTTTCCAGTCTGTTTAAACTCCCACAGGAGTCTGTTCTCATCCTATACTAACTGCTCATTCATGCTATACTTGATCACGTCCTGCAAACATGTTACAGTTTTAATCCCCGATTAATTGTTCCCCCGCCCTAATTGGCTAAAATTGATTTATTAAAGAAGAATCGCAATGTTTTCAAAATACCTAAGTAGAGACCGATCTCTGGATTGGGCGAGAGGGGTGCCATAAAACCCTTCCCCTCTCGTAACCTGGCTCCCGAACCCAGATATGGTTATGACGGACTGGTTCCTTAACTTTTTCAAATCAAACAGCGCGGCAGGTGCTTCGAAATACGGTTCCTTGGGTGTCGAACCTTCAAACCCGAGTGGCAACTCTGTATTTTTGAGCGCTTGCCACCTGCGCTCGCGCTCCCCTCGATCCGAGGAAAGGAACGAAATCCTTTTTCTCAGGGCATGCTGCCCACAGAACCACTCTTCCGACTACTCAAGAAAGACGTGAAATACGAGTGGAATGACAAGTGTCAGAAAGCTTTCGAAGCGGTGCAGACTTATCTCCAGAATCCTCCAATCTTGATGCCGCCCATCCCGGGAAAACCTTTGATCCTATACTTGTCCGTCACACCCTCGTCAATGGGGTGCATGTTGGCACAAGAAGGAGAAGATGGGGTTGAAAGGGCAATCTACTACTTGAGCAAGAAGATGGTGGGAAGCGAAGAACGGTACACTTCATTGGAAAAGACGTGCTGGGCGCTGATATGGGCCACAAAGAAATTGAGACACTACATGCTGGCTTACTCGGTGATACTGATTTCTTGGATGGACCCTCTCAAATATCTATTCGAGAAGCCAGCACTTACCGGTAAGTTAGCACGTTGGTTGCTCTTATTGGCTGAGTTCGAAATCAAGTACGTCACTCGCAAGTCAGTGAAAGGAAGAGCGGTGGCAGAGTTCTTGGCGGATCGTCCGATTGAGGGCCCAGAACACACTGAATTTCAATTTCCCGACGAAGATGTAATGACAGCAATTGACGAAACATGGATGTTGTACTTCGATGGGGCCGCTAATCAGAAGGGCTTTGGGATTGGCATACTGCTAGTCTCGCCTGAGGGGTCGCACATTCCCCTCGCTTTCAAGCTAAACTTTGAAGTCACGAACAACGAGGCAGAATACGAAGCTTGTATTGTGGGGATGGAAGCTGCATTGGAGATTGGAGTCAAGGTGTTGGAAGTTGTCGGAGATTCCAACTTGGTCGTTTCGCAAGCAAATGGAGAATGGAAAGTTAGGGACGAGAAGATGACGCCGTATCATCAGCAACTTGACGAGCTTATCCCAAACTTTCAAAAGGTGACCTTCACGCACGTACCAAGGATGAAGAATCGCTTCGCCGACGCACTGGCTACTTTAGCATCCATGCTGGAACTCCCAATCGGGGTAAAGCTGAGACCTGTCATGATTGAGCAGAGGGGGAAGCACGTGTACAACTATGTCATGAACATCGACGAACCGGACGATGGCCTCCCTTGGTTCCATGATATTTGAAATCTCGTCGAGAAGGGGGAATTTCCTGCAGATTCAACTAAGAAGGATCGGATCGCTTTACAGCGGCTCGCGTCTCAATACATCATTTGCGGTGGGAAACTATACCGGTGATCTCCGTGCGGAATTCACAAGTTGTGTGTTCACGATGACGAGTCAAGAGCAGTAATGGAAGAGGTTCATGAAGGTGTTTGTGGACCCCACATGAACGGAATGATGCTAGCAAAGAAGGTTCTGAGGTTGGGATACTATTGGTCAACCATGGAAACAGATTGCATCGAGTATGTGCGCCGATGTCATAAGTGCCAGACTCATGCCAATCTTATCCATGTCCCGCCCTCAGAGTTACACTCAATGGCAACACCATGGCCGTTCTCCGCCTGGGGCATCGATGTTATTGGAAAGATCACTCCCGCGGCTTCCAATGGTCACAGGTTCATTCTGGTAGCAGTGGATTACTTCACCAAGTGGGTCGAGGCAGCTTCGTATAAGACTTTGACGGCGGTTCAAGTGGCTCATTTTATCAGGCAAAACATCATTTATCGGTATGGGGTCCCTCAAGCCTTCGTGTCTGATAATGGCATTCACTTCAAGGGAAAGGTTTTGGAACTCTTCGACGAGTTCAAGATTCAAGTGCATCATTCAACCACCTATCGGCCACAAACAAATGGGGCAGTTGAGGCGGCAAACAAGACGATCAAGACGATCCTCGAAAGGACTACTCAGTCAGTTAGGAATTGGCACGAACAATTACCACTAGCTTTGTGGGGATACCGGACGTCTATTCGTACACCGACGGGGGCAACACCCTATTCTTTGGTGTACGGTATGGAAGCCATTCTCCCTATCGAGCTAGAAGTTCCATCGCTGAGGGTCATGGTTGAGAGCGGAGTGGACGAGGCCGAATGGATCAGTGGGAGATTTGAAGAGCTCATGCTATTCGACGAAAGAAGGCTACGGGCGTTGTACCACATTCAGGGTTACCAGCGAAGGATCGCCCGGGCGTTCAACAAGAAAGTGAAGTCGAGGGACCTGCAAGAGGGGGATATGGTAGTTAAGGAAATCCGTGCGCCGGTGTTCGACCTACGAGGAAAGTTCCGACCTAAATGGGCAGGGCCGTACATCATCAAGACTATTCTCTCCGGAGGAGCGGCCTTAATCATCGACCTCGACGGCAACGAATTCTCAAATCTCGTCAATTTGGATCAGCTTAAGCGGTATTACCCCTGAGAGAGCTCACTGGGCCGAAAACCGCAAGGGCGGGCGGTCCCAGGCAAAAATTAGAGCAAGCCTGCTAGGTCAAAAACCCAAAAGGGCGGCTTAGGCAAAAGTTAGGGCAAAAGTCGAAAGAGAGCTCGCTAGGCCGAAAACCCGAAAGGGCAGTCCTAGGCAAAATTTATGGCGCAAATGGAGAGCGTTAATACCCGAGCGAACCTTAGCCCAAACTACGTATGGGCCTGATTCCCTTTCGCGAGGGATACGTAGGCAATCTCACACTGAGGTTCGGTCCTAAACATCTCAAAAATCAAAATCCAAATTGACAAATCAAAATGTTTTCTCAAAGGCGCGTGCGATTAGCCAACCAAAAGGGGGAAACCCTTAATCAACCGATTTTATTCAAATTATCTATTTATTACAAGCTGAGCATGAAAACGAAAAACACACATTTTAACACACTCCTTTTATTTCAAAAACGGCAAAGTAAGCAGTCAACCCATCCTTGCTTCCACATCTCTCCTCAACCATTTGCGATACCTTCCGGTCGAAGCAATAGAGAAAAGTGGATCACTTGGCTCAGTCCTGCGAGCCTCCCACGATCAGACATAACTCCGAAGGCCCGGAATGGTGAAGGGAGGGAGACGAAGCACTTCAGAACCCGGCGGCGGCACTTCTTGATTAAGTCCAAACTGACGGAGGATGCGGAAGGATGAATAGAAGGAGAAGCCTGTCAAGCCAGCCACAAGCACATGCGTCGAACCCATGTTACTAGTAGTCATGGCAGGTAGCCTCAGCCAATGGCACCGCCAAACGATGTCATTTTCCTCGGCAGAAGCAAAGAAATCAGCCCAATCATCTTCATTACCATACATCGCTAGAAAAGGGCGGTTCCATCCACTTGCACGATACCACCAGTCATTCGCCGGAGGTGTCAGCAGACTTAACTTGTCACAAAGCCACATCTACCAAAAAAGAGAGAAAACAAGTAAGGAGTCAGATAAAGCCTAAACCGAGCGTTGAGGTAAAATGAATGAGAGAAATAGAAAAAGGAGAGCTGAGTGAGGTCCCTAACCTGCAGCAACAACGGGCTACCACCGAAAACCCTTGTGCGACCAACATGGACAGCGTCTAGCCCCATCAAGGTTTCAGCAAGAACCAAGGGTGCAACATCCTTGCGAGCCTCAATCTGAGAAGCAACACCCACCAATAAAGAACTGGGCTGACCAACGGATGGAACCAGCAGGAAGGCCGCCAAGAGACAAATGCAACAAGCCATCATTCGTCGACCTTGGTACTCAATGTCTGTCAAGTCTCCAGGTGGGCTAAATCTCTCGTACAGCTGCGCGATGTTGATGGCATTGCCCCAAGTGAGAAACTCAGCGACATTTCCACTGACACCTAGCTTGGCTTTCAGAATATTCTTCATACTCTCCCTAAGCATTGGGGCAATGGGCTCCGTGGAGTCGTGACTTCCAAGGTAAGCATGGAATTCCTCGACGATGGGACACAGCTCTTGAGAACCAAAGCGAAAGACATGCGCTTCGGAATCCCAAAAGCGTGTTGCGGCATGCAGCAAGACAGGACGGATTGCGACCTCTCGGAGATGCCGTAAGGCGTAAAGTCGATGCCCTCAGAAATTCAGCCAGTCAATGCCTTCGAGACTGTCCAACCAAGGTCGAAGCAAGGCTTGATTCAACAAGGCCATTAGTAGGATGGATTTTTGGAAGAAGAATGATGAAATGAAGTGTGAAGGACTTGCCAAAGCATGACTCTGTATTTATAGAGGTCTGGAGGATACAATGCCACTTCCCACCAGCCTTGGAACTCATCAAACTTAACATTTTCAAGAAAATTCAAACTTTGGAAGTTCAAAATGTGTTGGAAAAGCCCAAGTCTTGCTTTGGGAAGTTGTTTCTTCTAGGAAACAGATTGTGCAGGGTTACAAGGCACCTTGGAAGTATGCATGCAGGAGAAAACGATATGGGAATAGCTAGTGAGTGGCATTGGGAAGTAACAACTGATCTGCTGATGACAGTAGTCCCGAGCGCTCGAGAGTAAAGACCCAAGCGCTCGAGACTACTCTCGAGCGCTCGGGAGTTCTGCTGTTTTCAGCAGGTTTTGGTTCTCAGCTGTTTAGCCTCAATTCGTCCCTAAAAGTGCATGCAACTCAGATCAGAAGACCCTCAACTTATTCTTAGGGGATACAGCGGCTTCCGTTATCTGTTTCCTTGTGTATTCGTCCATTTCTGTCAAAAATACGAAAGTTTCCAAGGTTTTCGTTCTGTGAATATGTCAAATTCCACGTTAAGCGTATTTGATTGAGTCCAACGATGCGTGTAAGTCACATTGTGCATTAGTGACTGTATGGCATGATCAAACGAGCGTTAACACTCTTAGTTTAAGTTTTCGTCGTTCAAGCGTCCCAAAATCATCATTTTCATGCGTAAGTGGGTGTCGACCTTTGTCAAGGGCATTTTCATAATTCTAGCAATACTCGTAGGTCACAATGCTCTGTGTCAATCGCTCAGTGCACGCAATTGCGATCAAAAGCCCTTAAATCTGAGTTTCATGGGCGATCGCTCAAGATTTGCTGTTATATGTCAATGTCAAGTTTTCATTCATTACTTTGAGAGTATCGGTTGAAATTCCCGTGCTCTTTACTTTTCTTTCAAGCTAGACGAGCATATTTCATAAAATACAATTCTATAAAGGGAGTGCGAATGAATGCAAAAAGAACGAAGTGCAAATTTTCATAAATAAATACGATATTTACAATGAGTAAGGAAGGACATACAAAAGCTGGGGCAAACACACGCCCAATCCTAACTACCGGGGCACGTAGGCCCAAACAAAATCAAGGCACGCAGGCCTAGAAGCTACAACTACGCCGGCACGCAGGCCCATGTACAAGAAAGCTAGCAAAGCAAAACCTAAGACTCAAACGCGACGAGTCCTCTTCTGGTGGTGGCCCTCGGGCTCTGTGCTCTCACTCTCGTCACCGTCGTCACCATCGTCTGCGCTAGGAGAACCAGAAGCAGTCTCCGAGTCCGTCAACCCTAGAACACGCGACTCAGAGGACTCCTCTGACTCGTCCTCCTCCTCTGGCTCCACGCGAGCGAGTCTCCGCTGGGACCCCGCCCTAGGTACAACCTCGAACTGTCTAGCCTCCGCAGCGGGCCGCGACACTCCCTGTGTCCCTCGTCCCCGTGTGCCGGCGGAAGCTGGAGAGCTCGTGGTAGCCTGAGGTCGTGCCCTAGCTGAACGTCGTAGTTGCACCTGCATATCAAAAGCATGCGATCATTTTATGAATATTTGAATTTCAATTGATTTCATTAAAAGTGCTATACCATGCATTGTCATACCTGTGGAACGACAGGAGAAACAGGCTCAGGGGCAGGTCTGGTCTGTAAGACCCTCCCTCTAGCACAGCCCTTCAGCAAGTGGCGCATCCCCACCATCAGCATGATGGCCGTCTCAGCCCACTCTCGCGGTACCTGTAATGTTCAAGAATCAGAAATGTGCAAGCGGTAATCATTCAGTGTACGAGAAGTGTGAATTCGTTTATACCTGAGCAGGAAGCCGCATCGGCGGCTGCGGAAGACGTGGGACGTCTATCACCGCCCGTGCGCCACTAGGCCCAGTCACGCCTATCGTCCACTCCAGCATGGGTAGCACCGTCGAGCCTGACGCCTCTGCCGTCTCCGGCACCCCTATGTCACCCTCTCCTCTGCCAAGTGGGCTGGCACCTCGACCGCCTGCAGGCTGCCTACCACCTCGACCACTACCTCGTGCGGATCGCTCGCCACGGCCTCGCACCCCAGCACCAGGGCCTCGCCCTCCCTCAGCTACTCTCCGCTCCAACTCCGCCTCCACCCCTAGGCTCGTGGCCAGGTACTGGCCTACGTAAGTTGCGTAGTCCAAACCGCGTCGTAGGTGCCACTCCAAGTCTGTGTCAGGCACTGTACTGCTCCAGCTTCGCGTGAGTGTACGTCTCCGTCCGCTGCACGCGTGGAGGAAGCAGCCCAGGTACTACGAACGCTGGAAGACCGAGCGACTGCCGAGTCACCCGATCCCCCAAGTACCACTGCCAGCCCAGTGGGCACTCCAGCAGCACCCTGCTCCGCGTCACCTCCCGGCTCCTAGGCAGGAACTCAGCCTCCACCCTCGACCAACGATCCCAGTGCACCTGCATTTCGAATTTTTGGAACATCAGTAAAAGCATACGTCGAATGCAAAAAAGAGAAATAGAATAGGAGCAAGTCATACCGCGACTCCAGTCAAGGTATCTAGCCAGCGTCGGAAGGTCATCACCTCCCCTCTCCTCTCCTTCGTCCTCCTATAAGCCTTGCTCCACGCGAGCCCGCGAGGAAGCAAACCAGGGTCTCGGCAAGTGTTCTTAGGCGGAAACATCCCAAGAACCTCGTAAGCCCAGAGCTGCATATGGTCAAATTCAAGTCAATTCAAGTTCAAGTTTACATATCCAATCAATAAGTAGACAACAGTAATATTAAAGCAGTAATTTTAACCATACCTCGACGATCCTCCAGTAGCCTCCCACTGTGTTGCCCACTCCGCGTGAGGCAGCCCCTAGAAAGCAGTAGAGGGTACACAGAGCACCCCCTCCCCAGTCGAACCGTCCTGCGGTCCTCAGGTCAACCAGGCCTGCCAGGTAGCAGAGGTGCACCCGCGACCGCCTAGTTGGGTACAGAGAAGCCCCGAAAATGTAGAGCAGGTACGCTCGGGCCATCCTCGCCGCCTCCTCGTCATCTGCAGGCTCGTGGTCCCAGTACTCCACGAACTGCCCGTACACCGCCATCCCTCCACTATGCCGTGGAACCCGCCCGAGGAACCACCGCAGAGCCACGTCGTCTAGCACCAAGCTCGAGTCATAGGGGATCGGCTCTCCTCCCACTCTCAGCCCTGTGATCGCTGCGAAGTCCAACGGTGTCAGCGTCATCTCCCCAAACCGGAGGTGGAAAGTGTTCGTGGTATCCCACCACCTCTCAGTCAGCGTCGTAAGCACAGCGCGGTCCACCCTCACTGCCGTCATCAACTGGATGAACGGCCCGAAGCCCGCCGCCACTACCAACTCTCGTACTCTCACTGGCAGCCCCTTGAAGTACTTCAGCAAGCTAGCTGAGCCTCCGTGGCCGTAAACGTCCGTCGTGCGCTGTTTCAACAGAGTAAAGAAATAGCATCAAGCGTCAGCAATCAATATGGCAATTTGCAAAACAAGTCGAGTGTCGAATTCAAAGGGTTCAAGCCGTCGAAACTTACCGTGGTCCAACCCGTAGAGATGTGCGAGTCGCGGTCTCGGAGGAGCAAGTCCTCTGGGTAGTCAACTCGAGCGGGAGTGTAGCTGTCTATCCCCACTGGCACGAAGAAGTGAACCCGTGGAGCATAAGCCGCAATCGCGAATCCAGCACGCTCTCCTCCCAAATAAGCCTTCGGCTCGTCAACCGCGGTCACCCGTGCCTCGGCAGCCGCCTTTGGCTCCGGTCCCTCCATCTCCATCTCCTCCACCTCCTCCTCCTCAGCCCCATGTCCTCCTGGGTCTGACGTCCCCGCGCCACTTAGTAAAGCCCTCAACAAGAGCGCCGCAGCCCGATCCTCCGGAGTCTCAGAACCTCTCAGCGCGGCTGCAACCTCTGAGCCTAGGCCGAGTGCGTCTAGTATATCCCGTGGCTCCGCGGAGTCCAGGAAGTCACCCTCCTCGAAGGGAATGTGGCGTGAGGCCCCGATCCCGCTGTCTCCTCCCCTCTGTACCGCCGCCGTCGACCTCAAGGCGGGGGTGGCAGTAACGCTACCACCAACCACCACCTCGTCGACCTGTCGCTCGTCGCGGGCCCGATCCGCGGCCACAAACAACTCCTCCACAGTAGGAGTGGGAGGAGTGCCCGTGGCTCTACCTCCGCTGCCCGTGGCACCACCCCGGCTGCCCGTGGCATCTCCGCCACCGTCCGTCTGACCCCCACCGGCGTCGAGCTCAGCCCCATACTCGCCGGCCTTCCCAATCCCTGTAGAACTTCTCCGGGCCTCCTCTGTCACTATAGGGTCATCTCCAGCACCACCCACTGCCACCGTGCTCTCACCAGTAACCCCCTCACCCCTGGGCACAACTACGCCGCCACCAGCTTCGCCCATCACCGCCGCACCAGTTACAGCCGCCGCCACGCCGTCGCCAGGCGTAGCAGCAGCCCTGCCGGCCTCTACCGCCGTCACCCTCTCCTCGATGCTAGCCATCACCCTTGCTTCCTCTTCCTGTAACTTTTTTTTCCTCCTGATTCGGACTTCCTGGCACACAATCGCCCACCGGAAGATCGAGGAGATCTCGATATCAGTCCGTGGTTTTTCTGGAGAGAGTAAGATAGTTGAGTGAGAAAGAGATAGTCGAGTGAGAGAGAGTAGTCGCCTGAGAAATCAAGAGCAGGAGGACAGCTGTACGTCGCCTGGTTCTCGAGCGCTCGAGTTTGGGGGTTTTGAACCCCAGACCTAGAAAAGGAAGATGAAGGAGTGGCGGGCCCCAGTCGCGGTCCCGAGCGTTCGACACCACTCCCGAGCGCTCGGGAGTGGTCCCAAGCGCTCGGGAGTGGTCCCAAGCGCTCGGGAGTGGTCCCAAGCGCTCCACTCTATTTTTGGTCGCCGTGCCGAAATCTTCGGTCCTCTGTTTATTTCACCTTCTGCCATTTATTGCAATGTCGAGGCTTTTTACAAAATCAATCTCAGTCCTAATTTTTTTTCGTATCATACGGAGCAATTGATCGCGAACTTCTTTCGATAATCCGCAATTGGTTCACGCTTGAAAATTGATACTTTATGTCGAAATCGTCTAATCATTTCATTCGCAGAATGATTTGTCCTTGTATTGTCCGCCAAACAGAGCAACAGGTGGACTTGCCCAGAAGCCTTGTAGTGTCCACCAAACAGAGCAACAGGTGGATTCTTCATACGAGTATTTGCATTTGTCCAGAAGCCTTGTAGTGTCCGCCAAACAGAGCAGCAGGTGGATTCCCCATACGAGTATTTGCATTTACCTTGCTTGTCCGCCAAACAGAGTAACAGGTGGACTCTTCATGCATTTATCTTACCGGTGCCTTGTCGATGCTTTCCTTCTCGTGCATGCATTACACGTGTTTGCATTTGCCCCAAAGAACTACGCTGGTCTGATCCCTGCAGAAAAGGGTACGTAGGCAGTCTGAAAAGACGCGACCTCATGCATTGAATGTTGGTGTTTTCGCTTTCATTTGTGTTTTGAATTAAGGATTTGATTTGGCTCGAATTGGGCTGTCTCAATCTTTAGACGCCACTCGTATCCAGACATGATGCTGAGCGACGCCCAAAGAGGGGCAACTGTAGACACCCCAATTTGGACTTGTCAAAATTCCTTGATTTGTGGCCCGGAGGCTCCCCGATGATGAATTTGGATCAAAACAAGCCTTGTACCGATCGAGACTTTCCTCCTTGAAGGATTTGAAAAGGAAATAAAAATGGTCAAAAGCATTTCCAAGCGCTTGGGAGCAGTCCCGAGCGCTCCAAACCGTTTTCCAAAACCTCTGGTCTAGCTCACTCTCGAGTGCTCGAGAGTGAAGACCCAAGCGCTCGAGACCACTCCCGAGCGCTCGAGTCTTCTGTGCTACCCAATGGAGGGCAGGGCTCCCCACTATCCATGCAATCCATCATTGCAGCCACCTTGAGCCGGCTGAGGCTTGAGTCCACACTCAACCTCAGTCAGAGAACACTAGGTCAGCAGATTTTCCCCATTTTAAAATGTTTTATTCAAAAAACATTTGATTTCAAAACAATAGGTTATTTTGCCTATAAGTAGGAGGGCCTAGTTTCAGGGCAAGGGGCTGCGAAATTTTCTCTCTCTAGGAACCCCCCTTCTCTGCTCTCACTCTCTCTCTTGTTCAAAGCAAGAACTTCCCAATCTCAAACTCCAACTTCAAACCTCAAAAGCTTTCAAAAGATCATCAAGGAAAATGCAGGAAATCCAGAACACTCCTAGCTTCTGATTTCTTGTATTCTCCTTTCTTCATCCAATTTTCAAAAGCTAGTCAAGAAGTAAAGCACTCACTAAAGGTAGAAATTTCTCTACTTTGATCTCAAACCAAAGAGGCTGTTTTTCCCTTCTGAGGGGGGGTCTCTCAGCCTGACCCAGTCTTCAATACTGGGTGCATGGTTGAGAGACCTTAGTGTAAAAGCAAGAGCAATGGGGTACAAAAAAAATGTTTTAACAAAACCCTTACTGGAAACACTCTCGAGCGCTCGAGACTTCTCCCGAGCGCTCGGGACTGTTCCTAGTTTCATGCATGGTCCTCTTTCATACAGCAGGTTGGGAATGAGGTGTATTCTTAAGTGAAGTGGTTTCATTTTGGCATGCATGCACAGAAAATCGTTTTTCCCCTAAAACAGAAGCATTTCTCACAAGTTTTCATGTAAAATAAGGTTTTTCCAAAGTTGAAAGAGGATTTCCTCTTGGGAAATATCAAAACAAGGGCCTTTGCATGTCAAGACAGTACTATTTTCCATCTGAGAGCAAGTCAGCATGCAGCTCACTCCCAAGCGCTCGGAACCATTCCTGAGCGCTCGGGAGTGCATGCATGCCTTGGCATTTCATTTTCTCCAGGTTGTTGTGTTGTATACCCTTCTGCATGCATAAGTGTAGCCTGTTGATCTTTTAAGTTTGTAGATCTAATCTTGTCAAAGCAGGGATGCATGATCTGAAAGATTGAAGGCTTAGCTCAGTCTTTCAAGTCCTCTACTGAGCTAGTAGTGTACTTAACAACATTTCAGTTTCCAGTTTTACATTATATTCTGTCTGTGCTAACAAAGTTTTGCAGGTTGAGAGTGTCAGAACTCCCAAGCGCTCAGGACCACTCCCGAGCGCTCGAGAGTGAATCCAGTAACAGTGTTGCATTTGCATGGCTATTTCATCCCCCCTGTACACATGCACATGCATGCACTTCCTACATGGTATTACTGTGGATACTTGCTAGCTGGTTAAAATGAAACAAAATCCCTTTTAAAAATCCCACAAACGTTTAGTAGAGACCGATTTCGAATCGGGCGAGGGGGGTGCCATAAAACCCTTCCCCCCTCGTAACATGGCTTCCGGACCCTCAAATGATCTCTGGTTTTCAATTCCAATCAATGGTTTTCGAAATAAAGCGGTTTCTCGGGTGATATACCACAAATCCGGGTGGCGACTCTTCAACTCAAACGATTTTTTCGAATCGATTTCAAAACGGCACGAGGCGCGCGATTTTTCCAAATTGGGCCGCCCCGATCTCACCCGGGGCTGTGGTAGCCCACACCTGTCCCTGGCAGGGATGGGTAAATTACCAAGTCGTGCCAAGATCGAGGAAAGCTGGCCCCCCATAAAGCGGAGCTGGGACTCCACAAAAGAAGGCATCGTAGGGGCAGGCCCAAGCACTCCTTGGTCGAAGCCCAGCTGCCTCGCAAAGCGGTCCGGGCGGTATACCGCTACCCCAGTTGTCTCGCTGCATAGGGTCGGGAGCCACCCAGGAAGAGCAATGAGCGCGGAGTTGATCACCGTCCGCGCCACGGGGTCGCCACCATTTGCGGCACCGAAGGAAGAAGCAACTGGGAGAAGGCATTGGCCCACGCCCATGATGCCCAAAGAGGGAATGTTGTAGGGACGTTGAGTGAAGTTGGTCTCAACATCGCATACCTCGTGCCATGAGGCTTCACTGCTGGTACCGTGTCATTGTTCCGCGCGGGATCGCACCCCTGACGCTGGGAAGACCAGCGGAACCGGGGCAATGGTACGAAAATGCTCAAAGAAGTATGCGAGCAGGAAGGTGGAGTGGGTCATCGAAAGATGGTCGCATCTACCAAGAGACCTGGTGTAATAAGCCTGAACCAGGTCCAGTTGGCGGTAGAGCGACCCCAAGAACAGCGGCGCTAGGGCGACAGGTTGGCCGCGGGCTAGGAGGACGGCCAGCGGGAAAGACCGCCTGAGAAATGCCATCGACGGGATAATCGGGCAAGACGTAGTAGGAAAGGAAGTAAGAGAAAAAGCCCGCCATGTAGAGCCTTGTTGGTATTGGGGGCCCGCGACGAAGTCCCGCACGGCCCCAGGAGCAACAGTCCTCGCGGGCTGAAGGTCCTTGAAGAAATAGCGAAGCCAACTCCCAAGAGAAGTTTTATTGGCATTCGCTAGGGCGGCTTTGCGGACGCCCTGGGCGGTGAAGATGGGCCCGTTCTGGGCTTGCCTGTGTAATGCCTTGAGAGCCTCGACATCCTCTCGGTCCACACGCGAGAGTTTAGCCGGGTCCACGATGTTGCCCCCGCGGAGAGACAAGCGGGTGAGAATGAAGACATCCTCCAGCGAGAGTCCGCTCTCCCCCCACGCCCATGCAAAGGAATGGGTATCGATGCTCCAGTAAGAGCACGCGAACTCCAGATTCTTGTTGGCCGCCCCCTAGCGAGGGATGCTCAGATGCCGTGACAGCTGGATGGCATTGAGAGTACTGTTGCCCAGAAACAACTGCCGGTAGCGGGGATCATTGGTGATATCATCCACCCAGTCAGGCCAGTCCGTGGGTGGGGAAGCTTGGGCCCCAAAGCGACATTCAACAAAGGGGAAATCCCAGCGCTCAAGGCAAAAGCGAAGCACCGAGGAAGGGTTGATGAGTTCTGCATTCTCTGGGGCGGCAGGAGCCATGAAGAAAGTAGGGTCAGCCACAGGAGCACCCACAACAGGATACGCCCCAGCGAGGGCCCAGAATGGGTCCCCAACTGTCCACAAGTACGGGGCCCTCTGCCACTGGTCCGCGGAGGGGATTGGGACCTCGACGATTGCGCCACGACCAGCCATTTGTGGGTAATGTGAAAGAGAAAGGGAAGTTGTAACCGCGAAGGATGGAAAGAGACAAGAAAGAAGACGATCGCTCGCTGAGAGTCAGAGGAGAAAATGACAGCACTTCGATGAAAATTTGGAGTTCGGTGAAAAAGGAAATAATGGACAAAGGGTTTATATAGTGGTCAACCAGTGGGGACATTTATGATGTCGGCACACGAAGGGTCATGACGGTACACGAAGAGACATAACGGCACACGAAGAGACATTAGCAGTTATCATACCCGTTGCTCCGCGGAACGAGTCCGGGGCAACCGCGGAAACTCACAAAAGGGATAGTACGCACGCGGACGACGTGCACTTGTCGTATGCACGCGGGGGGCATATGTAGGCGCGGTCAAGATTATTGACATGTCATCAGAGAAGACTTTTTGACTAGCCAATTGGTCGCGGACACGTGGTAGCTGGGACCCCGTGGAAAGTCAGTCTTAATCAAAATTCTATTCTAAGAAGACGTTTGACTGACCAATAGAAGGGAAGCACGTGTGGCCCATAAGATCGATGCCCGCGGAAATGACCCGCGGAAGGGAAGACCCCGCGGAAACCCCGCGGGCCCCACATGGGGAGAACTAAAAGCGTATCGGGATGGGTACAGAGGATCACAGGAAGACCCCGGGGCCCTATTCGGACCTAAAAGGCAAGGCCCGGAAGGGACCCCGTGGGAGGTAAACGATCGCCGCGGGTCGCAACCTTGCTCCTGCGGGAATTGGGGAAGCTCTTGTGGCTTGGTGGCTTGGGATGGAGGTAGCGTCGCGGAAGCGCGAGTCCCCCCGCGGGAGGACGAGGCTTCCGCGACCTGGAGGTGCGGGAGGGACACGTGTTGGGGTCTTATAGGAGCGCCGTCCTGGGCTTGACCTAGGCCCAGGTGCCCTATAAATACCCCTGACATTCCCAATGATTGCCAGAGGCTGACTTTTCTGGAAAAGGAGAGTGTGAGCACTGATTCGGAGGAAGGAGAACATTCTTCCCCGGAGAGAAGGTGACCTCATTCGTTTGATTCCAGAGAAGGCAAACGTCATCACCCCGCGGAGAACAAAGGAGACACGTTGCCTTTGTCCTTTCCGTACCTCTTGCTCCATCCCTCACCCCACGAGATCATTCCTCTTTTCCCCTTAATACTAATCATCAGCCAATCGCACCTCTCCAGCTCACATTTCTACACGTAAGCATCTCCAAAGGAACCCAATCACCCACAGGTTTTTTCCATGATTTGATATCACCATATTAATCGAATTGCTTGGTTTGTCATAGTTAATATTTAAGTACGGGATATCTACTGTGATTTGTTTTACGCAGATATAGTTGATGATTTTGACTTAAACTTGCAAAGCAGAGGAGGAACATATTATTGTTATAAATGAAAAGTGCTTAATGACATATTATCCATGATGATTAAGATTAGCTTCTAAATCATTGTGTAGAAATTATAGGAAAAACCATTGCATAAGATTAGTTGCTAAATATTTGTGGGTGTGGATTCCAAAACCTTAGTTACTTTTCTTAACCGGCATTCTCACTATTTTTCCGTGCTAGTTTAATTATTATTTTGTCATTGCTTTATATAAATTCTTAGTTTAAAAATCAATAGCACCATTGTTAACTAGGTTAGGGTTTAATCGATTTAAGTTTATCTAGTTTTCCTATAAAAAATCACAAGTCCCTATGGGTTCGACCTCGCACTTGCATAACTATACTTTGGCACGATTCGTACGCTTGCGAGTACATTAAAATTTCACATCAAGTTTTTGGCGCCGTTGCCGGGGACTTATTATTTTTTTAGGACATCCTGAGGAATTTGAATTGATTTTCACCCTTCTACTAGTTATAGTTACCTCTTTTTTTTTAAAAAGACTTCCTAACTTGCATTTAGGTTACTGTGATTTGCATTTTTCTTTCACTGCAGTTTAGTTTAATCTAGCTTTATAAGTTTTTGTTTTTTTGTTAGGCGTTTCTGTGTTTTTGTAAGTTCTCATTTTTTTTTTTCAGTTTGGTATCTCATTAATTAGTTCCTTGATGTGTTGTTAGCATTGTTTTTCTTTCGGTTACTTTTAATCTTATTTTTGCAGTTTGCTCGAGTGTGGTTTCAAAAAAAAATTAAATAGAGATATTTTCTTGTGAAGTTAAAGCATGAATTTTTTCAATCAAGTTCATAATCGTGCATGCTCTATATGTTATAGCACTTGGCATACAATAGAAACTTGTCCTACGTATTATTATGAGCAAGCTAATGCACAAAATAATTTTGAAGGTCCATTTGGTCATTCTTTTCATGAGACGTACAATCCAAACATGGGAAATCATTTTAATTATTCTTACACACAAAATCAATTTCCTACACATATAGGTGGGCAACCTTTGTATTCACATGATGATCAATTTTTCCCGAATTTTAGCCAGCCTACTAATTCTTATCCTACACAGTCATATCCAACTCAACTTTACACTACTACACTTTCTCCAGAACAACAATCATCCTTAGAGGACACTCTTTAATCAGTCATGGCTAAAATTGAAAATAACACTGCTAAAATTGAAGATACTACTCTCTTGCATACTCAAGCCATTTTGAGATTGGAAAATCAATTGGAGCAATTAGCTGATCAAATGAGGGAGGAGGAAGAAAACTTTTCTAGTGAATCTGTAGCTAATCAAAGCTGGCAGTATGTCAAACCTAGCACCCTCAACTTTCCCGATGAGTAGAAACATTTGGAATCTGGTCTTACATTTGAGTCTGAGGAACAATTAGATAAGCAAGTGAGCATACCAGTGGAGAATGATCCATTGGAGTCAGAAAACGAGAATGTATGTTTGGGTCTAGGGACTTTCATCGAGTCAATGCATGAGGATTTAGATCACTTTACAAGTAATTGTGATATAGAGCAAATTCGCACATTGGTAGACAGTGCTCCATGGTGTAGAATTGAGGAGTGGATATCTAACAAGGTTTTGCTGCCGCTTTCTTTCTCAACACCATGTTCGTCTAGTATATTGTCACCCGCCTGTGAGTTGAAATCTCGATCACCTAAGCCTACCATTCAACTTGTAGAACCAGTGGAGATTATGTCAGTTGTTATTCATAGCCATTGTGATCATACTAGATGGAGGAAAGTCAACAACAAAAATGACAATAGTGGAGTTGAATGTGATTTTGTCTTTGGAGCTGAATCACCGAAACATACTCATAAAATTTTGATACAAATATTGCTATTTAAGCACATATTCCCATGGTATGCTGATCTTGACTCTGTTTTTGCTCTATACTTGACACACATGAATTACCAATTCACTAACTTAATTTTGAGTGTGTCAAATGATTTTTGCTGGGAAGATCTGTATATTATTAATTATAAGAAGCGGATAAAAAAAAATGAGCTGATTGTTCTAATTTTCTGCTACGCCTATTGTTTTTATTATTGTTTTGCCATTTTTTTTCTTCTTTGTGTCGCTAATTAACCAATTGCAGGCAATACTGGTAACAGTTGTTTCGTAATGTGAGGTAACTCCCTAAGCTTTTTATGTTGTCACCTCTTTTTGCTACATTGAGGACAATGCATCATTTAGGTTTGGGGGAGGGACTAATATTTTTGAAAAAAATTATTTGCTGCAATTGTGATTTTATTATTATTATTTTTTTTTTTGTACTGCATTTTTTTGTGTGTCAAATTTTAAAAAATTGAAATTTGTGGATACTTGATTATGACTTCTGACGTGGTTGTTGGTTTTTGATTAGTGCTAGTTTGATTGTTGCCCAATTTGGAGTCTTGATATTATTTCATAGATAGAGTTAACCTTGTGAGCATAGGCATTGATGAGAGGCACTAATTAGTTGGTTCGTATCACCTATGTTTGGATAGCGATTAATCACTTATGTACATGCCTTTGCACGAGCACCGCCTAATTTGGGACGGTAAACTTAAACTCAATTCACGTTTGTGCAACGGGCAAACTATCTTATGGTCTACCCATTCTACCCATGGCCGAGTGTTGAGCCTAGAGCTCTGATACCATTCTGTAATGCCCCCAATTTCCGGGTACGTTAAATAGACAATTTTATTGAATATTTAAAGAAAGTCTGGCTCGTTATTACAACAAAACTCCCACAAGAGTTCAATATTTACACAAATGAAGGGGTTCTAGGGTTCCTAACTACAGCTCCGCCTGCTCCTCCATCCTAGCCAGCTCCTCGGCTCCAAAAGCCTCCAAGGTGTACTGTTCATCTTGATCATCTACAAAGTCTAACACATTATACCAGCGTCGCCACCAGTATAATATGTCAGGGTCACCAAAGGTAACACCATGAGCTACAAGAGCTCAGCAGAGTAAACCTATACCCACTAACCCTTATCTTACAAGTAGCAAGTCAATAAGCCATGATACATGATAGTAACCAAACTAACACATGTGCATTCAATAACTTCACATTTAAAAATGTACAATATCACATGCACATTCATTACTCGACTAGCGTAAGTGTCTGTGTCATCAGAGTTTCTCCTACGCAGCGTTTCGTAGACCGTGTCACCATTTCACTTTTCATTTCCAAATCAACATTTTGAAAATCACATTTAACACACCCAACCTCGGTTCCGCCGTTTTGGGTTCCCGAGTATCCTCACAATGGTTCTGCCGCACCAGGTTCCCATTGGCACACAAAATCTGCATTGGCTCATCTCCGCGGATAACCAAGCCACATTACCAATGAGGCTACCACGTCCGGCCACATTGGCAATCTTCACGATGGGCTACCATGTCCGGCCACATCGTGGTTTTCACAAACATTTAAATCACCTCCAATGAGACTACCACGTCCGCTCCCTTTGGCAACACACACCACACAATGGGCTACCAAGTCCGGCCACATTGTGGTTTCTCAACATCTTTTTACACAATGGGCTACCACGTCCGGCCACATTGTGATTTCAAACACACCTTGTCATTAACACACCATAAGTGTCATGTTTCTAACTTTTCTCGATTTATGTGTCTCGCTTTCATGCAATGACTCCGCAGTAGGACTTTCCTCATAAACATAAATCATTCATTGTAGTCTTGAAAGTAAACTAGCAAGATCATCCAACTCTATACTACTTATTCATGCTTAAACCACAACTCAAAGCATAACGCCACATGTATGGACGCCTTTGGAGTGGAAAGCCACTTATGCTTTATTACACACCAAATCAATTAATTCTAATAATCACGTATACATGCTCATAACCATCTAAAGATCAAAATACGAATACTTCTGTTAGCATGCATTTGAACATACACGTAAAATACCATTTTTCTTTGAGTTTAACGGATAAGGAAAATACTACGTATACTTAGAGATAGAGGTTAAGATTAATCTACCATTCTTCTTGGCGGTAGGTACGGCTATGGAAAAAGTAATTACGTCAGACGGAGTAACTTCCTACGGTGAGCTTCCGGTAGCTTCGAAAGAGAAAGGTTTCTCTCGAAACTAGTTCTTGACTAAAACTACTAGACTTTATGGATCAAAATGGTGGTTTAGGATGAGTTTCTTGAAGAACTTTAGGAAGAACTCAAGAACATCTCAAGAACAAGAAGAACAAAGTAAGAACACAAGACTTTCTTAGAGAGAGAAGTTGAATGATGAAGGTGTGAGTTGAATGGCAAGAATGAGGTGCTATTTATAGCAAAACTTGGCTTATTATCCAAGGGATAAATTTTTCCCTAACAATTATTGTCCAATGGATAAAGGGGCAATTATGAAAGGCATGGCTTGTCTTGTCCTAGGAGGGGTTGCTTGCAAGAAAGAACAAAATAAAAGGCTAGGATTGGGTTTAAAGTAGACTAGAAATGGGTTGCTTGCAAGAAAGAACAAGATAAGGCTAGGTTTTCTATTACTCAATGGATAATATTTACCCTACTAACTATTGTTCAAAGGGTAAAGAGGAAATGATGAGAGGTTAAGGCTTTCAAGTGAAAGCATTGCCCAATGGTTAACAATTTTCCTAGAAAGTGCATGCATGACTATATAGACTTGACTATGGTAGGCTATGAGGTATATATATCTAGAGAAAATCTAGTAAAGTGTTCTTTGGAAGGTAAATAGGTTTAGGGCTATTAGTCTTTAGGCTTGCATGCATGGCAAGGCTAAGTTTACTTCTCTTGGAAGCAAAAAAAATACTTACTCCTAATGGTTCAAGGTTTCTTAAGCGACTTGTCTTGTCCATAAGTATTCATTGGCATGCCTAATAACTATTACTCAAGGGATAATATTTTCCCTAGCAATTATTGACCAAAGGATAAGAAAAATAATGAAGATGGTATGGCCTTGAATGACAATTCATGAAGTATAATGATTACTTCTAATGGCCTAATGGTTGAATAGGTTAGTAAGGGGTTCATAAGGCTCAGAGATGGTCAAAAAGGTCTATCTAGGGTTAGGAGAATGTAACTAAGTAAAATGGTAGTTAGGGTTTGCTAACTAATCGGTTAAAAACTAACTATACTTGCCATGTAGGATTCCTAGCCAAGAATTATAATTTAAAGGTGTTATTTGCTCACTAGGAAAAATATACAAGTACTTTTATAAGCATACTTGTCTTTAGAAAATGACTAGATTGTCCGATGTTAAAAGATATAATTTTAAAAGTCTCAAATCTAATTATGACGGATTATTAAAGACTAAAAAGGGATTTTTTAAAAGCAATTCCAAGTAATTAAAATAAATTTTAATTATTTAACGAAATTTTTATTTACCAAAAATCAGGGTTGTTACAGTACGTTCGCGTCAAACGGTGGAGAGTTCCGCGATTGTCATGTGTGGTTAGCTTGGGTTCATAGCCTTTTTGACTCGAGTGATTAAGTCCGTTGGGGTGTTCTCCACATCTAGTGCCCTAAAGCTGTCTAGTTTGGGTGTCACTGGCCTAAAACTCGCTACAAGGGTCAATTAGAAAGCTTAATGGACCAAGGCATTACACGACCACAAGAAAAAAATAATAGCAAGAAAAAAAAGGAAAAAAAAAGTGAATTGGAATAAGGGGATGGGCTATAATTTGATTTGAACATTTTGATGAGTATTGAGGCATTGAAGGTGCGTGTATTGTTTTCGAGGTTAATGAACATCTTTATGTGATTTTTCACTTACATGCATGCCTTGTGATTTCTTTCTATCTAGATATATGTGCGATGAACCATTTAGTGCTAGTTTGGATTAGAATGTTCACTTGTTTAGTTTTATTAATGGATGAAGTATCCTGCCTCTAACTTGCGTTATACTCATACTAGTTACTTTGAGAGGCCAATACTATGTTTGAGAATTTGATCAAGTGATGGCATATCTTTCTTGGGAATTTTGTGGGTATATTTACGGCAAACCCTCAAGAGACTATAACTCGTCCACTAGGGTAACCTAGGGGTTTAAAGGCTTATTGCATATGCTAAATGCAATCGGACTCCTCCGAAAAAGGATTAGTTAATATTTTTGTTTTTGTTTTGTTTATTTTTATTTCTTTTGCTCGAGGACTAGCAAAACATAGGTTTGGGGGTATTTGATGAGCACATAATATTGACACTTAGAGGCCCCAATATCATATGTTGCTAGTTATTAAATGTGCTTAATTGAGGACTACTATTATCTTTCTGATAATTTATGTTATATTATTTAATTTGCAGGAAAATATGAGAATAATAACTTTTACTGCAATTGAAATTACAAGTATCAAACGGTCCAGAAAGAGAGTACATTGTTGGCATTGGAGCTTGACGTATATAATTTCAAGGCAAATGATGGTTGAAATAGTTCCAAGTCATGGGGCCAGCTTACCCGTTGCTTTTATTCACTATGGCCAATTGGATTTTATAAGAAGTGTTATAAGGATTAGAGGCCAAGGAAAATTGGAGCCTGATTAGGCAATCTAAATCATTGCCTAAAATATAGGATTTGATTAGGGAAGGGAATTCCATTTGCATGAGAATTCTCGGCAGCCTATTTAAAGAAGGCAATAGGGTCTTTTGGAGGGGGCAGTTCAACCAGAGGAGAGCACCACGCAGCAGCAGCTTCATCATCTCAGAGATCTCGAGTGAGCACGGCTCGGAGAGAAAAATAGAGGAGCAAAAGAAATTATTGTAAGTGTATTATTTTTATGGATTCTAGTCGAATGCTTGATTTGTTTTCATCTATGAGAGGCTAAAATCCTCAACTAGGGTTGAGAATGAAACCCCAAGAATTTTATTGATTGGTTTTATGCACTTGATTTTTCCTACGTGCTTTCATAGTTTATTATTCTGATCTCATTAATTAATTTGGTTGAAACTCGGATATGGATTCAATCGGAAAGGGTTTTTTCCATGATTTGATATCACCATATTAATCGAATTGCTTGTTTTGTCATAGTTAATATTTAAGTACGGGATATCTACTGTGATTTGTTTTACGCGGATACAGTTGATGATTTTGACTTAAACTTGCAAAGCAGAGGAGGAACATATTATTGTTATAAATAAAAAGTTCTTAATGACATATTATCCATGATGATTAAGATTAGCTTCTAAATCATTGTGTAGAAGTTATAGGAAAAACCATAGCATAAGATTAGTTGCTAAATATTTGTGGGTGTGGATTCCAAAACCTTAGTTACTTTTCTCAACCGGCAATCTCACTATTTTACCGTGCTAGTTTAATTATTATTTTGTCATTGCTTTGCTTTATTTAAATTCTTAGTTTAAAAATCAATAGCACCTTTGTTAACTAGGTTAGGGTTTAATCGATTTAAGTTTATCTATTTTTCCTATAAAAAAATCACAAGTCCTTGTGGGTTCGACCTCGCACTTGCATAACTATACTTTGGTACGATTCGTACGCTTGCGAGTACATTAAAATTTCACATCATTTGCCATTAGGAATTATTTAAACAGGTTTCGAAGTGCATAAGTGGGCTTCGAACCACTCACAAAGAGTTTTTATTTGTATGATATTCTGATTTGAAGGACAGTTATGGTAAATTATGCATAACTATGAGCGTAATGGAGGGAAGAATACCGTTCAGGGAAATCCGTTCATTATACTCATATACCAAAAGACACAAAAACACCTAAATAGGTGTAATAACAAAAGAAAGCAAATTCAGATTTGTTTCTTCCTCTTTTGTGAGGAAATCCACTTCTCAGACGTTAATTGGTTTTCAGAGTCAAAATGGCTTTCGAACCATCAAGAGAAGATTAGTTAATAATAATTGGTTTACTAAACGAACCACAAAACAATATGGATATACAATGATAAATTGGAAAGAGAAATTGTTCCATTCATTATATTCATAGGGAAAGAAACATGCAAAACACCCATTTAGGGGATATTACAAAGAAAAATAGACCTAACTAGGCTTAAATCTCTAACAGAAATTGATCTTTTTTTTTTATTAAACTGAGATACAAAGACTTGAGACTAGCTCCATTTGTAGGTCGAGAAGAATTAAAGACCACTTTATTAGATTCTTTGGTCTTCGAAGTTTCAACCCAATGTGAAAGCATCACAAGGACTGATATGGCTATAGCTAGGAGCCGTAGCCCAACAGAAAAGCATCACGAGAGCTGGCATGGCTTTGTTTCCAAGTCATGACCAAATGTGGGACCTCTATGAAATTTGAAAGCATCATGCTTTCATGGAAGTCATATTTCCTCAGGAACTTTTGTTGGACCACCATGTTGCCTAAACCCCCTCTTTGGTTCCCAAACCCAACTCAGTGTTTTCATCTACAGATTGTAGAGAGAGAAAGAAAGCAAAGGAAAAGATGAATATCTTTTTTCCACAAGACCCATATTTATATCAGAAAGCCTGAGGATGGTCACTAATAACCCTGGAAAAGGGGTAGATGGGGCGTCAGGTTTTGAATTCAATTCAAAAGCATTGGATAATGAAGAGTCAAGACATTGTTAGTTCTAAGTATTACAGTAAATTGTCACAAGTGAGAGTTAATTACATCACGAATATCTGATAATACAGTTTGTAAACAATGGATGTTGTTATCTAAGAGAGAAGTCTGAGCAGCTTTCTTCTTTTGCACCATTCGAAGTGTAGGGATGAGCTGTGTAAGTGTCGATTGACTCTTCAAAGCTTCATCTTGGAGCATAGGAAGATCAGTTGAGGCTTCATTAATCTCATCATTGACTTTCTTCAGTTCTACCTCTAACCATCTCTTCTTTTCTTTGAGTTCCTCGAGCTTGGCCATTCGAGATTGATAAGATGGAAGATGAAAAGTAGTCTTGAAGGCCCGAGTCTTTAATCTTTCTACTTTTGAAATAGATTGATCAATGCTCCCAAATAAGAATTGATTTTGAGAAAGTAATGCACTGAATTGAGTAAGAGACTGCTAAAGAGTTGAATTAATAGAAGAAGGAAGTTTGTTGGATAGAAACAAAGCTTGATAACACACTTCAAAGGAATGAATTAAACCATGTTCAAGAAGAATAGGAAGTTCTAAGTTATTTAAAGCTTTTAAATATCATATTAACAAAGAAACTTCACCTTTAGTGAGAACATGGTTAATTCTAAAAGATGGAGGATTTGAAAATTTTGAAGGACTCAAAAGTTGTTCAACATTCTCCAAAATGTTGGAGGAAATGAGAGAAATTGGGTCGGAAATCTGATCACAAAACCTTTTTAACTGGTCCTTAAAGAATGGTAAATCGAAGAATACCAAAGGCAAATCAGTCAAAGGAGGTGGAGAAAGGTCATTGGTAAACTTCGAAGAGCTAGACTCCATTGATAGAATTGTCTCAGGATCACTAACAGTTTCAGCCACCTGCGGAAAACCAAAATAATAATTAAAAACTGTAGCAAAAGAATCTCAAATAAAGGTTGAGTATAGTGAGCAACAAAAGAATAAGCATATGCTTTGATTTAAAATTACCTTATCTGAAGAAGATGTGAATACATCAGAATCTTGCTCCTGAAGGTCTTTCGAAGGAAGGACCATTAAAGTAGATTCAAGTGCAGGTAACAAAGAACCCTGTTCCAGAACTTTTAAGGGAATTGGAATAGAATCCCCCTTTGAAACCTGAACCATTTGCTCAATAGCCTTCGACTGAGTCAGATTTGCTATGGTATCAGCTAAAGCAGGCAATTACAGGGAAATTGGAAGATGCTGAAATAGTCAAGCAAGAATTTAATTAATATCTAAACATAAGTATAGAAGATGATGTTCAAACAACATATGTCAATTATATAACCTGAAAAGGGAATTGTGTATGGGTTTGGCAATTCTTGGTAACAAATCCTGCATCCCAACATCCATTTTGACAATGCTCTTTTTTGGAAGAATAGGCAAAGAAGGGACATCCTAATACAAACAGATTGTAAGTACATAACTTTTGAAAATTAAAGCATAAGAGTGTTTATTTAGAGATACCTTATGCACAGCATCTTTCAAAGAAATAATGTTTGTTTCCTGCACAAGAAGTGACTTCGAAGCCCTTTGAGATGGAGGGGATGAAGTGGACAGATCTGATGGCCTTTTAGGAGATACTTCTTTAGTCTATAGGATTAAGAATCAATAAATAAAAGGCCAATTCAAATGGAACATATATGTATGTGTCCAAAACATGGAAATTTTACCTTTTTAGGAGGAGAAAGTTCATCCATATTCTTGGTTTTCCTAACTGTCTTTTCTTTTCTCACATAGGAGATTGTCGCTTTCGTGGATTCTTTTGTTTTGCCTAGGCAAGAAAAAGAGGTTAGATTCAAAAAGAGAGTCTATGAAGAGATTTTTTGAGTAAGAAGTGAAATTACTTCTAGGAACAAGAGCTTCTTCCTCAGGTTCAGCTTCTTCATCACTTGAAGAAGGCTCAAGTCTGAGCTTCCTTGTGACTTTAGCCTTTTTTGGGGCTACAAGAAAAATAGACAAAGAAAGTAAATAAATTGAGATATAAGCCTAGAGCAAGAAAACAAATTGTTAGGTGTGAGGAAGAACATCGACCGGGGCTTCGATCCCTCGGTCGATACATCAAACCAGGAGGATCCCTTGGCCGTGACATCCATTCACCGGCCGCGGGATCCATTACCCTGGGACAGCTTTATTTGTTCTGCTTTCTGATGCATGCCCTACTTATCGCACTGGCTCACTTTACTTACTGTTTAAAGGCCTAATTAAACAGATTATGTGTTAGAATTAAACAAAGCATCTACATGTCTTATGTTGAATAATTATGGGCCAGTCTCACGGCTGGGCAGAGAGGGGTGCCTAACACCTTCCCCTTACTGTACTCTTGGCTCCCGTACCCAGAATCTTTATCTGTTTTCCTAGTTTTAATAAACTGGGTGGCGACTCTGTTTTGATGATAACCACTATCGTGTGGCGATGTTCCTAGCCATGGGAATGTCCATGATTTTGGTTTATGAAGCAAGCAACCAATCAAGCAAACAAACGTGATCAATCTGTATGGCGATGCCCCGTTTGGGAGGTGTCTACAGTTTTTGGCGACTCTGCTGGGGAACATGAGAGCCATAACCAGAAAGTTCAACATAAGACTAATACATGCCTTGTTTAATCCATTTATCATATGCATCGAGCGGGCAACCCGTTGAGTTCAGCTGATATCCCGGCATGACACGGGCTATGTTGGGGGTTCCAGCAAACTCCACAGTCACTCGTACCTAGTAGTATATCAAAAAGGGAATCACCCAATCACCGCCTATGGTGGTCTGGTGAGAGGATTGGTGCCCTTTGACAACGGAGCACCCTGAGACTACCAAAACCTTGCATGTTTTAGAAAGCCATAGAACTTATCAAACTAAGACAGGAACCTACAGGCTAGGAACCTACTTGCATTTTCACTTTCAAGTTCTTCCTCACACCTTGTACCATCTGTTGTTGTAAATAACTCTTTCTGTGCAGAAGGGTTGGGATTTTCAGCCAAAATCCTAACCCTGTACGAGCCAAGTACTGACCTTCAGGTACTCTACTTTCTCAAGCAGGCACAATAGGTGGAATAAAGAAGCAACCTCAGTGTAGACACCCCAATTTGGCCTAACAATTATTTCAAGTCCCACCTTGGGACCATCCCGATGATGAAATGGATATATTAATTGCTGATTGCTTCCTTGAGGACCTTAGGACTTTCGGTGAGAACTTTGAACCACTTAGAGGACCCAATTCAAAGCCATACAGCCTTTCAGACAGAAATACAGAAGCCTAGGAGAATCCATTTGACGGCCGTAACATCGATCTAACGGCCATAACATCATTTCCTCACCCGAGCAACCTGTTGCCAGCAAAATCTCCCTGAGAGATCAATTCCTCGGCCGCAAGATCTATCCTTCGGCCGAGACATCCATTCCACGGCCGCGAGATCCTTTGCTCGGCCGCCAGATCGACCTTTTTCCAGACTCTGGAACGTTCTGTCAGACATTTGGTTTGATCCAACTACACTACCTTTCCAATGCGTTCGGGCTACGCTCAGAGATCACGACGTAGAGTTAGAGATGCATTGCAATTGCCATCTCGTGATTTGATTGGCCGGAGTGAGTCATCCCTATGCCTATATAAAGGAGCCTTTGGGCTCCGAAATAAACACATAAATTGAGATACCTACACACTCAATCAAGCCACGAACCTCTATCAAAATACTCTCTCAACCCCATACTCCAAAAGCCCTAACCTTCCGAAGGTAGCCGTCAATCCGGCGATCAAACCCCGAAGTTCAAACCCTAACTCTAGGGTTTTCAATCAAGCGATCAGTCAATCACAATCAAATCCGAAGCAATCAAGCAACTGAGGGATCAAGGTGGTGAGGCCCAACGGCCTCTGGTTTGCCTTATTTATTGTCCCTTTTTACTAATCGTAGTATTTTGATCAACTGTTAATCTTTCTGTCTGGTGTGAGGAAGAACACCGACCGGGGCTTCGATCCCTTGGCCGGTATATCAAACCAGGAGGATCCCTCGGCCGTGAAATCTATTCACCGGCCGCGAGATCCATCTCCCTGGGACATTTTGTTTGTTTTATCTATTTTCAGATGCATGCTTCAACTATCGCACTGGCTCACTTTGCTTACTGTTTAAAGGAATAACTAAACAGACTATGTGTTAGAATTAGACAAAGCATCTATACGTCTTATGTTGAACGATTATGGGCCAGTCTCACGACTGGGCAGAGAGGGGTGCCTAACACCTTCCCCTTACTGTACTTTTGGCTCCCGTATCTAGAATCTCTATCTGTTTTCCCAGTTTTAATAAACTGGGTGGCGACTCTATTTGATGATAACCGTTATCATGTGGCGATGTTCCTAGCCATGGGAATGTCCATGATTTTGGTTTATGAAATGAGCAACCAATCGAGCAAACACAACGTGATCAATCTGTATGGCGATGCCCCGCTTGGGAGGTGTCTACAGTTTTTGGCGACTCCGCTGGGGACATGAGAGCCATAACCAAAAAGTTCAACATAAGACTAATACATGCCTTGTCTAATTCATTTATCATATGCATCGAGCGGGCAACCCGTTGAGTTCACCTGATATCCCGGCATGACACGGGCTATGTTGGGGGTTCCAGCAAACTCCACAGTCACTCGTACCTAGTAGTATATCAAAAAAGGGAATCACCCAATCACCGCCTATGATGGGCTAGTGAGAGGATTGGTGCCCTTTGACAACGGAGCACCCTGAGACTACCAAAACCTTGCATGTTTTAGAAAGCCATAGAACTTATCAAACTAAGACAGGAACCTACAGGCTAGGAACCTGCTTGCATTCTATTTCCAAGTTCTTCCTCACACCCATTGTATATGTGTATGTTATAAAGTTTCTCTTTTGCAGGTTAAACCTTAGGAATCTCTCTAAGTCGAATAAACAGTAGGTAAGATTAATCAATCTAACTAAAGCAAAAACCTTTTTCAGGAAAAATGACTGCATCATTGTTCACGTCTGATTCGCACTTTCAAGTTGTCACCAAGTTGTCTGGCCCGCTCCACTTTGCTGTTGAAGATTTTAACCCCTCTGAATACATCACTCCAGTAGATCAACCAAAGCCTATGGTGGCTATCATTGAAGACAACCAAGTCATGTTCGCTGGAACAGTTTATGAGGAAGAGATAGGAGACCTGATTGAAGAAGAAGGGCTTCGCAGGGTTCCAATCTACTTTTATGACCCTTATGCACCTACCGATGATTATTGGCCAATAGACGAGGTCAACAACCTCGAGACTGAAGAGGCAAAGGAAGAAGAGGCTGTCGACAATGACCCACTAGACGAAATATCACTAAACCTGCTCTTTGATGAGGGGGTCACCAATAATGAAATAAGGGTGATCCACCCTATCATAGACAGTTTTGGTAATTGGTGGGGCTTTGTTGGCACACGACGGGTTGACAACAGCGACGAAGCCGAGGTTGAAGCTCAATTGGAGGAAATAACAGCAATAGCGAATCAAATGGCCCTCTAAGACTTGCAGGGTGACAATGATGAAAGTGCGAATCAAGGTGACAGTGAAGTACTGGTGATCGACCTTGGTGATGAAAAAGACTGCTCTGAGCTGATTGTGGATGCTGAAAAAGGGGCTTACCCTAACTGGACCGTGGAACACACTCTAAAATACAAAATGAAAAGCGCTAATTCTGATCTTAGTTCTGATTCCGATTCCGACTCCGAGTCGACTCAGTCCGAGTCAAGCTTTTCATCCTTTGAAACTACTAAGTCTAGTGAGGAAAACCTGGTCAAAGTGCCAAGGCATAGCATTTACTTTGAGTTCGACTCTGAAATGTCTTTTGATAAACTTAGCAATGAGAATGAAGATTTAGAGTATTTCACTTTGCCTATGATCAATTGTGTGGATTCCGACAAACCAAATTTTGAGGAAGAAATTCCAAAAGAAATTCTAGAATTCATCGAGAGAGAAGAGGAAAGGCACGCTAAACCTTTTTCTGAGGAAATAATCACGGCAAACATAGGCTTTGTAAACGAGCCCAAAATGGTTAAAATTGGTGCCGCATTATCCCCTCAAGAAAGTGAAAAACTAATCCTTTTGCTAAAAGAATACAAAGATGTTTTTGCCTGGTCTTACGAGGACATGCCTGGAATAGACCCTGAAATTGTTCAACATAAAATTCCTCTTCATTCTGATGCAAAACCAGTTAAGCAAAAACTGAGACGTATGCGCCCTGATTGGGTCCTAAAGATAAAAGAAGAAGTCACTAAGCAAATCAACGCCGGTTTTCTCATAGTCACTGAATATCCACAATGGGTAGCAAACATCGTTCCCGTACCAAAGAAAACTGGAGGAATCAGGGTCTGTGTAGATTTCCGAGATCTCAACAAAGCCAGTCCGAAAGATGACTTCCCAATACCTCACATAGACGAGCTAGTGGACAACACCGCAGGCCATGCATTGCTATCTTTCATGGATGGATTCTCTGGGTATAACCAAATCCTTATGTCTCCTGAGGATAGAGAGAAAACCACCTTCACTACACCTTGGGGAACCTACTGCTACCGAGTGATGCCATTTGGGTTAAAGAATGCTGGAGCCACTTATCAGAGGATGGCCACAACACTGCTGCACGACATGATGCACAAAGAGGTCAAGGTGTACGTCGACGATATGATAGTCAAATCAAAGGAAAGGGAAGGACACTATGGAGCACTCCAAAAGTTCTTTGAGAGGATTAGGAATTATAAGCTGCGTCTTAACCCTCAAAAATGCACTTTTGGGGTAACAGCTGGAAAGATGTTGGGTTTCCTCATCACTCAAAGAGGAATCGAGGTAGATCCTTCCAAGATACAGGCTATCATGGAGATATCACCGCCTAGGATAGAGAAGGAAGTAAGGAGCTTCTTAGGGAAGGTACAGTTCATCAGCAGATTCATTTCCAAGCTCACAACCACCTGTGAACCTCTTTTCAAGCTACTGAAGAAAGGTACGGATTTTGAATGGAGCCAAGACTGTCAGCAAGCGTTCGAGGCAATCAAGGAATACCTTCAGAATCCACCTGTACTATCGCCATCCATCCCTGGGAAGCCATTGATTCTGTATCTCTCAGTAACAGACACGTCCATGGGATGTATGCTAGCACAAGAAAACAACGCCAAGGTAGAGTGCGCCATATACTACCTCAGTAAGAAAATGATGGATTATGAGACAAGGTACACTCCCCTCGAGAAAACCTGTTGGGGGCTAGTATGGGCCACAAAGAAACTGAGGCACTACCTGTTAGCACATCCGGTGGTGCTGGTCTCTCGTCTAGACCCAATCAAGTATCTTTTCGAAAAGCCAGCACTTATCGGAAAGCTAGCTAGGTGGTTATTGCTGCTAGCGAAGTTCGACCTCAAATACATGACAAGGAAATCAGTAAAAGGAAGAGCTGTGGCAGAATTCTTGGCGGATCACCCTGTGACAGAGGCCGAGGCAGAGGACTTCATGTTCCCCGACGAGGATATCTTATGTCTCTTAGACGACACCTGGCAACTTTACTTTGATGGAGCATCAAACCAATGTGGATATGGCATAGGGGTATTGCTAGTTTCCCCAAACGACTCTCACATCCCTTTGTCATATAAGCTAAGGTTTGAAGTCACTAACAACCAAGCTGAATACGAGGCTTGTATTGCTGGAATGGAGGCAGCCCTGGAGCTAGGAGCAAAAAGGGTAGAAGTCACTGGGGATTCAAACCTAGTGGTATCTCAAGCAAAAGGAGACTGGAAGGTCAAGGAGGATACACTGAAGCTATATCACTCTGTGCTGGAAGATCTAATTCCACAATTCGATTCTGTTATCTTCACACACACTCCTCGAGTGAGCAATAGATTTGCAGATGCACTGGCGACATTGGCGTCTATGGTTGAAATACCCTTGGGATTCACAATGCGGCCTCTCATGATCGAACAAAAGGTTAAACCAGCATGTGAGTGTACCTTTACCGAGGAAGGTGAAGACGATGGCAAGCCATGGTACGAAGACGTGAAGGAATTCCTGGAAAAAGGAGAATACCCATCCGAGGCCACCTCGAAGGACAAAATGGCTCTGTGGAAGTTTGCTACCCGATTTATAATCTGTGGAGGAGCATTATACCGAAGGGCACACTTGGGTCCAAGTCAACTTTGCATCACAACGGAGGACAGCCACAAGGTAATGGAAGAAATACATGAAGGAATTTGTGGGCCACACATGAATGGGGCAACGATGGCAAAAAAGATCCTGCGTTAGGGATATTACTGGACTACAATGGAGGCCGACTGCGCTGAATATGTCCGTCGATGTTACAAATGCCAAACTCACGCCGATCGTATGCGTATTCCCCCTACAGAATTATACAGCATGACGTCCCCCTGGCCATTCTCCACTTGGGGGATAGACGTCATTGGAAGCATAAATCCAAAGGGGAAATACAAACATCAGTTCATTCTAGTGGCCATCGACTACTTCACAAAATGGGTAGAAGCAGCTTCTTATGCTACTCTCAAAGCCACTCATGTGGCCAAATTCATTCGCACTAATATCATCTATCGATATGGTGTACCTCACGAGTTCGTCTGTGACAATGGATCGCACTTCAAGGGGGCGACAAAGAAGCTTTTCGCTGAATTTGGGATACAAAATCATCGGTCATCTACTTACCGACCTCAAACTAATGGAGCAGTTGAGGCTGCAAACAAGAATGTCAAGAGGATTCTGCGGAAGACTACCGACACCTACACAGACTGGCCGGAAATGCTACCTCTGGCGCTATGGGGATATCGAACAACTGAAAGGACTTCAACTGGGGCCACTCCCTACTCTCTAGTCTATGGAATGGAAGCTGTCTTGCGTATCGAACTGGAGTTACCTTCATTGAGAGTTCTAGCTGAGACTGGAATGATCGAAGAGGACTGGGTTCAAAACCGCTACGACGAGTTGGCACTACTAGACGAAAGGAGACTGAGGGCTTTATACCATGTACAAGGGTATCAACGCCGCATTGCACGAGCGTTCAACAAAAAGGTGAAACCTAGGGACGTCAAGGTAGGAGACATGGTGCTCAAAGTGATTCGTCGCCACGTCTCGGACCCAAGGGGCAAGTTTAGACCAAACTGGGCAGGCCCCTACCTTATCAAACGCATACTTTCTGGAGGAGCAGCATACATTGCAGACTTGGATGGAATGGAATTTGCAACGCCAGTCAACGTTGACAAGCTAAGGAAGTATTACCCATGAGAGATGCTCGTTGGACCGAAAACCACAAGGGTGGGCGGATCCAAGCAAAAATTAGAGCAGCCTGCTAGGTCGAAAACCCGCAAGGGCGGCTTAGGCAAAAACTAAGGCATAAATAAAATGCTCGCTAGACCGAAAACCCGCAAGGGCGGTTTTTAGGCAAAATTTAGAGCACAAAAGGAGAGGAAAATACCCGAGTGGACCCTAACTAAAAACAAAACAAATCCCCTTTGTTGGAACTACGTTTATGGCCTGATTCCCTCCATGGGATACGTAGGCAATCTCTAAGTTTGAGATTCGGCCACTGCTATCATCATCACTTCCGAAATTTCTAGGTCTATCCTAAAGCATGTTCACCATCAAATCATGGCAATAACATCTTCAAATAAAACGGCCAAATGTTTTAGAGAGAGAACAAAGCAAACCTAAACAATTCTTAATCCATGAAAGCTAGAATCAAACAAACATCTTTTGAAAAACATAAGCAAAGCGTCGATCTCTAGGTCTTCCTTCTCTTTGCACTACTATCCTCCAAAAGGTTTTTTTTCAACCAGCGTTTGTAAAAACCCGATAGCTTGGCAACGAAGTTCTCAGCAACCTCCTGCATCACTCTATTTGGCCAAAGACGCAGCATATTGCGACGGAAGTTGGCATCTTGGATCTTAGAGGCAGTGTACTCAGGGTCACCCAAGATTGCGGCTTGTTCAGCCCCAAACTGCCTTTGAAAGCGAGCAGGGAAGTAGAAAACGACTCGAGTAATGCCAATCACTGCTACACCAAAGTGGTTCATGGTACTCGCGGTCATGCTCTCGATACCATACCAGGGGCAAACCCATTGAATCCAATCACCTCTGCAAGTCTTCATCCACGCTTCCCAAGCAACCTCAGTTGGGAACTGTTTAACCATGTGACGCTCCGTACACTGGTCTGGATTGTAAGGAAGTCGCTCCTGCGCATCCCACACTTTTAGCTTCTCAAACAACCATACCTAGAGAAAAAGGGAAAATTGTGAGCTGAGAGAACATGTGAGTCAAAACAAAAGAGTGATGAGTGAAAAGATAAATTTGACAAATGAAAGAGCGAACCTGTAATAGCAAGGGACTGCCTGAGAACTGGGCTGTAGGACTACCCTTCATCACATCTAGACCCATCAAGGTCTCTGCCAACACTAAGCCAGCAAAACCCACACGGTTTCCAATTTGCTGAGCAAGGTTAAGCAATATAGGATCAGCATGACCAGAGGAAGGGCCAAGCAAGTAGTAATGAAGGAGACAAATGCACAATGCATGAAAGCACGACTTCTGTAAGGAAACTTGGTGATGGGCCTCAGCTGTACCGAAACGCAGAATAAGTTGCAGAATCTCCAGCCTTCCTTTCATTAGGAAGAATTTAACTTCATGCTTCTGAACTTGGAGTAAATCCTTCAGGAGATCACCCCGGTTGAATAAGGGATTAGGGGCAACAAAACCTTCCCTGTCTGAATGGCCCATAATGGCCGCAAATTCCTCGATAGTAGGACACAACTCCTCTCTCTTAAAGCGAAAGACGTGAAAATCAGGGTCCCACAAACTAGCGGCTGCCCTAAGGAAGGCAAAATTCACGGGAATGTGACGAAGGGAAAAGAGGAAGTCCATGCCAAAGGACTTAAAGTGCAGACGGTCAAGGCCATTAAAGGAATCCAACCACTGATCAAGGATTGGTTGTGCCATGTGCAAGGAAATTGCTGCTGACAATGCTATCGGGTTCGTAGAACGCGTACTTATAGGACTAGGTCGAGTCTTAGTTCGAATCGGAATTGGATTCTTAATCCTCAGAAATTTAGTCGGTCTCTCGGCCAGTACTTCGATAAGACGGCCGTGGGATCAATCCACCGGCCCGTAGATGATAGGGTTGACCTACAAGTCAAACCCAGGCAAACCAAACGATCCCTCGGCCGCCAGATCGAAGTTTCGGCCGCGTAACCATTTGGTCGGCCGCCAGAACGGCTATTTTACAGACTGTTCCCACGGTTCAGTTCGTTTCGTTGGATTAACGAGAGTATCACACGTAAACAACGTAAGAACAGCATATACAATCATAAAGCAGAGCAAGAAGGTTTTTGTTTCATATAACGAAAGCTTTTTACATCACAAGGTGGATCACCCCACATTTCCTAAACAAGCTATACATCGATTTCCTGTCGAACTAACCTATGCAGGAAGAGAAACAAAGAAAGAAACAAAAAGAGGAAGCAGAAGAGGATGTCGAACCCTCTGGTGGTCCGAACAAAAGAGACCAGCTGCAAAAAAGAAGAGGAAACCCCTGGGGCGATGTATACCAAAGGAGTACTACGGTGCAGAAGGGACACCACATGGCCCAGAAAAACCACCACACCGCGTACCACCGCCA
Source organism: Rhododendron griersonianum (assembly GCA_018127125.1). NCBI lineage: Eukaryota > Viridiplantae > Streptophyta > Magnoliopsida > Ericales > Ericaceae > Rhododendron > Rhododendron griersonianum. The sequence continues at coordinate 5,993,747 of CM030798.1, read as the reverse complement.
CGCCAGGAGTTCCACGTCGCGGAAGCAAGTCACCCATGCGAGGGCCCCTAATCAAGCATACCCATGCGAGGATCCATAATCAAGCGTCAAGACAGGACCAAAAGCAAACGCGGTCTCCCTCCGCGCACACTAGCCACGTCAGCATATCACCCACGGCCCGGAACTGTCGGAAACAAGGAGAAATGGAAAGGGGAGGGGGGGTCTTCGGTCGAAGCCTCGGACGGAAGGAATGGAGAGGGAAGAAAGGAAAGTGAAGCAAACGGCTGAGGTCGTGGCCTTTTATAGGCCCCTGGAAATGAATCGATTAAGCGGCCGAGACATCGATTCCTCGGCCGTTACATCAATCATTCGGCCGGGAGATCGATCTCCTGGCCTCCCAATCGATTTCAGATCATGCTCAGTGCATCAATTCAAGCCGTCATGGATTCTAGGTCCTCAACCAACCAAGTAGCCTTGGGGGCATCCCCAAGCCAATGCAACATAATCAAAACTAACCTTGGAGGCATGCCCAAGCATGAGGAAAATCTCTCTCCACAAATTGCTGGCCGAAGCAAAACAAGTAGCCCTGAGCTCAAAACTTCAGATGCTCTATGCCCATACTCGCTCACTCAGCAGCTTTATGCCTACAAATCAACGGCTCCACGCCCACTATCCTAACAGGCTCAAAGCCCATCATCTCTACGCAACTCAGTGGCTTTACGCCCCCACCTACCAATTCAGCGGCCATGTGCCCATCGTCTCTACACACTCAGCGGCTCGAAGCCCACTGACTCAACTGGCTCGAAGCTGTAACAATCAATCTCAGCGGCTTGAAGCCCATTATCGACAGGCTCTACGCCCAAGCCCTCGACTCAGCAGCTCAACGCTCGCTATCACAACTCAGCGGCTCGAAGCCCACTACTTCAACAGGCTCGAAGCCTGTATTCATCATCTCAACTGGCTCGAAGCCGTAAACAAGCAAATCTCTACAGGCTCTAAGCCGCCCCAGCAATCAAGACATTTATTCTCAGGCTCTACGTCTGAATGCTCAAAAATCTAACATTTTTGAATGCTCAAGCTCTACGCATGGATGCCCAACCACTGTGTACTGGATGCTCAAGTCATACACTTGAATGCTCAAGCTCTACACTTGGATGCCCAACCACTGCGTACTGGACGCTCAAAGCCTGTACTTTGAATGCTCGGATTCTGCCATCCGAATGCTCGAGCTCTACGCTCCGAATGCTCATGTCCGGAACTTGATAGAAGCTCTAAGCTTAAAAACACACACGCACGAGCCCGTGCACATTTGCATCAACATTTTCACATCGAGTCTGCATCATATCTGTTCACATCTAACAACCATCATTGCACATATACACTCTGCATATCTCTCATGAAACAGATCAACCCTCAATCAACCGGCACCATGCCTCGGTTTTATTGATCGGTTCAGCGCCTCGATCCTTTGGCTCCTCACCAACACTTATGATGAGAAAGCTCCGTGCATAGACCATTAGAATACAACCAGCTCTACGCTTCGGTTCATATCACGTCAAGCTCTAAGCTCCGACAACTCAGGCCCTCGCCTCAAGACTGCATGCAGGCTCCACGTCTCAACCACTTCAGGCTCCATGCCTCAGTTCCTTCACCTCAGGCCCTTGCCTTATACCAGCTCCGCGCTTCGGTTCATCACGTCAAGCTCAAAGCTCTGACACCACAGACTCTCATCTTGATCAACACCAGCTCCGCGCTTCGGTCCCATCAAGCTCCAAGCTCTAAGCTCACCTCAGGCCTTCGCCTCATAACCGCAGCAGGCTCCACGCCTCAATCTAGTCACCTCAGGCTCTGGCCTTATGACCAACACCAGCTTCGCGCTTCGGTCCTATCAATCACCTCAGGCTCTCGCCTTACGATCAAAACCAGCTCCGCGCTTCGGTCCTATCCAACCTCCTTAGGCCTTCCCCTCAAGACTGCAATAGGCTCCACGCCTCGATTCTATCACTCTCCAGGCTCTTGCCTCATGACTACAACCGGCTCCGTGCCTCGGTTCCCTCATCACCAAAGCTCCGTGCTACAGTTACTGGCCCTGCGCCCCCCATCTCAAAAACAAGCCGGCGTCCAATTCATCCCCAGTAGATGGTTTGGATTCCACCCCATTACATCAACCCCTTTCAGCTCATTCGCAAGGATAGGCTACTCTACCGAGCTCCTTTCAGTCAAAGTAAGGATGATCAAGAAAAGCAAACGCAACTGCAGTGTACTGATCTACCCCAAAATAACTAAGGAAGCTCTCCGTAAAAAAACTCTCTCGGCAGCCCCGCGCTCCTTCAACTACTATTCGCCAAAACCCTGGCTCAGTCTAGGTACGTCACACTACGGCTTTTTTTAAGCCCTAAGGTACGTCTTCTGTCTTTAACCCTCCAAACCTTTTATTTTTCTTTATTTGCCCGAACTACGATTGGTCTGAATTTCCCTCGTGGAATACGTAGGCAGCCTCCCGGCCCGACCATAACAAAACCTTTTTCGAAAACCCCTTGGGATAGTGGTTGGACCAAATTGAGTTGCTTTTTACAGCTTTGACTCTTACTCAAACATGTCTCGCGATCCGTCTGAGTTCAGTCAAAGAGGGGCATCTGTAGACACCCCAATTTGGCCTAACAATTATTTCAAGTCCCACCTTGGGACCATCCCGATGATGAAATGGATATATTGATTGCTGATTGCTTCCTTGAGGACCTTAGGACTTTCGGTGAGAACTTTGAACCACTTAGAGGACCCAATTCAAAGCCATACAGCCTTTCAGACAGAAATACAGAAGCCTAGGAGAATCCATCTGACGGCCGTAACATCGATCTAACGGCCATAACATCAATCCCTCACCCGAGCAACCTGTTGCCAGCAAAATCTCCCTGAGAGATCAATTCCTCGGTCGCAAGATCTATCCTTCGGCCGAGACATCCATTCCACGGCCGCGAGATCCTTTGCTTGGCCGCCAGATTGACCTTTTTCCAGACTCTGGAACGTTCTGTCAGACGTTTGGTTTGATCCAACTACACTACCTTTTCGATGCGTTCGGGCTACGCTCAGAGATCACGACGTAGAGTTAGAGATGCATTGCAATTGCAATTGCCATCTCGTGATTTGATTGGCCGGAGTGAGTCATCCCTATGCCTATATAAAGGAGCCTTTGGGCTCCGAAATAAACACAGAAATTGAGATACCTACATACTCAATCAAGCCACGAAACTCTGTCAAAATACTCTCTCAACCCCATACTCCAAAAGCCCTAACCTTCCGAAGGTAGCCGTCAATCCGGCGATCAAACCCCGAAGTTCAAACCCTAACTCTAGGGTTTTCAATCAAGCGATCAGTCAATCACAATCAAATCCGAAGCAATCAAGCAACTGAGGGATCAAGGTGGTGAGGCCCAACGGCCTCTGGTTTGCTTTATTTATTGTCCCTTTTTACTAATCGTAGTATTTTGATCAACTGTTAATCTTTCTGTCTGGTGTGAGGAAGAACACCGACCGGGGCTTCGATCCCTCGGCCGGTACATCAAACCAGGAGGATCCCTCGGCCGTGAAATCTATTCACCGACCGCGAGATTCATCTCCCTGGGACATTTTGTTTGTTTTATCTGTTTTCTGATGCATGCTTCAACTATCGCACTGGCTCACTTTGCTTACTGTTTAAAGGAATAACTAAACAGACTATGTGTTAGAATTAGACAAAGCATCTATACGTCTTATGGTGAACGATTATGGGCCAGTCTCACGACTGGGCAGAGAGGGGTGCCTAACACCTTCCCCTTACTGTACTTTTGGCTCCCGTATCCAGAATCTCTATCTGTTTTCCCAGTTTTAATAAATTGGGTGGCGACTCTATTTGATGATAACCGTTATCATGTGGCGATGTTCCTAGCCATGGGAATGTCCATGATTTTGGTTTATGAAATGAGCAACCAATCGAGCAAACACAACGTGATCAATCTGTATGGCGATGCCCCGCTTGGGAGGTGTCTACACTCAGCCAGTTTTATACTCTTACAATACCCGAAGTCACACCAAACAGAGGTCTTTACAGTCATCTCATCGGTCACCTTCGCCTGTCAAGAAACCCTCACCGCAACGGTCCCAATCAGTTCTGGGGACTTCGTGGTCATCTTCTCAACAAACCCGACTATCTACCCGATCTTGAGCTTCGCCAAGCAATCCCTCTACCTACATCCCAAAAATGGCAGACAATGATGCTACTATCACCGAGCTCTGAGCCCAAATTGCCTATTTACAAGTCGAGAAAGCAGCAAGAGATGCTGAAGACAAAAAAGATGAGGAAGAAGCAGAAAATCCTCATGAAGTTACAGAAAACCCTGAATTGGTCAAACAAGTCAAGGAGATCAAGCACGCTTTGGCTCGTTCACAAGGAGACCAAATTCTAGATTTCGAAGGACTCTGCCTCTTTCCAGAATCTCAACTACCTGAACGGTTCAAAATGCCAAACATCGAGAAGTTCAACGGGACTGGTAACCCTACCAGCCATGTTCGCCATGTCATCAACACTCTGAAGCCTATGGGCCTAACCGACGAGCTTATCGCTCAACTGTTTCAAAGAACTCTCACTGGAAACGCCCTCGATTGGTTCCTCACTTTGGAATTTGTGCACTATCAGACCTGGCCAGAAATTGCCAATGCTTTTGTCAAGCTGTATGCATACAATGTCCAAATTGAGCTAACTACTCGAGACTTGGAGATGACTAAACATGAATCCCATGAGGACTTTGCTACCTTTGTGGCAAGATGGAGAGAAAAGGCTGCCAAGATGAAAAGTCGCCCTTCCGAGGAAGATCAAGTGAGGATAGTTGTCAAGAATCTGCAGCCCAAGTACCTCACCCACATTTACACTCAGGCTATCACCGACTTCAAACGCCTGCACGCCACTGGATTACAAATCGAAGATGGAATCAAGCTGGGCCTCATTGGGAAAGAAGAAACCCCTCTACCCAGAAAAACCTTTCCGACCCGTGCATCTCCTGCCTCCGTCAACACCCTTAACTCAGCCTTACCACAAGACCCTTTTCAAACTAGCTCATCTAGAAACACAAATCGCCCTCGCCGCAACTTTGACCCACTCTATATGACTCCATCCCAAGCCTTAGCCATCCTAAGCCGCCAAGGGCATCTTCGGCTCTTGAATAACCCACCTCCTCATCCACCTTATGGCCCAAGCTATGACGCCAATAAACAATGTGCATACCACCAACACCCTGGAGATGAGACAGACCGCTGCATGCGTCTTCGTCATGACATCCAAGATCTCATTGATAGTCGAGCTATAAAACCTCCTAAGCCCAATGTGTAAACCAATCCACTTCCCGCTCACAACAACGAACCACCACCTCAAAATATCAATCTCATAAGCCTATCCAATAGCCCCACATATAATCCTACCCGACACATTACCCCAAACACCTAAGCCAAACCATCCCTGATCTTCTCTAAGAATGACGAATGCTTTGCAACAGGAGGAGAACCCCACATCTATGCCATTGATGATGGGGATTGGTGGTTGGACATGCGTTAGGCCCTGCCAAGTGATTGGGAAGTTGGAAGGATCGAGCCTGCTGATCCTTGGGGCACCCAGGGCCAAAGGACCGAACCTGAGGAAGACAGAGTGCTAAGACAACTGAAGAAAATCCAAGCTGATATCTCTATCTGGGGATTGCTTATGTCCTCCTACGAGCATCGCAACTCTTTCTTCAAAACTTTGGGAAAAGCTAAAGTTCCCATCGATATCACCCCCGAAGATCTGGTAGGCTTCATAATGACGTCAAAAGCTCCAAAACTGACAATAGCTTTCACTGACAAGGATCTACCTCCTGAAGGACCTGCACACAACAAACCTCTCTACATTTCACTTAAATGTCTCACTAAATGGATCCCACTGGTCTTGGTGGATAATGGGTCTGCCTTAAATGTATGTCCTCAAAGAACCCTTGACAAGCTAGGGGTAGGCTCCATTGATGTACGCCCTTCAAGTCAAGGCGTAAGAGGCTATTACAACTCAAAGAGAAGAGTGGTTAGGTGTGTCACGCTGCCAGTAGAAGTGGAAAAGATCAAAAGAGATATAGAGTTCCATGTAATGGACATACTAGCCACCTTTAACCTCTTGTTGGGAAGGCCATGGCTACATGACACTAGGGCAGTACCCTCTACTTTGCATCAAAAGGTCAAGTTTGCAGCAGATGGAAGGGTTGTCACCATTTTAGGGGACTCATCAATTCGAGCTCATTCTGACACACCTATCCAAGAGGTAGGAACCAAGGAAACCTTCCTTACTGGATTCAGCCTTGAGGAAGCAACCGTCGTACAAGCCTTGATGGCTGAAAGAAGCTTCTACGTAAGCACCCCTGCCATATGGATGATGAAGAAACAAAACTATTTCCCTGGATTGGGTTTAAGCAAAAGATCACAAGGCATTCTGCAAATGATTGATCCCCCGCATAATCAATATGCCTTTGGTCTTGGCTACACCCCGACAGAAGCCGAAATGAAAAAGAAGAAAAACATGGAAAGAGCTAAAGCAAGAGGAAGCAGGATCGAAGAAGAAAAACTCATAGTCCCAAAAACACTCAACGGTTGGTTTGTGAGAGAGGGAGAAGACTTCCCATTCTGCGGTTTCGCAGAAACATGGGAAGATGAAACCACCAAGCAAAGGTATCCTGGAATGCAAATCTTCTTTGATCAAGAATGGACTGACAGTGATATAGAAGAAGAACCGACAAATTCATCTCCCACTTCTGAAGACTGGATCGAGGTGCTAGCTGAGTTTGACCTAAGGATTCTGTTTGGCAAAGAGGGTGAAGAAGAGTATAAAACTGCAAAAGAAAAAGGAGCCACTCCCGAGATATTGCAGTAAATCGCATGACGAAAACATTGCTTTCATTTCCTAAAGATGAGCTAGGACATGTTTTGGGCCCCTGTTTGGGCATTATCTACAGCTAAATAAATCCCCATTTTATCACTTTTATGCTTGTTAAATGATTCCATCTTTAAATGCAATTGCTATACGCTACAGTCTCTCTGCCAAGGATGAAAGGATTTTAAGAATCTAATTCTTTATGTTGCTAACAAAAAGGAAAGAATGGACGAACCCTGATTACTTAGAACTAGGTTTTTGTCAAAACTTAGGAAGAAGATGCTATCTCCGTGAGAAAACTTAGGGTTAGCTTACCCATTGTAAAAGTACAAACATAACAGGAGATATCGCAAAAAGCATCTCGGCCAAATTCCTCTCCAAAATACGAAAAACCTCTTAAAAGGAAATGCTCATTGGGTAATCTATACACCCAAGCAAAAGTAAGAGCAGAGCCTGCTAGGACAAGAAAATGCGAAAAACGCAGCCTAGGCAAAAGATAAGGCACTCAAAAGCTCGCTAGGGACTCAACCTCCATCAGGTAACCTAGGCAAAACTTAGAGCATGTGAAAAAAAAAACCAAGAGTGAAAACCCAACCCCCAAAGGTGATGATCTAGGAACTACTCCCTCTGTCCCAAATTTTTTGTTCGGTCCGCAAAATAGAGTGTTAAAAATAATGCAATTTTTTCAAGAAAAAATTCAAACTTTTTTCACAAATTAAAAATACTCATTGATATCTAGTAAGTTGTTGAAAAACTTTTGATTTTTTCTCGCAAAAATTGTATTATTTTTAACACTCCGTTTTGCGGACCGGACAAAGAATTTGGGACGGAGGGAGTACGTAAAAAGGCCTGATTCCCTGATTGGGATACGTAGGCAATCTTACATCGAGATGCGGCCCAAACATTTGGAGAGAGGAAACATCAAAAGATTTGTGCTCAACGATAGGTATAGCTAACCCTGCGTATTGAGCTCGCAAAAGATGAGTTAGTCATTTTCCAGGGAATTGATGAAAACAAAGACACATGAGAATCATCGCTCGTCCTCTCTGACTCAAAAGTCGTCAACATAAAGGACAAAGTATCCTAAAAGATCCCAAAAAAACATGGCAAAGAGACTGTAGTAACGGCGAAAGCAAATGAAAGATATGAATCAAATTCAAGTGTAAAAAGGAAGGAATGCCACTTGGCTAACACAAAAATCCAGCTTCTTCAGGAAATAGAAGTAACGGCTGAAGAATGGAATTCTCGGCCGAGCAATCCATTCCTCGGCCCATGTTTTAATCTATTACAAAAAGTATCTCAGGACAAAACACAAATCATAATACTTGCCCACACTTGCTGAAGTTGCTTCATAAAAATACAAATATCCATTATCTGTTTTGGAGCTAACAAATACAGGAAAAAGGTAAGCTACTGGTCGCGGCCTCTCTTGGGCGCATGGTGAGAAGAAGAAGAACGAAAACGCTCAGGAACAGTGACGCTAATTCTCTGTCCCTCACCTTCACCAACAGCTCCATCACCATCTCTAGCACCGCCGTCACCAGCCCTGGTGCTTCCACCCTCGCTGACCCTAGCACTCTGAGTGACTGACACCGTTGGCACCTGCTCCGCTTCAAGCTGCAAAACATTGTTTGTGGACATTCAGGTTCACATAAAATATGGGACGGAAAGAGAAGAAATCAAAGGATATATACTGCAACTATCCGACTTCGCTGTCGTTGAGCCAAGGCCTCTGCACTCTGGAATGCATGCAACCATTCTTGAACAATATCAGCAGGCACCTACAGAGGAAATAATCACATACATCGCAAAGCAAGGGAAGAACACTGAAGGAAACTAAAGCAGAGTCCGCAGTATTACCTGCTGAACTCCGGTAGGAAGCACGTAGAGCTGCGTAGCACACGGTGTCAACATTAGGCGTTCTTCTTCTCCGTTGGCATTATGGAAAGAGATGAAGTTGGGGGCCCGTGGCCAAACAGGAGGAGCAGCAGCAGTGGTAGCAGTAGGAAGGATCAGCGAGGCCAAACGAAAGGCCGAGTAATCTCCTGCTGTAGACACCTCCCAAACGGGGCATCGCCATACAGATTGATCACGTTTATTTGCTCGATTGGTTGTTTGCTTCATAAAACAAAATCATGGACATTCCCATGGCTAGGAACATCGCCACATGATAGCGGTTATCATCAAAACAGATTCGCCACCCAGTTTATTAAAACTAGGAAAACAGATAGAGATTCTGGGTTCGGGAGCCAAGAGTATAGTAAGGGGAAGGTGTTAGGCACCCCTCTCTGCCCAGCCGTGAGACTGGCCCATAGATATTCAACATAAGACATGTAGATGCTTTGTTTAATTCTAACACATAGTCTATTTATTTAAGCCTTTAAACAGAGAATAAGGTGAGCAAGTGCGATAAGTAAAGCATGCATCAGAAAGCAGGAAACAAAACAAAGCTGTCCCAGGGTAATGGATCCCGCGGCCGGTGAATGGATGTCATGGCCGAGGGATCCTCCTGGTTTGATGTATCGGCCGAGGAATCGAAGCCCCGGTCGACGTTCTTCCTCACACCAGACAGAGACGTTAATAAATAATCAAAACACTACGATTAGTCATGAATACAGTAAGTAAGACAAACCAGAGGCCGTTGGGCCTCACCACCTTGATCCCTCAGTTGCTTGGTTGCTTAGGATTGGGTGTGATTGACTGATTGCTTGATTGAAAACCCTAGGGTTAGGGTTTGAACTTCGGGGTTTGATTGCTGGATTGATGGCGGCCTTCGGGAGGTTAGGGCTTTTGAAGAGAGGTTTGGAGGGAGTATTTGTGCAGAGTTTTGTGGCTTGAATGAGTGATTTTGCTTCTCAATTTCGTGGTTCTTATTTCGGAACCCAAAAGCCCTTTATATAGGCAATTGGTGACTCACTCCGGCCAATCAAATGGCACGATTGCAATTGCAATTGCAATGCAATTCGAACTATTTGTTGTAATCTCTGAACGTAGCCCGAACGCATCGGAGAAGGTAGTTGTAGACACCCCAATTTGGCCTAACGATTATTTCAAGTCCCACCTTGGGACCATCCCGATGATGAAATGGATACAGTGATTGCTGATTGCCTCCTTGAGAACCTTAGGGCTTTCGGTAAGAACTTTGAGCCACTTAGGGGACCCAATTCAGAGCCATATAGCCTTTCAGACAGAAATACAGAAGCCTAGGAGAATCCATTTGTTGGCTGTGACATCGATCCCACAGCCCTAACATCATTTCCTCACCCGAGCAACCTGTTGCTAGCAAAATCTCCCTGAGAGATCAATCCCTCGGCCGCAAGATCTATCCTTCGGCCGAGACATCCATTCATCGGCCGTGATATCCTTTACTCGGCCGCCAGATCGACCTTTTTCAAGACTCTGGAACGTGTTCTGTCAGACGTTTGATCCAATTACACTACCTTCCCGATGCGTTCGGGCTACGCTCAGAGATTGCGACGTAGAGTTAGAGGTGCATTGCAATCGTAATTGCAATCGTGCCATTTGATTGGCCGGAGTGAGTCACCAATTGCCTATATAAAGGGCCTTTGGACTCCGAAAATACACACACGAAATTCATCAGAGTATACACTCTCTCAAGCCACGAAACTCTTTCAAAATACTCTCTCAAATCCACTCCTCAAAAGCCCTAACCTCCTGAAGGCAGCCGTCAATCCGGCGATCAAACCCCGAAGTTCAAACCCTAACCCTAGGGTTTTCAATCAGGCAATCAGTCAATCACATCCAATCCGAAGCAATCAAGCAACTGAGGGATCATGGTGGTGAGGGATCATGGTGGTGAGGCCCAACGGCCTCTGGTTTGTTATATTTATCGTTCTTACGCTTAATCATAACTTTCTGATTATCTGTTAATTGTATATTCTGGTGTGAGGAAGAACACCGACCGGGGCTTCGATCCCTCGGCCGGTATATAAAACCAGTGTGATTACTCGGCCGTGACATCCATTCACCGACCGAGTAATCGATTTCCTGGAACAGCTTTGTTTGCTTTTCTGCTTTCTGACGCATGCTTTACTTATCGCACTGGCTCACCTTATTCACTGTTTAAAGGCTTAAATAAACAGACTATGTGTTGGAATTAAACAAGGCGTCTATATGTCTTATGTTGAACGATTATGGGCCAGTCTCACGACTGGGCAGCGAGGGGTGCCTAACACCTTCCCCTTATTGTACTTTTGGCTCCCGTGCCCAGAATCTCTATCTGTTTTCCTAGTTTTAAAAAACTAGGTGGCGACTCTGTTTTGATGATAACCGCTATCATGTGGCGATGTTCCTAGCCATGGGAATGTCCATGATTTTGGTTTACGAAGCAAGCAACCAATCGAGTAAACAAATGTGATCAATCTGTATGGCGATGCCCCGTTTGGGAGGTGTCTACAGTAGTGTAATTGGATCAAACGTCTGACAGAACGTTCTGGAGTCTGGAAAAAGGACGATCTGGCGGCCGAGTAATGGATGTCACGGCCGAGGAATGGATGTCTCGGCCGAAGGAAAGATCTTGAGGCCGAGGGATTGATCTCTCAGGGAGATTTTCTAGCAACAGATTGCTCGGGTGAGGAAATGATGTTAAGGCCGTGAGATCGATGTTACGGCCGACAGATGGATTCTCCTAGGCTTCTGTATTTTTGTCTGAAAGGCTGTATGGCTCTGAATTGGGTCCTTTTAAGTGGCTCAAAGTTCTTACCGAAAGTCCTAAGGTTCTCAAGGAGGCAATCAGCAATCACTGTATCCATTTCATCATTGGGATGGTCCCAAGGTGGGACTTGAAATAATCGTTAGGCCAAATTGGGGTGTCTACAGATGCCCCTCTTTGACTGAGCTCAGACGGATCGCGAGACATGTTTGAGCAAGAGTCAAAGCTGTAAAAAGCAACTCAATTTGGTCCAACCACTATTCCAAGGGGTTTTCAAAAAAGGTTTTTGTTATGGTCGGGCCGGGAGGCTGCCTACGTATTCCACAGGGGAAATTCAGACCAACCGTAGTTCGGGCAATAAAGAAATAAAAGTTTGAAGGGTTAGAGACAGAAGACGTACCTTTGGGCTTAAAAAGCCGTAGTGCAACGTACCTAGACTGAGCCAGGATTTTGGTGGAAGATAGTTGAAGGAGCGCGGGGCTGCCGGGGGAGTTTTTGCAGAGAGCTTCCTTAGTATTGTAGACACCCCAATCTGGGCTTCCAGATTAGTTTACTTACGGTTTTTGATTCCCCAATGATGAAATGGATCAAGAACACCCCGGGATTGTCGAGTGTTTGAGCTTTGAGTGTTTGAAAAACCCTTGAACCTAACCTAGCCTAAGCCACTTCCAAAAGCCAAAAACCCTATTGATGTGTGCCAGGGCACAATCATTGCGCGCCAGGGCGCAATCATCGTGCGCCAGGGCGCAACCATCGCGCGCCGGGGCGCACCGTCGCGCGACGGTTTGACTCCGTCGCGCGATGGTCAACTGGAGCATTGACCAGCGCGCCAGGGCGCACCATCGCGTGCCAGGGCGCATTGTCGCGCGACAGTTTGGAACCCTCGCGCGACGGTCAAACTGTCCCCATCACCTTTATTCAGATGGGCAGCTTAATTACCAAGTAACCCCCAGCCAGCCTCGTGGCCTCCATTCTTTGAACCAGAGCTACCTTTCCATTAATGGAAGGTGCTCTCCCAATAAATCCCCCCATTTGTTCTCTTTCAAAGGGTGACAAAAAAACCAAGCACAAAGGTTAACAAAAATTTGGCATTACAAAGGGTCTTTGCTTTGTACTCTTTTAAGCTAATAAAAGAGATACAAAGACACCCTAAGAACAAAGCTTGTTCTTCCTCCCCATTTTCACATTTCAATCAAACCTCAAACTCAACCTCAATTCAAAGCTCAAACACTTTTCAAACCTCAAAATCCAAAGGTATATCTCACCTTTGTTCTGCTCTCTGTTCTGATCCCTGAGGGGGGCTGGCAGGGTCAAGGCTGGTAATCAATACCAGTCCTGGCCCTAAAGCTAGCAAGGTTTCAAAAGCCGTGGCCTAGCAAACCCTCGCGCGATGGACCCGAACACTCGCGCGACACTTCTGTCTGCATGAGATTGGTCCACGTGGGGAAGGGATGCTAGCATTTTCTTGTCTTATTCATGTTCATGGCTGTTATATAGTTTTATCTTGATATAGATCACTGTTGATGCATGTAAAAATCAGTTTATTGCTTTTCTTAGAGCTTAAATTGCTAGCTTGCATTTCAATATTTAGTTCTGCTCTGTTGGAGTACCCCTGGGATCATTTTGGACTTGTCTCAGAACCCAGGACGTGCAAAACCAGACACTGGAAGTTCGGCCCATACCCTCGCGCGCTGCTCCCAAACACTCGCGCGATGGTCAAAAGGAGAGTTGACCAGTGCGCCCAGGCGCAGCTATCGCGCGCCAGGGCGCACCATCGCGCGACTGTTTGGAACCCTCGCGCGGCGGTTCCATTCTGTTCCCGATCAGTGGCTGGCCTTGCATGTTTAACTTGGTTTTAGGCTATTATTTTGTCCCCACACTGTTTATGGGGTGTTTTTGTTTTTTTATTAGGCTTTTCAGCTTTTAAACTGTATATTATGACTGCATAAACTGTTTGGTTTGTCCTGGGTGTGCACTGGTCCTTCCAGAGCCCAGAGAGTTTAAACTGTTTGGTTTGTCCTGGGTGTGCACTGGTCCTTCCAGAGCCCAGAAGGTTTGAGAATAAGAGCTGTGGGCTTAGGCTTACTGGCGCGCGCAGGTCTTGTAGTAGCGGGCGCAGGTTTGGTCAGCATGCATTGACTTGATCAGTGCATACTGGTTTCTTCCTGTGCACGACACTCCAAGACAGGAGCTTTCCAGTCTGTTTAAACTCCCACAGGAGTCTGTTCTCATCCTATACTAACTAACTGCTCATCCATGCTATTTTGATCACATCTTGCAAAACGTGTTACAGTCTTAATCCCCGATTAACTGTTCCCCCGCCCTAATTGGCTAAAATTGATTAATAAAAGAAGAATCGCAATGTTTTCAAAATGCCTAAGTAGAGACCGATCTCCGGATTGGGCGAGAGGGGTGCCATAAAACCCTTCCCCTCTCGTAACCTGGCTCCCGAACCCAGATATGGTTATGACGGACTGGTTCCTTAACTTTTTCAAATCAAATAGCACGGCAGGTGCTTCGAAATACGGTTCCTTGGGTGTCGGACCTTCAAAACCCGAGTGGCGACTCTGTATTTTCGAGCGCTTGCCACCTGCGCTCGCGCTCCCTCGATTATCAAAAAAGGGACGCAATGGCGAAAAGGAACGAAATCCTTTCTCTCCAAAGGGCATGCTGCCCACAGTGGCGACTCTGCTGGGGATGATCGAACTAATATTGATCTATACTTAGAGTTTAATACACTTGGGAACAATCCCTTAAAAAGTCTGTCAAAACGGTGAGCTTCGCGCTGCCGAAGGTTGGAATGGTGATTTAACAGGACCTCGTGTCCGGCCATTCTAATCTGGGGCTTTTTCGATTGTTCGCTTGCGTAGTTTCCTCTAAAGATGGACTAAATAAAGTGAGCCAAATTTGAAAAGGCATTTTGCGATTTTGCGATTCTTCTTCTCTTAATCAATTTCTAGCATTCTCATTTGCATCGATGTGGGATAAGCCTCGTTGGATCGTTTTGGCAATCCGGCACGGTTTACCGGAGCCCGGGGACCCCGAATGACCGACAACCTTCGACGATGATGGGTCATGCTACCGTTCGACTGTTACTCTGCTAAAAACGCGGGTAACGGAAGGTATATCTGTGGCCCTAGTCCGAGGAACCCGTTACGAACCAAAACCGACCTTTTGCATATACAGAGCATTAGAACTCTCCAATCTAAGACAGGTACCCGCAGGTTAAGATCTATTTGCATCTAACCCCGTAACTGCCTATGTGTTACTGCTTTCCCTATCGCATGCACTGTACATACACTGTTTTGCGTAGGAGCATGCTTAGGGCTGTTTTGTCTTTCGAGTTTATCTTGCACTGTCTAAGACGTTGTTGGGCCCGATGAGGAGTCGTTCATTCTGTTGAATGTTCGTTATCAATCGCAAAGTCCTTAGTTCAATGAGACTTTGAGAAATCAAAATTTACTACATCCTTGGCTCGTGCCCGTTTAAGGATTCAACCGACAATGTGGAACAACAAAGTGGTGATGTCGTGTCGCTGGCGCCACCCAGGTTGAAGTGCGTTGTCACTATACACCGCCGTGTTCAAAGTTAAGGTGCCATGACATCAACACCGAGTTGTTCCAAATTCAAAGTCGAATCTTCAAAAGGGACTAGCCAAAGATTTAGTCTATTTTGACATCTTTTAGGATCTGTCGATCTACTCAGGGACACATCGCCGAAAAGAATTCTGAGGATTCCAGCAACGTCTGAAACTTGTGAGGCAAACTCGTCTTTTGAACTGTACATGCATACATTCTGTTCTACGTAGGAGCATGTTTAGGGCGGCTTCTAGGTTGTCTCGCTTTCGAGTCTGTCTTATGCTTATTAGGATGCTGCTATGACCCGATGAAGAGCCGTGCATCTCGATAATGCACGTTTTTAGTTTTTCAAAAGTCCTTAGATCAACGAGACTTAGAGAAATCAAACCTTACTAAATCCTTGGCTCATGCCTGATTGCGGATTCAATCAACAATAAGGAACCACAAAGTATTGATGTCGTGATATTGATGTCATTTTGGTTATCGTGCTTCGCACGTACACCGCCCCGGCTAAAGCGCGTTGTCGCTCACGCCACCCCGGTAAAGGTGTCACGCCATCAATACCGAGTTGTTCCAAGTTCAAAGTCGAATCTTCAAAAGGGACTAGTCGAAGACTTAGTCTGTTTTGGCATCTCTTAGGATCAGTTTGATCTATTCAAAGGATATACCCTCGAAAAGAATCTGAGGATTTTGGCAGCGTCCGAACATCATGAGACAGACTTGTCTCTAGTTCTAGAGTCTAGGGTGGACACCGACAACGATGTATGCATTGCATTTTGCTGCAGGAACGCCACTGAGCTTTCTCTTACTTTACTGTCTAGTTTGAAGCCATTGCGCCAAGCAAAAGAGTACCGAAAGGAAGAACCAAACCTACTTGGGAACGTCTTCGGAATCCAATTCAAAGACTTGTCAGGCTCGAAACTCAGTCAGTTGCAACGAAGGCTTCTCCGGGTTCATTGTTGGCCGCCCTACAGTCGGGTTCACCATCGATTTTACAAAGAGTCACGCCGTCGGCTTCCCTTTCTTCAACATCTTCAAGGCCAGCTATGGCAGATCAACCGCTCACTCTGGAAACCATGCTTATGAACCTTCAGGATAGCATCACCGCCATGCAATAGAGGGCAGCTCAGACAGATGCCAATATTGCCCGTTTGAATGACCTTATCCACACTCGCCTTCCACCTCCTCTTGAAGAGGAAGGCGAGGACGATGAGTCCGACCAGGAACAGCCTGTCTTGGTCCCAGATCCGAATCACGAGGGGCGTCTCATTGTTCAACTCAACCCTAAGGAGGCTCGTGCGCCTGCTGCAATCCCGAATCCGGTAGGTGGCAAGCCTATTTTGAATCCGGATATGGCAGCTCTCATGGCCAAGATGGCAAAGCTGGAGGAGGCAGTCTCCAAGTCTGAGAAAATCAGTGCAGGGGGAATTGACTTGGATCGTCTCTGTTTGTACCCTAATGCCAAGCTCCCTGACAAGTTCAAGATGCCTGACTTGGTTAAGTTTGACGGAAGCGGTGACCCCAAAACTCATCTATATGGCTACCATGCCGCAATGAAGCTGTTGGGTGTGGAAAGTGAGGCCATGTCTCAACTCTTCCCTCAAACTCTCTCTGGGCCTGCCTTCCATTGGTTTCTGTCAGTCGACATCTCCAAACGAAGCACTTGGGAAGATATAGGGGCTGCCTTTGTCTCACAGTATAGCTACAACTCTCAACTCAAGATGACTACTCGAGAGTTAGAATCCACAAAGATGGAGGCAAAGGAGTCCTTTGCGGACTTTGTTAAAAGGTGGAGAGCCAAAGCCGCTCTAATGACTGAGCGCCCCAGCGAAAGAGACCAACTCCGCATCATCTCCCGCAATCTTCAGCCAGACTATGCCAGGCACTTGGTACTCGCTCAAGCGACCGCCAACTTTGAGATATTCTTCGATTCTGGCCTAGCCATCGAGGATGCGCTGCAAGCTGGCATTTTGCCAAAGGGTGAATCCTCTTCCTCCACTCAAAAGGTTACGCCAAGGGCTATAAGTGGGAGCGATGCTCCAGCTTCCAACTCCAGTCGTGCCACCGATATCAACCAAATACGAAGTGCTCAAAGCCTCCGATCTCGAACACAACCCCGAAGCTTCTCTGCCTTCGAGGCATCTCTGTCAGCAGTGATGGAGAAACTTGTCAAGTCTGGGCATCTCAAACCTTTGACCCCAACTTTTCCACCCAAAGTCCTTCCGGCCAACTACAATGCCAACCTTTTCTGTGCCTTCCACCAAATGCCTGGCCATCTCACTGATAACTGCTTGCGTCTCCGACACGAGATACAAGATCTAATTGATGATGGCACGGTTCAAGTTCCACCAAAACCCAGCGTCATTTCCAACTCCTTGCCTCAACACGGGTCTGACCCTCTGGTTGGTCAGGTATCTATAACCTCCACTCAGATCAACCCGAGCTCCACCATATTCAACCCTAGCCACTATATCGTCCCAGCAAATCAACCTAAACCCATCGTATCCATCCCGTCCGAACCAGAGGTTAACATGATGGCTGTAGGTTGGGCAACTGAGGTTTTCACTGCCAACATCTGGTTTGACAGTGATGAGGGGCTTGCAAAGGAAAGGACCGTTTGGCTGAGGTCCATCGTTCAAAGGAGCATCGAGTAGGTTTGGCTGAAGAAGCTGAAGAGGCCGAAGTGCTGTTACTTGGGCCTGACACCCGCTGGTTCCTACCTCTTTTGTGGAAGCTATGGGTAGCTTTTTATCAATTGCGTTTTCAAAACCGCGTCTAGTTTGCATTGGCGTCTTGTTTGAGTCTGACACAGAGTCTTTTGCGTTTGTCTAAGTCTAGCTCTGAGTCGGAGGTTGTGCCTCTTGGCCCTCCACGTCGTAGCTTTTGTTTCAAGTTTCGAGTCTGCTGTACTTGGCAACCCCGAGGGTTTTTATGATATGCATCATCTTGCTTCTACATGCTTCGCTGGCTTTTATATAAACTGTGTCGACCCTGACGACGAAGGGATAGATTTCGATGGGATCATTCCCGAGGAAATGTGTTCCCTCGCCGAAAGGGAAGACGAAAGGCATGCTCAGCCTATTAAAAGAAGAAGTAATTCAAATAAACTTGAAAGACAAGTATAACCTCCCAATGGTTCAAAGTTGGTCAAAGCACCGCACCCAGAGGAGCATTGCGCCCGGTTAGATAGGCTTGAAGAATTCATCGACGTCTTGGCATGGTCTCATCAAGTCACGCCTCGCGTTGATCCTAAGACAAAGAAGTATCAATCCCCTGCTACCGGGTGCCAATCCAGAAAGCAGAAGCACAGAAGGCTCCGGGCCTTGTACCATGTTCAAAACAGCAACAGTGGCGTTTTGCCAAGCACAAATGAGAAAATGTACACAACGGCCCGGAGCAAGGCATTTCCAATCGAAGCACTCTTGACCCTGCGTCATCAAAGCTATTTTATCTAGGGCTGCAGCCAAAGGTTCTCAACCTCGACGGCAACAAATTCAATACCATGGTCAACCTGGATCAATTCAAATGTAACTTTTCCCTGTGAGAAGCTCGTTGGGCTGAAAACCCCAAGGGTGGGCAGTTCCAAGCAAAAGTTAGAGCAGCCTGCTAGACCAAAACCTATGAAGGTGGTTTAAGCAAAAATGAATAGGCAATCAATCAAAGCTCGCTAGACCGAAGACCCGAATGGGCGGTACTAGGCAAAAGTTAGAGCGTAAAAGGAGAGGTAAATGCTCGAGAGTTAACCCTTGGCCTGAACTACGTTTTGACCTGATTCCCTAGCTTGGGATACGTAGGCAGTCTCTCTTTGGGACTCGGTCATACTCTGTCGAACCGTGGCCTGAACTACGTTTTGACCTGATTCCCTAGCTTGGGATACGTAGGCAGTCTTTCTTTGAGACTCGGTCACGATCTATCAATTGGATCCATGGTTGACATTTTGGTGCACATCAAAGGTCGAAGAGGATCGAAGATCAAGACAAGCTTCATTGGAGGAACCAGAAGGGGGAAAACCTTCGTCTTTCAATTTTATTACCAAACTGCTTCTTCAATTTACAGGCTGAGCATAAGTCTTAAAAATAATTGAAGCATCAAAAACAGAACGAAATGCTAGAAGCCTTAACAGGCTCACAGTTTATTCTAAGTTCAACAAAGTCTGGTGTAAGCAAACGCAGCGCATTTGTTCAAAGCGATGCGCGTTGGTCTCAAACATGCGCACTCTTCTTGCAGCAGACAGTAGCAGTTAGCTACTACCCTCGAATGTCGTTCCAGGGGCTTTTGCCAAGTCTTGTCATGCTGTACAAGTCATATGGACTTGATGTGACTGCATGGGGGTGTCGGTTTCAGTCCGGGCCTATACGTGTCATAATCTGCGTCTTATGTCCATTTTTGCGACATTTTTCCAGTTTTTCAATCAATTGTCATATCGGGATACTTTTCTCGATTTTGTTTGTACAGGTCTTTGTACCTTTTCCACTTTTCGTAAGTGTCAGTTTCACCTGTTCAGGAATATTGTGAGTTTTGGCACATTAATGCCCAAAATTTCATTATATTCTTTGTGTCTGAGGGTTCGCATTATACCCCGGGACTCTCTCCCCCTTTTCCATTCGAGCTAGGCGAGTCTGTACACATGTGCGCATGTCTGTGTGTCGATTCAAAGCAATTGTCAATGCAAATTAGATATTAGTGGTTAGTTTTTGCATTCTCTTCAACACTTGTAAAAGATAGTCAATAAACTGAAAAACGCAATTGTTACATTGCTACCCTAGTATCCATAATCCACAAGCAGCGGAATCTTTTGAAGCAGCAGGGGCACGTCAGCCCAAGGCCAAGCAAAGCATCTCTGGGGCACACCTGCCCAAGCATCGCAGAAAGGGCACGCAGGCCCAATTCCAGTGCTCAAACGTCAACTGGGGCACGTCCGCCCGTTCAACGTCTTCTTATCTGGGTGCATATCTCAGAAGCACAGACAGTACAGTAATGAGGCTCAGTGGTAGTCCTTAGGTGTCGTTGTCCTTCTAGGAGCCGCCCTAAGCTTGCATCTGCATTTTCAATATTTTATACATGTCATTGCATATTGTGTGTATATCAAATGTTGAACGCAGGAAAAATCCATCAAAACGACAAAGCAAGCCTGCCCGGTATCGAAGGCAGCAAGTAAACAGCCCAGCAGTTGTCACCGATTTCTCCCCAACTGCAGTCCGCCTTGCTTCTATGCATGATATCCACTGTTTGTGCTACTTGGATCAACACAACGACAGCCGGTCCTGTCCAACTTCCAATGGCTCGATCACTTTTTATAGCGATCCGCCAGTTCAAATCAACGACAGCTGGTCCTGTCCAACCTCAACGGCTCGATCACTTTTTATAGCGATCCGCCAGTTCAAATCAACGACAGCTGGTCCTGTCCAACCTCAACGGCTCGATCACTTTTTATAGCGATCCGCCAGTTCAAATCAACGACAGCTGGTCCTGTCCAACCTCAACGGCTCGATCACTTTTTATAGCGATCCGCCAGTTCAAATCAACGACAGCTGGTCCTGTCAATTCCCCCAACGGCTTGATCACTCAGCACAATGATCTCCCCGTCCGCTTTCAACGACAGTTGATCCTGTCAATTCCCCCAACGGCTTGATCACTCAGCACAATGATCTCCCCGTCCGCTTTCAACGACAGCTGATCCTCCCATCCAGGCTTCAACGGTTTGATCATTTATACTGCTGATCCTCCCATCCAGGCTTCAACGGTTTGATCATTTATACTGCTGATCCTCCCATCCAGGCTTCAACGGTTTGATCATTTATACTGCTGATCCTCCCATCCAGGCTTCAACGGTTTGATCATTTATACTGCTGATCCTCCCATCCAGGCTTCAACGGTTTGGTCATTTATACTGCTGATCCTCCCATCCAGGCTTCAACGGTTTGATCATTTATACTGCTGATCCTCCCATCCAGGCTTCAACGGTTTGATCATTTATACTGCTGATCCTCCCATCCAGGCTTCAACGGCTCGATCATTTATACTGATGATCCTCCCTTCCAGTCTTCAACGGTTCGATCATTTATACTGATGATCTGTTCGTTCAAAAATCGAAGCGCGTTGAGGCGTTCTTCAGTCAGTGTTGAGGCATTGGCAAATCGAAGCGTGCTGAGGCGTTCTTCAGTCAGTGTTGAGGCATTGGCAAATCAAAGCTTGCTGAGGCGTTCTTCAGTCAGTGTTGAGGCATTGGCAAATCAAAGCGTCGAGGGTTCTTCAATCGGTGTTGAGGCATTGGCAAATCAAAGCGTCGAGGGTTCTTCAATCGGTGTTGAGGCATTGGCAAATCAAAGCGTCGAGGCGTTCTCAATCGGTGTTGAGGCATTGGCAAATCAAAGCGTCGAGGGTTCTTCAATCGGTGTTGAGGCATTGGCAAATCAAAGCGTGTTGAGGCGTTCTTCGTCGGTGTTGAGACATTGGCAAATCAAAGCGTGTTGAGGCAAACCGTCGGTGTTGAGACATTGGCAAATCAAATCAGCGTTGAGGCATTTAAACCGTCAGTGTTGAGACATTGGCAAATCCAAGCGTGTTGAGGCGTTCTTCAGTCAATGTTGTGGCATTGGCAAACCAAATTCAATCAACAAGCGACGGTCTGTCCGTCCATTCAACCAATCAGGTTCTGTAAGTATGCTTGTCTACTTTGCTAGTATGTTCTGCTCTGGATTGCCTTGAGGGGTGTCTAGAAACCTTTGACGTTACTTGTACCAATTCAATGGTGCTCCAAGTGCCATCAAAGGGGGGCTACTGTAGACACCCCAATCTGGGCTTCCAGATTAGTTTACTTACGGTTTTTGATTCCCCGATGATGAAACGGATCAAGAACACCCCGGGAATGTCGAGTGTTTGAGTTTTGAGTGTTTGAAAAACCCTTGAACCTAACCTAGCCTAAGCCACTTCCAAAAGCCAAAAACCCTATTGATGTGTGCCAGGGCACAATCATTGCGCGCCAGGGCGCAATCATCGTGCGCCAGGGCGCAACCATCGCGCGCCGGGGCGCACCGTCGCGCGACGGTTTGACTCCGTCGCGCGATGGTCAACTGGAGCATTGACCAGCGCGCCAGGGCGCACCATCGCGTGCCAGGGCGCATTGTCGCGCGACAGTTTGGAACCCTCGCGCGCCTGTCCCCATCACCTTTATTCAGCTGGGCAGCTTAATTACCAAGTAACCCCCAGCCAGCCTCGTGGCTGGCTGGCCTCCATTCTTTGAACCAGAGCTACCTTTCCATTAATGGAAGGTGCTCTCCCTATAAATCCCCCCATTTGTTCTCTTTCAAAGGGTGACAAAAAAACCAAGCACAAAGGTTAACAAAAATTTGGCATTACAAAGGGTCTTTGCTTTGTACTCTTTTAAGCTAATAAAGAGATACAAAGACACCCTAAGAACAAAGCTTGTTCTTCCTCCCCATTTTCACATTTCAATCAAACCTCAAACTCAACCTCAATTCAAAGCTCAAACACTTTTCAAACCTCAAAATCCAAAGGTATATCTCACCTTTGTTCTGCTCTCTGTTCTGATCCCTGAGGGGGGCTGGCAGGGTCAAGGCTGGTAATCAATACCAGTCCTGGCCCTAAAGCTAGCAAGGTTTCAAAAGCCGTGGCCTAGCAAACCCTCGCGCGATGGACCCGAACACTCGCGCGACACTTCTGTCTGCATGAGATTGGTCCACGTGGGGAAGGGATGCTAGCATTTTCTTGTCTTATTCATGTTCATGGCTGTTATATAGTTTTATCTTGATATAGATCACTGTTGATGCATGTAAAAATCAGTTTATTGCTTTTCTTAGAGCTTAAATTGCTAGCTTGCATTTCAATATTTAGTTCTGCTCTGTTGGAGTACCCCTGGGATCATTTTGGACTTGTCTCAGAACCCAGGACGTGCAAAACCAGACACTGGAAGTTCGGCCCATACCCTCGCGCGCTGCTCCCAAACACTCGCGCGATGGTCAAAAGGAGAGTTGACCAGTGCGCCCAGGCGCAGCTATCGCGCGCCAGGGCGTAACCATCGCGCGCCAGGGCGCACCATCGCGCGACTGTTTGGAACCCTCGCGCGGCGGTTCCATTCTGTTCCCGATCAGTGGCTGGCCTTGCATGTTTAACTTGGTTTTAGGCTATTATTTTGTCCCCACACTGTTTATGGGGTGTTTTTGTTTTTTTATTAGGCTTTTCAGCCTTTAAAGTATATTATGACCGCATAAACTGTTTGGTTTGTCTGGGTGTGCCCTGGTCCTTCCAGAGCCAGAGAGTTTAAACTGCTTGGTTTGTCCTAGGTGTGCACTGGTCCTTCCAGAGCCAGAAGGTTTGAGAATAAGAGCTGTGGGCTTAGGCTTCTGGCGCGCGCAGGTCTTGTAGTAGCGGGCGCAGGTTTGATCGGCATGCATTGACTTGATCGGTGCATACTTTTTCTTCTGTGCACGACACTCCAAGACAGGAGCTTTCCAGTCTGTTTAACTCCCACAGGAGTCTGTTCTCATCCTATACTAACTAACTGCTCATCCATGCTATTTTGATCACATCTTGCAAAACGTGTTACAGTCTTAATCCCCGATTAACTGTTCCCCCGCCCTAATTGGCTAAAATTGATTAATAAAAGAAGAATCGCAATGTTTTCAAAATGCCTAAGTAGAGACCGATCTCCGGATTGGGCGAGAGGGGTGCCATAAAACCCTTCCCCTCTCGTAACCTGGCTCCCGAACCCAGATATGGTTATGACGGACTGGTTCCTTAACTTTTTCAAATCAAATAGCACGGCAGGTGCTTCGAAATACGGTTCCTTGGGTGTCGGACCTTCAAAACCCGAGTGGCGACTCTGTATTTTCGAGCGCTTGCCACCTGCGCTCGCGCTCCCTCGATTATCAAAAAAGGGCCGCAATGGCGAAAAGGAACGAAATCCTTTCTCTCCAAAGGGCATGCTGCCCACAAGTATTTTGGGGTAGATCAGTACACGGCAGGTGCGTTTGCTTTTCTTGATCATCCTTACTTTGACTGAGAGGAGCTCGGTAGAGTAGCCTATCCTTGCGAATGAGCTGGAAGGAATTAATGTAATGGGGGTGGAATCCAAGCCATCTGCTGGGGATGAATCGGATGCCGGTTAGTTTTGAGATATGGGGGGCGCAAGGCCAGTAACTAGAGCACGGAGCTTTGGGAATGAAGGAACCGAGGCGCGGAGCCGGTTGCAGTCATGAGGTGAGAGCCTGGGGTGATGAAACTGAGGCGTGGAGCCTGCTGTAGTCATGAGGCGAGAGCCTGAGGTGATCGGAGTTTTGAGCTTGATAGAACCGAAGCGCGGAGCTGGTATTGATCATAAGGCGAGAGCCTAAGGTGTCGGAGCTTAGAGCTTGACGTGATTTGAACCGAAGCGCGGAGCTGGTATTGATCATAAGGCGAGAGCCTAAGGTGTCGGAGCTTAGAGCTTGACGTGATTTGAATCGAAGCGTAGAGCTGGTTGCATTCTGATGGTCTGTGCACGGAGCTTTCTCATCATAAGTGTTGGCGTGGAGCCAAAGGATCGAGGCGCTGGATCGATCAATAAAACCGAGGCGTAGAGCCGGTTGATTGCAGGATTGACTTGTTTCATGAGAGATATGTAGAGTGTATATGTGTGATGATGGTTGTTAGATGTGAACAGATATGATGATGCAGACTCGATGTGATGGTGTTGATGCAATTGATGCAATATGTGCACGGGCCCGTGCGTGTGTGTTTGTTTTAAGCTTAGAGCTTCTATCAAGTTCCGGACTTGAGCATTCAGAGCGTAGAGCTCGAGTATTCGGACAGCAGAATCAAAACATTCAAAGTACAGGCTTTGAGCGTCCAGTACGCAGTGGTTGGGCATCCAAGCGTAGAGCTTGAGCATTCAAGTATAGAACTTGAGCATCCAGTACACAGTGGTTGGGCATTCGAAGAGCTTCGCGCATTCAAAATGTTGGATTTTGAGCATTCAGGCTAGAGCCTAAGAATGATGTGTAGACACCCCAATCTGGATCTCCCATTTGTTTTACGATTTTCTTGTTTCCCCGATGATGAAATCGGATCAAACGAGCTTGGATTGGGAATGGATTAAGCTTGGAATGCTTAGAACCTTGTTTGAACCTTTTGAACCCTCTCTGAACCTTCAGTCAAACCCTAGGGTCAGCTTTGACCATCGCGCGATCCTTCATGTTCCTCGCGCGATACTTAGCTTGCCACGTGTGGTCAAAGTCAAACTGTTGACTGTTGACCATCGCGCGATGGTTCCTACCACTCGCGCGACAGTTCCCTCCTGTCCCTATCACAGAATCCAGCTGGACTTGTGATGATTGGGTGTCACATGGGCTGGAACCCCATTTTCCTCAGCTGAATAGGGTTCTGGCAGGCTACACCCTCACAACCACTCCCACTCACCTTGTTGGCTAGCTTCCCCACCAAGTTGTGACCAGCCTTGTTGGCTGGTCCTAAGGCCATGTTTGGTCACTACCTAGCCCTTGCACTCCCCCTATAAATACCCCCCTTCATCTTCCATGTTAAGGGTTCAAAGAAATTGACTAAGAAGTTCACTTGGCATTTTACAAGGCAAACACTAGCTAGCACAAAGTCACCAACCCCAAACCACATCCCAATCTTCCAAACTTAGTGTGTCCATATACACTTAGTTGCAAGACCACACCAATCAATCCAATCCTTTTCCAAACCCTTTTCAAGCAAAGGTATAATATTTAACCTGTTTCTGTTTTGATCCCTGAGGGGGGCTGACAGGGCCAAGGCTGGTAATTAATACCATGTCCTGGTCCTAAAGCCAGCAGAGTTACAAGAATTCGTGGCAGTTACACCTTCGCGTGATAGTCCACCATACTCGCGCGACACTTGTGTCAGCAAGAGAATGAACCTCGTGGGGAAGGGAGGCTAGCCCTTTTCTGTTTTGCAATATATTCATGCCTGTTGTACTTCATTTTGATTTTTAGATCACTGTTATGCATGCAAAAACAAAATACAGTAGCTAGTTTATTTACTTTAAATAGTTTGGAATACCCTTGGGATCTCCTGAACCTGTCTCAGGACCCTAAGCATGCAAAGCAATTCCTGGAAGTCCAGTCATGAATGTCGCGCGAGACTCAAGCTCTGTCGCGCGACAGTTCTGTGATTTCCATGAATAGCCCTTGCATGGGCAACTAGGCCTTTGGTCTCTGTTTTAATACCCCCTCTGTTTAGGGGTTGTGTTTCATTTCATTTGGCTCCTTTTGAAGCAATCTGTAATAATTAGTATTCTTACAGTTCCTTATAAACTGCTTGGTTTGCTTCCTGGGTGTGCACTGGTCCTTCCAGAGCCCAGAAGGGGATGAACTTGGACTGTGGTGAGATGACAACACTCGCGCGAGGGTCAGTGTGTATCGCGCGATGGTCTGCTTGCATGCAGATCTGTTCATGCATGCAAGTTGGCCATCGTGCAGGGCAAATCTGTCCCGAGCCTAGTTTTGGCATTTGATCGCTGTTTTAGGTCTCGTCCCATTTATTATTCGTCATGCCATCCATCCATGCTATCATTTGATCACATCCTACAAATTGTTACAGTTTTCAATCCCCGATTAACTGTTCCCCCGCCCTAATTGGCTAAAATTAATTAAAAGAAGAAGAATCACATAAGTTTTCATAAAAACGCCTAAGTAGAGACCGATCTCCGGATTGGGCGAGAGGGGTGCCATAAAACCCTTCCCCTCTCGTAACATGGCTCCCGAACCCAGATATGGTATGACAGACTGGTTTCCTTCACTTTTTCAAATAAAGCGCGGCAGGTGCTTCGAAATACGATTCCTTGAGTGTCGGACCTTCAAAACTCAAGTGGCGACTCTGTATTTTTGAGTGCTTGCCACCTGCACTCGCGCTCCCTCGATTTCCAAAAAAAGGGCCGCAATGGCGAAAGGAACGGAATCCTTTTTTCCAAGGGCATGCTGCCCACATGATGATGTCTTGATTGTTGGGGCGGCGTAGAGCCTGTTGAGATAGTTGTTACGGCTTCGAGCCAGTTTGAGATAGTGGTTACGGCTTCGAGCCGCTGAGTTGGTGAGATGGTGAATACGGGCGTAAAGCCTGTTGATAATGGGCTTCAAGCCACTGAGGTGGTAGATATGGGCTTCGAGCCGCTGAGATGGTGGATATAGACTTAGAGCCTATTGAAATGGTTGATGAGTATGAGTATAGGCGTAGAGCCTGTTGCTGGGATAGCGAGCGTAGAGCTGCTGAGTTGATGGCTTGGAGCCGCTGAGATGGTAAATATGGGCTTAGAGCCTGCTAAGGTAGTTACGGCTTCGAGCCAGTTGAGATAATGGGCTTAGAGGCATAGAACCGCTGAGATGGTGAATGTGGGCGTAGAGCCGCTATGATAATTGGCTTGGGGCCGCTAGGATGGTGGGCTTGGAGCCACTATGATAATGGGCTGATGTGGGTGAACATGGGCACGGAGCTGCTGAGTATGAATATAGAGCTACTAGTAGTGATAATGAACTTAGAGCTGTTGAGTATTCCATCTTCCATCTTCCACGGGGTTTGATTTGTTCCTCATGCTTGGGATTCTTCTAAGGCTAGTTTCCACATGCTCGAGATGTTTCCAAGGCTAGTTCTGAGTATGCTCGGGATTGTCACCAAGGCTAGTTCTGAGTATGCTCGGGATTGCCCCCAAGGCTAGTTTATTTTTAGTATGCTTAGGATCGTCCCCAAGGCTAGTTTTTTTAGTATGCTCAGGATTATCCCCAAGGCTAGATTCCACATGCTCGGGATTGTCCCCAAGGCTAAATTTCCATTACCTCCACTGCTGGGAGTGCCTTCCGGAGGCCAAATGCCTCTTAGCGACTCAAATGTCTTCTGGTGGCTAAATGCTTTCTGCAAGCTGGCAACATAAACGCTTTCTGGAAGCTAGCAACATAAACTCCTTCTGGAGGGTGCATTGAGTGGAAGCCGCATGATTGTTTTGCTGGCCTGCTGAGCGCGAGGTTGTGCACATGGCGTGGCATAGAGCTATTGAGGTGTGGGCGTAGAGCCGCTGAGCAGCACTCGAGCGTCCTCAATGTTTCGGTAAGCTTCCTGAAAAGTAAAAGGTTTACTTTAGTTCGGAGTTTTAATTTACATGATCAAAAGTGAGTTTTTTTTGTTTTGATTTGCGGGATTAGATCCCTCTTAGCCAGGGGCGTGAATGAGAAGGACCCGTGGTTGGGTCGAAGTTGTTCTGTTTAAAGAAGCTAAGATAACTGTGCCCCCTGTTTAGGCAATGCATGCTTTTTAAACGTCGATTTGATGCCCCTAGCTTTTTATTTGTTTATGCAATCGTGAGATTAACTCCCCTTTTATCCTTGGCAGAGAAATAGGAGACTGGAGGCTCGCGGTGGAGGCAAAGAGGTGCACAAGTGGTTTGTGATGTTCCAAAGCAGACTCGGGAGTTAGTACGCGCTGCTGGTCTTGAGCCGTCTGTTTTGGACCTCAATCTTCCGAAGATGGATTGGTCGTTGATGACCTCGCTGGTTGAAAGGTGGTGGGATACTCCCAACACGTTCCACTTTCCTTTTGTTGGCGAGATGACGATCACGCTAGGTGATTTTTCTTTGCTTACTGGCCTATGAGTAGGTGGAGCTCCTCTTTGGGTTAACCCTAGGCTTTGGGAGCAAGTAGGGGATTTGGAGTGGTTCTTGGGCAAGGTGCCCCCTCTTCACTCGCATGGTCATGTTGACGTCTCTTGGCTAATCAAGACTTTTATGAAGGTTGATATCTTGACTCAGGTGAGTGTTGAGTAGTTGACACGGGCCTTTCTTCTCTACCTCGTTGTTAGTCAACAAGGATAGTTCAGTGCATAAGCAGTCTCTAGCCACTTTGCAGTATTTGGAGGCTGTTTGGGAGCTTGATTGGGGAGCATCTGCCTTGGCCACCTTGTATGGCCTCCTTAGGGCTTGTTCACGGGACAGGACTCTTGGCGGTCACTATCGGGTACTTGAGGTATATCCTTCTTCTTTTCTCGTTGTGATTTTTCCCTTGCTACGAGCGATGGTTGGTGGGGTAATGGAAGCCACTGTCGCCAATTTTGAGCCTTGGCGACGAGTTTTGGACCGATTGACGGTTGACTAGGTACCCCTTGCATTCCTTGTTTTTAGATCTCCATTCCTCTGTGCTGTGGTTGATTTAGACTTTGTTTGTAGGCGAGGTTCGACCCTTGGAGTGGTGTATCAGAGGACACCCCTCTTGCACGTTCCAGGGTTCCGGATTGTACTCGTAGCCTGTTCGAGGGTCCCTTTTGTTAAGCCTGGTACTTATGTGATCGGGTGGCCAGCCAGTGGCGCCCGCGTGCTGAGGATCTTCAGTTTGTTCCTCCTCCTCCTCCGGCGTTGATGAGGTCTACTTCTTTGATGTCTAAAGTAGACTTGGAGAATGCTCAGATCTAGGCGGGTTTGCTTCTTTAGGCAGGTGACTGTATGGAGTACTGCCATTTTTCCTTGGTTCTGCCTGCTGATCCTTCAGTTGCTCTTGTTTGGCCACGGGCCCTTTCCTTTGTCTCCTTCCATTTTGATGACGGAGAAGAGGCGCTTGGTGCTTGCCCCTTGTTTTTCATTCTTTTCCTTGTAGCTTTGAGGCTGAGTGAGCACCAGCTGTCAGTGGGGAGGATAGCCAGCAATCCCCTTCTTCATCTCAGAGATCGTCTTGAAGACGACGTCATGACCAGCTTTAGGATTTTCTTTTTCCTTCCTGTTCATGGTTAGCAAAGAGAGAAGCAGAGACTGTATTTGTATAGTGAAAGCAACCACAGTGATGATTTGGTAGGCAAGCTTTTTGTTCATGTAATGAGAAATGCTTTTTATGCCCCTAGATGTCTTGAGTTTGCATACGATAGTCAGAACATGGCTTTTTGAACAAGTATTTGCTGATAGACAGTAATTTGTGTGAAAATGAAATACTGGCCGAAGAATTGATTACTCAGCTAAAGAATCGATGTTGCGGCCGATGTATATGTTATTCGGCTGTTACTTTGATTTTTTGAAGGTAGATTTTGTTTCGGCCAAGTGGCATCCTTTTTTCTCTCCCTTCTTATGCTTGGTTTTGGTTTTCCTGCCTTTGCTTTTGCCATGTTCCATAGTCTGATTGCCAAACTCGAGAGTTTTGAGGTATCATACTCATTGCGTTGATGACTTTTTGGGTTAGAGGGGATGAACTATAATTCTTGTGTCTATTGCTGTTGCCAATTCTTCGAGAAAAGCATACTCATCTTTTGCGAGCTCAATACGCAGTGTTAGCTATGCCTATCATTGAGTACAAATCTGTTGATGTTTTTCCTTCTCTCCAAATGTTTAGGCCGCATCTCGATGAGAGATTGCCTACGTTTCCCTAATCAAGGAATCAGGCCTTTTACGTAGTTCCAAAATCATCACCTTTGAGGTTGAGTTTTCATTCTTGGTTTTTCTTCTCACAAGCTCTTGATTTTGCCTAGGTTACCTAATGGAGGTTGAGTCCCTAGCGAGCTTTTCTTTGAATGCCTTAACTTTTGCCTAGGCTGCATTTTTGCATTTTCTTGCCCTAGCAGGCTTTGCTCTTACTTTTGCTTGGGTTTTCAGGTTACCCAACGAGCACTTCTCTCAAGAGGGTTTCTGCGTTTCGGAGAAGAATTTGATGGAGATATTTTTCTAAATCTCCCTTGTGTTTGTACCTTCATAATGAGCGAGCTAACCCTAAGTGTTCTTGCGGAGATAGTGTCTTCTTTCTAAGTTTTGACAAAAACCTAGTTTCTTAAGCAACTAAAGTTCATCCTTTCCTTCCTTTTTTTCAGCGACACAAGGAACTTGATTCCTTGAAATTTCCCTTGTTTGGCAAAGAGACTATAGTGTATTTCCCCGAGCCAATACGACGTAATCAGAACCAGCCTTGGGGGCATATCCAAGCATAAGGTAGCTCTCTCTCCACAAACTGCTGGCCAAAACTCTTAATACAGCAAATCAAGACACTCAGCAGCTCTGCTATTCACCATTACCCGTGTCCATGTTCACCCATATCAACTCACCTAGCAGCTCTACGCTTGCCATTCCAGCGACCGTACAACCATCAACTCACTCAGCGGCTCTATGCCTATGCTCACTATCACTCAGCGGCTCTACGCCCGCGCTAGTTATCACTCAACAAGCTCTAAGCCCAATCACCGTCAGCAGCTCCACGCTCGCTATCTCTGCGGCTCTAAGCCCACTATCTCAACTGGCTCTAAGCCATAGCAATTACCTCAACTGGCTCGAAGCCGTAACAACCATCTCAGCGGCTCAAGGCCCATTATCATAGCAGCTCTACGCCCGTGATTCACCGTTTCTGTCACTCAGCGGCTCCAAGCCCACTATCTCAACTGGATCTAAGCCGTAACAACCATCTCAGCAGCTCTACACCCTCACCTATCAATTCAGCGGCTCCAAGCCCATTATCTCAATTGGCTCGAAGCCGTAACAACTATCTCAACAAGCTCTAAGCCACCCCAATCAACAAGACATCATTCTCAGGCTCTACGCCTGGATGCTCAAAATCTAACATTTTGAATGCTCGAAGCTCTTCGAATGCCCAACCACTGTGTACTGGATGCTCAAGTTCTACACTTGAATGCTCAAGCTCTACGCTTGGATGCCCAACCACTGCGTACTAGATGCTCAAAGCATGTACTTTGAATGCTCGGATTCTGCCGTCCGAATGCTCGAGCTCTACGCTCTGAATGCTCAAGTCCGGAACTTGATAGAAGCTCTAAGCTTAAATCAAACACACACGCACGGGCCCGTGCACATTTGCATCAATTGCATATCGAGTCTGCATCATCATATCTGTTCACATCTAACAAACCATCATCACACATATACACTCTGCATATCTCTCATGAAATAGGTCAATCCTGCAATCAACCGGCTCTACGCCTCGGTTTTATTGATCGGTCCAGTACCTCGATCCTTTGGCTCTACGCCGAAACTTATGATGAGAAAGCTCCGTGCACAGACCATTAGAATGCAACCAGCTCTACGCTTCGGTTCAAATCATGTCAAGCTCTAAGCTCCGACACCTCAGGCTCTCGCCTTATGTTCAATACCAGCTCCGCACTTCGGTTCTATTAAGCTCTAAGCTCCGACACCTCAGGCTCTCATACCAGCTCCGCGCTTCGGTTCTATCAAAGCTCAAAGCTTCAAATCTCCAATCCCCTTAGGCCCTTGCCTCATGACCACAGCAGGCTCCACGCCTCAGTTCTATCACCTCAGGCTCTCGCCTTATGACTACAACCGGCTCCGCGCCTCGGTTCCACCACGTCAGAAACGATCACTCTCCAGGCTCTCGCCTCATGACTACAACCGGCTCCGTGCCTCGGTTCCCTCATTCCCCAAAGCTCGGTGCTCTAGTTACTGGCTGCGCGCCCCCCATATCTCAACAACGGCGTCCGATTCATCCCCAGCAGATGGCTTGGATTCCACCCCAATTACATCAATTCCTTCCAACTCATTCGCAAGGATAGGCTACTCTACCGAGCTCCTCTCAGTCAAAGTAAGGATGATCAAGAAAAGCAAACGCACCTGCCGTGTATAGATCTACCCCAAAATACTAAGGAAGCTCTCCGCAAAAATTCCCCCGGCAGCCCCGCGCTCCTTCAACTATCCTCCGACAAAACCCTTGCTCAGTCTAGGTACGTCGCACTACGGCTTTTTAAGCCTGAAGGTATGTCTTCTATCTCTAACCCGCCAAACTTTATATTTTTCTTTATTGCCCGAACTACGGTTGGTCTGAATTTCCCATGTGGAATACGTAAGTAGCCTCCCGGCCCGACCATAACAAAAACCTTTTTCAAAAACCCCTTGTAATAGTGGTTGGACCAAATTGAGTTGCTTTTTACAGCTTTGACTCTTACTCAAACATGTCTCGCGATCCGTCTGAGCTCAGTCAAAGAGGGGCATCTGTTGACACCCCAATTTGGCCTAACGATTATTTCAAGTCCCACCTTGGGGACCATCCCGATGATGAAATGGATATAGTGATTGCTGATTGCCTTCTCGAGAACCTTGGGACTTTCGGTAAAAACTTTGAGCCACTTAGAGTGTAGACACCTCCCAAATGGGGCATCGCCAAACAGATTGATCACGTTTGTTTGCTCGGTTGGTTGCTTGCTTCGTAAACCAAAATCAGGGACATTCCCATGGCTAGGAACATCGCCACATGATAGCGGTTATCATCAAAACAGAGTCGCCACCCAGTTTATTAAAACTGGGAAAATAGATAGAGATTTTGGATAAGGGAGCCAAGAGTACAATAAGGGGAAGGAGCTAGGCACCCCTCTTTGCCCAGTCGTGAGACTGGCCCATATTCGTTCAACATAAGACATGTAGATGCTTTGTTTAATTCTAACACATAGTCTTTTTATTTATTCCTTTAAACAGTAAGTAAAGTGAGCCAGTGCGATAATCGAAGCATGCGTTCAGAAAGCAGAAAAAGCAAACAAAGTTGTTCCAGGAAATCGATTACTCAGCCAGTGAATGGATGTCACGGTCGAGTAATCACACTGGTTTTATATACCGGCCGAGGGATCGAGGCCCCGGTCTGTGTTCTTCCTCACACCAGACAAAAGATTAATAGATAATCAGAAAGCCGTTATTAAACGTAAGAATGATAAATAAAACAAACCAGAGGCCATTGGGCCTCACCACCTTGATCCCTCAGTTGCTTGATTGCCTCGGATTGGGTGTGATTGACTGATTGCTTGATTGAAAACCCTAGGGTTAGGGTTTGAACTTCGGGATTTGATCGCCGGATTGACGGCTGCCTTCGGGAGGTTAGGGCTTTTGAGGAGTGGGTTTGAGAGAGTATTTTGGCAGAGTTTTGAAGCTTGAGAGAGTGTGTACTCTGATAATTTCGTGTGTTTATTTTCGGAGTCCAAAGGCCCTTTATATAGGCAATTGGTGACTCACTCCGGCCAATCAAATCACGAGATGGCAATTGCAATTGCAATTGCAATGCACCTCTAACTCTACGTCGTAATCTCTGAGCGTAGCCCGAACGCATCGGGAAGGTAGTGTAATTGGATCAAATGTCTGACAGAACACGTTCCAGAGTTTGGAAAAAGGTTGATCTGGCGGCCGAGTAAAGGATCACACGGCCGAGCAATGGATGTCTCGGCCGAAGGATAGATCTTGCGGCCGAGGGATTGATCTCTCAGGGAGATTTTGCTAGCAACAGGTTGCTCGGGTGAGGAAATGATGTTAGGGCCGTGGGATCGATGTCACGACCGACAGATGGATTCTCCTAGGCTTCTGTATTTCTGTCTGAAAGGCTGTATGGCTTTGAATTGGGTCCTCTAAGTGGCTCAAAGTTCTTACCGAAAGTCCTAAGGTTCTCAAGGAGGCAATCAGCAATCACTGTATCCAATTCATCATCGGGATGGTCCCAAGGTGGGACTTGAAATAATCGTTAGGCCAAATTGGGGTGTCTACATAGAGGACCCCATCCAGAGCCATACAGCCTTTCAGACAGAAAATACAAAAGCCTAGGAGAATCCATCTGTCGGCCGTGACATTGATCTCACGACCTTAACATCATTTCCTCACCCGAGCAACCTGTTGCTAGAAAATCTCCCTGAGAGATCAATCCCTCGGCCGCAAGATCTATCCTTCGGCCGCAACATCCATTGCTCGGCCGCCAGATCGTCCTTTTTCAGACTCTGGAACGTTCTGTCAGACGTTTGATCCAACTATGCTACTTCCCCGATGCGTTTGGGCTACGTTCAGAGATTACAACGAAGAGTTCGAATTGCATTGCAATTGCAATCGTGCAATTTGATTGGCCGGAGTGAATCACCAATTGTCTATATAAAGAGGCCTTTGCACCACAAAATTCAAAAGTGAAATCACCCTCTCAAGCCACGAAACTCTGGACAAATACTCTCTCAAACCCCTCTCTGCAAAAGCCCTAACCTCCCGAAGGCAGCCACCAATCCGACGATCAAACCCCGAAGTTCAAACCCTAACCCTAGGGTTTTCAAAGAGGCAATCAATCAATCACTATCAAATCCGAAGCAATCAAGCAACTGAGGGATCAAGGTGGTGAGGCCCAATGGCCTCTGGTTTGTTTTACTTATCGCATTTATGATTAATCGTAGCATTTAGTCATCTACTAACTTTTCTGTCTGGTGTGAGGAAGAACATCGACCGGGGCTTCGATCCCTCGGCCGATATATCAAACCAAGAGGATCCCTCGGCCGTGACATCCATTCACCGGTCGCGGGATCCATTACCTTGGGACAGCTTTATTTGTTCTGCTTTCTGATGCATGCTCTACTTATCGCACTGGCTCACTTTGCTTACTGTTTAAAGGCCTAATTAAACAGACTTTGTGTTAGAATTAAACAAAGCATCTACATGTCTTATGTTGAATAATTATGGGCCAATCTCACGGCTGGGCAGAGAGGGGTGCCTAACACATTCCCCTTACTGTACTCTTGGCTCCCGTACCCAGAATCTCTATCTGTTTTCCTAGTTTTAATAAACTGGGTAGCGACTCTATTTTGATGATAACCGTTATCATGTGGCGATGTTCCTAGCCATGGGAATGTCCATGATTTTGGTTTATGAAGCAAGCAACCAATCGAGCAAACAAACGTGATCAATCTGTATGGCGATGCCCCGTTTGGGAGGTGTCTACAAGTATGAATTTTTGTAACCCTTTTAATGGAAGACAAAGGAGGGGTATATATAGGGGGATGAGAAAATGGTGTATGGAGAAGATACAACCAGCCAACAAGGGTTGGTTTGGCTTGGTGGCTAGGTTTCCACCTTTGGAAAGGTTGGTAGGAGATATGAGGGATGTGGACACCTCTTGTCCGAATACTGCTTTTCAGGCAAAATGGAAGCTTCCAATGCACTGTACTCCCCTGATAATGACTTTTGCACGCTAAATAAAGCAAGTTTGACCAGACGCTGACCAGCGCGCGCGAGTCTGGGACATGCACGCACGAGTCAAAGCCATCCAAAGCTGATCCATGGTCAAACCTGACCATTTGACCAATACCTAGCACTTTGACCCACGCGCATTAGGTCTCAACCAACGCGTGCTAGTTGGGTTTTGGTAGGTTTGAGGGTTAGGTTTGGTTCAAAAGGGGTGTCAAACACTCAAAGCTCAAACATGCTATCATTCTTGGGGAGTTCTTGATCCGTTTCATCATTAGGGAATCAAAAATCGAAAGTAAACTAATCTGGAAACCCAGATTGGGGTGTCTACAGTAGCCCCTCTTTGACGGCACTTGAAGCACCATCGACTTGGTACAAGTAACGTCAAAGATTTCTAGACACCCCTCAAGGCAATCCAGAGCAGAGAATACTAGCAAAGTAGACAAGTAAACTTAAGGAACCTGATTGGAGAAATGGACGAATGGTCCATTGCTAGGGATAGAAGTAGAATTGGACGATTGCATTGCCGCTTGTTGATCAAATTTGGACAGGATAGGCTGTCGCTGCAGATGTGGACGGGGGCACGCAGTCGTTGCTGGGGATCAAGCTATCCTCAGCACAAAGCATTCCAACAAACATGGGTAGGTCGTGTCAGGTAGGTTGAATTCCATCTGTTGGGAATCAGAGCCAATCTCCTTATCAAAGACCATCTGAGACAGAGCAATAAGGCTGCTGGAAGATGCGCTTGTGGCTAGACTGAAGTAGAGGTGGTTGTTCGGGAAAGGCCAAGGCGGACTCTCCTGGGGAACAATTAGTTGCGGATGAACGGACCATCGGATGATATTCTGATCGTCGTTGATGATATGGCCGATCATGGTTGATGGACTGAAACGGACGATATGGCTGATCGTTGTTGATGATATGGCTGATCATTGCTGAATGATTGAAATGGACGATATGGCTGATCGTCATTGAATTGGAAGGGCGGATCACTATACAAAATGATCGAGCCATGGAAAATCGGACAGGACTAGCTGTCGTTGATTTGAAAGGGCGGATCACTATACAAAATGATCGAACCATTGGAAATTGGACAGGATCGATTGTCGTTGATTTGAAAGGGTGGATCACTATACAAAATGATCGAGCCATTGGAAATGGGACAGGACCGGCTGTCGTTGATGGATGGAAACAGACGACATGGCTGAATGTCGTTGATGATATGGCTGATCATCACTGATTGATGGAAATGGAGATGAGGGAGAACTCTAACTCCTTTGTGAACAAATAACTTCCGGCTCCGCAGGATCGCATCCTTTGGTTTACAAACCGAGATTAGGGAGATTTCCATTGCCTTTGCTAACAAACAACACCGGCTCCGCAGGATAGCATATTTTGGTTTACAAACCGAGATTTGGGAGATTTCCATTGCCTCCGCTAAACAAATTGAAACAAAACCACAGGAGATTGCATCGCATCCTTCGATAAGCAAATTGAGGATGAGGGAGACTTCATCGCATCCGCTGACCAACGATAACAAAAGCGCAGGAGATTGCATCGCATCTTTCGATAAACAAATCGAGAGTTAGGGAGATTTCCATTGCCTCCGCTGACCAACGATAACAAAATCGCAGGAGATTGCATTGCATCCTTCGGCAAACAAATCGAGAGTTAGGGAGATTTCCATCGCCTCCGCTAAACAAACAAAATCAATGCTGCAGGAGATTTCATCGCATCCTTCGGCAAACCAAGATGTGATGGCAACCACTCGGGCATAACTCCCACAAATTGGCTACCTTCCTGCTTCCAATATTTGATATACACAATATGCAATGATATATACTATATGAATGCATGATATATACTATATGAATGCACAAATTGAAAATGCAGATGCAAGCTAAGGGCAGCTCCTAGGAGGAGGACGACGCCTAAGGACTGCCATTGAGCCCCATTACTTCACTGTCTTTTGGATAGGCGTTGAGCGGGCTGACGTGCCCCTTGTTGACATTTAATAGTGGCATTGCGCCTGCGCACCCTTCCTTGATGCTAGGGCAGATGTGCCCCAGAGATGCTTTGCTTGGCCTTGGGCCGACATGCCCTTGCTGCTTCAAGAGATTCCACTGCTTGCGGATTACAGATGCTAGGGGTAGCAATACAAAAATTGCATTTTCCGGTTTATTGATTTCCTTTGGACAATGTCTAAAAGAACGCATAAACCAACTGCTAATATCTAGCTTGCATTG
Organism: Rhododendron griersonianum; assembly: GCA_018127125.1. NCBI lineage: Eukaryota > Viridiplantae > Streptophyta > Magnoliopsida > Ericales > Ericaceae > Rhododendron > Rhododendron griersonianum. The sequence continues at coordinate 5,955,427 of CM030798.1, read as the reverse complement.
ACAAGTGAACTGAATCAACAAACAAACATGCGCACACATACAAACTCACCTAGCTCGAATGAAAAGGGAGAAAAAGCCCCAGGATACGACACGGACCCTTTAGACATGCGAAATACAAATGAAATTTTGGGCATTAGATAGGTGAAATTGACACTTGCGAAAGGTACAAAAGGTACAAAGACCTGTACGAACAAAAAAAATCGAGAAAAGTATCCCGACATGACAAATGGACTGAAAAACTGGAAAAATGTCACAAAAACGGACATAAGATGCAGATGATGACTCGTATAGGCCTAGACTGAAACCGACACCCCCATGCAGTCACATTAGGTCCATATGACCTGCACGGCATGACAAAACTTGGCACAAGTCCCTTGAATGACATTCGAGGTGCGTCGAACTTGAGACGAAAAAAAAATGATAAGTTGGAGGCAATGACTGCCTGCTTCTGTCTGCTGTTGGAATTGAAGAGGCGTGTGCAGGTTTGAGACCAACGCGCATCACTTTGAACAAGCATGCGTGAAACTCAAACTAGCACGCGTGACTACAAGTCTACTTCAACTGCTCACACAGACTTCGCTGAACTTAGAATAAACTGTGAGCTGTGAGGCCTCGCAAGCATTTTGTTCTGTTTTTCATGCTTAATCTGTTTCTTTTAAGGCTTTGCTCAGCTTTTTGTAATCGAAATAGCAATTTGCATTAAACTTGAAAGATGAAAGGTTTCCCCTTTCTGTTTCTTCAACGAAGCTTGTCTTGTACTTGACCCTTCTCGACCCTTGGCGTGTACCAAAACGTCAACCATGGATACAATTGATAGATCGTGACCGAGTCTTGAAGAGAGACTGCCTACGTATCCCATTCTGGGGAATCAGGTCAAAACATAGTTCAGGCAAAGGTTACTCGTGTGTTTTACCTCACTTTTTACGCTCTAATTTTTGCCTAGAACCTCCTTCTCAGGTTTTCGGTCTAGCGAGCTTTTGAATATGTGCCTGTTTACTTTTGCCTAGACACCTTCATAGGTTTTTGGTCTAGCAGGCTGCTCTAACTTTTGCTTGGAACTGCCCACCCTTGGGGTTTTCAACCCAACGAGCTTCTCTCAGGGAAAAGTAACTTTTGAATTGATCCAAGTTGACCCAGGTATTGAATTTGTTACCGTCGAGGTCGATGATCTTTGGCCGCAGCCCCAGATACAATGGCTTTGATGACGCAGGGTCAAGAGTGCTACGGTTGACATGCCTTGCTTCGGGCCATTTTGTACACTTTCTCACTTGTGCTTGGCAGAACACCGCTGCCGTTGCTTTGAACATGGTACAAGGCCTGGAGCCTTCTGAGCTTCTGCTTTCTGGCTTGACATCTGGTAGCAGGGGATTTGATGCTTCTTATCTCAGGATCAACGCGAGGTGCGTCTTGATGAGACCACGCCAAGACGTCAATGAATTCTTCGAGCTTGTCTGACCGGGCGCAATGCTCCTCTGGTGACAACTTTGAACCAATGTTAGAACTATCCAGGGGTCTACCTCATCTTTCAAGTTTATTTGAAACAACTTCTTCTTTTAATAGGCTGTGCATGCCTTTTGTCTTCCCTTTCGACGAGGGAACACATTTCCTTGGGGATGTTCCCATCGAAATCTATCCCTTCCTCGTCAGGGTCGACACAGTTTATTCAAAAGCCAGCGAAGTACTTTTAGAAGCAAGATAATGCAAATCAAAAAACCCTCGGGGTTTGCCAAGTACAGCAGACTCAAAACTTGAAATGAAAGCTATGACATGGAGGGCCAAGAGGCACAATCTCCAACTCAGAGCTAGACCTAAACAAACTCAAAAGACTTCGTGTTAGACTTAGACAAAATGCCAATGCAAACTAGATGCGGTTTTGAAAATGCAGTTTTAAAAACTACCCTTAGCTTCCACAAAGAGAGGGGTAAGGTCCTTGAGGGTGTCAGGCCCAAGCAATAGCACTTCGGCTTCCTTAGCTTCTTCGACCAAACCCACTTGAGAGAACTTCTTGAACAATAGCTCCAAGCTTTCATGATTGAAAGACCTCAGCCAGTTAGTCATCTCCTTTGTAAGCGAAGGTGTAATAGCCCCGGCAGATGTTCCCAAGCAGGTTTGGCTCTTCTTTTTGGTACCTTCTTCGATGGTGCAATGGCACAAAGCTTTGACAGCAAAGTAATGTGGAAGCTCAGTGATGTCCCTTCAGCAGTTATTGAAAGAATTGAAAGAACGAAAATGCGCATGTCATTGTCGTCGGTGTCCTCCTAGACTCTAGAACTAGAAATGAGTTCGTCTCATGATGTTCAAACACTGCCAGAATCCTCGGAAATCCTTTCGAGGGTGTATCCTTTGAAAAGATCAAATGATCCTAAGGGATGTCAAAATTGACTAAGTCTTCGACTTTTCCTTTTTCGAAGTTTCAACTTTGAACTTGGAACAATTCGGTATTGATGGCGTGACACCTCAACCGGGGTGGCGTGAGCGACTTCGCGCTTTTAGCCGAGGAGGCCGTAAGTGACTTCACACTTGTAACCTGAATGACATCAGCATCACGATATCAATACTTCGCGGTTCCTCATTTTTGGTTGAATCCTCAATCGAGCATGAGCCAAAGATTTAATAATGTTTGATTTCCTGAAGTCCCTGTGATCTAAGGACTTTGAAAATTGACAAACGTGCACCATCGAGATGCACAACTCTTCATCGGGTCATAGCAGTGTCCTAATAATCTTAAGACAGACTAGACAGAACGAGAACCTAGAAGCCGCCCTAAACATGCTCCTACGCAAGACGGAAGGTATGTACAGTGCCAGAGACGAGTTTGCCTCACGAATTTCAGACGTTGTCGGAATCCTCAGAATTCTCTTTGGCGATGTGTCCATGAGTAGATCGAAAGATCCTAAAAGATGTCAAAATAGACTAAATCTTTGACTAGTCCCATTTGAAGCTTCAACTTTGAACTTGGAACAACTCGGTATTGATGACATGGCACCTTAACCTTGAACTCCGTGGTGTATAGTGACTTTGCACCTCAACCTGGGTGGCGCCAGTGACACGGCATCATTACTTTGTTGTTCCTTATTTTCGGTTGAATCCTCAATTGGGCATGAGCCAAAGACTTAATAATGTTTGATTTCCCGAAGTCCTTGTGATCTAAGGACTTTGAAAATTGACAAACGTGCACCATCGAGATGCACGACTCTTCATCGGGTCATAGCAGTGTTCTAATAATCTTAAGATAGACTCGAAAGAATGAGAACCTAGAAGCCGCCCTAAACATGCTCCTACGCAAGACGGAATGTATGTACAGTGCTAGAGATGAGTTTGCCTCATGAATTTCAGACGTTGCAGGAATCCTCAGAATTCTTTTCGGCGCTGTGTCCCTGAGTAGATTGACAGATCCAAAAAGATGTCAAAATACACTAAATCTTCGACTAGTCCCATTTGAAGCTTCAACTTTGAACTTGGAACAACTCGGTATTGATGACATGGCACCTTAACCTTGAACGTCATGGTGTATAGTGACTTCACACCTCAACCTGGGTGGCGCTAGTGACATGGCATCATTACTTTGTTGTTCCTTATTTTCGGTTGAATCCTCAATCGGGCATGAGCCAAGGATGTAGTAAATTTTGATTTCCCAAAGTCTCATTGAACTAAGGACTTGGCGATTGATAATGAACATTCGACAGAATGAAAGACTCCTCATTGGGTCCAACAACGTCTTAGACAGCGCAAGACAAACTCGGAAGAAACAACCACCTTAAGCATGCTCCTATGCAAAACAGTGCATGTACAGTACATGAGATAGGGAAAGCGGTAACACATAGACAGTATAAGGGTTTATATGTAAAACAGATCTTACCCTGTAGGTACCTGTCCTAGTTTAGAGAGTTCTAGTGCTTTGTATATGCAAAGGCCGGTTTTGGTTTGTAACAGGTTCCTCGGACTAAAGCCAAGATATACCTCCCGCTGCCCGCATAACCGCAGAGCAACAGTCAAATGGTAGAATGACTTATCATCGTCGAAGGTTGTTGGGTATTCAGGGTCCCGGGCTCCGATAAACCGTGCTGGATTGCCAAAACGCTTCAACGAGGCTATCCCACATCGATGCAAATGAGAATGCTAGAAATTGATTAAGAAGAAGAAGAATCAAAAAATCACAAAATGCCTTTTCAAATTTGGCTCACTTTATTTAGTCCATCTTTAGAGGAAACTACGCAAGTGAACAATCGAAAAAAGTCCCAGATCAAATTGGCCGGACACGAGGTCCTGTTAAATCACCATTCCAACCTTCAGCAGCGCGAAGCTCACCATTTTGACAGACTTTTAGAGGATTGTTCACAAGTGTATTAAACTCTAAGTGTGGATTAATATTGGTTCGATCATCCCCAGCGGAGTCGCCACTGTGGGCAGCATGCCTTTAGAAAGGATTCCGTTCCTTTCTAAAAGAGGCCCTCGGATTGAGGGAGCGCCAGCGGATGGGGCAAGCGCTCGGAATACAGAGTTGCCACTCGGGTTTAAAGATCCGACACCCAAGGAACTGTATTTCGAAGCACCTGCCGCGCTATTTGATTTGAAAAAGTGAAGGCACCAGTCCGTCATAACCATATCTGGATTTGGGAGCCAGGTTATGAGAGGGAAGGGTTTTAAGGCACCCCTCTCGCCCAATCTGGAGATCGGTCTCTACTTAGGCATTTTGTTAAATTATTGGGATTCTTCTTTTATTAATCAACTTTTAGCCAATTAGGGCGGGGAATAGATTAACGGGGATTAAAACCGTAATAATTTGCAACATGTGATTGGAATAACATGGATGTGAAAGCAGTAAATAGGATAAAACCAGGTTCTATTCAGAAGAGCAAACCCGGTGCACTGTACCAAATTTGATGTGCACAGGAAGGAACTTGCCTGCACTAATCGAAGCCACTGGAAGTAGTTCCAACCTGCGCGCGCCAATAGACAACATGTGCGTGGGGGTGTGCTTTTCTTACAGGCTCTGTTTTTATCCTCCTCTGGGCTCTGGAAGGACCAGTGCTCACCTAGGACAAACCAGGCAGTTATAGTAGTTACACTACACAGTTTAAAGGCCGAGAAGCCCTATAAATTAACAAAACACCCCATAAACAGTGTGGGGGACAAAATAGTGACCTAAGGCCAAGTTACCCATGCAAAGGCCAGCCACTGGTCATAGGTCAACATGCACACGCGGGTAAGCCACAGGCCCGCGCGAGTTCAGGCCTAGAAATCATTGCTTGGTTTTACGTGTTTCTGGGTTCTGAGACATGTTCAGAGAAGCCCCAGGGGTATTCCATAACAACAAAAATACAAATTGAACTAAAACTAGCAGTTCTAACAAAGGAAAGCAGTAGACTAATTTTTATTATGCTTGCAGTAACCTATAGACAAAGTAGAACATAAAGAATAAGACCCCAGGCCCCATGCAAAATCTGCGCGCGAAGCCACAGAGTGGCGTGCGCGTGCTAACGACCGGCACGTGCTGGTCCTTGCCACTACGGTTTTTGAAACCTTGCCAGCTTTAGGGCCAAGACTGGTATTGATTACCAGCCTTGACCCTGCCAGCCCCCCTCAGGGATCAGAATAGAGAGCAATACAAATGTGTTATACCTTCGATTTTTGAGTTTGAAAGGTATTTGAGCTTTGAGGTTGTATGAGGTATTTGAGTGAGAACAAGCTATGTTATTGGGTGCCTTTGTATCTCTTTAGTTTGCTTAAAAGAGTACAAAGTGATAACCCTTTGAGTATGAATTTTTGTAACCCTTTTAATGGAAGACAAAGGAGGGGTACATATAGGGGGAGGAGAAAATGGTGTATGGAGAAGATACAACCAGCCAACAAGGGTTGGTTTGGCTTGGTGGCTAGGTTTCCACCTTTGGAAAGGTTGGTAGGAGATATGAGGGATGTGGACACCTCTTGTCCGAATACTGATTTTCAGGCAAAATGGAAACTTCCAATGCACTATACTCCCTGATAATGACTTCTGCACGCTGAATAAAGCAACTTTGACCAGACGCTGACTAGCACGCGCGAGTCTGGGACATGCGCGCAAGAGTCAACGCCAAAGGTTGACCAGCGTGCGCCAGTTGTGGACTAGTGCATGCGAGTCCAAACCATCCAAAGCTGGTCCACGGTCAAACCTGACCATTTGACCAATACCTGGCACTTTGACCCATGCGTACTGGGTCTCAACTAACACGTGCTAGTAGGGTTTTGGTAGGTTTAAGGTTTAGGTTAGGTTCAAAAGGGGTGTCAAACACTCAAAGCTCAAACATGCTATCATTCCCGGGGAGTTCTTGATCCGTTTCATCATTGGGGATTCAAAAACCGAAAGTAAATTAATCTGGAAGCCCAAATTGGGGTGTCTACATAGGGCAACCTGAATAAAAGAAGGATTTTGGGGTATTCCCCTTCGAAGAAGAATGATAATGTTCTTCAAACCAATTTTCTCAAGATCGTCTGATTTATGAGCCAACATCCTAGTGGTCCAAATCTTCCAATCCTTATCTAAAGTAGGCCAACAAGGGAAAGATTTTTTCGAATAATTTTGCTAGTCGTTATCTGAACAAGCTCGAATGTCAGATCCTCCTAACCGAGGATAATACAAAGATAAAGAAGCAGGAATTTCCCTTGTGTAGACACCCCAATTTGGCCTAACGATTATTTCAAGTCCCACCATGGGGACCATCCCGATGATGAAATGGATACAATGATTGCTGATTGACTTCTCGAGAACCTAAGGACTTTCGGTAAGAACTTTGAGCCACTTAGAGGACCCAATCCAGAGCCATATAGCCTTTCAGACAGAAATACAGAATCCTAGGAGAATCCATCTATCGGCCGTAACATTGATCTCACGGCCTTAACATCATTTCTTCACCCGAGCAACCTGTTGCTTGAAAATCTCCCTGAGCGATCAATCCCTCGGCCGCAAGATCTATCCTTCGGCCGCAACATCCATTCCTCGGCTGCCAAATCCTTTGTTTTCCAGACTCTGGAACGTTCTGTCAGACGTTTGATCCAACTACACTACCTTCCCGATGCGTTCAGGCTACGCTCAGAGATTACCACGAAGAGTTTGTATTGCATTGCAATCGTGCATTTTAATTGGCCAGAGTGAGTCACCAATTGCCTATATAAAGGGCCTTTGGGGTTTCGAAAATACAACAACGAAATACACCGAATTCGTATACTTCCATACTCTCTCAAGCCACGAAACTCTGCAAAAATACTCTCTCAAACCCCCTCTTCAAAAGCCCTAACCTCCCGAAGGCAACCATCAATCCGACGATCAAACCCCGAAGTTCAAACCCTTACCCTAGGGTTCTCAAAGAAGCAATCAGTCAATCACAATCACTCCGAAGCAATCAAGCAACTGAGGGATCAAGGTGGTGAGGCCCAACGGCCTCTGGTTTGATTTACTTTCTGTCTATAATCTTAATCGTAGCGTTTTGATTATCTGCTAACTTTTCTGTCTGGTGTGAGGAAGAACATCGACCGGGGCTTCGATCCCTCGGCCGATATATCAAACTAGGAGGATCCCTCGGCCGTGACATCCATTCACCGGCCGCAGGATCCATTACCCTGGAATATCTTTGTTTTGTTCTGCTTTCTAATGCATGCTTTACTTATCGCATTGGCTCACCTTATTTACTGTTTAAAGGCTTAATTAAACAGACTAATGTGTTAGAATTAAACGAAGCATCTATATGTCTTATGTTGAATAACTATGGGCCAGCCTCACGGTTGGGCAGAAATGGGTGCCTAACACCTTCCCCTTACTGTACTCTTGGCTCCCGTACCCAGAATCTCTATCTGTTTTCCTAGTTTTAATAAACTGGGTGGCGACTCTGTTTTGATGATAACCGCTATCGTGTGGCGATGTTCCTAGCCATGGGAATGTCCACGATCTTGGTTTATGAAGCAAGCAACCAATCGAGCAATCAACAACCAATCTGTATGGCGATGCCCCGTCTGGGAGGTGTCTACACCTTGTAAACAGAGGACCCAAAATGAAAGTACCTTCTTCTATAGGGTTTGGAACGAAGACAAGATTATCGATGAAAAGGTCTTTAGACGAACCCTGGGTTTCTCTTGCTATTAGTCTTCTCAATGCAAGAGAAGGATTTGGATGCTCTCTAAATTGTTTGCTTGAAGAAGCCATTGATTCGACAGAGGGATTTTTGGGATGAAATGAGAGAAGTATTTGCTCTCAGAGAAGGTTTGAATATGCAGAGATGTGGGTTGTGATTTTGAATAATTTTCGCTTTTATACTTGTGCATTTGGGCCATTTATTGGTATTGGGCCATTATTCAGCCCAAAAATGTATACTACTGGCCCAATAAAACAAATACTTTAAATTGGAAGGAATTGGTTTCTATTTGAGTGTTATGAGTCCAAACACATATTTAGGAATAATTCAAAACCAAACAAAAGTAATTATGCAAAGGAAAATTTTATTAACCAAACTTACGATATTTAGAAGGAATGGAAATTGCATATTTACAAAAAGAAACAAAGGAAAATACTATATTCCCATTAATAGAAAATAATAAACAAAGATAGTTTAGGCCTTCGAAGGGCCTGGGTGCTGAAAATAGCCTTCTTATTCTCGAAATAACGAGGAAAAGACCAAGTAACAAGGTTGTGGAACTTGGTCCATGCAAATTGGAGAAATTGCATCTCCATTTTTCTTGTGGCCTCCTTAGCGTCCAACTTCAAATTCTTTTCCAAAAGAGGCCTAAAGCTAAGCACCAGAGCTTTAGCCTTCCTTTGGAGTTGAGCTTCCTTCCTTGGATACTTCCTCTGCATCCTCTTAAAGCGCCTTCGAAGTCGCTTGTCAGCATGGCAAGGCACCACATCGAAGGACTCAAACTTGAAGCTTTCAATCTGGTTTTGCAGCTTCTCAATCCTCTCCTTGGTAAGATCAAAATCCTGGAGATCTTGATTGAAAGTATAGGCAGCAGTATTGGCTTTGAGCGACATCCTGATCACTGGAAGAAAATCCAAAAAGTAATGGATTTGATAAGAAACCATAGGAGAAATGCTACAGAGGACAAGTGTTTCACAAGCCCATTTAAAGTTGGTTAATGGGACTTGTTCTTCCAAGATAGAAATATTCAGGAAGGATAAAGCAGCACCTTAATTTGCTTTTGTCAGAAGGAAAGATGGAATAGCCATAATGCAACTTGAAGTGAGGAGGATTGTTGGCAAGGCTGGCCACTTCCCCAAACCAGTTGGGCTCCTCTGAGAGAGGAGTGAGGTCGTTTGACTCTTCGAAGTTAGCAAGGTAATGTGGGGTCTTCACCTCTGTGAGCCACATAGTTCTCTGGTTTTGGGCCTAACGTTTAAAATCACAGTAAGGAGCTGGCCCAAGATAATTCTCCTCTTGTTTGAGGTAAGGAGAGAATGGTCGAATTTAAGCAAAATAACACCAGCATTGGTGTCAATAGAGTTTTCTTTCCAGGTTTCCCAACCAGATTCGTTGACAGAGTTCGAAAGGGTGGGGAAGTTTCCCAACCCGAAGGAGAAAGGGAAGAGGGGCATGGAAAATTCGATCAGAAAGAATTTTGCAAGCTAGCATACGAGGGAAATTTGAAGGAGATATTTGAGGGGTGTTAGGTTTAGCATCGAGGTTTTCTAAAACAAGGTTGATTTCCGGAAGAGAGTCCATGGCTAAAGGACTTGTTTAAAAAGAATTCGATTTCGAAGGGATAAGGAAGACGATGTGATTTGTTAAACCCCAATAATGATCACTATTTTATACACGAATTAAATGAAGGAATGCATTTAGCTTTGGGAAGCTCAAGAGACGTGCATGGAAACAGATCATTTTTCCATGCCCCATGCATCCTTGTTCGTAGGGAGACGTGGGCAGTTACCATTAACACTTATTTAATTACTTTAAATAAGATGTTAATGTGTGTGTGTGTGTGGAAGGGGGGGGGGGGGGGGGGTGTTTACATCCTAAAATATGCCACCCAATAAGAAAATTACACGTGGCACCAAACAGTGTATCACCTGTGGTTAAGTCTAAGATATAGAGGATCAAAGGGTTTAATTACGATGTTATTTTAGTACTATACGGTATTGTTTAGATTGGAAACGACCACGTTTAGTCACCGAATGATACGAATTAAGTTGATAATTAAGCACAACCGCTGATTAACGCTTAAAACCATCGAACGGTGTCATTAGCACCCCGTTTCATGAGATAAATCAATCATGCTTGTAGTGAATCATCTGAATAATTTATATCGAAGCACTAATCCATGTTGCATAAAAACAGGAACCCACTACCCAAAAGTTAACCACGATCAGCAACAACAAACGTGGAAGGAGAAGAGTTTTCTGAGAAGACCAAGTCAAACAACAGTTCGAAGGCCTTTGCAACCATTTTTGGAGGGAATGAAGGACGTTTTGAATCAAATTTGAATGAAGACGTGGACATCAAAAGAAAACGTGAAGAATGCAGGTTAAAGAGAGACTCATTGTCTATAAATAGAAGAAGCAATTGAAGAGAGAGACCCCTGACAAAAAATCATCATCTGACAATCCATACAAAATGGTTGCTCAGAGATCTAGAGTAGTTTAGGACTTAGAATATTTAGAATAGTTTAGTATGAATGTAAGCTCACTTTTGATTAAATTCAAGTTATCTTATATCTTTTTGTTTTTTTCTTGCTAAAGAGTAGTCGAATATAGGCTTGCTTTCGATTCAATTCCAATGTGCCTATATTTCTGCATTATTCTTGTCGAAATCTTAAGAGTAATTGTATATAAACTCGCTTTTGATTAAATTCAAGCTTATTTATATTCAGTTATCTTTTCTGATTGAAGAGCGTCAATCTATTATTTGATTGATACCTTTAGGAAAATCCTCTTAATTGAGGTAATCGAATGGATAACACAATTGCCTGATTAAATTAGCTATTTTGAGTTAATCTGAAAAGGATAAATTATATTCTTTTCTAGCACGCCCGCACTAGGGGTGTTATCGGTTCGGGGTCGGTCAGTTCGGTCCAACGGGATTGAAGACCGATCGGGTTCGGGAAAAAAAAATGCCAGGACTGATCCCGACTGAAATTACAATTGGTCCAATTTGGTTCGGGGTGGATTCGATCTGGTCGGGGAATTCGGTCTGCCCGAATTGGGCCTAGTTGGGCTAAAGATAAAAAATTAAAAATGGGCCAATTAAAAAAGAAATTGATAGTGGGCCAAAAATAGGCTCATTGCACCTGTTTTTTTTATAAAGGTATTTTTTTGATAGTGGGCCAATTTCACCCTTTTTTTTTAATGGCAAAAGAAGATTTTTGGCCCACATGGCCCAATCTACCACAAATACAAAAAAGCCTTCATTTTAGTGGCCTATTGGCCCAATCTCTTTGTTTTTTTTGGATCTACACCCAATCAGCCAATCTTTTTGTTCACAATCACAACTCACCACACCCAGAATTTAAAAAAAAAAACTTCTTGAAACCAACTGCTTAACCTTCACAATACAATAGCAGTAGCATACTTGCATCAAAAATACAATACTACACCCAGGATCCTAACTTATACACATCTTCTTGAAACCAAATTTCAAAAAACAGAAGCAGCCATCACAAAAACACAAAATACCAACAATCTAGCAGAATACAGTTAAAGTCTCCATCAGAAAACAACACCACCATACTTCAAGTTAAAGTCTACCAAACTCAAAACACTAATGCCAACAAAATCCCATGGAATCCCAGTCATTATCATTACAGAATGCTACAAAAGAACCAGCAGAATGTAGAACCAGCAGAATGCAGAATATAGAACCATCCCCAGCTTGAAATTGCACCACCATACTTCAAAATACTATGCCAAGTTGCCAACAATCTAGCCCTCCTTTTGAACATAAGAAACAGTAAACACTAAGAAAAATGAAAAAAATTACAGCAAATAGAAAATAGATATGTGTATGTGATTAGGATTTACCTCAACCATGAAAAAACAATTGCACCATGCCACGGTTGCCACCAACTCCTTAATCCTTATCAGTTGATTCCATGACAACTACAAACATAAGAAGAAAAAAACAAAGAAAAACAAACAACTAAGATATTCAACATAAAAGATATTTAAGAACCACATAACATAAAGAAATGAAGAACTAAAAAGCGTAGTACCTGAACCTAATTGCTCCAACTCATCAAGTTGTTCTTTTATATTGATTTTAGTTGGTTTCCTTATCCATTGTTGCGTGCAAATAAGAGCTTCCACGGTCTTTGGAGAGAGAGAACTTCAATAGGGATCAATCACACGTCCACTCGTGCTAAAAGTGGATTCAGAGGCGACCGTGGACACGGGGATAGCTAGCACATCTCGTACCATTTGAGAGACAATTGGATACTTAGAGGAGTTTAACTTCCACCAACACAATACATCAAATTTTTTACTATCATCCTCACTTGCTTCCGCAAGATACTTTTCCAATTTCGATTTGCATGCCATGTTGGTTTCCTTTTGCATGTGCATCTTAAATTGAGATTTCAAAGATTTATGACTACCAATCTCCATTTCAACTCCATCCAAATCTACTTTGTCCGATGATCCCCCAACCTCTTGGCTATGCACATTCAAGCTTGCATTATTCTTCACATACCATCCAAATAAACTGGTGTTTCCATTTGTTATATTATCTGTCAACTCACCAACCAACGTCTTATCATAGCCCAAAGTATTTCGAAAGCAATATTCCAAGAACCCAATTTTGCATCGAGGGTCAAGAACAACCGCAAACATCAACATTTGATTAATCTAATCAAAATCTCCCCAATACTTATCAAACTTCTCATGCATACCAAGTGCCATATCATGCAATTCACTATCATCGGTTTCACACAACTTCACAATATCTTGTTGAATCAACACCATTTCATTAAAAAAAACATTGCAAGTGACATACAAAGAACCCGGAAATTTCAAAGTTGCAAGGTAAAACACTCGAAGAAACTTTACACACAACTTGATTTTTTCCCAATCACTTGAAGTTGGAGGCCCAACATTTTCCTTCCGCCCTCTCCCTTTCCTTTTCTTTCTTTTCTCAATTTCAATTATCCTACCCATACCCTCAAAACCATCAACATCATCAAATTCCTCATCAATCTCCTCCTCTCTTACATTTAATTTGAAGGACGGGTCATCACATAATCGATCAAAAGCCTTTTGATAAGTTAGAGCCCTCTCCAACATAAAATATGGATAGTTCCAACGAGTAGACACATCCAAACAAGGTTTAAGCCTACATGTAATGCCCTCCTTTTCAACACATGACCAAAACTCCGCCATTCTAGAAGGGGAAGACCTCACATATCTCACAATATTTCGCACCCTTCCAATTGGGACATCAATCTCTTGCAATCCCTCATGTACGATTAGATTTAAGATATGTGCTGAACATCTCACATGCAAGAACTCGTGATTTAAAATGGTGGTCTTCTTATGTTTGGTCTTTCTCTCTAAGTAAGCAATCAAAAGACTATTCGAGGATGCATTATTAACCGTAATAGTTAAAAACTTATCAATCCCCCAATCCAACAAGCATTGTTCAACCATCCTACCAAGAGTATCACCCTTGTGATTAGGAACGATGCAAAAATTCAGAATTTTCTTTTGATATTTCCAATTCTCATCAATAAAATGTCTCGTAAGACACATGTAATTCAAATTTTGGATTGAAGTCCAAGTGTCCATTGTAAGACACAACCTTTGATGCTTAAGTATTTGTTTCAATGCTATTTTCTCCTCCCCCAGAAACAAGCATGCAGTTCTTGGCCATCACAAGCCTACCAGGAGGCTTCCACATTGGTTGAACAACTTCAATAAACTGTTTGAATCCTTCACCCTCAACAAATGAAAATGGCAACTCATCAATTATTATCATCTTTGCTAGTGCTCTTTTACATGCGTCAGCACTGAAGGTCACAGGCACAAGGTTTGCACTTGTTTTGCCATTGTGTTCTTTTTTTTGAAAAATAAGAAGTTTTTGCCTACTACCCGTAAAATTCGTGCTCATGGGATAATTGAAACACTGAAACTTTAGATGATGAGTAAGTGATTTTGTACCATTGAGCTTCGAATGACATGCATATTCCTTTCGACACCATTTGCATGCAGCCCTAGGTTTCGGATGACCGTCTGGTGTAATAATGTTAAAATGCTTCCAACAAGGAGCCCTCTTATTAGCAATACTACCAACAATCTTTTTCGACTCAACCTTATTTTCAGGCACTTAATTATCGTTTAATTCAGCATTTTGAGGAATATCAAACTCAGCAGCATCATCCATAATATCATCATCATCATCAATATCATCCATCTAAAACAAATCAAAATCAAAATCAAAATAATCACACTCTAATTTTTAGGCACTAATCTGATTAAACTATATATAAAGTTATAAACTATGTTCTCATGCTCCAAACTCCAAAGTTCATGCACTAATCTTATTTTCAGTCCATCACCTCATGTTCATGCGAAAAGTGTAACGCCCCCAATTTTGGGTACGTTAAATAAACATTTTTATTGATAAAACGAAGTAGAGTCTGGATCATTATTACATCATAATTCTCACAAGAGTACATTTATTCAATAAGGGAGGGAACTAAGATTCCTAACTACTGCTCCGCCTGCTCTTCCATCCTAGCAAGCTCCTCGGCTCCAAAAGCCTCCAAGGTGTACAGCTCACCCTGTTCATCTATAAGGTCTGACACATTATACCGGCGTCGCCACCAATATAATATGTCAGGGTCACCAAAGGGCAACACCGTGAGCTACAAAGCTCAATAGAATAAACCATACCCACTAACCCTTATCTTACAACAAAGAGGCATATAAACAATTACACATGCTCATTCAACAACGTAATTAACAATGACACGTCCACATTCACTATCTTACTATTGTTGGTATCATGATCTTCTGAGTTTCTCCTACGCGACTCATCGTAGACCGTGTCTCCAATTTCCACTTTCATACCCAAATCATCATTTCAAAAATTCATTTTTAACACACCTAACCACGGTTCCGCCGTTCCGGGTTCCCAAGTATCCTCACAATGGTTCCGCCGCACCGAATTTTCATTGGCACACATTAGCATTGGCTCCTCTCCACGGATAACCAAGCCACACACCCAACCTCGGTTCCGCCATTTCGGTCTCCCGAGTATCCTCACAATGGTTTCACTGTCCCAGGTTCCCATTGGCACACACACACAACTCACATAATGACTACCACGTCCGGTCATTATGTAGTTTCAAAAATATTTTACCAAGTCAACGCCTTTAAACACACCCTAGGTGTCATGTTTCTAACTTTCTCGATTTTCGTGTCTCGTTCTCATGCATAGACTCCGCAGCAGGACTTCTTATATTTCATTCATTGTAATCTTGAAACTAAACTAGCAAGATCATCCAACTTTATATTAGATAGCATGCTCATATTATCACATCATCATGCTCAACATTTAACATACAAAGTAAAGCATAGTGCCACATGGACGGACACCTTTGGAGTGGTAAACCACTTATGCTTTACCAAACAAGTAAGACAAGTAATCACTTACACATGCTTATAACCATCCTAAGATCAAAATACGAATACTTCAAGTTGGGCCACAAATATTATCTTTCAAAATTCGTTCTTACTTTTCAAAGTTCAAAACCACAAATGTTTATTGAAATTCTACGTAAACTTAGAGTAAGTAAGTAGGGATATTCTACATGATCATACAACTATCTATACTTAGAATTAGAGTGTATGGAATAATCTACCGTTCTTCTTGGTGGTAGGGCGGCTACGGAAAGTACGTCGGTGATCGGACGGAGTAACTTCCTACGGTAGGCTTCCGGTAGCTTCGAAAGAGAAAGGTTTCTCTCGAAACTAGATCTTGACTAACACTACTAGACTTTTTGGATCGAAAGGGTGGTTGAGTGGCGGTTTAGTGGCGGCTTAGGATGAGTTTCTTGAAGAACTTGGGAAGAACTTCAAGAACAAGCAAGAACACAAGACTTTCTAGAGAGAGAAGTTGAAGTATGAAAGGTGTGAGTTGAATGGCAAGCATGGGGTGCTATTTATAGCCAAAGATTGGCTCCCTCTCTCTCCTCGTTGGCCGGCCTCTATCTCTCTCCTTTTATCCAATGGATTTTGTTCCATTGTGTTGTCATTTCAATCCTTGAAAGCACACAAAGATCTTCTTCTTTCTTTACTTCCATTCTAGGACAAGTTTAGATTATTCTAATGGGTTCCTAGTCTTGTCTAGTACTTAGGAGATTTGTTTGGATATGAAAGTATAAGAAAACCTAGATTTGGTTGTACCTTGATGGTGTAAGAAGTTGGCCAAAGAAGTTGACTAGATTGAGTGAGTACACATGCACATACATCACTCTCTCTCTCTCTCCCTCTCCCGGCCTCTCTCTCTCTCTCACTCGGCCATTCTCTCCCCCTCCCTCTCTCTCTTTCTAGTACAATGTTCATATATATATATATATATATATATATATATGTAAGGACAATGGTAGGTAGATTGACTTGGGAAAGTATAAAGGATTGTGTTGTAAGAATGTAAGAGATCTTGTACTTCCAATTCTCCTCATATCTTTCCATATTTCTTCCTTTCACAAGTACAAGTACTTAGGTATATATGTATCTTGGATTTGGTAGAAGAAGATCTAGGTACTTGTACATCAATCTCCCTCTCTCTCTCCTATCTCCCTCTCTCTCTCCCTCTCTCGGCTCTCTCTCTCTCTCTCTCTCTCTCCTTCTCCCTTGTACTAGTACTAGTGCATGCCCGTGCCTGAAGGCACGGCTCGCCAATTTTGTCTCTCTAACCTCTTGAAGGCTAATGCCCCATTCGCAAAATCCCAACTACAAAAAAACAATAACTCAAGTATATCCACCGGTTAACTTGAATCAACACAAAACAAACTAACAGTTGTAGTGTCTGCGTGCTTGTGGGGTACTTATTATAGCCAGCCATTTGAATTCACATTATGTTGATCATGCTACCAACTACTAATCACATTCGGCAAAAAACCACTGTTATCACAAAAAACACTTTATGGGCAAAAAAATAAACCATGCTTCAGAATGTAAAAATATATAGGCAATATCAAAATCTAAAAATGTAATCTCACTTATAAAAGTTGTAGACTTTCTAAGATTCAAACTCCAACTAACTCGGTATCTGACTCACTGGTTAATCAATGCAACCTTTAAAAAAACAAATGGCGCTTCAGTTCTCATATAGTAAAAATACGTAAGTAATAATATAAAAACATAATAAAAATTGAATATAATAGTCTGATAAGAAGTGTTTGGGTTTTAGATATTGTGGATTAAAAAACTTAGGGTTCAAAAAGTAGACTTTGTTGAACACGAGGAAAAGAGGGAAACTTACTTCATCTGTAACGACCCGGATTTTTGGGAAATAAAAATTTCTTTAAAAATTTGAATTTTATTTTATTACTTGGATTTCATTTAAAATTCCTTTCTAATATCCAAAAATCCGTCGTTACTAAATTTTAGACTTATAAATATTGTATTCTTCGTATAAATTTTCTAGTCATTTTCCCCAAGGACAAGTATGCTTGTAAAAGCACTTGTATAGTTTCCCTAGTAATCCGTCGTAATTAGATTTGAATGCATCACGCTAGTTAACATAGTCATTTTCTGAAGACAAGTGTGCTAGTAAGCTTTAAGATTATATTTCTTGGCTAGAAATCCTACTTAGCAAGACTAGTTAGATTTTAACCAATCTTTGAGAAACCCTAACTAGCGATCCATCTAGTTGCTTCTCCTAAACCCTAGGAAGACCTTTTGAACTTCCTTGAACCATTTGAACCTTTTGAACCCTTGAACCCTAAATGAGCCCTTTTGACCAAAGTCAACCTTTGATCTTATATCCATTGGTCCATAAATGTTAGGAGAATTATTACCCATTGGACTAAGATATATTAGTTAATTCAATATCTAGATTTCCCATGGGATTCCCTAATTAAAGAATTAGAATGGTACCTAGTATTTTAATACCCTAGGATTCTCTAAGTACCTTATATTATATTCTAGTAGTACATGTGTCAAATTAGATTAGTTTAGTATAGAATTTTGATTAGATATCTACCTAGATCTTCTAGTACATGCCTAAATATTATAATAGGACACTAGCACACCTACTCCTATTTAATATTAAGAAAGAACACATGTGTTATATTGAATTGTTTAATAGGTAAATCCTTATTCTTCCAAAACCCCCTTAGTTTATTATTTCCTTTGTACTTCCATATCCTATTAGTTTATTAGTACTTATGTACTTATATGATCTTAGGATTATATATACTTATATATATAGATAGTACAAGGGAGGAGGAGAGAGAGAGAGCCGAGAGGGAGAGAGAGATAGGGAGAGAGAGAGAGAGAGAGAGAGAATCCGAGAGAGGAGAGAGAGAAGAAAGGCCGAGTGAGAGAGAGAGAGGGGAGAGAGAAGGAAGGATGATGTACTCTTGGATTGTCTTCTTTCAAATCCTAGTATATATATACTTAAGTACTTGTACTTGGAGAGGAAGATATATGGAGAGATATGGGAAGGATTTCAAGTACTAGATATTTTTACAACCTTACAACACAATCTCTTACTCTTTCTAAGTCAACCACCAAACCATAGTCCTTTCATACTTAGGTGTCCATTGGACTAAGAGAGAGAGAGAGGAGGATAGAGAGAGAGCCGAGAGAGGGAGAGAGAGAGAGATGGCCGGATTGGGAGAGGGAGAGAGAGTGTGATGTGTGTGCAAGTGTACTCTCCAAATCTAGTCCATCCTTGTTGGCCATCTTTGTACACAATCCAAGTACAACAAAAATCTAGTCTTTCTTACACCTTGATCATCCAAGGACAACCAAATCCTTACTCTTCCTTAGTCAATCTATCAACCTTTGTCCTTTCATCCTTATACATATATATATATATGTACTTTGTACCAAGAGAGAGAGAGAGAGAGAATCCGAGAGAGGAGAGAGAGAAGAAAGGCAGAGTGAGAGAGAGAGAGGGAGAGAGAGAGAGAGATAGGAGAGAGAAGGAAGGATGATGTACTCTTGGATTGTCTTCTTTCAAATCCTAGTATATATATACTTAAGTACTTGTACTTGGAGAGGAAGATATATGGAGAGATATGGTAAGGATTTCAAGTACTAGATATCCTTACAACCTTACAACACAATCTCTTACTCTTTCTAAGTCAACCACCAAACCATAGTCCTTTCATGCTTAGGTGTCCATTGGACTAAGAGAGAGAGAGAGGAGGAGGAGAGAGAGAGAGCCGAGAGAGAGAGAGATGGCCAGATTGGGAGAGGGAGAGAGAGTGTGATGTGTGTGCAAGTGTACTCTCCAAATCTAGTCCATCCTTGTTGGCCATCTTTGTACACAATCCAAGTACAACAAAAATCTAGTCTTTCTTACACCTTGATCATCCAAGGACAACCAAATCTAGAGTTTTCTTACTCTTTCTATCCTATCCAATCTTCTAAGTACTAGACAAGACTAGGAAGCCCTTAGAATCACCTACACTTGTCCTAGAAAGAACAAGAAAAATCCTTGTAATCTTTCCACCTATGTACTTATGTACATTGTACCGTGGAGAGAGAGAGAGAGGGAGAGAGAGATTTCGGATGAGAGGGAGAGAGAGAGAGTGATGTGTGCAAATGTACTTTTAAGCCTAGTCATGGTCCTTTGGCCAACACCTCTCACAAGCCAAGTACCATCAAATCTTCCCAAAGTACAAAATCTAGTCTTTCATGTGTTTAAATAAGAAAAAAATCAAAGATAGGAGAGAGAGAGAGAGATTTCGGTTGAGAGAGGGAGAGAGGCATGCCTTGCCTATAAATAGAAGGCCACTCCAAGCTTAAACTCACACCTTCACTTCTTGCTCTCACTTCTCTCTAGAATTTCTAAGCTTTCTTCCCCTTCTCTCTAGAAACCATTTTCAGACAGCCTACTGCCCTCCAGAAAACCTCATCTTTCTCCTACCTAAATTAGTTTCTAGGATAAACTTCCTTCGGGAAAGTTGTAGGGCACTTCAAGATCTTCAAGTTAGACCCAAGAACCACCCTAATCGGTCAAGAAACGACAAAGATATCGACATCCAAAGTTCAGCAAAAATTCGGATTTCCAGATTTCCAGACAGCTTACTGTCTCCCCCTTTATCACCATATTCCTCCTACCTAAACCAGTTTCTAGGATCAACTTCCTTCACAAAAGTTGTAGAGCACTTCTAGACCTTCGATTTCAACTCAAGAACGATCGTATTCGGCCAAATATTGACCGAGTTACTGCCATCCAAAGTTCGGTCCAGATTCGAGAGTTTCACCGCCAGTAGGATTTCCAATTAGCTTATTCGGCCCCGACTAGTTTCGGATCAAGGTAGGATTTTCCTACACCTCCTAAACTCTAGGTATACGTAGAAATATCAATAAACATATGTTGTTTTGAACTTTAAAAAGAAGCATGAGTTTTTGAAAGATAGCGTTCCTAGATTAGCTTTAAGTATAGCGTATTGTATGCGTATTTTGAAGTGAATGTAGGATTTTCCTACACCTCCTACACTCTAAGTATATGTCGATTTTCCTATACTTTCGAACTCTAAATATAATTAGAAATGTGTTTGCTTTGAAATATAGATAATCGTGTTTATAGATAGATTAATCTCGACTCATTTTCCTAAGTATAAACAATAGTATGATCATGTAGATTTCCATATCTACTTTCCTTAAATATAAATTGAAATGTGTATACTTTTGAAAGATGGAAAATCATTACTATTTTTCAAAAATAAAGTTTACTTTAAAGTAGGCTAAGAACATGAGATAGATTTTCCACCAAAGTATGGCATATCGTATGCATGATTCGAATCGATTAGAATAAAGATAATGGCATGATCACATAGATTATCTAATCGACACCTCTTGTAAAAAAAACATAGAATCCTTATCGACACTATTCTGATATATGCATTGCAAACCAATAAACATATGCTCTTTTGAACTTATGAAAGAAAGAATGAATATTATTGAAAGATAATGTTCGTAGCTTTACTCATATTATGATTATGAGCATGATTATGTGATTATCTGACTACTTGTTGTTGATAAAGCATAAGTGGTTTACCACTCCAAAGGTGTCCGTCCATGTGACACTATGCTTTACCTGGTATGATTAAATGTTGAGTATGACGTTGTGATAAAGTAAGCATGCTATTAAATATGGAGTTGGACGATCTTGCTAGTTTAGTTTCAAGATTTCTATGATTACATGAAAGTCTTACCGCGGAGTCTATGCATGAGAACGAGACACGTAAACCAAGAAAGTTAGAAACCTGGCACCTAGGGTGTGGATAAAGGAAATAATTGGTCTTGGATAAAATATTTTTGAAACTACATTGTGGCCGGACATGGTAGCCCAATGTGAGTTGTGAAAACCCGCAAGGTGGCCGGACTTGGTAGCCCTTTGTGTGGACTTGGGAAAACCGCAATGAGGCCGGACTTGGTAGCCCATTGCGAAGATTTCCAGTGGGGCCGGACATGGTAGTCTCATGTGGAAATATGGCTTGGTTATCCGTGGAAAGGAGCCAATGCAAGATTTGAATGGATTGTGAAAACCGCGGTGTGGCCGGACTTGGTAGCCCATCGTATGTGTTGCTAATGGAGCCGGACTTGGTAGCTTCATTAGTAGCGATTTGATGAAGAAACTTTGGAAATGTGGATTTGGTAAAGGTGAAAAGGATGACACGGTCTACGATGAGTCGCGTAGGAGAAACACGAAAAGGCATGACACCAACGTTAGAAAGATATCGAATGTGGATGTGTAATTGCTAGCCATGTTGTTGAATGAGCTTGTGTAATTGTCTATGTGAATTTCTGGTTACTTAGCGATTTTCAGAATGTTGATGGTGACACGCTCTAGGAAACACTGCGTAGGCGAAACTCTGATATCTCAAAAACCAACAATAGTTAAAAGAAAATGCGGATGTGTTATTGTTGATAGCTGTTGAATAAACATGTACTGCGTAGATATCATTATTTGTATGATTCACTACTGTTATATGTGACTTGCTATGTGTAAGTTAAGGGTTAGTGGGTTTGGTTTATTCTATTGAGCTTTTTAAGCTCAAGGTGTTGCCTTTGGTGACCCTGACATACTATATTGGTGGCGACGTCGGTCTAATGTGTCAGACCTTATAGACGAACAGAGAGAGATGCACACTTTGGGGGCTTTTGGAGCCGAAGAGCTGGCTAGGATGGAAGAGCAGGCAGAGCTGTAGTTAGGAACCTTAGTTCCCTTTCCTTTTGAATAAATGTACTCCTTGTGAGGTTGATGATGTAATAATGAGCCAGACTCCATTTGATTTTATCAATAAAATTGTCCTTTAACGTACCCGAAATTTGGGGCGTTACATCATCAATGGTAGATGGTCACGATCAAGAAATGTGAGAAAAGTTGGTGAATCTTGTGAGCTCGAGCCTGAGTAATTGAAAAACAGAAAACAAATTAAGTCGAAGTACAAAGGCTGTGATAATAAAATAAATAAATAAAGTCTGACAAAAAAGAAGAATGATACCAATATTACAGCAACCTCTGTTGCTGCTGAGAAATCAATGAGAGAGAAGAGAGGAGAAGAAAATAAGAAGAGAGGGGGAGAGAAATGAAATGTCAAATAGGGGAAGTAAGAGAGAAAACAAAATTTTCATATTTTTTGCCACAGAAAAAGGAAAGAATCAGAAATTAAGGGAGAAAAATAATGGGTTTTCAAATTTCGAACCTAGACAAATGATAACCTTTGGATGGATCGAATTTTAGCCCTCAAACCCTTTATTTAATCAGAGCCCTTCAATGTGCCACGTAGGACAGTTGTGAGAGAGACATTTTGCAAAACCGTTGTGTATTGTAGTATAGATATATATATATTTGTGTATATGTATTGACCAAGCATGAAAGTATACAAGTACTATATGATCTTATTAGATCTATTAGTCAAAATTCCATATTAAACTAAGTCAAATTGGCACATGTCTTTTATAATACTATATTGAGGTACATAGAGAATAGGTACAAAATCTAGGGTACATATATATATATAAGTATATTAACACATGGTGAATCTATGAAATGGCTAAACTAATAGATCTTTGTACTTGATAGCAAGACTAATCCTATTGACCAATGGGTGATATTTTCCCTAACTTTTATGGACCAATGGTTAAAGATGGAGAGTATTATACTTGAATAATATATATATGTACTTTTAAGCATGTGTATATAAGTCTATATATATATATGTATATGTATATAGATGTACTTTAACAAATCTATTTTAATATCTTTGGTGGAAAGCCTATTGTCCAATGGATAAAGATTTCCCTAACTTTTATCGTCCAATGGGTAAAGGTCAAGGATGACTTTGGTCTAAAGGGTTCCTTTAGGGTTTGGAAAGGTTCAACTAGGGTTGGAAGTGCAATTGGTAGTTAGGTTTTCTTAATGAATCGGTTAGAAGCTAACTAGGCTTGTTAAGCAGGATTTCTAGCCAAGAAAGGTAATTCTAAGACTTCTCAATTAGTAGGAAAATATACTAGACACTTGTCTTTAGAAAGTGACCGTATTGTCTGGCGTGAAGAAATCTAACTTTTATAAGCCTCATTTAGAAGGTTGAAAAGAATTCCTAAAGGCCATTCGAGGATAAATAAGAAATTTTCAAATAAAACAACGAGATTTTTATTGACTGAAAATCGGAGTTGTTACAACCTATCCCCCTTAAACAATTTCGTCCTCGAAATTAGGTGCACGCTCGGATTCAAACAGGTGGGGATAATTCGCTCTCATGGTTTCTTCCCTTTCCCAGGTGGTCTCTTCGGTTCCACGGTGCCTCCATAAAACTCATACTAGCTAGTTTGATGGTCTTGTTCCGAATTTTTTTCTCGCTTCGGTCTTGAATCTCTATTGGTTCCTCTTCGTACGTCGCGTCTTCTTTGATGGTGACGTCTTCCCAGTTGAGAACATGTGTGGGTAACACGAGATACTTGCGAAGCATGGAAACGTGAAATACGTTATGCACTTTATCTAGCTGTGGCGGCAGGGCTAGACGATATGCAACCTTCCCGATTTTCTCCACGATGTCGAAGGGTCCGATGTAACGTGGGGACAACTTTCCCTTTTTCCCAAATCTGATAACTCCCTTCTTTGGTCTAATCTTCAGGAATACATGGTCTCCCACTTCAAAGCTTTAAGTACTCGTATTATGATTATGAGCATGATTATGTGATTATCTGACTACTTGTTGTTGATAAAGCATAAGTGGTTTACCACTCCAAAGATGTCCGTCCATGTGGCACTATGCTTTACTTTATGTATTAAATGTTGAGTATGATGTTGTGATAAAGTAAGCATGCTATTAAATATAGAGTTGGACGATCTTGCTAGTTTAGTTTCAAGATTTCTATGATTACATGAAAGTCTT
This sequence comes from Rhododendron griersonianum, assembly GCA_018127125.1. Lineage (NCBI taxonomy): Eukaryota > Viridiplantae > Streptophyta > Magnoliopsida > Ericales > Ericaceae > Rhododendron > Rhododendron griersonianum. The sequence continues at coordinate 5,930,887 of CM030798.1, read as the reverse complement.
ACCGCGGAGTCTATGCATGAGAACGAGACACGTAAACCGAGAAAGTTAGAAACATGACACCTAGGGTGTGGTTGATATGGATAAAAATATTTTTGAAACTACATAATGGCCGGACGTGGTAGTCATTGTGTGGGTGTGAAAACCTGCGTTGTGGCCGGACTCAGTAGCCCTTTGTATGGACTTGCGAAAACTGCAATGTGGCCGGACTTGGTAGCCCATTGCGAAGATTTCCAATGGGGCCGGACGTGGTAGTCTCATGTGGTAATATGGCTTGGTTATCCACGGAGAGGAGCCAATGCAAGATTTGAATGGATTGTGAAAACCGCGGTGTGGCCGGACTTGGTAGCCTCATTAGTAGCAATTTGTTAATGAAACTTTGGAAATGTGGATTTGGTAAAGGTGAAAAGGATGACACGGTCTATGACGAGTCGCGTAGGAGAAACACGAAAAGGCATGACACCAACGTTAGTAAGATAGCGAATGCGGATGTGATATTGCTTAAATTACTTCAATGAATGAGCATGTGTAATTGTCTATGTGAATTTCTGGTTACTTAACGATTTTCAAAATGTTGATTTGGGAAATGAAAGGTAACATGGTGACACGGTCTAGGAAACGCTGCGTAGGAGAAACTCTGATATCTCGATCACCAACGATGGTTAATAGAAAATGCGGATGTGTTATTGTTGATAGCTGTTGAATAAACACGTACTGCGTAGATATCATTATCTGTATGATTCATTGCTGTTATATGTGACTTGCTATGTTTAAGTTAAGAGTTAGTGGGTATGGTTTATTCTATTGAGCTTTGTAAGCTCACGGTGTTGCCTTTGGTGACCCTGACATATTATATTGGTGGCAACGCCGGTATAATGTGTCAGACCTTATAGACGAACAGGGTGAGATGTACACTTTGGAGGCTTTTGGAGCTGAAGAGCTGGCTAGGATGAAAGAGCAGGCGGAGCTGTAGTTAGGAACCTTAGTTCCCTCCCTTATTGAGTAAATGTACTCCTTGTGAGGTTGATGATGTATTAATGAGCCAGACTCCATTTGAATTTATCAATAAAATGTTTATTTAACGTACCCGAAAATGAGGGGCATTACATGTACTATGTCAGGTCCAATCAATCCTGTTTCTCCCGCATCTGTCCAGCAGACTGGGGATCGACAGGGTCGTCCGTATAGAGCTTCGCACGATGCCATCCCGATACTTGCTTGGTAGCTGTTGTTGTAGGCAAACTCGACCAATGGTAAGTGTTGCTCCCAGTTTCCAGAGAAATCTAAGGCACAGGCTCTCAGCATATCTTCCAATGTCTGTATTGTCCTCTCCGTTTGTCTGTCTTTTTGAGGGTGGAAGGCGGTACTAAGTCTTACATCCGTTCCCAATGCCTTTTGCAATCCCTTCCAAAAATGTGATACGAAACGTGGGTCTCTATCAGATACAATCGAGATAGGTACTCCATGGAGTCATACAATCTCTCGAATGTATAACAGACTCAACTGTTCCACGTTCTCCATCATCTTAACGACCAGAAAGTGAGCAGATTTGGTGAGTCGGTCCACGATCACCCAAATAGCTGTGTTGGCCTTGGCGGATCTTAGTAGAGTCCAGTCACGAAATCCATTGAGATGTGCTCCCACTTCCAGGTCGGAATTGGTAAAGGTTGAAGGTCACCTCCAGGTTTTTGATGTTCAGCTTTGACTTGCTGACATACTAGACAAGTGGACATAAATCGGGCCACGTCCTTCTTCACTCCTTCCCACCAGTACGTTCTTCGCAAGTCATGATACATCTTTGTACCACCAGGGTGGACTGCAAAGTTCGAATGGTGAGCTTCTCGGAGTACGTCTCCTCGAAGGGTTCCAGTGTTAGGTACGAACACCTTTCCTTTGAATCTTAGGCTGTTGTCCTTCTAGATTGTCCATCCCGGTAGCGCCTTCCCTTCTCGGATTCGAGATCGTATGAACTCGTAATCTTGCTCGAAGGTTTGGGCTAGTAGAGTCTCTTGGCGAAGTGCTGGTTCTGCAACGAGGGCATATAGTCGGGCGTTCTCATTTTTTGACGATGGTCACAGATTGAATTCGTTAAAAGTGTCCACCATTTCCCATTCCTTAATGGCAGTCTTGACTTTCTGTGCCCTGTCCTTCTGGCTCAGTGCGGCTGCTACCACATTGGCTTTGCCAGGGTGGTACTGAAGTGTAAACTTGTAGTCTTCCAAATATTCCATCCATCGACGCTGCCTCAGGTTCAACTCCTTCTGAGTGAAAAGATATTTGAGGCTCTTGTGGTCGGTGAAGACCTCGAATTGTTCTCCCCACAAGTAATAACGCCAGGATTTGAGGGCGAATACTACTGCGGCCAATTCTAAGTCGTGGGTGGGGTAATTCTTCTCGTGTGGTCGGAGTTGTCGGGATCCGTAGGCTACCACTTTTCCATTCTGCATCAGCACGCATCCTAAACCATCTCTCGATGCGTCGCAGTAGACCGTGTAATCTACCCCTCATTCGGGTATGATGAGTATCGGTGCGCTGGTCAGTCTCTTTTTCAACTCTTGGAAGGATATCTCACAAGCCTCATTCCAATCCAGCTTCACTCCTTTCTGAGTCAGTCTTGTCATTGGCTTGGCGAGGATAGAGAAGTCTGGTATGAATCTTCGGTAAAACCCAGCCAATCCTAGAAAACTCCTGATTTCAAATACTGAGGTCGGCTGCTTCCAATTTAGCACTGCTTCAACTTTGCTCTCATTTACCGCTATCTCGTCCTTAGATACTACGTGCCCTAAGAACTTAACCACTTCTAGCCAAAACTTGCATTTACTTGCCTTGGCATAAAGTTGGTTATCTCGGAGTACTTGTAGTGCTATCCGAAGATGTCCTTCGTGCTCCTCCTTACTGGCGGAGTATATCAAGATGTCATCAATGAACACCACAACAAACTTGTCCAAGTAGGGTCGAAAGATCTTGTTCATGAGAAACATGAATACTGCCGGATCGTTTGTCAGCCCAAATTGCATTACTACAAACTCGTAGTGTCCATATCTAGTGCGGAAGGCTGTCTTGGCGATGTCTTCATCCCAGATCCTAAGCTGATGATAGCCTGATCGGAGATCGATTTTCGAGAAGCAGGTTGCTCCTCTCAATTGATCAAATAGGTCATCGATCCTAGGCAATGGATACCGGTTCTTGATCATAACATGGTTTAGCTTCCTATAGTCGATACATAGACGAAGTGTCCCTTCCTTCTTCTTGACGAATAATGCAGGTGCTCCCCATGGTGACGTACTCGGCCTAATAAATCCTTTGTCCAACAGCTCCTGCAATTGGGTCTTGAGCTCCTTTAGTTCCACATGGGCCATTCGGTATGGGGCCATAGAGATTGGTGTTGTTCCCGACTGGAGCTCTATAGAGAAGTCTATCTCTCTCTGAGGTGGTAAGCCAGGAAGTTCTTAAGGGAAAACATCGGCGTACTCGCAAACGATGTGTGGTAATCCCAATTCCATCCAATCGGTCTCTTCCATTTGGAGACTAGCTAGCCATCCAAACAGTTGATTTTGCCAACTCGATCTTTTCGTCGTCGAACTTGCCGTTTGTCTATCCCCCTTAAAACGGAAACGAGTTCCCTCTGGGGTGTAAGCCGTCACCGTCTTTTGATGACAGTCTATGACTGCTCGGTGTGCCGATAGCCAATCCATTCCCAAGATTACGTCGAAATCCACCATGTCAATCACTCTGAGGTCACAGGTCAGTCGCAAGTTGGCTACTTCTAGCTCGCACCCTCTACACACTAGACTAACAGTTATACGACCCCCCAATGGCGATGCTACTTTCGTACTCGTGCTTAGGGGTTCTGTTTCAAGTGCTAGAGCAGTTACGCAGGCAGCAGATATGAATGAATGCGATGCACCAGAGTCAAACAAGGGTTGTACCAAGTACTATATAATAGTAGCGTACCTTGGATCACAGAGGGATCCTGCTCATGTTCCTTAGTCTGTAGTGCAAAGATGCGCCCTCCAGTGCCTTGCTGGGTTCCTACGAGCTGCTTTCCTTTGTTTTGCCCATTCTGTTGCTGCATCGGGCCTCTGGGGCTTTGTTTCCCAAATCCGGCCTGCCCAGGTTGTTGAGCTCTCTGGTTCCCAAAGTTCCCATTCCTCTCTTTCTGGGGTTGGGGACATTCACGCTTGTAGTGGCCCATGGCCTGATAGTTGAAGCATTGAACTGTCACGATGTCTCGACTACTTCTCTTTGGTTCGCCACTTCCGGGGATAGCAGTCCTCCAGGGTTGGCTGTTTTGAGACGGGTTCAAGGGTTTGGTGGGATAGGGTCCCCGATTGTTGTTAGATGGTTGGGTTCGGATTGGCCTGCCAGTGTTGCTGGTCGCCTTCCTCCAACGGGTTTTAAAGTCCGCCTCCTTGCTCTCTAGCCGGAGCGCACACTTTACGACCCCAGCATAGGTGGTGAAAGCTTGAGCTACCATAGCCCTTCGAGCAGTTGTCAGTCCCCACTCGAACCTTCGAGCCTTTTTGTCTTCAGTTGCCACGGCGATTGGGGCATAACCGGATAATTCTTCAAATTTGGCCGCGTATTGGGTAACAGTCATGGTTCCTTGTTTCAGGTTCATGAATTCTTGTTCCTTGGCTAGGCGAAGGGGTGTGGGAAAGTATTTGTCAAGAAACAGGGTCTCGAATTCGGCAAAGGTCATGGTGGCTATGGCATGGGTTGCCTCCATCAGATCCCACCAATAGCGGGCTTCTCCCTTCAGTTGGTACGTGGCTAAGGCTACACGATCTCTGTCGCAGGTAATCTCCAAGGTGTCCAGGATCACCTTGACTTCTTTCAGCCATGTTTCAGCCACAGTGGGGTCTGTATCTCCGTTGAAAGTCGGGGGTCGGCGTTTGCAGAATTCATTCATTGCTCGAGTTCGGGTCATAGGTTCATCATCGCGGTTTTGGTTTCGGCGGTTGGCATTCAAAGCAGCCACGAATGCTGACTTGGGTTAAGTTGGGGTTTGCATTAGAGGATTCCCCGGCTTCGTATCTTAATCCGCTACGTCGGTTCACCATCTACGAGTGGAAATTATAAAGGGGGTTTTAGTCTACTTAACGTTTTCTTTTATAAAAGGTTTTTCCTCCTAAGGTCGAAAAGGAAAAAAAACTTTGTAACAATAGTATGCAACAGTACCCTTTTTAAATAAAGCAAACTTTCTCATTGATAAGCAGAGAATTACATTCATAAGCATAGAGTTCTACTACAAAAGACAAGTAGAGACATAAGATTCTTCCTAGTACAAGTTGAAACGGTCCTACATACTCCTACTACATGGTTCCTTTTGCCTTAGTGTATCACTACGACTTGCAGGACCTTATTCTAATACTACTACTCTATTGACGGGGTGAAACAAGTCCGAAGAACTCTCTCAACTGCTCCATCCACTCTTTCTCTCTTATCTCGAGCCAACGTTCTCCCTTTCAACGGATTTCCTCGGCTAACTCCTTAAGTGCTATGGTCTCCACCTCCATGTGTTGGTCCTCATTGGTAGGGGGCATCATTATGACGAACTCGTACAGTTGGTCACCGGTCTCGGGGTCGCATACACTTAGGTGAAGTATAGGGATAAGGCTCTCGGGAGCTATCAAGGCCTTGTAATATAACAGGTCCGCAACGGTGGTCTGGGTAGCAGGGGTACGGCTATCCATATCTACATTAAGAAAATTATATATTAAACTTATCGATGAAAAGGGGTAATTACGTATTAAACACGAGTATGCACATAAACAGTGAAAAAGGAAACATACACATCTTTCATTACTTAAACAGAAACAAGTACATCTTAGATGGCTTATATTAGCTTAAGTTTCCTACTACACAGCTATTACAATAGATAAGCCTATTATTACCAAACATAGGGAGAGTACAACTTAGAGAAATTCTAAACAGGCGACGGTGGTCCTAAATTTCAACATCCTACATCCCGAAGGATTACAATTATTACTAAGTTATCTCAGATACGCTTAATTGGCATTCTCAGCCCTTGGGGTCTCGTCCTCCTCGATATTCTCTTCACTTAACAGGTTTCCCTCTTTAGTCGCCCCATCGGCGTCCTCATGACCATCAACTTCTTCCTCCTGATCACCAACCTCTAAGTATTCCATCGGGGGCAAGGCACCAAAGATCTCATAGTAGGCACATAGGATTGGGAACATTGCAGGAAACCAGAGGTCGGTTTCCACGGGAATAGGGGTATTTTGCTGCAATCTTGCGAAATCTCGCTTCTCCGCGAGTACAGCGGCAACGAAGTTGGGGTCCTCCGCTAGTTGAATGGTCAGGATTTCTATGGTGATTTTGAGTTGGCGAACTCCTACCAATAGGTCGACTAGGTGGTCCAGGTGATTCATCTACAAGGGAAGAGTTTTAAACCTCAATTAGTAACATTTTAAGACAAAGTTTTAATAGCTACTAAGGAAAAGCTTATGAGTTTTTAAGTACCACATTCAATGCTTGATTTAAGTCATCATCCAATTGTTCAGGAATTCCCAGCTCAGTGATACTGCCAATTTCCACACTTTGCTTCAATCCGAAGATTGTTTTGTCAGTATTCCACCCAATTTGGGACGGTAAACTTAAACGCAATTCATGTTTGTGCAACGGTCATACTATTTTATGGTTCTACCCATTCTACCCATGGCTAAGGTTTTGAACCTAAAGCTCTGATACCAAGTTGTAACGCCCCCAATTTTGGGTACGTTAAATAAACATTTTTATTGATAAAATGAAGTAGAGTCTGGCTCATTATTACATCATAATTCTCACAATAGTACATTTATTCAATAAGGGAGGGAACTAAGGTTCCTAACTACTACTCCGCCTGCTCTTCCATCCTAGCAAGCTCCTCGGCTCCAAAAGCCTCCAAGGTGTACAACTCACCCTGTTCATCTATAAGGTCTGACACATTATACCGGCGTCGCCACCAATATAATATGTCAGGGTCACCAAAGGGCAACACCGTGAGCTACAAAGCTCAATAGAATAAACCATACCTATTAACCCTTATCTTACAACAAAGAGGCATATAAACAATTACACATGCTCATTCAACAACGTAATTAACAATGACACATCCATATTAACTATCTTACTATCGTTGGTATCATGATCTTCTGAGTTTCTCCTACGCGACTCATTGTAGACCGTGTCTCCAATTTCCACTTTCATACCCAAATCATCATTTCAAAAATTCATTTTTAACACACCCAACCTCGGTTCCGCCATTCCAGGTTCCCGAGTATCCTCACAATGGTTCCGCCGCACCGGGTTCCCATTGGCACACATTAGCATTGGCTCCTCTCCACGGATAACCAAGCCACACACCCAACCTCGGTTCCGCCGTTCCGGTCTCCTGAGTATCCTCACAATGGTTTCGCTGTCCCGGGTTCCCATTGGCACACACACACACACACAACTCACATAATGACTACCACGTCCGGTCATTATGTAGTTTCAAAAATATTTTACCAAGTCAACGCCTTTAAACACACCCTAGGTTATCACATCATCATGCTCAACATTTAACATACAAAGTAAAGCATAGTGCCACATGGACGGACACCTTTGGAGTGGTAAACCACTTATGCTTTACCAAACAAGTAAGACAAGTAATCACTTACACATGCTTATAACCATCCTAAGATCAAAATACGAATACTTCAAGTTGGGCCACAAACATTATATTTCAAAATTCGTTCTTCCTTTTCAAAGTTCAAAACCACACATGTTTATTGAAATTCTACGTAAACTTAGAGTAAGTAAGTAGGGATATTCTACATGATCATACAACTATCTATACTTAGAATTAGAGTGTATGGAATAATCTACCGTTCTTCTTGGCGGTAGGGCGGCTACGGAAAGTACGTCGGTGATCGGACGGAGTAACTTCCTACGGTAGGCGTCCGGTAGCTTCGAAAGAGAAAGGTTTCTCTCGAAACTAGATCTTGACTAACACTACTAGAATTTTTGGATCGAAAGGGTGGTTGAGTGGCGGTTTAGTGGCGGCTTAGGATGAGTTTCTTGAAGAACTTGGGAAGAACTTCAAGAAAAAGCAAGAACAAGCAAGAACACAAGACTTTCTAGAGAGAGAAATTGAAGTATGAAAGGTGTGAGTTGAATGGCAAGCATGGGGTGCTATTTATAGCCAAAGATTGGCTCCCTCTCTCTCCTCCTTGGCTGGCCTCTCTCTCTCCTTTTATCCAATGGATTTTGTTCCATTGTGTTGTCATTTCAATCCTTGAAAGCACACAAAGATCTTCTTCTTTCGTTACTTCCATTCTAGGACAAGTTTAGGTTATTCTAATGGGTTCCTAGTCTTGTCTAGTACTCAGGAGATTTGTTTGGATATGAAAGTATAAGAAAACCTAGATTTGGTTGTACCTTGATGGTGTAAGAAGTTGGCCAAAGAAGTTGACTAGATTGATTGAGTACACATGCACATACATCACTCTCTCTCTCTCTCTCCCTCTCCCGGCCTCTCTCTCTCTCTCTCTCCCTCTCTCTCTCGGCCATTCTCTCCCCCTCCCTTTCTCTCTTTCTAGTACAATGTTCATATATATATATGTAAGGACAATGGTAGGTAGATTGACTTGGGAAAGTATAAAGGATTGTGTTGTAAGAATGTAAGAGATCTTGTACTTCCAATTCTCCTCATATCTTTCCATATTTCTTCCTTTCACAAGTACAAGTACATAGGTATATATATATCTATATATCTTGGATTTGGTAGAAGAAGATCTAGGTACTTGTACATCAATCTCCCTCTCTCTCTCCTATCTCCCTCTCTCTCTCTCTCTGCCTCTCACCCTCTCGGCCTCTCTCTCTCTCTCCCTATCTCGGCTTTCTCTTTCTCTCTCTCTCTCTCTCTCTCTCTCTCTTTCTCTCTCTCTCTCTCCTTCTCCCTTGTACTAGTATATATATATTTATGTATATGTATTGACCAAGTATGAAAGTACACAAGTACTATTTGATATTACTAGATTTATTAGTCAAAATTCCCTATTAAACTAAGTCAAATTGGCACATGTCTTTTATAATACTATATTGAGGTACATAGAGAATCCTAGGTACAAAATCTACGGTACATATATATATATATATATATAAGTATATTAACACATGGTGAATCTATGAAATGACTAAACTAATAGATCTTTGTACTTGATAGCAAGACTGATCCTGTTGACCAATGGGTGATATTTTCCCTAACTTTTATGGACCAATGGTTAAAGATGGAGAGTATTATACTTGAATAATATATATATGTACTTTTAAGCATGTGTATATAAGTCTATATATAACTATATAGATGTGCTTTAACAAATCTATTATAATATCTTTGGTGGAAAGCCTATTGTCCAATGGATAAATATTTCCCTAACTTTTATCGTCCAATGGGTAAAGGTCAAGGATGACTTTGGTCCTAAGGGTTCCTTTAGGGTTTGGAAAGGTTCAAAAGGTTCAACTAGGGTTGGAAGTGCAATTAGTAGTTAGGTTTTCTTAATGAATCGGTTAGAAGCTAACTAGGCTTGCTAAGTAGGATTTCTAGCCAAGAAAGGTAATTCTAAGAGTTCTCAATTAGTAGGAAAATATACTAGACACTTGTCTTTGGAAAGTGACCGTATTGTCTGGCGTGAAGGAATCTAACTTTTATAAGCCTCATTTAGAAGGTTGAAAGAATTCATAAAAGCCATTCGAGGATAAATAAGAAATTTTCAAATAAAACAACGAGATTTTTATTGACTGAAAATCGGAGTTGTTACAAAAAGTATTTTGCAAATACTAATAAATTAGGATTTTGAGATTGAATACCTCATGCTCATGGTCAAGCTCATGGTCAGACATTTTTGCCAGCGTCGTCGAGATTGAAATTTCACGTGAGCCTGAAGCTTGGGCGCAGCCAATGCAAGTATTCCCCCACACCTTTGAAAAATCTCTCTCAATAGCTACAGACAGGACAAAAATTTACATCTTACAATTAATCACAATACACAAGTTTGCTTATCAAGTATTAAAAAAAAAAAACAACAAAGTCAAAAATTTATAGCTGTAAGTAAAAAAGAACCCTCCACAGAGCTCTTAAAAAAGGGGGGGAAAAGAAAAGTTATAGCAAGGGAAATTAAAGGTCAAAACTTTCACAAACCCTTTAACCCCGAAAACTAAAATCAGGGAAAAAAAAAAAGGTCTTCCAGAAATTTTAAGAAAAAAATCTAGAAAATAGTTTCAGAAAATATTCCACATTCTGTATATAATTACGTTCGAAGCGTTCGAGATCGAATAAAAAAAAAACCAAATGGTGAGAGAGAGAGAGAAGGTTAGGAAGCAAAGATAAAGCACCAAAGTCTAACCCTTAGAGTGGACTTTGTTTGAGCATTTATCAAAGACAAACAAAACGTCTATCGAAAAGGCCATGGAGCTTGGAGTGGAAATCCAAGAAGAGGAGCCTAACTCCGCGAGTGACTCGGAAGAGGTACAAAAAGTGCAAGGCATGGATGAGGATGTACTTCATAGTTGGGCTAGAGAGAGAGAGAGAGGACCTACTCGATGATGTGGTCGGTCGGCCGGCGGCAAAGAGAGGCCCGATCTGTGAGAGAGAATAGAGAAGGGTTTCAGTCTTTCAGAGGGAGAAGGGTTTCAGGCTTTCAGCGTAATCAAAGGTAGAAGCGCGATTTGTGAGTTTCAACCTTCAGCCATGTCGATTGATGAGAGCCACTGAGCCAGAGAGGGGGTAGAGTGAGAGAAGGGAGGGGAGAATAAGATGTCTGCGGCGCTGTGAGAACTGAGAACGATAAAGTAAGTAGTAACTGAGGTAGGGTTTGTGACTTTTTGTGTGGAGTCTGTGGACACCTGGATGGTAGAGATTAACCCAAAAATTTATCAATGGTCAAGATTAATGCAAATTATCTAAATATATATTTATATATAGTCGAGTCGGTCGGTTCGGTTCGGTACAAGTATATTCGGTTCGATTCAGGGTCGGGGTAGGTTCGGTTTGGTCCGATCAGTCCGTAAATTCACAAAACCGAAACCGAACCAAAATTGGTTCGGTTCGGTTCGGTTCGGTCCACCCCGAACTGGAAAATTTCTGCCCCTGCCCCAACCGAATCCCGAACCGATCGGTCGGTTTTTTCAATTTTTTTCGCTCTGGCCGGTTTTGTAACACCCCTAGCCCGCACACAATCATTTTGCCAAAGGTTGAGCTAATTTAGCCCAAACAAGATATATTGTATCAATTTGTTGCACACAACCACCATCTAATAAACTTTCCAACTGATTTCTGATAAATTTATCCTTAATTCATCATATTTGAGACAAAATCTAATCGTAATTGCGAGAACTTATAATTTAGGCATGATCTGTTTATACTTTACAGAAGTAGTTTTTAGAGATTTAATTTAATTTTAGAATTTATTTTGAGGCTTTAAGGGAGAAGATTTTGGACAGAAAACTAGATGTGAATAGTTTATAGAAGTATTTTTTAGAGATTTATATTTTATTTTGAAATTTATTTTGAGATTTTAAGGGTGAAGATTTAGGTTAGAAAATAGGAGATAGAAAAGATTATGAGAGAGAAAAATTAGTAGAATAAGGAGAGAGAAGAGGGTAATCATGGGGTTTTTTTCCTTAAATAAAGATAAAGAGATAGGACCAAAAGATAACCATTTGAAGTAACTACGACTAAGTTCTAAGAAATGCTAGGGCACAAGACTATTCTTTAGGATGATAAAAAAAAGAAAAAGAAAAAGAAAAAGAAAAAGAAAAGAAGGCTATTCTTTAGGATTCCCATTTAAATAGTAGGAGACAACCCCTTTTCAGGAAAAAATAAAATACAGTAACAGGAGACAAGTAAACTAATATGAGTGTATAATATGCACCATGCTTGAATTATAAAAAATAAGAGCGTAGGAGAAACTTGTAACGCTCCTAATTTAGGGTACGTTAAATAGACAATTTTATTGAATATTTAAAGAGAGTCTGGCTCATTATTACATCATAACTCTTACAAGTGTTCATTAATTACACAAGGGAGGAAAACTAGGGTTCCTAACTACAGCTCTGCCTGCTCCTCCATCCTAGCCAGCTCTTCTGCTCCAAAGGCCTCCAAGGTGTACAACTCACCTTGATCATCTACAAATTCTGACACATTATACCAGCGTTGTCACCAATATAATATGTCAGGATCACCAAAGGTAACACCATGAGATACAAAAGCTCAGCAGAATAATCCCATACCTGCTAACCCATAACTTACAATAGCATGGCATAAAAGTAGTATACCAGCTTATTTACAATCGGATTTCTCAATAGCACATGCATGTTTAGCAAGTAGTTAACAATGGCACATCCACATTCACTATTTCAACTAACGTTGGTGTCCATGATTTTCTGAGTTTCTCCTACGCGACTTGTCGTAGACTGTGTCACCATATTCACTTTTCATTTGCCAAATCAACATTTCGAAAAGTATTCCAGGTCTTGCTACCAATGAGGCTACCACGTCCGGCTCCATTGGCAACGCACACAATGGGCTACCACGTCCGGCCACATTGTGGTTTTCACAATTCATTCAGATCTTGCATTGGTTCCTCTCCGCGGATAACCAAGCATATTACCAATGAGACTACCACGTCCGGCCCCATTGGCAATCTTCACAATGGGCTACCAAGTCCGGCCACATTGCGGTTTTAAACCATATCCTCTCATTCACCACACCCTAGGTGTCATATTTCTACTTTCCAACTTATGTGTCTCGTTCTCATGCACAGATTCCGCGGTAGGACTTTTCGCGCACGTGATCATAAATCATTCATTGAAATCTTGAAACTAAACTAGTAAGATCATCCAACTCTATATTACTTAGCATTCTCATTTTACCACATAATCATGCTTAACATTTAACACACAATATAAAGCATAGTGTCACATGGACGGACACCTTTGGAGTGGAAACCACTTATGTTTTATCACACGTCAAACAAGTAATCCATGTAATCACAGATACATGCTCATAACCATCCTTAAGATCAAAATACGAATACTTCCATTCAAGCGATAAATTCTTATCTTTCAAAATCCGTATTTTCCCCCTTGTTGGGAAGTTCAAAACAACACATGTTTTTTCGGAAAATAAAATCGGGACATTCAACATACTCCCCTTCCTTTTCAAACATTGGTAAAATACTTTTCAATTTCTCATGCATTTTGACATAATATACATTCAAACATACGATTCTACTTTTATACGTTGAATTAGCGGACAAGGGACTCTACCGTTCTTCTTGGCAGCAGGGCGGCTACGGAAAAAGTAAGTACGTTGGCTAACGAACGGAGTGACTTCCTACGGTAAGCTTTCGGTAGTTTCGAAAAAGAAAGGTTTCTCTCGAAACTAGTTCTTGACTAAACTACTAAATTTATTTTTTTTTGGATCGAAAGGTGGTCGAGTGGCGGCTTTGGATGAGTTTCTTGAAGAACACAAGAAGAACTCAAGAACAAAGGGAAGAACAAGCAAGAACACAAGACTTTCTAGAGAAAGAAGTTGAAGGCTTGAAGGTGTGAGTTGAATGGCAAAGATGGGGTGCTATTTATAGCCAAACATTGGCCTCTCCCTCTCCCTCATTGGCCGGCCCTCTCTCCTCTCTTTACCCCATGGATTTTGCTCCATGGTCTTGTCAAATCCAAGTCTTTCAAGCATGCCAAGTATTGTCACTTCCATTTTAGGCCAAATCTTAGGTTATCATGAGGGGTTTGTGGCTTGTCTTGTCCTAGGAAAGCTTTGCTTGCAAGAAGAAACAAAAAGAAGTCAAGAATGGGCTGAAAAGGTTGTACTTTGGTTGAGTGTGAAGTTTGTTAAAGCAAAAAGTAAAGGAGGTGACTTGTTTGAGTGGCCAAAAACACAAGCACACACTCTCACTCTCTCCCCCTCTGTCTTGGCCTCCCTCTCTCTCTCTCCTCACGGCTCTCTCTCTCTCTCTCTCTTGGACCGAAGGTATATATATATATACATATAGAAAGTCTAGGAAAGTGCTTTTGGAAGATAAATAGGGTTAGGGCTATTAGTTTTAGGGTGGCATGCATGGCAAGGCTATGGTTGCTTCTTTTGGAAGCAAAAAGGTAAGTTTTGGCTTGTCTAGTCAAGTATTCATTAGCAAGACTAACTTTTATTACCCAAGGGGTAAAATTTTCCCTAGCAAACTTTATCCAAAGGGTAATGGGGTAATGTAGATAGGTATGGCCTTGAAATGACTATTCATGAAGTATAATGATTACTTCTAATGGTCTAATGGTTCAATTAGGGTTTGGAAAGGTTCACAAGGTTCAAAAAGGGTTAAGAAGGCTCATCTAGGGTTAGGAGGATGTAACTAGGTGAATTGGTAGTTAGGTTTCTCCAACTAATTGGTTAGAAAATAACTATACTAGCTATGTAGGACTTCTAGCCAAGAAATATAATTTAGAGGACTTAAATCTAATTATGACGGAGTAAAAGAAAATAAATAAGCAATTCAAGAATAAATAATGAATTTTTGAATATAACAAACGAGATTTTTTTTTTATTGACTAAAAATCAGAGTTGTTACAAAACTTCTCCTCTCTTGCACTGGATTGAATAACGCTCTATTCAGAAGGTACAAGTTTTTTTCAAGAAGTTTAGCGATTGATTCAACGAACCAAGAATCACCCATATACTCAGAGTCACGAAAAATATTATTCAACCATATTCAAAGAATATAAGCAGAATACTTGGTTGTTGCTAGGAAAGGATCACAAAGCAACTGACGGTTGTGCATGGTCTTCTTGTGTTTTCCTTCACAGTATATATATAGTATAGCACCAAGCCACCATATATGCAAATTGAGTAGTACTTAGAGCATCCACAATGTAATAATGAAAATCAAAAGATTGCTTTTTTTGAAAGGAAAATCAAAAGATTGCTAAAGTTAGCAATGTGTGCTTAAAAAAGTGCTCACATTATAATAATCAAAGTTAGTAACCTTCTAACCAATAATCAAATTTGGGCATTTAAATAATCAAAAGTAACAATGTGGGACTTCACATTACTAACTTTAACAATCCTCTAAATGAATAATCAAAAGCTGACGTTGCAAGTTTTGATTATTCACTTTTGATTATTACATTGCGGATGCTCTTATATATTACGAGATAACAAGTGTTAAGTGGGTGGAGGAGTTACAAATCATTTGGTAACTCCACCAACATTCGAATTTATCAACGTTTTCAAGAGGAAAAAACCACCACTCAAAATTATAAGAAATTATAAAACATTAAATGCAAAGAACTAAAAGCAATAAATCTACTTGATATTTTAAATCAATATAAATTTAGTTTTTGGAGCTCGAATATTTAGGCCCAAATTTTTTAGCACGAACTCAATTAGTACTATTGGAAACTCGAGCTCGGTTAAAGTACTCCACATGCAAGTCTGTACAAACAAGAGGAGTCCATATATATGTATATGGGCCAAGTTATCTACACGTGTTGAGTTACAGCTAAATCGAGCTCAAGTTTATTTCTAAATGATCCAAAAGTTCTGGTAGAGTTTAGATAAACGAGCTGAGTCAAGCCTTGAGTTGCTTGCGAAGTGCATGATTTGGATCTACCTCCAGTTATCCTCAACCTGATTAGTGAGTAGACAACTTACCTGTTAGACTTAATTCCACATCGCTAATCTAAGCCACCCTATAAATAACAAAGTTGCCTCTCTCTCTAACAGCTTAAGCTTTTAGATGAGTTGGTGGTTAACAATCTAATATGGTATCAGAGCTAGGTCTTGGGTGGCCTCACCTCGGGTGGTCAAGTCTCCATCGCCCGATTCAATTGCCTCACCTCATCAATTCATACCTCCACGTGCTTCTGGGCTGCACGTGAGGGGTCGCCCGAGTCAAATCTCTTGGTTTTCTCAATTCGTACATTCGAACGTGCATCCGGACTGCACGTGAGAGGGAGTATTAGACTTAATCCCACATCCCTAATCTAAGCCACCCAAACTTGATTAATATATTCTAGAGGTTACTCCACCTATTGTCAATTAATTTAGGTTGGCACCTCCAAGAAAATCTAACATTACCCATTTGTACGTTGTTCAGTAAAATTCCTTCTCTCTTAAGTTTTCACTTCTTTTGGCCCCATCCATGCGTTAATACGTAAACACTCCAATTTGACCTAACGATTATTTCAAGTCCCACCTTGGGACAATCCCGATGATGAAATGGATACAGTAATTGCTGATTGCTTCCATGAGGACCTTAGGACTTTCGGTGAGAACTTTGAACCACTTAGAGGACCCAATTCAAAGCCATACAGCCTTTCAGACAGAAATACAGAAGCCTAGGAGAATCCATTTGACGGCCGTAACATCGATCTAACGGCCAAAACATCAATTCCTCACCCGAGCAACCTGTTGCCAGCAAAATCTCCCTAAGAGATCAATTCCTCGGCCGCAAGATCTATCCTTCGGCCAAGACATCCATTCCTCGGCCGTGTGATCTATTACTCGGCCGCCAGATCGACCTTTTTCCAGACTCTGGAACGTTCTGTCAGACGTTTGGTTTGATCCAACTACACTACCTTCCCGATGCGTTCGGGCTACGCTCAGAGATCACGACGTAGAGTTAGAGATGCATTGCAATTGCAATTGCCATCTCATGATTTGATTGGCCGGAGTGAGTCATCCCTATGCCTATATAAAGGAGCCTTTGGACTCCAAAATAAACACAAGAAATTCATAAACCTACACACTCAATCAAGCCTCAAAGCTCTGCACAAATACTCTCTCGATCCCATACTCCAAAAGCCCTAACCTCCCGAAGGCAGCCATCAATCCGGCGATCAAACCCCGAAGTTCAAACCCTAACCCTAAGGTTTTCAATCAAGCGATCAGTCAATCACAATCAAATCCGAAGCAATCAAGCAACTGAGGAATCAAGGTGGTGAGGCCCAACGGCCTTTGGTTTGTTTTGTTTATCACGTTTATGGCTAACCGTAGCATTTAATCATTTGCTAACTTTTCTGTCTGGTGTGAGGAAGAACATCGACCGGAGTTTCGATCCCTCGGCCGATAAATAAAACCAGGAGGATCCCTCGGCCGTGAGATCCATTCACCGGCCGCAGGATCCGTTTCCCTGGGACAGTTTTATTTGTTTCCTGCTTTTCTATGCATACTTTCAATTACAGTCCTGGCTCACCTTTATCTGTTTAAAGGAATAAAATAAACAGACTATGTGTTGGAATTAGACAAAGCATCTATACGTCTTATGTTGAATGATTATGGGCCAGTCTCATGACTGGGCAAAGAGGGGTGCCTAACACCTTCCCCTTAGTGTACTTTTGGCTCCCGTATCCAGAATCTCTATCTGTTTTCCCAGTTTTAATAAACTGGGTGGCGACTCTATTTGATGATAACCGTTATCATGTGGCGATGTTCCTAGCCATGAGAATGTCCATGATTTTGGTTTATGAAGCGAGCAACCAATCGAGCAAACAAGCGTGATCAATCTGTATGGCGATGTCCCATTTGGGAGGTGTCTACAGTTTTTGACGACTCTGCTGGGGATGTGAGAGCCATAACCAAAAAGTTCAACATAAGATCAATACATGCCTTGTCTAGTTCATTTATCATATGCATCAAGCAGGCAACCCGTTGAGTTCACCTGATATCCCGGCATGACACGGGCTATGTTGGGGGTTCCAGCAAACTCCACAGTCACTCGTACCTAGTGGTATATCAAAAAGGAAATCACCCAATCACCGCCTATGATGGGCTGGTGAGGGGATTGGTGCCCTTTGATGACGGAGCACCCTGAGACTACCAAAACCTTGCATGTTTTAGAAAGCCATAGAACTTATCAAACTAAGACAGGAACCTACAGGCTAGGAACCTACTTGCATTTTGCTTCCAAGTTCTTCCTCACACCCATTGTATATGTATGTTGTAAAATTTCTCTTTTGCAGGTTAAACCTTAGGAATCTCTCTAAGTCAAATAAACAGTAGGTAAGATTAATCAATCTAACTAAAGCAAAAACCTTTTTCAGGAAAAATGACTGCATCACTGTTCATGTCTGATTCGCACTTTCAAGTTGTCACCAAGCTGTCTGGCCCACTCCACTTTGCTGTTGAAGATTTCAACCCCTCTGAATACATCACTCCAGTAAATCAACCAAAGCCTATGGTGGTTATCATTGAAGACAACCATGTCATGTTCGCTGGAACGGTTTATGAGGAAGAGGTAGAAGACCTGATTGAAGAAGAAGGGCTTCGCAGGGTTCCAATCTACTTTTATGACCCCTATGCACCTACCGATGATTATTGGCCAATAGACGAGGTCAACAACCTCGAGACTGAAGAGGCAAAGGAAGAAGAGGCTGTCGACAATGACCCACTAGACGAAATATCACTAAACCTACTCTTTGATGAGGGGGTCACCAACAATGAAATAAGGGTGATCCACCCCATCATAGATAGCTTTGGTAATTGGTGGGGCTTTGTTGGCACACGACGGGTCGACAACAGCAACGAAGCTGAGGTTGAAGCGCAATTGGAGGAGATAACAGCAATAGCAAATCAAATGGCCCTCCAAGACTTGCAGGGTGACAATGATGAAAGTGCGAATCAAGGTGACAGTGAAGTACTGGTGATCGACCTTGGTGATGAAAAAGACTGCTGTGAGCTGATTGTGGATACTGAAAAAGGGGCTTACCCTAACTGGACCGTGGAACACACTCTAAAATACAAAATGAAAAGCGCTAATTCTGATCTTAGTTCTGATTCCGATTCCGACTCCGAGTCGACTCAGTTCGAGTCAAGCTTTTCATCCTTTGAAACTACTAAGTCTAGTGAGGAAAACCTGGTCAAAGTACCAAGGCATAGCATTTACTTTGAATTCGACTCTGAATTGTCTTTTGATAAACTTAGCAATGAGAATGAAGATTTAAAGTATTTCACTTTGCCTATGATCAATTGTGTGGATTCCGACAAATCAAATTTTGAGAAAGAAATTCCAAAAGAAATTCTAGAATTCATCGAGAGAGAAGAGGAAAGGCACGCTAAACCTTTTCTGAGGAAATAATCACAGCAAACATAGGCTCTGCAAACGAGCCCAAAATGGTTAAAATTGGTGCCGCAATATCCCCTCAAGAAAGTGAAAAACTAATCCTTTTGCTAAAAGAATACAAAGATGTTTTTGCCTGGTCTTACGAGGACATGCCTGGAATAGACCCTGAAATTGTTCAACATAAAATTCCTCTTCATCCTGATGCAAAACCAGTTAAACAAAAACTAAGACGTATGCGCCCTGATTGGGTCCTAAAGATAAAAGAAGAAGTCACTAAACAAATCAACGCCGGTTTTCTCATAGTCACCGAATATCCACAATGGGTAGCAAACATCGTTCCCGTACCAAAGAAAACTGGAGGAATCAGGGTCTGTGTAGATTTCCGAGATCTCAACAAAGTCAGTCCGAAAGATGACTTCCCATTACCTCATATAGACGAGCTAGTGGATAACATCGCAGGCCATGCATTGCTATCTTTCATGGACGGATTTTCTGGGTATAACCAAATCCTTATGTCTCCTGAGGATAGAGAGAAAACCACCTTCACTACGCGGGGAACTTACTGCTACCGAGTAATGCCATTTGGGTTGAAGAATGCTGGAGCCACTTCCCAGAGGATGGCCACAACACTGTTGCACGACATGATGCACAAAGAGGTCGAGGTGTATGTCGACGATATGATAGTCAAATCAAAGGAAAGGGAAGGACACTATGGAGCACTCCAAAAGTTCTTCGAGAGGATTAGGAATTATAAGCTACGTCTTAACCCTCAAAAATGCACTTTTGGGGTAACAGCTGGAAAGATGTTGGGTTTCCTCATCATTCAAAGAGGAATCGAGGTAGATCCTTCCAAGATACAGGCTATCATGGAGATATCACCGCCTAGGACAGAGAAGGAAGTAAGGAGCTTTTAGGGAAGGTACAGTTCATCAGCAGGTTCATTTCCAAGCTCACAACCACCTGTGAACCTCTTTTCAAGCTACTGAAGAAAGGTACGGATTTTGAATGGAGCCAAGACTGTCAGCAAGCGTTCGAGGCAATCAAAGAATACCTTCAGAATCCACCTGTACTATCGCCACCCATCCCTGGGAAGCCATTGATTCTGTATCTCTCAGTAACAGACACGTCCATGGGATGTATGCTAGCACAAGAAAACGACGCCAAGGTAGAGTGCGCCATATACTACCTCAGCAAGAAAATGATGGATTATGAGACAAGGTACACTCCCCTCGAGAAAACCTGTTGGGGGCTAGTATGGGCCACAAAGAAACTGAGGCACTACCTGTTAGCACATCCGGTGGTGCTGGTCTGTCGTTTAGACCCAATCAAGTATCTTTTCGAAAAGCCAGCACTTATCGGAAAGCTAGCTAGGTGGTTATTGCTGCTAGCAGAGTTCGACCTCAAATACATGACAAGGAAATCAGTAAAAGGAAGAGCTGTGGCAGAATTCTTGGTGGATCACCCTGTAACAGAGGCCGAGGCAGAAGACTTCATGTTACCCGACGAGGACATCTTATGTCTCTTAGACGACACCTGGCAACTTTACTTTGATGGAGCATCAAACCAATGTGGATATGGCATAGGGGTATTGCTAGTTTCCTCAAACGACTCCCACATCCCTTTGTCATATAAACTAAGGTTTGAGGTCACTAACAATCAAGCTGAGTACGAGGCTTGTATTGCCGGAATGGAGGCAGCCCTGGAGCTGGGGGCAAAAAGGGTAGAAGTCACTGGGGATTCAAATCTGGTGGTATCTCAAGCTAGAGGAGACTGGAAGGTCAAGGAAGATACACTGAAGCTATATCACTCTGTGCTAGAAGATCTAATTCCACAATTCGATCCTGTTATCTTCACACACACTCCTCGAGTGAGCAATAGATTTGCAGATGCACTGGCGACATTGGCGTCTATGGTCGAAATACCCCTGGGATTCACAATGCGGCCTCTCATGATCGAACAAAAGGTTAAACCAGCATTTGAGTGTACCTTTACCGAGGAAGGTGAAGACGATGGCAAGCCATGGAACGAAGACGTGAAGGAATTCCTAAAAAAGGAGAATACCCATCCGAGGCCACCTCGAAGGACAAAACGGCTCTGCGGAAGTTTGCTGCCCGATTTATAATCTGTGGAGGAGCATTATACCGAAGGGCACACTTGGGTCCAAGTCAACTTTGCGTCACAACGGAGGATAGCCACAAGGCAATGGAGGAAATACATGAAGGAATTTGTGGGCCACACATGAATGGGGCAACAATGGCAAAAAAGATCCTGCGCCAGGGATATTACTGGACTACAATGGAGGCCGACTGCGTTGATTATGTCCGTCGATGTTACAAATGCCAAACTCACGCTGATTGTATGCGTATCCTCCCTACAGAATTGTACAGCATGACATCCCCCTGGCCATTCTCCACCTGGGGGATAGACGTTATTGGGAGTATAAATCCAAAGGGAAAATACAAACATCAGTTCATCCTAGTGGCTATCGACTATTTCACCAAGTGGGTAGAAGCAGCTTCTTATGCTACTCTCAAAGCCACTCATGTGGCCAAATTTATTCGCACTAATATCATCTATCGATATGGTGTACCTCACGAGTTCGTCTGTGACAATGGATCGCACTTCAAGGGGGCGACAAAGGAGCTTTTTGCTGAATTTGGGATACAAAATCATCGGTCATCTACTTACCGACCTCAAACTAATGGAGCAGTTGAGGCTGCAAACAAGAATGTCAAGAGGATTCTGCGGAAGACTACCGACACCTACACCGACTGGCCGGAAATGCTGCCTCTGGCACTATGGGGATATCGAACAACTGAAAGGACTTCAACTGGGGCCACTCCCTACTCTCTGGTCTATGGAATGGAAGCTGTCTTGCCTATTGAATTGGAATTACCTTCGTTAAGGGTTCTAGTTGAGACTGGAATGATCGAAGAAGACTAGGTTCAAAACCGCTACGACGAGTTGGCACTACTAGACGAAAGGAGACTGAGAGCCTTATACCATGTACAAGGGTATCAACGCCGCATTGCACGAGCATTCAACAAAAAGGTGAAACCTAGGGACATCAAGGTAGGAGACATGGTGCTCAAAGCAATTCGTCGCCACGTCTCGGACCCAAGGGGCAAGTTTAGACCAAACTGGGGAGGCCCCTACCTTATCAAACGCATACTTTCTGGAGGAGCAGCATACATTGCAGACTTGGATGGAATGGAATTCACAACGCCAGTCAACGTTGACAAGCTAAGGAAGTATTACCCATGAGAGATGCTCGTTGGACCGAAAACCACAAGGGTGGGCGGATCCAAGCAAAAATTAGAGCAGCCTGCTAGGTCGAAAACCCGCAAGGGCAGCTTAGGCAAAAACTAAGGCATAAATAAAGCGCTCGCTAGACCGAAAACCCGCAAGGGCGGTTTTTAGGCAAAATTTAGAGCACAAAAGGAGAGGAAAATACCCGAGTGGACCCTAACTAAAAACAAAACAAATCCCCTTTGTTGGAACTACATTTATGGCCTGATTCCCTCCATGGGATACGTAGGCAATCTCTAAGTTTGAGATTCGGCCACTGCTATCATCATCACTTCCAAAATTTCTAGGTCTATCCTAAAGCATGTTCGCTATCAAATCATGGCAATAACATCTTCAAATAAAACGACCAAATGTTTTATTATTTCCAAAGAGAAAGGACAAAGCAAACCTAAACAATTCTTAATCCATGAAAGCTAGAATCAAACAAACATCTTTTGAAAAACATAAGCAAAGCGTCGATCTCTAGGTCTTCCTTCTCTTTGCACTACTATCCTCCAAAAGGTTTTTCTTCAACCAGCGTTTGTAAGAACCCGATAGCTTGGCAACAAAGTTCTCAGCAACCTCCTGCATCACTCTATTTGGCCAAAGACGCAGCATATTGCGACGGAAGTTGGCATCATGGATCTTAGAGACGGTGTACTCGGGGTCACCCAAGATTGCGGCTTGTTCAGCCCCAAACTGCCTTTGAAAGCGAGCAGGGAAGTAGAAAACGACTCGAGTAATGCCAATCACTGCTACACCAAAGTGGTTCATGGTACTCGCGGTCATGCTCTCGATACCATACCAGGGGCAAACCCATTGAATCCAATCACCTCTGCAAGTCTTCATCCACGCTTCCCAAGCAGCCTCAGTTGGGAACTGTTTAACCATGTGACGCTCCGTACACTGGTCTGGATTGTAAGGAAGTCGCCCCGGCGCATCCCACACTTTTAGCTTCTCAAACAACCACACCTAGAGAAAAAGGGAAAATTGTGAGTTGAGAGAACACGTGAGTCAAAACAAAAGAGTGATAAGTAAAAAGATAAACTTGACAAATGAAACAAATAAAAGAGCGAACCTGCAATAGCAAGGGACTGCCCGAGAACTGAGCTGTAGGACTACCCTTCATCACATCTAGACCCATCAAGGTCTCTGCCAACACTAAGCTGGCGAAACCCACACGGTTTCCAATTTGCTAAGCAAGGTTAAGCAATATAGGATCAGCATGACCAGAGGAAGGGCCAAGCAAGTAGTAATGAAGGAGACAAATGCACAATGCATGAAAGCACGACTTCTGTAGGGAAACTTGGCGATGAGCCTCAGCTGTACCAAAACGCTGAATAAGTTGCAGAATCTCTAGCCTTCCTTGCACCAGGAAGAATTTAACTTCATGTTTCTGAACTTGGAGTAAATCCTTCAGGAGATCACCCCGGTTGAACAAAGGATTAGGGGTAACAAAACCTTCCCTGTCTGAATGGCCCATAATGGCCGCAAATTCCTCGATAGTAGGACACAACTCCTCTCTCTTAAAGCAAAAGACGTGAAAATTAGGGTCCCACAAACTAGCGGCTGCCCTAAGGAAGGCAAAATTCATGGGAATGTGACGGAGGGAAAAGAGGAAGTCCATGCCAAAAGACTTAAAGTGCAGACGGTCAAGGCCATTAAAGGAATCCAACCACTGATCAAGGACTGGTTGTGCCATGTGCAAAGAATTGCTGCTGACAATGCTATCGGGTTCGTAGAACGCGTACTTAAAGGACTAGGTCGAGTCTTAGTTCGAATCGGAATCGGATTCTTAATCCTCGGAAATTTAGTCGGTCTCTCGGCCGGCACTTCGATAAGACGGCCGTGGGATCAATCCATCGGCCCGTAGATAATAGGGTTGACCTGCAAGTCAAACCCAGGTAAACAAAACGATCCTTCGACCGCCAGATCGAAGTTTCGGCCGTGTAATCACTAGCTCGGCCGCCAGAACGGCTATTTTACAGACCGTTCCCAAGGTTCAGTTCGTTTCGTTGGATTAACGAGAATATCACACGCAAACAACATAGAAACAGCATGTACAATCACAATCGCAGAGCAAAAGGTTTTTGTTTCGTATATCAAAAGCTTTTTACATCACAAGGTGGATCATCCCACATTTCCTAAACAAACTATACATCGATTTCCTGTCAAACTAACCTATGCAGGAAGAGAAACGAAGAAAAAACAAAAAAAAGAAAGAAGAGGAAGCAGGAGAGGATGTCGAACCCTCTGGTGGTCCGAACAAAAGAGACCAGCTGCAAAAAAGAAGAGGACACCCCTGGGGCGATGTATACCAAAGGAGTACTACAGTGCAGAAGGGACACCACATGGCTCAAAAGAATCACCACATGGCCCAGAAAAACCACCACACCGCGTACCACCGCCACGCCAGGAGCTCCACGTCGCGGAAGCAAGTCACCCATGCGAAGGCCCCTAATCAAGCATACCCATGCGAGGATCCATAATCAAGCGTCAAGACAGGACCAAAAGCAAACGCGGTCTCCCTCCGCGCACACTAGCCACGTCAGTATACCACCCACGGCCCGGATCTGTCGAAAACAAGGATAGATGGAAGGGATCTTCGGTGGAAGTTTCGGGCGTAAGAAACGAAAAGGGAAGAAAGGAAAACGAAATGAAACGGCTGAGGCCGTGGCCTTTTTTAGGCCCCTGAAAACGAACTGATTAAACGGCCGAGTATTCGATATCGCGGCCGATACATCGATCCTTCGGCCGAGAGATCGATCTCCTGGCCCCCAATCAATTTCCTTCAGCAACATCAGATCATGCTCAGTGCACCAATTCAATTAGCCTTGGGGGCATCCCCAAGCCAATGCAACATGATCAAAACCAGCCTTGGGGGCATACCCAAGCATGAGGAAAATCTCTCTCAATAAACTGCTGGCCGAAGCTCCTACCACGGCAAAACAGGACACCTGGCGGCCCTACGCCTCCACCTACTAACTCAGCGGCTCCGAGTCCGCTATCTTAACTGGCTCGAAGCCATGACAACCATCTTAGCGGCTCTAAGCCCATTATTGACAGGCTCTACGCCCATATCAACTCACTCAGCGGCTCTATGCCTATACAATCAACTCAGCGGCTCGAAGCCCATTACATCAACAGGCGTGAAGCCTACGTCTATTTTCACCCAGCGGCTCGAAGCCCTTTATCATAGCAGGCTCTACGCCCGTATCAGTTCAGCGGCCGTGTGCCTATCATCTCTACACAACTCAGCGGCTCCAAGCCCGCTATCTCAACTGGCTCAAAGCCGTACACAAGCAATCTCAGCGGCTCAAAGCCCATTATCCCAAATGGCTCCAAGCCATCACCTCAACAGGCTCGAAGCCTATGTTTACTATCTCAACAGCTCTATGCTCGCTATCACAGCAACAGACTCTACGCCTGTTATCACAAACTCAAATGGCTCAAAGCCCACTATCTCAACTGGCTCGAAGCCGTAAACAAGCATCAGGCTCTAAGCCGCCCCAACAATCAAGACATCTATTCTCAGGCTCTACGCTTGAATGCTCAAAAATCTAACATTTTTGAATGCTCAAGCTCTACGCTTGGATGCCCAACCACTGTGTACTGGATGCTCATGTTATACACTTGAATGCTCAAGCTCTACGCTTGGATGCCCAACCACTGCGTACTGGACGCTCAAAGCCTGTACTTTGAATGCTTGGATTCTGCCGTCCGAATGCTCGAGCTCTACGCTCTGAATGCTCAAGTCCGGAACTTGATAGAAGCTCTAAGCTTAAAACAAACACACATGCACGGGCCCGTGCACATTTGCATCAACATTTTCACATCGAGTTTGCATCATCATATCTGTTCACATCTAACAACCATCATCACACATATACACTCTGCATATCTCTCATGAAACAGGTCAACCCTGCAATCAACCGGCACTATGCCTCGGTTTTATTGATCAGCTCAGCGCCTCGATCCTTTGGCTCCACGCCAACACTTATGATGAGAAAGCTCCGTGCACAGACCATCAGAATACAACCAGCTCTACGCTTCGGTTCATATCACGTCAAGCTCTAAGCTCCGACAATTCAGGCCCTCACCTCAAGACTGCAGCAGGCTCCACGCCTCAATCTAATCATCTCAGGCTCCACGCCTCGGTTCCTTCACCTCAGGCCCTTGCCTTATGCCAGCTCCACGCTTCGGTTCCATCAAGCTCTAAGCTTACCTCGGGCCCTTGCCTCATAACCACAGCAGGCTCCACACCTCAATCCAATCACCTCAGGCTCTTGCCTTATGATCAACACCAGCTCCGCGCTTCGGTCTTACCCAATCTCCTCAGGCCTTCGCCTCAAGATTGCAACAGGCTCCACGCCTCGATTCCATCACTCTCCAGGCTCTCGCCTCATGACTACAACCGGCTCCGTGCCTCGATTTCCTCATCACCAAAGCTCCGTGCTCCAGTTACTGGCCCTGCGCCCCTCACATCTCAAAAGCAAACCGGCGTCCAACTCATCCCAGCAAATGGTTTGGATTCCACCCCATTACATCAATTCCTTCCAGCTCATTTGCAAGGATAGGCTACTCTACCGAGCTCCTTTCAGTCAAAGTAAGGACGATCAAGAAAAGCAAACGCACCTGCAGTGTACTGATCTACCCCAAAATAACTAAGAAGCTCTCTGCAAAAGCTCCCCCGGCAGCCCTGCGCTCCTTCAACTACTCTTCGCCAAAACCCTGGCTCAGTCTAGGTACGTCACACTATGGCTTTTTAAGCCCTAAGGTACGTCTTCTGTCTCTAACCCTCCAAACTTTTTACTTTTCTTTATTGCCCGAACTACGATTGGTCTGAATTTCCCTTGTGGAATACGTAGGCAGCCTCCCGGCCCGACCATAACAAAACCTTTTTCGAAAACCCCTTGGAATAGTGGTTGGACCAAATTGAGTTGCTTTTTACAGCTTTGACTCTTACTCAAACATGTCTCGCGATCCGTCTGAGTTCAGTCAAAGAGGGGCATCTGTAGACACCCCAATTTGGCCTAACGATTATTTTAAGTCCCAACTTGGGACAATCCCGATGATGAAATGGATACAGTGATTGCTGATTGCTTCCATGAGGACCTTAGGACTTTCGGTGAGAACTTTGAACCACTTAGAGGACCCAATTCAAAGCCATACAGCCTTTCAGACAGAAATACAGAAGCCTAGGAGAATCCATCTGACGGCCGTAACATCGATCTAAAGGCCAAAACATCAATTCCTCACCCGAGCAACCTGTTGCCAGCAAAATCTCCCTGAGAGATCAATTCCTCGGCCGCAAGATCTATCCTTCGGCCGAGACATCCGTTCCTCGGCCGGGTGATCTATTACTCGGCCACCAGATCGACCTTTTTCCAGACTCTGGAACGTTCTGTCAGACGTTTGGTTTGATCCAACTACACTACCTTCCCGATGCGTTCGGGCTACGCTCAGAGATCACGACGTAGAGTTAGAGATGCATTGCAATTGCAATTGCCATCTCATGATTTGATTGGCCGGAGTGAGTCATCCCTATGCCTATATAAAGGAGCCTTTGGACTCCGAAATAAACACAAGAAATTCATAAACCTACACACTCAATCAAGCCTCAAAGCTCTGCACAAATACTCTCTCGATCCCATACTCCAAAAGCCCTAACCTCCCGAAGGCAGCCATCAATCCGGCGATCAAACCCCGAAGTTCAAACCCTAACCCTAGGGTTTTCAATCAAGCGATCAGTCAATCACAATCAAATCCGAAGCAATCAAGCAACTGAGGGATCAAGGTGGTGAGGCCCAATGGCCTCTGGTTTGTTTTATTTATCACGTTTATGGCTAACCGTAGCATTTAATCATTTGCTAACTTTTCTGTCTGGTGTGAGGAAGAACATCGACCGGGGTTTCGATCCCTCGGCCGATAAATAAAACCAGGAGGATCCCTTGGCCGTGAAATCCATTCACCGGCCGCCGGATCCATTTCCCTGGGACAGTTTTGTTTGTTTCCTGCTTTTCTATGCATGCTTTCAATTACAGTCCTGGCTCACCTTTATCTGTTTAAAGGAATAAAATAAACAGACTATGTGTTGGAATTAGACAAAGCATCTATACGTCTTATGTTGAATGATTATGGGCCAGTCTCACGACTGGGCAAAGAGGGGTGCCTAACACCTTCCCCTTATTGTACTTTTGGCTCCCGTATCAAGAATCTCTATCTGTTTTCCCAGTTTTAATAAACTGGGTGGCGACTCTATTTGATGATAACCGTTATCATGTGGCGATGTTCCTAGCCATGGGAATGTCCATGATTTTGGTTTATGAAGTGAGCAACCAATCGAGCAAACAAGCGTGATCAATCTGTATGGCGATGCCCCATTTGGGAGGTGTCTACATAATAAACTAAGTATGAAGTTGACTCAGTTTTCATATCTGACTAAACAGTACATATATAAAATGCTGCTATAAAAGTGTTTTGTTTATATGCTTATATATATATATAGTTGTGATCGACTTGAGTTTATACTTATATATATTGCATCGTCAAGAACTTTTACATTTTAAACTCCAAAAAGAGGGAAGCTATGTTGGTCAATTTTGACTGGTTTCAGAAATTCTGGTGTGAAGTCCTTTTCATTGCGAATCTGACATTCAAATTACACCATGTCTAGTAGAATATTTCAGGGGCGGCTATTCGCAACCCTTTATTTTCTCCATTAGCCCACTTCCTTCACTTAACCCATTCCTAATATTTTAAAATACAAATTTTCTCCATATAACCCATTAAATACACCTAATCATCCAATTATACCCTTCCCTCTCAAAAAATCTAAAATTACACTTTTAACTCCCCAAACCAAACCCTACCCCCATATGAAACCCAGTTATGCCTCCCATCTCCATTGATGCCTCCCATCTCCTGCCCACCATCTCCATTAACACTGCCGCACCACCGCCAGTCCTGCCAGAAGACCGCCGCACTGCACCACCGCCGCACTTCCCTCCTTTCTTCAAGGTGTCGTTCCCTCCCTCTCTCTATCTCTCTCTCTCTCTCTCTCTCTCTCTCTCTATCTCTTTGTACAGTCACCAGAAATTGGTTAACATTTTCGATCAAGCTGGTCTTGATAATTTACAGAAAGTAGATGCCGAAATTGGTTAACATTTTCGGTAACCAAAAATCGTATCTTTATTTTTCCGAGCAATTTATAGGATTTTTGGTTTATAATTCTCCTCTTCTCACAGCTCTTGAAGTAAGTGAATATATTATCTAAAATACCCATATCTCCTCTTTATGACTGCATTGATTCATCATCTTCTTGTTCTACTTCTGATGCTGGTTCATCCTCTTCCTCAAAACCTTCAATCCCATAAGGTGCATGGTTGTGCCCAAAAGCCCTAATATGGTCTTTTAGGGACCTCTTGTGCTTAAAATACTCGTTGCTATTCCTGGATCCAGAGGAGAGTACATCCGATGGAATAGTTTCTTAGATAGAAAACAAAAGGGTGTTGTATTACTAAATATTTTTTGAAGAAAATTAAAAATTAAGGTGCGTGTAAATTGACCTGGACATTATAAAAAAAATTTCCAAGTTGAGTTTTGGAGACAGATTCTTTGAGAATGTATGGGACAGATGGGGTGAAAGAAATCTGATGTATGGGCTTTTCAAGTCAGTTCAATTTGTTCCTCTTGATGGAAGAAAATCTGAGCACATATTTCAAGTCTATTGTAGTAGTAAAAGCATAAGGAACATTAGTTGCATATTTTTTAGTTTTTGAATGTTGAAACTATTATTGTTGGTGCTGTGCTTTATATGTTAATTAGGTGCTAGAAAAGCCTATGAGGGGTGAAACTGGTTTTAGGACATAACACTTATGGATTTCAAGAGTATTATTGGCATTCTTAACTTTTTTTGCCTTTCCGGACTTCTAAGTTTGCATTACTGTTATTATATGCAGGTTATTATGCGTCCACCACGTGGAGTTCGTGGCCGGGGTGATGGCCGGGGTCGGGGCCTCCCCGAAGCACATCCAAATGAAGAGGAAGAGGTTGTCCATGAGGGCGAATTTGAGGCTGCTGAGGTAAATTGCTTTCAATAGTTTTGTTTGTTGTGACGAATTGAGGTAGCTTTTAGTAATCGGAGATTGACGACAAAATTGTGTACAAAAAACTGAAATATGTAATTTTTAATGAATTTTTTATCACTGACTGTTCTGCTGGATTTTGTATTTGCTGCACCGACCCGTCTTCGGAAAACAGTCATATCTCTTAGCTCGGGTATCGGGTTTTTGCACCGGTTTTTGATTTGGAAACTAGACTCATATACCTTTCTGAATATGTAGGGTTTGTACCCTAATTTTTCATAGGCAAAAGTAGTTTTGGGTACGAAGTTGACTGATCTGCAGAATCTGCAATTTTAGTACAGCTAGTTGTGTAACATTGAACGTGTCTATTTGTCATCCGGACTCCGTTTATGGCAAACTTTATATCGAAATCTATGTATTGGAAGTCTTCTTTTTAATGGTGGTTGTCTCATGATCTGAATCTAAACCTATAAAATGCTACAGTCATTTTAGGACAGGCTAGTTGTAGGATGTCTTACTGTGTTTGGGATTTTTGTTATGTTCAAACTTCATGTGTGTTTTGGTATATATCTAGGTCTTTGAGATGGACATATTTGTATTTGTTAAGTATTGTTTAATCTATTGTGGGTGTTATAGATTGCTATCAAGCATTGGTTTAAACATTTAAGCGTTCTTTAAACTGATATGGTTAGCTTGTGGCTAGGTAACAAGCCGGTCAATTGGGAGGTGCCGAAACTGTAAGTTTTGCGTACCTCGGTCAATACAAAGGTGAGTGTGTTTGATATGGTTCTTCTCAATAAGATATTGCTATGTTGGTGAGTGTGTATCTTGTTAATCGAGGTTTAGCTATTGATATGAATGTTGGTGTATGTTGATTATACCCGTATAAGGTTTGTGGAGTGAGTCACACCTTGTCGTGGGCCGTGCCGTTGTATTTACGGTGAATGAGAGCTTGGTGTGCGGGACACAATACCTTGGGTACATGGGATGTGGCAGACGTGCCACTACATGTGATGTGATTTTATTCATGATGTTGTACATTAGATACTGCTGCTGTGTTTCGGTGGATTTGTTGGTTATAACAGTTGTATATTTTTGTTATGTTAGAAATTCATATTCATGCTGATATTCCGTCGGGTATTGTGATATTCTATTGAGCATTTCTATATCTCACACACTCTGGCTTTCCTTTTTGGACTGCCAGGTAGCAGGTGGTTTAGAGTGGATCCACTACCGGTCAACGCGTTGAGGTCTATTCGAGCGTTAGTTTTGAGTGAAGTTGATGGACAAGCTGGTTTGTAAATATTTAATCCAGAAGTTGATTTTATTTTAAGTTGTAGTTAAGAGTGTTTGAGCGCTTGAGTAGTATGAATTGTACTTAACTTGTCGGTGGTTTGATGTTTGTAATGGAGTTTAACATTGACACTTTTATGTTTTAAGGTGATAAGTCTTCCGCTAGGTGTTTATCCTGACTGTTGTGGAGTGTGGTTTGGTTTTGTGTGAAATGCCACGTGGCCGCGCTGACTCAGGCCCACTTGGGGTGCCGTTAGAGGGGCGGGACGTGACATTTATTACTTATAATTGGCTATTTTCATGATCACCACATAACTTTTATTACTTATAAATGTTGACTCCACGGTGAGTTTCCAATCATAATTGATTTGTTTTTTTGATTTGACAAGTGGAAAATCAAAAGAACCAATAATCATCCACCTGTTTGAAAACACTCACATTCTCCATCGCAAACCCCCTATGAAATCATATAGGGTCACTGGACCTCACTACTACAATAAAGCATAACAATCACAGCTATTGGCAGTGATATTTAGTCTTCTATCACACTCCTCCTACTGTGATGGATTTGAGTGTGATTGTAAGTCACTCTTTTTTATCATGGTTTTAAACCGTGATTGAAAGATAGAAACAATCACACCCAAAAAGCGTGATCGTTTCTAGCCAAAACCGAGATGAAAACTCATTTCCGTGTTCTTTCCCGAGTTTTGATCACACTCTTCCTGAAAAACCGTGATTATATGTAAATAACGATCACCACCAAACACTGTGATCTTTTATGGCTAAAAAATGAGATGGAAAATAGTTAGGTGTGATCTTTTCTGGTTTTTAGATCACGGTTTTCATCAAAAACTGTGATTAAATGTTCTTATCATCACAGTCTAGAAATGTAATTGAAAGATGCATCTTTTTTTTTTTGTGCATTTAAAAAATGCCCGAATCTCTAACTAATAATAAATACACGTAAAATATGTATTCAGCCTGTAGCTATCTTCTCCAAAACAAAAGAAATAGCAATACGAAATATGCATAAATGATATTGCATCTTGCACAAAACATGTCATAGATAGAAACATCATGCCGGAAAGCCTACATTGAATTAATCTAACGTCAATCAAATTTCTGAAAATGCAGAACAAAAACTTAACAATAAACAGGACAAAGAAAACTAATTGAACCACAAGGATGGAGTTATGTCCTAAGCTACAACGAATTCTTCATTCTTTGAAGCCAATTTCAAGCACTCGTCATTCTCTAAAGCCAATTTCAAGCACTTCGTCATTTTCAGAGCATGCCTAAATCCACCAGAAAACAAAAAGTAGCAGCATCAAGAACTCCAATGCCTAAATCCAGCTGAAAACAAAAAAGTGAATAACTACCTACATTAGCATACTGAAAGCACGAGTCTGCAGTCAAGTTAACATCTTGAAATTACCATTCATAAAAACACATTTTTGGGCATAAAGTAGCCTTGTCATATTTCACAATGAAATCATAAAACCGGACAACCATGATCGCATTGGCCAACAATAGGATCAACAAAACTCACAATACACATTTGGCTAAGTACCGAATGGTGAGATATTGGACCGAAAGAAATACAAGTGAAGGAAGAAAACTATAAGCTATTATTCTAACTTAATACTTTTCAAGTATAGCCCAGGATTTCCAAGTGAACTTATAGAAACAAAACTTTCAAACCAAAGACCATTGGCATTTGAATATCAATGAAGCAAAAATGAAGGGGCATAATATGAAACCTAGAACAGTCGCAACTCCGAAAAGTAACCACATGGCATAGAGGTGCTAAGTATCCTAAGCCAAAAAGTAACCACAAAATAGAATGGTTTGGGCATTTTGTCAATCAAGCAGATGTCTCAATTAGGTAGTGTCACTTAGATATTAACTGATTGACCCAATCAATTAAACAGGTCCCTAGTAATAGACTTCATTAAAACTTACTCAATTAGATATTAACCGATTGGCTGCGTTACTTTAGACACAACACGCTCCTCGGCCCAAAATATCTACCACTTAGCCCAACCAACAATCTTGTTATCAAGAGCTTCCCACACTTCCCTGATTACCACTAGAAATACAAACCCAATGCATAAGACTACATAAAAGTAAAAGGAAACAAAAAAAATATGGGAAAGGAAAGCATTGCCAACCCTATCAAGCGGATGAGAGTACACCAGCTAAAGCAATGGCAAAATTTGGGGAAATAAAGCATAGCGGTTGCTTCTGATTTCCATATAAGGTGACAAACCTGTTCATATCTTCCTAACGTAGTAATGGGAGATCAGCAGAAACTAAAGCTCGCTAACATAGCTTAATAGCTCTATGCAGCTCCTTCAGATGGCCATACTCAGGTTGCCTAATCAAGCCTAGCCATTTTGAATAATCAAACAATTAGCTAGAGACAAAAAAATACAAAACAAATTTAAGAATGGCATTTTCATTTTGATGCATTAGAAGTGTTAAGTTTGCTCACCATACTCATCAATAGTAGCACCATAGTCACAGCTGGTAGTGATGAAAGGCCCCCGCTGTGGTTCTTCCAAAATTTGTTCCTACTTGATACTGCCGAAATAAACAAGATCACAACTGCGATTACTGAATAAAATTTGTACAGTTTATCTTAATCTATCAGCTGAATTAGATTTTAAGCTTCATTTTCTAGTATGTTTTCTTAGCAAATAAAGAAAGCTAGTCCCCTTTAACTCCATTCCTTAATTTTCTCATTAACCAAGCTGATCATAAATATATTCTCCTCCAACTCTGTCAACAAGAACATTTATTTGATAGAAATCAGCCCCAACAAGTAAAAAAGAGCAATTTCAGCACAACTAACAAGGTCAAACTAAAGCAAGCATTCCAAAACAAGATATATTGCACAAACGCCGGAAATCAAGTGCCGGGTATGGCCCTTTTTCTTGTAGTGAATAGAGAAAGAGGGATGAAGGATTTCAATAAATTTATTGAGGATATGGAATTGGTTGATCTCCAACTTTTGGGTAGGAAATTTACGTGGTCTAATGCTCAAGATGGGGAAAAATGGAGTAGAATTGACAGATTTCTATTAAATCTTGATTGGCTGGAAAAGTTTAAACTAAAGCAATGAGGTCTTCCTAGAACACTTTCAGATCACTGTTCTATCCTTTTAAAGGAAGATGACAGGGATTGGGGTCCAAAACCCTTCAAGTTCTTTATTGTTTGGCTCTCTAATCAAGTCATGCAGTAAAGAAAACCAACAAATCAAACAAAAACAGAGAATTCACAACTAACTCCATCAACAAAGTAAGGGTTTATCATTTTCTACAAGAAAACCCAGCTTTGAATCGATATTGTCAATAGGTCAATAATTAAAACTTTGCATAGGAACCAGACATTTGTAGCTTCCTATGTCAAGTGAAGAACATGGAATGATCACCATCTAAAAAGGGAGATGACCACAATACATGTACGGTGTACCCAACTAAAGCTGCAATGCTTTTGATAGCAGGTTTCTTCAAAATCCTCTCTCCAGTCAAAGCCAGAATGATGAGAGCAGCGCTAAGAGCATTTTAATGCTTCACCCTTTCTCTTTTTTTATTTTGTGCTTCACCCCTGGTTTACACGAAATTTGAAGAAAAGATTTTATTCGTAATGAAAAAATGTCATCTTCACTGATAGTCTAATTCAGATTATTATCAAGTATTCTACAATCATAATAAGTGTCACATATCATCCCAAATGATGAGCAAGCCTTTTACGAAAAAGAAAATGATAGCAAAGATAGCAAGCAGTTAGCATGGCACCATTACTGCAATCGTAACAGACCAACTAGCCACTGCTCACTGTTAAGCTCGTAATGAGATCCAGGAACTTCAAACAGCATAAACAGAATTTGCAAACCAATCAAATGACTCCATCAACTCGAGAAAGAAAAAGGAGAAAAAAATAGAGACTGGTTTGTATAGGAGAATAAGTGAGGATGCATTCCCATGTTACTAAAGAGTAAACAGTTAGGATGGTAACATTTAAGCCGATAACTTTCAACGCCACATAAAGAAATACAAATTTTGGACTGCATCCATGATAATCAGTCGCAGAACATATAAAATAACCAATTACCAGATGCTGAATTCGACACAATGTCCGAAGGCCGAAGCTGATACTCTAGGCTTCATTATCCAACTGGGATTAAAAAAAAATCACTTGCTATTTATGTTTTATCACTGTTTTGATCAGCTAGTTAAATATTACCATCAAACCAAGATTGATGGTTGAAACATTCATTCAATAAACTACAACTGTTTAATGGGAATATACCTTTGTGAGGCATAATTGAACAAAATATACTTCATGTACTCTCTTTGTGACTCAAAGTCTCAAACAAATTTCACCTGCACAAGCAGTAAACGGATACAAAAAATTGCAGTGTTTTGAAAGAAACATCAAAGTATTCAATAGTTATGAACTAATATAACCAAATACAAACGTACAATGTGGACAACATGTAGGGAAAAGAGTTTCCCAATTGACACTTACAATGTGGACATTGCGTAGGAAGTTTACATAGCTCGCTATTTTCACTTGCATAGGGAGTTATATTCCCAAATTCACACAATTCTACAAAAACCAAAGCTCTATCCATAAATAACTTAAGTACACAATTCAGAGCAGAGAAACGAATGTGATACAATAACAGCAAACAAAAATCATAAGGACATTTCATTAGATAGTGACCTAAAGACAACAGAATAATACCTCAGCATTGTAAGGGGAATTGAATCCATTGGCCTTCATCGCTGGCCAGTGTAGAGATGACCTTTTCGATCTGGCGATCGAGTTGTAGATCTCGAGCACTTCGTCGTCGTCGTCATCGTGAACATCGAGCGTAATTTTTGTGGAGGTTTTCTTTCAAATTCACGATTGAACTCCCTATCATCAAATCCCCCGACAAACCCCTCTCTCTAACCTGTAAATACCCGAATCCACAGATATAATACCAAAAAAACAATCTGAATCATAAAACCCCTATGTGGTAAAAAAAATGCCCAAAAACCCCTCATGTGTTAGTTGTAGTCTTTTTGTGGTCCTTTTTCTGTGAGAAATCAAAATCATGTCTCTTCTCCCTTTCTCACAACACAAATGGTATGAAAACCCTAGAACAAAGTACAGAAACGGAGAACCGTACCTCATCCTGGTCGTCAGACTATTCGATGCACTTGATCTCTAACTCAAATGACTTCGAGGAGCGAGTCATTAGAACTCGGCCGAGACAGCTGTCGAGAGACGCCGCTGCTATCACCAACGTGAGAGGAGAGGGAAACAAGGGGGAGGCCAAATCGTATACAGCCATACACTATATCACTGTTGAAACAGCCACTGTTTGAGAGAGAGAGAGAGAGAGAGAGAGACGTACCACTGTTAGATTTAGGGTCCTTGGGGGATTGAGTCGGTGAGCTGTGAGTCCAATCGATCGATTGAGGGTCCTGTAATCTTTGATCGGCGATTTAGGGTTGGAGTTGGAGGAGGAGTGGCGATTTAGGGTCAGTCGGTCAGGGAATGAGGGAATGAATGGGGTGGGAAGTGGGAGACGAGACGGCGCGACTTAGGGCTTAGGGTTTTTTGGGCTAAAGTGAAACGACGTCGTTTTGAGCACATAAACTCTCAATTACTTTACCAAGCGCGCCTAAATGAGAAGCAGCGCCCACGCAAAAATTCTGAACTTTCTGCCGGTTTTTCTCATAGTCTTTTATCTCGTTACAATAGTGAGATCTTTTATTTCGCTATTTTTCGCGCCAATGTTTTTTTATCACGCTGTAAGGGTGAGGTCTTTTTTTTTTATCTCACCGCACGAGCGAGGTCTTTATAAGTCTTCTATCACACTATAAGGGTGAGGTCTTTTTTCTTTTATCTCGTCGCAAGAGTGAGATCTATTATCTTGCTCTTTTCTGTGGCTAAGCACCACTTTTTATCTCAGCTTTTGATTTAAACTGAGATTAAAAAGTTAGCCTATAATTTTTTATCACGCTTTCACGGAAAACCGTGATCTTTGTGAATCTCCTTAGTGTGGTATTTATCTATTATTGTAGTAGTGCCTATGTGGCTGTCGTGCGTTGAAGCATCACCCTAAAAGTATCAAAAATTGAAAAGTCCATTAAAACAAGTTTTCTAGCTCTCTGGATCTGTTTCGGTAATTGACAGTCGACAATAACTTAAACAACTATTGAAATTTAATCTATATTTCGGTAAGTGAAAGTCGAAAATATACTTACAATTCGGTATCTAACTATCGACTATTACTGAATGAAAAGTAAGTGCTAACACTTCGATAACTAACTGTCGAAAACAAATATCAATTTCGGTAACTAGATATCGAAAATGTATGCACAATTCGGTAACTAACTGCCGAATCACCCTGAAAGTATCTAAAATTGAGAAGTCCATTAAAATAAGTTTTCTAACTCTCTGGATCTGTTTCGGTAATTGACAGTCGAGAATAACTACAAATTTCGGTACACAACTATCAAAATTTAATCCATATTTTGGTAAGCGAAAGTTGAAAATATACTTACGATTCAGTATCTAACTGCCGACTATTAGTGAATGAAAAGTAAGTACTAACATTTAATATCCCTGATCTTAATTATAATTAGAGTTTGATTATGTAGAGACCCGTGTTTAAATTTCAATAATTTTTATGTTAGAATAAAATAAGAATTATTGAGGTAAAGAGAAAATGAGATTTGAATATGTGATTTGGGTGAGAGTGAGTGGTAGAGAATTATTCTCCCACTCACGTCTCTCTCTCTCGGTCCTCTCTCTCCCACCCGACTCTCTATCTCTCTCTCACTCTCCCCACCCGACTCTCTATCTCTCTCTCACTCTCTCTCGAAATCATGCCTCTAAACTCGAGACCTATAAAGATTAACCTTCATTCCACCTTTCGCACGCGATCTTGAGCTCGTATTTCGTTGGGTTTAGCTCGGAGAGTAGTATTCGGTTGATTCAAGGTTTTCGGAGCTAGGGCTTGCTTGATTGAGCTTGAGTTTCGTTCTTTGACTTTGAGGTAGAGATTTCTCACTTCTATTATGTGTTTATGTGTTGCTTTGGTATTTGAATCGTGCCCTAAATCGTTGGTTTCGTTGTTGGAATTATTCTTGTGAAATCTGAAAATCGTGCACTGAAGACCCAGGTCCTACCGGTAGGAGTTTTGACCCTATCGGTAGAAACGCTGTCCAGTAGTGTCATTTTTGTGAAATTCTGGTCTCCTACCGGTAGGAGGTTGTATCCTACCAGTAGGGAATGAAAAATCTGCATTTTTGGAAAATTTCGAACAGGCATAACTTTTTCATCCGAACTCCGTTTTGGGCAAATTTTATATCGAAATTCATGTACCGAAAATCTACTTTCCAATAGTGGTGGTCCTATAGCCTAATTCTAAACCAATAAGGTTTGGTAGCCAAAATAAGATTGACATGTTCGTATACGTTGGATACCCCTTTTCCTTAGAATCGTTTGAGTGAGACATAGATGTTCTTGGGTTCGCTTGAGTACTAAATTGAATGGTTTAACGAGGCTAGTGGTGTACTTAAGGCTTTGTAGTGATTTTTGGATTCCATGTGAGTCCATTGACACCGAAACGAGAACTTAGGGAACATAATGAGTATAGGTGGGTGAAAGTTGTATGTGTTGACATGCAATGCGAGAGACGAACATGAGGAACACTTGTTAAGTTAAACAATGCTAGGCATGAATACGAGAGACATTCCCCTTTGGTTTGATATGTGGTACATCTCTTGTGTAACTTGTGCGGCTTAAAGAGTTGCTAGGATGAAATCTATAAATCATTGTGAGTAAGTGCCCCTTTTATGTATAATATGTACAAGTATAAATGGTGATATGAGAAACTAATGGCGTAATGATAGCGAGTTGACTGAAGTGGAATTTATCCGTACTACTTCTATGTGAATAAGTCTTCGTTGTGAGTTCACTATATGTGATTGAGATGAATGACTAAATTGTAAAGTATATCGGAGGAATTGTGGTATGGTGACCTATGATGTATGACTTGAAATATCTCCATCAGTGAGGGAGGTACAAGTGGGGAGTAACGGGACTCCGTAAATGGCCCGGCAGGAGCAAATGCTCTTAATATATTCAGAACCTACCAACGGGTAAGGTGTCTGGTATGGGGTATCGGGATCCCTTAAATGGCCCGACATGAGCTTTTGCTCATGGCACAGAATGATAAAGGAATTGTGACACGATGTGAATGAAAAAGGGGTATCATTGTGAAAGTGTGAGTGACATGAAAGACATTGGCGCTGTGATTCTTTGATTATGATGGTTTCACAAGTCAAGATATCGGATTGGTGATTTGAAATAAGATGAGGGGCAGTGGCAGTCATGAGAAAATCGTATAGATAGTAAGTTCACGTGGTCAAACTAAAGTCTTGGTGTGTAGTCATGGTACTTCAACTATGTCGTCGACTCTGGGACAATTACTTGTCGTGTTTTGTTTTCCTTTGAAATACCGTACCTTGTTTCAGTTATTCATTCTACCTGTCATCCCATTTTCATATAATGGTTGTGTAGATTTCTCTACTGGGCTAGTGTAGCTCAACCTATCATCTTTCAGGTGTGATCCCTAAGCAGTAGCATAGAGCGAAGTACATGCATTCTAGTGCATATTCTCAGAAGAGGTGGTAAGGGAGACTCATGGACATTTTGGTAAAACATGTTTTGGAAATGTAGTAGAACATTAACTCTATTTCTTTTAATGATGTAATATATTCAAACTCTTGGAGTTGGATCCGTAATCTATTGACTAGGACATGGTGAACTCTTTTGGGGTATTATATAAGATAACGTGAGGAGTTTTATTTATGTAAAGCTATCTTTATTTATGTTAAAAAAAATTTGAGGGCGTGACAACTTGGTATCAAAGCATAAGTTTAGAATACCTCGAGACCATGGGGAGACTTTGAGTCTCATGGGTTCAAAAATTATCGCATTTTGACATGACTTGTGTGCTACTGAGTGTTTGACATGCATCCAACTATGTGGCATTGCATTTATGTTACAGTATAGTGGCGTAGAGTTGTTAGATGGAATTGGTGGAGTTGGAGATTCGCAGTGTATCTTTTTGTTGATAATCTTTTCATTGTTTACTTGTAGTGAGATGCCTCCGAGACCTGAGACTAGACGATGTAGGATTGAGAATCCGAGAATGGGGACATGATAGAATCAACTTGCTAGGGAAATTGTAACGGCACTCGCAGCAGCAAATCTTTTTGCAACCACCTCCTAGAGATAATGTGGATAGTCGAGCTATAGTAGCCATGTGAGAGTGTAGCCGTAGAAATCCACCTCAGTTCGATGGGGAGAGTAGCGACCCCCTTGTGGCCGACCATTGGCTTGCACAAATTCGTAAGATCTTCAATGCACTTAAGATTACGGAGGACGACCTACGGGTGAGTATAGTAGCTTGTCAACTTACCGGTGAGGCGAACGAGTGCTGGGAATCCGTTTTAGGAGTATGGAGAGACGCTAGGAGGGCGGCTAGAGTTGCAAATCAGGAAATTGAACCGGTTGAGGAGAGTTTGACTTGGGCTGAATTTGAGACACTTTTTGAAAACCAATATTTTCCAGAGTCGTATCGTGAATAGCTTAGAATCCAATTCGAGAGGTTAGATCAAGGTGACATGGCTGTTTCAAAATATGCTACTAGGTTCCAAACCTTGTCCCGTTTTGCGCCAGAGTTAGTTGCAACCGATGATATAAAATGTAGGCGTTTTGAGAAAGGGTTACACCCGTCTATCAGGAAGTTTGTGGTAGGTCAACGAATTGGAAGGTTTTCTGACATTGTCGAGTGTGCTAGAAGTCTTGAGTATACGGAGAAAATACCAGAGGAAGCGAAAGTGCGAGAGTTGAGGAAACAAACCGTTGACAAGAGTGTATCTATAGAAACGTTTGGGGCCAAGGGAGGAAAAGACAGAGGGAACAGTTTCAGTCTGCCTCGGGACAGCATAGTTCAGAATCACCTGCACTTTCTAGAACGTCGGGAGTATCGTCTCAGTCAACGATTGTGTGTTATCGGTGCCGTCAGTCAGGCCATCGTGCGATGGACTGTCCTCAATAGAGGGAATATCATGGTCGGAGACCACCTCGGGTTTGCTATCGGTGTCGTAATCTAGGACACTTAGCGGTAGATTGTCCACAACTGACAAGCAGAGGGAATGTACAGAGATCCACGGGGTCAGGTCATGCGTCTCATACCACGCTGCGAGGTAACGTGAATTTATGTGTTATGCTGAGATTACTTATGTGTATACAAAGTGCTTAATTGCCAAATGATTGTCATTATGAAGTGTATAGTCTATTCTAGTGTTGGATAGCATTGCGGAGTTGTCTATGTGAACTTGCTTAGTAAAATTTGAGTGATGTGACAACTAGACTAGTGGGATGAAAATACTCAAGATCGATAAAATGAATAGAAATCGTGCAAGGTCTCGTGGTATTGAAATGAACTTGATTACTATTAGGCTTCTTAGAGCCACGAGTTATGAAGTATTGGGCACTGTGTGAGCCCGTGGTTGTGTAGGGTACTGTGTGAACCCGTGAATACATAGGGTACTGTGTGAACCCATCGTGAGATAGGGCACTGTGTGAGCCTGTGGTATCTGGGGTACTGTGTGAGCCCGTTGTCGTATTGGGCACTATGTGAGTCCGTAGTGTATAGGGCACTGTGTGAGCCCGTAGTGTGCTGGGTACTGTGTGAGCCCATACTATATTGGGTACTGTGTGAACTCGTTGTTGTATTGGGCACTGTGTGGACCTGTGGTTGCATTGGGTACTGTGTGAGCCCGATAATATATTGGGTACTTTGTGAACCCGCTGGGTACTGTGTGAGCCCGATGTCGTATTGGGTACTGTGTGAGCCCGTTGATGCGTAGATGTGCTCGATGTGGTGTAAGCCATTAATTTGCATGGTGGGTCTGCAGTCGGTTGGTCTATTATGGTATTTGTGTATGAAATTGGTTGCTGTTTAGTTTCAATCTACATGTTTGACCTATAATGTAATCTTAGCGTGTGAAATTTGCTTTTGGAACAC
This sequence comes from Rhododendron griersonianum, assembly GCA_018127125.1. Taxonomy (NCBI): domain Eukaryota; kingdom Viridiplantae; phylum Streptophyta; class Magnoliopsida; order Ericales; family Ericaceae; genus Rhododendron; species Rhododendron griersonianum. The sequence goes on along the minus strand of CM030798.1, from coordinate 5,888,006 downwards.
GATACTGGATAGATGATGATGTGTGTATGGGTACCTGCTACGTGTCAAATAGATGATCGATAGAAAGAGTTTGAGTGGGGTGACCCAAATCTCGTAGTTAGATGTAACGCTATGGCGATGATTGAAATCTCTAATCTTAACTCCTTATTTTGTTATACCTTACGAATTGATGATAGTTTGCATGTCTTTCAATTTCTATACTATGGTTTCTTTGAGACCACCGGTAGCTTGGTTAATCCTTCGTGAAAGTATTAAATGAGCTAGATTGGTTTGAGGTTTGTAGACTTACACTAAACCTAGATCGAGACCTTTATTTTAGGGCATCGGGTGAGTACATCAGTCATATAGCGTAGTGCATTCCAAGTTTCGAGAGTAGTTACAAATGTACATATTTCGAACTCAAGATTTTCTGGAAAAGGGTAATGCTTTGTGAAAATTGAATTGTCGCATAGTTCGTTCTTTGAAATAACATCGGTACAGACTTGAAGTCGGCTAAATTATAGTTCATTTCTATGTTGTCAAAATTGTCATTATTTTTAAATGACCAAGTGAGGTGTTCGTAATTGATTGTTGATAATGCCTTTCCAAAATGAACATTCCCTTTTCAAATTCTATAGAATTTTGTCACATGTGGGCATGTTTCAATGGCTTTGTAACTACTCGAACTAGAACACTCAACAGGACAAATTTTTGTCAAACCCAACATTTCACTCTTGCCTTGAAAAGAAAATGTAAGTCGGAAAATTCATGAACTTGTTCAGTTTAGACTTATCATGTCGGACACTTTAACATCTGCTCAGTGTTTGTCATTTGAAGGATTTGTCTTGAATTAGCATTAAGAAATATTAGAGCTCTACTTGTGTGAGTCTTGGTAACGTGAATAAGTCGGGAAGTAAAGAAATGAGGTGAAAAAGAAATGTATGAAAGTTGATTTCCCTGTAAGCGTACGTGAAGAATCGAGTAAATCTTGGGATGGATGAGCAAATCTTAGAACTTGTTGATTATGTTTTGCTTGACAAGGTTGTTGAATTACGACGTTATGAAATTCTCCATTGTGTTTGGACACGGTCCATGGAACCAGAATTGGTTAGTCGGAAGTAATGAGAATGGATATGGTTTGTGAGACAGGAATTAGTTGGTAACATGATTATGATTTGTACGAATACGATAACTTTGTGATTTGACGTGTATGAACATCGGAACTTGGCGATTGTTCGGTAAGAAGATAAGCTAGTTAGTTGTGGCATTATAGAGTTTTCTTGCATTTTGGATACGAAGGTTGGTGGATACAAAGCGTTGCATAGTGGACTCGGTCTTTGGGACTAGAAATTCATTGATGGTGTGCCTTCGTCTATTCAATGAAAATTTCGGGACAAAATTTCTTTAAGGAGGGTAGAATATAGAGACCTGTGTTTAAATTTCAATAATTTTAATGTTAGAATAAAATTAGAATATTGAGGTAAAGAGAAAATGAGATTTGAATATGTGATTTGGGTTGAATGTGATAGAATTTGGAAGTTTGGGGTGCAATTGTAGTTGATATGTGTGGTGGTATAAATAGGTGAGAGTGAGTGGTAGAGAATTATTCTCCCACTCACGTCTCTCTCTCTTGGTCCTCTCTCTCCCACCCAACTCTCTATCTCTCTCTCACTCTCTCTCGAAATCATGCCTCTAAACTCGAGACCTATAAAGATTAACCTTCATTCCACCTTCTGCACGCGATCTTGAGCTCGTATTTGATTGGGTTTAGCTCGGAGAGGAGTATTCGGTTGATTCAAGGTTTTCAGAGCTAGGGCTTGCTTGAATGAGCTTGAGTTTCGTTCTTCAACTTTGAGGTAGGGCTTTCTCACTTCTATTATGTGTTTATGTGTTAATTTGGTGTTTGAATCGTGCCCTAAATCGTTGGTTTTGTTGTTGGAATTATTCTTGTGAAATTTGAAAATCGTACACTAAAAACCCAGGTCTTACCGGTAGGAGTTTTGACCCTACCGATAGAAACGCAGTCCAGTAGTGTCATTTTTATGAAATTCTAGTCTCCTACCGGTAGGACAGGTTGTGTCCTACCGGTAGGGAATGAAAAATCTGCATTTTTGGAAAATTTCGAACGGGCATAACTTTTTCATCCGAACTCCGTTTTGGGCAAATTTTATATCGAAATTCATGTACCGAAAATCTACTTTCCAATAGTGGTGGTCCTATAGCCTAATTCTAAACCAATAAGGTTTGGTAGCCAAAATAAGATTGACATGTTCGTATACGTTGGATACCCCTTTTCCATAGAATCATTTGAGTGAGACATAGATGTTCTTGGGTTCGCTTGAGTACTAAATTGAATGGTTTAACGAGGCTAGTGGTGTACTTAAGGCTTTGTAGTGATTGTTGGGTTCCATGTGAGTCAATTGACACTGAAATGAGAACTTAGGGAACATAATGAGTATAGGAGGGTGAAAGTTGTTTGTGTTGACATGCAATGCGAGAGACGAACATGAGGAACACTTGTTAAGTTAAACAATGCTAGGCATGAATACGAGAGACATTCCCCTTTTGTTTGATATCTGGTACATCTCTTATGTAACTTGTGCAGCTTAAAGAGTTGCTAGGATGAAATCTATAAATCGTTGTGAGTAAGTGCCTCTTTTATGTATAATATGTACAAGCTTAAATGGTGATTGTAGACACCTCCCAAACGGGGCATCGCCATACAGATTGATCGTTTGTTGCTCGATTGGTTGCTTGCCTCATAAACCAAGATCGTGGACATTCCCATGGCTAGGAACATCGCCACACGATAGCGGTTATCATCAAAACAGAGTCGCCACCCAGTTTATTAAAACTAGGAAAATAGATAGAGATTCTGGGTACGGGAGCCAAGAGTACAGTAAGGGAAAGGTGTTAGGCACCCTTCTTTGCCCAGCCGTGAGACTGGCCCATAGTTATTCAACATAAAACATGTAGATGCTTTGTTTAATTCTAACACATAGTCTGTTTAATTAAGCCTTTAAACAGTAAGTAAAGTGAGCCAGTGCGATAAGTATAGCGTGCATCAAAAAGCAGAACAAAACAAACTGTCCCAGGGTAATGGATCCCGCGGCCGGTGAATGGATGTCACGGCCGAGGGATCCTCCTGGTTTGATATATCGGCCGAGGGATCGAAGCCCCGGTCGATGTTCTTCCTCACACCAGACAGAAAAGTTAGCAGATGACTAAATGCTACGATTAATCATAAATACGATAAGTGAAACAAACCAGAGGCCATTGGGCCTCACCACCTTGATCCCTCAGTTGCTTGATTGCTTCGGATTTGATAGTGATTGACTGATTGCCTCTTTGAAAACCCTAGGGTTAGGGTTTGAACTTCGGGGTTTGATCGTCGGATTGGTGGCTGCCTTCGGGAGGTTAGGGCTTTTGCAGAGGGGGGTTTGAGAGAGTATTTGTGCAGAGTTTCGGGGCTTGAGAGAGTATATTCACTTATGAATTTCGTGGTCATATTTTGGAACCCAAAGGCCCTTTATATAGGCAATTGGTGACTCACTCCGGCCAATCAAATGGCACGATTGCAATTGCAATTGCAATGCAATTCAAACTCTTCGTTGCAATCTCTGAACGTAACCCAAACGCATCGGGAAGGTAGTGTAGTTGGATCAAACGTCTGACAGAACGTTCTAGAGTCTAGAAAAAGAACGATCTGGCGGCCGAGGAATGGATGTCGCGGCCGAAGGATAGATCTTGTGGCCGAGGGATTGATCTCTCAGGGAGATTTTCTAGCAACAGGTTGCTCGGGTGAGGAAATGATGTCAAGGCTGTGAGATTCGATGTTATGGCCGACAGATGGATTCTCCTAGTGTAGACACCCCAACTTGGCCTAACGATTATTTCAAGTCCCACCTTGGAACAATCCCGATGATGAAATGGATACAGTGATTGCTGATTGCTTCCATGAGGACCTTAGGACTTTCGGTGAGAACTTTGAACCACTTAGAGGACCCAATTCAAAGCCATACAACCTTTCAGACAGAAATACAGAAGCCTAGGAGAATCCATCTGACGGCCGTAACATCGATCTAACGGCCAAAACATCAATTCCTCACCCGAGCAACCTGTTGCCAGCAAAATCTCCCTGAGAGATCAATTCCTCGGCTGCAAGATCTATCCTTCGGCCGAGACATCCATTCCTCGGCCGTGTGATCTATTACTCGGCCGCCAGATCGACCTTTTTCCAGACTCTGGAACGTTCTGTCAGACGTTTGGTTTGATCCAACTACACAACCTTCCCGATGCGTTCGGGCTACGCTCAGAGATCACGACGTAGAGTTAGAGATGCATTGCAATTGCAATTGCCATCTCATGATTTGATTGGCTGGAGTGAGTCATCCCTACGCCTATATAAGCCTTTGGACTCCGAAATAAACACAAGAAATTCATAAACCTACACACTCAATCAAGCTTCAAAGCTCTGCACAAATACTCTCTCGATCCCATACTCCAAAAGCCCTAACCTCCCGAAGGCAGCCATCAATCCGGCGATCAAACCCCGAAGTTCAAACCCTAACCCTAAGGTTTTCAATCAAGCGATCAGTCAATCACAATCAAATCCGAAGTAATCAAGCAACTGAGGGATCAAGGTGGTGAGGCCCAACGGCCTCTGGTTTGTTTTATTTATCCCGTTTATGGCTAACCGTAGCATTTAATCATTTGCTAACTTTTATGTCTGGTGTGAGGAAGAACATCGACCGGGGTTTCGATCCCTCGGCCGATAAATAAAACCAGGAGGATCCCTCGGCCGTGAGATCCATTCACCGGCCACGGGATCCATTTCCCTGGGACAGTTTTGTTTGTTTCCTGCTTTTCTATGCATGCTTTCAATTACAGTCCTGGCTCACCTTTATCTGTTTAAAGGAATAAAATAAACAGACTATGTGTTGGAATTAGACAAAGCATCTATACGTCTTACGTTGAATGATTATGGGCCAGTCTCACGACTGGGCAAAGAGGGGTGCCTAACACCTTCCCCTTATTGTACTTTTGGCTCCCGTATCCAGAATCTCTATCTATTTTCCCAGTTTTAATAAACTGGGTGGCGACTCTATTTGATGATAACCGTTATCATGTGGCGATGTTCCTAGCCATGGGAATGTCCATGATTTTGGTTTATGAAGTGAGCAACCAATCGAACAAACAGACGTGATCAATCTGTATGGCGATGCCCCATTTGGGAGGTGTCTACAGTTTTTGGCGACTCCGCTGGGGATGTGAGAGCCATAACCAAAAAGTTCAACATAAGACCAATACATGCCTTGTCTAGTTCATTTATCATATGCATCGAGCGGGCAACCCGTTGAGTTCACCTGATATCCCGGCATGACACGGGCTATGTTGGGGGTTCCAGCAAACTCCACAGTCACTCGTACCTAGTGGTATATCAAAAAGGAAATCACCCAATCACCGCCTATGATGGGCTGGTGAGGGGATTGGTGCCCTTTGACGACGGAGCACCCTGAGACTACCAAAACCTTGCATGTTTTAGAAAGCCATAGAACTTATCAAACTAAGATAGGAACCTACAGGCTAGGAACCTACTTGCATTTTGCTTCCAAGTTCTTCCTCACACCCATTGTATATGTATGTTGTAAAATTTCTCTTTTGCAGGTTAAACCTTAGGAATCTCTCTAAGTCAAATAAACAGTAGGTAAGATTAATCAATCTAACTAAAGCAAAAACCTTTTTCAGGAAAAATGACTACATCACTGTTCATGTCTGATTCGCACTTTCAAGTTGTCACCAAGCTGTCTGGCCCGCTCCACTTTGCTGTTGAAGATTTCAACCCCTCTGAATACATCACTCCAGTAAATCAACCAAAGCCTATGGTGGTTATCATTGAAGACAACCATGTCATGTTCGCTGGAACGGTTTATGAGGAAGAGGTAGAAGACCTGATTGAAGAAGAAGGGCTTCGCAGGGTTCCAATCTACTTTTATGACCCCTATGCACCTACCGATGATTATTGGCCAATAGACGAGGTCAACAACCTCGAGACTGAAGAGGCAAAGGAAGAAGAGGCTGTCGACAATGACCCACTAGACGAAATATCACTAAACCTACTCTTTGATGAGGGGGTCACCAACAATGAAATAAGGGTGATCCACCCCATCATAGATAGCTTTGGTAATTGGTGGGGCTTTGTTGGCAAATGACGGGTCGACAACAGCGACGAAGCTGAGGTTGAAGCGCAATTGGAGGAGATAACAGCAATAGCAAATCAAATGGCCCTCCAAGACTTGCAGGGTGACAATGATGAAAGTGCGAATCAAGGTGACAGTGAAGTACTGGTGATCGACCTTGGTGATGAAAAAGACTGCTCTGAGCTGATTGTGGATGCTGAAAAAGGGGCTTACCCTAACTGGACCGTGGAACACACTCTAAAATACAAAATCAAAAGCGCTAATTCTGATCTTAGTTCTGATTCCAATTCCGACTCCAAGTCGACTCAGTCCGAGTCAAGCTTTTCATCCTTTGAAACTACTAAGTCTAGTGAGGAAAACCTGGTCAAAGTACCAAGGCATAGCATTTACTTTGAATTCGACTCTGAAATGTCTTTTGATAAACTTAGCAATGAGAAGGAAGATTTAAAGTATTTCACTTTGCCTATGATCAATTGTGTGGATTCCGACAAACCAAATTTTGAGGAAGAAATTCCAAAAGAAATTCTAGAATTCATCGAGAGAGAAGAGGAAAGGCACGCTAAACCTTTTTATGAGGAAATAATCACAGCAAATATAGGCTCTGCAAACGAGCCCAAAATGGTTAAAATTGGTGCCGTACTATCCCCTCAAGAAAGTGAAAAACTAATCCTTTTGCTAAAAGAATACAAAGATGTTTTTGCCTGGTCTTACGAGGACATGCCTGGAATAGACCCTGAAATTGTTCAACATAAAATTCCTCTTCATCCTGATGCAAAACCAGTTAAACAAAAACTGAGACGTATGCAGCCTGATTGGGTCCTAAAGATAAAAGAAGAAGTCACTAAACAAATCAACGCCGGTTTTCTCATAGTCACTGAATATCCACAATGGGTAGCAAACATCGTTCCCGTACCAAAGAAAACTGGAGGAATCAGGGTCTGTGTAGATTTCCGAGATCTCAACAAAGCCAGTCCGAAAGATGACTTCCCATTACCTCACATAGACGAGCTAGTGGATAACACCGCAGGCCATGCATTGCTATCTTTCATGGACGGATTTTCTGGGTATAACCAAATCCTTATGTCTCCTGAGGATAGAGAGAAAATCACTTTCACTACGCCTTGGGGAACTTACTACTACCGAGTAATGCCGTTTGGGTTGAAGAATGCTGGAGCCACTTACCAGAGGATGGCCACAACACTGCTGCACGACATGATGCACAAAGAGGTCGAGGTGTATGTCGACGATATGATAGTCAAATCAAAGGAAAGGGAAGGACACTATGGAGCACTCCAAAAGTTCTTCGAGAGGATTAGGAATTATAAGATACGTCTTAACCCTTAAAAATGCACTTTTGGGGTAACAGCTGGAAAGATGTTGGGTTTCCTCATAACTCAAAGAGGAATCGAGGTAGATCCTTCCAAGATACAGGCTATCATGGAGATATCACCGCCTAGGACAGAGAAGGAAGTAAGGAGCTTCTTAGGGAAGGTACAGTTCATCAGCAGGTTCATTTCCAAGCTCACAACCACCTGTGAACCTCTTTTCAAGCTACTAAAGAAATGTACGGATTTTGAATGGAGCCAAGACTGTCAGCAAGCGTTCGAGGCAATCAAAGAATACCTTCAGAATCCACCTGTACTATCGCCACCCATCCCTAGGAAGCCATTGATTATGTATCTCTCAGTAACAGACACGTCCATGGGATGTATGCTAGCGCAAGAAAACGACGCCAAGGTAGAGTGCGCCATATACTACCTCAGCAAGAAAATGATGGATTATGAGACAAGGTACACTCCCCTCGAGAAAACCTGTTGGGGGCTAGTATGGGCCACAAAGAAACTTAGGCACTACCTGTTAGCACATCCGGTGGTGCTGGTCTCTCGTTTAGACCCAATCAAGTATCTTTTCGAAAAGCCAGCACTTATCGGAAAGCTAGCTAGGTGGTTATTGCTGCTAGCAGAGTTCGACCTCAAATACATGACAAGGAAATCAGTAAAAGGAAGAGCTGTGGCAGAATTCTTGGCGGATCACCCTGTAACAGAGGCCGAGGCAGAAGACTTCATGTTCCCCGACGAGGACATCTTATGTCTCTTAGACGACACCTGGCAACTTTACTTTGATGGAGCATCAAACCAATGTGGATATGGCATAGGGGTATTGCTAGTTTCCCCAAACGACTCCCACATCCCTTTGTCATATAAACTAAGGTTTGAGGTCACTAACAATCAAGCTGAGTACGAGGCTTGTATTGCCGGAATGGAGGCGCCCTGGAGCTGGGGGCAAAAAGGGTAGAAGTCACTGGGGATTCAAATCTGGTGGTATCTCAAGCTAGAGGAGACTGGAAGGTCAAGGAAGATACACTGAAGCTATATCACTCTGTGCTGGAAGATCTAATTCCACAATTCGATTCTGTTATCTTCACACACACTCCTCGAGTGAGCAATAGATTTGCAGATGCACTGGCGACATTGGCGTCTATGGTCGAAATACCCCTGGGATTCACAATGCGGCCTCCAATGATCGAACAAAAGGTTAAACTAGCATGTGAGTGTACCTTTACCGAGGAAGGTGAAGACGATGGCAAGCCATGGTACGAAGACGTGAAGGAATTCCTAAAAAAGGAGAATACCCATCCGAGGCCACCTCGAAGGACAAAACGGCTCTGCGGAAGTTTGCTGCCCGATTTATAATCTGTGGAGGAGCATTATACTGAAGGGCACACTTGGGTCCAAGTCAACTTTGCGTCACAACGGAGGATAGCCACAAGGTAATGGAGGAAATACATGAAGGAATTTGTGGGCCACACATGAATGGGGCAACAATGGCAAAAAAGATCCTGCGCCAGGGATATTACTGGACTACAATAGAGGCCGACTGCGCTGATTATGTCCGTCGATGTTACAAATGCCAAACTCACGCTGATCGTATGCGTATCCTCCCTACAGAATTGTACAGCATGACATCCCCCTGGCCATTCTCCACCTGGGGGATAGACGTTATTGGGATATAAATCCAAAGGGAAAATACAAACATCAGTTCATCCTAGTGGCTATCGACTATTTCACCAAGTGGGTAGAAGCAGCTTCTTATGCTACTCTCAAAGCCACTCATGTGGCCAAATTTATTCGCACTAATACCATCTATCGATATGGTGTACCTCACGAGTTCGTCTGTGACAATGGATCGCACTTCAAGGGGGCGACAAAGGAGCTTTTCGCTGAATTTGGGATACAAAATCATCGGTCATCTACTTACCGACCTCAAACTAATGGAGCAGTTGAGGCTGCAAACAAGAATGTCAAGAGGATTCTGCGGAAGACTACCGACACCTACACCGACTGGCCGGAAATGCTGCCTCTGGCACTTTGGGGATATCGAACAACTGAAAGGACTTCAACTGGGACCACTCCCTACTCTCTGGTCTATGGAATGGAAGCTGTCTTGCCTATTGAATTGGAATTACCTTCGTTAAGGGTTCTAGCTGAGACTGGAATGATCGAAGAAGACTGGGTTCAAAACCGCTACGACGAGTTGGCACTACTAGACGAAAGGAGACTGAGAGCCTTATACCATGTACAAGGGTATCAACGCCGCATTGCACGAGCATTCAACAAAAAGGTGAAACCTAGGGACATCAAGGTAGGAGACATGGTGCTTAAAGCAATTCGTTGCCACGTCTCGGACCCAAGGGGCAAGTTTAGACCAAACTGGGGAGGCCCCTACCTTATCAAACACATACTTTCTGGAGGAGCAGCATACATTGCAGACTTGGATGGAATGGAATTCGCAATGCTAGTCAACGTTGACAAGCTAAGGAAGTATTACCCATGAGAGATGCTTGTTGGACCGAAACCACAAGGGTGGGCAGATCCAAGCAAAAATTAGAGCAGCCTGCTAGGTCGAAAACCCGCAAGGGCGGCTTAGGCAAAAACTAAGGCATAAATAAAGCGCTCGCTAGACCGAAAACCTGCAAGGGCGGTTTTTAGGCAAAATTTAGAGCACAAAAGGAGATGAAAATACCCGAGTGGACCCTAACTAAAAACAAAACAAATCCCCTTTGTTGGAACTACATTTATGGCCTGATTCCCTCCATGGGATACGTAGGCAATCTCTAAGTTTGAGATTCGGCCACTGCTATCATCATCACTTCCAAAATTTCTAGGTCTATCCTAAAGCATGTTCGCTATCAAATCATGGCAATAACATCTTCAAATAAAACGACCAAATGTTTTATTATTTCCAAAGAGAAAGGACAAAGCAAACCTAAACAATTCTTAATCCATGAAAGCTAGAATCAAACAAACATCTTTTGAAAAACATAAGCAAAGCGTCGATCTCTAGGTCTTCCTTCTCTTTGCACTACTATCCTCCAAAAGGTTTTTCTTCAACCAGCGTTTGTAAGAACCCGATAGCTTGGCAACAAAGTTCTCAGCAACCTCCTGCATCACTCTATTTGGCCAAAGACGCAGCATATTGCGACGGAAGTTGGCATCATGGATCTTAGAGACGGTGTACTCGGGGTCACCCAAGATTGCGGCTTGTTCAGCCCCAAACTGCCTTTGAAAGCGAGCAGGGAAGTAGAAAACGACTCGAGTAATGCCAATCACTGCTACACCAAAGTGGTTCATGGTATTCGCGGTCATGCTCTCGATACCATACCAGGGGCAAACCCATTGAATCCAATCACCTCTGCAAGTCTTCATCCACGCTTCCCAAGCAGCCTCAGTTGGGAACTGTTTAACCATCTGACGCTCCGTACACTGGTCTGGATTGTAAGGAAGTCGCCTCGGCGCATCCCACACTTTTAGCTTCTCAAACAACCACACCTAGAGAAAAAGGGAAAATTGTGAGTTGAGAGAACACGTGAGTCAAAACAAAAGAGTGATGAGTAAAAAGATAAACTTGACAAATGAAACAAATAAAAGAGCGAACCTGCAATAGCAAGGGACTGCCCGAGAACTGAGCTGTAGGACTACCCTTCATCACATCTAGACCCATCAAGGTCTCTGCCAACACTAAGCTGGCGAAACCCACACGGTTTCCAATTTGCTGAGCAAGGTTAAGCAATATAGGATCAGCATGACCAGAGGAAGGGCCAAGCAAGTAGTAATGAAGGAGACAAATGCACAATGCATGAAAGCACGACTTCTGTAGGGAAACTTGGCGATGAGCCTCAGCTGTACCAAAACGCTGAATAAGTTGCAGAATCTCTAGCTTTCCTTGCACCAGGAAGAATTTAACTTCATGTTTCTGAACTTGGAGTAAATCCTTCAGGAGATCACCCCGGTTGAACAAAGGATTAGGGGTAACAAAACCTTCCCTATCTGAATGGCCCATAATGGCCGCACAACTCCTCTCTCTTAAAGCGAAAGACGTGAAAATCAGGGTCCCACAAACTAGCGGCTGCCCTAAGGAAGGCAAAATTCATGGGAATGTGACGAAGGGAAAAGAGGAAGTCCATGCCAAAGGACTTAAAGTGCAGACGGTCAAGGCCATTAAAGGAATCCAACCACTGATCAAGGACTGGTTGTGCCATGTGCAAAGAATTGCTGCTGACAATGCTATCGGGTTCGTAGAACGCGTACTTATAGGACTAGGTCGAGTCTTAGTTCGAATCGGAATCGGATTCTTCATCCTCGGAAATTTAGTCGGTCTCTCGGCCGGCACTTCGATAAGACGGCCGTGGGATCAATCCATCGGCCCGTAGATAATAGGGTTGACCTGCAAGTCAAACCCAGGCAAACAAAACGATCCTTCGGCCGCCAGATCGAAGTTTCGGCCGTGTAATCACTAGCTCGGCCGCCAAAACGGCTATTTTACAGACTGTTCCCACGGTTCAGTTCGTTTCGTTGGAATAACGAGAATATCACACGCAAACAACATAGAAACAGCATGTACAATCACAATCGCAGAGCAAAAGGTTTTTGTTTCATATATCGAAAGCTTTTTACATCACAAGGTGGATCATCCCACATTTCCTAAACAAACTATACATCGATTTCCTGTCAAACTAACCTACGCAGGAAGAGAAACGAAGAAAAAAAAAAGAAAAAAAGAAGAGGAAGCAGGAGAGGATGTCGAACCCTCTGGTGGTCCGAACAAAAGAGACCAGCTGCAAAAAAGAAGAGGACGCCCCTGGGGCGATGTATACCAAAGGAGTACTACGGTGCAGAAGGGACACCACATGGCTCAAAAGAATCACCACATGGCCCAGAAAAACCACCACACCGCGTACCACCGCCACGCCAGGAGCTCCACGTCGCGGAAGCAAGTCACCCATGCGAAGGCCCCTAATCAAGCATACCCATGCGAGGATCCATAATCAAGCGTCAAGACAGGATCAAAAGCAAACGCGGTCTCCCTCCGCGCACACTAGCCACGTCAGCATACCACCCACGGCCCGGAGCTGTCGAAAACAAGGATAGATGGAAGGGATCTTCGGTGGAAGTTTCGGGCGTAAGAAACGAAAAGGGAAGAAAGGAAAACGAAATGAAACGGCTGAGGCCGTGGCCTTTTGTAGGCCCCTGGAAACGAACCGATTAAACGGCCGAGTATTCGATATCGTGGACGATACATCGATCCTTCGGCCGAGAGATCGATCTCCTGGCCCCCAATCAATTTCCTTCAGCAACATCAGATCATGCTCAGTGCACCAATTCAAGCCACTACAGACTTCTAAGTCCTCAACCAACCAAGTAGCCATGGGGGCATCCCCAAGCCAATGCAACATGATCAAAACCAGCCTTGGGGGCATACCCAAGCATGAGGAAAATCTCTCTCCACAAACTGTTGGCCGAAGCTCCTACCACGGCAAAACAGGACACCTGGCGGCCCTACGCCTCCACCTACTAACTCAGCGGCTCCGAGTCCGCTATCTTAACTGGCTCGAAGCCATGACAACCATCTTAGCGGCTCTAAGCCCATTATTGACAGGCTCTACGCCCATATCAACTCACTCAGCGGCTCTATGCCTATACAATCAACTCAGCGGCTCGAAGCCCATTACATCAACAGGCGTGAAGCCTACGTCTATTTTCACCCAGCAGCTCGAAGCCCTTTATCATAGCATGCTCTACGCCTGTATCAGTTCAGCGGCCCTGTGCCTATCATCTCTACACAACTCAGCGGCTCTAAGCCCGCTATCTCAACTGGCTCAAAGCCGTACACAAGCAATCTCAGCGGCTCCAAGCCCGCTATCTCAACTGGCTCAAAGCCGTACACAAGCAATCTCAGCGGCTCAAAGCCCATTATCCCAAATGGCTCCAAGCCATCACCTCAACAGGCTCAAAGCCTATGTTTACTATCTCAGCAGCTCTATGCTCGCTATCACAGCAACAGACTCTACGCCTGTTATCACAAACTTAAACGGCTCAAAGCCCACTATCTCAACTGGCTCGAAGCCGTAAACAAGCAACAGGCTCTAAGCCGCCCCAACAATCAAGACATCTATTCTCAGGCTCTACGCCTGAATGCTCAAAAATCTAACATTTTTGAATGCTCAAGCTCTACGCTTGGATGCCCAACCACTGTGTACTGGATGCTCAAGTTATACACTTGAATGCTCAAGCTCTACGCTTGGATGCCCAACCACTGCGTACTGGACGCTCAAAGCCTGGACTTTGAATGCTTGGATTCTGCCGTCCGAATGCTCGAGCTCTACGCTCTGAATGCTCAAGTCCGGAACTTGATAGAAGCTCTAAGCTTAAAACAAACAAACACACACGCATGGGCCCGTGCACATTTGCATCAACATTTTCACATCGAGTCTGCATCATCATATCTGTTCACATCTAACAACCATCATCACACATATACACTCTGCATATCTCTCATGAAACAGGTCAACCCTGCAATCAACCGGCACTATGCCTCGGTTTTATTGATCGGCTCGGCGCCTCGATCCTTTGGCTCCACGCCAACACTTATGATGAGAAAGCTCCGTGCACAGACCATCAGAATACAACCAGCTCTACGCTTCGGTTCATATCACGTCAAGCTCTAAGCTCCGACAACTCAGGCCCTCGCCTCAAGACTACAGCAGGCTCCACGCCTCAATCTAATCACCTCAGGCTCCACGCCTCAGTTCCTTCACCTCAGGCCCTTGCCTTATGCCAGCTCCGCGCTTCGGTCCCATCAAGCTCTAAGCTCCGACTACTCAGGCCTTCGCCTCATAACCGCAGCAGGCTCCACGCCTCAATCTAAGCTCACCTCAGGCCTCCGCCTCATAACCACAGCAGGCTCCACGCCTCAATCTAATCACCTCAGGCTCTCGCCTTATGATCAACACCAGCTCCGCGCTTCGGTCTTACCCAATCTCCTCAGGCCTTCGCCTCAAGATTGCAACAGGCTCCACGCCTCGATTCGTCACTCTCCAGGCTCTCGCCTCATGACTACAACCGGCTCCGTGCCTCGGTTTCCTCATCACCAAAGCTCCGTGCTCCAGTTACTGGCCCTGCGCCCCTCACATCTCAAAAGCAAACCGGCATCCAACTCATCCCAGCAAATGGTTTGGATTCCACCCCATTACATCAATTCCTTCCAGCTCATTCGCAAGGATAGGCTACTCTACCGAGCTCCTTTCAGTCAAAGTAAGGACGATCAAGAAAAGCAAACGCACCTGCAGTGTACTGATCTACCCCAAAATAACTAAGGAAGCTCTCCGCAAAAGCTCCCCCGGCAGCCCTGCGCTCCTTCAACTACTCTTCGCCAAAACCCTGGCTCAGTCTAGGTACGTCACACTATGGCTTTTTAAGCCCTAAGGTACGTCTTCTGTCTCTAACCCTCCAAACTTTTTACTTTTCTTTATTGCCCGAACTACGATTGGTCTGAATTTCCCTTGTGGAATACGTAGGCAGCCTCCCGGCCCGACCATAACAAAACCTTTTTCGAAAACCCCTTGGAATAGTGGTTGGACCAAATTGAGTTGCTTTTTACAGCTTTGACTCTTACTCAAACATGTCTCGCGATCCGTCTGAGTTCAGTCAAAGAGGGGCATCTGTAGACTCCCCAATTTGGCCTAACGATTATTTCAAGTCCCACCTTGGGACAATCCCGATGATGAAATGGATACAGTGATTGCTGATTGCTTCCATGAGGACCTTAGGACTTTCGGTGAGAACTTTGAACCACTTAGAGGACCCAATTCAAAGCCATACAGCCTTTCAGATAGAAATACAGAAGCCTAGGAGAATCCATCTGACGGCCGTAACATCGATCTAACGGCCAAAACATCAATTCCTCACTCGAGCAACCTGTTGCCAGCAAAATCTCCCTGAGAGATCAATTCCTCGGCCGCAAGATCGATCCTTTGGCCGAGACATCCATTCCTCGGCCGTGTGATCTATTACTCGGCCACCAGATCGACCTTTTTCCAGACTCTGGAACGTTCTGTCAGACGTTTGGTTTGATCCAACTACACTACCTTCCCGATGCGTTCGGGCTACGCTCAGAGATCACGACGTAGAGTTAGAGATGCATTGCAATTGCAATTGCCATCTCATGATTTGATTGGCCGGAGTGAGTCATCCCTATGCCTATATAAAGGAGCCTTTGGACTCCGAAATAAACACAAGAAATTCATAAACCTACACACTCAATCAAGCCTCAAAGCTCTGCACAAATACTCTCTCGATCCCATACTCCAAAAGCCCTAACCTCCCGAAGGCAGCCATTAATCCGGCGATCAAACCCCGAAGTTCAAACCCTAACCCTAGGGTTTTCAATCAAGCGATCAGTCAATCACAATCAAATCCGAAGCAATCAAGCAACTGAGGGATCAAGGTGGTGAGGCCCAATGGCCTCTGGTTTGTTTTATTTATCACGTTTATGGCTAACCGTAGCATTTAATCATTTGCTAACTTTTATGTCTGGTGTGAGGAAGAACATCGACCGGGTTTTCGATCCCTCGGCCGATAAAAAAAACCAGGAGGATCCCTCGGCCGTGAGATCCATTCACCAGCCGCGGGATCCATTTCCCTGGGACAGTTTTGTTTGTTTCCTGCTTTTCTATGCATGCTTTCAATTACAGTCCTGGCTCACCTTTATCTGTTTAAAGGAATAAAATAAACAGACTATGTGTTGGAATTAGACAAAGCATCTATACGTCTTACGTTGAATGATTATGGGCCAGTCTCACGACTGGGCAAAGAGGGGTGCCTAACACCTTCCCCTTATTGTACTTTTGGCTCCCGTATCCAGAATCTCTATCTATTTTCCCAGTTTTAATAAACTGGGTGGCGACTCTATTTGATGATAACCGTTATCATGTAGCGATGTTCCTAGCCATGGGAATGTCCATGATTTTGGTTTATGAAGTGAGCAACCAATCGAACAAACAGACGTGATCAATCTATATGGCGATGCCCCATTTGGGAGGTGTCTACACCTAGCTTCTGTATTTTCTGTCTGAAAGGCTATATGGCTCTGGATGGGGTCCTCTAAGTGGCTCAAAGTTCTTACCGAAAGTCCTAAGGTTCTCAAGAAGGCAATCAGCAATCACTGTATCCATTTCATCATCGGGATGGTCCCCAAGGTGGGACTTGAAATAATCATTAGGCCAAATTGGGGTGTCTACAGTGATGTGAGAAACTAATGGCGTAATGATAGCGAGTTGACTGAAGTGGAATTTATCAATACTACTTCTATGTGAATAAGTCTTCGTTGTGAGTTCACTATATGTGATTGAGATGAAAGACTAAATTGTAAAGTATATCGGAGGAATTATGGTATGGTGACCTATGATGTGTGACTTGAAATAGCTCCATCAGTGAGGGAGGTACTAGTGGGGAGTAACGGGACTCCGTAAATTGCCCGGCCGGAGCAAATGCTCTTAATATATTCAGAACCTACCAACGGGTAAGGTGTCTAGTATGGGGTATCGGGATCCCTTAAATGGCCTGGCAGGAGCTTTTGGTCATGGCACCGAATGATAAAGGAATTGTGACACGATGTGAATGAAAAAGGGGTATCATTGTGAAAGTGTGAGTGACATGAAAGACATTGGCGCTGCGATTCTTTGATTATGATGGTTTCACAAGTCAAGATATCGGATTGGTGATTTGAAATAAGATGAGGGGCAGTGGCAGTCATGAGAAAATCGTATAGATAGTAAGTTCTCGTGGTCAAACTAAAGTCTTGGTGTGTAGTCATGGTACTTCAACTATGTCGTCGACTCTGGGACAATTACTTGTCGTGTTTTGTTTCTCCTTTGAAATACCGTACCTTGTTTCAGTTATTCATTCTACCTGTCATCCCATTTTCATATAATGGTTGTGTAGATTTCTCTACTGGGCTAGTGTAGCTCAACCTATCATCTTTCAGGTGTGATTCCGGAGCAGTAGCATAGAGTGAAGTGCATGCATTCTAGTGCATATTCTCAGAAGAGGTGGTAAAGGAGACTCATGGACATTTTGGTAAAACATGTTTTGGAAATGTAATAGAACCTTAACTCTATTTCTTTTAATGGTGTAATATATTCAAACTCTTGGAGTTGGATCTGTAATCTATTGACTAGGACATGGTGAACTCTTTTGGGGTATTATATAAGATAACGTGAGGAGTTTTATTTATGTAAAGCTATCTTTATTTATGTTTAAAAAAATTTGTGGGCGTGACTACTTGGTATCAAAGCATAGGTTTAGAATACCTCGAGACCGTGGGTAGACTTTGAGTCTCATGGGTTAAAAAATTATCGCATTTTGACATGACTTATGTGCTGCTGAGTGTTTGACATGCATCCAACTATGTGGCATTGCATTTATGTTACAGTTTAGTGGCGTAGAGTTGTTAGACGAGATTGGTGGAGTTGGAGATTCGCAGTGTATCTTTTTGTTGATAATCTTTTCATTGTTTACTTGTAGTGAGATGCCTCCGAGACCTGAGAATAGACAAGGTCGGATTGAGAATCCAAGAATGGGGACAAGACATAATCAACTTGCTAGGGAAATTGTAGCGGCACTTGCGGCAACAAATCTTTTGCAACCACCTCATAGGGATAATGTGGATAGTCAGGCCATAGTAGCCATGTGAGAGTTTAGCCATACAAATCCACCTCAGTTCGATGGGGAGAGTAGCGACCCCCTTGTGGCCGACCATTGGCCTGCACAAATTCGTAAGATCTTCAATGCACTTAAGATTACGGAGGACGACCTACGGGTGAGTATAGTAGCTTGTCAACTTACCGGTGAGGCGAACGAGTGGTGGGAATCCGTTTTAGGAGTAAGGAGAAACGCTAGGAGGGCAGCTAGAGTTGCAAATCAGGAAATTGAACTGGTTGAGGAGAGTTTGACTTGGGCTGAATTTGAGACACTTTTTGAAAACCAATATTTTCCGGAGTCGTATCGTGAACATCTTAGAATCCAATTCGAGAGGTCAGATCAAGGTGACATGGCCGTTTCAGAATATGCTACTTGGTTCCAAACCTTGTCCCATTTTGCGCCAGAGTTAGTTGCAATCGATGATATAAAATGTAGGCGTTTTGAGAAAGGGTTACACCCGTCTATCAGGAAGTTTGTGGTAGGTCAACGAATTGGAAGGTTTTCTGACATTGTCGAGTGTGCTAGAAGTATTGAGTATACGGAGGAAATACTAGAGGAGGCCATTGAAATTTGAAGTCGGAAGCTTTGTGTTTTTGAAAGCATCGCCAGTGAAAGGAGTGAAATGGTTTGGGAAGGCAAGAAAACTAAAACTGAAAAATGTTGGACCATTTGAAGTTCTAGGGAAGATTGGGGAGGTAAGATACTGATTGATTTTACTACTGAAATTATCCTGTACTCATGATGCTTTTCATGTATCTATGTTGCGATGATACTTGCCTAATGCCGATAAGAAACTTCTTGTAATGACTCCTATTGAACCTCAGAAAGATTTGAGATATGAGGTAAAATCTGAACGGATATTTGGTAGGAAGGACAAGGTTCTTAGAGGCAAGGTTGTATTGTTAATCAAAGTGTGGTCTTCCAATCAATGTGGGGGAGTGGCATCATGGGAAACCGAGGAAGATATGCGGAAGAGGTATTCGTACCTTTTTCCAATTCAAGGTAAG
The DNA here is from genome assembly GCA_018127125.1 of Rhododendron griersonianum. NCBI lineage: Eukaryota > Viridiplantae > Streptophyta > Magnoliopsida > Ericales > Ericaceae > Rhododendron > Rhododendron griersonianum. The sequence continues at coordinate 5,868,782 of CM030798.1, read as the reverse complement.
TCAAGTTTGGGGACAAACTTCAATAAGTGGGGGAGAGTGTAATATCCCTGATCTTAATTATAATTAGAGTTTGATTATGTGCTATGTTCTGAGTCAATTATGTGAGTTAGGAGTTTGTTTTACTTGTTAAATGAATTAGGGCACATGACAGGCTATGTACCCACACACACATGATAATCTTTCTTGAAGTCTGATAAAACAAAAGAGGTGAGAGGTTCTAAACTTCTACATTGTTCTTACCTTGTATCTATCTTCGACATAGAGAGAGAGAGAGAGAGAGAGAGAGAGAGAGAGAAGCGGTGAAGAGAAGAAGAAGGGAAAATCTTGTCGGCTTTGAATTGAAGACTTGACTTGGTAATTTGTGCTTCTCTTACTTGATTACATGTTATGGTAGTTGAATTCTATGTCTAAGTGACAAATTTTATGGGTCTTAGTTCAATCACAAGTTGAATTAGGTAGAACTCTTGAAGAAGCTCAAGAACCCTAATTGAATCCCTTGAATTTCATATTTAGATTTTACTTTGATCCATGAATTTGATGTTTCTAGAGTAGCTCTTTAATATATCTGAGTTTGAGCATGATTAGTAAGGGTTTGATGTGAGTTTGAAGTATTTTGGAAGCGTTTAAGAGTTAAAAATCGAAGGAAGAACAAGATGTAATTTTCTGGAAAATCTGTAGAATTGGGAAAACTTGTATCTGACCTGTTTTTGGGGATTTTTGTTGAGGCAGTTCCTAAACTCCAAAAATTATGACAATTTTATTGAGAGTTCCTCTATGAGTCCTTTGTCTATGGTAAATATTTCGGGATCAGATTCGAAGTATTGAATTCTGTAAAAATTCGTAACCTTGCAGTGCGCAGTTTCGAACTGTACTGACTGCACAGACATGTGTTAGGGAAACGGCTATAATTTTGAGCTTGAGCGACGAATTAGCGAACCGTTTTCTGATTTTGAAACTAGACTCATAGACCTAAAAAAATGCATGAAGATTGTGTCTTAGTTATTCCTATGCAAAGTCAGATTTTAAGTTGAAATTAGAGCTGCAGGATATGTTCTCTCAAGGCTAGCTATGTAACTTCATAATTTTACCCATGTGCATTAAAAATAGGCTTGTTTGACATCCTCTAATCATGTTTTGTTGCCTAATTGTCTTAGGAGGTTCGGGTGACACGTGGATACGAGATGAGTGATTAATACCCAAAACACATGGTTTGTTATAAGCTTTTCGCTTCAATGATGTTTTATATTTTGATATGAACTCCATGGAATATCAATGAAAGGTGGATATGTTTTATATCTATTAATGGCATCCTCCCACGTCCCGGCTTTCTAGGGGACACGTGCTAAAAGGCTAGCAAGATATGGCTATTATATCGGATAACGAAAGACGCCTTAACTTATCCACTATCGGGGACGCCTGGTAGAAATGAAATGAATAGAGGATGTGCATTACTATGTTATGTTGCTATGAAATGTGATTCATTTTCAAATGGTTTTGTCATTGTCCATGGAAAGCATGTGAATTGCGTATTAATCATTCATATGAGCTTTGGCTTATGAATTTTCCCACCTTTCAGGCAACAAGAAGTAGAGTGGTGGCGTGCAGCCCTTATTTTGGACGTGCTATGTAGATGTGGACTTGTAGATAGGGAGTTGCTCTTTGTGAACTCTTTTGACATGTAAATATGCACAGCTCTGGGTGGTTTGTAATGTAGAGATCCTTGTAAAGACTTCTAGTTTTGGTGTATGTAAATAAAATGAGGTTTTGCTTCCACTATTCGTACTTGTGTCCCTTTTAGTCATTTGCTAATAAGATGTTTAACTTTGATATGTCCTTAGTGATTGGATCACTGGCGCTTTGTTGTGGCTAGAGCCTTTAGGGGCGGGCTAGGGTCGTGACAAAGTTTTTTGGTATCAAAGCAATACGTGGGGACAATGAGATGCACGACTAGCAATGACTCACACATGTACCCTCAGAGCTATAGGACAAGAGAAATCTATGTGCTAAGTAAGTTATATCAAATGTTTTGCTATGTGATTTCTGACGTGTTGATACATGATTAGACACGCATAACCTACATGATTGTTATATTATTTGTACAATGTGAATTTCCTCTCTTTTGAATTAGCAAATGGAGAATAATGATGTGCCAGAGGGGGCACAGCCTTCACAGCCTTCAGTGGATAAAATGAAAAGGATCGAACTGGTACTTGAGGGGTTACCTCGTGGTGAATCAATAGGCTCAGAATAATCCATTTAAGAGGCAGAACGTGAGAACATCTAGATGGAGTCAGGGTGAAAGTAGTAGTAATATTAGCGGGATCCAACCATGTCCAAAATGTGGAAGGATGCATAAGAGTCGGTGTTATCATGAGACGGGGGCATGCTACAAATGTGGTGAAATGGGGCACCTTATGAGGGATTGTACGAAGAAATTGAGACCAGGGTTTGTGAAAAGCTCAACACCTACAATTAGTTCAAGATCTACATCAAAACCAACGGTTAATACTAATTCGGGGCAGAGTTCGGGGACAAAAACGGAACCGGAAAAAAGGCAGGACGGTGTTCTTGCTTTGGCGCAGGAGGAACCTCAAAATGTGGACTTGGTGGTGTCAGGTACCATTCAGATTTGTGGTAACTTAGCTAAAATACTTACTGATTTGAGATCTAAGTATTCTTTTGTTTCTGCACTGCTTGCTAATGAACTGACTGTCTCACTTGACTATTTAAACATGAATTGCATATGTTACAGCCAACAAGTAGTAGTATTATATGCTCTACTGTTTTCAACACATATAGTATACTAGTTGGAAATGTACATCTGCCAGTTAATTTAATTCCTTCAAATATGGGTTATTTTAATGCCGTACTGGGGATGGATTGTTACTCTCTTTTCGTTAATTACTTCCGTAAGGAGAGAGTATTTTTACTGTCAAGATCAACACTCAGTTTTGGAGTAATCATGATGTTACTTTGGGCAATCTTATTTTTATTTTTGAGGCAAGGAAAATTATCAAGGGAAGGATGTTTAGGTTATTTGGCATTTGTCATTTAAGTAAGGATTTGGGGTGCACAATCAGCCGATTATCGGGGATTTGAGAATTTCTAATATGTTATTAGATGAGTTACCAGTTTGCTATATGACAAGGAAAATGGAGTTCAATACTAAATTACTATCGGGATTCATTTGACAGAGGATTCCTCAATTTAGTGTTTTCCTTGAAGGAACATCAGACTCATTTATTGGAAAAGAAGAATGGTACAATGTGATTTGATGATGATATCTCTATGATTGTCTTTGCATCAGCTGTATGTTGATCTCTCTACTTCAATTTCTATCGATGATACATTAGTCCATTTACGAGGCAATGGAAAATATAGAGAATGTTTATATACCGACTGTACACATATTGAGAGGGGAAAAGTCATGGGGAAATTGGGCATGTTGAGTTTTAATTAGGCTGGAAAATATTTTTGGGCTATGTCGCTGGGGAAATGGTATTTGGTAGATCCTAATAAAGTTGGGACTATTGTAAACTAGGAAAAGGGTTAATCATTGTTACTGGAGCTTAAAGTTTCTTGAATTCAGCTAGATAATATTATCGCTTTGGGTGGAGTTTTCTTCTGATATGGCTATGTATTATCGTTGCTCTGAGCAGGATTCGCTTTTCTCATAACTGAATGTTATTGTTGTCACTTGAAGAGTTTTCTTTCGATTATTACTACGTTGTTGACTAAATTGAATAAGAGGAGGGCAAATTTCAATTGAACAGATTATTGTGAAAAGAATTTATGAGATTCGAGGAATAGATTAATAATGACGTCTGCATTGACTATTTCTTTTGAAAAATGGAGGGTACATGATCTATAGTGATGTATCTTGTCAGAGGTTAGATTGGGAGTTGATGTATTGTGGGAAGACGACTAAAAACTTATGAATGTACTCATCTAATACATAATTCTGGAGTGGACAATTATTGTGCTGCGTTGAAGTAATGGAAGCATTGTCAATGGGGTGAGACTTGGAGAATCTTATGGGTTATCAAAGTTCGAATATTTGTGTGTGGCCCGTGATCCTCTGGTCCTCGATCCTTCGTGGGTGGTTCGATGATGGGTTAGCTTCCTTCTCCCAGCCTGCACAAGGAACGCACGACTAAGACCTGGCCGGGGGTTGTCCCGGCAAGGCCCTCCGGCGCGAGGATGAGTATAGCGCAGAGAGGAAGCAGAAAGCTTAGAGAGAGTATGTGAGTGTGTTCAGTAGTGTCTACCTGTTAGGGTTACTATCACTTGGTATTTATAGCGCCTTCTGGCTTGCTCTCCAAGTACGATCGCGTGCTTTCCACGGGCCAAGTGACATCATAGTGACGTGAAAGAGTAGATCTGATAACCGTCTTCAGGGCTGAGCTGGCACACCCATGTGTGCCCGTGATCATCTTCTGTTACAACCGCTTCTGCACGTGGCAGAACGCGTGGCTTTGCAACTAGCCACCGTCGGCCGCACGCCGTACTCCGAAGATAGCCGAACGTGGGCAACGCCGAGCATGGCTACGCGTTTAATGAGGGAGTAACATCGCTGGAGACCCTGCCGTCGGCACAATCCGAGCGTGGATTTGACCGCTGCCGAGCCTGAGGCAAACCGAATATCCACGATGAGTCACCGTCGGCACGCCGTGCACGAAGCTTTCGACGGGTTCACGGCAAGCCAGGTCCGCACAACGCGAACATCGTGTTCGGCCTACTACAATAGCCCCTCAATTTCTGCCGATGCCGAACGCATGGTAGAGATTGAAGTTGATCCTTTGGCCGAACTTATCGAACCGCCGAGCGTATATTTGTTTGATGAAGACAGACTCCAGCCGAGCACGAATCGTTTCATTCTCAGTAGAGTCCCGACCGTCGATGAAGCACTCCTTTGGTTGGGCGCCAGATGTCACCTTGTGGATGGGTACGGCGGACGAGGAGAAGGCTGCAAAGCCCTGCAAACCGTCCTTTCAGTGACACGTGTCATGCGCTGAGTGGCCATTAGTTCGGTGGTGTAATGATGGGCGGGAAACTCAAAACCCAAACCCTAGTCCTATAAAAGGAGCGGAGTGAGGAGAGAGAAAGCCACATGCCCTCTCTCTCTCTAAAACTCCATCGCCAGAGCTTCGAAGTCCAACGGTTCGTCTTCTGGTCTTGATTCCCAGCGATTTGGCCATCAGATCTCGCTGAAAGTCACAGGTATGTGCTCGATTCTTGCCCCTCTTTACTTTTCTGTAGTTTTCAGTCTATTTGCCTTTGATTTTCTGGGTTTGTGGGGCATTTTTTGTTCTGAATGAACAGTGCACCCTGGGGATGAACGGACTGTTCATCTCCCTCTCCAATCCGTTCTTCCGAGCATGGAGCCTCAAGGGGTTCTGGGCTTGGCCGTTGATGGAATAGGCCGAGCCCCAGTCTCTGTTGTTTGGGAGGTTCTGACTGAACACGGTTCGGCCGAGCCTTGAGAATGATGATGGGGTGGGCCATTTTAGGGTACCGAGCGTAGTGAGACAACTGTTTTTCTGGCCGACAATGAGGTCTCATGTTTTTGTTTTTAACTTTGTTAGGTCTGGCTCCCCCAATCATTGTCATCTCATCCGACTCTGAAAGTTCAGGGGACGATTCTGCGAACCTTGTGATCCGAGAGTACTTGGCGTTACACCGAAGCCGACGACAAACCTCCTCCATTGCTTCAAACATGTCAGATTCCGGTGATTCCAACGCCGAGCATGACTACGAGTACGGCGGTTTCAACACCGAGCCGGAGATAACCTTCTCCACAGAATCCGAGGCCGAACATGAACTTGGGCCAGAGGCCGAGTCCAGGATTCGCTCCCAGGCCGGAGCCACGACTTCCTCACTCTCTGCTCCTGTTGAAGACTCGTCCGTGGACAGAGAGTTTGCCGACCTCTTCGAGCGAGGGCAAGTTTGTCCCCACGCCCACTATTTCAGTGGCTGTCCCAATGAGTATGCGGCCTTCTGCCGAGCGTACAACATACCAGATGATGTTGTCGTCCACCAGGTGGCTAGCGACAAGATTAGGGATAAGAGACAGGATCATCCCGAGCACATAACGGTCCCTCTGATGGCCATCTGTGAGGCCGGACTCCGTTTCCCCCTTCATCCATATTTGAGGGAACTGTTGGCTAGGTTCGGCATAGTACCTCACTTCTTCTCGATCAATAGTTTTAGGATAGTAATGTCCGTAATTAGGTTAAAGGAGCTCCACAGTCTTGACTTCACCATTGCCGACCTCTTTCATACGTATATCATGTCCAGGCACGGGAAGACAAACCGTAGGTACTTGTCCACTCGTAGTGGCAAGGAGCCATTGATAAACGGGCTTCCCGACACTGATAAGTGGGCCAATTTTTACGTCGAAGTTAGTGGGAACTTCGAGTTCGGCAATCAGGCAACGCGGCTGCATTCGGTGCCGAAGATAACTGATTTCCGAGGTTTCATTTTCATTTTCCTTTCATATCTGCCGAACATGATAAGTCTTTTTGACTGAACTCGCTGATATTCTGATAACACATTTCTCTTTCGCAGATCACCGAGCGATCACCAAGACCCAGAACTCCTTGGCCGTAGATAGCCACGTGGATCTGCTAAGGGCTTGTGTTTGCCGCGACGCGCCGACGCTGCTTGGTTACGAGCCCTCGTACAAGGGTAAGTTGACGAAGAGGAAGAAGAAGGATAAGGAGGCAGGGCCGAGCACGAAGGCTAAGGGTAAAAAGTCAGCTGCAGAGGTAGGTGTTGGCGACGAAGTTGCAAAACCGAGCAAGAAAGCTAAACAGCCGAGGGTAAAATTCCCTACTTTTCAAAAGTCAGCCGACTTCTGGTTTCAAGAAAGTCTGCCTTCTGACCTCCAAGGCATCCACATTCCTCCAATCCGAACCTTAATTCCTCACTTTGCCGACGACATGGGGAGGAGAAACCTGGTGAAGCTGAATCTCAAGGAAGCGGCTGCTGCCAGCAAGAAGGTAGCTGCTCCATCTCCCACCGAGAGTCCTGCTAAGAAGCAGAAGGTGCACGACTTCTTCCCTGCCAGGCCGCCGACGCCAGTTTCAAGGGAAAAGGACCAATCCGAGTCTTCGGCGGCTGGAGGCTCGAAGGCCGTGGAGAAGGCGGCAGGCTCCGAAGGGCGAGTGATCGTCTCAGAGTTCGCACCGTCTTTCGCGATGGCCGACGGCAGAGTGGTCACGGTGGAGGACAGCGTTAAGGAGGAGCCTGGCCTTGCCGTGACCATGCTGCACGGGCTTGCTCTTCCAAAGGACATGGATAGGGTCCCAGGGGAGCTTCAGCCGAGCCTGGCTCATACCAGTGCTTACCTCGTTCAGGTATGTTTTGACTTTGTTTTTCTAACTTAAATTTTCTCATATGGCCGAGGCTGACGATAAAAATCTTTTTTTTTTTTTTTTTTTTTTTAGGCCGGGCAAGCTCTGCTGCGTGCTTCTCGGCAGGCCGAACTCTTGGCTGCTGAGAGGACACGTTACCGTGATGACGCAAAGGCCGAGCGCGAGAAGGCCAGGGCTGCGAAGAACGGCTTGCGATTTGCAAAGTCGAGGGTCGCCGAGCTCGAGAAAGAGAGGGATGAGGCCCTCGAGAATGCGAAGACGGCCGAACGCGAGCTCGAGAAGGTTGTCCGCAGGGAGAAGAGGAAGATGAAGGAAGTAGATGAGAAAGCATTTCAGGCTGGGTACGACAGAGCCGGTGCTGAGTACGTCCGGGAGGCTCGGTCGATGGTCAATGAGGAGTTGACGAAGAAGCTTCCGATCGCGTACCGGGCAGGGTACAGGGATGGGGTGAAGGCTGCGTGCGGGGTCATGCAGTTGGAGCCGGACATGAATCTGATGAAGACGATTCCCGTGGCTGAAGTGCCTGAGCTTGTGCTGCCGTACACAGAGGAGGAATGTGCTCCACTTACTCCGGAGGAGTTTCCCGACAGTGAGGACGATGTCGAGGATATGACTATTGACGACGCTGCAGGAGGTGTGGATGAGGCTGGGAAGAAGAAGGATGAGGCTGGGAAGAAGAAGGATGAGGCTGCCAATGCCGAGCAAGAAACTGGGCCTGCTCAGAAAAACGATGATTTGGCTGTTGGTGCCGAGGACGACGCTGTTCCTCTTAATGAAGCTGTAGCCGAGGGTGATCCGCCTCAACCTTAGAATTTAGGGTTTACATCTAATTTTGCTGGACTGGACGGCTCCATACTTGGGAGTTTTTCGTGCCAGGTGTAATAGTTGTTTGAGGGTCGGCACCGAACGGTTTACTTCGCCGATCCTCCTAGCTTTGGATTTTAAACAACACTTGGAAGTCTTTTTGAATGAATGCACTGCTTCTTTTGCAATGTTTTATTGTCGCCGAGCTTGTCTGATTGCCTGTCTTTACATAAATTTGTGGGTCTTGCATGTTGTGAATGTGTAGTTGTCCGTAGCCCCCACTTTGGTTTGGGTTTGGCAGAATAGCTGAGAGTATATCGTGATCGAAATGGTTAAGTATAGATATTGCAGCCGAGCCCAGACCAAAGTATTATGGCCGTAGGTACTAGGTAGCCGAACATGGATTTGTTGTGGTCAGATTTGACCAATCCTTCGACTTAGTGTAAGAGTGTGAGTTGCCCCCTTGCCTTTGTGGATGGGGCTCGGCTCATGAGTCAGCCCCAGGCCATAGCAGAGGGACGTTTGAGAGTAGTGATTGTTTGTGGGTGGTTTGCTCGCCATATTGCGAGTGTAACCTTTCGGTGGCCGACCATAGTGTCTTGCCAATCCGAGCCGAAGCCTAAGTTCCAATAGCGTATTTCAGGCTCGGCGGACCATATGTCCAGTGATTGCTTCTTTGGGCGGTGAAATTGGCCGAAGCAATGGGCTTTGTAAGGAGCCGTTTGGAGGGTGTGACCGAAGTCATCGTTTGTGTGGCTTTTAAGCCGAGAGTGGAATGAATGCATGAAATGTATGGATCAAAGAGGATTGTCATTTTTCATTGAAATCTTTTCGAAGTACAGGGCAAGTAATAAAAATAGTAACAATGGGTCGAGGCCCTTCTTTGAAATGCAAAAGAAAAATGTAAAAGAGTTATGCCGGTGCTGAGGAAATCAGAAGCTTGGTCCGCATGAAATGTTTGGCCGAAGGTAGGTGTCCGATTGGATCATCACATGTAGGCCTTCCTGAGGTTCTGGGCATTCCACGGGTTGGTGAGCACCTTGCCGTGCATGTCTTCGAGAGTGTAAGCCCCTTCACCAGCAACCTTCACAATACGAAATGGCCCTTCCCAATTAGGCATAAACTTTTTCTTTTTGCTTGCTTGGACGACTTTCCGCCAAACCAGGTCGTCGGGCTTGAACTTCTTGATCCTGACACTTCTGTTGTAGCCTTTGGCAACAGTCTGTTGGTACTCAGCAAGCTTTAGCCGAGCGTCGTCGCGTTTTTCCTCAGCCAAAATCAGTTCTTGCTCGACGGCTTCGTCATTGGACTGTGGGTTGAAGTTCTCCGTTCGGAGGGTTGGGAACCTTGATTCCAGTGGGATTACGGCCTCCATGCCGAACGCCATCGAGAAGGGTGTTTGGCCTGTAGAACGGCGGGGAGTAGAGCGGTAAGCCCATAAAACCCTGGGGAGTTCCTCCGCCCATTTCCCTCTTTTTGAATTCAGTCTTCGTTTTATCCCTGCACAAACCGTCTTGTTCGAGGCCTCGGCTTGGCCATTTCCCTGAGGGTAGGCTGGTGTTGAGTTGAAGAATCTGATGCCGAACTCCGCACAGAGACTTGTGAGGCCGTCCCCGACAAATTGAGTGCCATTGTCGGAGACGATGGCGTAGGGCACGCCGAACCTTGTCACGATGTTCCGCCATACGAATCGTCGGACATCTGCTTCTGTGATGGTGACCAAGGCCTCGGCTTCTACCCACTTGGAGAAGTAATCCGTTGCAGTGATCAAGAATTTGAAGCCCCCAGGTGCTGTTGGGAGTTTCCCGACGATGTCGAGCCCCCATTGGGCGAATGGCCATGGACTTGTGATTGGAGAGAGATTTTGAGCTGGCTGCCTGGGGATCGGTGAGAAGAGTTGGCATGGTCGGCACCTGCGTACAATTTCTTCGCAGTCTTTCTTCATGTTTTTCCAGAAGTATCCTTGACTCATCGCGCGTTGGCATAACGAACGTCCACCGGAGTGGCATCCGCAGCTTCCGGAGTGCAATTCGTCTAGGATCTCGGCAACTTGATTGGGGTGGATGACCAGGAGGTAGGGCCCAGAAATGGATTTCCTATAGAGTTGGCCGTTCTCAGAAAGCCAATAGTATGCGGCCTTGTTTCTGATACGAAAGGCTTCCCTCTTGTCGTCGGGTAAGGCATCGGTTCTGAGGAAGGCAACGATTTCATCCATCCAGCTCGGGCCAAGTTCAACGTTGAGCACTTCTGGGGTTGTGTCGAAACTCGGGTGGTCAATGTTTCCAAAATTTATGGTTTGGAACTCCGATGCCTTTGAAGCCGACGCGAGGCCTGCAAGTGCGTCGGCGTGTGCGTTGTGCTCGCGGTTGATCTGCTCGATGTTGAAGTTCTTGAAGCGAGTAATGAGTTCGGCTGCCGTGGTTTGGTACTTGATCATCCGTGGATCTCTAGCTTCGTAGTCCCCCAGCACTTGATTGACTATGAGTTGAGAGTCGCAGAATACGGCCAAGTTGTCAACTTTCATTGCGATTGCCGAGCGTAGTCCAGCAAGTAGTGCTTCATATTCCGCCTCATTGTTTGTGGCAGGAAAATCGATGGTGATAGCACTTTCGTGAAGAGTTCCGCATGGTGAGACCAAAACTACTCCGGCACCGGCTCCGTTGTTGTTGGAGGCGCCGTCAACTTGCATTCGCCAGGTGTCTCCCTGAAAAAGGAGCCATCGGTTCTCTTTTGGTTGGGGTTCGGCAGAGGTTTGGGTGGGAGGATTGTGTAGGATCTCCGAGTCTTCCGGTGTGAGTTCAGCAATGAAGTCGGCGAGGACCTGCCCCTTTATTGCTGTCCTCGGTTCAAAACGGATGTCGAAGTTCGCTAGCTCGACCGCCCATTTTGAGACTCTGTTTGAGAGGTCGGCTTTTCGAAATAGGGCTTTGAGAGGGTGCTCGGTCAACACCGTTATGGTGTGCGCCTGAAAGTATGGCAGAAGTTTCCTCGCCGCGGAGACCAGGGCGAGTGCAAGTTTTTCCAGTGGAAGGTACCGAGTCTGGGCTGGGAGGAGTGTCTTGCTTGTGAAATACACTGGCATGTCGTCGGCCCCTTCTCGCCGAACAAGTGCTGAGCTAATTGCGTGGCTCGAGACTGAAAGGTAAAGATAGAGATTTTCGTACTCTTTGGGCTTTACCATTAGTGGTGATGAACTCAGGTAATCTTTAAGTTCGGCCAACGCTCTGTCGCAGTCCGGTGTCCACTCAAAACTTCGTCGGCTTTTCCCTTTGAGAGCGTGAAAGAAGGAGTGGCACTTGTCGGATGACTTGCTGATGAAGCGATTGAGAGCCGCTGCCATTCCAGTTAGTTTTTGCACCTCTCTGATTGATCTTGGTGGCCGAAGATCTGCCACTGCCTTGATTTGGTTGGGGTCGGCTTCGATGCCCCTCCGTGTGACCAAATGGCCAAGGAATTTGCCGGCACTTACGCCGAACGCGCACTTCTCCGGGTTTAAACGGAGTTTGTGGAATTTAAGAATCTCGAAGACCTCGGCCAGCTCCTTCAAATGGTTGTGCTCCTTTTGGCTTTTGACGACGAGGTCGTCAATGTATGCTTCCAGGATGTTGCCTATTTGTGCATAGAGCATCTTGAAGATCGCTCTGTTGAATGTTGCTCCGGAGTTCTTTAGACCGAACGGCATCACCCTATAGCAGAAAATTCCATGTGGAGTTATGAATGCTGTTTTCTCCATGTCGGCCGGGTCCATAGCAATCTGGTGATAGCCACGGTAGGCGTCCAGAAAACTAAGCCGAGCATGGCCGGCAGTTGCGTCTACGAGCTGGTCGATCTTCGGTAGTGGAAACCAGTCCTTGGGACAGGCGTCGTTAAGATTCGTGTAGTCGACGCAGACTCGCCACTTTCCATTCTTCTTCTTGACGACCACCGTGTTGGAGAGCCAGGTTGGGTATTGTACTTCTTGAATGGCGTTGTTGTCTAGTAGCCGGTTGACTTCTTCTATTACGGCGTCGGCGTGCTCTGGTGCCGAACGTGAGCCCGTTGAACGACCGGTTTGGCGTCCTTTTTTATGTTGAGGGAGTGGCAGATAAAGTTGGGATCCACTCCTGGCATTTCCTCTGGGGTCCATGCAAAAACTTCAAGATTTTGTTTGAGGAACAGGAACATCTCCTCTCGCTCGGCGTCAGAAAGTGAGGAGCCAAGCAAGAAGAAGCGTGATCCGTCCTCGTTGATGGGCATTTTTATCAGTTCCTCTTCGGCTTTGTCTTCGGCTTTTTGACCGACGTCGTCAATGACGGCCATGTCTGGGACTTCAACCCATTGCACTTGTTTTGCCTTTGAGGAGCTGTGGACGGCGGAGACGTAGCATTTTTTGGATGCAATCTGGTCCCCTCGCAAGTCCTCTTGTCTTCCTGTTGCGCCGATGAAGCGAACAACCTGGTGGTATGTTGAAGCAATTGCTTGCATTTCATGGAGCCAGGTTCGGCCGAGGATGGCGTTGTATGGGCTCGGCGCGTTGACAACAATGAATTCGACGGTAACAGTCTTTGAGCCGACGACGACCGGCAAAAAGATTCGGCCGATCGGCCATACAGGAGCTCCGCTGAAGCCAATGAGGGGTACCTCGGTGGGTTGCAAAGCCGACTCTGGTAGGTCCAACTTCTTGAAGAGGTCATAGTACATAACCTCAGCTGAACTTCCCTGATCGATGAGTACACGCTTGACGTCATGGACGCCAATTTGGACGGTGACGACGAGTGCGTCGGAATGTGGAGTCTGAACCTGCTCAAGATCACGTTCGGTGAAGCTGATAGTCCATTTTGGTAGTTCCTGTGGTCGTGAACGTTTGGATCCGCAGCCGACGGAGAGTATCTCTTTTGAAGTTGAGGCATGCTCGATGTCGGCTCTGAGGGTGGTCTCGAATGCCTTTGTTACCGGTCCATGGATGACATGGATCAATGGTCGTTGTTCATTGGGGTTGGGATTTGTCTGCCGGGCGGGCGTCTTTGCTCGATCAATGTATTGATCGAGATGGCCTTGAGCGGCAAGCTTTTCAAGGAGAGCCTTGTATGGTGCACAAGCAGTCGTGTAGTGGCCGAGCTCGTTATGGTAGGTGCACTTCTTCCTTGGGTTTTGATCCGGTTGGCCGGTGTCCCGAGCTTGGCCGTCGGCCACTCAAACCACGGTTGTCTCATTATTTCCTTCAGAAAAGACCAGATCGGTTCTTTGAAGTGAGTGGTTTCGGCCACGTGGTCGTGCTCCTTCGGCTGTCGCTCCTTCCCCTTTTTAATGTTGTGCACTTGCTTCTTCGGCTGCACTTGTTGGGTCGCCGTTTGTACCGGTAGCTGTTGAACGGTTGAGGAGAACGGATTGTTGGAGCTCGGGATTCCCTGTGCGGCTCTGTCTGCGTAGAGTTCTTCGAGAGCGCAGAATCTTTCCACTACACGCATCAATTCACCCATGCCGTGTGGTGGGCGGATGGCGAGTTCGTCTAAGATCTTGCTCCCAGTTTCCAGGCCGTTCTTGAAGGTGCGTGCGGCCCAGTACTCATCGATTCCAGGGATTTCGTTAAACAGCTGCCAGTAGCGCTCGGCATATTGCCTGAGGGTCTCCGACGATAGTTTCCTCATCTGAGACAGCGATTCAGGCTCCTTAGCCGTTTTGTTGCTTGTGATGAAGCGTGTGTTGAAGGCGCGTTCAAGGTCGGCCAAGGTCCTTACGGATCCAGCGGGCAATTTGTTGAACCACTGGAGCCCCAGGGAGCCGAGGCTGGACGGGAACGCCTTGCATTTCACCTCATCTTTACTCGTGCAGAGTTCAATGGTTTGTCTGAAATGGATGAGGTGAGTGTAGGCCTCACACGTCGACGGATCGAACTTTGTGAACTTGGGTAGGTGGAAGGTGGGCTCTGGCGGCGTGTTGATTATGTGGGAGGTGAATGGGGAGACGCCGAGATCTTTTAGCTGCCTTTCGAATCCTGGGCGCGGCGGTTTGCTGTGTTCGTCTGTTTTAGATCTCTTTGAATCCCTGTCTTTTTGTTCCTTTGCCGACGTCTTCTCTGCTTCCCTTCGGCGAAGCTTGTCTCGCAGGTCCTTCTCCGTTCGGCGTGGGCCGTCGACGGTTTTGTCGTTGTGGCGACGGGTTTTGTTCTCGTCGTTCGCGCCATCAACGCGTACTTCCTTCCCGTTGCGCCGAGCGTAGTGCTCATCGTCTTTGTTTTCTATCGGGATGTTCCCCAGGCGCTCAGAGACATGGGGTCTGGTTCGGGCAGAGTCTCGGCTACGGTGCGAGGCCGTCGTGCGAGAGAACTCTGCGCGACCAGTCGAGTACGTGCTGGTGAATGACTCGGTGTCTCTTGTCCGGGTTCCATCGCGATGGCTTCTGGAACGATGCGTCCCAGATACTGTGGGTTGCTTGTAGAGGATCATTTCCCTGGGGTCGCCTGGTGCTGAGGTGAAGCCTAGGCGGTCTTTCACGGATCCGCGTTGGCCTCCTTCGTTCTGACGCCCTTGCGGTGGTGGAGGCGGAGGTGGAGGCGGTGTTTGCCCACCTCTACCCCTGTCTTCACCAGATCGTGATGCGGGAGTGGCGTCCTGCTGCATGTGTCGCTTCATTTGGGCCACTTCCGCCCTTAGTGCCGCCAGCTCGTTGTCGCGTTCGTCGTCGCGACGCTGCAGCAGGCGGATGTAGGCCGAAGTGACGTCGTCGGAGACCGGTGAGAGACCGGACCCAGGGGGGAGGGAAAGAGACATGTGCCTTTCAAGGATTGGCGTGGAATTGACGTTTCCAACTGCGTCTTTGGCCCCCGAGATTGTTGCGTCTGCTGTATCTCCGCCCATGGTGAGTGATTTGGTCGCTGTTTTACGGAGGAGCGAGGGAAGTCTGGAGGAAGAGAGAGCCGTTTAGATCAGAAGTGTTTCACGTCGGGTTCACCAATTGTGTGGCCCGTGATCCTCTGGTCCTCGATCCTTCGTGGGTGGTTCGATGATGGGTTAGCTTCCTTCTCCCAGCCTGCACAAGGAACGCACGACTAAGACCTGGCCGGGGGTTGTCCCGGCAAGGCCCTCCGGCGCGAGGATGAGTATAGCGCAGAGAGGAAGCAGAAAGCTTAGAGAGAGTATGTGAGTGTGTTCAGTAGTGTCTACCTGTTAGGGTTACTATCACTTGGTATTTATAGCGCCTTCTGGCTTGCTCTCCAAGTACGATCGCGTGCTTTCCACGGGCCAAGTGACATCATAGTGACGTGAAAGAGTAGATCTGATAACCGTCTTCAGGGCTGAGCTGGCACACCCATGTGTGCCCGTGATCATCTTCTGTTACAACCGCTTCTGCACGTGGCAGAACGCGTGGCTTTGCAACTAGCCACCGTCGGCCGCACGCCGTACTCCGAAGATAGCCGAACGTGGGCAACGCCGAGCATGGCTACGCGTTTAATGAGGGAGTAACATCGCTGGAGACCCTGCCGTCGGCACAATCCGAGCGTGGATTTGACCGCTGCCGAGCCTGAGGCAAACCGAATATCCACGATGAGTCACCGTCGGCACGCCGTGCACGAAGCTTTCGACGGGTTCACGGCAAGCCAGGTCCGCACAACGCGAACATCGTGTTCGGCCTACTACAATTTGTTACGTGGAAGGGATTGACTATGGGACAGCAAAGATGAATGGACTTAATTGGAGGTTATGTTGTGTTATTCTACATACTTTAAGGAAAGACAACAGAGCTTTTGTTAGTAACTTTTATATCAAAATTGCTATTTATCGGTGAAACTGGTGTAAGTTCAAAATTCATATTTGTGACTGATAGAATTAAAATAGAAGAAGGTGTTCGATCAGACCTTGCTATCAAAAGAAGATGATGCTATGATATTTTGTGTTCGATTATGCTATGTGTACCTAATGCCACTATTCTGAACAGAAATTCTTGAATGGACACATCATTTGGTGTATGTTATGCAGCGAGCAGCATGAAGTTGTAATGTATTTATGTGAACGTCACTGATAGGTTGAATGAAATAGAATAGAAGGGGGAAACATATCTCTATAGACGAATCAATCTTACTTTGCCTCGGATGATCTTATTTGAGTGATCGATGATGGTCTACTGAATCTATTTATTCTTTACTTATTGAGTGGAGCTTTGAAATCAATTTTTAATTTCTGTCCTAGTTACGATGTATCGTGAGAACTTCTCTGGAATTCAAAACTATTCTTTATCAGCAATCCGACAAGCAATCGAAGTGTACTGTATAGATTTTGAAAGTTGTCAGGCTATCATTGAGGTAGTTGAATTTGTTTTGTAATGCCTGACGTGCCAATGAGTTACGGTTGAACAAAAGAATCCAGCAGGGTCTCTTCAACCGTTGCCTATACCAGAATGGGAATGGGATCATATCATAATGGACTTTGTTGTGGTTTGTCGCAAAGAAAGGTAATGATTCAATATGGGTGATTGTGGACCCATTGACTAAGTCTACACATCTCTTGACCGTGGATGTTTTATTTTACCTTAGATCAATTGGTTAAATTGTGTCTTAGAGAGATTATATGGTTTTATGGCGCATCGGTACCTATCGTGTCGGATTGGGATTCGAAATTTGCTTTTTATTTCTGGAGGAGTTTGTAAAAGGATATGGCACATAGTGGGAATTCAGCACGATATTCTATCCACAAACCGATGGTTAGTATAAAAGGGTGACTCTAGTTCTGGAAGATGTGTTTCAAACTGGTGTTTTGGATTTCAGGGGAATTGGGAGAAACACTTGTTGGCAGAATTTGCATGCAACAATAACTATCAGGCAAGTATAGGAGTGACACTGTACGAGGCACTATATGGGAATAAATATCAATCACCGATATATTGGACTGAAGTGGGGGAGAGAAAATTAGAAGGACTAGCACTAGTCGATGAAACTACTAAGAGGATTCGAGTAATTCAAGAAAGGTTGAAAGCGGCACAAAATTGGCAAAAGAGTTACACGGATAAGAAGAGGAGGCCGTTGAAATTTGAAGTCGGAGGCTTTGTGTTTTTGAAAGCATCGCTAGTGAAAGGAGTGAAATGGTTTGGGAAGGCAGGAAAACTACAACTGAAAAATGTTGGACCATTTGAAGTTCTAGGGAAGATTGGGGAGGTAAGATACTGAATTGATTTTACTGCTGAAATTATCCTGTACTCATGATGCCTTTCATGTATCTATGTTGCGATGATACTTGCCTAATGCCGATAAGAAACTTCTTGTAATGACTCCTATTGAACCTCAGAAAGATTTGAGATATGAGGTAAAATCTAAACGGATATTTGGTAGGAAGGACAAGGTTCTTAGAGGCAAGGTTATATTGTTAATCAAAGTGTGGTCTTCCAATCAATGTGGGGGAGTGGCATCATGGGAAACCGAGGAAGATATGCGGAAGAGGTATCCGTACCTTTTTCCAATTCAAGGTAAGTCAAGTTTGGGGACAAACTTCAATAAGTGGGGGAGAGTGTAATATCCCTGATCTTAATTATAATTCGAGTTTGATTATGTGCTATGTTCTGAGTCAATTATGTGAGTTAGGAGTTTATTTTACTTGTTCAGTGAATTAGGGCACATGACAGGCTATGTACCCACACACACATGATAATCTTTCTTGAAGTCTGATAAAACAAAAGAGGCGAGAGGTTCTAAACTTTTACGTTGTTCTTACCTTTTATCTATCTTCAACGTAGAGAGAGAGAGACAGAGAGAGAAGACACTACAAGAAAATCGTTCTATAGCAACGGTCGAAAGCGTTGCCATAGAACCCAAAAACCGTTGGTATAGACCTGTTCAGGCTATACCAACGGTTGGAGAACCGTTGCCCAAACCGTTGCAATATATCCATTGCTGTAGAGGTATAGCAACGGTTTTGTCGAGCGTTGGTACATAATTTTTTTTAGTAACGGTTGGTTTAGCAATGCCTATAACCGTTGGGAGAGGATAATTTCTGATTATTACTTTTTCCCGAAATTACGTACCTAATTAACCGTTGCTATATGTGAGGCACAACCGTTGCCACAGTCCTTTTTTTTTTCCCAAAATTACCTAATGAACCGTTGCTATATGTTAGGCACAACCGTTGCCACAGTCCTCTCTTTTTTTCTTATTTTTTTTGAAATTACCTAATGAACCGTTGCTAAATGTTAGGCACAACTGTTGCCACAGTTCTTTTTTTTATTTATTTAGCAAAGCACCACTTCATACCAAATTTCTATATACACATCTATGAGACCCTGCTCCAAGCTAACATAACACTAATTTTGAAGGCAAGATTCTTTCCATGAAAAACCACACTATCATATATATCATAATTCAAACTCCATTACATAAACTTGTTCAAACAAAAATCCATCAACATTGTTTGTACTTTAGCAAATCTCCCATAACACATCAAAACAATCCACAAAAATCATTGCCTAAACTTGTCCAACAAAAATCACATAGGTTGTCATCCTTACAAAACCTCCATGAAAATATATATCCAGCACGAAATGCTTCTAGATAGTCCTATCACCTGTAATAAAAATGACAATAGAACAGATTAAATCTAATTTTTAACCTTCAACAAATTGCAGACTTCAAGTGAATGTACACTAAAGTCTCTCATAAGAATCATTAGTAAACAAACATGCCAAACAAGGAAACTTGAAATATCATAGGAGTTAGATCCAACAACGAGCATAAAATGGAAGAAATGGTACATGCAACCAAAGAGAAATAGATGAGCACAGTCAATTTCAGGCAAGATTAAACAAAAAGTTTGGATTATAAACAAGTTAATGGGTCTAGGATGTTGATGGAAATGAAGATGAGGTACTGCTATTGCTGGCAGCAGCATCCAAAACTTTAAAAGAATCTAGCATTACAGGATACCTTGGAGGACTAGCATCCATCAGTCCATGATTGTAGGGTGTTTGTTGGAAGGAAAGTCAAGTCTCATGGTAGTGTGCCTAGCTCCCATCACGCTCAAAGTTACCTTAGTGGAGGGAGGGGGAAGGAGATCCTACTTTCCCAGTTTTCCACTTCTTGGGCTCCTATTACTTCTAAGTATTTAGGTAATTATCTTACTCCTTGTTGGCTGACTTGGTAACTTCATAGCATAAGTGTCTTACTATCACATGAAGCACGGATACCAATCAACCGATACGGATACGACACGATATGGATACGGCGATACGGCAAAACCTAAAAATATAGGATACGGATACGTCGGGGATACGGCTGTATATTTCATTTTAACCCCGCCGTATCCTAAATGTATCCTATCATATCCCCGGAGTATCCCTCGCGTATCCGAAACATATGGCCTTGTATGCTTGCTGGATCATGTCTGCTTGTGTTTTGAATTTTGCTGGTACTGCATTGCGTATTCATTAGAATTTGGATAGTCAGTGCAGCTGCTGTGGCTGGATTTGTGGCCTGGTTATTTGTGGTGGACCTAGCTTAATGTAATTGTTTGATTAACATCCATTTGCCTATCCTTGGGGGTGGTCCCTTGGAACGTTTAATGGTTTTCTAGGGGACTTGTCCCTAGTCTCTCTTGGACAGTGTGCTTTGTGTTGATTGGGTTCTAGTGATGTCCAGGTTCCTTTGGTTGGGTACAACATATAAGGCTTCAACATGCATGATTTGGCTAGTATAAGGGAGCATCCCATGTTGATCAGAGCACCCATCTTTCTAGTTCTACTGTGGTTTCTAAGGGGGTTAATGCCTACTTTTGTCATCATCTAACACATTTGCTTGATCATCTCGCAGCGAGAAGGTGGCGTAACAAAAGCAGCAGTAGAACAGCAGCAGACTAGCAGCAAAACAGTAACAAAATAGCAATAGCAGCAAAACAGCCACTACACACATGCAGCAGAACTTGGGCAGAACCCAATTGTTTCAGCCCAATCTGAACGATTCCAACTGTAGTAGAAGGACTTGGGCAAGTTCAGAATATGCATTATCACAGACCGAGGTTCAGAACATGTAGTATCACAAACAGTAGCAGGTAACTGCTGCCAAACGGTATCATCGGATCAGCAACAACAGATCAGTAGCAAATGATCAATTTATGAGGAGCTAAGATCAAGCCCGTCGCAGGAAATATGTTCTATGAAGAAGGCCACTAAAGATGGTAAATGATAAGCAAAGAAAAAAAAATTGAATATTGTATTTGAGGTAGAACTGAATTAAAGTGCAAATTGACCATAATAAGTATGCCTAAATCTACAAAATACAATCACATGCAGAAAATTCCCAGTAGTAAGGAAAATATGGTTCTGTCAAGTGGAGTTGAGTATCCAAAATTCTAATTTTCAACTCAGGCGACAGGCTGTTTGATGATCCCTGGTAGTGTTGTTCCAACCGGATCTACATGGGATCAGTAAAAGGGTCTCAGACATTGAATCACAGTATCAGGCCGTTTGGTCGAGGATCACGAGATTCTATTTTCGTAAAAACAAGGAAAAAATACCAGTAGGGGTGATATGTGTGTGTAAAAAATATCAGCACACAACTCTACTTGTGATTGTATGATTCAACTCATCCTTACTATGCTTTCCATTGTCATTTGCACGCTTGTGCTGAGCCGAACCCCACAACGAAGTTGCAATACTCTTCAACCCTAAAGAATTCAATACCTCATTGTTCCTCTTTACTCTCTCATTTCTTTTTCTCTCATAATCGGGTATGACTTGATTTGCTATAAAACCTGGTTGGAGCAACAATTTTCTTCCTTTGGACATTTTGTCTACCTATGAACTATAGATAAAGACAACATTTGAAATTAAAAATATGAAGACCAAGAAGACTGTCAAAATTAAAAAACAACATAGGCATACTATTTAAATCAGCTTTTATTACAGTTCTAAAAGGCATTCGATATCGAGATTAAATAAAAGTAGCAACACCAGCAGACTATGCAGAAAATAAAAAACCAAAGCCAGCACCTCAGACCTTAGATGCACGAAGCGGGAGCGGGGATGGGAGCGGGGGAGCGGATGATCATATAAGTGTGGGAGCGCCGTCGGAAGCGTCTAGTAATTTTTTATTAAAATAATAAATATTGTTATGTTTATTAAAATTATAAATAAGTTCTTATTTTTTAAAGAGACCCAATCCAGGATGGGGTCATTTTAAAAAAAGAAAGGGGAAAAAAACACTCTCAAACACCATTAAAGAAAAAATATAATGGGGCTCATTTTTCATTGTTCAACAGCTATTACTATACACACATACCAATAAATTAAAATTATTGTATTTGATTAAATACAAAGAAATTGATTTTAGCACTCCAAAAATTGATAGAGGGACTCCAAAGATTTTGACACTCCAACAATTTTTAGAGTCCCTCCATCAATTTTTGGAGTGGCAAAATCACAATCCTATACAATATAAAGCAATTGACTTTTACACTTCTCAAAAATCTAATTACTAGCCATCTGTCATCTTCTTTTTTTAAAACGGAGAATAGAAGCCATCTACGGCTCTGCCATATACATACATACATACATACATATGATACAACTGAGAGAAACAGAGAGAGAGAGAAACGAAAACAGAGAGAGAGAGAAGGAACACCGCGGCACCGCCCAGCTCTCCCCATTCCCAAATCGATCTCCTAATTCACTCCAATTCCTCCACCATCCCTATCTAGTGAAGATAGAGAGAGATGATAGGTACGGGTAACGCTTCGGTGTCTCCCTCTGTTTTGGAGACACCGTAAGAAATGGCATGACTAAAACCACTGGAAGCATAACTAAAACCACTGAAAGCATAACCAAAACCATATAATGTGTAACCGAAGGTATAACATAACAAACTTGTCACCTAAAGAACCGGTAAAAAAAAAATTTCCTTCTTACTCTCACTCCAACCCCAGTCCCTTAACCACGGTTGAGAATATTATTCTCTACATCTCACATTCTCAAGTTTAAAAGTCCATCCATCTGCACGTTTATCTCCATCATCTCCATCTCCCACATTCATCTCTTCCCATTTAACCTGGTTCATCTCCATCTCCCACGTTCATCTCCATCTCTTATCTCCCTAAAGCAACAACCCCTTTCCTCCTCCTCCTCAACCGCACCCACGACCACAACGCCTCTCCTCGATTGCAAGCTCGGCGGTGGCGGAGGAGGCGCGAGGATTCCCGTCAGGCTGTTGGGAGCCGTGATGTTCGGGGTCGACTCGGCGATCGGGTACATGCTGATGCTCGCCGTCAAGTCGTTCAATGACGGCATGTTTGTCGCCGTTGTGGCGGGGCTGTCGGCCGGTTACTTGGTGTTTAGGAGCTATGATCAGGATGTGGTCGTTGTTGACAATCCTTGTGCCTGAGCTTGAAAAAGGGGAAATCGAAATTGAAGTTTCAAATCATTTCCGATTTGGATCTGGGCCTCTCCTTTGATTGTTAGTAGTAATCATGTGTCTTTATCTTTCGTTTTTTGGGTTCGACGATTGGATCTTGGGATCCAATTTTCTTTTGTATTTGGAGGACCTTCTGCGATGGGTTCAGTTTATGGAAAAAAAATTAAATACAACGGTGATACCACATTATTCTGCTGATGTGGTGCAACGAACCAATCATTTTCGACCATGTATGAATATGGGTCCGCCAAAGGTGATGTGGTGGTTAGTGAGATCTATGTAACTTGTACCCAAGTATTTTGAGAAATAATCATTTTTTGCGCTAAAAAGTAATTATTTCTCAAAATACTTGGATAAAAGTAAAGAAATTTTACTTTTTCGATTCCTCTCGTCGAGACGAATCAATAGCCGACAAAAGTTTGGCGCAAAATTCAAATAAGGACAAAATTCTGAAATTTGATTTAAGTCACAAGAACACAGTAGCTAAGGAACCGAACCTGGTCACTTGGAATTTGAGCAACTTACATGACCACTGCTCCATGTCAATCATCTGTTCTAGTATGAGAAGCTTTTAATATATAAGTTTTGGTGGGTGCATTCTCCGTGCACACAAAACGGCAGCGTTTTTTGCCTTGATCTTCGCATTGGTTCAAATGCTCGATCTAAACCGATGAGATTCAACATATTGTTGATTTAATCATTGTCACCGAATTTGGTGATAATCAGATGTCGGCAACCACATAATCGGAACACATTTGGTACTTCCAAAAGCGTTAAAGTCCCATACTGCACCAATCTTCGACCGCCTCAGCTATTTTTTCCGAATCGGGACCGTCTATATTTTACGTAACAAAGATTTGAATACTTTTGCCAAAAATGAATTAAATCTCTTATCAATACATACTTGATCAGATGTAAAATGTCATTTTAATAATGAATCTACGTCCCAATAAAGGTGTATTCTAAACAAGTTAGACCATAATATTTACAAGACCACTTAAAAGACCAAGCAAAATAATATGAACGGTATCGATCGTTGTCATTGTGTTGCGATCGTATGAGTATTGTACATTACACTAAAGCACATTACCTTTGTTTATGAACAATAAGGTTCAACAAATAAATTTAAAAGGAAAGTGTTCAATAGTTTTTCCTGATGACCGATCTAAACCGTTAACATTGCACATCTTATCAATTATGTGTTTGTCACCAACTTCTATGATAATCGGATGTCAGCAACCACATGATCGGAATACATTATATGCTTACGTAGGTATTAAAGTCCTATAGTTCACAACTCGATGACCACTTTATCTATTTCTTCAAAATCAAAACCGTCTATCTCGTGCGTACAAGAGATTACATCATTCCTGCCAAAAATAAAGTAAATGGCTTTTCGTTACAAGCTTTATCGAACATAAGTTATCATTCTTATGTTGAATTTTTGTACAAATCGAAGAGCTTCATAAACCAAAATAAACTGGATGGAGCCCAGAATTTCCAAAAACAACCAAATAACCAATAACAACTGAATCAACGACCTTGATTATTAAAATTAATGATTTATTGAGGTCCGTTACATTTTACTGGTCAACATAATCGCAAAACACGTATACATTTTAAAAATTTTCCCATTTTTTCCACTTAACCCGGGGTTGAACATTTTAGAATAAAAAATAATAATTACAAAAAGCTGACAGGCGGAGGAGACAGGTGGGACCAGGGGCAGGGGTGGTCAGGTCGTACTGTTATGCTGGACATGTGGTTCTGGTCATGCCTTTCAGGGGTTTCTGTTATGCTATTTTGTGGTTCTGTTATTAGTTATGCCTTGTATGGTTTTCGTTATGCCAACCGTGGTTATTGGTTATGCTTTTCACTGGTTTCCGTTATTCCAATGTTGGCATAACTCAACAGTTACGCCATTTAATGGTTTTGTTATGACTACTTGGGGTTTATGTTATACCCGTTTAGGAAATATTATACCCTTTGTTATGCCAATCAATTCCTGTATTATGCCTTTCCGGGTTTCTTGTTATGCCCTTTAATGGTTTCCGTTATACATCGACTTTTTATCGGCTGGAGTTACCGCTTTGACCGGTCAATTTTGGTCAAACTTCTGATGTGGCAAAATCTGGTCCGTCCATTCGGTTATGCAAGTTACTGGTTTTGTTATGCCTCATTATGGTTTTGTCATTCTCCTAATGGGTTTCGGTTATGCTTACAATGGTTTTGTTATGCCATAATTACGGTGTCTCCAAATCAGAGGGAGACACCGAAGTCATTACCTGTACAAATCGACGCCGCCGGAGATAGCCATCGCCGGAGAACAACCTGTATGTATTCCATTCGCCCTTTGTTTATGTGAATCGCTCCGATCGATCCGATTTTGCTTCAAATTTGGGCGTAAGTCCCCGTCTTGGTCAGGAACGTGTTCCCGTCATGATTGGAGCGTGTTTCCAGGCGTTTCCGAGGACGGAACCGCGGTTCTTGGCAAGAAGCGTTGCCTGATGAGGCGTTTCCTGCAACTAAGCCTCAGACAAGGAAAATAATTAGCTTCCAACCTTCTACTCCAATAGGATATATGAACTAAAAGTATGTAATGGAAGGCTATGGAAAGTAATGAGGACACAATATAAAAGAAAGACAGCGCTCGCCACTCAGCTTAATGGCTATATATCAAGAGGAAGAAACTTGTAGTTAACAGTTAAACACACAACAGTTAAACTTGCAGTCAACATATTGATATTTAAAACATTGAAACAAATAAATAATAGGTAAACACTAGTGTTCAAAAAGTTAACATCATGATAAAAATAAACATAGTTATGTTTAACATCTAGAAATCCTCATCGGAGTCAGAATGATCCAGCAATTGGGCTTCAAATGTAAGTGTGTCGATGGTAGTTCCGACTGCATCATTTCTAGACCAATCAAGGTTGTCATGTACATGTCCATCCACAGGCATGTCTTCAACTAGCAGATCATAAGGCTCATTGTCATAATACGTGACAGCATCATCTTCTTCCCTTTCACCGTTACCAACATCAAACACATCCCTAGCTTTTGTCCTAACCGCAACGAGCCATCCTTTATCGCTTGGATCTTTTACGTAATAAACTTGTGAAGGTTGAGAAGCTAGAATGAATGGTTCATCGTTCAACCGCTCTCCCGTGTGTATCGAACGTGAGAAATTCACAAGAACAAAACCATATTCATCTATCTTATGGTCACTGCTTGTGTTGACATCAGCCCAATCACATTTGAATAAGACATATCTCAACTTGTCAAAATAATTTAACTCGATAATATCCGATAGAATGCCATAGTATAAACTTCCTCCTTCAACTACCACACACACCCCACTATTCTGAGTTTTCTTGGTTTCCTCGCTACTTTTTACTCAAAATTTGAAACCATTAACAACATGACATTTGAATCTTCTAGCCTCAGTGTTTGGACCTCGGGCAAGCCATTTGATTTTATCACTCAGTTGTTGTTTCCTTGTGTTGTCCATAACCCCAACCTGACATTGATATGATGATTAAAACACTAACCATTGCTGTCTTTTCAAAACATTTGAATAAGGCAATTATTATAGTTACTAGGACAATACTTACATATGATCTGAACCAGTGTAGACACCTCCCAAATGGGGCATTGCCATACAGATTGATCACGCTTGTTTGCTCGATTGGTTGCTCGCTTCATAAACCAAAATCATGGACATTCCCATGGCTAGGAACATCGCCACATGATAACGGTTATTATCAAATAGAGTCGCCACCCAGTTTATTAAAACTGGGAAAACAGATAGAGATTCTGGATACGGGAGCCAAAAGTACAATAAGGGGAATGTGTTAAGCACCCCTCTTTGCCCAGTCGTGAGACTGGCCCATAATCATTCAACATAAGACATATAGATGCTTTGTCTAATTTCAACACATAGTCTGTTTATTTTATTCCTTTAAACAGATAAAGGTGAGCCAGGACTGTAATTGAAAGCATGCATAGAAAAGCAGGAAACAAACAAAACTGTCCCAGGGAAATGGATCCCGCGGCCGGTGAATGAATCTCACGGCCGAGGGATCCTCCTGGTTTTATTTATCGGCCAAGGGATCGAAACCCCGGTCGATGTTCTTCCTCACACCAGACAGAAAAGTTAGCAAATGATTAAATGCTACGGTTAGCCATAAACGTGATAAATAAAACAAACCAGAGGCCGTTGGGCCTCACCACATTGATCCCTCAGTTGCTTGATTCCTTCGGATTTGATTGTGATTGACTGATCGCTTGATTGAAAACCCTAGGGTTAGGGTTTAAACTTCGGGGTTTGATCGCCGGATTGATGGCTGCCTTCGGGAGGTTAGGGCTTTTGGAGTATGGGATCGAGAGAGTATTTGTGCAGAGCTTTGAGGCTTGATTGAGTGTGTAGGTTTATGAATTTCTTGTGTTTATTTCGGAGTCCAAAGGCTCCTTTATATAGGCATAGGGATGACTCACTCCGGCCAATCAAATCATGAGATGGCAATTGCAATTGCAATGCATCTCTAACTCTACGTCGTGATCTCTGAGTGTAGCCCGAATGCATCGGGAAGGTAGTGTAGTTGGATCAAACCAAACGTCTGACAGAACGTTCCAGAGTCTGGAAAAAGGTCGATCTGGCGGCCGAGTAATAGATCACACGGCCGAGAAATGGACGTCTCGGCCGAAGGATAGATCTTGCGGCCGAGGAATTGATCTCTCAGGGAGATTTTGCTGGCAACAGGTTGCTCGGGTGAGGAATTGATGTTTTGGCCGTTAGATCGATGTTACGGCCGTCAGATGGATTCTCCTAGGCTTCTGTATTTCTGTCTGAAAGGCTGTATGGCTTTGAATTGGGTCCTCTAAGTGGTTCAAAGTTCTCACCGAAAGTCCTAAGGTCCTCATGGAAGCAATCAGCAATCACTGTATCCATTTCATCATCGGGATTGTCCCAAGGTGGGACTTGAAATAATCGTTAGGCCAAATTGGGGTGTCTACAACCAGTCACAAAACTTTTCCATGTGAATCTTGTTGACAGCTTCATCACTTAGGCGACGAGGGCGACTTTGTCTCTTTATATGTTCTTTGTGTTCCCTATTAATAGAAAACTATTGTAGACACCCCAATCCGGACCTCGAAGGGTCTTTGACCACCCCGATGATGAAATAAAGGAAACAAAGCCTTTGCGAGCTTGAATGAAGTATTCCTCCAGCATCCACAGCCCAAACCAACCTTCAGCCCAGAAAAGCCCAAAAAGCCCTGGACCGAACCTGAAGTACCGTGCGTGACACTTCTAAACCGCACGCCGTATCGAAATTTAATACGCCGCACGCAGTCATGAGGTTAACCGCACGACATTTTGGATAAAGTTCTGACTGGCTCAGAAAGCTGTCGGCCACGCCCATTTGAGCCACAGCTGCAATACGGCTCAGCCGAAAACACACTTCTGGCCCGCCCAGAAAATACCTCCAACTTTTGAAATTCAAAATCCAAGGCTCTTGCCTATAAATACACCCCTCCACTCAAGGAAAAAGGGCCCTTGATCACCATTATACCCTTTCTCTCTCTTCTTGCTTTCACACCCACTTTCCCATTTCCAAGCCTTAAGAATGTTGTTCTCAAAAGACATTCTCTAGGCCCTTTACTCCATTTTTCTCTTCACAATTGAAGTTAGTCCCTTACTAACTTTGAGGTCCCAACTACCCAATATACCCATTTAGTACACACATCCATACCTCTACTCTCTTTTTCAACCTTCCGACGTCCATCTGCCTTCATCAAAGCTCATTCAAGCTCCAGATCTAAGGTAAAAAACCAAGTTTCCTTGGGCTAGGCTCTGTCCTGGCCCTGAGGGGACCTTTCTGTTTCCAGGCTCAACCCTTTTGGTTGAGATCTGACCCAAAACCTCTTTTACAAAACAAAACCAGTGTTCTGTGCAAAGGCGTACTACACCGCGCGGCTCTTTAAGGCGTCGCACGGCGTAGCAAGCTCGCACGCACGGCATTTTGAAAGAATACTGTTTTCTTGATCGAACTGTCTAGATCGCGATCGTCCGTTGTTGGGTCTTTTCCGCATACCAAAAGCTGTCTCAGAATGAGACCATTTCTACAAGCCATGTTTTAAACTCCATAGATCTTTTCAAAACAAGCAAACGTATCAAAAATGGTTTTCCCTTCATGGTTTGAAAGAATGGTGCAGATCTGAGATGATCTGACGGCTGTGAGTTGTCTGAAGCTTTAAAATAAAACCGTGCGATGTAATGATACACCGTGCGAAGCTTTACAAAACTATAAAAGTTCGGTATCGGGATCGGAACCACGCACGGCATATTGGTAAGCCGCGCGCTATAAGCCGATATGCCGTCTGACGGAGGGCAGTGATTCAGACAGTCCGTTTGAATATCTTTCTTGTTTATATCATCGCCATGCCATCTTCATCATCTCTGTACAGCAAGCACCACTAGCACGGCAACGTGTTATGATTTATCTTGTTTCCCTTTCCCTTTATGTGTTTTTAAGGTTTTCCGAGTTGTATTGATCCCCCCATTTAAAATGTTTAGTAGAGACCGGTTTTCACCGGGCGAGCGGGGTGCTTTTCAACAAAACCTTCCCCGTTCGTAACCTGGCTCCCGGATCTAAAATCTCAAATAGTTTCGCTAGATCAAAAGGCCTTTTCTCTTCAAACAAACTCTCTGTTCCTCGGATCATCCATCTCAAAAATCCGGGTGGCGACTCTGTCATAATACAGCACCGCGGGCGCGGGAGCCCACAGTAGCGACTCTGCTGGGGACTTTTTTTCAAAACTTCTTTCTTTTTAAAATAAAAAATAAAAATACATAAAGAAGTGTTGGATAATCAAGAGGGCCAAACTTGAAAGGCATTTTACTTGGGGGACTTAATGCAATTTGGAGAACTTAACTTTTTTTACACTTCGCACCGCACAAGCCTCGCTAGTGTGTTTCGGCTATCTTGCCCGGTTTACCGTTGACAAGCTCTCCCGAAATGCCTAGCAACCCTCGACTATGATGAGCCATCGTGCTGTTCGACCATTGTCTTGCAATACACTCGACAAGGGGTAGTACATCTTGGCTCTAGTCCGGGGAACCCCTCTCAAACCAAAACCGGCCTTTGCACTTGTACATAGCCATAGAACTTTCCCAACTAGGACAGGAACCCATGGCTAGGACTTATGTGATATATCCTGTTTATGTGTATTCCTTTGTACATACATATCATTCACGCATCATTGCATCTTGCAGGCTAGAGGATTAGGCTCCCTTGGAATTCTTTAGGACTTTTCGGTCAGTCTAGGAGACTATAAATCCATGGAGGTTGAGATACCTCCGGTGTTTGTCGTGCCCGAACGGCTCCCTTGACATGGGATTAACCTTGGAGGTGTGCGTATTTGGATTCTGACGATCACGTTGCTCTGTCTCGGATGGTCAAGATAAGGAGATTGGCTCTGGTTCCGAAAACGATCGGAATTTAACCTGCCTGACAGTACCTACCCGTATCATCAGAAATCTTCTATACAAATGCCCCAAGTGAAACTCAAGTCACGGTAGGTTCTAGGACCTAGAAGGCACGTAGAAGGTAGGACAGACACTCAGAGCGGATTTTGAGTTGTTCCCTTTTGCTTTGCTACAAGTTCAGAAACATTGGACACCTGCAAAAAGAAGAGGCTTTACCCAATTGGTTTCGTCCGTCTCGAAGATTGGTTTGCGTAGATACCCTGGAAGAAACCCAACTGGTTGAGGTCCACATAGAACAGGAAGGCCAGTCATCATTAGCAGTTTCGCTAAGCCCAGCAATACAGGAGCCTCCGTCATTTGAAAATCTCTTACCCATGGCTGACCAAGGAAACGGGGTAGAAGAGCTTAGGCAGAACATGGCTACCATGGATACTCAGTTTAGGCAATCCCTTGCAGGGATGGATACGCAATTCAAAGCTTCGGTTGCATCCATGAAAGGCGACATGAATATGATAATGGAAACCATGCAAGAGGTTTGCGACAAGCTTTTGGTTAAAACTGACATACCCAAGGAAGAGACGCCAGCCAAAGACACGCCGGCAATCGATCCTAATCTGGCCGCCCTTATGGTTAAAATTGGGAAGTTGGAAGAATCAATGCAAGAAAATAAGCGATTAGGGAGAGGAGAGATTGGCATGAACAAATTGTGCTTGTTCCCCAATGCAAAGTTACCAGAAAAGTTTAAGGGTGTGGATTTCGCAAAGTTTGACGGTATCGGAGATCCAAAAGCTCACCTCCAGGGGTATGTTGGTTCACTCACCATGAGAGGAATAGAGAAGGAAGCCATGGCCCAACTATTCCACGAATCTTTGTCAGGGCCCGCTTTGCAATGGTTTCTTACCCTAGAACCCTCTAAGAAAAGGACGTGGGAAGACATTGGGACGGCATTTGTGGCCCAATACGATTTCAATGTCGATCTAAAGATGACCATGAGGGAACTCGAAAGCACCAAGATGGGCGAGAAAGAAGGTTTCGCTGACTTTGTGAAACGTTGGAGGGCTAAGGCCACTCAGATGCAAAGCAAACCAGACTTAAAAGAACAAATAAGGATCATCACCAAGAATCTGCCAAACTCTTTTGCCCCATACATGGTTCTCTCCCAGGCAGCCCCAAATTTCGAAACTTTCTATGACTCGGGCCTGGCTGTGGAGGAAGCACTGCGAGACGGAACATTGGAAAGAAAGGAATCAGCAACAAAACCCAAAAGGATATACTCAGGGAATAGTAATGTTCTCTTCAGGAATTCCAATCAGGCTGGAACTTCATCCACCAAACTGGCAAAAGTGAACCAAATTTCGGAAAAACCAAAATCCCAACAAAGAGCTTTTACCCAATTCAGCACTCCTAGGTCCGCCTTGCTCAAAAAGCTTACTGAAGTAGGAGTGTTGAATCCCCTTCAGCCACTACAGAACATTCCACCCAACCTAAACCAGAACGTCTACTGCGACTTCCACCAAATGCATGGCCATACCACTGACAATTGTATTCGTCTCTGTCATGAGATTCAAAACCTCATCGACAATAAAGTCATTGATACCCCTCCTGTTAACAAACCAAACACCATGACAAATCTCTTGCCACAGCATAATACCCCATTCCATATCAACCAAATCACCCAAGACAAAAGCCAAGACTTTGATCCTACCTCTTTCATCATCCCTGATACCGAATCGAAGCCTGTCGTGGAAGTTCCCGAAGATATCGCCCTCTGTTACCTTTGGGATTGGGGAGACTTGATTGCTGATTGGAAAGAGTTTGAAGTCGCTAATTTCCAAGAAGATGTAAACCCGTTCTTTGAGCCAGAATGGGAAGTTGATTGGCAAAACATTTATGCTGACCCTCTTGATGGATTTTCTTTGAATATGATTTTCAACTTGCCAGAAATGCCCGAATGGGAGTGGAACCCAATTCCGGATGAGTACCAACTCTTGGCCTGGAATGATCCTTTAGATACCTTCTCTATACCCATGTTGTTTGTAGAAGAATACCAACCACCGACGGTGATCTACGACTGGCCTGAGCCTATTCCGTTTCGACCAGACCTCTCCTCCTACCTCCACGATCTCATGGCTAACGACCCATACAACAACATGGGCCTTGCTCCATACCCAGAACCGCCGGGTCCCGAAGAAGATGTGGCTAGTAATTGGTTCAATCCGATGGACTACCTGGTCGATGAAGTTAAGACGGAGTCATCTGTCACTTTCCCAAAAGATGCTGATGTTGCCATGATGAACTTGTGGGAAGATGAACCAGGTACTAAGACAAACCTGTGGGGTAATACGGAAATCATCAACATAAAGGTAGGGAACGAAGAATGGACTGTAAATAGGGCAGTAGTAGAAGCTGAGAAATGGAAGCCCGAGGATCTGTGGGAAGACCTGGTTGTCGCTGACCTGGCTGCCAACCTCCAAGACACTACCATTGGAAACAAGCGCAAGGCCCTTGCAGATTTGTGGAATGAAGAGTCCAAGTACCAACATATTGGTCAATTAACCAGGAGTGGTCGAATATAGCAACCTCCAAATCTTCAAATCGGAGAATCTTCCAACCCTCCAGCACCACTGACCAAAGAACCTTCTAACCCGTTCGTTACCCCAATCAAAGATACTTTCCAACCCTTTGCCCCACCAGTTAAAGAACCCTCACGCTCGAGAAAGACCCAGAAAGAATGATCAAGCGCCAGCTCGAACAGACTCCAGCCAAAATGTCTGTTTGGGACGTACTTGTTCATTCCACCCGCCATCGCGAAGGATTCATCCAGGCTCTCTCTCACCTAAAAGTCCTTTCCGCCATAACACCTGACGAACTTGTGGCACTCATCAAAACCATATCCGTCAAGCATGCTATCACCTTCACTGATCGAGATTTGCCCGCTGATGGAACTGATCACAATCGGCCACTCCATATCACTCTGAAATGCCACGGAAAATGGGTACCGGTAATCCTCATTGACAACGGGTCAGCAATCAATATCTGCCCACTTCGTGTCGCTTATTGCCTGGGATACAAAAATAGTGATTTCTCTCCATCAGAAGTCAAAGTTCGGGCATATGCAGCTGACAACACCCGTCGGGATGTGACTGGCACCCTCATGCTTCCTATGACTTTTGGGCCCTACCAAACAGATGTGGAGTTCCATGTGGTAAACATTCCCGCGTCCTTCAACCTACTGCTGGGTAGACCTTGGATGCATCGACCTGACATCATGGCAGTTCCTTCAACCCTCCACCAGAAAGTTAGACTGGGACTAGAAACTGGAATACTCACCATTCACGGCAATTCTGGGATTCGTGCTCCTGTGGAAGACAATGCCCCGCTTTTGGAGATACAACATGGGGAAGAGGACGTTGCTCTGGGCGGTTTCTCTCTTGACACCTCTCATTCTGTTTTCACTGTCAAGATTGATGACGACTTCGTCGTTAGTAATGTGGCCATAAAGATAATGAAGAAGATGTCCTACATGCCAGGATTAGGGCTGGGAAAGAATCTTCAGGGGCTAGCACAGTTTGAAGAGCCAGGAACTTTAACCCGCATAACAGGTGTGGGGTACCACCCTTCCAAGGATAGGAGGGAGAAGAAGGGAGATAGGTTGGAAGACTATTTTGTCAAAGAAAAGGCAAAGCAGATTTATCAAGGGCAGCCGGAGCCATTTTGGGACAAAGAAACCAATACCTTCCTACCAGGATTTGAGATATTCGCCAATGATGTCTGGCCTGAAAGTGATGAAGAACTAGAAGCGGTGATCAAGCCAACAAAGATGGCAGACTGGGTTGAAACTCTTGCCGGGGGTAGCCTAGCGACCTTATTCAGGGAGGACGAACCATTGGGTATAGCCGTGGAAGCAGAAGTGCAGATGCTACGGCAGGAGGCCCCCGAAGATCCAACTTCACTCATCATGGATGCCACTGGAGATTATAAGAATTGGACTTTCATACCAAGCGCAACCAGTCATGAGTCTGAATCTGAAGCTGAGCCCTTTGAGTCTTCTGAGTCATCTGAGTCCGAGTCGGTGCCTCTTGGCCCAACTCCTCAGAGTCTGTATTTTGAGTTTGAGTCTACCCGTATGTACGGTGCCCTCGAGGCCTCTGCTAATGGTGAAATAAATGAATCTAATTCCGCTTACTTCCCTGATTTTGAAATAAATTGTGTCGACCCCAATGATGAAGAGATCGATTTCGAGGGGGAAATCCCTGAAGAAATTCGGTCCCTAATCGAAAGGGAAGACGAAAGGCATGCTCAGCCTGTAAAAGAAGAAGTTGTTTCAATAAATTTAAGGGACGAAGGGAATCCCCGAATGGTCCAGATCGGTTCCGCGCTGTCAGAAGAAGAGCGTCAGGCTCTTATGGAGTTGTTAAAAGAATTCGAAGATGTTTTTGCATGGTCGCACGCTGATATGCCCGGAATTGATCCTGAAATCGTGGAACATCGGATTCCCCTTCACCCTGACGCGAAACCAGTAAAACAAAAGCTGAGACGCATGAGGCCTGACTGGGTGCTCAAAATAAAAGAGGAAGTAACTAAACAAATCAATGCTGGGTTCTTAATGGTAACTAAATACCCTCAGTGGGTTGCTAACATCGTTCCCGTTCCAAAGAAGGATGGCAAAATCAGGGTCTGTGTGGACTTCAGGGACTTAAACAAAGCTAGCCACAAGGATGACTTCCCTCTGCCCCACATTGACGTGCTAGTTGATAACACCGCGGGACATGCCTTACTTTCCTTCATGGACGGCTTCTCAGGATATAACCAGATTCTCATGGCCCCGGAAGACCGAGAGAAGACCACGTTCATTACCGAGTGGGGAACCTATTGCTATCGGGTCATGCCTTTCGGGCTGAAAAACGCAGGTTCCACTTATCAACGAGCTGCTATAACTTTGTTGCATGATATGATCCATAGAGAGGTGGAGGTTTACGTTGACGACATGATCGTTAAGGCGAAAGAGCGAGAAGGTCACTTACCCGCGTTGAGAAAATTCTTCAAAAGGATAAGGAAGTACAGGATGCGCCTCAACCCCGCTAAATGTACGTTCAGAGTCACCACCGGGAAAATGCTCGGATTCATGATCACCACTCGTGGCATCGAAATCGATCCATCAAAGATTAAGGCCATTCTGGAAATGGAACCACCACGGACAGAGAAAGACGTGAGGAGTTTCCTTGGCAAAATACAGTTCATCAGCCGGTTTATCGCAAAACTGACTTCAACATGCGAACCCATATTCCGTTTGCTCAAGAAATGAACACCATTTGCATGGAATGACAGATGTCAGCAAGCTTTCGAGGCCATCAAACCCTATATAAGGAATCCGCCAGTATTAATGCCACCGGAACCAGGAAGACCTTTGATCCTATACTTGTCAGTCACTCCATCTTCCATGGGGTGCATGCTGGCACAGGAAGGAGACGATAGGGTTGAAAGGGCTGTCTATTACCCTAGCAAAAAGATGGTTGGGTCTGAAGAACGCTATACTCCATTAGAAAAGACATGCTGGGCACTTGTTTGGGCTTCTAGAAAGTTAAGACATTACATGCTGGCCTATTCGGTGAGATTGATATCCCGAATGGATCCTCTGAAGTACTTGTTCGAAAAGCCAGCACTCACAGGAAGAATGGCACGATGGCTATTAATGCTGGCAGAATTTGAATTAAAGTATGTCAGCAGAAAGTCGGTAAAAGGAAGAGCTGTCGCTGAATTTTTGGCCGACTGCCCAGTCGAAGGAAAAGAAGATGCTGAATTTGAGTTCTCGGATGAAGGCATATTGACCATAGTTGAGGACGTGTGGCAGTTGTATTTTGACGGAGCAGCCAATCAGAGAGGATTCGGAATTGGTGTGCTGCTAATTTCACCGGATGGGTCGCATATCCCGCTTGCATTCAAACTTAACTTCGAAGTCACCAACAATCAAGCGGAATACGAAGCTTGCATTGTTGGTATGGAAGCAGCCATTGAAATCGGCATAGAAAGATTGGAAGTTGTGGGAGATTCAGACTTGGTCGTTTCTCAAGCAAACGGCGATTGGAAAGTCAGGGAAGAGAAGTTAAAGCCGTACCATCAAGATCTCGAAGATCTCATTCCCCATTTTAACAAAGTAACTTTCACTCATGTTCTGAGACTCAAGAATCAATTCGCTGATGCCCTGGCAACATTGGCCTCCATGGTCGAAATCCCTATCGGTGTGAAGCTAAGGCCAATTATGATCGAACAAAGGGATACCCCGGTATACCAACATGTCATGGCCATCAACGAGCCCGAAGACGGTCACCCTTGGTTTTACGATATCTGGAGATTCGTGGAAAGAGGAGAGTACCCCTCTAAAGCAAGCAAGAAAGACAGAATCGCCCTTCGGAGAATGGCAGCCTAGTACATCATTTGTGGAGGAAATCTATATCGAAGGTCTCACTGTGGAACCCACAAGCTGTGTATTCATGGTGAGAAGGCAAAAAGGGTGATGGAGGAAGTCCACGAAGGAGTATGCGGTCCTCACATGAACGGCATGATGCTCGCCAAAAAGGTTTTGAGACAAGGCTACTTCTGGTCCACCATGGAAACGGAATGTGTGGAATATGTGCGGCGTTGCCATAAGTGCCAAATTCATGCTAACCTCACGCATGTCCCACCACATGAGTTACAGCAAACGACCTCGCCATGGCCTTTCTCGACGTGGGGTATCGATGTCATCGGAAGGATTGTGCCAACAGCTTCTAACGGCCACAAGTTCATCCTGGTGGCTATCGATTACTTCACAAAATGGGTAGAAGCAGCCTCATATGCAACCCTGACCGCGGTTCAAGTCACACACTTTATCAAGCAAAACGTTATTTATCGGTATGGGGTCCCACATGCATTCGTATCCGATAATGGGGTTCATTTCAAAGGCCGAGCAAGGGAAGTCTTAGAAGAATTTTAGATTCAAATACACAAGTCAACGACTTACCGACTGCAAACCAATGGGGCCGTGGAGGCGGCCAACAAAACAATCAAAACCATCCTGGAAAAGACCATTCAATCTGCAAGGGATTGGCATGAACGACTACCTTTGGCATTGTGGGGATACCGCACGTCTGTGCGTACACCAACAGGGGCAACTCCGTACTCTTTGGTTTATGGCATGGAGGCCGTACTCCCCATAGAATTAGAGGTTCCATCCCTCCGGACTATGATCGAATACAATGTACAAGAGGCAGATTGGCTGAGCAACCGGTTCGAAGAACTTATGTTATTCGATGAACGACGTCTAAGGGCACTTTACCACATTCAAGGATATCAAAGGAGAATTGCGCGTGTATTCAATAAAAAAGTGAAGCCCAGGGACCTGGCAGAAGGCCACATGATTCTGAAGGAGATACGAGCACCGATCTATGATCCACGAGGAAAGTTCCAACCAAAATGGTCTGGGCCGTACATAATCAAAACTATCCTATCTGGAGGAGCTACGCAACTCATCGATCTGGACGGAAACGAATTCTCAACTCTGGTCAACCTAGATCAACTCAAGCGCTACAACCCCTGAGAGAAGTTCGCTGGGCTGAAAACTGCAAGGGCAGTCAATTCCAAGCAAAAATTAGAGCAAAAGGCCTGCTAGGATGAAAACCCGCAAGGGCATCTTAGGCAAAAATTAAGGCATACAATGAACACGCTCGCTAGGCTGAAAACCCGAAAGGGCGGTACTAGGCAAAAATTAGAGCGCAAAAGGAGAGTGCCAAAACCAGAGCGAACCCTATCCTTGAACTACGTCATGACCTGATTCCTTCATCAAAAGGATACGTAGGCAGTCTCACTATGGGACTCTGTCACGATCAATCAAAACAAAAATCCAAGTTGACAGAATTCAGAAAGGCAGAATCAAAGAGGGGGAGACCTTCTATAACTCACTTTATTAAGATAACTGCTTCTAATACATAAGGCTGAGCATGATCTTCGAAAATAAAAAGGCAATACAATAAAAGGAGGTCCACGATTTATTCAATAATCAGGGTAGTAAGATCGAGTCAGTTTCCTTGGGCACCCGCCCTCGCAGCAATGTCCCTCCTGAGCCATTTCCTATAACTCCCACGCACTGCAACAGAGGGGTAAGGATGAGCATCGGTCACCTCACGAGACCTCCAGAATCGCTGGTAGTTGCAAAGAACCGAATGGCGGAAGAAAGGCAGAACTACATCCACCAGGATCTCTGTAGGAACCTCCTGTCTCAAACCAGGCTGACGCTGAATCCAATAGGGGATGTAGAATGTAAAAGCCTCCAGCCCGGGAAGAACCACCCACAGGGAACCCATATAATGCACAGTCATGGGCGGAAGATCAAGCCAAGAGCTTCTCCAGGAAATAGTCTCAACCCGTTGATGCTTGAAGAAGTTGACCCACTCGGAAACTCGCCTGTCCGCAAATTCAAAGCATCGAGAGGAAAGTAACCTAGCCCCATATGCCAAGCTGCCAGGAGGGAGAGTCAGTATGTTCACCTTGTCACATAGCCAAATCTGCCGAAGAGAGAAAACAAGTGAGAAACCGTAGAAAGCCAAGCCCAACATTAAAGAAAATAGGAAGAGCTGAAAAGAGGGAAGATGAGGCGAAAACTAACCTGCAAGAGAAGGGGGCAGCCTCCAAAAGTCTCAGTCTCTCCAGAACAAACCCTGTCTAAACCCATCAGTGTCTCAGCCAATACCATTGGAATCACATCCTTCCGAGCTCCAATCTGCACTGCAATACTGACCAGTACCGAGCTGGCATGACCAGTGGAAGGAACCAAGAAGTAGGCGGCAAGTAAGCACATGCAAAGAGCGGTCATGCGCCGAGAGTGGTAGGTTACGTCCGGTAGGTTGCCAAGAGGAGAGAACATCTCAATGAGGTGCATCACATTGAGACGACCATTGCTAACCAAGTAGCGAGCAACACCGTCATTCAAACC
This sequence comes from Rhododendron griersonianum, assembly GCA_018127125.1. Lineage (NCBI taxonomy): Eukaryota > Viridiplantae > Streptophyta > Magnoliopsida > Ericales > Ericaceae > Rhododendron > Rhododendron griersonianum. The sequence goes on along the minus strand of CM030798.1, from coordinate 5,829,780 downwards.
AAGAGAGGCCGCAAGAACCTTGGACATGTTCTCGCGCACGGGAGGGACAATGACATCTCCGGAGCCAAAACCGCCAAGATAGGCGCGAAACTCCTCGATCGTTGGGCAAAGCTCTTGTCCACCAAAGCAGAACACATGCACCTCCGGATCCCAGAGACTTATGGCAGCCTTTAGGAGCTCGGGGCGAAGGCGGATGTTACGAAGGTATCTCATAGAATAGAGACCATGCGCCCGAAAGTTGAGCCAATCGACCCCTTCCATGGAAATCAACCACGGCCGTAGCGAACCGGTGAGAGAAAGAGCCATTGGGAGGAGATGAAGATTTGAAGAAGAAGAGATATGGTCAATATGAGGCCTAAGGCCTGAATTTATAGAAGGCTAGAGGAGACAACTTCAACTTCTAAAAGAGCCTTGGGTTCCAAAAAGTGTAGATTTTCCATGAGTCTTACATAGAGAAAAGCTTGGTCATGCTCTAAAAAGAACAAAGTAGACATGCATTGGCACGGATATGATATAGGACAGGTCAAACTTTAAACCTCGTGCAATCTGTCTTGGGAAACAGCAAATGGCAAGATGTCAGGAAAAAAGTGCCGCGCGGTGTAAAGAGGGAGCGCACGGCATATCAAGACCAGGAGAAAACCGCGGCATAACACGGATACGCCGTGGAATCATAGGAAGCCCCGCACGGCTCTTTGTAGCCCCGCACGGCATATTAAGTCTGCATTTCTGCAGACTTTGACAGCAGAGGTTAGAAACCATTTCGAGGCACTCGCAAGCATCACTAACCCTCAGAACATGTCTCAATGGGTATTTGGGACTTCGGGGAACCCCCACTTCGAGTCAACTCTCAAAATTCGACGTGAAGGCACCAAAAGGTCAATAAAACCCATTTCCCAAGTCATGTCAAGGTATCGGAGTCCACTTCAAGCCGTTTCAAGTTGGTCTTTCGGGTCCTACAGGTCGTAATGACCAAAGGTGACCTGGTTCAACTTCCGTTTCACGGTCAATGTCGAAATCTGAGAATGTCACCCTCCAAAGTCAAGGTTTTCCTTGCTTTCCAGGCATATTTTCAAGAAGTTTTTAGTTTCCAAATAAGAGTTTGAGTTCCATAGTCACGTGTCAAGTATCCAGGGTCATTATTGATGAACAAGAGTCCGCAACAGGGATATTTTCGTAAAGTCTTGCACAAAGGGATCAGTTTTTCAAAGATATTCAGTTATCTTCCTTGATTTCTATTCCAATGTCAATAAATCTTGGCCCTAACATACTGCTCATCATAAAACTCAAAGTTCGCTTCAGATTATGGCTCAAAAGACTAGTTGCATGCATTGGTTAAGTGTTTCTATTATTCAAGCAAATGACCAATAAGGGAAGTTGAATGACGAAAATGATGACAGAAATAAAACTTCTCTATATATATATAATCTCCAAAATATCCATGAGTCGAAGTACCAAAAGGCGTGCAAGCCTCAAAATCCTATCTACTGAGGGTAAACAGGCATCCTTCCAAAAGAAGCACGCAGGCTCCAGTCAAAAAACAAAATAAAAGGGAACTCAACTCTCATCCTCGTCGTCGTCCTCACCCTCCTCGCTGTCCTCCCCAGAGGCCTCCTCTGCCTGAGAGCTGGCTACCTCCTGAGTACCTGACACCCTGGGCACGGTACTCCCCAAGGTGTCCGAGAGGTCAACGTCTGTCGGCTCCTCAGTCTCGTCAGAGACGTCGACCGGCTCATCCTCTGTCCCCCCAGAAAGCCGCTGCCTCTTCGACGGAGGCTCCTCCCGCAAACCTGCAGAGGAAACCTGAGGCGCCTGCATGCGCACAGACTTCCTGCGCAGCCCACGCGAAGCCCCTCCTCCAGCCTGCAATAACATGGTATTCATCATTTGCATTATAATCATGAAATAAGCAATAGGAAATAAAAGCAAAGGGTCCGAAAGCTTTACCATAGTCCCACCAGCGCGAGGAAGCACCTCTGGGGCACGCCCCATGGCGTACTGCCTCACCAGCTGCTCCAGGCCCATCATGGCCTCGGCCATCTCTCTCACGTACTCCGGAGTCGCCTGCACAATAGGTCAATTGTTTAGAACGTACAGTGATACTAACAAGTAAGTGCAAATGGGCGAAAGAGTGCAAGTTATACCTGAGCAAGGAACTCCGGAGCTGCGACCGTGGGACGCGGCACCACCACTACGCCAGAAACTCCCTGGGCAGTCGTCACGTCCACGGTCCAGGAGAGTCGAGGCAAGCTGGCCCCGCCCGGACCTGCGCCGTCACCTCGACCTCCAACGCTACCCTCGCGTCCTCTGCCTCTCCCTCTCCCTCCTCTCCGTCCTCGTCCACCTCTACCACCTGCACCACCTGACGCTCGAAGCGTCGCCTCTCCGCCCTCAGCACATACCCCAGTATCTCCCGCTGAAGCACCGCGCTCCTCCCTGTAACAGCGTCGTAGGGGATAGGGTCACCCCCGACCCTCAGACCAGTGATCGCCGCAAAGTCCAGCGGCGTCACCGTCAGCTTGCCAAAAAGGAAGTGGAACGTGTTCGTCGTGTCCCACCAACTCTCAGCTAGTGCCCTCACCACCTGGCGGTCGTTGCTCTTCCTCGTCAGCATGCTCACAAACTCCCCAAAACCCGCCTGCCTCACTATCTCCCTCGCAGCCTCAGGGAGTCTCTCCCAGAACGTCGGCACGTCGGCCGCACCACCGTAGCACAAGATGGTGATCGCCTGTTGCAATAAGTTGATAACATTCAGTAAACGGGTATACTATTCAAAGCAAATACAGCATTCAGATAAAGAAATGAAAGTACGATACATTGGAATTTGAAGTGCAAGTGTTCAAGGTATACCTTGTCTCGGCGCAAAGAAAGGTGCTGCTGTGGGTCCCTCAGCACCAGAGCCTTGTCGTACGTGGGCCGCGCCGGCCTGTAGGTGTCCAAAAGTGTAGGAACCACTACGTGCTGAAAGGGCACGTAAGACTCCGCCTCGTAAGGTCCATGCCCCTTCAGGGCAGCCGCCGCCTCTTCCACAACACTCCTCCGAGGAGCTGTCTCACCTCCGGCAGCCTCCTCCTCTGCTCCCTGTGGCCCTCCAGCGGCCCCCGTCTCAAGCTCAACCTGGAGCACCCTCTCCTGAGCCTCAAGTAAAGCCGCAGCCAGTCCAGGCACCCCCCGTAAGGTCTCAACCAAGTCCTCAAGGGAGGCCTCCTCAAGGTAGTCGCCTAAACCAATGGGCCGCGACGACCCTGCACCCTCGCCACTGCCAACAAACATGGCCGGCGTCTCCTTCTCCTCCACCAACTCCTCCTCAACAACAGGACCCTTCCCCAGGTCAGTCCGAGGCTCTCGCATAGGGGAGGCCTTTGTCACCACCTCCGCTCCGTCAGGCCTGTCACCACCGTGAGTCTCCGTAACCCTCTCCTCCAAACCAACTGCACCCTCTGTCCGGCCCGTAGCCTCATCCTCACCCCTAGGCTCCACTGCACTCGGAGTCTCTGTCTCCTGGCCATACCCAGCCAACACTCTGCTGCCACCGTCACCGCCGTCACTACCCACCACCGCGGCAGCCGAGGCCGAAGCCTCCTCGGCCAATGCCGCCTGGGCCGAGACCCCCACGGTCTCCGGCCCCACCTCGGCTGCCACGTCGCTCACCGGGGCCACCACGGCCAGCACAACCTCGACCCGCGGGGGTTGATCACCCCCGGGTATATCTGTACTATCCATGAGAGAGAGAGAGAGAAAGTGAGAGACAGCGAGCGAGAGAGAGCAGTGAGAGAGAGAGAACAGCAAGAGAGAGAGAGACAGCGAGAGAGAGAGAGAGATGATCGGGAGAGACGAGAGAGAGAGACGAGAGAGAGAGGAGGGAAATTCGAAACGATCGGAGCGTACTGTGTACGCCCCATATATATATGTATATCCCCTGAACCGGTTCGTCTAGACTTTAAATGGACCGGGTTCGAAGAGAGGTAGACCGCACGGCATACTGGATAGAAGCGCACGGCATAAAGGCTTAACTGGATGAAAATTCTCGAGTTACCACGACGCACAACATTACCCATGCTGCGCACGGCATACTGGGTTAATTCGACAGTTCAGATTCTGAAAGCAGTCTTCTGACAATGGCATTCCCATTCGGTCTCATTCATGAACAGCATAAGCAATGAAAAAGCAGACAAGCGATGACAAGGAAGGGACTTTTCATTTCATCAAACCCGAGGAAATCCCCGGGAGTTGCATTACATTGTTCAAAAAAATAAAAAATAAAAATAAAAAGAGAAGAAATCCTACTGGCCCCCCCTTTCTTCTTCCTCGAAATCTTCAGCCTCAGTCGCTCCCTCCGCCGGACGCGCCATCCCCTTCACTGGAACGGTCATCCGAGCCATTCGGATTCCCCTCCGAGTCCTCTGCAGTCCCGTCCGAATCGCGCCCCGGCGCATACTCCGGGTCATGTTTGCTGTCCATCTGATCAAAAGCGAAGTCTTGAAGGTTAGATACCGCGCGGCGAAGAGTGCGGATCGTTGATATGAGCCTCGCGATCTGACGGTTCAGTTGCTCAATCTCCTCGCGGTAAAAACCCATCTCTGCCTCTAAAGAGATCACCCGCGCTGCCAAGTCGCCTGCCGCCATGTCTTGAGAAGTAGATTACGAATTTAGGAACCTAGAAAGATTTGGGAGAATGGTGCATAGAATGAGGCACCACCATCTCTTTAAAAAGAGGTCCTGACCGACGAAAGGGCATGCCTGTATTAATGAGCACCCTTAAACCAGCCAACTGATCTCGGAAATCGAAGAGGTGCATGGGAAAACGAAAGGCCGCGCGCCACATCGAATGCCCGCACGGCATTATGGCTTCAGAAGAATAAATATGTTTTCTCAAAAATGGAGCACTCTAGCCACCAAAATCATCTCGGAAACCAAAAGCTCCAGCCGTTTTTGCAGCAGAAATCCTTTGGAATAGCGTGCATTAATGATAGGATTATTTGATCCTAGTCCCCCGGGACTCGCAAAAAATTCCCCGTCCCCCGAGGACTGGTCGTATTCACGTTTGCTCACAGTATTTGCCAGATTCGCGCTCCCCAATTCAAGTCTCAAATCAATTTCAAAATTCGCCTCCCGAAGGCTCGTCTCAATTCAAGTCTCAAGTCTCAAATCAATTTCAAAATTCGCCTCCCGAAGGCTCGTCTCAAGTCTCAAATCAATTTCAAAAATTCGCCTCCCGAAGGCTCGTTTCAATTCAAGTCTCAAGTCTCAAATCAATTTCAAAAATTTGCCTCCCAAAGGCTCGTCTCAATTCAAGTCTCAAGTCTCAAATCAATTCGCCTCCCGAAGGCTCGTCGTCTCAAGTCTCAAATCAATTTCAAAAATTCGCCTCCCAAAGGCTCGTCTCAATTCAAGTCTCAAGTCTCAAATCAATTTCAAAAAAAATTCGCCTCCCGAAGGCTCGTCTCAATTCAAGTCTCAAGTCTCGAATCAATTTCAAAAATTCGCCTCCCGAAGGCTCGTCTCAAATTTTCAAAAAGGCTTACTTCGAATTTTTTGCATTGTTTGCTACATTCGCATCGTCCCAATTGAACTACGTTGGTCTGATCCCTACAAACGGGGTACGTAGGCAATTCCACGAACGCGACCACCATTGCCATTTACTTGCTTTTTCGAGCATTTTGTTTTCTGTTTTTGTTCGAAGACTCTAGAGCGGAACGGATCGGGATGCCTATTCTTTAAGCGTCACTCGTATCAAAACAATGGTATCCGAGTTACGTTAAAGAGGGACTACTGTAGACACCCCAATCCGGACCTCGAATGGTCTTTGACCACCCCGATGATGAAATAAAGGAAACAAAGCCTTTGCGAGCTTGAATGAAGTATTCCTCCAGCATCCACAGCCCAAACCAACCTTCAGCCCAGAAAAACTCAGAAAAGCCTAAAAAGCCCTGGACCGAACCTGAAGTACCGTGCGTGACACTTCTAAACCGCACGGCGTATCGAAATTTAATACGCCGCACGCAGTCATGAGGTTAACCGCACGGCATTTTGGATAAAGTTCTGACTGGCTCAGAAAGCTGTCGGCCACGCCCATTTGAGCCACAGCTGCAATACGGCTCAGCCGAAAGCACACTTCTGGCCCGCCCAGAAAATACCTCCAACTTTTGAAATTCAAAATCCAAGGCTCTTGCCTATAAATACACCCCTCTACTCAAGGAAAAAGGGCCCTTGATCACCATTATACCCTTTCTCTCTCTTCTTGCTTTCACACCCACTTTCCCATTTCCAAGCCTTGAGAATGTTGTTCTCAAAAGACATTCTCTAGGCCCTTTACTCCATTTTTCTCTTCACCATTGAAGTTAGTCCCTTACTAACTTTGAGGTCCCAACTACCCAATACACCGTGCGAAGCTTTACAAAACTATAAAAGTTCAGTATCGGGATCGGAACCACGCACGGCATATTGGTAAGCCGCGCGCTATAAGCCGATATGCCGTCTGACGGAGGGCAGTGATTCAGACAGTCCGTTTGAATATCTTTCTTGTTTATATCATCGCCATGCCATCTTCATCATCTCTGTACAGCAAGCACCACTAGCACGGCAACGTGTTATGATTTATCTTGTTTCCCTTTCCCTTTATGTGTTTTTAAGGTTTTCCGAGTTGTATTGATCCCCCCATTTAAAATGTTTAGTAGAGACCGGTTTTCACCGGGCGAGCGGGGTGCTTTTCAACAAAACCTTCCCCGCTCATAACCTGGCTCCCGGATCTAAAATCTCAAACAGTTTCGCTAGATCAAAAGGCCTTTTCTCTTCAAACAAACTCTCGGTTCCTCGGATCATCCATCTCAAAAATCCGGGTGGCGACTCTGTCATAATACAACACCGCGGGCGCGGGAGCCCACAACTATGTTGTTATCGTTATAAATACTAAATGGAGCACATGTTAGCGGTTGTTACTAAAGTCCAAAATGTAACTTACATGCGGTATGGAATTATTTCATCACTATTGAATAACACATAACGATGTGCTTGTGTCCACGACTTTTGATCAAGTTCGAAATTCGTTATCGACCTAGAAGCATCTTCAATGTTTCGTGACAGTCGATTAAATACAGTCTTTACCGAGTCTAAATATCGTGAACAGAATGTGAGGCACTCTTCTGCTATGTATCGTTCTGCAATAGAACCCTCGGGGTGGGCTCTATTGTGAACGTACGACTTAAGTCGCTGGAGATACCTATGGTAAAAGGATAAAACTTAATTAATTAAAATGGACCACAAATGAAAGTTAAAAGTCAACATATATAAGGCATAAGTCAGACCTCTCAATTGGATACATCCAGCGGTAATGAACAGGCCCAGCAATTTTAGCCTCCGTAGCCAAATGAACAACTAAATGCACCATCACTGTGAAAAATGAGGGAGGGAAATTTTTTTCCAAGTTGCATAAAGTTATTGCTATTTGCTTCTTGAGTCGCTCAAGCTCTTCTATTTGTAAGACTTTGGAACATACTTCTCTAAAGTAGCAACAAAGCTCAATTAATGGTAAGACCACTTTCTTTGCCAAAGAGCCTCGTAATGCTATCGGAAGAAGTTGTTGCATCATTACATGAGCATCATGACTCTTCAAACCTCCAATTTTACGTTGTTTGAGTTTAATACAACGTGAAATATTCGAAGCATAACCATCAGGCACTTTAATCCCCTTCAAAACTTTCAAGAAATCATCTTTCTCTTTTGGAACCATGGAGAAGCAAGCTGGTGGCAAATATGTCCTGTCGGAACCTATCTTTTGTGGGTGTAGTTCGGTTCTTATACCTTTCTCTACTAGGTCAAGACGTGCCTTCAAGTTATCCTTCGTCTTCCCATCCATATTCAACACAGTGCCGTGCACATTGTCAAACACATTTGTCTGTATATGCATCACATCCAACATGTGACGCAACATGAGATATGGCCAATATTCCAATTGGAAAAATATGCTCTTCTTCTTCCATGGTTGTACCCCATCACTATTTATGTTTCTTGATTTCTTCAAGTTAGCCTCTGTCTTTCCAAATTCGTATTCAATGCCTTCTATTATCGATTGGACCTCAATACCGGATAACATTGTAGGAGCAGGTCCCATTTCTTGGGTGCCATCAAATGATATTGTATCTTGACGATAACTATGGTCTTCATCAAGGAAGCGCCTATGACCCATAAAACAATATTTACCTCCATTTTTTAACCACTCAGAATGAGTGTTGTAATTGCAAAAAGGACATGCTAGGGCACCCTTTCTACTCCAACCAGACACATCACCATAAGCTGGAAGATCATGTATTGTCCACATTAGTGCTGCCCGCATTTGAAAAGTTTTCTTTAGAAGAGACATCATAAGTTTCTACTCCAACCTTCCACAATTCCTTCAATTCCTCAATTAAGGGTTGCAAATACACATCTATGTCATTTGTGGGTGAATTAGGGCCAGGAATAAGCAACAATAACATGAAAGAAGCTCTTTTCATGCACATCCATGGAGGCAAATTGTAAGGCACCAAAATGACAGGCCATATACTATAACTAGTACTCATATTGCCAAACGGGTTAAATCCATCTGTTGCTAACCCTAATCGAACATTGCTGGGATCAGAGGAGAAATCTATAAACCGAGAATCAAATGCTTTCCAGGCTGGACTATCAGCAGGATGTCTCATTTTTCCATCTTTTGTACAACCCTCAGCATGCCATCTCATAGAAGGAGCAGTTTTTGAACACATAAACCACCTTTGCAACTTTGGCTTTATAGGAAACCAACGCAAAACCTTAGCAGGCTTTTTCCTTACCTTTTTGGACAAATTATTCGGATTTTGCCCCAAGTTACTCTCATCTGTTTCATTTGTTTGCCACCTAGAAGCACCACATTTACAGAAGTCATCATTTGCATGTTCCTTCCAAAATAACATACAATCTTTGGGACAAGCATGAATCTTCTCATAACCGAGACCCTAATCCTTGACAATCTTCTTTGCTTCATAATAGTCTTTCGGCAACTTAGCATCTGAAGGAAGCAAATCTTTCAAGACTTGGAGAATTAGTGTGAATGTGTCATTGGTCAATTCTTTAAGACACTTTATATGATACAAATGCAAGATAGCTGAGAGCTTGCTATGATTAGTGCAACCTTCATAAAAAGGTTGCCCAGCATCTTTGAGCAAGTCATAGAATTTTTGTGCATTTTTATTTGGAACTTGTGTACGTTGTTGCCCACTTAGACCTTCATTAGTTGGTTCAGTTACATGTTCTGCATCTCCAATTTCATTTACTGATCGGGTATGCAAGGGAAATGCGTCGCGTAACATGACACGTATACTGTCATTATCGAGCTGCATGTCTTCAACATGGGTCTGACAAGTGTTACTAAAAGTTGCTACCGACATAGTTTCTCCATGATTATACCAACAATCATAACCTTGACTAATTCCGAATTGGACCAAGTGATCATGGACAACGGATGTCTTCAAAATATAGGAATTTACACATTTCACACATGGGCATGAAATTGTACCATCCTTTGATGCATTGACGGAAGCAAAGTTCAAAAAGTCTTTAACCCCCTGCAAGTAGTCTCTTGACGATCTACTTTTCTTCATCCAACTCTTGTCCATTTGTTGTAACTAAAAAGGCTGGTGTACCAAAAAAAAAAAAAAACTAATCTAAGTATAATAAGATAATATTATTAAGATTAAAGTTAGAATACTTCTAATCCACTACGTATTGAGGTTATGTTTTTTTTTACGCTTGCAGTCAGACTACTCCGAGTGTAAGAAAAGACACCAATTAACTAGTTCCTCTAATATACTTCAAAAGTGTAGTTCTAAGACATTCAATATTTCATCACGTCGCTGTTACATTTAGTTAAAAAGAAGCTAGTACCACTACCATACACATGTTGGGTGATTAATCTGTGTTGTGCTCTTTCCAAAAGGGCAACATTATAATTCGGGAACACTAATTTGAGCATAATGACATAACCAATCCCCAATATTCTACATGAACATACTACCCCTATTAGCTATGCTTCCAATTGACCAAGTGAAATACTACTCCAATTAGCTATGCTTCCAATTGACCGAGTGAAATCAAGGAGATGCAATAACGACTCAGTCTATTTATTTGAGATACAATGGAGAAAAAAAAACTATTTTTTGGACACTTAAACCACCGAAATCCTAGTCTCACATGCATTAGATGAAGCTGATATAATAAAGGAAAATAAAAAAGCCACTATATCTATTATAGTCACACACAGATTTGAAAACAAAATAAGTTCAAAAAGAAAAAGAGGGAGGAACAAAAAGGTTTTTAGACACCCAAACTGGTTTTAATTGCTCAAATCCAAGATACACGGATATATCACATGAACACATGCATCTACACATACAAGTAGAAACTGAGAGATGAAATAAAATCATTGAAATAAGCCAGCTAAATGCATAGTTGAAATCATCGGTGCAAGATACCTGGAAAAGATTCTGCTGCTATGTATCCAATAGCCAACTACGAACTGCAAGAATTGATGAAATGCCAAAGTACTTAGCTGCGGCTAAAAACAAACAAGACAGTTTGCTTATACATAATCTAAAACATTCTGAGCCACACGACCCAATCACAATACACATGCATCAACTTGCTACCTACTGCGTTGAAGCACCGAAGATCACAGTTTTCTTTGACCCTAAATTAAAAAAATGCAGCCGTCTATAAGCAAAAATAAAAATAAAATAAAGGGCCGCTGTTTATGGGCAGCGCAAGGGAGGTTGAATCACCTAAATCGAAAAAGTGTTTATACCTTTGTTCTAGTGCAATTGCAGCTCCTTGATTACACAAAGGTATATTTTCACTTAGATACATATATATTGTGTAATCTTGCCGCTAAAATTGCATGATAACAAACTAAAGATGCCTTTTGTTAAAAGTGAGCTGGTCCGAGCTCAATGCATATGCAGGGATCCTTTTCATTCTTTCTCACTCTGGACCAGCTGGTACCCTTGGACTTTAATCAGTATTTGTTTCTTTTGTCTTTTTGTTAAAAGAGAAATTAAAAGAATATAATGGAACATTAACAAAGGATTAGGGGAAATTAGGCAAGAGGGGTAACAATGCCACCTAAAACAGGAAAGAGTTTGGCAAGAAAGCCAACCCCACAACAAGAAAACTGAGATCATCTCATCATAAAATTACCAAGTATCTAGAAAAGAAAACCGGTACCGCACACAAAGTGCATGCGATTTGGGTTTGTCCGATCTTTAACTTCAGGATTCCGGAATTAGTCGAGGTGCGTGTAAGCTAGCAACCCCAGACATCCCCGGCTATTAGAAAAAAACTAACTACGATTACTGAACAAAACAACACTCAATCAGCAGAACAACAACTAGCTAGCCCAAAAACCTATGTTATAAAGAGGATACAATCACAGCAGCAGTAAAAGCCCTTCAGCTTGTTTTTTTTTTTACTATTACTCTTGCTGGCCATAGACCCAGGTAATTTTATTGACAAAATCTTTTTAATGGCGGAGCCATGAATAGTTTGCTTATAGAGTCAATCACGACCGTCCAAACTTTTGGACGGTCCGGATGTTAATGAAACTTTCTTCTCCGGAAAAGTATAATATTGCAACCTAAAAAATATGCTCACATAATATTTTCTAATATTATGTTAACATATCTCAATGAAGTTGGCACCTAACTAACCTGGCGCCAATCACATGCAAAGGAGCCCAAAAAAATTGATGAGTAATCATCTAGAGCAAATAACAAAACAGAAAACCCCATCACCAAGGAAAATGTGTTTCTTATGATAGGAAAAAATAGGACTATAATTGACGACAACAGATGCAGAAGCATGTTCATATATAGGGAAGGATCAGGAATGCAAACAAAATGATGCAGAGTGGCTGGGTAGTCATATCTAACAGCTATCTAGCAAATGTATCTGGCAATGGTGGCCTTCATCACGTGGGTGGGGTGGAAGGGAGTACTAGATAGGGGAAACAAGAAAAAAAACAGAGCACATGACAGAAAGCTAACAAAATAGAAAACTATATAAGTAGATCGAGACCATCAATTTAGCCTTTTCATTCACATGTGCCTTCATCTTTTCCTAACTCTCTTTAAATCTCCCCAGAAATCCTTCATCCAAACACAAAGCTAATCAATGACCCACACTACCCATCTTCAAACTTTGTATCAGAAAGTTATGCTCCACGTAGAAGACTTAAAAGATAGGAATCATCAATTTAGCAGCCATGTGCTTGACAGTGTGGGGTTCATTAAACAAAACCCCTAGAATTCTAGGTCGATGGATGTGTGGTGTGGTGTGGTGAGCGTAGAATCATCAATTGTGGATTCAATTCTTTCCTTTTGCAGAGAGATGCATGTAATCAAATAAACACCTTCCAATAGTTTCTCAAAAAACTCGTATTTAGGGTTCAAAAATCGTATTTAGGGTTCAAAATCTAGAACAGAGAGAGAGAGAGAGAGAGATTACAACACTAGGAAGGAGGGAGCTCGTAACCCACCAGTTGTCTTCGTCTTCGATCGTCTTCGACAGGTGCGTGGTGTGGGGTTTGGTGAGAGAACGAGAGTACTGTGACAAGGGTCTGGAAGATCGGGTTTAGAGAGAGAGAGATTACAACGCTAGGAAGGAGGGAGCTCGTAACCCACCAGTCGTCTTCATCTTCGATCGTTTGTGACAGGTGCGTGGTGTGGTGTTTGGTGAGAACGAGAGAACTGTGAGAAGGGTTTGGAATGAAGATCGATATTTACAATGTTGAGAGAGAGAGAACGATACCGTTTAGGACTTATTTAATTTTGGGGGAAATTTTGGAGCGGAATATTTGGGGGAAATTTTGGAGCGGAATATTTCGCGCCGAAGTGAAAAAATTTTGGGGAAAAAGGAAATGGGCTGGGCTATAGTAACGGTCCATAAAACATCGTGACAATAGAGAGAGGCTATAGTAACGGTTCAATGAAAACCGTTGCTGCATACCCGGTTATAGTAACGCTCTAAAAACCATTGCTAGACCCAATTTCTACCAACGGTTTTTTGAACCGTTGCTAACAAAACCGTTGGGAGATCTCAATTTTCTTGTAGTGAGAAGAAGGGAAAAATTAGGGAAAATCTTGTCGGCTTTGAATTGAAGACTTGACTTGGTAATTTATGCTTCTCTTACTTGATTACATGTTATGGTAGTTGAATTCTATGTCTAAGTGACGAATTTTATGGGTCTTAGTTCAATCACAAGTTGAATTAGGTAGAACTCTTGAAGAAGCTCAAGAACCCTAAATGAATCCCTTGAATTTCATATTTAGAACTTACTTTGATCCATGAATTTGATGTTTCTAGAGTAGCTCTTTAATATATCTGAGTTTGAGCATGATTAGTAAGGGTTTGATGCGAGTTTGAAGTATTTTGGAAGGGTTTTAAGAGTTGAAAATCGAAGGAAGAACAAGATGTAATTTTCTGGAAATCTGCAGAATTGGGAAACCTTGTATCTGACCTGTTTTTGGGGATTTTTGTTGAGGCAGTTCCTAAACTCCAAAAATTATGAGATTTTTATTGAAAGTTCCTCTATGAGTCCTTTGTCTATGGAAAAAATTTCGGGATCAGATTCGAAGTATTGAATTCTGTAAAAATTCGTAACCATGCAGTGCGCAGTTTCGGACTGTGCTGACTGCACAGACATGTGTTTTAGGGAAACGGCTATAATTTTGAGCTCAAGCGACGAATTAGCGAACCGTTTTCTGATTTTGAAACTAGACTCATAGACCTAAAAAATGCATGAAGATTGTGTCTTAGTTATTCATGTGCAAAGTCAGATTTTAAGTTGAAATTAGAGCTGCAGGATATGTTCTCTCAAGGCTAGCTATGTAACTTCATAATTTTACCCATGTGCATTAAAAATAGGCTTGTTTGACATCCTCTAATCATGTTTTGTTGCCTAATTGTCTTAGGAGGTTCGGGTGACACGTGGATACGAGGTAAGTGATTAATACCCAAAACACATGGTTTATTAGAAGCTTTTCGCTTCAATGATGTTTTATATTTTGATATGAACTCCATGGAATATCAATGAAAGGGGGACATGTTTTATATCTATTAATGGCATCCTCCCACGTCCCGGCTTGCTAGGGGACACGTGCTAAAAGGCTAGCAAGATATTGCTATTATATCGGATAACGAAAGACGTCTTAACTTATCCACTACCGGGGACGCCTGGTAGACATGTAATGAATAGAGGATATGCATTACTATGTTATGTTGCTATGAAATGTGATTCGTTTTCAAATGGTTTTATCATTGTCCATGGAAAGCATGTGAATTGCGTATTAATCATTCATACAAGCTTTGGCTTATGAATTTTCCCACCTTTCAGGCAACAGGAAGTAGAGTGGTGGCGTGCAACCCTTATTTTGGACGTGCTATGTAGATGTGGGCTTATAGATAGGGAGTTGCTCTTTGTGAACTCTTTTGACATGTAAATATGCACATCTCTGGGTGGTTTGTAATGTAGAGATCCTTGGAAAGACTTCTAGTTTTGGTGTATGTAAATAAAATGAGATTTTGCTTCCGCTATTCGTACTTGTGTCCCTTTTAGTCATTTGCTAATAAGATGTTTAACTTTGATATGGCCTTAGTGATTGGATCACTGGCACTTTGTTGTGGCTAGAGCCTTTAGGGGCAGGCTAGGGTCGTGACATAACACTTCGGTAACTAAGTTGAAAAAACTTATCAATTTCGGTAACTAGAAGTTGGAAATGTGTGCACAATTCGGTAACTAACTGCCGAATTCTAGTAAAAATAAAATATGTGTATACGAAAATCCTACATTTCGGTAAATAACTGTTGAAAACAAGACTATATTTCAGTAAACACATGTCGGAAATGCTTACTAAAATCGGTAATTAACTGCTGAACTAGAGTATAACATAAATAAGATACATATATTTCGGTAATTGAATGTTGAAATTATGTCTAAATTTCAGTAACTAACTATCGAGTAGGATAATTGTTTACGGTGGTTAACTACCAAAATTACTTAACTTATTCGGACCTGAAACACTGAAAAACTGGTTTAAAAATTTGTAAATCAGGAGGCCGGACTGTGAACGGGGAAAAGTTACCTCCTCACGCGGCTTCCAAGATACAATGTCCATCACAGCATTTTTCTTCTCCTCAGCCATCATATCGTTTCCGATAGAATTTGATTCCATTTCAATTTTGAAATCATAACCTAGAAGTGGGTCATCTTTTTTTTCAATGAACCTTCCATTGATACAATATTTGGCTCCTCCATTGAGATTGAAATGATGAACAAGCTTGAGAGAGAGGAGAAGAGAAAGGATGAAGATGAAAGAAGAAATAGGGATGGGTTTTGAGAAAAGAGAAGACGAAGACAAGAACCAGTCGACTAGTTTTTTTCTTTTCAAACGTAACTGATGAATTTCTGGGGGGAAGGGGAGGAAGATAATTTACGGGTTTTGGTCATAAGGGCATGTAGGTCATTTCATGTATAAGTATAAGGGCAAGTAGGTCATTTCGCAGGGGGGGGGGAGGGGTCATGTTGTAATTAGTTGAAAAATTTTAACGGGCTAATGGAGAAAATAAAGGGTTGCGAATAGCCGCTGCCTATTTCAGTTCTCCAAAATAATTAATAATTCCAATGGCAATGGGGTCATTCCTAATATAATTAATTTGAATAGTTCAGTCTAATCCTTCAAAGCTTCCTAGCGTCGCCCCTGAATTAGTCTAGTCAAATCAACCAAATTTTGGATGTGTTTGGCGAGGATTTTGGGCTACTTGTACACACCCCAATTTGGCCTAACAATTATTTCAAGTCCCACCTTGGGGACCATCCCGATGATGAATGGATGTAGTGATTGCTGATTGACTTCTCGTAAACCCGTGGACTTTTGGTAAGTACTTTTAGCCACTTAGAGGACCCAATTCAGAGCCAAATAGCCTTTCAAACATAAATACAGAATCCTAGGAGAATCCATCTGTCGGCCGCAAGATTGATCCCACGACCTCAACTACATTCTTTCACCCGTGAAACATGTTGTTTGAAAATCTTCCAGAGAGATTGATTCCTCGGCAGCCAAATCCATTCTTCGGCCGCCATATCCATTCCTCGACCGCCAGATCCATTGCTCGGCCGCCAAATCGTCATTTTTCCAGATTCTGGAATGTTCAGTCAATCGTTTGATCCGATGCTCAAAACCCTAGCAGCCAAATTCCGATGCGTTCGGGCTACGAAATAGATTTCAAGCAGAGATCTTGTTACCCTATAATTCCTTATTGATTCACACCATTTGATTGGCCGGAGTGAGTCACCAATTGCCTATATAAAGAGGCACTTAGGGTTCAAAAATAAGAACACAATCAACCCTCTCTAGCCACAAAATTCTATAGAAACACTCTCTCATACACACTCTACAAAAGCCCTAACACTCCGAAGGCAGCCACAATCCGACGATCAAACCCCCGAAGTACAAACACTAACCCTAGATTTTTGAGAAGCAAATCATTCAATCACCTCCAATCAGAAGCAATCAAACAACTGAGGGATCAAGGTGGTAAGGCCCAGGGGCCTATGGTTTGATTCTTTTTACGTTTCAGTATTTAAATCATAGCATTTTGACTCTCTGTTAATTACTTATTTTGGTGTGAGGAAGAACATCGGCTAGGACATCAATCCTTCGGCCGATACATCAATCCAGAAGGATCCTTCAGTCGTGACATCAATTCACTGACCGCGGGATCCATTCTTTGGGACAGCCTATTTTCTATTTTTGATGCATGCTTTCTTTATCGTTCTGGTTCACCATTAACTGTTTTCAGGCTAAAACCAGTTTACATGTTGGAATTAAATAAAGCAAATATATATCATATGTCAAACGATTATGGGTCAGTTTCGTGACTGGGCAAAGAGGGGTGCCTAACACCTTTCCTTTGTTGTACTCTTGGCTCCCGTACCCGGAATCTCTATCTGTTTTTCCTAGTTTTTAATAAATTAGGTGGCGACTCTATTTTGATGATAACCGTTATCGTGTGGTGATGTTCCTAGCCATGGGAATATCCACGATCTTGGTTTATGAAGTGGAGCCAAATGAACCTGATCAATCTATATGGCGATGCCCCGTTTGGGAGGTGTCTATAGTTTTTGGCGACTCTGCTGGGGAATTGAGAGTCATAACCAAAAAGTTCGACGTAGGATTAATATTTGCTTTATCTAATTCTTTTATCATATACATCGAGCGGGCAACCTTGTTGAGTTCACCTAATATCCCGGCATGTCATGGGCTATGTTTGGGGTTCCAGCAAACTCCACAGTCACTTGTACCTTATGGTATATCGAAACGGGAATCACCCGATTACCGCCTATGATGGGCTAGTGAAATGGCTGGCACCCTTTGACAACAGAGCACCCTTAAGACTACCCAAACCTTACATGTGTTAGAAAGCCATAGAACTTATCAAAATAAGACAGGAACCCGTAGGTTAAGGAATTTTCCTGCATTGAAGATTCTTCCTCACACCCTGTATAAATTGTTGTTGTAACATTTCTTTCTATGCAGAAGGGTTGGGATTTTCAGCCCAAATCCTAACCCTTCACAGCCAAGTACTGACCCATAGGTATTTTACTTTTCAATTAGGCACGATAGGTAGATCAAATAAGCAACCACAACTAGTTTTATACTCTTACAACACCTGAAGCCACGCATAATAGAGGTCTTTGCATCCATCCCGCCTGTCATCCTCGCCCGTCAGAACACCTTCACCACAATGGTCTCAGTCACTTCCTGGGCCTTCACGGTCATCTTCTCAACAAACCCGATCGTCTCCCAATCCCCGAGCTTCACCAAACTATCCTCTCACTCCCATCCCAAAAATGGCAGACAACGACACCACTATTGCCGATCTCCAAGCTCAAATCGCTGTTTTGCTAGCCGAGAAAACAGCAAGAGATGCTGAAGATGAGGAAGACGAGAAAGAAGATGAGAATCCTCTCAAAGTGGTGACAAAAAAAAATCCAGAATTAGCCAAGCAAGTATAGGAGATCAAACACGCTCTAGCCCACTCCCAGGGGAACCAAATTCTGGACTTTGAACAACTTTGCCTTTTCCCAGATTCTCAACTGCCTGAGAAGTTCAATGGAACTGGTAATCCTACTAGCCATGTCCGCCATGTTATCAACACTCTGAAGCCAATGGGCTTGAACGATGATGTCACGCCCTCGATTTTTAACATAAATATAAAAGATTTTTCATAAATAAATCCTTATAATACTCCAAACAATACCCAAGAGATTACTGTATTTTCATTTCCATATTCATAGTTCCGAGTCCATAAGATTCTAAAATATTACATCGTTGGCTCAACGGCCCCCAAATTGATATAAGTATCATGTATCAAAGAGTTAAGTGTTTACAAATATTCCTTAGTCAAAGATTAACAACTTAAGTTACAAATACATCCTTCGAAAGAAATTTACAAGATGAGTAAGTAACTCCTTTGATTAGCTTTCTAAAAGATATGTCCACACTCCAAGCACTCCAGTCATGCAAGCTACAGTTCCGGATTGGCACCTGAAAATGATATAAGGCTTGAGCTACACTAGACCAGTAGAAAAGTCTACGCAAACTCTATATGCAAATGAGGTGAATCAAGCACCATGAGTGAGTGAACATAGACAGATACGCCCAATGCACAAGTGACTACCAACAAGCCGCAAGCTATAGTCTAAGGTCATTGACTTCACATAAATGTCACTAACCACTTGCTTCTTTAACTAAATACATTAATAAACTCATGTCAATCCACATTAGTCTATAACTAATTCTAAATCATCTTATTATTCTTCATATGATACTACAATCTTTCTCGTGTACATGTTTTTCATCATCAAAACCCTTCATGACAAAACCTTTCTTTTCTTTTAATCAGTTGTTTCCCCTCAATCATCACTTGGGTCACCTCGGGTCTATTTCCCTCGAGCGTAGAGTCACCCCGAGTCTATTCCCTCTATAATAGTCATCACCTGGGTCACCTCGGGTCTAGTTCCCTCGTGTTTAGGGTCACCCCGAGTCTATTCCCTCAATAATAATAATCACTTGGGTCACCTCGGGTCTAGTTCCCTCGAGCGCAGGGTCACCCCGAGTCTATTCCCTCAATAACGACCACTTGGGTCACCTCTCACACTTTTCATAATCGTCATCATTTCATAATTAACTTTATCATCAATCTATCGGTTGTACCACAATTCTTTAATCCACCATATTGATTACATTTCAAAACATTCCAAACTGTCAAGCATATCAAGATTCCGACTAATAAATTAGTACACGCAATTCCCTTTAAACATATCACAATACTGCACACCCTCACCGTACCTCAAAGTACACCCCGTACCTTCGCATACCACATATCAAGCATAAGGAAAATGTCTTATGTATCCATGCCTAGCGTTGTTTAACTCAAAAGAATGTTTTACTTGTTCGTTTTTCATATCGCATGCCAACACATACAACATTCGCCTACCTATATTCCTTATGTTTTCTAAACCTTCGTTTTGGTGTCAAATGACTCATACGGAACTCAACGACCACTACAAGGCCTAGTATACCCCTAGCTTCGCCAAACCATTCAATTAAGTACTCAAGAGAGCCTAAGAACATCCGTGTCTCACCCACACGATTCTAAGGAAAAGGATTATCCGACGTTTAGGAACACATCTATCTTATTTTGGCTACCAAACCTTATCGATTAAGAATTTGGAGATGAGACCACCACCATTGGAAAGTAGATCTCCGGTACATGAATTTGGATATAAAATTTGTCCAAAACGGAGTTCGGATGAAAAAGTTATGCCCTTTCGAAATTTTTCCAAAAATGCTGATTTTTCAATACCTATCAGTAGACATTATTCTCCTAACGGTAGAAGACCAAAATTTCACAAAAATGACAGATTTTTGAATACCTACCCGTAGACATTAATCTCCTACCGGTAGAAGACCAAAATTTCACAAAAGTGACACTACTGGACAGCGTTTCTACCGGTAGGTCCAAAACTCCTACCGGTAGGACTTGGGTTCTCAGTGCACGATTTTCAGATTTCACCAGAACAATTCCAACAACAAAACCAACGATCTAGGGCACGATTTAAGTACCAAATCAACTCATAAAGCATATAAAGAGAGGTAGAATTCCCTACCTTGAGTTTCCAAGCCGAAACCGAAGAGATTGAGCAAGCCCTAGCTTCCGAAATCCAAACCGAGCTAAATACACCGAACCAAGCCCCATCCAACGAGATACAAACTCCAATACGCAAGTAGAAGACGAGGTTGAGGTTGATTGTTGTGGGTTTTGAGTTGGAGATGAGTTTTTGGGGTGAGGGAGTGAGAGAGAGAAAGAACCGAGAGAGAGAGCGCGAGGGAGAGTGAGAGACCGAGAGATGGAGAGGGGAAATAAATCCCCTGCCACTCATCACACACACATATATACACCAAATTACACTAACACCCACACTTTCCAAATCCTTACACATTAACCCATAACTAAAATTTTCAAAATAAACCGTCTTTTATCCACTTATAAAACATTAAAATTTTAAAAGAAATTTACGGGTCTCTACATTCTACCCTCCTTAAAGAAATTTCGTCCCCGAAATTTGCTATGCCAATCTAACTGGGTCACAAATCACATACCAAACCTCATACTGCCATCTCATAATCATTACATCATCCTCTCCTTTCTACGTAGACTTGTCTTATCTTGATTTCTCCACAAAACCTTTACTATCTATATGGTTCTACCACTCAACACTCAATCACAAACCACTATCGTCTTCATCACATCCTTAAGTCCTCTCATCTGTACAACAGTCTTAGACTTCACATATACCATCATGACAATCATACCAAAATCCAACAAATAGTCTCATTATGTTCTCCAAGTACTTCCCGAACTTCCTAGAAGGACAAATTTAAACTGTTCATAAAAACAATTCGAATTCTAAACTCCAAGTTCTATCTTTCCCAATCAACATCAATCAATGAAGCAAACCTTTACTCACCAATCCATATATCCTCAGACATCTCCACTGGAACAAAACTCATAAGCCTCGAATCTTAAAACCACATATCAACTCATCATCATATTTTTTTTGCTCTGCTATAAACATTCACTCACCACAGTCAAACTCCTCAAACTTCAAGCTATTGACATTTCTCTCGACTTCAAATATAAACACATCCCACAACTAATTCATTTTATCGATACCGCTATTGATAGACATCAATACCACTCCCTCTTCGATCTCCAAATGGTCCCTTACCTCATGGCACTCACTCCCTTCTCATAAGGACATAATTAACCTCATTTAGTATATCAAAACAATTATAACATGACACAGCTAGACATTACCTCCATTTCACATCTCTATCACCCACATAACTCGTATATCAGCTCTATATAAACCTCAAATATGCCCTTTCATCCATCTAATCATTCAAACATAATCTCATATTTAACACCACTCCACTTCCCTTAGTCCTCTCAGGATCATTACTGGTTTCTATTTTCGAAAATCCAAACTCACTTCTATGGATATACATTCTTTCTACACAACTCAATGCAACACGACCTTAAAATCGTTATGGTAAACTCCCAAGTTCGCTATTTTTCCTATCACAAGCCATTAACTACTCTCAACTAAGGATTGACAGACATACGGCTGGCACCTTTCGTTTCTATCTTTCTAACCATATTATATAGGAAGGGATGCAATGACACATGCCATATTCTGACTTTGAATTACCCTCTCATACCCACGCACCCATCAATGTCTACTCCGCGCCGTACATGTAAACAAATTACACATATTGGGATTCACACATTAAATCAAACATGCATGTTTATGCTAAACAATGACGAATTTTGTACATAAAGTATATCAACAAACTATTCATATGGATTACTTACACAACACCAGATTTATCCACGTATCAACAAACTCATTTAGTATTCAATACATCATATCTCCTGGCTCTATCAAGCCCACAGTAATCACGTTCATCTCGTTTCAATCTCGTGGTACATCTTATGTTTTCTGTACTCCCATCAATCTCAAATACTCTCAAATATCTCTATGCTAAAATCTAGTCACTGATACAATCCAATTGACATACATTTCCCCAAGTACCCACAAGACTTTGGGGTTTTAAACAACATATCTACACTTCTTATTATACT
Organism: Rhododendron griersonianum; assembly: GCA_018127125.1. NCBI lineage: Eukaryota > Viridiplantae > Streptophyta > Magnoliopsida > Ericales > Ericaceae > Rhododendron > Rhododendron griersonianum. The sequence continues at coordinate 5,807,505 of CM030798.1, read as the reverse complement.
CTAAGGCTCCTACTACCTCATTGCTTAGGAATCAATTCTCTCGCACCAATGACCTTTAACAGTTCCGCTAACCATAAGTTTCACCGCTCACAAATTTCTTCTCTCAACTAAGTAGTCATAACGACATCAATTTTCCTCAAAAATACTTACCACAGTTGCACTCAACCTAATACTATCAACCATACCATTTCCGTCACCACCACTGCTATCACTACCACTATTATCTCTCAATCTCTCTCAACAAATCTATCACATCGATGGCATACCTCCACGTCTCATCCACTGTCATTAGTCTAACCTACATCCCCACATACCATACACAATCTTTATGCTCAAATCCCTCAACTCACAATGCCACATTTTCTCACGTGCCTGACACTTTCAAGGTTTCTACCATTTCAACTCAAGACACCCATCATGCTCTGCCTCGTTATCAATCACAATAGTTCACATTCATATAGTCCTCACTTCAAACAAGTCTCTCACCACACACGGACATCAATCACTCACCTGAAGTCACATCGACAAAGTACACCTCAAGTCTTGTCTCTTTCACAAAGCAATGTTATCACTATTTTTTTCATCCTATCACAATGATACCACTACGAAATTTACCTCAACAATGAAGACTATATCTTCATAACACTTCCCTCTTTCAACGAAATTCCCATGTATAGCCATTTATCTCAAGCCTAAAGATCTAACCCCTATATCCAATCCTAGTGTCCAGTTGACTTTTCGAGACTTCCATCCTCTTCCAACTGGATCTCATCGGTAGTCGCCTGGGTGTCCAGAAGACACATACTGTATTCCGACACCCTACCTATAACCCTCATTTTCCTATATCAACCTTAGATACATATAAATCACTATGCAGGTTCAGCTTACTCTACCTATGTTCACAATCACAACCTCAATAACTGTCACTCCAACGACCAACCACGAATATTACCTCAATAAGCCATTACCTCCCTAAACATCTCAAGATACTTCCTAGCTCAACGCATAACATATACGTTATTCCCCTCGTTCTCATACTCAACACTACTCATATCTCACAGGATTCACTCCTCGCACGTAAAACTTAACACATAATCCACACAATTCAAGTAGAAACATATCAAACATTCATCTCGTATGTCATATCAATATTCTACCTCTTTTATCACATGCTATCGCATATCCTATTTCACACGTCAACATTGCCACAATTCACGACCACTACAAGGAGGTGAAAGCCTCCCACTTTCCAACACGGGTCAACAACTCTATGTCACTATGACATAATACAGAATGCAACACCTCAATGATGTACTGACTCATTCATGCAAGCACACGTGTGTTTTGTAAAAAGGGATGCAGCGGATTTTGAACCCATGAGACTAAAAGGTCTCCCCACGGTCTATAGGTATTCTAAACCTATGCTCTGATACCAAGTTGTCACGCCCTCGATTTTTAACATAAATATAAAAGATTTTTCATAAATAAATCCTTATAATACTCCAAACGATACCCAAGAGATTACTGTATTTTCATTTCCATATTCATAGTTCCGAGTCCATAAGATTCTAAAATATTACATCGTTGGCTCAACGGCCCCCAAATTGATATAAGTATCATGTATCAAAGAGTTAAGTGTTTACAAATATTCCTTAGTCAAAGATTAACAACTTAAGTTACAAATACATCCTTCGAAAGAAATTTACAAGATGAGTAAGTAACTCCTTTGATTAACTTTCTAAAAGATATGTCCACACTCCAAGCACTCCAGTCATGCAAGCTACAGTTCCGGATTGGCACCTGAAAATGATATAAGGCTTGAGTTACACTAGCCCAGTAGAAAAGTCTACGCAAACTCTATATGCAAATGAGGTGATTCAAGCACCACGAGTGAGTGAACATAGACAGATACGCCCAACGCACAAGTGACTACCAACAAGCCGCAAGCTATAGTCTAAGGTCATTGACTTCACATAAATGTCACTAACCGTTTGCTTCTTTAACTAAATACATTAATAAACTCATGTCAATCCACATTAGTCTATAACTAATTCTAAATCATCTTATTATTCTTCATATGATACTACAATCTTTCTCGTGCCCATGTTTTTCATCATCAAAACCCTTCATGACAAAACCTTTCTTTTCTTTTAATCAGTTGTTTCCCCTCAATCATCACTTGGGTCACCTCGGGTCTATTTCCCTCGAGCGTAGGGTCACCCCGAGTCTATTCCCTCTATAATAGTCATCACCTGGGTCACCTCGGGTCTAGTTCCCTCGTGCGTAGGGTCACCCCGAGTCTATTCCTTCAATAATAATAATCACTTGGGTCACCTCGGGTCTGGTTCCCTCTAGCGCAGGGTCACCCCGAGTCTATTCCCTCAATAACGACCACTTGGGTCACCTCTCACACTTTTCATAATTGTCATCATTTCATAATTAACTTTATCATCAATCTATCGGTTGTACCACAATTCTTTAATCCACCATATTGATTACATTTCAAAACATTCCAAACTGTCAAGCATATCAAGATTCCGACTAATAAATTAGTACACGCAATTCCCTTTAAACATATCACAATACTGCACACCCTCACCGTACCTCGAAGTACACCCCGTACCTTCGCATACCACATATCAAGCATAAGGAAAATGTCTTATGTATCCATGCCTAGCGTTGTTTAACTCAAAAGAATGTTTTACTTGTTCGTTTTTCATATCGCATGCCAACACATACAACATTCGCCTACCTATATTCCTTATGTTTTCTAAACCTTCGTTTTGGTGTCAAATGACTCATACGGAACTCAACGACCACTACAAGGCCTAGTATACCCCTAGCTTCGCCAAACCATTCAATTAAGTACTCAAGAGAGCCTAAGAACATCCGTGTCTCACCCACACGATTCTAAGGAAAAGGATTATCCGACGTTTAGGAACACATCTATCTTATTTTGGCTACCAAACCTTATCGATTAAGAATTTGGAGATGAGACCACCACCATTGGAAAGTAGATCTCCGGTACATGAATTTGGATATAAAATTTGTCCAAAACGGAGTTCGGATGAAAAAGTTATGCCCTTTCGAAATTTTTCCAAAAATGCTGATTTTTCAATACCTACCGGTAGACATTAATCTCCTACCGGTAGAAGACCAAAATTTCACAAAAATCACACACACATATATACACCAAATTACACTAACACCCACACTTTCCAAATCCTTACACATTAACCCATAACTAAAATTTTCACATTAAACCGTCTTTTATCCACTTATAAAACATTAAAATTTTAAAAGAAATTTACGGGTCTCTACAGATGAGCTCATTTCTCAATTATTCCAACGAACTCTAACTGGAAGCACTCTCGATTGGTTCCTCACTTTGGAATTTGTGTATTATCATACTTGGCCAGAAATTGCCAATACTTTTGTCAAGTAGTATGCATACAATGTCCAGATTCAGTTAACCACTCGAGATTTGGAGATGACCAAGCAAGAACCGAACAAAGACTTTGCTACCTTGTGGCAAGATGGAGAGAAAAAGCCACCAAGATGAAGCATCGTCCCTCTAAGGAAGATCAAGTGAGGATAGTGGTCAAGAATCTACAATCCAAGTATCTTAAGCATATCTATACTCAGGCAATCACTTATTTCAAATGCTTGCATGCCACTGGACTGCAAATCGAAGAAGGGATCAAACTAGGGCTCATTGGGAAAGAAGAAACTCCTCCGCCCAAGAAAACCTTTCCAACCCGTATGTCTCATGCCTCCATAAACACCCTTGACCCAGCCTTACCACATGACCCTTTCCAAGCCAGCCCTTCCCGAAACTCAAATCAACCCCACCGCAACTTTAACCCTCTCTACATGACTCTCTCCCAAGCCTTAACCATTCTAAGCCGTCAAGGGCATCTCAAACCCTTGAACAAACCACCTCCTTAGCCACCTTATGGCCCAAACCATGACCCCAACAAATAGTGTGCCCACCATCAACACCCTGGGCATGAGACAAATAGCTGCATGCATCTTCGCCAAGACATCCAAGACCTCATTGATAGTCAGGCCATAAAACCTCCACAACCTGATGTGCAAGTCAAACCACCCCACAATGTTGAACCACCTCGAAATATCAATCTTATAAACCTGTTTCACAACCCCATGTATACTCCTAGCCAATACATTGTCCAAAATACCCAAACCAAACCAAACTTGACCTTCCCAGAGGAGAATGGGTGCTTCATGATGGAGGAAGAAGAAAATAATGAGTCCGATCAATCGAAAGTGGTCTATCCTGACATGTCTGACAAAAGTGACGAAGAGGAACAAGCAAATGAGGAAAGGCTAAGGAAATGGAAAGAGCATTCCTAGGCAAAACACAATTTGGAGGAGCAAGATATTCCATTTGTGGAAGATGATGAATGGCTGCGTATTTGGTTCGAGAATAGGAAGAAGGAAAAGGAGAGGGTCATCATGATGAGAAGGCATGCCCGCTTTGAGCGGGCTCAAATAGTGGTGCCCATCAATCGTCCCAAGATTCCAACGCCTCCCATTGTCTGGGAAACGATCAATCTTATAGAAGAAGTGGAGGATTTCCAAATCCAATCATGGATCAATCCCTATGAAGAATGTGACTATAGTCAATGGGTAGAAGAAGAAGAGGATCTAGATCATATACACAGACCCATATCGAACAGGAGAGAGTGACTTTGACGAAATGGAAGGAGAATATGACGATCCACTTGATGGGATCTCTTTGGCATCACTATTTGATCAAACGGAAGTAACTGATCTCCCCTATGGTTGCACAATCGCCAAGAAAGAGGAAGAGGTGATGAAAACCCAGGCTGACATTTCAATTTGGGGACTGCTCATGTCTCAAAGAGGTGGCCACTATGCAAGCTTTGAAGATGGATCCAGTTCAAAGGCTCTATTTGGCAAAGAAGAGGGTGGAAAAGAGTATAAAATTGTGAAAGGCAAAGAAAAGGAAGACGCCGAAATGCTGCAGTAGCTGAGAAGTCATAACATGGCAAAGAACATTAAACATCACTTTTATTTTCTAAATCAAGTTAGGACATGTTTTGGGCCCTTGTTTGGGCATTTTATTTTTGCTAAATGAATTCCTGTTTTATCTTCTAAACTATGCTTATCCAATTGCAAATTGCTATACACCATGATCTCTTTGCCAAATAAGGGAAACTTAAAGAATCAAGTTCTTTGTGTCGCTGACAGAAGGGAAAGAAGGGATGAACTTTAGTACGTTGCTCATGAAACTAGGTTTTTGTCAAAACTTAGAAAGAAGACGCTATCTTCGCGCGAACACTTAGAGTTAGCTTTCCCATTATGAAAGTACAAACATAAAGGAGATTCAGAAAAAATATCTCCACCAAATTCCTCTCCAAAATACAGAAGCCCTCTTGTGAAAAATGCTCGTTGGGTCACCTGAACACCCAAGCAAAAGTAAGAGCTGAGCCTGCTAGGATAAGAAACTGCAAAAGTGCAGCCTAGGCAAAAGTTAAGGCATTTGAAGAAAAGCTTGCTAGGGACTCAACCTCTATTAGGTAACCTAGGCAAAATCAAGAGCACGTGAGAAGAAAAACCAAGAGTAGAAACCCAACCTCAAACGTGGTGATTTTTGAAACTACGTAAAAGGCCTGATTCCCTGATTGGGATACGTAGGCAATCTCACTTTGAGATGTGGCCCAAACGTGTGGAGAAGGAAAAATGTCAAGAGATTTGTTCTCAATGATAGGTATAGCTAACCTTGCGTATTGAGCTTGCATAAGATGAGTATGGCTTTCTCGAGGAAAATTGATAACCGAAAAAGACAATGAGAATTATCATTCATCCCCTCTAACTTGAAGGTTATTGACACAATGGGCAGGATCTCTCGAAAACTCTCGAATTTGGCAAAAGGACCATGGAACATAACAAGAGCAAAAGGTATAAAGTCAAGCATAAGAAGGAAAAAGGATGCCACTTGGCTAAAGCAAAATCTAGCTTTCTTTAGAAAATAGAAGTAACGGCCGAAGGATTGATATATCGGCCGAAACATTGATTCCTCAGCCAACATTTCTTCTTTAAATTCTAAAAACAGCTGACACCTGTTCAAAACAATTTGAAAGCCATGTTTTGACTATCACATGCAATCTCAAGACATTTAGGGGCACGAAAAGCATTTCTCATTTTATGAACAAAAGCTTGATTACAAAATCAACACTGTGGTTGCTTTCGCTACAAAAATACTATTTCTGCCTATCTTTTTGCTAACTATGGACAGGAAAGAAAAAGGAAATCCTAAGGCTAGTCATGGCGGAGCCTCCACGACGATCTCTAAGATGAAGAAGGGGATTGCTCACTATCCTCCCCACCAGCAACAGGATCTCCTTCAGCTTCAAGCTGTAGAAAAAGTTGCTCAGATTCAAGAAAGGATACAAAGCAAAAGAGTAAATGGAAAAACCATACCTCGAGGATTCGACGGCGCTATCTCCGAACCAAAGCCTCCGCACTCTGATAAGCATGCAGCCATTCCTAAACTACCTCAGCGGGTACCTGTGGGTGTAGACACCCCAATTTGGCCTAGCAATTATTTCAAGTCCCACCTTGGGGACCATCCTGATAATGAAATGGATACAGTGATTGCTGATTGCCTTCTCGAGAACCTTAGGACTTTCGGTAAGAACTTTGAGCCACTTAGAGGACCCAATCCAGAGCCATACAGCCTTTCAGACAGAAAATACAGAACCTAGGAAAATCCATCTGTCGGCCGTAACATTAATCTCACGGCCTTAACATCATTTCTTCACCCGAGCAACTTGTTGCTAGAAAATCTCCCTGAGAGATCAATCCCTTGGCCGCAAGATCTATCCTTCGGCCGCAACATCCATTCCTTGGCCGCCAGATCCTTTGCTCGGCCACCAGATCATCCTTTTTCCGGACTCTGGAACGTTCTGTCAGACGTTTGATCCGACTACACTACCTTCCCGATGCGTTCGGGCTACGTTAGAGGATTGCCATGAAGAGTTAGAATCACACTCTAACTCCAATTTTGATCGTGCATTTCGATTGGCTAGAGTGAGTCATCCCTATGCCTATATAAAGGAGCCTTTGGGTTCCGAAATTAACAAGGTGAACACACCCACTCAAGCCCCGAAACTCTGCACAAATACTCTCTCAAACCCCCTCTTCAAAAGCCCTAAACTCCAGAAGGCAGCCATCAATCCAACGATCAAACCCCGAAGTTCAAACCCTAACCCTAGGATTTCCCGAGAAGCAATCAATCAATCACAAGCAAACCGAAGCAATCAAGCAACTGAGGGATCAAGGTGGTGAGGCCCAACGGCCTCTGGTTTGTTTTATTTATCGCTCTTATGCTTAATCATAGCTTTCTGATTATCTATTAATCGTATAGTCTGGTGTGAGGAAGAACACCGACAGGGGCTTTGATCCCTCGGCCGGTACATCAAACAAGGAGGATCCCTCGGCCGTGACATCCATTCACCAGCTGTGGGATCCATCTCCCTGGGACAATCTGTTTGCTTTTCTGCTTTCTGATGCATGCTTCAATTATCGCACTGGCTCACTTTACTTACTGTTTAAAGGCTTAATTAAACAGACTATGTGTAAGAATTAAACAAAGCATCTACATGTCTTATATTGAACAACTATGGGCCAGCCTCACGGCTGGGCAGAGAGGGGTGCCTAACACCTTCCCCTTACTGTACTCTTGGCTCCCGTACCCAGAATTTCTATCTATTTTCCCAGTTTTAATAAACTGGGTGGCGACTCTGTTTTGATGATAACCGCTATCGTGTGGCGATGTTCCTAGCCATGGGAATGTCCACGATCTTGGTTTATGAAGCAGGCAACCAATCGAGCAACAAACGATCAATCTGTATGGCGATGCCTCTTCTGGGAGGTGTCTACAGTTTTTGGCGACTCTGCTGGGGACATGAGAGCCATAACCAGAAAGTTCAACGTAAGACTAATGCATGCCTTGTCTAATTCACTTATCATATGCATCGAGCGGGCAACCCGTTGAGTTCACCTGATATCCCGGCATGACACGGGCTATGTTGGGGGTTCCAGCAAACTCCACAGTCACTCGTACCTAGTGGTATATCAAAAAGGGAATCACCCAAATCACCGCCTATGATGGGTTGGTGAAAGGATTGGTGCCCTTTGACAACGGAGCACCCTGAGACTACCAAAACCTTGCATGTTTTAGAAAGCCATAGAACTTATCAAACTAAGACAGGAACCTACAGGCTAGGAATCTACTTGCATTTTCACTTCCAAGTTCTTCCTCACACCTTGTACCATCTGTTGTTGTAAATAACTCTTTCTGTGTAGAAGGGTTGTGATTTTCAGCCCAAATCCTAACCCTGTACAAGCCAAAACTGATCTTCAGGTATTCTACTTTCTCAAGCAGGCACAATAGGTAAATCAAAGAAGTAACCACAGCCAATTTTATACTCTTACAACACCCGAAGCTACGCCAAACAGAGGTCTCTGCAGCCATCCCGTCTGCCATCCTCGTCTATCAAAACACCTTCACCACGACGGTCCCAATCGCTCCCAAGAACTTCACGATCATCCTCTCAGCAAACTCCTCTATCTACCAAATCCCAAGCTCCTTCAAGTAATCCTCCTACCCTCATGGCAGACAACGACGCCGCTATTGCCGATCTCCGAGCTCAAATCGCCACCCTGCTAGCCGAGAAAGCAGCTAGAGATGCTGAGGACGAAGAAAGATCAATGGAAGACGAAAATCCTCACAAAGTAGTGGTGGCAGAATGTCCTGAGCTGACCAAACAAGTCAAAGAGATCAAACAAGCTTTGGCCCGCTCACAAGGAGATCAAATTCTGGATTTCGAGGGACTTTGCCTCTTCCCAGAATCTAAGCTGCCTGAAAATTTCAAAATGCCAAACATAGAGAAATTCAATGGAACTGGCAACCCTACCAGTCATGTTCGTCACGTCATCAACACCCTGAAACCAATGGGCTTAAACGATGAGCTCATCGCCCAGTTATTCCAAAGGACTCTCACTGGAAGCGCTCTCGACTGGTTCCTCACTTTGGAATTCGTGCATTATCAGACTTGGCCAGAAATTGCCAACACTTTTGTCAAGCAGTATGCATATAATGTCCAAATCGAGCTGACAACTTGAGACTTGGAAATGACCAAACAAGAATCCAATGAGGACTTTGCTACCTTTATGGCAAGATGGAGGGAAAAGGCTGCCAAAATGAAGAACCGCCCCTCCGAGGAAGATCAAGTGAGGATAGTTGTCAAGAACCTGCAACCCAAATATCTCAGGCATATCTACACACAGGCTATCACCAATTTCAAACACTTACATGCCACTGGGTTGCAAATCGAAGACGGAATCAAACTAGGACTCATTGGGAAAGAAGAGGCTCCCTCTCCACCTAAGAAAACCTTCTCCAGCCGTACATCTCACGCCTCCGTGAACACCCTTGGCACACCCTTACCACAAGATCCTTTTCAAGCTAGCTCGTCCCGAAACTCAAATCGCCCCCGCCGCAATTTTGACCCACTCTACATGACCCTATCCCAAGCCTTGACCATTCTCAGCCGTCAAGGGCATCTCAAACCTTTAAACAAACCACTTCCTCAGCCACCCTATGGTCCAAACCATGATCCAAACAAACAGTGTGCTTACCACCAACACCCTGGGCATGAAATAGATAACTGCATGCGTCTCCGCCACGACATCCAGGACCTTATTGATAGCCGAACTATAAAACCTCCAAAACTTGATGTGCAATCCAATCCACTCCCTATTCACAATATTGAACCCCCACCTCGAAATATCAATCTCATAAGTCTATCTCACAACCCCACGTACAACCCTGGTCAATACATTGTCCAAAACGACCAAACCAAACCAACCTTAACCTTCCCCAAGGAGGATGAGTGTTTTATGATGGAAGAGGAGGAGAACAATGAGTCCGATCAATCGGAAGTGATCGATCCCGATATGTCTGACATAAGTAGCAAAGATCAATCAGAGGAAGAAAAGCTGAAGAAATGGGGAGAACATTCTTGGGCAAAACATAATTTGGAAGATCCAGACATTCCATTTGTAGAAGACGATGAGTGGCTCCGTATTTGGTTTAAGAATAGGAAGAAGGAAAAGGAAAGGGTCATCATGATGAGAAGGCACACTCGCTTCGAGCCTGCCCAAATAGTAGTACCCATCAATCGCCCCTGGATTCCAATGCCACCCATCATCTGGGAAATAATCGATCTCATAGAAAAAGTAGAGGAATTTCAAATGCAGCCATGGGTCAACCCTTACGACGAGTGCGACTATAGCCAATGGATAGAGGAAAGAAAAGATCTAGGTTTCATATGCGCAGAGCCATACAAGACAGGGGAAAGCGACCTTGATGAAATGGAAGGAGAATGCGATGATCCACTTGACGAAACCTCCTTAGCATCGCTATTCAATCAAGTGAAAATAGTTGATGACTGCGCAAACAATATTTGGGGACTATTCATGTCTCAAGGAGGTAGCCACCATGCAAGCTTCGAGAGCGGACCCAGTTCAAAGGCTCTATTTGGCAAGGAAGAGGGTGGAAAAGAGTATAAAGTTGCGAAAGGAAAAGAGGGCAACCTCGAAATGCTACAGTAGTTGAGAAGTCACAAACATGGCAAAGAACATTAAAACATTGTTTCTGTTTTCTAAAACTAGAATATGTTTTGGGCCCCTATTTGGGCACTTTATTTCTGCTAAACGAATTCCTATTTCATCTTCCAGATTATGCTTATCTAACAATCTAAATTCCTAAAGTTGCAAGTGTCAATACAATGTAGTCTCTGTGCCAAACAAAGGAAAATTCAAGGAAATCAAGTTCTTCGTGGCTCTGACGAAAGGGAAGGAAAGGATGAACCTTAGTTGCTTAAGAAACTAGGTTTTTGTCAAAACTTAGAAAGAAGATGCTATCTCCGTGAGAACACTTAGGGTTAGCTTACCCATTGTGAAAGTACAAATACGACAGGAGATTCAGAAAAATATCTCCATCAAATTCCTCCCCAACACACGAAAAGCCTCTTGAGAGAAAAATGCTTGTTGGGTAACCTAAGCACCCAAGCAAAAGTAAGAGCAAAGCCTGCTAGGACAAGAAGGTACAAAAAGCGCAGCCTAGGCAAAAGATAAGGCATTCAAAAGCTCGCTAGGGACTCAACCTCCATCAGGTAACCTAGGCAAAACTTAGAGCATGAGAAAAGAAAAACCAAGAGTGAAAACCCAACCCCAAAGGTGGTGATCTTGGAACTACGTAAAAGGCCTGGTTGGGATACATAGGCAATCTCACATCGAGATGCGGCCCAAACATTTGGAGAGAGGAAAGAGAAAAGAAAAGAAAAAAGCATCAAAAGATTTGTGCTCAACGATAGGCACAGCTAACCCTGCGTATTGAGCTCGCAAAGGATGAGTATGTTTTTCTCGAGGAATTGACAACAGCAATAGACACAAGAATTATAGTTCATCCCTTTTTAACCTAAAGGTCATTGACACAATAAACGGGATACCTCGAAAGCTCTCGAATTTGGCAATCAAACTATGGAATATGGCAAAAAGCAAAAGGCGGAAAATCAAAACCAAGCATAAGAAGGAAGAGGAAAGAGGATGCCACTTGGCCAAAACAAAATCTAATTTTAAAAAAATCAAAGTAACAGCCGAGGAATTGATACATCGGCCGTAACATTGATTCTTTAGCCGAGTAATCGATTCTTCGGCCTGTATTTCATTTTACACAAATTACTTGTTCAAAAAAAAGCCATGTTCTGACTTTCACATGCATAACTCAAAGCATTTAGAGGCACAAAAAGCTTTCATTTCATAAACAAGAAGCTTAATTATGAAATCATCGCTGTGGTTGTCTTCACTATACAAATACAAATTTCTTCCTGTCTCTTTTACTAACTATAAACAGAGAAAATCCTAAAAGCTAGTCGTGACGGCGCCTCCAAGACGGCCTCTGAGATGAAGACGGAGACTGCTCACTAGCTCCTATACCCTCCCCACCAGCGGCTGGCACTCGCTCAGCCTCAAGCTGCAACCAAAAAGAGGGTACAAACACTCAGATTCAAGAAATGATACAAAACAAGTGGAATACATGGAAAAAGCCATACCTCGAGGATCCGACGGCGCTGCCTCCGAACCAAAGCCTCTGCACTCTGATAAGCGTGCAGCCACTCCTGCACCACCTCAATAGGCACCTGTGGAAACAAACCAAGCATTTCAAATATAGAAACACCAGATACAAACAAGGAAACAAGTTCAGAAATAGGGTGATACCTGTGAAACCCCGGCTGGTAATGAATAAAGCTGGGTCGTGCAAGGAGTAAAGGCCAGACGCTCCTCCTCCCCATCATCAGAATGGAAGGAGACAAAAGAAGGAGCCCGAGGCCAAACTGGGGCAATAGGAGGAAGTGCAGTAGCTGAGACCAAGAAAAGGCGGCACTACTCCGTGTAGTCACCTGCCTGGAGAAGCAAGCCTGCCCAATCCCTGATCCGAGCATTCTTCAAATCCTCCTTGGACATTGTAGAAGTAGACCTCATCGACACTGGAGGAGGAGGAGGAACAAACTGAAGCACCTCAGCACGTGGGCGCCACTGACTAGCCACCCGGTCACCCAAGTACCAGGCTCGACAAAAAGGACCTTCAAGCAGGCTACGGGTCCGGTCTAGAACTCTAGAACGCGTAAGAGGGGTATCCTCAGGAACACCCTCCCAAGGATCAAACCGCACCTACAGATAAAGATGAATCAGCTACAGCATAGAGATACGGAAATCTAAGGGCAAGAAATGCAAGAGGAGTACCTGATCGACCGTCAACCGGTCCAAGACTCGCCGCCACTCGGGAAGACTCAGAACGGGCGACCGTGGCTTCCGATGCCCCGTCAGCCATCGCTCATAGCGGGGAATACAGTTCGCATTCCCGTGCCTGGTATCTGTAGGAAACTGAAGGAGATGCTCGAAAGCCCAGAGCTGAAGAACAGATTAGCAAGCAAAATTCAATACAAGAAAAAGAAAAGAAAAACACAAGGAAGGAAGTGGAAGGGGAAAGATATGTACCTCAAGCACTCGGTAATGACCGCCAAGGATGGGACTCTTGTCCCGAGAGCAAGCTCCAAGGTTACCATACAAGGTGGCCAAAGCAGACGAGCCCTAGTCAAACTCCCGAATAGCTCCCAAGTGCTGTAGAGGAGCCAGAAACTGCATGTGTACCGAACCATCCTTGTTGGCAAACAACGTTTGCCCAAGGAGATAAAGAAGGAAAGCCCACGTCAACTGCTCAACACTCACCTGGGTAAGAATGTCAGCCTTCATGTAAGTCCCACTCAACCAAGCAAGATCAACGTGACCTCGAGAACGAACAGGGGGCACCTTGCCCAAGAACCACTCCAAGGCCCCTACCCGCTCCCAAAGTCTAGGATCAACTCGGAGGGAAGCTCCACCTACCTGTAGGCCAGTCAGCAAAGAAAAGTCGCCCGGAGTAATTGTCATCTCACCGATAGAAGGAAGATGAAAAGTATTGGTGGTATCCCACCTTCTCTCAACCAGTGAGGTCATCAGAGACCAATCCATCTTTGGAAGATTGAGGCCCAGAACAAATGCCTCAAAACCAGCAGCACGTACCAACTCTCGAGCCTGCTCGGGCAGCACCAGAAACCACTTATGCACCTCTTTGCCTCCACCGTGAGCCTCCAGTCTCCTATTTCTCTGTCAAAGACAAAAAGGGAGTTAATCTCATGACTACATAAACAAAAGAAACGCTAAGGGGCGTCAAATTAAACATTTAAAAGCATGCATTGCCTAAACAGGGGGCACAATTATTTTAGCTTCTTTAAATGAGAATAAATTCAATCCAAACACGGGTCCCACCCATTCACGCCCCTAGCTAAAAGGGATTTCATCCCGCAAATAAAGAAACTCACTTTTATATCATACAAAAACTCCGAACTAAAGCAAATTTTTTTGTTTTTCAGGAAACTCACCAGTACATTCAGAACACTCAAGTGCAGCTCAGGTTCCCGGTGAACCACCTCGGCCTCAGGGCCGCTGACAGGAGGGCGGTACTGCAAGAAACCGCCAAAACCCAACCTACGCGAAGGAAGAACGTAGGTAGCAGCGTCGAACAAACCGGGCTCTTCAATCGCCTCCTCATTGGAAGGCGGATACTCGCACCTACATGGAGGGTGCAAGGACGAACTTGCAACGTCCGAAGATGGCGTGGCCATCACGTCCAAATCAAGATGAAAAGAAAATCAACAACCAAAACCGGCAGCAATGGCGACGGTTGCTGGAGATGATGGCGGCTGACGGTGATGGAGGAAAGAGATGGCGGCGACAGTGGTGGCTGACGGACGAACTCAGACGAGGGGGGACGAAGAAAGGAGGAGGAGAAAAGATTAATTGAACCGCGAGATCGATTAAACCGAACTTAAATCGATTTTTTGACCTTTGGCGTTCTCACGGCCGAAACTTTGATTCCCCGGCCGAGACTTCGATTCCCGGCTGAGACATCAATCCTTCGGCCGAAGTATCGATCTCCTGGCCCCCCGATTCATTCCCCCAGAGGCATCAAATCTTGCTCAGTGCACCAAAACTCAAGCCATGATGGAATTCTGGGTCTGTGACCAATAGAAGCGAAATCAAATTAGCCTTGGGGGCATTCCCGAGCAAAAGCAACATGATCAGAACTAGCCTTGGGGGCATATCCAAGCATAAGGGAGTTCACTCTCCACAAACTGCTGGCCGAAGCAAATCAAGACACTCAGTAGCTCTGCTACTTATAACTATCAAACATCTCAACGGCTCTACGCCCACCATCTCACTACATCAGCAGCTCTACGCTCAGTAGCCTTGCGCATAAGATCGCTCGACAACGCCTTGCTCCTCGCACCCCTGGCAGCTCTAAGCTCACCCCCAACAGCAACTTCGAACTCATCACCATTTCAACAGGCTCTACGCCTATAATCATATTCAACCAATCTCAGTGGCTCGAAGCCCATTACCTCAACAGGCTCAAAGCCTATGTCTACCATCTCAGCGGCTCGAAGCCCGTTATCGACAGGCTTTACGCCCGAATTCACTCACTCAGTGGCTCCAAGCCTATCGCTCAGCGGCTCTACGCCCTCACCTATCAACTCAGCGGCTCCAAGCCCATTATCTCAACTGGCTCGAAGCCATAACAACTATCTCAACAGGCTCTACGCCGCCCCAACAAGCAAGATATCATCTGTTCTCAGGCTCTATGCCTGAATGCTCAAAATCCAACATTTTGAATGCTCGAAGCTCTTTGAATGCCCAACCACTGTGTACTGGATGCTCAAGTTCTATACTTGAATGCTCAAGCTCTACGCTTGGATGCCCAACCACTGCGTACTAGATGCTCAAAGCCTGTACTTTGAATGCACGGATTCTGTCGTCCGAATGCTCAAGCTCTACGCTCTGAATGCTCAAGTCCGGAACTTGATAGAAGCTCTAAGCTTAAATCAACACACACGCACAAGCCCGTGCACATTTGCATCAATTGCATCACCATTATCACATCGAGTCTGCATCATCATATCTATTCATATCTAACAACCGTCATCACACATATACACTCTGCATATCTCTCATGAAACAGGTCAACCCTGCAATCAACCGGCTCTACGCCTCGGTTTTATTGATCGGTCCAGCGCCTCGATCCTTTGGCTCTACGCCAAAACTTATGATGAGAAAGCTCTATGCACAGACCACCAGAATGCAACCAGCTCCGCGCTTCGGTTCTATCAAGCTCTAAGCTCCGACAATACCAGCTCCGCGCTTCGGTTCTATCAAGCTCAAAGCTCCAATCTCCTCAGGCCCCCGCCTCATGACCACAGCAGGCTCCACGCCTCAATTCTATCACCTTAGGCCCTCGCCTTGTGACTACAACCGGCTTCGCGCCTCGGTTCCATCACGTCAAAAATCATCACCTCCGGCTCTCGCCTCATGACTACAACCGAGTCCGTGCCTCGATTCCCTCATCCTCAAAGCTCCGTGCTCTGGTTACTGGCCTCGCGCCTCTCATATCTCCAAAAAACCGGCGTTCGATTCATCCCCAGTAGATGGCTTGGATTCCACCCCATTACATCAATTCCTTCCAGCTCATTCGCAAGGACAGGCTACTCTACCGAGCTCCCCTCAGTCAAAGTAAGGATGATCAAGAAAAGCAAACACACCTGCCGTGTACTGATCTACCCCAAAATACTAAGGAAGCTCTCCGCAAAAAATTCCCCCGGCAGCCCCGCGCTCCTTCAACTATCTTCCGCCAAAACCCTGGCTCAGTCTAGGTACGTCGCACTACGGCATTTTAAGCCCGAAGGTACGTCTTCTGTCTCTAACCCTCCAAAATTTTTATTTTTCTTTATTGCCCGAACTACGATTGGCCTGAATTTCCCTTGTGGAATACGTAGGCAGCCTCCCGGCCCGACCATAATGAAAACCTTTTTCGAAAACCCCTTGGAATAGTGGTTGGACCAAATTGAGTTGCTTTTTACAGCTTTGACTTTTACTCAAACATGTCTCGCGATCCGTCTGAGCTCAATCAAAGAGGGGCATCTGTAGACACCCCAATTTGGCCAAACGATTATTTCAAGTCCCACCTTGGGGACCATCCCGATGATGAAATGGATACAGTGATTGCCTTCTCGAGAACCTTAGGACTTTCGGTAAGAACTTTGAGCCACTTAGAGGACCCAATCCAGAGCCATACAGCCTTTCAGACAGAAAATACAGAACCTAGGAAAATCCATCTGTCGACCGTAACATTAATCTCACGGCCTTAACATCATTTCTTCACCCGAGCAACTTGTTGCTAAAAAATCTCCCTGAGAGATCAATCCCTCGGTCGCAAGATCTATCCTTCGGTCGCGACATCCATTCCTCGGCCGCCAGATCCTTTGCTCGGCCGCCAGATCGTCCTTTTTCCAGACTCTGGAACGTTCTGTGAGACGTTTGATCCGACTACACTACCTTCCCGATGCGTTCGGGCTACGTTAGAGGATTGCCATGAAGAGTTAGAATCACACTCTAACTCCAATTTTGATCGTGCATTTCAATTGGCCGGAGTGAGTCATCCCTATGCCTATATAAAGGAGCCTTTGGGTTCCGAAATTAACAAGGTGAACACACCCACTCAAGCCCCGAAACTCTGCACAAATACTCTCTCAAACCCCCTCTTCAAAAGCCCTAAACTCCCGAAGGTAGCCATCAATCCAACGATCAAACCCCGAAGTTCAAACCCTAACCCTAGGGTTTCCCGAGAAGCAATCAATCAATCACAAGCAAACCGAAGCAATCAAGCAACTGAGGGATCAAGGTGGTGAGGCCCAACGGTCTCTGGTTTGTTTTATTTATCGCTCTTATGCTTAATCATAGCTTTCTGATTATCTGTTAATCGTATATTCTGGTGTGAGGAAGAACACCGACTGGGGCTTTGATCCCTTGGCCGGTACATCAAACCAGGAGGATCCCTCGGCCGTGACATCCATTCACCGGCCGTGGGATCCATCTCCCTGGGACATCTTTGTTTTGTTTTCTGCTCTCCTATGCATGCTTTCAATTACAGTCATGGCTCACTTTACTTACTGTTTAAAGGCTTAATTAAACAGACTATGTGTTAGAATTAAACAAAGCATCTACATGTCTTATGTTGAACAACTATGGGCCAGCCTCACGGCTGGGCAGAGAGGGGTGCCTAACACCTTCCCCTTACTGTACTCTTGGCTCCCGTACCCAGAATCTCTATCTATTTTCCCAGTTTTAATAAACTGGGTGGCGACTCTATTTTGATGATAACCGCTATCGTGTGGCGATGTTCCTAGCCATGGGAATGTCCACGATCTTGGTTTATGAAGCAGGCAACCAATCGAGCAACAAACGATCAATCTGTATGGCGATGCCCCTTCTGGGAGGTGTCTACAGTGGGATAATCAAACATTACAATATTGGAACACAGGACACAATGATGAAGCAAGAAGAAACTGGAAATAAAATAGTACTTGCGAAGCTCCAGCTGGCAATGTGTAAAGCTGGGTCGAACAAAGAGTAAGCGCCAAGCGCTCCTCCTCTCCATCAGCGGAATGGAAAGAAATAAAGGTAGGGGCCCGTGGCAAAACAAGAGCAATAGAAGGAGTCAAGAAAAGGCGGCAGTACTCCGCATAGTCTCCCGCATGAAGCAGCAAGCAAGCCCAATCTCTAATCCGAGCATTCCTCAAGTCTTTCTTGGACATTGAGGAAGTAGATCTCATCGACGTCGGAGGTGAATGAGGAATGAACTGAAGAGCCTCAGCACGTGGACGCCACTGACTAGCCACCCGATCACCCAGATACCAAGCTCAGCAAAAAGGGCCCTCAAGCAAGCTACGAGTACGGTCCAGAACCTTGGAACACGTAAAAGGGGCGTCCTCTAGTACACCACTCCAAGGGTCAAACCACACCTGCAAATAAGGCCAAATCAGTTATAACACAAAGATATGAAAAATCCAAAGACAAGGAGTACAAGAAAAGAGAGGTACCTAATCGACCGCCAATCGGTCCAAAACTCGCCGCCACTCAGGAAGGCTCAGAACAAGTGACCGCGGCTTCCGTTGCCCCACCAACCATCGCTCATAGCGAGGTACACAATTCGCATCCTCATGCTTGGTGTCAGTCGAAAACTGAAGAAGATGCTCAAAAGCCCAGAGCTGAAAGACGGATTAACATACATGACTCAATCCCAAGAGAAATCAAAATGAGAAAGATGAAAAGGGAAGAAGGATATACCTCAAGCACTCGGTAGTGACCGCCAAGGATTAGACTCTTGTCCTATGAACAAGCTTCGAGATTGCCAAACAAAGTGGCCAAAGCAGATGCTCCCCAATCAAATTCCCAAACGGCCTCCAAATGCTGTAAAGGGGCTAGAAACTGTGTATGCACCGAGCTATCCTTTTTGGCAAACAATGTCTACCCAAGGAGGTAGTGGAGAAAGGCTCGTGTCAGCTTCTTAGCGCTAACCTAAGTCAAGATGTCGGCCTTCATAAAATTGTTGCTCAGCCAAAAGATGTCAAGATGACCGCGTGAGTGGAGAGGAGGCACTTTGCCCAAAAACCACTCCAAAGCTCCTTCCTGCTGCCAGAACTTCAGATCGATCCAAAGAGGAACTCCACCTACTCGTAGGCCAGTAAGCAAAGAGAAGTCACCTGGCATGATCATCATCTCACCAGCAGAGGGGAAGTGAAATGTATTAGTGGTATTCCACCACCTCTCAACCAGCAAGGTCATCAGCGACCAATCAATCTTTAGAAGGTTGAGGCCCAAAGCAAACGCCTCAAAACCTGCAGCACACACCAACTCCCGAGCCTATTCTGGCAGCGTCAAGAACCACTTATGCACTTCCTTGCCTCCACCACGAGCCTCCAATCTCCTATTTGTCTGCAAAGTTCCATAAAAAATGAAAAGGGAAATCTCATGATTACATAAACAAATGAAAAGCTAGGGGCATTAAGTTGACATCTAAAAAGCATGCATTGCCTAGACAGGGGGCACGATTATTTTAACCTCTTTAAACAAAACAATTTTGACCCTGCTACGGGTCCTTCTCATTCATGCTCCTAGATGAAAGGGATTTCATCCCGCAAATAAAAATCCATTTTGATCATTTAACTACGAATTAACAAAAGTAAACTTTTTGTTTTTCAGGAGATTCAGAAAGCTTACTGGAACGTTGAGAACACTCAAGTGCTGCTCAGGCTCCCTACAAACTACCTCAGCCTTCGGGCCACCAACAGGAGGACAATGCTGCAAAAATCCACCAAAACCCAACCTACGTGAAGGGAGAATGTAGGTAACAGTATCAAACAAACTGGGCTCCTCAATCGCCTCCTCAATCGCCTCCTCGTCGGAAGAAGGTTGGTCGCACCTGCATGGAGGATGCGAGGAGGAACCGGCAATGGAAAGTGGAATGTCGGTAGAAGAGGACAAAGGTGGCGTAGCCATCGTGGTCAAAGGAAAAGGGACACAGCGAGAAGAAAAGCAGCTGAGGGGCTGCCAAGAACAACGGCGGCCGAGAGTGACGGCAGTGGGGAGCAACGGCGATGGCGGTCGGAGAAAAGGGACGGACAGGTTTCGGACAAGAGAAGAGAGGAGGAAGAGGAAAGAAAAAAATGGCCCGTGTGAAATCGATTAAACCGAACTTAAATCAATTTTCTGACTTTTGGCTTTCTCACAGCCGAAACATCGATTCCCCAGCCGATACATCGATTCTTTGGTCTTGGAATTGATCTCCTGGCCCTCCAATCTATTCCCCACAGCAACCATAGATCCTACTCGGTGCACCAACTCAATTCTGGGCCCTTGACCAACATAATAAGTGACAAAAGATGGTTAAAGCAAGCCTTGGGGACATCCCCGAACCTGAGGGATACAAATACTGATGCTGGACCCACTTTGAATTCCTTTATGGTCCTCCAAAACTGAAAAGTTTACAACGGCCCTGCTCCCTAATTTCAAGGAGTAACTTTGCACTCTCGCTCGTAGGATCCGAAGATCCTCGATACCTCATACTCAGTCTCCATGCCTCAACTGCTATACTCTGGAAGTATGACAGGTGTTACGTCCAAAGATCAGCGGCTCCACGTCCATGAACTCACCATTTCAAGCTCCCTGCTTGCTGTCTCAACAATCTTCATCTCAACAGCTCTATGCTCATATTCAACGGCTCCGCGCTCGTATTCAAGTCACTCAGCAGTTCTAAGCTCATCAACTCAACAGCTCCATGCCAACTAT
The DNA here is from genome assembly GCA_018127125.1 of Rhododendron griersonianum. NCBI lineage: Eukaryota > Viridiplantae > Streptophyta > Magnoliopsida > Ericales > Ericaceae > Rhododendron > Rhododendron griersonianum. Next base: position 5,786,670 of record CM030798.1, on the reverse strand, counting down.
CTCAGCCATTTAACAAGTCTGCACTTGCTCATCTAAAAACAAGCCCCGAGCTCTCAAAACCAAAGGATCATTGATGCATCTAACTCAGGCTCTACACCCAAATTACTGTACTCCGGAAGTATGCCCACCATCTCAACAACTCTTCACAGCTCAATAGCTCTGTATTCACTCTTCCAATGGCTCCGTGCACGCCACTTCAACTATTTAGCAGCTCCATCACGATTAGCAGCCCCGTGCTCACTATCAAGCTCCACTCATCCAAACAGCTCTACTTAAATGGCCCTGCACCTGTAAACTTGCTGTCTTAGGCTCCGTAGCCCCATACTCACTATCTCACCATCTCCGTAGCTCAATACTCAGTCACTCAATGGCTCTACGCCTATAACCATTGCAGCAGCTCTATGCTCATCTAGCAACTCGCTATCTCAGCGGTTTCGTGCTCATTCAACAGCCCACACTCAAGTCGTTCAGCAGCTTTGTGCTCACCATATCCTATGCTCAGCAGCTCTACGCCTGTAAACGTTCCATAGCTCTGCAACTCTATACTCACCATTACCATCAAATTACTCAAGCAGCCCTGCGCTCACTGTCATAATCACTCAGCAGCTCCGTGCTCATTCAACAGTCCTATGCTCAAGACACTCAGCGGCTCTACGCCCATAAACCCAGCGACTCTATGCCCACAAACTCAGCGGCTCTACACCCATTATCTCAATGTAGACACCCTATTTTGGACTTTCCAAATTAGTTTACTTACTGTATTTGATTCCCCGATGATGAATAAGATCAAGAGCACCTCGAGAATGTTAGTGTGTGTGTGAGCTTTGAGTGGATAAAACCCTTTCAAACCCTTTAAACTAGAACCAAAAAGCCTCAACCAAACCCTACCTGCATACGCTGGTCCCACACTGGCGTACGCTGGTCCACTGCCACATGTCAGTCATCGATCAGCTTTGACCGTTGACCACGCTTGGACTCGTGTACGCAGGTCAACCACCTGCCTACGCCGGTCAAAGCTAGTCCCATCACCTTTATTTAGCCATGATCACAGGACTTTTGGGCCACCCCCTACAATGTTTTATTCGGCTGAGAAGCAATCTCGGGGCAGGGGATGTTCCCTACCCCTCTCACACATCTCCCACCAACCTTTTCAAAGGAGGAGACTTATCCACCAAGCCAAGTCAGCCATTACTTGGCTGGTTACTTCTCTCCATCCTCTATATATACCCCCTCTATGCATCCCTTGCAAAAGGTTACCAAGTTGGCTCACTAAGTTACAAAGTGATCAAGTTGTTTGTCTTCCTTTCAAACCATTTGTTAGCCTTCATCTTGAAAAAAAACAACACAACTTCCATACTTGCAATACACCATACACCCATCCACACTCACCACTCATCATCAAAACCTTCAAGCTCAAGCTCATTCACTCTTCCAAACTCAAAAACTAAAGGTATAACACCTTGGTAATAACTCTCTGCTCTGATCCCTGAGGGGGGCTGGCAGGGTCAAGGCTGGTAATCAATACCAGTCTTGGCCCTAAAGCTAGCAAGGTTTCAAAACCATGCATGGCTAGAACTGGCGCACGCCAGTCCCAAATTCACGTACGCCAGCCATGGCTGTACGTGCAGTACTGGCGTGGGGATCAGTGTCTAGCTATTTTCTGTCTTACATTCCATACATCTCACTGTGAGCATGCTAAGAATCAGTTTACTGCTTTCCATAGTTAGGACTGCTAGTTTTAGTCTTCAATACGCTTACGTGCTGTTATGGAATGCCTCTGGGGTCTTTCTGAACATGTCTCAGAACCCAGAAAGTGTAAAGTCAAGCACTGAACAAGTGGCCAACACTGGCGTACGGTAGTACTCTACCCGCGTATGCTAGTCAAGCCTAGTCCAGTGGCTGGCCATTGCATGGCAACTAGGTCTTGGCCTCTGTTTTATCCCCCTCACTGTTTATGGGGTGTTTTGTTCATTTTGTGGCTTTGTGGCTGTCACGCCCTCGATTTTCAACATAAATAAAGATAGTTTTTCATAAATAAAACTCCTCACATTATCTTATATAATACCCCAAAAGAGTTCACCATGTCCTAGTCATTAAATTACAAATCCAACTCCAATAGTTTGAATATATTACATCATTAAAAGAAATAGAGTTAAGGTTCTATTACATTCCCAAAACATGTTTTACCAAAATGTCCATGAGTCTCCTTTCCCACCTCTTCTGAAAATATGCACTAGAATGCCAAAACATGTTTTACCAAAAGATGATAGGTTGAGCTACACTAGCCCAGTAGAGAAATCTACACAACCATTATATGCAAATTGGATGACAAGTAGAATGAATAACTGAAGCAAGGTACGGTATTTCAAAGGAGAAACAAAACACAACAAGTAATTGTCCCAAAGTCGACGACATAATTGAAGTACCATGACTACACACCAAGACTCTAGTTTAACCACGAGAACTTACTATCTATACGATTTTCTCATGACTGCCACTGCCCCTCATCTTATTTCAAATCACCCATCCGATATCTTAACTTATGAAACTATCATAATCAAAGAATCGCAACGCCAATGTCTTTCATATCAATCACACTTTCACAATGATACCCCTTTTTCATTCACATCGTGTCACAATTCCTTTATCGTTTTGTGCCATGAGCAAAAGCTCCTACTGGGCCATTTAAGGGATCCTGATACTCCCACTAGTACATCCCTCACTGATGGAGCTAATTCGAGTCACACATCATAGGTTACCATACCACAATTCCTCCGATACACTTTATAATTTAGTCATTCATCTCAATCACATATAGTGAACTCACAACGAAGACTTATTCACATAAAAGTAGTACGTATAATTTCACCTCAGTCAATTCAATATCATTACGTTATTAGTTTCTCATCACTCTATAAGCATTCACATATCAAAGGATATTTTCTCACAACGATTTATGGATTCCCACCTTGCAACTCATATAAGCTGTAGACACCTCCCAAACGGGGCATCGCCATACAGATTGATCACGTTTGTTTGCTCGATTGGTTGCTTGCTTCATAAACCAAAATCATGGACATTCCCATGGCTAGGAACATCGCCACACGATAGCGGTTATCATCAAAATAGAGTCGCCACCCAGTTTATTAAAACTAGGAAAATAGATAGAGATTTTGGGTACGGGAGCCAAGAGTACAGTAAGGGGAAGGTGTTAGGCACCCCTCTCTGCCCAGCCGTGAGACTGGCCCATAGTTATTCAACATAAGACATGTAGATGCTTTGTTTAATTCTAAACACATAGTCTGTTTAATTAGGCCTTTAAATAGTAAGTAAAGTGAGCCAGTGCGATAAGTAAAGCATACATCAGAAAGCAGAAAAGCAAACAAAGCTGTTCCAGGGTAATGGATCCCGCGGCCGGTGAATGGATGTCACGGCCGAGGGATCCTCCTGGTTTGATATATCGGCCGAGGGATCGAAGCCCCGGTCGATGTTCTTCCTCACACCAGACAGAAAAGTTAGCAGATGATCAAAACGCTACGGTTAGTCATAAATGCAGTACGTAAAACAAACCAGAGGCCGTTGGGCCTCACCACCTTGATCCCTCAGTTGCTTGATTGCTTCAGATTTGATTGTGATTGACTGATTGCCTCTTGGAAAACCCTAGGGTTAGGGTTTGAACTTCGGGGTTTGATCGTCGGATTGATGGCTGCCTTCGGGAGGTTAGGGCTTTTGAAGAGGGGGTTTGAGAGAGTATTTGGGCAGAATTTTGTGGCTTGAGAGAGTAATTTCACTTATGAATTTTGTGGTACAAAGGCCTCTTTATATAGGCAATTGGTGACTCACTCCGGCCAATCAAATGGCACGATTGCAATTGCAATGCAATTCGAACTTTTCGTTGTAATCTCTGAACGTAGCCCGAACGCATCGGGAAGGTAGTGTAGTTGGATCAAACGTCTGATAGAACATTCCAGAGTCTGGAAAAAGAACGATCTGGCGGCCGAGCAATGGATCTGGCGGCCGAGTGATGGATGTCGCGGCCAAAGGATAGATCTTGCGGCCGAGGGATTGATCTCTCAGGGAGATTTTCTAGCAACAGGTTGCTCGGGTGAGGAAATGATGTTAAGGCCGTGAGATCAATGTCACGGCCGACAGATGGATTCTCCTAGGCTTCTGTATTTTCTGTCTGAAAGGCTGTATGGCTCTGGATGGGGTCCTCTAAGTGGCTCAAAGTTCTTACCGAAAGTCCTAAGGTTCTCGAGAAGGCAATCAGCAATCACTGTATCCATTTCATCATCGGGATGGTCCCCAAGGTGGGACTTGAAATAATCGTTAGGCCAAATTGGGGTGTCTACAGATGCCCCTCTTTAAACTAAGCTTAGACGGATCGCGAGACATGTTTGAGTAAGAGTCAAAGCTGTAAAAAGCAACTCAATTTGGTCCAACCACTATTCCAAGGGGTTTTCGAAAAAGGTTTTTGTTATGGTCGGACCGGGATGCTGTCTACGTATTCCACAGGGGAAATTCAGACCAACTGTAGTTCGGGCAATAAAGAAAAATAAAAAGTTTGGAGGGTTAGAGATAGAAGACGTACCTTTAGGCTTAAAAAGCCGTAGTGCGACGTACCTAGATTGAGCTAGGGTTTTGGCGGAGGATAGTTGAAGGAGCGCGGGGCTGCGGGGGGAATTTTTGCGGAGAGCTTCCTTAGTATTTTGGAGTAGATTAGTACACGGCAGGTGCGTTTGCTTTTCTTGATCCTCCTTACTTTGACTGAGAGGAGCTCGGTAGAGTAGCCTATCCTTGCGAATGAGCTGGAAGGAATTGATGTAATTGGGGTGGAATCCAAGCCATCTGCTGGGGATGAATCGGATGCCAGTTGTTTTGAGATATGGGGGGCGCAAGGCCAGTAACTAGAGCACGGAGCTATGGGGATGTGGGAACCGAGGCACGAAGCCAGTTGTAGTCATGAGGCGAGAGCCTGGAGAGTGATCGTTTCTGACGTGGTGGAACCGAGGCGCAGAGCCGGTTGTAGTCGCAAGGCGAGAGCCTAAAGTGATAGAACTGAGGCATGGAGCCTATTGTGGTCATGAGGATAGGGCCTGAGGAGATCGGAGCTTTGGGCTTGATAGAACCGAAGGGCGGAGCTGGTATTGATCGTAAGGCGAGAGCCTGAGGTGTCGGAGCTTAAAGCTTGACATGATTTGACTTGATAGAACCGAAGCGTAGAGCTGGTTGCATTTTGATGGTCTGTGCACGGAGCTTTCTCATCATAAGTTTTGGCATGGAGCCAAAGGATCGAGGCGCAGGGCCGATCAATAAAGTCGAGGTGTAGAGCCGGTTGATTGCAGGGTTGACCTGTTTCATGAGAGATATGCAGAGTGTATATGTGTGATGATGGTTGTTACATGTGAACAGATATGATGATGCAGACTCGATGTGCAATTGATGCAAATGTGCACGGGCCCGTGCGTGTGTGTTGATTTAAGCTTAGAGCTTCTATCAAGTTCCAGACTTGAGCATTCAGAGCGTAGAGCTCGAGCATTCAGACGGCAGAATCCGAGCATTCAAAGTATAGGCTTTGAGCATCCAGTACGCGGTGGTTGGGCATCCAAGCATAGAGCTTGAGCATTCAAGTGTAGAACTTGAGCATCCAGTACACAGTGGTTGGGCATTTGAAGAGCTTCGAGCATTCAAAATGTTAGATTTTGAGCATTCAAGCGTAGAGCTTGAGAATTGATGATGTCCTGATTGTTGGGGTGGCGTAGAGCCTGTTGAGATAGTTGTTACGGCTTCGAGCCAGTTGATATAATGGGCTTGGAGCCGCTGAGTTGATAGGTGAGGGCGTAGAGCCGCTGAGTTGATGAGTTGGTGGGCGTAGAGCCGCTGAGTTATGGGCGTGGGCGTAGAGCCGCGGAAATAGTTGTTACGGCGTAGAGCCAGTTGAGATAATGGGCTTGGAGCCGCTGAGATAGCAAGTGTGGAGCTACCAACGGTGATTGGTGAGTGTAGAGTTGCTGAGTCGAAGGCTTGGAGCCGTTGAGAAGGCGAATATGGGCGTAGAGCCGTCATGATAATGGGCTTCGAGCCGCTGAGTGATAATGAGCATAGGCATAGAGCTGCTGAGTGAGTTAATGGTTGTATAGTTGCTGGAGTGGCAAGCGTAGAGCTGCTGAATGAGTTAATATGGATGAACATGGGCACGGAGCTGCTGAGTTGTTTTGATGGTGATGAGCTTGGAGCTAGTTGGGATAATGGGGGTGGAGCCACTGAGCTGTTTGATAGTGAATACGGGCGTAGAGCCGCTGAGTGTTTTGACTTGCTTCGGCCATCAGTTTGTGGAGAGAGAGCTTCCTTATGCTTGGACATGCCCCCAAGGCTAGTTCTGTCAATATTGCATTTGCTCGGGAATGCCCCCAAGGCTGACTTGTTCTTGTTTATGTTGGTCACGGACCCAGAATTTCATAACGGTTTGAGCTTTGGTGCACTTTTGCTGAAGAAATTTGATTGGAGGGCCAGAAGATCAATCTCTCGGCCGAAGGATTGATGTCTCGGCCGAGGTATCAAATACTCGGTCGCTTAATCGGTTCGTTTCCAGGGGCCTATAAAAGGCTACGGCCTCAGCCGTTTCATTTCATTTCTCTCTTTCCTCGGTTTCTCTCTTCGTCCGAGAAACTCGCCGAGAGCTCCTCTCATCTTTCTCTTGGTGCTTGTCAGCTTTGGGCCATGGATAGCGCGCGGCTGGTGATCGTGGATGGAGTCCGCGATGTTCTTGGTCTCGTCTTGATGCTTGATTAGGGACCCTTGCATGGTTGGCTTGCTTCCGTGACGCGGAGCTCCTGGGGTGGCGGTGGTACGCGGTGTGGTGATTCTTCTGGGCCATGTGGTGATTCTTTTGAGCCATGTGGTGTCCCTTCTACACCGTAGTACTCCTCTGATATACACTGCCCTAGGGGTGTCCTCTTTTTTTGTTTCTTTGCAGCAGGCCTCTGGTGTTCAGACCACCAGAGGATTCGCATCCTCTTCTCCCTCCTTTCTTTTGTTTTTCTGTTTCTCTTCCTGCATAGGTTAGTTTGACAGGAAATCGATGTATAGTTTGTTTAGGAAATGTGGGATGATCCACCTTGTGATGTAAAAAGCTTTCGTTATATGAAACAAAAACCTTTTGCTATGCTATTGCGATTGTGTACGCTATATTTGCATTGTTTGCGTGTGATAACTTGTTATTCCAGTGAAACGAACTGAACCGTGGAAACAATCTGTAAAACAGCCGTTCTAGCGGCCGACCTAATGATTACGTGGCCAAGGCTTTGATCTGGCGGCCGAAGGATCGTTTCGTCTGCCTGGGTTTGACTTGTAGGTCAACCCTGATTTTCACGGGCCGATGGATTGATCCTACGGCTGTCGTATCGAAGTGCCGGCCGAGAGACCGACTACGTTACGGAGGATTTAGAATCCGATTTCGATTCGAACTAGGACTCGATTTAGCCTATAAGTACGCGTTCTACGAATCCGATAACATTGTCAGTAACAATTCCTTGCATATGGCACAACCAGTCCTTGATCAGTGGTTGAATTCCTTTAATGGCCTCGACCGTTTACACTTTAAGTCCTTTGGCATGGACTTTCTCTTCTCCCTTCGTCAAATTCCTGTGAATTTTGCTTTCCTTAGGGCAGCCACTAGCTTGTGGGATCCCGCTTTTCATGTCTTTTGATTTAGGAGGGAGGAATTGTGTCCTACTATCGAAGAGTTTGCGGCCATCATGGGTCACTCGGATAGAGAAGGTTTTATTGTCCCTAATCCTTTGTTCAACCGAGGTAATTTCTTGAAAGATTTGCTCCAAGTTCAGAAACATGAAGCTAGGTTCTTCATAGTGAAGGGAAGGCTAGAGATTCTACAGTTTATCCAGCGTTTCGGTAGAGCTGAGGCTCATCGTCAAGTTTCCCAACAGAAAGCATGCTTTCATGCGTTGTGCATTTGTCTCCTTCATTATTACTTGCTTGGCCCTTCCTCACGCCATGCTGATCCCATACTGCTTAACCTTGCTCAACAAATTGGAAACCGTGTGAGTTTCGCTGGCTTAGTGTTGGCAGAGACCTTGATGGGTCTAGACGTGATACAGGGTAATCCTACAGCTCAGTTCTCAGGCAGTCCTTTGCTATTGCAGGTTCGCTCTTTGTTTGTTTATTTGTCAAGTTATCTTTTCACTCATCACTCTTTTGTTTTGACTCACATGTTCTCTCAACTCACAATTTTCCCTTGTTCTCTAGGTGTGGTTATTTGAGAAACTAAATGTGTGGGATGCGCCAGAGTGACTTCCTTATAATCCAGACCAATGCACGGAGGGTCGCATGATTAAACAGTTCCCAACTGAGGCTGCTTGGGAAGCATGGATGAAAACTTACAGAGGTGATTGGATTCAATGGGTTTGCCCCTGGTATGGTGTTGAGAGCATGACTGTGAGTACCATGAACGATTTTGGCGTAGCAGTGATTGGTATCACTCGAGTCGTCTTCTACTTTCCTGCTCACTTTCAAAGGCAGTTCGGGGCTGAACAAACCGCAATCCTGGGTGACCCTGAGTACGCTGTTTCCAAGGTCCATGATGCCAGTTTTTGTCGCAATATGCTGCGTCTTTGTCCGAATAGAGTGATGCAGGAGGTTGCTGAGAACTTTGCTGTCAAGCTATCAGGTTCTTACAAACACTGGTTGAAGAAAAATCTTTTGGAGGACAGTAGTGCAAAGAGAAGGAAGACCTAGAGATTGATGCTTCGCTTATGTTTTTCAAAAGATGTTGTTTAATTCTAGCTTTCATTGATTGAGATTTGTTTAGGTTGCTTTGTCCTTTTCCTTTGGAAATAATAAAACATTTGGCCGTTTTATTTGAAGATATTATTGCCATGGTTTGATAGTGAACATGCTTTAGGATAGACCTAGAAATTTTGGAAGTGATGATGATAGCAGTGGCCGGATCTCAAACTTGGAGATTGCCTACGTATCCTGTAACGACCCGGATTTTTGGTAAATAAAAATTTCACTAAAAATTTGAATTTTATTTTATTACTTGGATTCCATTTAAAATTCCTTTCTAATATCCAAAAATCCGTCGTTACTAAATTCTAGACTTATAAAAATTGGATTTTCTTCACTCCGAGCAATAAGATCATTTTCTAAAGACAAGTGTGTTGGACTATTCCCTTAATCATCGAGCTTAAGCCTAGAATATGTCTCGACTAGAAATCCTACTTAGCGAGCCTAGTTAGCTTCTAACCTAATCCTTGGAGATAATCTAATTTAATCATTGACCTTCCTCGAGCCATTCGAACCATTCGAACCTCTTGAACCTTAAGAAGAACCCTTTGACTGAAAGTCAACCGTTGACCTTTGTCCATTGGTCCATAGTTGTTAGTAGAATTATTATCCATTGGATAATAGGACTAGTACTATTATATTATAGTTAAATCAATGACTAGAATCCCATGGGGTTCCCTTATTAAAATATTAGGAGAGTATATATTCCTAGGATTCCCTATGTACTAAATACTATATTATAATAGTACATGTGCCAAATTGGAGTATTATATTGTAAAATTTTGACTAGATATTTACCTAGATCATCTAGTACATGCTTATATATTATAACAGAGTACTAGTACACCTACTCCTTTATTATATAGAGTTAGAACACATGTGTTATTTCATTGTTTAATAGAAAATCTTATTCTTTCAAACCCCATTAGTTTATTATTCCTTATCCTTCCATATCTTATTAGTTTATTAGTACTTGTGTACTTACATAATCTTAGGATTATATATAGACATATATATATATATATAGATAGTACAAGAGAGAGAGAGAGAGGAGAGAGAGAGAGGAGAGAGGAGAGAGAAAGATATGGTGTACTCTTGAATTGTCTTCTACAAAATCCTAGTTTTAATATTACCTAGTACTAGGTTTATTTTAGTTAATTACTTACTAGATATGATATGATATGTACCTATTTACTTAAAGTATTAGATATTTATATGTCATCCTAAGATTCTAAGTCCTAGAAATATAGCTTGTAAGTACATATGTGGCATGTAGGCTTATTCTACTAGGAATTTGACCTAAAAATCTAGAATAGGATCATGTAGTACAATTGTCCTTTAAGGTTAGTCATCCCTAGATATTCCTAAACTAATCAAGGGAGGGAGAGAGAGAGAGAATTCGGGAGAGGAGAGAGAGGGGAGAGAGCCGAGAGAGATGGGAGAAAGAGAGAGAGAGAGAGAGATAGGAGAGAGAAGGTACACTAGTCTTGGATTTTCTTCTTTCAAATCTTACTATATATATACTTAAATACTTGTACTAATGAAAGAAGAAAGATATGGTAAAATTGAGATAGATATTAGGGTACCAAAATCTCTTACAACCTTACAACCAAATTCTTATTCTTTCTAAGTCAACCACCAAACCATAGTCCTTTCATGCTTAGGTGTCCATTAGACTAAGAGGAGAGAGAGAGAGAGAGAGAGAGAGAGAGAGAAAGGAGAGAGAGTCCGAAAGAGTGAAAGAGGGAGAGAGAGAGAGAGAGGCCGGATGAGAGAGGGAGAGAGAGATTGGTGATAGGTGCACTTGTACTCTTCCAAGCCTAGTCATAGTCCTTGGCCAATCTTCATACCTCATCATGTACCATCAAACCTAGGGTTTCTTACTCTTTCTATGCAAATCCAATCTCCCAAGGTACTAGACTAGACCAAAGCCCCAATAGAATAACCTAGTCTTGTCCTAGATTGGAAAGAAAATCTTGCAAACCTTTCCACCTATGTACATTGTACCAAAGAGAGAGAGAGAGAGAGATGGCCGGATTTGAGGGAGGGAGAGAGAGTGTGATGTGTGTGCAAGTGTACTCTTAGGCCTAGTCATGGTCCTTTGGCCAACACCTCACCCAATCCTAGTACAACCAAATTCTAGTCTTTCTTACACCTTGATCATCCAAGGACAACCATACCTAGATTTCTTACTCTTTCTATCCTATCCAATCTTCTAAGTACTAGACAAGACTAGGAAGCCCTTAGAATCACCTACACTTGTCCTAGAAAGAACAAGAAAATCTTGTAAACTTTCCACCTATGTACTTATGTACATTGTACCATGGAGAGAGAGAGAGAGAGAGAGAGAGAGAGAGAGAGAGAGAGAGAGAGAGATTTCAGATGAGAAGGAGGGAGAGAGAGTGATGTGTGCAAGTGTACTCCTAAGCCTAGTCATGGTCCTTTGGCCAACACCTCACACCATCCAAGTACCATCAAATCTTCCCAAGGTACAAAATCTAGTCTTTCATGTGTTTTAATAAGAGAAAAATCAAAGATAGGAGAGAGAGAGAGAGAGATTTCGGATGAGGGAGAGAGGGAGAGAGAGAGAGAGAGAGAGAGAGAGCCCTTGGCCTATAAATAGCAAGCCATTCATGCCTTGAACTCACACCTTCAAGCATTGCTCCAACTTCTCTCTAGAAACCATTCTGTTTTTCCAGGCAGCTTACTGCCCTTCACAAAACCTCAATGTTCTCCTGTTTAAAGTAGTTTCTAGGATAAACTTTCTCCGGGAAATTTGTAGGGCACTTCGAGCTCTTCAAGTTAGACCCAAGAACCACCCTAATCGGCCAAGAAACGACAAAGATATCGACCTCCGAAGTTCAGTCAAAATTCGGATTTCCCAGATTCCAGACAGCAAGCTGTCCCTTCCTTTATCACCATATTTCTCCTACCTAAAGTAGTTTCTAGGATCAACTTCCTTCACGAAAGTGGTAGAGCATTTCTAAAGCTTCAATTTCAACTCAAGAACGATCGTATTCGGCCAAATATTGACCGAGTTACTGCCATCCGAAGTTCGGTCCAGATTCGAGAGTTTCACCGCCCGTAGGAATTCCAATTAGCTTATTCGGCCCCGACTAGTTTCGGATCAAGGTAGAATTTTCCTATACCTCCTAACTCTAAGTATAGTAGATTCTTCTATCTACTTAAATCCTAAGTATACGTAGTTATACTGTCGACACTAGATTAAATACAACCTTGTTCTAAGTACATGTGATTTGGTTGAATGATAATTAAACGTAGTTTACCTTAAGATATAGTATGATGCTTAAGCGTAGGATCTTCCTACACCTTCTACACTCTAAGTATATGTAGATTTTACCTATGCTTTCTAAACTCTAAATATAACATATGATATGCGTATGTTGAAAAGAATGTAGATTTCCATATCTATTTCCCTTAATTATAATTAGAATTATGGTTACTCTTGAAATGTAGATTATTCTATACCTTCGGATCCTAAGTATACGTAGAATACTCCTTACGTCTTACAATCTAAGTATTTGTCGATTTTTCCATACTTTCGAACTCTAAATATAATTCGAGATGTGTTTGCTTTGAAATATAGATAATGGTGTTTATAGATAGATTAATCTCGACTCATTTTCCTAAAGTATCAACAATAGTATGATTACGTAGATTACCTTATCTACTTTCCTTAAGCATGACTAGAAATGTTTATAAGTTGTTATCTTGGCTAACCATGGTATGATTAGCGTAACGTTAGAAATGCTCAATAAACATATGCTGTTTTGAACTTAAGGAAGCATGATTTTGGATTAAGCTGAAGGGATTGTATTTTGATCTTAAGATGATATGAGCATGATTACATGTTTACTTACATTACTTGTGGTTGTTGATTAAAGCATAAGTGATTTATCACTCCAAAGGCGTCCGTACATGTGGCGCTATGCTTGAATGTGATTGAGCATGATTATGTGATAATATGAGCATGATAGTGACTATAGAGTTGGACGATCTTGTTAGTTACATTCAAATTTCTTAAAGTGTGAAAAGAACTACCGCGGAGTCATTGTAGGCAAACGAGACACGAAAATCGAGAAAGTAGAAACATGACACCTAGGGTGTGGTTAAAGAAAAGATGGGATTAACATGCGGAAAATATTTTGAAATTACATAATGACCGGACTTGGTAGTCATACGTAAGTGTTTGTGAAAACCGTAATGTAGCCGGACTTTTGGTAGCTCATTGCGAAGATTTCCAATGGGGCCGGACGTGGTAGTCTCATGTGGAAATATGGCTTGATTCTCCGCGAAAAGGAATCAATGCAAGATGTGAAAGAGAATGGATTTTGAAAACCATGATATGGCCGGACTTGGTAGCCATCGTGTGTGTTACTAATGGAGCCGGACTTGGTAGCCTCATTAGTAGCAATTTGCGAAAGAAACGTTGGAAATTGTAATTTTTGTAAAAGTGAAAAAGATGACACGGTCTACGATGAGTCGCGTGGGAGAAACACGAAAAGGCATGACACCAACGCTAATAAGATTTCGAATGTGGATGTGTCATTGTTTAACTATGTCGTTGAATGAGCTTGTGTAATTGTCTATGTGAATTTCTGGTTACTTAACGATTTTCAAAATGTTAATTTGAGAAATGAAACGCTGCGTATGAGAAACTCTGATATTTCGAAAACCAACGAACGTTAGAAAGAAAATGCGGATGTGTTATTGTTAATAGCGGTTGAATAAACACGTACTGCGTAGATATCATTATCTGTATGATTCACTGCTGTTATATGTGACTTGCTATGTGTAAGTTAAGGGTTAGTGGGTTTGGTTTATCCTATTGAGCTTTTTAAGCTCACGGTGTTGCCTTTGGTGACCCTGACATATTATATTGGTGGCGACGCCGGTATAATGTGTCAGACCTTATAGACGAACAGGGTGAGATGTACACTTTGGAGACTTTTGGAGCCGAAGAGCTGGCTAGGATGGAAGAGCAGGCGGAGCTGTAGTTAGGAACCTTAGTTCCCTTCCCTTTTGAATAAATGTACTCCTTGTGAGGTTGATGATGTAATAATGAGCCAGACTCCATTTGATTTTATCAATAAGATTGTCCTTTAACGTACCCGGAAATGGGGGCGTTACATATCCCATGGAGGGAATCAGGCCATAAACGTAGTTCCAACAAAGGGAATTTGTTTTGTTTTTAGTTAGGGTCCACTCGGGTATTTTTCTCTCCTTTTGTGCTCTAAATTTTGCCTAAAACCGCCCTTGCAGGTTTTCGGTCTAGCGAGCGTTTTATTTATGCCTTTAGTTTTTGCCTAAGCCGCCCTTGTGGGTTTTCGACCTAACAGGCTGCTCTAATTTTTGCTTGGGTCCGCCCACCCTTGTTGTTTTCGGCCCAACGAGCATCTCTCATGGGTAATACTTCCTCAGCTTGTCAATGTTGATTGGCGTTGCGAATTCCATTCCATCCAGGTCTGCAATGTATGCTGCCCCTCCAGAAAGTATGCGTTTGATAAGGTAGGGGCCTCCCCAGTTTGGTCTAAACTTGCCCCTTGGATCTGAAACGTGGCGACGGATTGCTTTGAGCACCATGTCTCCAACTTTGATGTCTCTCGGTTTCACTCTTTTGTTGAATGCTCGTGCAATGCGGCGTTGATACCCTTGTACATGGTATAACGCTCTCAGCCTCCTTTCGTCTAGTAGTGCCAACTCGTCGTAGTGGTTTTGAACCCAGTCCTCTTAGATCATTCCAGTCTCAGCCAGAATCCTTAACGAAGGTAATTCCAGCTCGATAGGCAAGACAACTTCCATTCCATAAACCAGAGAGTAGGGAGTGGTCCCAGTTGAAGTTCTTTCAGTTGTTCGATAGCCCCATAGTGCCAAAGGTAGCATTTCTGGCAAGTCTGTGTAGGTGTCGGTAGTCTTCCGCAGAATCCTCTTGATATTCTTGTTTGCAGCCTCAACTGCTCCATTAGTTTGAGGTAGATAAGTAGATGACCGATGATTCTGTATCCCAAATTCGGCAAAAAGCTTCTTTGTCGCTCCCTTGAAGTGCGATCCATTGTCACAGACGAACTCGTGAGGTACACCATATCGATAGATGATATTAGTGCGAATAAATTTGGCCACATGGGTGGCTTTGAGGGTAGCATAAGAAGCTGCTTCTACCCACTTGGTGAAGTAGTCGATGGCCACTAGAATGAACTGATGTTTGTATTTTCCCTTTGGATTTATACTTCCAATGACGTCTATCCCCCAGGTGGAGAATGGCCAAGGGGATGTCATGCTATACAATTCCGTAGGGGGAATACGCATGCGATCAGCGTGAGTTTGGCATTTGTAACATCGGCGGACATAGTCAGTGCAGTCGGCCTCCATTGTGGTCCAGTAATATCCCTGACGCAGGATCTTCTTTGCCATTGTTGTCCCATTCATGTGTGGCCCACAAATTCCTTCGTGTACTTCCTCCATTACCTTGCGGCTGTCCCCCCTTGTGACGCAAAGTTGACTTGGACCCAAGTGTGCCCTTCGATATAATGCTCCTCCACAGATTACAAATCGGGCGGCAAACTTCTGTAGAGCCGTTTTGTCCTTTGAGGTGGCCTCAGATGGGTATTCTCCTTCTTCCAGGAATTTCTTCACGTCTTCGTACCATGGCTTGCCATCGTCGTCACCTTCCTCGGTGAAGGTGCATTCGCATGCTGGTTTGACTTTTTGTTCGATCATGAGAGGCCGCATTGTGAATCCCAGGGGTATTTCGACCATAGATGCTAATGTTGCCAGTGCATCTGCAAATCTATTGCTCACTCAAGGAGTGTGCGTGAAGATAACGGAATCGAATTGTGGAATTAGATCTTCTAACACAGAGTGATATAATTTCAGTGTGTCTTCCTTGACCTTCCAATCTCCTCTTGCTTGAGATACCACCAGGTTTGAATCTCCAATGACTTCTACCCTTTTTGCCCCTAGTTCCAGGGCTGCCTCCATTCCAGCAATACAGGCCTC
The DNA here is from genome assembly GCA_018127125.1 of Rhododendron griersonianum. Lineage (NCBI taxonomy): Eukaryota > Viridiplantae > Streptophyta > Magnoliopsida > Ericales > Ericaceae > Rhododendron > Rhododendron griersonianum. The sequence goes on along the minus strand of CM030798.1, from coordinate 5,770,848 downwards.
GTATTCAGCTTGGTTGTTGGTGACTTCAAACCTCGGTTTATATGACAAAGGGATATGAGAGTCGTTTGGGGAAACTAGCAATACCCCTATGCCATATCCACATTGGTTTGAAGCTCCATCAAAGTAAAGCTGCCAGGTGTCGTCCAAGAGACATAGAATATCCTCGTCGGGGAACATGAAGTCTTCTGCCTCGGCTTCTGTCACAGGGTGATCTGCCAAGAATTCTGCTACAGCTCTTCCCTTTATTGATTTTCTTGTCATGTATTTGAGGTCAAATTCTGCTAACAGCAATAACCATCTAGCTAGCTTCCCGATAAGTGCTGGCTTTTCGAAAAGATATTTGATTGGGTCTAAGCGAGAAACCAGCACCACCGGATGTGCTAACAGGTAATGCCTTAGTTTCTTTGTGGCCCATACTAGCCCCCAACAGGTTTTCTCGAGGGGAGTGTACCTTGTTTCATAGTCCATCATTTTTTTGCTGAGGTAGTATATGGCGCACTCTACTTTGGCGTCGTTCTCCTGCGCTAGCATGCATCCCATGGATGTGTCTGTTACTGAGAGATACAGAATCAATGGCTTCCCAGGGATGGGTGGCGACAGTACAGGTGGATTCTGAAGATATTCTTTGATTGCCTCAAACGCTTGCTGACAGTCTTGGCTCCATTCAAAATCAGTACCTTTCTTCAGTAGTTTGAAAAGAGGTTCACAGGTGGTTGTGAGCTTGGAAATGAACCTGCTGATGAACTATACCTTCCCCAAGAAACTCCTTACCTCCTTTTCTGTCCTAGGCGGTGATATTTCCATGATAGCCTGTATCTTGGAAGGGTCTACTGTAGGGCCCTCGGTTATCGGCTCGGTAACCGAGCTACCAACACTGAACCAGTGGCTAGGGTACGGGCCGAGGTCTTCTGACTAGCTCTCTTCGGGATGCACCTCGGTCGTTGCCCGGGCTTCGGCTGTTATCCACTTCGGAGCCTCGGTTCACTGCACGCTCCCATGCTTCCAAAGGCTTCCAGGCGGTAACGGTTTCTGTGAATGGGACCCATGCAGCTGACACAATCATTGAGATCTGTCCCATGTGCTCCGTAACCACCTCGGCCCCCTCGTCATATGTGACGTCACCCGAGGCGGTTACCCGAGCGTACTCGCCACGCGCTAGCGTGATGACCAAGCAAACCTAGGTCTATAAATATAAAGTGATACCCACCTGAGAAAGGTACGCAATACTATCCTAACCCTAGACCTAAACACCTTCCCTGAGATCTAACTTGATCGTCGGAGGGTCACTGGGCAACCAAAGCCCTAGTGACTTGTTGTAGGTCAGGCGACGGACGAGCGGAGCAGCGGAGGAAGGAACCTAACCAGACACCACAGTCAAGGTCCCGATTAATCGAACCCCTACAATTGGCGACTCTGCTGGGGACCTAGCTGTTCTTCACTCAATCACCTTCTTCCTCACAAAGGTTCCGTTCAAAGCTCTCCAACCCAACCATGGTGGAAATCGACGATGTACACCGCACTGAGACCCCCTACGGCCCCGGAGATCTCAGGGACCTGGCGTCCGGCGGAACAGGCGCTCCTGGGAAGGCCCACATGTCCGTCGGACTCACAGCCGGGACTTCGGCTCAGGAGGCTGGGGCTCCGGCCGAACTCCAATCTTACATCCGCCACCTGGAACGGAAGCTCGACGACCTCACGACAGTGGTGGAGCGCGACAGGAGCGTCCGAGACGAGTTGGCGGAGATCAAACACCTCCTCCAAATGTCCCCGTCCCATTCCTCCGGAGGCCGTGGCGGAAGACGAAGCCACCACAGCCCTCCCCGCAGCCGTGACGGAGGACAGGTGGTCGAGCACCGACCCCGTCCTTCGGTCAAGGACCGCCTCGAACCACCAGGAATCAAGGACCGCCTCGACCCACCGGGCGAGGGTCGAAACGAAAGGGACGTTGAACGAGGGGAGCGTTCCCGCTCTCCTAATCCAAAAGGTCCTCGAGGGAAGCGATCCGCCTTCGAGAGGCTTGGTGGCGGAAGCGTCTCCGCCTCCTCCACCCACCCTATCATATCCAAGGAGCGCCGTCGGGAGACCACCCCAAGTTTTGCTAACGAAAACAACGCCCTATTGGAGTTCCAAACAAAAGGGTATCGTGAGCGACACAAGGGCCCTCGTTCAAAGAGTCCACTCGTCCACCACCCCAGAGATGGTTACAAAAGGCTGGGTGGAGGAAGCCAAAACACCGAGCGCCTCGAGCCCTACGCTCGAGATAGCTACAAGAAGCAGCGGTACGAGAGATCTCCCCAACGAACAGGGAACTCCCAGCCGAAGCGAAGAGAATACGAGAGATCTCCTCAACGGTCAGGGAACTCCCAACCGAAGCAAAAGGAGTACGAAAGACAGGACCGACCGCTGCCGAAGAAGCATTCCGCGACCGGGGGTCCAGACGGTCTCGACCGTTCGATCCGACCCCACCGGGACGCCCGTCTCGAGAGACTCTCAACCTCTCCTTTCGTTAGCGAGATCGACTCGGTCACCCCCCCGAAAGGCTTCACCCAACCCAAATTTGCAAAGTACGACGGCAAAACCGAGGCATACACTCATTTGGTTCAGTACAAGATGGTCATGTCTCTTTTCCTTCGCAATGAGCCTTCGGACGACGCCTTCCTCTGTAAGGTCTTCCCCGCCAGCCTCGGCAACCTGGGCCTAACTTGGTTCAACCAGCTTCCTGCCAGATCGATCTCTTCCTTCGATTCTCTCTGTGACGCTTTTATGGCCCGGTTTGTCACGAGCAACAAGCACGAAAAGGAGATCGACTCCCTTCTCGCCCTACGCAAGCGGACCGACGAGACGCTCCGCCAATATGCCGGTCGCTACTGGGAACTGTTCAACGAAATCGAAGGATGCGACGGTGTCATCTCCGCCCGCGGTTTCAAGCTCGGCCTAACCGCCCAGGACGAGCAGGTTTACGACGATCTCGCTCGGCACAAGCCAAACTCCATGAAGGATCTCATGACTCGAATCGAAGGCTGGTGCCAGCTTATCGAAACCAAAGCAGAGAGGGGCATGGGGAAGTCAACGAGCTCCAAGGCACCGTTTACTCCGGTGTCCGCTCCAGCCCCAGCTCCGGCTACAACACCGAAGAAGCAAGTCAACAATATCAAGCAGTCTCCGAGGAAGGCACCGAAGCAAGGAGACTTCAGTGCCGAGAAAACCGTCTTCACTATGCCCATCTACAGGATTATCGACCAAGTAAAGGATCAACCCTTTTTCTCCTTCCCTAACCAAAAACTCGGTACCGAGAACGGGAAAATCAAAAACCCGATTGTCCGATGTAGCTACCACAACGAGCAAGGACACTTTACAACCGCTTGCAGGCCCTTCAAGGCCTACCTGGAGCAGCTAGTCCTCGGTGGCCATCTCAGCAACTTCATAGATCATGAGAAAACAAGAGCACGGGCGCAGAATGCCGAAACAAGAGCCGAAGAGGAGATCCAGACGATTAACGTTATCCACGGCCCTCTCAACTCTGAAGCCGCCCGTATAATCCGCGCCGAGTTGAACGACGCTTCCTCTTCTAAACAGGTCATGCTCGTCGGCCCCGAGCCAAAACGTCCCCGAACCGACGACGGATCCAAGTGGACTATCACGTTCACCGAGAAGGACCTTGCGCGCGTCCAACTTCCGCACAACGACGCCCTCGTGGTCACACTGCGCATAGGTACCTTCAACGTCCGACGTGTCCTCGTGGATCAGGGGAGCTCGGCCGAAGTTATGTACTACTCCTTGTTTAAAGATTTGAAGCTCTCAGACGCCGATCTCCGACCCTCCGAGGTCCCCCTCATAGGTTTCAATGGAGCTCCGGTCTGGCCCGTCGGTTTGATCACCCTTCCCATCCGCTCCGGCTCGGTCGTGTTCGATATGGAGTTCGTCGTCGTCGATGTCCCAAGCCCCTATAACGCCATCGTCGGTCGCACCTGGCTCCATAGGTTAAAGGCCGTTGCCTCTACCTATCACCAGGTGGTCCGATTCATCGGTGCCAACGGACGACAGGAAGATCTGTACGGGGACCAAACCGCCGCCAAGCGCTGCTATGTCAACGCGGTCCGGAGCAGCAAACAAACTTCCAGGGTCAACTTCATCGAGGTACCGGAGGCTCCGGTCCTCGAAGACGTCGGCAGACCCGCCGACGAGAAGGCAGTTGAAGATCTTGTCACCGTCCCTCTTACCGAGGATGGTTCCCGTTTCTTCCTTGTCGGTTCCTCACTCTCGGAAACCGAGCGGAATGACATGGTGACCTTCCTCAAGAGCAACATTAAGGTCTTTGCGTGGTCGCCCTACGAAATGCCCGGGGTCGATCCAAAATTCATCTGCCACGAGCTCAATATCGACCGAACAAAACGTCCGGTCATCCAGAAAGCTCGGCGATCCTCCCCGGTCCATTCCGACGCCGTTATCGACGAGGTCAACCGACTCCTAAACGCAGGAGCCATACGAGAAGTGCAATACCCTAAGTGGTTGGCCAACACCGTGGTGGTAAAGAAGAAAAACGGGAAATGGCGAGTCTGTGTTGACTATTCAAATCTCAACGACGCCTGCCCGAAGGACTTCTTCCCCCTTCCTCGGATAGATCAGCTCGTCGATGCCACGGCTGGCCACGCCCGACTAAGCTTCATGGATGCCTACCGGGGCTACCATCAGATCGCCATGAACGACGGCGACGTCGAGAACACGGCCTTCATTACTCCTCACGGCATCTTCGGTTATCTTGTCATGCCCTTCGGCCTCAAAAACGCCGGAGCAACCTTCCAAAGGATGATAACCAAGATGTTCGAGCGCTTGCTGGGAGATACTATGATGGCCTACATCGACGACATGGTGGTTAAAAGCATGATGGCCGGAGACCATCTCACTCACCTCGCCGAAGCATTTGAGATTCTGAAGACGCACAAGCTTCGCCTTAACGCCGAGAAGTGTGCCTTCGGTGTGAGCTCTGGCAAATTCCTCGGGCATCTTGTCTCCCGCCGAGGTATCGAGGCCGACCCTGCCCAAATCTCAGCAATCGAAAAACTCTCGGCCCCCCACAACAAGAGAGATGTGCAGCGTCTAGCCGGCATGGCCGCCGCCCTCAACAGGTTCATTAGCCGATCCTCCGACAAGTGCAAACCATTCTTTGCCCTCCTGAAAGGGAGCCGACGCAGCTTCAGTTGGACCGACGAGTGAGACCGGGCTCTACTGCAATTGAAGGAATACCTCTCCAAGGCCCCTCTCCTCGTCACTCCTCGGGATCAGGAGGACCTGTTCATTTATCTCGCCGTCTCGGCACACGCCATAAGCTCGGTCCTCGTCCGGCAGGAAGAGCGCGACCATCAGCCGATTTATTATTCTAGCAAGACGATGACGCCTGCCGAGACACGCTATCTCCCCTTAGAAAAGCTTGTTCTTGCCCTCATCTCCGCGTCTCGGAAGCTCGCACCATACTTCCAATCCCACCGCATTATCGTATTGACCGAGTATCCTCTGAAGTCTCTCCTCCAAAAAGCCGACCTTTCGAACCGAATCTCCCAGTGGGCCGTCGAACTTGCCAATTACGAGATTCACTTTCAACCAAGAACGGCGATCAAAGCCCAGGCACTCGCCGACTTCATCGCCGAGCTCACCCCCACCGACGTCCTCGCTTCAAATCCAGCCCCCCGCCCCGAAGCCGTTCTCCAAGCACGTCCCAGCACCGCCTGGAAGCTCTTCCACGGCGATGTTTGGAAAATGTACGTCGATGGCGCCTCAAACAGCCGAGGCGCCGGGGCTGGGATCGTCCTCCTCTCTCCTTCTGGCGTATTACATGAAAGCTCCATCTCTATCAACTTTCCGGCCTCAAACAACGAGGCTGAGTATGAAGCGCTCATCTCCGGACTCAAGACCTCCGAAGCCCTTGGAATTGAAGAGCTTGTTCTCTACAGTGATTCACAGCTGGTTGTCAACCAGCTCTCCGAGGAGTATGAGGCTCGGGACGATCGGATGCGTACTTACCTAAGCTCTGCCGTTCGGCTCCTCAAAAGCTTCCGAGCTATCCGCGTCGAACACATCCCGAGGGACCAAAACGCTCACGCCGACGCCCTCGCCGGACTTGCTACGGCCTGCGCCGCTTCAGGACAACGCTCCATCTCCTTTAGCTCCATCGACAAACCGAGCTTCGAGCTTGAAGTACTCAGTCATGAGATATTAAATGTGGAGCTTGGACCGAGCTGGATGGATGAGATCATCGGCTACCTACGCGACGACACCCTACCACACGACAAGAAGGACGCCCACCGACTCCGCAACAAGGCCGCCCTCTTCTGGCTCAATCCGAATGGAAAGCTCTACCGACGGTCGTTCACCGGCCCCTATCTATTGGTTGCACACCCCCACCAGGTCCCCGGGATCATCGAGGAACTACACGCCGGCGACAGCGGTTGCCACTCCAGTGGACGCTCCATCGCTCACCGCAATTACCCAAGGGTACTGGTGGCCAACAATGAAGAAGGATTCTGAAGAATTTGTGAAGCGTTGCAAGAAGTGTCAAATGTTCGCTCCCATCATACATCAACCGGCTCGGGATCTCAGCCCTCTCACCAGCCCATGGCCCTTCTCCCAGTGGGGCATGGACATCGTCGGCAAGCTTCCCGTCGCTCCTGGAGGATTCAAGTTCCTCTTAACCGCCACCGACTATTTCTCCAAGTGGGTCGAGGCCGAACCATTGGTCACGGTTGAAGAGTCGGACATCATGCGCTTCGTGTGGAGAAACATAATTTCTCGCTTCGGTGTACCCTTCGCCATCTTAACCGACAACGGCAGCCAGTTCACCGGTCAAAAGTACCGAGCACTCCTGGATGAATTCGGCATCAAATGGGACACTTCCACTCCGTACTACCCCCAGGGCAACGGGCAAGCCGAAGCTGCAAACAAAGCAATCTCGTCAGGACTCAAGCGCCGGCTCGAGTCACGCCGGGGCAAATGGGCCGAAGAGCTCCCTCGGGTACTCTGGGGCTACGTACAACGCCTCGGCGATCTACTGGCCGAACCCCCTTCTCCCTGGCATTTGGAATGGAAGCTGTAATCCCCCTCCAGGTCGGGCTCCCGACGATCCGAACCGAAGACTTCGACGAGGAAGTTAATGATGAGAACATTGCTGCGGACCTCGATCTGGCCGAAGAAGAACGGGAGAATGCTAGGATCAAACTAGCTTCTTATCAGCAAGAGGTTGCCAAGGGCTACAACCGAAGCGTCCGCCTTCGGTCATTCAAGCCGGACGACCTTGTTTGGAAAAAGGTGGTGGACAAGTCCAAAAAGAGGAAGCTGATGCCTAATTGGGAGGGCCCCTTCCGAGTCCTAAAACACCTCGGCTCGGGAAACTACAAGCTAGAGAAGCTAGACGGCTCCCCAATCGCCAAGACCTGGAACGCCAATAACCTGAAAAAATTCTATGGGTAGACAGGCTTCGGCTTCTTCGGATTCATTTCTTCAAACAAATTTCGTTTCTTGTCAACATGCGATTAGAACCAAACTACTCTTGTAATGGCCTGATTTTACGACAGTTTTTTTTAATGAGAATCTCTTGTTTACCACTAGTCTAATCTTGTCACTTACTCTTCGTACTCGGTTCGCCGTTGCGTGAACCGTTTTATCCTGACTTCAGGGACTGTCCTCCGCGGGATATTCCTCGGACAGATCCTTCACCAAGTCACCACGGCCTCTTCGGTCGTTTCGGACTTTCGGACGCCGGCGATAAGGACACTCGGTATTAATCCCGAGCCCCTTACACCGACCCCCCCCCAATAAGTCACGCACTATTTAGATTCGCTACGTCCCGAAGTCATGGCCGACGCCATCCCCACTTCAGGACCCTAGCCCTAATCTAAATAGCAACGCCCCAATGAGTTGCTTCGGTTTACTCCCTTTGGCTCGGCGTCAGTTAAAACAAAGCAGGGGCATGCAAAATTCAAAAATTGCTAACTACTTTGCTTCGTTTTAGCTTACTCAATCCTATATTCTGCCTTACTTAGGTTTGAAATGAATTTTTGAGAAATTCCTCGGTAATGCTTCGGCTAAAATCTGTTGCTACTCCACAACATTTCAACAGAAGCAGGGGCATGAGGCTCCCTTCGGTGACAAGCGTAAAAACCATTCGAGCATCTCAGAAATAAACAAGGCGTTAAAGCGGATGAAACCATTCATTCAAAAGCAGTAAAGAGGATTGCAAGTTTAAAGCCCAACAATACTTCGGTTATCTGTTCGGTACCTACTTAGCAAAAAAAAAAAAAACAACATTTACAAACCCTGGAACGGCAAAATCCAAATGTTCGGAGCCGTCCAGCCGAATGTGAAACAAAAGAAGTCAAAATCCTAAGCATTGGGGGGCAAAGGGGTCTGGGCTCCATCATCGGTTGAGGCAACGGCAATAGGAGCGGTCTGGGTACCCTCCTCGGTCGAAGCAACAGCAACAGGAGCAATCTGAATACCTGCCTCGGGGTTTTGCACCTGCTCGCCCTCCTCTTCTTCTTCCTCGGGCGCTACAACCTCTTCGGGTGGCACCTCGGGAAGGACCCGGAGTTCGGAGTCGGCTGGGAGATCGAGTTTACTCAGAAGAGCTTCGTGACCAAACCGAAGTCCGTCCACGAAACGGTCCCTATAAAGCTCGGCCTCAATCTCCCGAACTTGCTTCTGGTATTCTACCCCGGCTGCGGCCCAACCGTCGTCATAACCCTTGTTCCTAGCAGCTCCAACCTCGGTAGCCCGGGTAACCCTCAAGGTGGTGGCATTTTCCAATTCCTTTTCAGCTCGGGCTTCGGCTGCCAACCTCTCCCTGTCGCACCTTTGGAAGTCTGCAAGATAAAGATCGCAGGCCTCCCGAGCCACCTTCAGGTCATCCTCCTTCTGCTCAAGTGCCTTCTTCAACTCATCAATCTCTCGCTCCTGGCCTTTGCATCGGTCATTTATGACCAAGGCCCGAGCACCAGCCTGCGAGCAGAAAACCGAAGAGGCATCACAAATATGGACTTAGCTGACAACAACAAAAGTCTAAGATAACAAACTTACAGTGAAGAGGGCCTGTGCTATCTCCGCGGTGATGTCCTCGGTCAACCCTTGGACAGCCCTGGCGTCCCTGGGAAGAATACAGCCTCGGAGCATCCCGTACGCTGTGCCGAGGTTTGACACGCTGTCCGCATGATGGATCTGGCGCCCAGCGAAGTGACAAAATTCCGGGGCCCAGGGGACCTCTGTTGCGGGGACCCAGGTCCCCCCATCAAGCCTCTCTGCAGACCCTCGGTCCTGCTCTTCAACCCTATCCTCCCCCTCGGTAATCCGAGAAGTTTCCTTCTCTTTACCTCGGCCGCTACCTTCTCCCTCGTGCCGAGTCCTCTTCGCCGGGGGCTCCCGCGGAGAAACAGGGGTCCCCCGAGGTCCCAGCACCAGGTGTACTGGTGGCCGAGCCTCGGCCTCGGCCCCTTGACGTCCGACGTCTGAGGTTTAGCACCTCCCGAGCTCCTTGTTCCGACATCTCGTCGCTCAGTCCGGTCCTCTCAGGCGTCTCTCGGTCGATAGCCTCTCTCACGATACCTAGAGGCTCGGAGCTGCTAGCCTCGGTGCCAGAAGTGCTTCCTCTGCCTCCTCTTCCCGCTGCTCCGCCTCCTCTTCGTCCACCTCCTCCTCTTCCCCCTCGTCCTGCCTTCGGCACCCCTTGTTTCCTCGGTTTCTTCTTTAAGTAACTGGTGTACGAGGGGACGTAACCGAGGAGCTGAGGAGCGTAACGGTTGGTGATTGGGATTGCGTAGGCGGCGTTTATCCGAGATCGGACGGCTCTCTCCCGAAGTTCCTGAACGGTGCCGTCGGCTGCAAAAGAGTCATCAAAACATGGAGAAATCAGTGCAAGTTTACAAGGAAACTCGTTTATTGAAATAAGCTCACTACCGAAGGGCAGTTTACCGACCAGGAACTCCAATCTCAAATGGGACCGTGGTGACTATGTCTATGGTCTCCCCGGGCCCGAACATGAAGTTCCCGGTAACCGAGACATAGATACCCGCCCACTCTTCGGAGTCCGGTAGGTGATCGATCAAGAACGTGTCGTTCCCTGATCTGCAGGAGAGGTAGTGTCGGTTGTGGCCCCGGTTAACCCCCAGAAGGTAAACACCGAAGAGCTCCTCAATACCAAACACCAGGTTAAACTGCCTCCTCAGCTCGATGATGCTGGTAATAATTCGGTAAGAATTCACCGTGAGCTGGGAGGAAGTAAGGTTGAGGGTCCGGAGCACCCGACGCACGAACTGGTGGAGGGGAAACTTGATGCCCCCCTCGCATATGGCCATCAGGGGAAAGATCAATTCTCCTGACCGATGCTGGAGCTTCTTTGGGTCGGTTTCTTCTAGCAACCGAACCTCAACATCAGGAGGGATGCTGTAGAGCCTCTTGAACTCGGCGTAAGCTGCGGGGTCCCCGGTGAAATATTTGTTCTTAAATGTACAGGGCCTCATCGGTCTTCGGCGTCCCTGAATCTCTTCGGGCGCATTTCCGAACGGCCCCGGCCCGTGGTCCGACGTGCTTGGGGCCTCCATCTCTCAGGGCTCAAGGGAAGTAATCTCGCGTGGGGCCCGATTAGGGTTGGCAGGCTCAATCTGATCAACCGGGATTCGGTAAAACCTCCCCCTCCAAAGCTCTTGAAAGATGGCTTCTACCAAGGGATCGTCAGAACCACTGGAGCTGTCCGAGGAGAGCTCAATGACCATTCGCCCCTGCCTAGGAAAAAAAAGAAAATGTGCAAAACCCGTTAGCTATATGCCTAGGGGGGAGCAAAGGGTCCTAGCGCTCGGGACGAGATGGTCATCAGTCTTCGGGATCTATGGGTCTCGGTCTTTTAAAGACTCTTCCCTCCTCGGAAAGGGTCCTCGGTGGACGGCAACTTTATCCACGAGTCCAAGGTTGAAGATAGGCCTCGGGAAGGATATAGGCCTCGGGAAGAATATAGGCCTCGGGAAGAACAAGAACAGCGGCGGCGGGCGTTAGCGCCGCCGCGCACCAGGCGACTTCGAATGGCGTCCCCGCCCTAATGCGCTCAGAAGGCGTTGAGAAATACGAAGAAAAGTACTAAAACTTGAAGATTAATTAACAAAGATCAACATACCCAAGTCTGGAGAGGAGATTTGCTGCCAAAGTGCTCGAAATCGCGATCCAAAGCTTGCAAAACACGGCGGCGGCGGTTCGACGGCGTCGGAAGGTTTCAGTAGCTTTCTCTCTCCAATTGGTCCGAATTTATAGTGGAGCGTACGAGGAGTCGCGCGGGAAACGAAGCGTCGCCAACCGAACCGCTGGATCGTCGACGCGTGTCATCATCAGACGGTCAGCAATCAGAGGTCTGAACCGAGGTCAGGCGCACCGCGTACCGAGCCATTCACGCTTCGACACGTGCCCCGAAAGGACGTTTCGTACCAATCAACTGACATTTCACGTGCCGAGGCCACGCATGATGTCACTCATTCCGGCGATGACTGACGCGTGGCTCCTAGGGCAGAAGTAGGCGATTCGGCTCTCCCAAGGGGCGCTCGGTTCTTCTCCAAAGCATTTCATCGGTTAAAAACCCAGTTTCGCTAGTCCATCAGAGGAGTCAACTCCCCGTAGACCAGTATGGCACTCCGGAAGTTGAGGGGCTATTGTAGGGCCCTCGGTTATCGGCTCGGTAACCGAGCTACCAACACTGAACCAGTGGCTAGGGTACGGGCCGAGGTCTTCTGACTAGCTCTCTTCGGGATGCACCTCGGTCGTTGCCCGGGCTTCGGCTGTTATCCACTTCGGAGCCTCGGTTCACTGCACGCTCCCATGCTTCCAAAGGCTTCCAGGCGGTAACGGTTTCTGTGAATGGGACCCATGCAGCTGACACAATCATTGAGATCTGTCCCATGTGCTCCGTAACCACCTCGGCCCCCTCGTCATATGTGACGTCACCCGAGGCGGTTACCCGAGCGTACTCGCCACGCGCTAGCGTGATGACCAAGCAAACCTAGGTCTATAAATATAAAGTGATACCCACCTGAGAAAGGTACGCAATACTATCCTAACCCTAGACCTAAACACCTTCCCTGAGATCTAACTTGATCGTCGGAGGGTCACTGGGCAACCAAAGCCCTAGTGACTTGTTGCAGGTCAGGCGACGGACGAGCGGAGCAGCGGAGGAAGGAACCTAACCAGACACCACAGTCAAGGTCCCGATTAATCGAACCCCTACATCTACCTCGATTCCTCTTTGAGTGATGAGAAATCCCAACATTTTTCCAGCCATTACCCCAAAAGTGCATTTTTGAGGATTAAGGCGCAGTTTGTAATTCCTAATCCTTTCAAAGAACTTTTGGAGTGCTTCATAGTGTCCTTCCCTTCCCTTTGATTTGACTATCATATCGTCGACATACACCTCGACCTCTTTGTGCATCATGTCGTGTAGTAGTGTTGCTGCCATCCTCTGGTAAGTGGCTCCAGCATTCTTTAACCCAAATGGCATCACTCAGTAGCAGTAGGTTCCCCAAGGCGTAGTGAAGGTGGTTTTCTCTCATCCTCAGGAGACATAAGGATTTGATTATACCCAGAAAATCCATCCATGAAGGATAGCAATGCATGGCCTGCGGTGTTGTCTACTAGCTCGTCTATGTGAGGTAATGGGAAGTCATCCTTGGGACTGGCTTTGTTGAGATCTCGGAAATCTACACAGACTCTGATTCCTCCAGTTTTCTTTGGTACGGGAACTATGTTAGCTACCCATTGTGGATATTCGGTGACTATGAGAAAACCGGCATTGATTTGTTTAGTGACTTCTTCTTTTATCTTTAAGACCCAATCAGGGCGCATATGTCTCAGTTTTTGTTTAACTGGTTTTGCATCAGGATGAAGGGGAATTTTATGCTGAACAATTTCAGAGTCTATTCCAGGCATGTCCTCGTAAGACCAAGCAAAAACATCTTTGTATTCTTTTAGCAAAAGGATTAGTTTTTCACTTTCTTGAGAGGATAGTGTTGCACAAATTTTAACCATTTTGGGCTCGTTTTCAGAGCCTATGTTTGCTGTGATTATTTCCTCAGAAAAAGGTTTAGCGTGCCTTTCTTCTTCTCTCTCGATGAATTCTAGAATTTCTTTTGGAATTTCTTCCTCAAAATTTGGTGTGTCGGAATCCATACAATTGATTATAGGCAAAGTGAAATACTCTAAATCTTCCTTCTCATTGCTAAGATTGTCAAAAGACATTTCAGAGTCAATTTCAAAGTAGATGTTATGCTTTGGTGCTTTGACCAGGTTTTCCTCACTAGACTTAGTAGTTTCAAAAGATGAAAAGCTTGACTCGGACTGAGTCGACTCGGAGTCGGAATTGGAATCGAAACTAAGATCAGAATTAGCACTTTTCATTTTGTATTTCAGAGTATGTTCCACGGTCCAGTTAGGGTAAGCCCCTTTTTTAGCATCCACAATCAGTTCGGAGCAGTCTTTTTCATCACCAAGGTTGATCATCAGCACTTCACTGTCACCTTGATTCGTACTTTCATCATTGTCACCCTACAAGTCTTGGAGGGCCATTTGATTTACTATTGCTGTTAACTCTTCCAATTGAGCTTCAATCTCTGCTTCGTCGCTGTTGTCGACTCTTCGTATGCCAACAAAGCCCCACCAATTACCAAAGCTATCCATGATGGGGTGGATCACCCTTATTTCATCGTTTGTGACCCCCTCATCAAAGAGTAGGTTCAGTGATATTTCATCTAGTGGGTCGTCGTCGACAGACTCTTCTTCCTTTGCCTCTTCAGTTTCGAGGCTATTGACCTCGTCTATTGGCCAGTAGTCGTCGGTAGGTGCATAGGGGTCATAAAAATAAATTGGGACCCTGCGATGCCCTTCTTCTTCAATTATGTCTTCTACTTCTTCTTCATAAACTGTTCTAGCGAACATGACATGGTTGTCTTCAATGATAGTCACCATAGGCTTTGGTTGATTTACCGGAGTGATGTGTTCAGAGGGGTTGAAATCCTCAGCAGCAGAGTGGAGCGGGCCAGACAGCTTGGTGACAACTTGAAAGTGCGAATCAAACGTGGATAGTGATGTAGTCATTTTTCCTGAAAGGATTTTGTTATAGTTAGATTGATTGATCTTACCTACTGTTTATTTGACTTAGAGAGATTCCTAAGGTTTAACCTGCAAAAGAAAACTTTACAACATACATATATACAATGGGTGTGAGGAAGAACTTTTTCAAGCAAATGCAAGTAGGTTCTTGTCTTAATTTGATAAGTTCTATGGCTTTCTAATACATGCAAGGTTTTGGTAGTCTCAGGGTGCTCCGTTGTCAAAGGGCACCAATCCTCTCACCAACCCATCATAGGCGATGATTGGGTGATTCCCTTTTTGATATACCACTAGGTACAAGTGACTGTGGAGTTTGCTGAAACCCCCAACATAGCCCGTGTCATGCCGGAATATCAGGTGAACTCAATGGGTTGCCCGCTTGATGCATATGATAGATGAATTAAACAAGTCACGTATTAGTCTTATGTTGAACTTTTTGGTTATGGCTCTCATGTCCCCAGCGGAGTCGCCAAAAACTGTAGTCACCTCCCAAATGGGGCATCGCCATACAGATTGATCACATTTGTTTGCTCGATTGGTTGCTTGCTTCATAAACCAAAATCATGGACATTCCCATGGCTAGGAACATCGCCACACGATAGCAGTTATCATCAAAACAGAGTCGCCACCCAGTTTATTAAAACTAGGAAAATAGATAGAGATTCTGGGTACGGGAGCCAAGAGTACAGTAAGGGGAAGGTGTTAGGCACCCCTCTCTGCCCAGCCGTGAGACTGGCCCATAGTTATTCAACATAAGACATGTAGATGCTTTGTTTAATTCTAAACACATAGTCTGTTTAATTAGGCCTTTAAACAGTAAGTAAAGTGAGCCAGTGCGATAAGTAAAGCATGCATCAGAAAGCAGAAAAGCAAACAAAGCTGTTCCAGGGTAATGGATCCCGCGACCGGTGAATGGATGTCACGGCCGAGGGATCCTCCTGGTTTGATATATCGACCGAGGGATCGAAGCCCTGGTCGATGTTCTTCCTCACACCAGACAGAAAATTTAGCAGATGATCAAAACGCTACGGTTAGTCATAAATGCAGTAAGTAAAACAAACCAGAGGCCGTTGGGCCTCACCACCTTGATCCCTCAGTTGCTTGATTGCTTCGGATTTGATTGTGATTGACTGATTGCCTCTTGGAAAACCCTAGGGTCAGGGTTTGAACTTCGGGGTTTGATCGTCGGATTGATAGCTGCCTTCGGGAGGTTAGGGCTTTTGAAGAGGGGGTTTGAGAGAGTATTTGGGCAGAATTTCGTGGCTTGAGAGAGTAATTTCACTTATGAATTTCGTGGTGCAAAGGCCTCTTTATATAGGCAATTGGTGACTCACTCCGGCCAATCAAATGGCACGATTGCAATGCAATTCGAACTCTTCGTTGTAATCTCTGAACGTAGCCCGAACGCATCGGGAAGGTAGTGTAGTTGGATCAAACGTCTGACAGAACGTTCCAGAGTCTGGAAAAAGGACGATCTGGCGGCCGAGCAACGGATCTGGCGGCCGAGTGATGGATGTCGCGGCCAAAGGATAGATCTTGCGGCCGAGGGATTGATCTCTCAGGGAGATTTTCTAGCAACAGGTTGCTCGGGTGAGGAAATGATGTTAAGGCCGTGAGATCAATGTCACGGCCGACAGATGGATTCTCCTAGGCTTCTGTATTTTCTGTCTGAAAGGCTGTATGGCTCTGGATGGGGTCCTCTAAGTGGCTCAAAGTTCTTACCGAAAGTCCTAAGGTTCTCGAGAAGGCAATCAGCAATCACTGTATCCATTTCATCATTGGGATGGTCCCCAAGGTGGGACTTGAAATAATCGTTAGGCCAAATTGGGGTGTCTACATAAGCCGCATAAGTTACACAAGAGATGTACCACATATCAAACATAAGGGGAATGTCTCTCGTATTCATGCCCAACATTGTTTAACTTAACAAAGTGTTCCATGTGTTCGTCTTTCGCATTGCATGTCAACACATACAATTTTCGCCCACCTATATTCATTATGTTCTCTAAGTTCTCGTTTTGGTGTCACTAGACTCACATTGAATCCAACAACCACTACAAAACCTTAAGTACACCACTAGCCTCGTCAAACCATTCGATTAAATACTCAAGCGAACCCAAAAACATCTGTGTCACACTCAAATGATTCTAAGGAAAAGGGATACCCAACGTATATGAACATGTCAATCTTATTTTGGCTACCAAACCTTATTGGTTTGGAATTAGGCTATGAAACCACCACCATTGGAAAGTAGGTTTTTGGTCATGAATTTTGATATAAAATTTGCCCAAAACGGAGTTCGGATGAAAAAGTTATGCCTGTTCGAAGTTTTCAAAAAATGCAGATTTTTCATTCCCTACCGGTAGGACACAATCTCATATTGGTAGGAGACCAGAATTTCACAAAAATGACACTACTGGATAGCGTTTATACCGGTAGGGCTAAAACTCCTACCGGTAGGACCTGGGTTTTCAGTGCACGATTTTCAGATTTCACAAGAACAATTCCAACAACGAAACCAACGATTTAGGGCACGATTCAAATACCAAATCAACACATAAACACATAATAGAAGTGAGAAATCTCTACCTTAAAGTCGAAGAACGAAACCCAAGCTCAATCAAGCAAGCCCTAGCTCTGAAAATCTTGAATCAACCGAATACTCCTCTCCGAGCTCAAACCCACGAATTTCAAAGCTCTAGAACACTTGAATGCAAAAATCTTGCGGCGGATCGAAGTGGGTTTGAAGTATTTTGGGGTGTTGGAATGTGAGAGCTTGAGAGAGAGAGAGAGAGAGCCGAGAGAGTAGAGAGAGTTCGGAAAGAGAGAGAGGGAGGGGTGGATTGTGTGGTTCTCACACCCACACCCACTCCTATATATACCCCATAATCTTTGCATTACACTAACGCCCCTCACCTCCAAGTTCTCGCACATTCGCCCCAAATCTCATATTCACACGATGTCTCACATTATCCCAATTTTCTAATTTTCATTTAAGCACCGAAATTATCAAATTTAAAACACGGGTCTCTACAGTAGCCCTTTCAAACTACCTGTGACTGTATATTAACTGCCATATGAACTGTGTGGTTTGTCCTGGGTGTGCACTGGTCATTCCAGAGCCCAGAGGGTTGAAAATAAGAGCTGTGGACTTAGGCTTACTGGCGCACGTGGGTCCCATTGTGGCGTACGCAGGTGAGGTTAGCATACAGTGACTTGCTTAGTGTATGCTGGTTTCTTCCTGCGCACGTCATTCCGGAACAGTGTCTTTCAGTGTGTTTAAAACTCCCACAGGAGTCTGTTTTCATCCTATACTAACTGTTTCAATAAAGCGAGCATGCCACTTATCACATCCTGCCACCATGTTACAATTTTAATCCCCTTAAACTGTTTCCCGCCCTTAACTGGTTAAAAAAAAGATTAATGAGAGAGAATCCAAATGTTTTACAAATGCCCGAGTAGAGACCGATCTCCAAATTGGGCGAGGGGGGTGCCTTAAAACCCTTCCCCTCTCATAATTTGGCTCCCAAACCTCAGATATCAAAGGTGACGATGGACCAGTCCAAACCTTTTCAAATCAAAACAAACGTAGCAAGCATTTCAAGTTCGATTCCTTGGGTGATTTACCGCAAAAATCCGAGTGGCGACTTTGAATTGAGCGTTTCGCCGCGCTTTTTCCAAAAAGGACGCACTCGACAAACCAGATTTTTAGAGGCGTGTGTCCACACTCAACAGGCTCCTTGCCAACATCACTAAGATATCATCTGTTCTCAAGCTCCATGCTTGAATGCTCAAAGTCTAACACTTTGAATGCTTGAAACTCTTCGAATGCCCAACCATTGTGTACTGGATGCTCAAGTTCTACACTTGAATGCTCAAGCCCTACGTTTGAATGCCCAACCACTGCGTACTGGATGCTCAAAGCCTGTACTTTGAATGCTCGGACTCTACCCTCCGAATGTTCGAGCTCTACGCTCTGAATGCTCAAGTCCTGAACTTGAAAGAAGCTCTACGCTTAAAACAAACACACACGAACGAGCCCGTGCACATAAACATCAATTGCATCACCATTGTCACATCGAGTCTACATCATATCTGTTCACATCTAACCATCATCATACATATACACATGTTTTGCATCTTTCTCTCACTCATGAAACAGGTCAATCCTGTAATCAACCGGTTCCGTGCCTCGGTTTTATTGATCGGTCTTGCGCCTCGATCCGTTGGCTCTATGCCAAAACTTATGGAAGATGGAAACTCTCCGTGCTCAGACCTTCAACCTTATGATTGATACTGGCTCTACGCCTCGGTTCTATCACTTCAACCTCCGCGCTCTGACTCCTCAGGCTCTTGCCTCATGACTGCAACCGGCTCCACGCCTCGATTCTCTACTCCAGTTACTGGTCTCGTTCCCCCAAATCTCAAAACCAGCATCCGATTGTCTCCAGCAGATGGTTTGGATTCCACTCCTTCAAGCTCATTCGCAAGGATAGGCTACTCTACCGAGCTCCCCTCAGTCAAAGTAAGGATGATCATGAAAAGTAAACGACTCACCCGTTGTGTATTGATCTACCCCAAAAATTCTGAAGATGCTCTCCGCAAAAATTTCCCCGGCAGCCCCGCGCTCCTTCAACTACTCTCCGCCAAAATCCTGGCATTACCCAGGTACGTTGCACTACGACTTTTAAAGCCCGAAGGTACGTCTTCCGTTCTCAACCCTCTGAACTTTTATTTTTCTTTATTGCCCCTGAACTTCGATTGGTCTGAATTTCCCTTATTTCACCATTGGTGACCCCCTCATCAAAGAGTAGGTTTAGCGACACTTCGTCTAGCGGATCATTGTCAACAGGCTCTTCTTCCTTTGCTCCCTCAACTTCAATGTTGTCCACTTCGTCTATTGGCCAATAGTCATCGGTAGGTGCATAAGGGTCATAGAAATAGATCGGGACCCTACGAAGTTCTTCTTCTTCAATTATTTCTTCCACCTCTTCATCGTTGACCGTTCTTGTGAACGTGATGTGATTATCTTCAGAGATAACTACCCCAGGCTTTGGTTGATCTGTTAGGGTGATGTACTTGGAGGGGTCAAAAACCTTGACAGAGGGACTGAATGGGCCAGATAGCTTGGTGATAGTTTGAAAGTGTGAATCGAACATGAACAGTGATGTAGCCATTTTTACCTGAAATTTTTTCCTTTAGTTAGATAGGTTAGCTTACCCCCTTTGATTTCAAAAGCCTCTAAAGCTATCCTGCAAAATAGAACTTTACAACACATATATACAATGGGTGTGAGGAAGAACTTTTACAAACGAATCCAAGTAGATTCATAGCCTGCAGGTTCCTATCTTATTTTGATAGGTTCTATGGCTCTTCTAATTACAGGTATGGTTTGGGTGGTCTCAAGGGTGCTCCGTTGTCAAAGGGCACCGGTCCTCTTACCAGCCCATCATAGGCGGCAATCGGTTGATCCCCTCTTTGATATACCACTAGGTACAAGTGACTATGGAGTTTGCGGAACCCCTAACATAGCCCGTGACATGCCGGGATATTAGGTGAACTCAACAAGGTTGCCCGCTCGATGCATATGATACAAGAATTGAATAAAGCAAGTATTAGTCTTATGTTGAATTTTCTGGTTATGGCTCTCAATTCCCCAGCAGAGTCGCCAAAAACTGTAGACACCTCCCAAACGGGGCATCGCCATACAGATTGATCATTGCTTGGTTGCTTTCCACTTCATAAACCAGAATCGTGGATATTCCCATGGCTAGGAACATCGCCACACGATAACGGTTATCATCAAAATAGAGTCGCCACCTAGTTTATAAAAACTAGGAAAAGAGATAGAGATTCCGGGTAGAGGAGCTAAAAGCACAATAAGGGGAAGGTGTTATCACTCCTCTTTGCCCAGTCGTGAGACTGGCCCATAATCATTCGACATACGATTAGTGCTTGCTTTATTTAATTCTAAACAAGAAATCTGTTTTTAGCTTTTAACAGTTGATAAGGTGAGCCAGGACAGTAATTGAAAGCATGTATCAAAATGGAAAACAAGTTGTCCCAGAGAATGGATCACGCGGCCGGTGAATAGATGTCACGGCCACAGAATCCTTCTGGATTAATGTATTGGCTGTGGGAACGATGTCCCAGCCGATGTTCTTCCTCACACCAGAACAAATAATTAATAGAAAATCAGAATGCTATGATTGAAGTATAAGAATATAAAAAAGGTCAAACCATAGGCCCCTGGGCCTCACCACCTTGATCCCTCAGTTGCTTGATTGCTTCGGATTGAAGGTGATTGACTGACTTCTTTCTCGAAACTCTAGGGTTAGGGTTTGTACTTCGGGGTTTGATTGCTCAGACTTCGGCTACCTTTGGGACTTTAGGGTTTTTGTAGAGAGAGTATGGGGGAGTATTTCTGCAGAGAATCGTGGCTAGAGAAAGTGGATTGTGTTCTTAATTTCGGAACCCTAAGGCCCCTTTATATAGGCATGGGGTGACTCACTCCAACCAATCACAATGCACGATTCAAATTGGAAGTGTAGGGCAACTTCTAACTCTGCATGGTAATCTCTTTACGTAGCCCGAAAGAATCGGAAAATGGCTGCTAGGGTTTTGAGCACGGATCAAACGATTGACAGAACATTCTAGAATCTGGAAAAAGGACGATCTGGTGGCCGAGGGAAAGATCTGGCAGCCGAAGAATGGTTCTCATGGGCGAGGAATCAATCTCTCAGGGAGATTTTCTAACAACACGTTTCATGGGTGAAAGAATGAAGTGGAGGCTGTGAGATCAATCTTACGGCCAACAGATGTATTTTTCTAGGATGCTGTATTTCTGTCTGAAAGGCTATATGGCTCTGAATTGGGTCCTCTAAGTGGCTAAAAGTACTCACCAAAAGTCCTAAAGTTTACAAGAAGTCAATCACCAATCACTGTATCCATTCATCATCGGGATGGTCCTCAAGGTGGGACTTGAAATAATCGTTAGGCCAAATTGGGGAGTCTACAAACTTCAAAAACGAACAGAACAAATTACAATGTGATTACTACTACTACGAACTACTCTTAACTACTTCGAACTAAGTCTAAGTTCCTAAATTACTGCCTAATGGACAAACCAAGCATAGCATAGCTATTTGTTTGATGATTTGTCTGGGGGTTTTTCCTTCTTTCATTTCTTCTATTTATAAGTAAAATCTTGGGGTCTTCTCGACAGCTTCCATTCTCCCACTTAGCTGCCTTCGAAGTCACTCCAATGTTTGAATTCGAACTTTCCCTCCATGGCTATTGCTTGTAACCGCCCGTAGCGGCTCAGTTCATCCCTTATCTCACTTCCCTCAACTGCATCATGCCCGTAGTGGGTAGTTTAAGTCCAAAATTCAATCTCTTTGACCATGTCAAACGTGCATAACCGCTCTTGTTTGAATGGGACAGTTCGCGCCCATGGGCTTCGAACTGTATGCTCCTTCTGATTCTTTGTTTGAGTGACACCTGGAAATGTTCATTCTTTTTCATGAAACGACACTGAATTAATCAGAACGTCATCGTTCTTTTAACTATGTGATTCTATACGTTTCAATCCATTTGTGTTTCATTTTTTTCAATGCAAGTGGCCACATGTCATCTTTTAATTGGGCCAATAAATTCTCATGCAAACATACCCACCGCATTAACACTCTGTTTAAAAGATTTAAACAAGTGTTAATGTTCTCACCTCTTCGACTTCCTCCTATTTCCAAGGAAAAGAGGGAAGTGGGAGTGGCTCATGCACAACCGTTTATATGCTTGTATTTGGACTATGAATAGTTTTATTCTTTTGTCTATAAATTACCCCCTCAAGGCGTAATTAATTCATACTCCAAACATATTTTCAAAATCAAACTCACACTTCTCAATGGCCCAATTCTCTGATCTTGATCAAGCCTTCGAAAGCATGTCTGTTCGAGAAGTTTCAATTTCCCCCGCTTTGAAAAAAATCTCCACTGACCATATTTCTGGCAAAATCGTTCATGAATGCTCTTACCCTTCTTCCTCATCCTCCTCTCCTAAATTTCTTATTGGAGTTGATGAGGATAATGTTGTTACCAATAACTGGGATCAACATGTTTCTACTCACTCTGATTCTCCCACCTCCAATTGGAAGATCGAGCATTTGAATTCCCCTTCCGATAGGGTCCTGATGGTACTGGACTATCCACCTGTTTGAACATTCTTCCATCATCAGCGTTCACTAACTATGAGCCGTTATTATGCTGCTAGCGTAATGGAGTCTCCTCATTTGAGCCTCCTAGATTCTCTTCTATCTTCTTCCCTTCGTCCACCCCTTTACAGAGTTAAAGAGAAAGAAGCTTCTGGCTTTGCTAATTACTGTGATCTTTGAGATAAGGCCAAGACTCAATATTGCCATTGGATGGACGAGGTTCGAAGGCCTCGCTATTCAGACTGCTTTGATAAGGACCCTTATACTCTTCACCCTCTTCCAGAAGAACCTGATTGGTTCGAAGAGCTAGCTAATCTAAGGTTTGACCCCCTCTCTCTTATTCCAGGGTTGGCCGTTCTGTTTATCCTGCTTTTGATTCTCAGAAAGCCAAGGAACTATTGGCTGCTTTTGCTTTTCTTGATGTCAACATTCTGGAAGAGCATGTGCCCTACATAAATTTTGTATGGGTTTGTGAAACTCTTCAATTCTCCTCTGGCCCACTTCCAGCGGCTCATATCCATGCTTTCCTTGATCATCTGCCCACCATTAAAATGTGGCTAAAACAAAACATAGCTGCCCATGGGTTCAATCAATACCTCCACGATTATGAACTCATGCATCACAAATTGTCTGAGCTTCATGCCAGGGTGTTGGCGCTTGAAGACTATTCCTTCGAACTTCCTGCTACGGCCTCCAAATATCTTCGAAAGAAGCACAACAGGCTTTCGAAGAAGTTTCCAACCAAGAAGGCTAACTTCAAAAGGAGGGCCCAACAAATGGTCCTGCAATTCAGGCCTCTTCTTGCAAAAAAGATCCAGCTGGAGAAAGAGGCTAACACCAGTAAGATGGAACTTGAATTCCTTTCCTATGCCTGGGAAAGGTTTCATGACTCGGTGACTTGGAGCTTTCCCCATTACTTCAAGATTGTGTCAACCCTGCCAAAGGCTTCCAATGCTCCCACTGCTTAGTTTTGTTTTGTTTATTTCGTAGGACTTTGCTTACTCTTAGCATATGATTTCCCTTTCAGTAATTTCCTTTGTAACTTAGGATTTCCCTTTTTATGTAAGAAAAGTTATTATAATAGTATTTCCCTTTATTGCATTTTATTCTGTCTCTTAACATTCCAATTAGCAATCAAGGGCTTCGAAGTACAAAATACTTAACAAGAAAGAAAAAGAACACAAAAAGGTGCTTAAATCATTTTCCATTTGTTAATTTGAAGCACATACTGGTAAATTATAAATATTCTTAATTTTTGGGCCCAATTAATTTCATACAAATTATCTAAGCCCAATTCAAATTTAAAATCGGGGTCCAATATCCGTCAACACGTGTCATAGTTGAGAGAATTCAAATTCCACTCACTTCTTGACCCTGAACATATTTAAACTTGGGGAAATTCGAATCCCTCTTTACTCTCTCCGAATTCTGCTGAAGTTCACGCACAAATCTTGACATCATCGTCTCTATTCTTCCTGTAACTTCAATGGTGTCTTAAATTCCCGTGATTGAGAACATCGGACAATCCTCTTACACTCTTCAACGTCTAATCACTGAAGAACTCGCGAAAGCCCAAGACCATTTGGGTGGTCTTTCAGATGCTATCCTTGTTCCTGATCCTCAATCATCAGAGACCCCTATCTTAGGGCCTGCGTTCGACGAACTTCCTTTAGCCTTTACAGTCCATTACCCAATCTTTGAAGAGTGCAAAATCCTTCTAGATAACGATGATTTAGATTGGGTTCATTGGCCAAGAAAGGATTTTGTTTGCTGGCCTGTATTCGATGCCAATTGGTGCCAGTGGACAACGCGCATGTTTGCTCAGAAAAATGAGCATTTAGAGAAAGTTGGTCTTAAAGACCTCCTACGCCTGCTTTGAAATGGTATCCCTCCAAACCCTAGCATTATTCTTGTAGCCCTAGCTTTCTGGGATCCTTCATTTAATTACTTTCGTTTTAAATGTGGGATGATGGCTCCCACTGTGTTCGATATCTCTCATCTTTTAGGGCTTATTCCCTATGTCCCTTTATTTGACATTTCTGCTACTTCTTCTATATCTTTCCCATTTCCAGACCTAATTCTTGAGAACTCTTTTTACACCAGATTTCTTACTACTGAAATGAGAAAAACTGGTGATGTTTCTAATAGAGAATTCTTTTCGTATCTTCTTTACACCTTGTGTAGGTACGTTCTCTGTCATGGGAGCAAAAAGGTGATGTCAGAAATGATTCCTTTGGCCCAACGCTTCTATGAGGGCAAGCCATTTGATTTTGCTTCCAATTTCCTAGGCCATGTATACAAAGTTGGTCAGAGTGCCAAGGAAAACCTATTTCGAATCAGTCTTTTGGGGGACCAATTTGGTTCTTCCAACTATGGCTTTTGGCTTATTTTCCAAAATTTCCAACTTCCAACCCTCAACATGTTCGCATTTATGGTGACAAATTTGTCAACCTTGTCTCAGAACCCTTTCTTTGGTTGAATACCTATGCTTCTTTTCAATCATTCCAGAAGAAAGGGATGCAATTAAATTTTATCCCTTTTATGATGTTAGCATTGGCCCTGTCTGGTTACGAAATATCATGACCAATAAAGGGAATCCTTCTGTTTCTGAAGCTTGGGAAAGTTTTCTGATAAGTAGGGAAATTCATGTTGGAGTCCATTACTAGACTTTGAACAAATACCATGTGGAAACTTACTGCCCTGCCCAATTTGCTAGGCAATTTGGCATGGTTCAAGCAATTCCTCTTCCTTATGTAGGCACCTCCAACATTCTCATTTACAAACGTCTCAAACATGGCCAAGATAACACTAAGAACTACAATCTTGTGGTTGGGAACGCCAAGAGAAGGTTTGTTCCTCAAGACTTCAATGTTAATCCTTCAACCACTCTCAAATTTACTCAGTGGTGGCACAATTCGATGACCCTTTATGCTGGTACTCCTCTTGCCAAAAAATTTCTGAAGCATATAAATGCCCTTCCCTCCATCCCCAAAAATATAGCTCCTGAAGGTTCTCAGACTATTTTTGACGATGGTTTTGGGGAATATGATCAAAGTGAGGGGGGAAAAGAGGTTGAACAACCAGAACCTGTTGCTGCTATCCCACTTTGAGCAGTTCCTCCACCCATCACTTATAAGAAGAAAAAGCAAACCAGAGCCTTAGTGACGATTCCAGAAGGTATAATTCTTTCGACTATCAAAATTCTGAATAAGCTTTCTTTTGTCAACTAACCTTTCTCTTTTATTGTCCAGTTCCTATGTCACCTCCTAAAGCTACCAACGTGCTTAGAAAGTGGAAAAAAAAGTGCAAGAAACCTCCCCTCGGCTTATTTCGAAGCCAGGTTTCCTTCTTCTCCTTTCTTACTTTGCTATTGCTAGCTTGGTATAATAAGCTCTTATTTGAGGTTTCTCTATAGTCTCTACAGAACAAAGAAAATCTTCTCTAGCCCCAAAAAGAAGGAAAGCCTTCATTTCTAACTCAAATGATGAAACTGTTGAACGTCATGGAACTGGCCCACTACAACAAATAAGTCCTTTCATAGCGTGCCAAAAACGCTATAGAATGATATACATAGCATTCCGAAGAACGCCTTATTAGCCGTTGCAATTAAAAGTCCTTTCTTTCAATAGCGTTCATTGTCCGCTATTGTTAACATATTCCACAGCGAGCAAAGCACGCTATGGAATCATATAGACAACGTTCAGAGGAACGCTGTATTTGCCCATGCTATTAAAAGGTCCAGACTTTCCATAGCGTTTTTCGACCGCTGTTATTGACATACCTTCCATAGCAGTCTTAGCACGCTATATTTGGCTTACTTTCCTTAGCATTTTCGACATGTTGTGTTCAATATATACTTTTAATAGTATTTTTTGCACGCTTTGTTTGAGACCATAACATTTAATAAGCACTAATATAGGTTACATGCTGCAATCTATCCTGAATACTCTCAATAACATTGGATCATTGATATGATTCCAACTAAGCTCATAGAAAAAGAACTGGATAATCTAATTAATACCCATCAGTAGCAATGTAGAGACCCGGAAAATCTTTAATTATTGTAATGTTTATTAAATGTCTAATTGGGAAAAATGTGGATTATTTGTTGGTTAATTAGATTGGGGATTGAAGTGATAGAATGGAAACATGAGGGAGTGTGTGTGTGATAAAAAGATATGGGAGTATATATATGGGGTGTGTGTATGTAGGAGATAAAAATATCTCCCAATCTCCCTCTCTCATCCGTTCTCTCTCTCTCTCTACCGGATTCTCTCTCTCTCTCCTCCTCTCACTCCAAACTCCACTCAATCTCTCAAGAACTTCAAGAATCAACAACCCTTCGGCCTTCCATTCGCGTTCTTGAGCTCGGAAATCTTTGGGTCAAGCTTGGATCGAAGTTTTGAAGTTCAAAGAGGCTAGGGCTCGTTCAAATCTTGTAGATCTTGGCTATCGTCGCGAGGTAGGGACTTCTTTACCTCTTTTATGTGTTTATATGTTGATTTGGTGTAAGAATCGAGCCTTGATCGTCCCCCTTTGTTCATTTGGAAAGCTGTCGAAATCTGCAGAAATGGCCCAAAAACGCGTAGGGATTCCCCAAAACTTGGGGGATCGATCCCCCTTTTTGTTTCTGGACCAGCAAACCCAGGGATTGATCCCTGGTGATGGGGGGATTGATCCCTCCCCTCTCTGGAATTTCTGCTCGTCTTCTCGGTTTCAGCCCAACTTTAAACGGCCATAACTTTCTCGTCCGACGTCCGATTCATGTAAACTTGGTACCGATTCGAAGGTCCTGAAGTTAGCTTTCCATTGCCACCAAAATCACTATAATACTCTGAGTATACAAAAAGTTATGACCATTAGAGTGAGGGTGTGTCGGCCTCCCAACATCCATTGGCTACCCCTAAGATCCTTGTTCCATCGTTTTGACTCCCTATGATTAGTGGATTCTATTCTTGACCTGTCGGCCTTCTATTAATAAGGATTGAACAATAGTTTACTTGGTTTAAGTGTCAATAAGATGCAATTGTGACTGATTGATGACTTATGAACGTTTATGGCATGTTTTGTGATATAGTTGGCATGTTGAAACATATCTCATGTATGAATGTGGTCTTGCCTCATGAATCGAGTGGGGAAATGGTTATTGTGTGTCGGGAGTCGATTTAAGAAGTCTCGTAATGCAAGGGGTGGTAATATGAAGACTTAGACGGTCCCGTAAAGCAAGGGGTGGTAATACGGTGACCTGTGTTGTTAGGAATCACCGTGACGCAAGGGGTGGTAACACGGTAATCCTCGTGGTGTTATACGGTAACGCAAAAGGTGGAAATACCGAAGGAGGGGATGTTGGCGATGGTGAGTCGTATCGAGGTTATTTGAGTCGTTTGACATTGAGTGAACTTGGTGACATTTTAAGCTATAGCCATGTGATAGAATGATCATGTTGAACGTTGGTAATACCCTTAAATCACTTATTTTCCATCGTTTGAGCTGTACAAGCTCTTGTTTCACTTGCACATTTCATCATGTTTACATATAGAATTGGTAAAGGTTTTTCTACTGGGCTAGTGTAGCTCAACCTAATCTTTCTTTTCAGGACAAAATGCTGGACAATAGCTCGCACGCTATGTGTGCTTGGATATGAAAGACTTTTTGAAAGTTAATCTCACGTAGTTACTTAGCATCTTTGTATTAACTTTATTTTGACAGAGATGAAATTGTAACTCATTATCTCAATCCTTTTGACTAAACGTTTGTAATATTCTAAACAGGATAGTACTTGCATTTATGTATTTTCAGGGCCGAAGTGCCAAAGTTGTAAATCTTTGATCGTGGGGATTTGATTTGTAATTTAAGACAGGTGGGAACTCTTTTGGGTAATATGTATGATATGGAAGCTCTTTATTTAAAATGTATTACTTAACTATGTTGAAAATCGAGGGCGTGACAAGCAATATAGTCACAACATTCCATACAAAACCAAAAAGAAAATTGTACTTCATCAACATCAGGTACTATACATGTTAACTTTAAAATGAAGGAAATTCAATTGACTTCAGGCCCACCCTTAAACATATATACCCCAAAAGTGGACTACAAGGCTTGACGGTGAGAAGACAGTAAATGTGTCAAGGAAAAGGCTTGAACAATGCCCGGCCGAGGGTATTGTCTTCCATCCCAGAGTCGACCTACACGTACAAGATGAAAACGTTTCAATTTGAATGAACAAATTTCAAACCAATCAATTTTATAGGCAGAGAAACTGAATGTATTCCTTCTCGATATGTGGATGTAATAAAAAATAAATTACCCTCGTGTAGAGTCCATAATAACTTTGTCAGCCAAGCAATAGTAGTTCCAACAGATTCTTCAACATAAACCATGTCACTCACTACTCCACAAAAATAATTCAGGTTTCTTTACAACATCCACCCAAACTACCATTGCGCTAGGACAGATAAGTACATGACCACGAGTATGTGCATCACTAAAAGACCAACATCCACTTGTTGCATTTAGGGTTATTGTTAACGCTCTTTATCTACAAGGCACCACACACACACAATATACTGGAAAAAAAAAACAAGGCAACACACACACACACAAAACAATGTAAGTGAAGTCACATACTTTTTGGATCAGTGAAGAAAAATAGCATATCACATGGAGGCACACTTGGAATGTCACGACCCGCCTTTTATTAGAAATAACCTCTAAAATACACTGTTTTTTTTCTACACTTCCAGGCCCCGTTCTCTCAATCTACAAATTTACATTCCCAAAATAAAATAAAAGCTTACATGCCTCGAAGACCTTACAAACAAAGATGTACAAGTATCCGATTAAGTTCTAAAAAAAAGAACTAGAACATGTCCATGATTCTTAAGCCTTCGGATCCATCTCGAAACCTGAAAAATTTGGGTTGCAACAACATGAGCCACAGCTCGTGCAGGAAATACGCTAAATGAAAAGATATGAACATGCAAAGCTTGATACACAAAACATACTCTTTTTATATATATAAGTATTGAAAAGTTTTTCATGCTTTCTTTCATCCAATATTCTAAATGAAGTTATTAATTCTCCCAATTCAAAGCCAAGTTCAAAGTAACAAAAATAATTCATGCATTATACCAAGTGTTTCCAATTTCTCTTTCCCTTCAAATGCTCAAAAGAAATGTCATTAAACCACAAACTCAAATCAAGTCCTGAATAAAGGAAATTACCCATAAAAGTCGATACGGAAAATAACAAAGCTCATAATAGAATAGCCAACCAAAACGAATATCAAATTTACTCAACCCGAGACGTAAAATTATATGAGTTGCTCACCGATACAACCAACCAACAACCGTACTAGACGTCTCTAGCACAAGCACTTTACGGGCTACTAACCCGAAGGACGAAGCAACCTACCCCGCGCGGGTTTACGGACTTTCACCGACGGAGTCTTAATTGACCCAAGTAGGTTTACGGACTTTCACCGACGGCGTCACAATTGACCCAGTGCGTTTATGGACTTTCACCGACGGCGTCACAATTGACCCGAGTTCTCCGGTGAGCCAACTCAAAATCACTAAACTATTATATTCCAGAATATCTCAAATACTTGGCATTAAAGCCCAAATCAACTAAAATTCCTCGAATACCCATCCAAAGTCATCAAAATAGCCAGTATGGAATAAATTCAATATAGTCTACACAAAATCTACCAAGTATCCAAACCACATATCAAAAAAATACCATTCCTCGTGTTTACTGAATGCAAAAGGAAAATTATACTCTGAATATAAATATGCCCATATAAGTTACGTTCATTTCCTCAAGCACATAGTGTGCATAAACCAGCTCATATTCTCGTGTCACTTAAACTTCATGATTTTGATCACTTAGAAGGTGAACCCACTACTAATGAAGACTAAATATGCCAAAAGCAGTAAAATATCAATCCTAACCATGAATAGCAACAAAATCCCTCACAAAAATCGTGTATAGCACAAAATTCCGAACATATAAATTAGGGCTTGGCTCATAATTTGATTACTCAACCATAAACTCGAATTTAGTGCACACCAAGGCATATACACACCCATATTTAATCATTTAGCATAAATCCTACCTCAAAGAGAGAAATCCCCAAATTGATGAAATCCCGAATTTTGACCGATTGAGATTTTGTTGGAACCAATACGTAGCCCTCTCCTTGTAGATCGCGTTTCCTCTTCGTCTTTTTCCGAGATTCACAAGCATTGGCCTTCAATTTTGTGTTTGAACCATGAGGGTTTGAGAGAGAGAGAGAACAGAGACAGAAGGCGCAGGAAAAAGGAAAAAAGAAGAAAGTGAGGAATCGGGTCTCTCTGATCCCATTTCTGATTTTTAAGTGTAGTTATTACACTACACCCCCTCGACTACCTTAAGCACTTCCTCAAGTCCTAGAATTTAATATGTAGCTACACTAATACCCCATGAGCTATAGAAATAAATAGTAACTACTCATAAAAGTTACCCACCGCGGATCCCCAAACATTCTCATCCTATGGCCCACGAACTCGGGCCCGCACGACCAAACATACATCTACATATATAAAATAAAATTCTTTGCGCATAAATTTATCTAATTATAATTCCACGTAACGACATCACCAATAAATAAATTAAAATTAGGGACGAGTCTCTACAATCTCCCCACCTTAAGGAATTTCGTCCCCGAAATTCACCACGCACCTCAAGAAGAAAACAAGCTGGATACTTCAAATGTACTTCAGATTCCAACTCCCATATAGCTTCTTTGACTCCAAGACAATGCCGCATCACCTTGAGAAAAGAAATGTTATGCTCACGCAAGACTCACATTCGATTGTCTAGAATTTTCACTAGTCACTCTTTGGAAAAGTTGTCATCCTCAATCTCTAGTTCTAAACGTCAAGAGTTGTCTCCCTCAATTTGCGTAGTTCTTGTGGTGACTTCAGGCGGTAATCATTCGTCGTCAAATTGAAGTAACCTTCTTGGTAGTCTCTCGCACTAAGTTTGGCCCTTAACCGTTGTCTTCCCAATCTGACCAACAAATCAGTAATCTCCATAGAAGCTCTCACATGGTGCCATCCCGATGCTCAATTGATAACTGTTATCGCAGGCGAACTCTACTAATGGCGAGTAATCCTTCCAAGAATTTGAAATAAAAAAAAAGACTAACACACAAGCTCATAGCACATAAGTCCAACAGCAACACTACAAATCTATCCCAGGTTCGACACAACTATTGATATGACACTCCAATGATGTGCAAATTTCAATTCAAGCAAGATTTACATCAGGAAGGTTGGGCCATCAGAATCAAAGGATCAAATCAAGGCAAATAGCCGAAGTGGTAACTAAGCTAGATATCAAATTTGAAGTCACGTCGGCCAAACGCACCACAAATCAAACATCCAAACTTCGTTACCCGAAAAAGCTCAAGTGTACAAAGAGATTATAAGATACCGGCCATTGGAATGAACAAGTCAAAATTCAAAGAAGTCTAAGCAATGATCTCCATATACCAGCTCTTGAACATCCAAAGGATTTGAATAGGAATGATTAACCATAATCTTTCTATAGCTTCACAAGTCCAAGAAAAGGAAATTTTTTTTTTTTCAACAAATGAAATGCTCTAGCATAGGAGACGAGCACAAGGTAAACTAAATGTTTGAGCCAAAGAGATATAATACGGTAAGGCAGAACCAAGACAATTAAAAAGATACAAGGCCAGACTAACAACGGTCAACGCTCCAAACAAGTTGTATCTGAACAAAGAAATGGCATTATATTTTGACACCAGGGAAAGCAACAATAGCAACAAAATCTGAACATGATAGCATCATATTTTTTTTTTTGGAATTATTGAATATGGCACGATCAAATTGGACTCGAATAGGTCAAATTGGACTCGAATAGGTAGCAGTGACAATATTAGAACTTGAGTGAGGTTGCCAACAGCGAACACCAACAACTTTAACAGAAAAGCCAAGATTGACTAACGAAATTGATACCAAGTGTTGCAACATCAACAGAAGAACCAAAGTGACAGAGCAAGAAGTATATGCCAGCACTAGAGCCATCAACAATAGTAACAGACACACCATAGACGATCAATAGCAAGGATTCAAATAGCACAAGATAATACTAGGAATGGCATTGTGGTAGCCAATCTAGATAACGAGAACTAAAACAGGTCAAGGATACAAAGACCTCAGACCAATGGAAGCAGATTAAGACACAAACTGAGACAAGAATCAACTGAGCCGAGGAAGAAGAAATATTGCAAGGGTTAAGACTTAGGATGTCAAAATTATCAAACAGGTCACCTAGCATCTAAACACATATCATCCTAATATGTATTTTCATTTAGCACATAGTTAAAATACACATGTCATTTACTTAACACATAACTTTACCAATGTTATTAACTTACACATAAACACCCAATCACAAAAACACTTTCATCTAGAAAGCAACGCTACAATCAAAGTAAAGTACCCATGGCCCTATGGTATTCTAACCTAGAGCTCCAAGCACATAGCCCAAAAACACAATTTAACAATAAGCACATACCGCATCTAACTTAATGAAAGGAGGCGCCCAAATGAGACTAAATCTCTTCCCACGGTTCCTAGGTATTCAAACCTATAGCTCTGATACCATTATGTCACGACCCGCCTTTTATTAGAAATAACCTCTAAAATACACTGTTTTTTTTCTACACTTCCAGGCCCCGTTCTCTCAATCTACAAATTTACATTCCCAAAATAAAATAAAAGCTTACATGCCTCGAAGACCTTACAAACAAAGTCGATACGGAAAATAACAAAGCTCATAATAGAATAGCCAACCAAAACGAATATCAAATTTACTCAACCCGAGACGTAAAATTATATGAGTTGCTCACCGATACAACCAACCAACAACCGTACTAGACGTCTCTAGCACAAGCACTTTACGGGCTACTAACCCGAAGGACGAAGCAACCTACCCCGCGCGGGTTTACGGACTTTCACCGACGGAGTCTTAATTGACCCAAGTAGGTTTACGGACTTTCACCGACGGCGTCACAATTGACCCAGTGCGTTTACGGACTTTCACCGACGGCGTCACAATTGACCCGAGTTCTCCGGTGACCCAACTCAAAATCACTAAACTATTATATTCCAAAATATCTCAAATACTTGGCATTAAAGCCCAAATCAACTAAAATTCCTCGAATACCCATCCAAAGTCATCAAAATAGCCAATTGTAGACACCCCAATCTGGGTCTCCTAATCGTTTTACTTTATTTTACGATTTTCTTGTTTCCCCGATGATGAAATCGGATCAAACAGAGCTTGGATCGGGAATGGATTAGGCTTGGAACGCTTAGAAACCTTGCTTGAGCCCTCTTGAACCCTTCTGAACCTTCAGTCAAACCCCCATAACCAGAGTTGACCCTCGCGTGAGCCTTTGTGTCCCTCGTGCGACATTTAGCTTGCCACGTGTAGTCAAAGTCAAACTGTTGACTCTTGACCCTCGCGCGACACTCCCGAACCCTCGCGCAATGGTTTGCTTCTGTCCCTATCACAGAATCCAGCTGGACTTGTGATGATTGCTTGGCACATGGGTTCCCATGGGCTGGAACCCCGTTCTCCTCAGCTGAATGGCGTGCTGGCAGGTTCTAACCCCATGCAAACTCCCAACCACTCTCACAACTTGTTGGCTAGCCTCACAACCAAGTTGTGACCAGCCTTAGTGGCTGGTCCTAAGGTCTTGTTTGGCCCCTAACTAAGCCTAACATTCCCCCTATAAATACCCCCATTGGTCTTCCATGTTAAGGGTTCCAAAAAATTGCTTAAGGAATTCATTAGTCATTCCACAAGCTCTACACTAGCTAGCACAAAGTTCCTAACCCTCAAACCACTTCCTAAACTTCTGAACTTAGTGTGTTCATGCACTCTTGGTAGCAAGGTCACACCAATCAATCTCATCTACTCCCAAACCCTTTCCAAGCAAAGGTATAATGTTTAAGCTGTTTCTGTTTTGATCCCTGAGGGGGGCTGACAGGACCAAGGCTGGTAATCAATACCATGTCCTGGTCCTAAAGCCAGCAAAGTTGCAAGAATTCGTGGCAGCTACACCCTCGCGCGACGGTCCCCTATGCTCGCGCGACACTTGTGTCAGCAAGAGAATGGACTTCGTGGGGAAGGGAAGCTAGCCCTTTCCTGTTTTGCAGTGTTTTTATGCCTATTGTACTTTACTTCGATTTTTAGATCACTGTGATGCATGCAAAAACAAAATACAGTAGCTATTTTATTCGCTCTAAATAGTTTGGAATGCCTTTGGGATCCCCTGAAGCTGTCTCAGGACCCAAAACATGCAAAGCAATTCCTGGAAGTCCAGTCAGGAGTGTCGCGCGAGACTCAGTGTCTGTCGCGCGACAGTCCTGTGATTTCCATGAATAGCCCTTGCATGGGCAACTAGGCCCTTGGCCTCTGTTTTGATACCCCCACTGTTTAGGGGTTGTGTTTCATTTCATTTGGCTCCTTCTTGGGGTATTGTATAATAATTAGTATTTTACAGTCTTCTTATAAACTGCTTGGTTTGCTTCCTGGGTGTGCGCTGGTCCTTCCAGAGCCCAGAAGGGGATGATTTTGGGACTGTGGTGAGATGACAATGCTCGCGCGAGTGTCAGTATGTCTCGCGCGATGGTTGACTTGCATACAGGTCTGTTCAGGCATGCAAGTTGGTCATCGTGCAGGACAAGTCTACCCCGAGCCTGGTTTTGGCATCTGATCGCTGTCTCAAGTTCATTCCGTTTATTATTCATCATGCTATTCATCCATGTCATTATTTGATCACATCCTGCAAATTGTTACGGTTTTAATCCCCGATTAACTGTTCCCCCGCCCTAATTGGCTAAAATTAATTAGAAGAAGAAGAAT
Source organism: Rhododendron griersonianum (assembly GCA_018127125.1). NCBI lineage: Eukaryota > Viridiplantae > Streptophyta > Magnoliopsida > Ericales > Ericaceae > Rhododendron > Rhododendron griersonianum. The sequence goes on along the minus strand of CM030798.1, from coordinate 5,735,567 downwards.
CATAAAGGTTTTCATAAAAATGCCTAAGTAGAGACCGATCTCCGGATTGGGCGAGAGGGGTGCCTTAAAACCCTTCCCCTCTCGTAACCTGGCTCCCGAACCCAGATATGGTTATGACGGACTGGTTTCCTTCACTTTTTCAAATAAAGCGCGGCAGGTGCTTCGAAATACGGTTCCTTGAGTGTCGGACCTTCAAAACTCAAGTGGCGACTCTGTATTTTTTAGCGCTCGCCACCGGCGCTCGCGCTCCCTCGATTTTTCAAAAAGGGCCACAATGGCGAAAGGAACGGAATCCTTTTTCCAAGGGCACGCCGCCCACACCAATATGGAATAAATTCAATATAGTCTACACAAAATCTACCAAGTATCCAAACCACATATCAAAAAAATACCATTCCTCGTGTTTACTGAATGCAAAAGGAAAATTATACTCTGAATATAAATATGCCCATATAAGTTACGTTCATTTCATCAAGCACATAGTGTGCATAAACCAGCTCATATTCTTGTGTCACTTAAAATTCATGATTTTGATCACTTAGAAGGTGAACCCACTACTAATGAAGACTAAATATGCCAAAAGCAGTAAAATATCAATCCTAACCATGAATAGCAACAAAATCCCTCACAAAAATCGTGTATAGCACAAAATTCCGAACATATAAATTAGGGCTTGGCTCATAATTTGATTACTCAACCACAAACTCGAATTTAGTGCACACCAAGGCATATACACACCCATATTTAATCATTTAGCATGAATCCTACCTCAAAGAGAGAAATCCCCAAATTGATGAAATCCCGAATTTTGACCGATTGATTTTTTGTTGGAACCAATACGTAGCCCTCTCCTTGTAGATCGCGTTTCCTCTTCGTCTTTTTCCGAGATTCACAAGCATTGGCCTTCAATTTTGTGTTTGAACCATGAGGGTTTGAGAGAGAGAGAGAACAGAGACAGAAGACGCAGGAAAAAGGAAAAAAGAAGAAAGTGAGGAATCGGGTCTCTCTGATCCCATTTCTGATTTTTAAGTGTAGTTATTACACTACACCCCCTCGACTACCTTAAGCACTTCCTCAAGTCCTATAATTTAATATGTAGCTACACTAATACCCCATGAGCTATAGAAATAAATAGTAACTACTCATAAAAGTTACCCACCGCGGATCCCCAAACATTCTCATCCTATGGCCCACGAACTCGGGCCCGCACGACCAAACATACATCTACATATATAAAATAAAATTCTTTGCGCATAAATTTATCTAATTATAATTCCACGTAACGACATCACCAATAAATAAATTAAAATTAGGGACGAGTCTCTACATGGAACAAGAAACAGCATATCAAGACGAGGCACACTTAGAACCAAAGCCATTTAGAAAGAAAAAAAAGCAGATAAGTTACTTACACCAAAATGCACTTACCTTGAATTTTTCACTTGTCTTTTCCATTCCAAAATCCTTCCTATCATGCAGTGATTTGATGGATTAAGGCTGTACTAAGTATGCCTATACAGCAAACAACATCAGAAAGAGAAAAAAGCAGTAGAAACCAACAAGACACAACAGCATATACAGCAAACAACAACAAGAACAACTACAAAAATAGCCGCAAAAACACCAAACCAAGCTGAACATAATTCTTTAATCTTTGAAGAGAGTGAAAGAATTTTTAGGAATAAAGTGGAGTGGGATGAATAGGGTGCACATATTGAGTCTAAAGCACGGTATTACATATAGTATTTCACAAACACTGAATACCAATCGCAAAAACCATCACTAAACCATTCTGAAGCATCACATAATGAGTCTAAATTAAAGCACCCTTTCAATCAATAATGAGTAGTTAGGGAAGAGGAAGAATTCCAAGGAAATAGATAAAGCTCTATATTAATGAAAAACAAGAGGTTAAAAAAAGTGTATGTTGTATCTTTAGCACCATCATCCCTAGACAGATCTTGAAATTTCTCATCATTAAATCTTTCAGGAAATTTGAAATGAACAACTCACTTGTGCTTCAAGGGAATACCGGAATACAGAATCAAGTTACAGCCAACAAGCTTAATTGTTATGTCCACATTGTGGTCTCACCTTGATAATAAATTTCTGACACCAAGTAGAAATCCTAGTTACTCAGTATCAGAAGAACATGTCTTGAGCATTAGTAGTGGAAGCTACAATATTATGCAGCTTAAACTAATGAAAACCAAGAATAAACCATTTAACTCATGTACAATAATTACTATAGTGCTTACACAATACAATTTCATATCATATTAGTATGTCGTCACTGTTTTTCTCTCCCCAAATTTCAACTTTTCTTCTAACTCATGCAGGTGTCAAAACCATTTTAGTTTTATAGAGCAGATAGTTAAATACCTAGATAAGAAACGCATGAGTACCCAACATACGAGTCTCAATGAGCAAAATACAACTTTTGGAAGGCTATAAAACCAAAGATACAACATAGAGGTCAAAGACAAATAAGAAAACAGTGCTAATAAATGACATTGGGTCAGCTTAGATGTCTAATGGAAATCTGTCATGATGGAATTGAAAGGTGTGTTCAAATGAGTACAACATACCTCTATAGAGGAGAGTAAAATTCAAGTTAAGCCTGCCATCCTCTACAAGCTGTCACTGCACCCTTAAGCACATTCCAATCAAGCCCGCCATCCTCTGCAAGCTGAATCATAAGACGTGAGAAAAAGATTGGAAACAAAAATTCAGAAAAATAAAAAATGCTGTTTGCACCAAAAGTAGTGACTTACGGGCACTTCTCGGCACTTCACTCCAAAATCTTGCAATGAACCCAATCCATAAGAGTCCCTAATACCAATAAATTCCTGCAACGTATCATATGGAGCACCAGCAACTGCCAAAAGCTGATAATTTATTTTGCATAAACAATATTCTAGTAAGAACTATGGAACCATTACATACAACAGGGTTGAAATTATAGCCCACCTCATGCCCCGGCCTAAGAAAGAAAACAAAGCATACGTGATGGTATGGGTACCTGAGTAAAATAGATTGTGATGGAGAAGAGCTTATTAACAAACCTTCTTGAGGGCGCAAATAGGGTAAGGAAAAAGATAGTTAACACTAGGCAAACCTGCAAACAAACTATTGCAGCTTTAGCAACAAAATTTTTGCAAAAGCTTGGTCAAGCACTTCACGTCCTCCAGCATCTTCATGTCCATAGCCTGTACACAAATAAAGAACTCAACAGAAGGTGACAAATACACACTCCCCCAATAAGAAGAATAAACATCTCAAGGAATTGGTATCACTAATCATCTACATTAACTAATTGGGCTAGATTTTTGAGCGCGCACCAATAGACATACACACAGAAGAATGCTGATCTTAGGGCAACGTCAATAACCACTTGTTCATAGTGGTTGAATATTTGGCCTAGCCAAACCACATCCATTTCATTTGGGAGATTACCCACATATAAATTCACCACACCTATTTCATTTTTGTCCTCCTCTACCATTTGCATAACCATCCCCTTTAAACACCTTCCACACCATTGTTTCCACAGACTGAAACTAATTGGGAAAAAAAGTTGAACAGGTGGCAGGCAGATTTGCGTTACATATTATTTCAAATCAAATATTAAGCCCATAAAAAGTTCAAACCCAGAGCATATCAACAAAGTTCAAAATAGAGCAACCCCAAGCTAAACCTGGAATCGAAACCCCCAAAATTGAAATCCCAAAACAAAACCCCAAAATCGAGAACCCAAATTGAAAACCCTAAAATAGATCCCTGAATCAAAACTCCAAAGTAAATCAAGAATAAACGTTGAGAGTGCAATTATTTGACTTACCGAGTTGTGGTCGAGGTCAGACAAGCGATAGGGCTTGGAGATGACGGGATCGAGGCCGGACGGTGATACTGTTGGTGCTCGATTGGTGAAGGCAGTGACTTTGAATCACGCCATTCCTTTGCTTTCCTCTCTTCGTGTGTGTTTCTGTGCGCGCGTGTGTGTGTCATTGTGTGTGTGTGTGTGAGAGAGAGAGAGAGAGAGAATGACGATGGCGAGATCAGCGGAGATCGAGTAGGTACGAAATTGGAGAGAGAGAAGGGATTTCCTAGTGATTTTCTTGGCATCTTAAATTTTCCCCGAATTGAGACTTGCGCCTTTTTTATCGAGGGAACGCTGTAATTAAGTTAGTGGAATGCTATCAAAAGTCTTCCGCTCCCCTACAGTGCCGTGCACGCTATCTTAACCTCAAGATGCAAGTCTATTATAGCATTTTTTAAAGAATGCTGTAATTAAGATTATGCTATTAAAACTCAAGTTTGTTGTAGTGGGGGTAGGCTGACTAGAAGTAAAAAAGCATCGAAGGAAAAAGAAAGAGAAGAAGAAGAAAAAAAAAAGAAAGAGAAGAAGAAAAGCTTGAAATTGAAACCGCACTTGAGAAATTAATCAGAAAAAGACCTAAGCACAGGTCTTCCTTAGCTCAATCTTCCAATAACTCTCCTCCTCATCAGGTATAAATTTTTCCTTTGGGGCTTTAATTTAGCTTACATATCCATATTTATTTCAATGTACCTTACTTTTGTTTCAGAGTTCTCTTCGTATTACTCTCGTTGACCCAATTGTTGAGGATAACCCTGGTTCTATGGTTGATTTAAACCTTAGTCAACCTGGTGATTCTATTGAGTCATCAAATCCTGGCTCTTCTCCAATTACAGAGGGTCATGTTGACTCTCCTCTTGCAATCCCTAAGATTTCAATCCCAAAATCTTTGGAAACTCCTGTTTCACAGGTAAATTTATCATCAATTTCTCTCTTTTAGAGTCTCTTACTTTAATGACTAAATACTTTTACTTGTCTTTTAGGGTCTTGACAAAGGTGTTCCTGCTTCTGCCGAGATTCCTTCTCCAACAATGGACACTTCACTTCCTGTAGTTATTGCACAGCCTCCCTTGGAAGAATCCATTATCATCAATTTTTCTCTTTTAGAGTCTCTTACTTTAATGACTAAATACTTTTACTTGTCTTTTAGGGTCTTGACAAAGGTGTTCCTGCTTCTGCCTAGATTCCTTCTCCAACAATGGACACTTCACTTCCTGTAGTTATTGCACAGCCTCCCTTGGAAGAATCCATTCCACTAAAGACTCAACCTTTTGAAGCCACTGCACATATTACTCTGGATGAAACTAATCCAATAGAGGTATTTCCTTTCCTCTCTTTATCTTTAAAGCCCTTAAAAAACATTGACTTATTGGGGCTTGTATGAAACAGGATACCACTTTGGACTTACAACTTAACAGTTCTAGTCCCTCTCCTGTGTCATCCTCTTCTATTGCCCCTTCCTTTGATGCAACTGCCTTTAGCATGAGGGTTAAAGCCTTTTGTAACAAGATTTCTTTACCTGCTCCAATCCCAATCAAACTAACCCCTGGGAATGAGCTAGAGTTTTTGTTAAGTCCTCCTTCTCCACACATCCAACTTGTTTTCTCTCAAGAGGAGATTCAAGAATTGATTGAGATTTGTCAAGGGTTTGCTGCTCTGGACTTCTCACTGTAGGGGTTCGATTAATCGAGACCTTGACTGTGGTGTCTGGTTAGGTTCCTTCCTCCGCTGCTCCACTCGTCCGTCGCCTGACCTGCAACAAGTCACTAGGGCTTTGGTTGCCCAGTGACCCTCCGATGATCAAGTTAGATCTCAGGGAAGGTGTTTAGGTCTAGGGTTAGGATAATATTGCGTACCTTTCTCAGGGGTGTATCACTTCATATTTATAGACCTAGGTTTGTTTGGTCTTCACGCTAGCGCGTGGTGAGTACGCTCGGGTAACCGCCTCGGGTGACGTCATATATGACGAGGGGGGCAAGGTGGTTACGGAGCACATGGGACAGATCTCGATGATCGTGCCAGCTGCATGGGGAGCATGATCCCCACGGGTCCCATTCACAGAAACCGTTGCCTCCTGGAAGCTTCTGGAAGCACTGGATCGTGCAATGAACCGATGCTCCGAAGTCAATATCAACCGAAGTCCGGGCAACGACCGAGGTGTCTCCCGAAGAGAGCTAGTCAGAAGACCTCGGCCCGTACCCTAGCCGCTGGTTTAGGGTTTGTAGCCCGGTTACCGAGCCGATAACCGAGGGCCCTATAATAGCCCCTCAACTTCCGAAATGCCATTCTGGTTTTCGGGGAGTTGACTCCTCTGAAGGACTAGCGAGACCGGGCTTTTAACCAATGAAATGCTTTGGAGAAGAACCGAGCGACCCTCGCGAGAGCCGAGCCGCCTGTTTCTGCCCTAGGAGCCACGTGTCAGTCATCGCCGAGATGAGTGACATCACACGCCGCTTCAGCACGTGAAATGTCAGATGATTGGTACGAAACGTCCTCTCAGGGCACGTGTCGAAGTGTGGATGGCTCGGTACGCGGCGCATCTGACTTCGGTTCAGAACTCTGATTGCTGACCGTTTGATGAAGACACGCGTCGAAGATCCAACGGTTCGGTTGGCGACGCTTCGTTTCCCGCGCGACTCCTCGTACGCTCCACTATAAATTCGGACCATTTGGAGAGAGAAAGCTACTGAAACCCTCTGACGCCGTCGAACCGCCGCCGCCGTGTTTTGCAAACTTTGGATCGCTATTTCGAGCACTTTGGCAGCAGATCTCCTCTCCAGATTTGGGTATGTTGATATTTGTCAATCAATCTTCAAGTTTTAGTACTTTTCTTCATGTTTTTCAACGTTTTCTGAGCGCATTGGGGCGGGGACGCCACCTGCAACCGTCTGGTGTGCGGCGGCGCTGACGCCCGCCGCTGCTGTTCTTGTTCTTCCCGAGGCCCATATTCTTCCCGAGGCCTAGATGCTTCCCGAGGCCTATCTTCAACCTTTAGATTAATGGGAAAAGTTGTAGCCCCCCGAGGACCATTTCCGAGGAGGGAAGAGTCTTTAAGAATGACCGAGGCCCGTAGATTTCGAAGAGTGAGGACCGTCTCGCCCCGAGCGCTAGGACCCTTTGCTCTCCCCTAGGCATATAGCTAACAGGTTTTGCACATTTTCCTTGTTTCTTTTAGGCAGGGGCGAATGGTCATTGAACTCTCTTCGGACAGCTCCAGTGGTTCTGACGATCCCTTGGTAGAAGCCATCTTTCAAGAGCTTTGGAGGGGGAGGTTTTACCGAATCCCGGTCGACCAGATTGAGCTTGCCAACCCTAACCGTGCCCCACGTGAGATTACTTCCCTTGACCCTTGGGAGATGGAAGCCCCAAGTACGTCGGACCACGGGCCGGGGCCGTTCGGAAATGCGCCCGAGGAAATCCAAGGACGCCGAAGACCGATGAGGCCCTGCACGTTTAAGAATAAATACTTCACCGGGGATCCCGCAGCTTACGCCGAGTTCAAGAGGCTCTACAGCATCCCTCCTGACGTTGAGGTTCGGTTACTAGAAGACACCGACCCAAAGAATCTTCCGCATCGGTCAGGGGAGTTGATCTTCCCCCTGATGGCCATATGCGAGGGGGAAATCAGGTTTCCCCTTCACCAGTTCGTACGTCGGGTGCTCCGAACCCTCAACCTTACCTCCTCCTAGCTCACGGTGAATTCTTACCGAATTATTACCAGCATCATCGAGCTGAGGAGGCAATTTAACCTGGTGTTCGGTATTGAGGAGCTCTTCGGTGTCTACCTTCTGGGGGTTAACCGAGGCCACAACCGACACTATCTCTCCTGCAGATCAGGAAACGATACGTTCTTGATCGACCACCTACCGGACTCCGAGGAGTGGGCGAGTATCTATGTCTCGGTCACCGGGAACTTCATGTTCGGGCCCGGGGAGACCATAGATATAGTCACCACGGTCCCATTCGAGACTGGAGTTCCTGGTCGGTAACTTACCCTTCGGTAGTGAGCTTATTTCAATAAACGCTTTTTCTTGTAAACTTGTACTGATTTCTCCATGTTTTGACGACCTTTTGCAGCCGAAGGCACCGTTCAGGAGCTTTGGGAGAGAGCCATCCGTTCTCGGATAACCGTCGCCTACGCAATCCCAATCACCAACCGTTACGCCCCTCAGCTCCTCGGTTACGTCCCTTCGTACACCAGTTACTTAAAGAAGAAACCGAGGAAGCAAGGGGTGTCGAAGGCAAGACGAGGGGGAGGAGGAGGACGAAGAGGAGGCGGAGGAGCGGGGAGAGGAGGCCGAGGAAGCGCTTCTGGGACCGAGGGCAGCAGCTCCGAGCCTCTAGGTATCGTAAGAGAGGCTATTGACCGAGAGACGCCTGAGAGGACCGGACTGAGCGACGAGATGTCGAAACATGGAGCTCGGGAGGTGCTAAACCTCAGACGTCGGACATCAAGAGGCCGAGGCCGAGGCTCAGCCACCAGTACCCCTGGTGCTGGGACCTCGGGGGTGTCCCCTGTCTCTCCTCGGGAGCCCCCGGCGAAGAGGACTCGGCACGAGGGTGAAGGAGCGCCCGAGGCAAGGAGAAGGAAACCTCTCGGATTATCGAGGGGGAGGAGAGAGCGGAGGAGCAGGACCGAGGGTCTGCAGAGAGGACTGAGGGGGGGACCTGGGTCCCCGCAACAGAGGTCCCCTGGGCCCCGAAATTTTGTCACTTCGCTGGGCGCCAAATCCATCATGCGGACAGCGTGTCAAACCTCGGCACAGCGTACGGGATGCTCCGAGGCTGTATTCTGCCTAGGGATGCCAGGGCTGTCCAAGGGTTGACCGAGGACCTTACCGCGGAGATAGCACAGGCCCTTTTCACTGTAAGTTTGTTACTTTCCCCTTTTATTGTTGTCAGCTAAGTCCATATTTGTGATGCCTCTTCGGTTTTCTGCTTGCAGGCTGGTGCTCGGGCCCTGGTCGTAAATGACCGATGCAAAGGCCAGGAGCGAGAGATTGATGAGCTGAAGAAGGCTCTTGGGCAGAAAGAGGATGACCTGAAGGTGGCTCGGGAGGCCTGCGATCTTTATCTTGCAGACTTTCAAAGGTGCGACAGAAGGAGAGAGAAGGACGATCCCAGCCCCGGCGCCTCGGCTGTTTGAGGCGCCATCAACATACATTTTCCAAACATCGCCATGGAAGAGCTTCCAGGCAGTGCTGGGACGTGCTTGGAGAACGGCTTCGGGGCGGGGGGCTGGATTTGAAGCGAGGACGTCGGTCGGGGTGAGCTCGGCGAAGAAGTCGGCGAGTGCCTGGGCTTTAATCGCCGTTCTTGGTTGAAAGTGAATCTCGTAATTGGCCAGTTCAACGGCCCATTGGGAGATTCGGTTTGAGAGGTCGGCTTTTCGGAGGAGAGACTTCAGAGGATACTCGGTCAATACGATAATGCGGTGGGATTGGAAGTACGGTGCGAGCTTCCGAGACGCGGAGACAAGGGCAAGAACAAGCTTTTCCAAGGGAAGATAGCGTGTCTCGGCAGGCGTCATCGTCTTGCTAGAATAATAAATCGTCTGATGGTCGCGCTCTTCCTGCCGGACGAGGACCGAGCTTATGGCGTGCGCCGAGACGGCGAGATAAATGAACAGGTCTTCCTAGTCCCGAGGAATGACGAGTAGAGGGGCCTTGGAGAGGTATTCCTTCAACTGCTGTAGAGCCCGGTCGCACTCGTCGGTCCAACTGAAGCTGCGTCGGCTCCCCTTCAGGAGGGCAAAGAATGGTTTGCACTTGTCGGAAGATCGGCTAATAAACCTGTTGAGGGCGGCGGCCATGCCGGTTAGATGCTGCACATCTCTCTCTTGTTATGGGGGGCCGAGAGTTTTTCGATTGCTGTGAGTTGCGCAGGGTCGGCCTCAATACCTCGGCGGGAGACAAGATGCCCGAGGAACTTGCCAGAGCTCACACCGAAGGCGCACTTCTCGGCGTTAAGGCGAAGCTTGTGCGTCTTCAGAATCTCAAATGCCTCGGCGAGGTGGGTGAGATGGTCGCCGGCCATCATGCTTTTAACCACCATGTCGTCGATGTAGGCCATCATAGTATCCCCCAGCAGATGCTCGAACATCTTGGTTATCATTCTTTGGAAGGTTGCTCCGGCGTTTTTAAAGCCAAAGGGCATGACAAGATAACCGAAGATGCCGTGGGGGGTGATGAAGGCCGTGTTCTCGACGTCGCCGTCGCTCATGGTGATTTGATGGTAGCCCCGGTAGGCATCCATGAAACTAAGTCGGGCGTGGCCAGCCGTGGCGTCGACGAGCTGATCTATTCGGGGGAGGGGGAAGAAATCCTTTGGGCAGGCGTCGTTGAGATTTGAATAATCAACACAGACTCGCCATTTCCCGTTTTTCTTCTTGACCACCACGGTGTTGGCCAACCACTTAGGGTATTGCACTTCTCGTATGGTTCTCACGTTTAGGAGTCGGTTGACCTCGTCGTTAACGGCGTCGGAATGGACCGGGGAGGATCACCGAGCTTTCTGGATGACCGGACGCTTTGTTCGGTCGATATTGAGCTCGTGGCAGATGAATTTTGGATCGACCCCGGGCATTTCGTAGGGGGTCCACGCAAAGACCTCCATGTTGCTCTTGAGGAAGTTCACCATGTCATTCCGCTCGGTTTCCGAGAGTGAGGAACCGACAAGGAAGAAACGGGAACCATCCTCGGTTAGAGGGACGGTGACAAGATCTTCAACTGCCTTCTCGTCGGCGGGCCTCCCGATGTCTTCGAGAACCGGAGCCTCCGGTACCTCGATGAAGTTTACCCTGGAAGTCTGCTTGCTGCTCCGGACCGCGTTGACGTAACAGCGCTTGGCGGCGGTTTGGTCTCCGTACAGATCTTCCTGTCGTCCGTTGGCACCGATGAACCGGACCACCTGGTGATAAGTAGAGGCAACAGCCTTTAACTTATGGAGCCAGGTGCGACCGACGATGGCGTTATAGGGGCTTGGGACATCGACTACGACGAACTCCATATCGAGCACGACCGAGCCGGAGCGGACGGGTAGGGTGATCAAACCGACGGGCCAGACCGGAGCTCAGTTGAAACCTATGAGGGGGACCTCGGAGGGACGGAGATCGGCGTCTGAGAGCTTCAAATCTTTAAACAAGGAGTAGTACATAACCTCGGCCGAGCTCCCCTGATCCACGAGGACACGTCGGACGTTGAAGGTACCTATGCGCAATGTGACCACAAGGGCGTCATTGTGTGGAAGTTGGACGCGCGCAAGGTCCTTCTCGGTGAACGTGATAGTCCATTTGGATCCGTCGTCGGTTCGGGGACGTTTGGGCTCGGGACCGACGAGCATGACCTGCTTAGAAGAGGATGCGTCGTTCAACTCGACGCAGATTATACGGGCGGCCTTGGAGTTGAGAGGGCCGTGGATAACGTTAATCGTCTGGATCTCCTCTTCGGCTCTTGTTTCGGCATTCTGCGCCCGTGCTCTTGTTTTCTCATGATCGATGAAGTTGTTGAGGTGGCCACCGAGGACAAGCTGCTCTAGGTAGGCCTTGAAGGGTCTGCAAGCGGTTGTAAAGTGTCCTTGCTCGTTGTGGTAGCTACATCGGACTATCGGGTTTTTGATTTTACTGTTCTCGGTACCGAGTTTTTGGTTGGGAAAAGAGAAAAAGGGTTGGTCCTTTACTTGGTCGATAATCCTGTAGATAGGCATAGTAAAGACGGTTTTCTCGGCACTGAAGTCTCCCTGCTTCGGTGCCTTCCTCGGAGACTGTTTGATGTTGTTGACTTGTTTCTTCGGTGCTGAAGCCGAGGCGGGAGCCGGAGCGGACACCGGAGTAAACGGTGCCTTGGAGCTCGTTGACTTCCCCATGCCCCTTTCTGCTTTGGTTTCGATAAGCTGGCACCAACCTTCGATTCGAGTCATGAGATCCTTCATGGAATTTGGCTTGTGCCGAGCGAGATCGTCGTAAACCTGTTCTTCCTGGGCGGTTAGGCCGAGCTTGAAACCGCGGGCGGAGATGACACCGTCGCATCCTTCGATTTCGTTGAACAGTTCCCAGTAGCGACCGGCATATTGGCGGAGCGTCTCGTCGGTCCGCTTGCGTAGGGCGAGAAGGGAGTCGATCTCCTTTTCGTGTTTGTTGCTTGTGACAAAACGAGCCATAAAAGCGTCACAGAGAGAATCGAAGGAAGAGATCGATCTGGCAGGAAGTTGGTTGAACCAGGTTAGGCCCAAGTTGCCGAGGCTGGCGGGGAAGACCTTACAGAGGAAGGCGTCGTCCGAAGGCTCGTTGCGAAGGAAAAGAGACATGACCAGCTTGTACTGAACCAGATGAGTGTATGCCTCGGTTTTACCGTCGTACTTTACAAATTTGGGTTGGGTGAAGCCCTTCGGGGGGGTGACCGAGTCGATCTCCCTAACGAAAGGGGAGGTTGTGAGTCTCTCTAGACGGGCGTCCCGGTGGGGTCGGATCGAACGGTCAAGACCGTTTGGACCCCCGGTCGCGGTATGCTCCTTCGGCCGCGGTCGGTCCTGTCTTTCGTACTCCTTCCGCTTCGGTTGGGAGTTCCCTGACCGTTGAGGAGACCTCTCGTACTCTCTTTGCTTCGGTTGGGAGTTTCCGGACCGTTGGGGAGATCTCTCGTACCGTTGCTTCTTGTAGCTATCTCGAGCATAGGGCTCGAGGCGCTCAGTGTTTTGGCTTCCTCCACCCAGCCTTTTGTAACCATCTTTGGGGTGGTGGACGAGTGGACTCTTTGAACGAGGGCCCTTGCGTTGCTCACGATACCCTTTTGTTTGGAACTCCAAGAGGGCGTTGTTTTCGTTGGCGAAACTTGGGGTGGTCTCCCAGCGGCGTTCCTTGGATATGATTGGGTGGGTGGAGGAGGCAGAAACGCTTCCGCCACCTAGCCTTTCGAAGGCGGATCGCTTCCCTCGAGGACCTTTTGGATTAGGGGAGCGAGAGCGTTCCCCTCGTTCAACGCCCCTTTCGTTATGACCCTCGCCTGGTGGCTCGAGGCGGTCCTTGATTCCTGGTGGTTCGAGGCGGTCCTTGACCGAAGGACAGGATCGGTGTTCGACCATTTGTCCTCCGTCACGGCTGCGGGGAGGGCTGTGGTGGCTTCGTCTTCCGCCACGGCCTCCGGAGGAATGTGACGGGGACATTTGGAGGAGGTGTTTGATCTCCGCCAACTCGTCTCAGACGCTCCTCTCGCGCTCCACCACTGTCGTGAGGTCGTCGAGCTTCCGCTCCAGATGGCGGATGTAGGATTGGAGTTCGGCCGGGGCCCCTGCCTCCTGAGTCGAGGTCCCTACTGTGAGTCCGACGGACATGCGGGCCTTTCCCGGAGCGCCTGTTCCGCCGGACGCCGGATCCCCGAGATCTCCGGGGCCGAAGGGAGTCCCAGTGCGATGTGCATCATCGATTTCCACCATGGTTGGGTTGGAGAGCTTTGAATGGAACCTTTGTGAGGAAGAAAGTGATTGAATGAAGAACAGCTAGGTCCCCAGCAGAGTCGCCAATTGTAGGAGTTCGATTAATCGAGACCTTGACTGTGGTGTCTGGTTAGGTTCCTTCCTCCGCTGCTCCGCTCGTCCGTCGCCTGACCTGTAACAAGTCACTAGGGCTTTGGTTGCCCAGTGACCCTCCGACGATCAAGTTAGATCTCAGGGAAGGTGTTTAGGTCTAGGGTTAGGATAATATCGCGTACCTTTCTCAGGGGTGTATCACTTCATATTTATAGACCTAGGTTTGCTTGGTCTTCACGCTAGCGCGTGGTGAGTACGCTCGGGTAACCGCCTCGGGTGACGTCATATATGACGAGGGGGGCGAGGTGGTTACGGAGCACATGGGACAGATCTCGATGATCGTGCCAGCTGCATGGGGAGCATGATCCCCACGGGTCCCATTCACAGAAACCGTTGCCTCCTGGAAGCTTCTACTATATCGACGAACGAAGTAGTAGGGTTTGCTAAAAAAAATTAATACTCCTAGGCCTCTTAACTTTTGGCCCATAAATATCAATATCCTCTATTATTCACTTACTTTTCCCTTATTTTCCCTCTGAATCCTTGAAGTCTGCTTCTATGGCTGACGAACAACCAATTTTTGAAGTGGCACAACCAACTGAAGATTCTGGAGACCTTACTCCAGAACATGTTATGCAAGCCATGGCTATCATAAGCCAATTCCTATACAAGGTTGAGAATGAACCCAGATATGAGGTTCATCCTTATTCCTGTTTTCAAGGGAGACCCTTGTCCTTTGACTTGTCTCCTTCTGACATTGCTGAGTTCTTGAAGAGCAAGAAGACTCAGAGAACAAAGCTAAAGGCGCTGGCCCTTCAACAAACCCTCCAGAAACTACTCCAAAGAAAGCTTTAGATTAAGTTTTTAGTTGCCTTTCTAGTTTTCTGTGATGATCAGTAGTGATCAATTTTTGTTCAGCTCTCCTTAGATCTGTTTTCTTTTGTTGCTACACCTAGTTAGGTGTTTTATTCCTCTTTGATATATGAGTATAATGAATGGAAATTTCCCTTAACGGTGCTCCCCCTACCATTACACTCATAGTTATGTATGATTTATCATAATTGCTTATCAAATCAGAATATACTATCGATAAAAAAACTCCTTATGAGTGGTTCGAATGTCGTCCATGCACTTCGAAATCTGTTTAAGTATTTATAAAGACAAACAAAATATAATAAAAGAAAATAACAAATCATTTGTTACTCTCTAATACTGCTTCTAAGTGTTTTAAGTCTCTTGATATTCCTGGCCTTAATTGCTTTGACCAATGTAATACCTTAATTATTGAAGACTACTCAACTACTTAGCTGTAAATCTCCTTATTTATGACATAATAGCTCTCAACCACCACTTGTCTTTTCATCTTCAAGGCACGTATACTTGTCCATTAACGAACTAAACACGCTGATCAACTCAGGCATTTCAAATCACGGCCTATAAATACTCAGTAAAAGCCATCAGTTGACATTACGTCCCTTCAACTTTCTTTTCTCTCTCTCACTTTCTTCCAAACTTATCTGTAGACACCCCAATTTGGTCTAACGATTATTTCAAGTCCCACCTTGGGGACCATCCCGATAATGAAATGGATACAGTGATTGCTGATTGCCTTCTCGAGAACCTTAGGACTTTCGGTAAGAACTTTGAACCACTTAGATGACCCAATCCAGAGCCATACAGTCTTTCAGACAGAAAATACAGAATCCTAGGAGAATCCATCTGTCGGTCGTAACATTGATCTCACGGCCTTAACATCATTTCTTCACCCGAGCAACCTGTTGCTTGAAAATCTCCCTGAGAGATCAATCCCTCGGCCGCAAGATCTATCTTTCGGCCGCAACATCCATTCCTCGGCCGCCAGATCCTTTGCTCGGCCGCAAGATCGTCTATTTTCCAGACTCTAGAACGTTCTATCAGACGTTTGATCCAACTACACTACATTCCCGATGCGTTCTAGCTACGCTCAGAGATCATCACGAAGAGTTTGCATTGCATTGCAATTGCAATTGCAATCATGCATTTTGATTGGTCGGAGTGAGTCACCAATTGCCTATATAAAGGGCCTTTGGGGTTCCGAAAATACAACAACGAATAATCACAAAATTCGTATACTTCCATACTCTCTCAAGCCACGAAACTCTGTAAAAACCCTCTCTCAAACCCTCCCTTCAAAAGCCCTAACCTCCCAAAGGCAGCCATCAATCCAACGATCAAACCTCGAAGTTTAAACCCTAGTCCTAGGGTTTTCCGAGAAGCAATCAGTCAATCACACGCAATCCGAAGCAATCAAGCAACTGGGGGATTAAGGTGGTGAGGCCCAACGGCCTCTGGTTTGATTTACTTTCTGTCTATAATCTTAATTGTAGCGTTTTGATTATCTGCTAACTTTTCTGTCTGGTGTGAGGAAGAACATCGCCTGGGGCTTCGATCCCTCGGCCGATACATCAAACCAGGAGGATCCCTTGGCCGTGACATCCATTCACCAGCCGCGGGATCCATTACCCTGGAACAGTTTTGTTTTGTTCTGCTTACTGATGCATGATTTACTTATCGTCTCGGCTCACTTTATTTACTGTTTAAAGGCATAATTAAACAGACTATGTGTTGAAATTAAACAAAACATCTACACGTCTTATGTTGAATAACTATGGGCCAGTCTCACGACTGGGTAGAGAGGGGTGCCTAACACCTTTCCCTCACTGTACTTTTGGCTCTCGTACCCAGAATCTCTATCTGTTTTCCTAGTTTTAATAAACTGGGTGGCGACTTTGTTTTGATGATAACCGCTATCGTCTGGCGATGTTCCTAGCCATGGGAATGTCCACGATCCTGGTTTATGAAGCAAGCCACCAATCGAACAATCAACGATCAATCTGTATGGAGATGCCCCGTCTGGGAGGTGTCTACAGTTTTTGGCGACTGGGGAATATGAGAGCCATAACCAGAAAGTTCAACATAAGACTAATACATGCCTTATTTAATTCATTTATCATATGCATCGAGCAGGCAACCTCGTTGAGTTCACCTAATACCCCGGCATGACACGAGCTATGTTGTGGGTTCCAGCAAACTCCACAGTCACTCGTACCTAGTGGTATATCAAAAAGGGAATCACCCAATCACCGCCTATGATGGGCTGGTGAAAAGACTGGTACCCTTTGACGACGGAGCACCCTGAGACTACCTAAACCTTGCATTTCTTAGAAAGACATAGAACTTATCAAACTAAAACAGGAACCTACAGGCTAAGAACCTACTTGCATTTTTGCTTCCAAGTTCTTCCTCACACCTTGTATCATCTGTTGTAAATAACTCTTTCTGTGCAGAAGGGTTGGGATTTTCAGCCCAAATCCTAACCCTGTACGAGCCAAATACTGACCTTCAGGTACTCTACTTTCTCAAACAAGCACAATAGGTAAATCAAAGAAGCAACCACAGCCAATTTTATACTCTTACAACACCCGAAGCTGCGCCAAACAGAGGTCTCTGCAGCCATCCCGACTGTCATCCTCATCTGCCAAAACACCTTCACCACAACGGTCCCAATCACTCCCAGGGACTTCACAGTCATCCTCTCAACAAACTCCTCTATCCACCAAATCCCAAGCTTCATCAAGCAATCCTCCTACCCTCATGGCAGACAACGACACCGCTATTGCCGATCTTCGAGCTCAAATCGCTACCCTGCTAGCCGAGAAAGCAGCTAGAGATGCTGAGGACGAAGAAAGATCAATGGAAGACGAGAACCTTCACAAAGTAGTGTTGGCAGAAAGTCCTGAACTGATCAAGCAATTCAAGGAGATCAAACAAGCTTTGGCCCGTTCACAAGGAGATCAAACAAGCTTTGGCCCGTTCACAAGGAGATCAAATTCTGGATTTCGAAGGACTTTGTCTCTTCCCAGAATCTAAACTGCCTAAGAATTTCAAAATGCCAATTAAACATCGAAAAGTTCAATGGAACTGGCAACCCTACCAGTCATGTTCGACACGTCATCAACACCCTGAAGCCAATGGGCTTAAATGATGAGCTCATCGCCCAATTGTTCCAGCGAACTCTCACCGGAAGCGCTCTCGACTGGTTCCTCACTTTGGAATTTGTGCACTATCAAACTTGGCCAGAAATTGCCAACGCTTTTGTCAAACAGTACGCATACAATGTCCAAATTGAGTTAACTACTCGAGACTTGGAGATGACCAAACAAGAATCCAAACCAGTTCATCCCGAAATTCAAATCGCCCTCGCCGCAATTTTGACCCTCTTTACATGACCTTGTCCCAAGCTTTGACCATTCTTAGCCGTCAAGGGCATCTCAAACCTTTGAACAAACCGCTTCCTCAGCCACCCTATGGCCCAAACCATGATCCTAACAAACTATGCGCCTACCACCAACATCCTGGGCATGAAACAGATAACTGCATGCGTCTCCGCCATGACATTCAAGACCTCATTGATAGCCGAACTACAAAACCTCCAAAACCTGATGGACAAACCAATCCACTCCCTACTCATAATGCTGAACCGCCACCTCGAAATATCAATCTCATAAATCTATCTCACAACCCCACATACAATCCTAGTCAATACATTGTCCAAAACAACCAAACCAAACCAACATTAACCTTCCCCGAGGAGGACGAGTGTTTTATGATGGAGGAGGAAGAGAACAATGAGTCCGATCAGTCGGAAGTGATCGATCCTGACATGTCCGACATAAGTAGCAAAGATCAAACAAAGGAAGAAAAGTTAAGGAAATGGAGAGAACATTCCTGGGCAAAACACAATATGGAAGATCCAGACATTCCATTTGTAGAAGACGATGAGTGGCTCCATATTTGGTTCGAGAATAGGAAGAAGGAAAAGGAAAGGGTCATCATGATGAGAAGGCACGCTCGCTTCGAGCCTGCCCAAATAGTGGTGCCTATCAACCGTCCCAAAATTCCAGCACCGCCCATTGTCTGGGAGACAATCAATCTCATAGAGAAGGTGGAGGAGTTCCAAATGCAACCATGGGTCAATCCATACGAAGAATGTGATTATAGCCAGTGGATAGAGGAAGAAGAGGGTCTGGATTTCACATATGCAGACCCATATCGAACAGGGGAAAGTGACTTCGATGAAATGGAAGGAGGATGCGATGATCCCCTCGATGAAATCTCCTTAACATCACTATTCAGCCAAGTAGAAGTGACTGGTCTCTCTTGCGACTGCACCATCAATAAGGAGGAAGAAAAAATGATGAAAACCCAGGCTGACGTTTCCATTTGGGGACTACTCATGTCTCAAAGAGGTAGCTATCATGCAAGCTGTGAAGACGGATCCAGTTCAAGGGCTTTGTTTGGCAAAGAAAAGGGTGGAAAAGAGTATAAAGTTGCGAAAGACAAGAAGACAACCCCTAAATGCCGTAAATAGCTGATAAGTCACAACATGGCAAAGAACATTAAACATTGCTTTTGTTTCCTAAAATCAAACTAGAATGTGTTTTAGGCCCCTGTTTGGGCATTTTATTTCTGCTATGAGAACTCCTTTTTTTTATCTTCCGGATTATGCTTATTTTAACAATCTAAATTCCTAAATTGCAATTGCCATGCACTATAATCTCTTTGCCAAACAAAAAAAATTCAAGGAATCAAGTTCTTTATGTCCCCGACAAGAAGAAAGAATGGATGAACTTTAGTCGCTTGAAGAACTAGGTTTTTGTCAAAACCTGGAAAGAAGACGCTATCTCCGTGAGAACACTTAGGGTTAGCTCGCCCATTGTGAAAGTACAAATACAACAGGAGGTTCAGAAAAATATCTCCACCAAATTCCTCTCCAAAAAACACGGAAACCCTCTTGAAAGAAACGCTTGGTGGGTAACCTAAGTACCCAAGCAAAAGTAAGAGCAAAGCCTGCTAGGACAAGGAAATGCAAAAATGTAGCCTAGGCAAAAGGTAAGGCATTCAAAAGCTCGCTAGGGACTCAACCTCCATCAGGTAACCTAGGCAAAACTTAGAGCATGTGAAAAGAAAAACCAAGAGTGAAAACCCAACCCTAAAGGTGGTGATCTTGGAACTACGTAAAAGGCCTGATTCCCTGATTGGGATACACGTAGGCAATCTCACATCGAGATGCTGCCTAAACATTTGGAGAGAGGAAAACATCAAAAGATTTGTGCTCAATGATAAGCATAGCTAACCCTGCGTATTGAGCTCACAAAAGATGAGTATGCTTTTCTCGAGGAATTGACAACAGCAATAGACACAAGAATTGTAGTTCATCCCTTTTTAACCTAAAGGTCATTAACACAATAAACAGGATACCTTGAAAGCTCTCAAATTTGGCAATCAGACTATGGAATATGGCAAAAGCAAAAGGCAAAAATCCAAACCAAGTAGAAGGAAGAGAAAAGGGGATGCCACTTGGCCAAAGCAAAGTTTAACCTCGAAAAATCAAAGTATTGATACATCAGCCACAATATCGAGCAATCGATTCTTCAGCCAGTACTCCATTTCACAAAGATTGATGTCTATCAGCAAACGCTTATTCAAAAAGCCATGTTCTGACTATCACATGCATATCCTAAAGCATTTAAGGGTACAAAAAGCTCTTTTCATTTCATGAACAGAAGTTTAGTTAGTGGTTGCTTTCACTATACAATTCTTGCGTGCCTCTTTTACTAACTATGGACAGGAAAAGAGAAAATCCTAAAAGCTAGTCATAGCGGCGTCTCCGAGACGGTCTCTGAGATGGGGACTGCTCGTTGGTTCCCACATCCTCCCCAGCAGCTGGTGCTCGCTCAGCCTCAAACTGCAGCCAAAGAGGATACAAACATTCAGATTCAAGGAAACGATACAAAGCAAATGAAACACATGGAGAAAGTCATACCTCAAGGATCCTGCGGTGCTGTCTCCGAACCAAAGCCTCTGCACTCTGATAGGCATGAAGCCATTCCTGCACTATCTTAGCAGGCACCTATGAAAATAGACCAGGCATTTCAAATACAGGAGTGACAAATATAATGATAAAGTAGGAAAGACAAAGTTCAGAAATAGGGTAATACCTGTGGAACCCCAGCTGGCAGCATATAAAGCTGGGTCGCGCAAGGAGTAAGGGCCAGGCGCTCCTCCTCCCCATCATCAGAATGGAAGGAAACAAAAGAAGGGGCCCGCGGCCAAACAGGAGCAACAGAGGGAGCTGCGACCGCTGGAGCTAGGTGAAGACGGCAATACTCCGTGTAGTCTCCTGCCTGAAGAAGCAAACCTACCCAATCTCTGATCCGAGCATTCTTCAAGTCTTCCTTAGACATCAAAGAAGTAGACCTCATCAATGTTGGAGGAAGAGGAGGAATAAACTGAAGCGCCTCAGCACGCGGGCGCCATTGACTAGCCACCTGATCGCCTAAGTACCAGGCTCGGCGAAACGGACCCTCGAACAAGCTACGCGTACGATCCAGAACCCTGGAACGTGCAAGAGGGGCATCCTTTGGTACACCACCCCAAGGGTCAAACCGTACCTACAAAGCAAGATCAAATCAGCCCCAACACAAGAATATGGAAGTCTAAAGACAAGAAATACAAAGAGAAAAGTACCTGATCGACCGTTAGTCGGTCCAAAACTCGCCGCCACTCAGGAAGGCTCAAAACTGGTGACCGTGGCCTCTGTTGCCCCACCAACCATCGCTCATAGCGAGGTATATGTAGACACCCTATTTTGGACTTTCCAGAATAGTTTATTTACGGTCTTTGATTCCCTAATGATGATTAAGGTCAAGAACATCCCGAGTTTGTTGAAGAGTTTGAGCTTTGAGCGTCCTGAACCTCATCCGAACCTTTCCGAACCCTTTGTCAAAACCTTCAAGCCAGAACCAAATGGCCTCAGCAAAATCCTATTGGAGTACGCTGGTGATGGACTAGCGTGCGCTGGAAGCACTGCCACGTGTCAGTCATCCCCGGTTATTGGCGCACGCCACTTAACAAGGTGCGTACGCCAGTCAGTGCCAATCAAATCAACTTTATTTCAGCCGAACACGCGGGAGTTTTGGTGCCACCTGGCGTCTGCCAGCAGTCCTCTGGTGGCTGATGCCGTCCTCTTGTTCCCTCCACTCCTACATCACCTTTCAACCCAAGTCCCATGCATTAAATGCATGGGAGGCTCCCTCCTTTCCTTAGCCACCAAACAAGCCTTAAGGGCCAACTGATTTCAGTCAGCCCCTTCTCCATAAATACCCCCCTTGCATTCATTTGCAAGGGGTTAGCACCATTAAGAGGTCAAAACTTTGGTTTTCTTCCTCCCTCTTGTTCTTCTTGCTTTTCTTTTATTCATTGAGAGACAAGGCAAGGAGAACAATACTCAGTCCATAACATACTTTAAACTCACCTATCAAACCTCCAAACCCCAAGCTCAAGTTCAAGTTCTTTCCAAAAACTCACAAGCAAAGGTATATCACCTTTAGCTTCTGTTATCTGTTCTGACCCCTGAGGGGGGCTAGCAGGGTCAAGGCTGGTAATCTATACCAGTCCTGGCCCTAATGCTAGCAAGGCTTCAAAACCGTATGGGATGATCAGGTGGCGCACGCCAGTTGTTTGTACCGTACGCCAGTCATGGCTGTATGGTAAAACTGGTATGGGGATCGCCGATCATCTTTCTTATGCTTTATCTTTACTCTGATCACTCTGATGCATGATAAAAATCAGTTTATAGCTTTCTGTACTTAGAGCTGCTTTCTCTTCCATCTGTATTTATGTTTAATAGGGCCTCTGGGATCATTCTGGTCATGCTCCAAAGCCCAGATGAGCAAAGCCAAAGCATTAGGACAAAAGGCTCACTGGCGTACGGCCATACTCCACTGGCGTACGGTAGTGGTCCAAGTCCCAGTGGCTTGGCCCTTGCATGGATCTTCCATCCAGGCCTTTGATCTTTCTCCCCTCACTGTTTAAGGGGGGTTTTATCCATTTGGTGGCTTTTAAGCCCTTGATCTGTCTGTAACTATATTTTATTGTCTTTATAAACTGCGTGGTTTGTCCTGGGTGTGCACTGGTCCATTCCAGAGCCCAGAGGGTTGTTTGCAAGAGCTGTGAGTTTGGGCTTACCAGCGCACGCCAGATCTGGTGTGGCGCATGCAGGTCATGACTACATGCAGTGGCTTGGCCAGTGCATATAGGCTCGATCCTGGGTGCATCACCTAGGTCAGTGTGTTCTAGTCTGTCCAAGACGCTCACAAGAGCTTGTTCTCAATCTATTATACTTGTTCTAGATCATACCTCAAACATCCATCATATTTTTGTACATAAATGCAAATGTGTTACAGTTTTAATCCCTATTAACTGTTACCCCGCCCTAACTGGCTAAAAATGATCAAATGAGAGAGAAAAGCAAACGTTTTTTTTACAAAATGCTTGAGTAGAGACCGATCTCCGGATTGGGCGAGAGGGGGTGCCATAAAACCCTTCCCCTCTCGTAACCTGGCTCCCGAACCTCAGATATCGAAGGTGACGACGGTCCAGTCTACATGCCTTTTTCAAATTCAAACAAGCGTAATCCAAACATTTTCGAAAACACGGTTTCTTGGGTACTTTCCGCAAAACTTGAGTGGCGACTCTCTGATTTGCGAAGCGTTTCGCCGCGCTTTCCGCGAGAAGGGCGCACCCGGAATTTTTACAGACTGAAAATGTAGGGATTTTTGGGGCGTGTGCCCATAGTATACAGTTTACATCTCCATGTCTAGTCTCAGGGGGAAACTGGAGAAGGTGCTCGAAAGCCCAGAGCTGAAAAGCAGATTAACCAAAACAAGTTCAATACTAGGAGAAGTCAAGACAGAAAAGGAAGCAAGAGAGAAAGATATTTACCTCAAACGCCTAATAGTGACCGCCAAGTATGGGACTCTTGTCCCATGAGCAAGCTCCTAGATTGCCATACAAAGTGGCCAAAGCAGACAATCCCCAATCAAACTCTTTAACGGCCTCCAAACGCTGCAAAGGAGCCAGAAACTGTGTGTACCGAGCCATCCTTGTTGGCAAGCAACGTTTGCCCAAGGAGGTAGAGAAGGAAAGCCCGCGTCAGCTGCTTCATGCTTACGTGGGTCAGAATATCGGCATTCATATAAGTCTTGCTTAGCCAAGAAAGATCAATGTGACTTCGAGAGTGAACAGGGGGCACCTTGCCCAAAAACCACTCCAAAGCACCCATTCGCTCCCAAAGCCTAGGGTCAACCCGAAGAGGAGCTCCGCCTACTCGCAGACCAGTCAAAAGAGAGAAGTCGCCAGGCGTGATTGTCATCTTGCCAGCAGTAGGGAAGTGGAATGTGTTCGTAGTATCCCACCACCTCTCAACCAGCGAGGTCATCAAATACCAATCCATCTTCGGAAGATTGAGGCCCAGAAAAAATGCCTCGAAGCCCGCAACACGTACCAGTTCCCGAGCCTGCTATGGCAGTGTCAAAAACCACCTGTGCACCTCCTTGCCTCCACCACGAGCCTCCAGTCTCCTATTTCTCTGTCAAAGACAAAAAGGGAGTTAATCTCATGATTACATGAACAATGGAAACGCTAAGGGGCATCAAGTCAACATTTAAAAGCATGCATTGCCTAAACAGGGGGCACAATTATTTTAGCAAAATGAATTCGACTCAAACGCGAGTCCTTCTCATTCACACCCTTAGCTAAAAGGGATTTCATCCCGCAAATAAAAAGTTCACCCTTAAACCATGCAAAATTAAAAACTCTAAACTAAAGTAAACTTTTTACTTTTCAGGAAACTCACCGGTACATTGAGAACACTTAGGTACAGCTCAGGTTCTCGACGAACCACCTCGGCTTCTGGGCCGCCAACGGGAGGGCGGTACTGCAAGAAACCGCCAAAACCCAACCCACGTGAAGGAAGAACGTAGGTAGCAGTGTCGAACAAGCCAGGCTCCTCAATTGCCTCCTTGTCGAAAGACGGATATTCACACCTGCATGGAGGGTGTGAGGACGAACCTACAACGTCCAAGGATGGCATGGCCATCATGCCTAAAACAGGAGAAAGCAAGCGGCGGCAACAGTGGCCGGAAGTAACGGTGGCCGACGGTGACGAAGGAGGAGAACGGCGACGAATGGTGGAGGACGTCGGGATACTCGGACGAAAAGAACGGGGAAGGAAAGTGGAAAAGGAAAAAAATGAGCTGTGAAATTGATTAAACCAAACTTAAATCGATTTTATGACCTTTGGCATTCTCACGGCCGAGACTTCGTTCCTCGGCCGAAATATCTTTTACTCGGCCGAGATATCGATCTCCTGGCCCTCCAATCAATTCCCCTCAGCGGCATCAAATCTTGCTGAGTGCACTAACTCTAGCAATTATGAAGTTCTGGGTCCGTGACCAACAGAAGCAAAATCAAGTCAATCTTGGGGGCACCCCCGAGCCAATACAGCATGATCAGAACTAGCCTTGGGGGCATATCCAAGCACAAGGAAGCACTCTCTCCACAAACTGCTGGCCAAAAACTCTTGCTATAGCAAATCAAAATCAATCAGCAGCTCCACGCTCAATAACATTGTGCACAAGTCACTCGACAACACCATGCTCTTCGCATCACCAGCAGCTCGGAGCTCATCATCATATTCACCATCATTTCAACAGCCCTACTCAGCGGCTCTATGCCCGTATTCACTGCCAGCAGCACTACGCTTGCCACTCCAGCAACCATACAACCATCAACTCACTCAGCGGCTCTACGCCTACCATCTCTATCATCACAGCGGCTCTACGCCCTCACCTATCATTTCAGCGGCTCCAAGCCCACTATCTCAATTGGCTCTAAGCCGTAACAACCATCTCAGCGGCTCTATGCCCATCATCTCTATCAATTTAGAGGCTCCAAGCCCACCCTCTCAACGGCTCTACGCCCGTATTTACTCACTTAGTGGCTCCAAGCCCTCGACTCAGCAGCTCTACGCTTGCTATCCCAGCAATAGGCTCTACGCCTACTCAAGTAATCTCAACTGGCTCAAATCCGTAACAACTATCTCAACAGGCTCTACGCCGCTTCAACAATCAAGACATCATCAATTCTCAAGCTCTACGCTTGAATGCTCAAACTCTAACATTTTGAATGCTCGAAGCTCTTCGAATGCCCAACCACTGTGTACTGGATGCTCAAGTTCTACACTTGAATGCTCAAACTCTACGTTTGGATGCCCAACCCCTGCGTACTAGATGCTCAAAGCCTGTACTTTGAATGCTTGGATTCTGCCGTCCGATTGCTCGAGCTCTACGCTCTGAATGCTCAAGTCCGGAACTTGAAAGAAGCTCTACGCTTATATCAAACACACACGCACGGGCCCATGCACATTTGCATCGATTGCATCATCATATCGAGTCTGCATCATCATATCTGTTCACATTTAACAACCATCATAATGCATATACACTCTGCATATCTCTCATGAAATAGGTCAACCCTGCAATCAACCGGCTCTACGCCTCAGTTTTATTGATCGGTCCAGCGCCTCAATCCTGTGGCTCTATGCCAAAACTTATGATGGGAAAGCTCCGTGCACAGACCATCAGAATGCAACCAGCTCCGCGCTTCGGTTCTATCAAGCTCAAAGCTCCAATCTCCTCAGGCCCTCGCCTCATGACCACAGCAGGCTCCACGCCTCAATTTTATCACCTTATGAAATTATGCGGAAGTGTTCAATCTACTCCTAGAGGGGGGGGTGAATAGGAGTTTTGATAAAAATTACCAATTTTCTGATTTAAAAAATTAATATAGATGAATGGGTTGATTATCTCGATTAATCCAAACCAAAATTTAAGTACTGCAGTAGAATAAAAATTGTGACAAGAGACGCACGATTTACGTGGAAAAGCTTAGGGTCCTAAATAACCCTATGCCAAAACCACGGCCTAACACTACTGCTTTATTCTATTAATCGAAAAGAAGTACAAATTGCGAAATAGAAAAAAAACCTTACCCAAGCCTTTACCTATTCTCGCCAATCTCTGATGCTCCCAGAGCTTCTTCAAGATCCAATAGATGCACCACAGACTTCACGCCCGATCTCCGGATTCAACCGGCTCCGAATCAATCTCCAAAAGATTCGGCCACAGCAGCAAACGACACCAAAGAAAACACGAACAATGAATGGATGAATGATATGATGTGAAGTGTGATCTAGACAACCCAAACAGCGTTCAAAGATGCGCGAGACAAGAACAACAAAAATGGAATACGGGTTGCACACCAAAATCACCCCATTGCCGTGCACCCCTTTCTTTTTCTTTATTAACAAAAACAAAATCTCTCGCCCTCCGCTGAAAACCTAAACAAATGAGCAGCCCTTTCTTTCGTTTGTATAAAACAAAAAAAAACTCTTCACAGGAGGGGTGCCTCCCTATGGTTGCAAAAACCCTTTTATACTTATATTTTCTGTTGACCGAAAATCTTTTAATGATCAAGTATGGAAAGCAAAATCTCACCGAATTTCCGGAGAGGCAAACGAACGTGAAATCTAGCTTTGTTTTTCATACTCAAAGAAAATCTCGTAACCATAATGATATGTATATTGGAAAACATGAATTTTTCCGAAAAAGGTAAATCACCTAGTCAAAGGGAATTAAAACGATTAAGGAGTGTATATATATAATAAGAATTTTGAGTAAGAAAAATCTCCTAATCAGTAAAGAAGACTAAAATGATTTTGAGCTCAATAATGCTATGCATGAGATGTCGTGCAATGCTTTTACCTCTCATGCAATTGGATCGATTTCGCAGCGGTCAACTTGGCATAGAACATGGGAGGAGCATCGAGCGAGAAACTACCCCTTAAGAACCTACCCATTAAAATTTAAAGGAGTCGATATAACAAAGACACAAATGGAGGTTTTGGACAACCCCGGAAAGTGCCAAAATATCTAACACCTTAGGCCCTCGCCTTGTGACTGCAACCGGCTCCGCGCCTCAGTTCCACCACGTCAGAAACCATCGCTCTCCAACCTCTCGCCTCATGATTATAACCGGCTCCGTGCCTCGGTTCCCTCATTGTGGGCTACCTGCCCGAAAAACAACACACCGCTTTTGAATCGATTTGAAAACTTTGAAGAGTCGCCACCCGGATTTATGGTCTATCACCCGAGAAACCGTTTTTGATTGAAAATGTTTGATTTGAATTTGAAAACCAGAGATCGTTTTGAGGGTCCGGAAGCCATGTTACGAGGGGGGAAGGGTTTTACGGCACCCCCCCTCGCCCGATTCGAAATCGGTCTTTACTAAACGTTTGTGGGATTTTTCAAAAGAGATTTTGTTTCATTAAACCAACTAGCAAGCATCCACAGATATACCCAAATAGACGTGTGTGGGCTGCCACAGCCCCGGGTGAGATCGGGTGGCCCAAATGAAAGTCGTGCGCCTCGAGCTTTTTGAGATCAATTCGAAAATATTGGTTTGAATTGAAGAGTCGCCACCCGGATTTATGGTATATCACCCGAGAAACCGTTTTGTTTGAAAATGATTGATTTGAAGTTGAAAACCAGAGATCGTTTTGAGGGTCCGGAAGCCATGTTACGAGGGGGGAAGGGTTTTACGGCACCCCCCTCGCCCGATTCGAAATCGGTCTCTACTAAACGTTTGTGGGATTTTTGAAAGGGATTTTGTTTCATTAAAACAACTAGCAGGTATCCAGAGATATATCCAAATAGACGTGCTTGCATGTGCATGTGTACAGGGAGTGGCAAAATGGTGAGAGAATGCCAAAATAACATGAAATGAAGCCCTGCCCACTGACTTCACTCTCGAGCTGTAACGACCCTGATTTTTGGTAAATAAAAATTTCGTTAAAAAATTTGAATTTTATTTTAATTACTTGGATTGCTTTTAAAATTTCCTTTTAATTTCTAAGAATCCGTCATAATTAGATTTGAGACTTATAAAATTATATCTTTTCGCATCGGACAATATAGTCATTTTCTAAAGACAAGTATGCTTATAAAAGCACTTGTATATTTTCCTAGTATTTGAAATAAGGTCTTAAAATTTTATTTCTTGGTTAGAAATCCTACGTGGCATGTAGAATTAGTTTTCAACCGATTAGTTAGCAAACCCTAACTACCGATTCACCTAGTTACATTTCCCTAACCTTAAGTGGACCTTTTGGACCACCTTTGAACCTTGTGAACCCTCCTATGCCTAATTAAACCAATAGACCAATAGAAATAATCATTTGACCTTATGTTATGTCAATTCAAAGCCTTATGTGGCAATTTTTCCTTAACCTTTGGTTAATAAATGCTAGGAAAATTCTTATCCCTTGGTCAATAGATATTAGAAATTTCCAATGAATGTATTGACTAGTCATACTAAAGGAAGCTATCATTTTGCTAGCCTTGCCACTTTCTAGGAAAATTTCTAACCATTGGGCAATGCTTTCACTTAAAAGCCTTAACCTCTCACCATTTCCTCTTTACCCTTTGAACAAAAGTTAGTAGGGTAAATATTATCCATTGAGTAATAGAAAACCTAACCTTGCCATGCATGCAACCCTAAGATTATAGTCTTAAGCCTATGAATGCTTAGTTGTATACATCTATAGTATCATAGCCTAATATAAGCATGCCTATTTGCCTAGATACACTTTTTAGGAAATTCATTACCCATTGGGCAATAGTTGTTAGGATAATTTTTATCCTTTGAGTAAAAGGAATAAGTCTTGCCATGAATAACCAATTCTAGTTTTCCTAAGTACATTCTAGCCTTTGATCTCTTTCTAGGACAAAAACAAGCCAAGAACACTTGATAATGACCTACCTTAGGCCATTAGGATTAATAATTATATCCCTTGACTAGTCATTCAAGCCATGCCACCTTTCTTATTCCTTTAACCTTTGGATAATATATGTTAGGGAAATTTTCATCCCTTGGTCAATAGAAACTAGTCAAGCCAATGACAAAAATTGACTAGACAAGTCATTGCCTTGCTTCCAAAAGAAACAACATTTGTCATGCCATGCATGCAAATCTAGAGCTAGCCTTAAGCCTAATCATTCTAGGGTTACTTTCCTAGATCTTCCAAGAACATGTTCACTTTCTAGGAAAGAAGGATTTACCTTTAATCATCCTTATCCTTGCTACATATAGACTTGGCCTAAAAAGGTTTGGCATGGCCTTGGCATGATTAAAGGAGTGATTGGACAATACAATGGAACAAAAAATGGGAGAAAGAGAGAAAGGGAGGAGCCGGCCATGAGAGGGGAGAGAGAGTGTGTGCTTGAGTATTGAACACTTGCACAAGCTACATAATAGCCCTTAAGCCTAAATCCCATGTGACAACCCATTTCTAGTCTTTCAAAGCACAACCTAGCCAATGACTAGATCCTCCCTTGCAAGCCAACCCATTCTAGGAAAAGACAAGGCCATGAACCTTTCTTAATAACCTAGGTTTTAGCCTTAAAGACTAGGAAGTTAGTCATGACAAATCATGGCATGCTTTCAAAGCCATGCCTTCCAAAGATTGTCCCTTGGACAATAATTGTTAGGGAAAAATTTATCCCTTGGATAATAAGCCAAGTTTTGCTATAAATAGCACCATTCACTTGCCATTCAACTCACACCTCACTCCTTTGCTCTCACTTCTCTCTAGAAACCATTTCTGTTTTTCCAGGCAGCTTACTGCCCTTCACAAATCCTCATTTTGCTCCTGCTTAGAGTAGTCCTTAGGACCAACTTCCTTCGGGAAAGTTGTAGAGCACTTCGAGCTCTTCAAATTAGACCCAAGAACCACCCTAATCGGTCAAGAAACGACAAAGATATCGACATCCGAAGTTCAGCAAAAATTCGGATTCCCAGTTTCCAGACAGCAAACTGTCCCCTCCTTTATCACCATATTTCTCCTACCTAAAGTGGTTTCTAGGATCAATCTCCTTCACAAAAGTTGTAGAGCATTTCTAGAGCTTCAATTTCGACTCAAGAACGACCTTATTCGGCCAAGTATTGACCGAGTTATTGCCATCCAAAGTTCGGTCCAGATTTGCGAGTTTCACCACCCGCGGGATTTTCCAACTAGCTTATTCGGCCCCGACTAGTTTCGGATCAAGGTAGGATTCTTCGTCCCCGTTATTCCTAAGTATACTTAGATTCTTTTTTATGTTTACTGTCCCTAAGAACATGTTGGATAGATCTTACTTTCTAAACTCTTAGTGTAGAAACTTAAATTGATAATGGTATGATCACGTAGATTCTATATCTATTTTTCCTAATTATGTGTAAATTATTTTGGAGTATGAGCATGTTGATTAATGAACTTTATCCTCAATAAACATATGCTCTTTTGATCTTCCTTCAAAGAAAGAAAGAACGACTTTTTAGAAGTTATCGCTTAGTTTCAATCATAATGATGGTGATGAGCTTGTTGTATGATTGCTTGACTACTTGTTGTTGATAAAGCATAAGTGGTTTACCACTCCAAAGGTGTCCGTCCATGTGGCACTATGCTTTACCTTGTATGTTAATTAGCATGATTATGTGAAATCAAGGATAAAATGAGCATGCTAAATAAAATAGAGTTGGATGATCTTGCTAGTTAAATTTCAAGATTAAATGATTTCTGTGAAAAAGTCCCACCGCGGAGTCGAAGCATGAATACGAGACACGAAGATCGAGAAAATTGGAAACATGACACCTAGGGTGATTAAAAGCATGACTTGGTAAAATATTTTTGAAACTACATAATGACCAATGTGGAGTCATTATGTGAGTCGTGTGTGTGTTTTGAAAAGGAGAAAAAGCTTTGAAATGTGATGGTGTGCCAATGGGAACCCGGTGCGGCGGAACCATTGTGAGGATACTCGGGAAGCCGGAACAGCGGAACCGAGGTTGGGTGTGTGGCTTGGTTATCCGTGGAAAGGAGCCAATGCTAATGTGTGCCAATGGGAACCCAGTGCGGCGGAACCATTGTGAGGATACTCGGGAACCCGGAACGGCGGAACCGAGGTTGGGTGTGTGGCTTGGTTATCCGTGGAGAGGAGCCAATGCAAATGTGTGCCAATGGGAACCCGGTGCGGCGGAACCATTGTGAGGATACTCGGGAACCCGGAACGGCGGAACCGAGGTTGGGTGTGTTTTAAACCCTCATGTGGCCAAACGTGGCAGCTCATTGAGTGAATGGATTTTGAAAGCAGCAATGTGGCCGGACTTGGTAGCCCATTCTGTGTGTGTCACCAATGAAGCCGGACTTGGTAGCTTCATTAGTAACATGATTTATATGTACACTCAATAGGGACCTGGCGTGAAAGCCCTTGTGTGGATTTTGAAAACCGCGATGTGACCGGACGTGGTAGCCCATCGTGTGTGATATTTGAAAACCACAATGTGGCCGGACTTGCCCATTGTGTGGTGTGTGTGTGAAAGAGAAAACGATTTCAAAATGTTGATTTGGAAATGAAAAGTGAAAAGGTGACACGGTCTACGACGAGTCGCGTAGGAGAAACTCAGAAAAGTCACGGACACCAACGATAGATGAATAGTGAATGTGTCATTACAAATTTCTTATTGTTTATGCATGTGTTGTTTTACATGAGATAGTATGCTACTTCTATGTCCTGTTGCCTTAAATTATGGGTTAATAAGTGAGGAACATGTTCTATTTGAGAATCGTTACCTATATTATCTATTGTTTGTAAGTTATGGGTTAACGGGTATGAGATTATCCTGCTGAGCTTTTGTAGCT
The DNA here is from genome assembly GCA_018127125.1 of Rhododendron griersonianum. Lineage (NCBI taxonomy): Eukaryota > Viridiplantae > Streptophyta > Magnoliopsida > Ericales > Ericaceae > Rhododendron > Rhododendron griersonianum. The sequence continues at coordinate 5,703,489 of CM030798.1, read as the reverse complement.
CACGGTGTTACCTTTGGTGACCCTGACATATTATATCGGTGGCGACGCTGGTATAATGTGTCAGACCTGATAGATGAACAGGGAGAGCTGTAAACCTTGGAGGCTTTTGGAGCCGAAGAGCTGGCTAGGATGGAGGAGCAGGCGAAGCCGTAAAACCCTAGATTTTCCATTCCTTTATGTAATGAAAGCACTCTGATGGGATTATGATGTAATAACGAGCCAGACTCCATTTGGTTATATCAATAAAGTCTTTAATTAACGTACCCGAAATTGGGGGCGTTACACGAGCGCTCGGGAGTGGTTCCAGCAGCAAACGACACCAAAGAAAACACGAACAATTAATGGATGAATGATATGATGTGAAGTGTGATCTAGACAACCCAAACAGCGTTCAAAGATGCGCGAGACAAGAACAACAAAAACGGAATATGGGCTGCACACCAAAATCACCCCACTGCCGTGCACCCCTTTCTTTTTCTTTATTAACAAAAACAAAATCTCTCGCCCTCCGCCGAAAACCTAAACAAACGAGCAGCTCTTTCTTTCGTTTGTATAAAACAAAAAAAAACTCTTCACAGGAGGGGTGCCTCCCTATGGTTGCAAAAACCTTTTTATACTTATATTTTCTGTTGACCGAAAATCTTTTAGTGAGCAAGTATGGAAAGCAAAATCTCACCGAATTTCCGGAGAGGCAAACGAACGTGCAATCTAGCTTTGTTTTTCATACTCTAAAAGAAAATCTCGTAACCATAATGATATGTATATTGGAAAATATGAATTTTTCCGAAAAAGGTAAATCACCTAGTCAAAGGGAATTAAAACGATTAAGGAGTGTATATATATAATAAGAATTTTGAGTAAGAAAAATCTCCTAATCAGTAAAGAAGACTAAAATGATTTTGAGCTCAATAATGCTATGCATGAGATGTCATGCAATGCTTTTACCTCTCATGCAATTGGATCGATTTCGCAGCGGTCAACTTGGCACAGAACATGGGAGGAGCATCGAGCGAGAAACTACCCCTTAAGAACCTACCCATTAAAATTTAAAGGAGTCGATATAACAAAGACACAAATGGAGGTTTTGGACAACCCCGGAAAGTGCCAAAATATCTAACAATCTCCCCCTTTGGAATTTCCGGGACAAAACCAACTGCACTAAAACACAATGGAAAAATACAACTTAAAGAGATAAATACTAGCCTAAACTAGGTCTATCCAATGAAGCTTGAGTTGCACTTCAATACCTGCAAAGATAGCTCAACAAAAACTATGTGACAAAATATATGTTTTGAAAAGTAGAATGGGTCAGCATAATTTAATAATAAACGACAAAGTAACATTATATCCAAAAGTATGAAAACCAACCAGCGATTCATCAATAAAATAAATCTCTTCTTATAAATATCTCCCCAACTTAACAAAGGCACTCAATAAAAATTCTTCATCTTTATGCAAGACTCATCGACACATATCACTCTACAACCCATGACCAAACCAGAACCATAAAATATAACCATAAAAATTCTCCGCCTTTTTGTCACGGAAAAACAAAGGAAAGGAGCATACCAACCAAATTCGAACAGAGAGTTTCGATGGAAACTCGATTGATGGTTCGGTGGACCAATTTCTAGACAGTGAGTTGTGATGACACTCGATGGATAGTTTAGTTGACCGACTTTACTCACAAAAAAAAACATTTCAAATAGCCCAGCCGCCTCGTCCCAAAATGCTATACTGGCAATGACAAATATGACTCGATTTTAAAAAAATGGAGTTTGATGTCGCACACAATGAATTCATAAGGATGCATCGAGAACATAATCCATACACTTTATGTGAACAAAAGCAATGTTTGCCATTATCAAACACCTTATAAGCAGAACAAAAGAATTCGCAATGCAGTCGTTCAGCAAAGAGATAGTTAGATGAAGAATGAAGCATAAAACAAGGCCATATGACAAAGTGTGTGTGTGCATCACGTAAATAATGTCAAGCTTAACTCAGTCCGGGAGGAATATTCTCATGTACGCAAGGATTTTCAGGATAACTCCTCCTCAAAAAGTCAAACCAAGCTAGGTCCTCAAAGTGAAATATAGAGAAACACAAACTCCCCCTCAATAGAACAACCCCCTTTTTTTTTACTTTTTTTTTTAGGGGATAAAGACATCCATTATTACTCCACCGCTGTTTGACGCGAACACTCACTGCTTACTGAGGCAAGAGGCCCGGTTACTAGGCAAGTGGCCAGGAGTCATACGTACCTTCACAAGGTCTATCCATCTTTTGACGCGAACGCTTAGAGAGAGAATACCTCACCCCAATTGTCCGGTTATTCAATGAACGCCCGGATAGGTAAAGAATATAAAAGTACCTAGGTTCTTGAAGGAGAAAACGATACAGGGTAATAAGAATCACTAGGGAATAGTAGCCAAAAGGTCAATCTCAAGGGGGACAAACACGTGAACATGTCCATGTACATGAGAATAACCAAAAGGAGTTGAGGGAGCAATAAATCACGCACGTGATATAGTGGAAATCATAAAGCCATGAAATATGATGCATCCAAAATCTAAAGATTCTCAGGGATGAAAAAAATACATTGGATGCAAATATTTTAACTATAAGGGCCATGACCATGAGAAACAAAGAACATCTGTTCACAAACTTTTTTTTTTGTTTTTTTTTAAATCAAAAGAAAAATGCAGAACAAAACCAAAAAAATGGAAATAAAACTAACAGAAAAAGTTTTATATGTCTATCTTAAATTGATAGCACACAAAGCACGCAAATAAAATACATGCAAACCCACCGAATCTAATCCATGGAAACGAGATCAATAGACTTCCTAAGGTACTCAAACCTAAGGGAATCTAACGATTTTGTGAACATATCAGCTTTTTGTTCATGTGTGGGTATAAACTCAATTGTTACGACACTATCTTCAACCAAATCACGAATAAAATGATGACAGATGTCATGTTTAATCCTAGAATGTTGGATTGGATGACACACATTAGAACCGACAATTTCAACACAATAGCAATTATTCGAGGAACGAACACCTTTAACCACACACACACCCGAAGCATCAACAATAAAGCAATTATTTTTTAAAAAATTGACTTCATGCATATTATCACAAAATTGCCCTATGCTTAACAGGTTAGCTTTCAAACCCTCAACATATAATACGTTATCTAACGGAGGGATCCCAGGTGCATTTATGGTGCCTTGTCCAACGATTTTACCTGTATTACCATCGCCAAATGTGACAAACCCACCATTATACTTCTCTATCTTAGCAAAGAAAGACTTATTTCCAGTCATGTGCCTTGAACATCCACTACCTAAGTACCAAGCGCAGGCATCCTGTGCTCTAAACGCAGTGTGTGCAACATGACAATTTACATTGACTCTCTTCCAAATTTGCTTCGTTTTAGCATTCGCACGAGAGGTGTGACTTTGTGTGGTTCGTCCTTTAACAAACTTATCAATATCTCCATTATTTTTAGTCAAAGTTGACAACTTTTTGATTTCCTCGATGAGGTGAGAAGTTTGATTTGCCAACTGACTCAATTTCTTTTGAAAATTTTCATTCTTAATGTTTTGGGAAGACTGACGCACAACTTGAGATCTTCACATATTGGGTTGATCATACCGAACGCTTTTATTAACTGGGGCTACAAACAATTTCCCCTTTGTTCTCTGATTGTCCCTTCTAAGTGTATAACAAAAAGGTCGAATGTGACCTTGATAACCACAATAGTGACAAATAAAAAGACTTTTCTTTTTAGGAGCATGATTACTGTTGTAACCATTCTTAATGATGGTGGAAGATTTAATAGAAGATTCAGGTTTATCGCTCACTACCTCATTCTTTGCAATTTCAGATTTCACAAACTTGATTTCCTTCTTTGTGACATCGTTAGCCTTAGGTGTCAATGAAGGTGGATCAACAAACCGTAAGCCGCTTCTATTTCTAAATGTACGTGTCGTTTCAGCAATACGAGTTGCGCCACACTCATTACGCTTTATGGCCTCAATGGCCTCCCTAAGGTCACACTCCAATACAAAAATTCTATCCTTAGACCCTTCAAGGGCCTTCAAGGCATCCACATGATCTCTCTCAATTTTGTCAAACTTGTCTTCCAGATTAGAGTTATAGGCTTTTAATTTTTCAAACTCGACGTTCTTAGATTCAATGTCATCACTCAGTTTGTTCCTCTCACTACTAATTCTCTCGATGACATTCATGAGTTCCTTTGTTTTCTTTTTCAGTTTGACACCCTCTTTAAACAATTGATTATAGGCCTCATGAATTGAATCTATATCATCATCACTATTCTCACAGTCTTCGTCAGTCGAGACATACTTACTATCATCGCTAAGAGTTGTAGAAAGTTCAACCGAATTGGGGGACATGGGGGACTTAATGTTGGCAACAAGCACAGAATATCTAGGAGCTTCAGAACCCCCATCACTACTCTTATCACTATCGTCATCCCACATAGCCTTATACCCCTTAGCCACTTTCTTTTTAAGAGTGTTTGCACACTCTGCCTGAACATGCCCAAAACCGTGGCACTCGTGACATTGTATACTTTGGGGTTTCTTGAATTTATCAATGGATGATTTCTTTTCATTATCCCCAAAGTTAAAATTCTTACCTCCACTAGTCGAAGAAGAAAAATTTCCAGATTTATTATTCTTAAGAAATTTAACAAATTTTCTGAATTTCTTAGCAAAGAAATCAAGTTCTTCTTCGTCAAGGTTATCATCACTCGCTTGTGTCACAGAGGATTCTTCTCTAGATGATTTAAAAGCAATGCTTTTATTAGGCTTTAATGTAGGTTTCTTCGAAAGATGATTCAATTCAAACATTTGAAGTTTTCCTACAAGTTCCTCAAAAAGAATATCATCAACTTTATCACTTTCTTTTATTGCAACTACCTTAGCCCTAAACCTCTTAGGAAGAGACCTAAGCACTTTACGGCAAACTTTGAGATTGGAAATCGGTTCACCTAATGCATGAAAAGAATTAACAATATCACTCAGCTTGGTGATAAAACTATCAAAATTTTCATCTTCGGACATTCTTAGTTCCTCAAAACGAGTGGTTAGCATTTGAAGTTTAGAGGTCTTAACAGTTTTGGTGCCTTCGTGGGTAACGCACAAAATCTCCCATGCTTCCTTGGCGGTATCACATGCAGAGATACGACTGAATTCAGTTTTACTTAAAGCACCATAGATAGCTCCTAAAGCACGAGAATTGGCCTCGAAACTATCATTATCCGCAGTGTTCCACTCGGTGTCTTCTTTAAGTCTCATCTTCTTAGTAGTAGTGTCCTCTATTTTAGGAGGTTCATACTTGTACCTCACAGACCTCCAAACCCTAATACCTAGAGAACTTAAGTGTGTCGTCATTCGTGCTTTCCAGTACGGATAATCATTCCCATCAAAGTAGGGCGGCCTCGAGTTAGAGGCTCCCTCACGTGGTGCATTCATGTCCATGATCACAGGATCAAAACTCAGGTGTTTAAACCTAAACAGAGCAACCCGCTTTGATACCAATTGAAATTATGCGGAAGCATTCAATCTACTCCTAGAGGGGGGGTGAATAGGAGTTTTGATAAAAATTACCAATTTTCTGATTTAAAAAATTAATATAGATGAATGGGTTGATTATCTCGATTAATCCAAACCAAAATTTAAGTACTGCAGTAGAATAAAAATTGTGACAAGAGACGCACGATTTACGTGGAAAAGCTTAGGGTACTAAATAACCCTAAGCCAAAACCACGGCCTAACACTACTGCTTTATTCTATTAATCGAAAAGAAGTACAAATTGTGAAATAGAAAAAAAACCTTACCCAAGCCTTTACCTATTCTCGCCAATCTCTGATGCTCCCAGAGCTTCTTCAAGATCCAATAGATGCACCACAGACTTCACGCCCGATCTCCGGATTCAACCGGCTCCGAATCAATCTCCAAAAGATTCGGCCACAGCAGCAAACGACACCAAAGAAAACACGAACAATGAATGGATGAATGATATGATGTGAAGTGTGATCTAGACAACCCAAACAGCGTTCAAAGATGCGCGAGACAAGAACAACAAAAACGGAATACGGGCTGCACACCAAAATCACCCCACTGTCGTGCACCCCTTTCTTTTTCTTTATTAACAAAAATAAAATCTCTCGCCCTCCGCCGAAAACCTAAACAAACGAGCAGCCCTTTCTTTCGTTTGTATAAAACAAAAAAACTCTTCACAGGAGGGGTGCCTCCCTATGGTTGCAAAAACCCTTTTATACTTATATTTTCTGTTGACCGAAAATCTTTTAATGATCAAGTATGGAAAGCAAAATTTCACCGAATTTCCGGAGAGGCAAATGAACGTGCAATCTAGCTTTGTTTTTCATACTCAAAGAAAATCTCGTAACCATAATGATATGTATATTGGAAAACATGAATTTTTCCGAAAAAGGTAAATCACCTAGTCAAAGGGAATTAAAACGATTAAGGAGTGTATATATATATAATAAGAATTTTGAGTAAGAAAAATCTCCTAATCAGTAAAGAAGACTAAAATGATTTTGAGCTCAATAATGCTATGCATGAGATGTCGTGCAATGCTTTTACCTCTCATGCAATTGGATCGATTTCGCAGCGGTCAACTTGGCATAGAACATGGGAGGAGCATCGAGCGAGAAACTACCCCTTAAGAACCTACCCATTAAAATTAAAAGGAGTCGATATAACAAAGACACAAATGGAGGTTTTGGACAACCCCGGAAAGTGCCAAAATATCTAACACCTTAGGCCCTCGCCTTGTGACTGCAACCGGCTCCGCGCCTCGGTTCCACCACGTCAGAAACCATCGCTCTCCAACCTCTCGCCTCATGATTATAACCGGCTCCGTGCCTCGGTTCCCTCATTGTGGGCTACCTGCCCGAAAAACAACACACCGCTTTTGAATCGATTTGACACCTTTGAAGAGTCGCCACCCGGATTTATGGTCTATCACCAGAGAAACCGTTTTTGATTGAAAATGGTTGATTTGAATTTGAAAACCAGAGATCGTTTTGAGGGTCCGGAAGCCATGTTACGAGGGAGGAAGGGTTTTACGTCACCCCCCCTCGCCCGATTCGAAATCGGTCTCTACTAAACGTTTGTGGGATTTTTCAAAAGAGATTTTGTTTCATTAAACCAACTAGCAAGCATCCACAGATATACCCAAATAGACATGTGTGGGCTACCACAGCCCCGGGTGAGATCGGGGCGGCCCAAATGAAAGTCGCGCGCCTCGAGCTTTTTGAGATCAATTCGAAAATATTGGTTTGAATTGAAGAGTCGCCACCCGAATTTATGGTATATCACCCGAGAAACCTTTTTGTTTGAAAATGATTGATTTGAAGTTGAAAACCAGAGATCGTTTTGAGGGTCCGGAAGCCATGTTACGAGGGGGGAAGGGTTTTACGGCACCCCCCTCGCCCGATTCGAAATCGGTCTCAACTAAACGTTTGTGGGATTTTTGAAAGGGATTTTGTTTCATTAAAACAACTAGCAGGTATCCACAGATATATCCAAATAGACGTGCTTGCATATGCATGTGTACAGGGAGTGGCAAAATGGTGAGAGAATGCCAAAATAACATGAAATGAAGCCCTGCCCACTGACTTCACTCTCGAGCGCTCGGGAGTGGTTCCGAGCGCTTGGGAGTGTTGGTGCCCAACCTGTAAAATTTGTTAGTTCTGACAAGATATAATGCGAAAACTGTGCATGCATGTGCATATGTACAGGAGGTGATAAAAGAGGCCATGCATGATGTACGAGACAGTGGAAAGATGAAACCCTTTCACTGGATTCACTCTCGAGCGCTCCGGAGTGGTCCCGAGCGCTCGGGAGTGTTAGAACCCCCAACCTGCAAATCTTGTTAGTGCCAACAAAATAAAATGTAAAACTGGAAATTGAAATAGACTTAAGCAAGCTAGGGGCTCAGTAGAGGACCTGACAGACTAAGATAAGCCCTCAATCTCTCAGATCATGCATCCTTGCCTCAACAAGACCAGATCTACAAACTTAAAAGAGCAGTAGGCTACACTTATGCAGGCAGAAATCAGAGAACATAGCAGACTGGGGAAATGGAATGCAATAGCATGCATGCACGCCCGAGCGCTCGGGAATGGTTCAGAGCACTTAGGAGTGAGCTGCACGACAGCTTGCTCTCAAATGGAAAATGAAATCATTTTATCATGCAGTCACACCTGTCTAGGTCTTTAACAAGAGAAAATCTTATTTTTGACTTTGGAAAACCTTGTTCTTACATGAAATTTGTAAGATACACTTCTATTTTATGGAAAATGATTTCCTATGTCTGCATGCCCAAATAAAACCATTTCACTTAAGACTGCACCTCATTCCCAGCCTACTATATGACAAAGAACCATGCATGAAACTGGGAACAGTCCCGAGCGCTCGGGAGCACTCTCGAGCGCTCGAGAGTGTTTCCAGTAAGGGTTTTGATAAAATGTTTTTTTGTACCCCATTGCTCTTGCTTTTACACTGAAGTCCCCCAACCTTGCACCCAGTATTGAAGACTGGGTCAGGCTGAGAGACCCCCCTCAGAAGGGAAAAACAGCCTCTTTGGTTTGATATCAAAGTAGAAGGGTTTTCTACCTTTTGCTTGACACTTTGCTCCTTGGAATGGCTTTGAAATGTGGATGAAGAGAGAAGAATACAAGAAATCAGAAGCTTGGAGTGTTCTTGATTTCCTGCATTTTCCTTGATGATTTTTGAAAGCTTTTGAAGTTTGAAAAGTGAGTTTGAGTTTGGAAAACCTTTGCCTTGAGCAAGAGAGAGAGGAGAGTGGTTCTAGAGAGAGGGAATTTTCGTGGTCCCTGGCTCAGCTAAAGACCAGTTGTATTTATAGGCAAAATAACCTATGGTTTTCAAAATCAAATGGATTTGAATAAAACATTTTTAAATGGGAAAATCCTTGGCCCGAAGATCTCTGCCACTAGAGGTTGAGTGTTGACTGAATCATCAGCCGGCTCAAGATGGTGGTAATGATGAGTTGCATGGATAGTGGGTGATACTGCCATCCATTGGGCAACACATCAGTCTCGAGCGCTTGGGAGTAATCTCGAGCGCTTTGGACTTAACTCTCGAGCGCTAGAGAGTGAACCAGGCCAGAGGTTTTGGAAAATGGTTTTGAGCGCTCGGGACTGCTCCCAAGCGCGTGGAAACGCTTTTGACCATTTTTTTGTTCCCTTTTCAAATCTTTCAAGGAGCAAAGTCTCGATCGGTGTGAGGCTTGTTTTAATCCAAAGTCATCATCGGGGAGCCTCCGGGCCACAAATCAAGGAAATTCGACAAGTTCAAATTGGGGTGTCTACATTTATGGTGGGAAAGAAAGGGTGCCAAATCTATGGCAGGAAAGAACGGTGCCAAATCTATGGCAGAAAAAGAAAGGTGCCAAATCTATGGCGAGTTCGACGGGTGCCAAATCTATGGCTGCGGATGATTGGGGGGGGGGGGGGTGTCCCTCAGGACAGTGCCAAATCTATGGCAGCGGATGAGTGAATGGTGTCCCTTAGGACGGTGCTAAATCTATGGCAGCGGATGAGTGAATGGTGTCCCTTAGGACGGTGCCAAATCTATGGCAGCAGATGAGCAGTCATGTTGACGAATATGAAGGAAGAAGGCGACCGTGAGAGGTCGAGGTTAGAAAGTGAGACCCGTGTTTCGACTGATGATTTTTAGTTTTGAAAAACAACAATGGACACGTCCGAGTACCCTTTCTGCTTTACTGTTTTTGGCCAGCGGACCGGTATTGTCAGGATTTTGGGATGGAGTTTGTCCTTGGATGGAAATTGGGTTCGAGTTGGATCCAGGGCTTGAACGGGGGTTGGCTTGAGTTTGACCTTGATCAGGGCTTGAGTTTGACCTTGATCAGGGCTTGAGTTTATACCATTCATGCTCAAGTCTTGAAGTTGGCTGTATGCTTGCCGTGATTGATGACATTGGGCTGATGTGCCCCCGTGAGTGACAGGCCTTAGTTTTGATTCTTTTCTTTGATTCCACTGATAGTTTCGGCAACCAGTTTTGTCATGAGCGCAAAAGCGGGTTCTTCCATGTACTGGAGTTTCTCTCACGAGTTAGGGCCCCAATGACCTTGTGTGAATTTGGACAAGCCCTAGATGACTCAAAAGATAAGAAAAAAAAAAAACCTTTTATCAGAGGATTGACTCTCAACGATGACTTTGACTTGACGAGGAGTTTGATTTGACTAGAGGAGGAGCTTGATTACTTGAGGATTTGATGTTTGAAATTGTCATGATAAAATCAAGTTTCGATGATTTTCCCATTCGGGGTTTTGAAATTGATCTCGCTTTATTAAAACACGAGGATTTTACCAAGAACCATGCCCCAGGTTGAAATTTTGCAAGATTCACAAAATGCCTTGGCGCTCCTTCTAGTTTTCTCCTATTGTCCAGGATTTTTGTTATCAAGTTGTGTTTTTCAATCTGACAGGACTTTATTCGGGTTGTAACGTGGCCAAGGTTTGGCTTAACAAAGAAAGGATAATCGGCCTAAAAATTTTCATTTTCCTTGGGTTTCGAGAGCTAGCAGCCATCTTGAATATTTTTATGCCCTTTTTGCTTTTGATGGGTGCCTTATTTGCTTCGCACTTTGTTGTGCTGATGTGTTTGGCACTCTCGTTGATTCTGAGCTTTTTCTGATTCTTTTTCGATGTTTTGCATCTCATTGTGCCCATGTATTTTCACGCTTTGAATTCTGATGTGCCGATGATAACCATGTGTTTGGCACATTTGTCCTCCTCATTTCACCTCGGTGTGGGGGATAGCTGCCTACCTGGGTTCTTTCAAAGAAATTGATTTAAGCTCAAAGGGGTTATCAATGGATATATATCTTCAAGCGTGTGATAAAAGAAAAGAATGCCTTTCTTCATTTCGAATTGCACAACTCGATAATTGGATCCTAGATGCAAGTTAAGAGATTTGTGCGCTCTAATCTTTTGCCTAGATCACACTTTGAGGTTTTGATCTAGCGAGCTTTTTCTTGGGCCAAGGCGCTGCTTGTTGACGGCGCTAGGGAGTGGTCCCATGAAATTCTTTTTCTTGCGAGGGTGAAGTATCTCGTGTTTTGATTTCTCAATTGACGGTGAAAAACAATTCCAAGTTAAGGGATTATCACAAAACGCGAGTTTATTATCACAATTTCGACACAAGCTTGAGATTGATTTCGAAAGACGGGACGGACCGACGAAGGATTGACTCGAAAGATCGTGGCCAAATTTTGGAGTCGACTCAAACGAACATGACCGGGCCTCAGGATGAGGCTGCCTACGTATCCTTCTTGCAAAGGAATCAGGTCATAACGTAGTTCAGGCCTACGAAACTGACTCTCTTTTTGGTTTTTCTTTTTTTTTTTTGACTACAAACTTGAATTTGAAAACATACAGATACGAAAGCATGAAAGACCCAAAGTACAAACTGACTCGAAACTGAAAGACAAAGATTTGAAACTTAAAAACTTTCCAAACTCGTGAGCAATTCCATTCATGCTTTGCTGCACTCAAAATCCTCCTCCAGATCTGAAGTCCGGCACTGGGATGGTTCCATCGTCGATTAAGTCTTGTATCTTGTGACGGAGACGGTGACATTCATTGGTAGCGTGACCGGGCATTTGATGGAAGGCGCAGAAGGCATTTGGGTTGTGGTAGGCTGGGAGCTTTTGAGGTAGGGGAGTTGACAGGAGTGGCTTGACGGTTCCGCTTTCGACAAGTTTTTCGAATACCATGGATAGTGGTACGAAAAACTCGGAAAAGACACGAGGTTGTTTAGGCTTGGTGGCTTGAGCAACGATCTGGCTAACGGGCTCGGTCCGGACATGGTCGGTATGTGTAGGGTCAGATGGCAAGTCGGTGTAACCATACAACATGTTGCTGCTGTCGGGGTCTACATTTTTCGTCTCTGGGAAGGAATCAGCATTTTCGAGAATGCCCAACTGAACAACTTCTTCGACTGCCAGGCCTGTTTCGAAGAATGTCTTGAAGTTGGAAGAGGCTTGAGCTAGGATCATGTGCCTGGCAAGTGCGGGCTGGAGATTTCGGACAATCATCTGAATTTGATCTTTCTCCGAGGGTTTGTCCTTCATCTGAATAGCCTTTGCTCTCCATCTTCGAACAAAATCCATAAAAGACTCCTTCGGTTCCATCTTTATTGATTCCAACTCTCGAGTGGTGACCTTAAGTTGGATGTTATAGTCAAACTGGGCCACGAAAGCCTCACAGATGTCTTCCCAAGATTTCTTCTTTGTCACTTCCAAGGCAGTGAACCAGCGCAAGGCATGTCCAACCAGTGTTTGAGAAAACATTTAGGCCATGGCGTCTTTCTCCAAGCCCCACATGGAAATTGCCCCAATGTAACTGGTCAAGTGTGCTTTTGGATCACCGGTTCCGTCAAACTTAGCGAAGTCGATTGGCTTGAATTTCCTGGGTAGTCTGGCATTCGGGAAAAGGCAGAGTTCGTCGAAGTCAAAACCAATTGAGGTGATTCTTTCGCTTCTAGCTAAGGACAGCTCAAGTTGGGATAATTTGGCTTCGATGGTGGCCATTTCTGGGCTTTGGGAGTTTAGTTCAGAGGGTGGTTCATGATTATTTTCGAGGGGTGTTTCTGGGTTTTGTGGAGGTGGAAATTGTCTGGCAACCCCGATTATCATAAGCATCAACTGGGTAATCTGGTTGTCTGTTCGTTCACCCATCTGTCGGATAGAGGTTCGAATTTAATCCAACTCGTTCAGAATCCCTGCTGGCTGTTCCCCGTTCAGATGTTCCCCATTCAAAATTTCCACCAGCTGTTCCATATCTTCCCACAAATTCTGAGTTTTTGAGGGTATGGTTTCGTTGTAGGATGGATGACTCAGTGCTGACAGTAAAGCAGAAAGCGAACTCAGAATGTGCCCCTGTTGTGATTTATTAAAAAAAATGCGTACTGAATAAAAGAGTTGTAATTGACGTGTTGTCGTCGTCGACACAAGGGATCGCACTTTACGGAAAGTTCCAACAGTCACGGGTAAGTCGGTGTCAGGCAGGTTAAATTCCGCACGTTGGGAATCAGAGCCAATCTCCTTATCTAAGACCATCCGAGGCAGAGTAATAAGACTGCTGGTAGATGCACTTAAGGCTAGATGGAGCCGTTCGGGCACGGCGAACACCGGAGTTATCCCAAACTCCACGGATTTATGGTCTCCTAGACCCTGACTCAAGAAATGACATCCTACGAAGGATTGCCTTAGTCCTCAGAGATTCTTTTGAATGTGTATCCTTTGATTAGGAATGACAAGATTTGGGAGATATCAAGACAAATTAAGTCTTTAACATTTTTCACTTGAAGTTTCTGTTCTGGTTTCAAAAACCGTTTGGCGTAAATGACATGATACCGTAACCGGGGCGGCATAAGTGGCATGGCGCCATTAGCCTAAGCAGTGTAAAGTGACTTCGCACTATATCCTGGGTGGTGTGGGTATCACGGCATTGTAGCCTAATTGTTTCGTTAATTTTCATTGAATCCATGGTTGAAAAATGTATTGAAGACTTAATGAATTTTGATATCCCTAAAACCTCATCGTTCCAAGGACTCATGTAGTTTAGACAACGTGCCTTAAAAAAGCACGACTCATCATCGGTCCAGGCAATCCTAAACAAGCTGCGCAAGCAAGTCTAAGAGTCCTATACGCGATACGAAAGCGAACGGACGGCATAAGATGCAAGGTGCGATGTGCAAGGGGGATAAGGTTACGGTCTTTCGAAGGTTGCCTCATTCCTCAGAATCTCTCTTAGGGTGTATCCTTTGTTTGGAACGACAAGTTCTAAGAGATGGCAAAATGAACTAAGTATTCAACTAGTCCTCGTTCGAAGTTTCCATTTTGAACTTGGAATAACTTAGTACAGACGACGTGAAACCACAACCAGAGTGGTGTAAGTAAAGTGGCATCACGGCGTCGTTTCCTTGTTATTCCTTATTCTCTGTTGAATCTTCGATTAGGCATTAGTCAAGGACTTAGTATATTTTGATTTCCCAAAGACTCGTGTAGTTTAGACAACGTACACCGGGGTGCACGACTCATCATCGGGCCTCGACAACCTTCTACAGACCGTGCGATCGAGTCTAAGAACACATGACTTGAAATTGAACAGACAGCATGACGGCATGACATGAATGAGATGCATGGTGAGATGCAGAAAGCAGTAACATGTAGGCAGGATATAGCATATAATCCTACCCTGCGGGTCCCTGTCCTAGTTTGGAAGGATCTATGGCTTGCTAAGCATGTACAAAGGCCGGTTTTGGCTTGAAAAGGGTTCCTCGGACTAGAGTCAAAGTATACCTCCCACTATTGAGTGTAGGGCCCTCGGTTATCGGCTCGGTAACTGGGGTACAAACCCAAACCAGCAGCTAGGATCTGGGCCAGGTTCTTCTGACTAGCTCTCTTCGGGAGGTACTTCGGTCGGCGCCCGGACTTCGGTTGATATCGACTTCGGAGCATCGGATCACTGCATGCTCCAGTGCTTCCAGAAGCTTCCAGGAGGTAACGGTTACTATGAGTGGGACCTATGGGGATCATGCTCCCCATGCAGCTGGCACAATCATTGAGATCTGTCCCATGTGCTCCGTAACCACCTCGCCCCCTCGTCATATGTGACGTCACCCGAGGCGGTTACCCGAGCGTACTCACCACACGCTAGCGTGGAGATCAAGCAAACCTAAGTCTATAAATACAAAGTGATACACACCTGAAAGAGGTACGCAATACTATCCTAACCCTAGACCTAAACACCTTCCCTGAGATCTAACTTGATCGTCGGAGGGTCACTGGGCATCCAAAGCCCTAGTGACTTGTTGCAGGTCAGGCGACGGACGAGCGGAGCAGCGGAGGAAGGAACCTAACTAGACACCACAGTCAAGGTCCCGATTAATCGAACCCTACAATTGGCGACTCTGCTGGGGACCTAGCTGTTCTTCACTCAATCACTTTCTTCCTCACAAAGGTTCCGTTCAAAACTCTCCAACTCAACCATGGTGGAAATCGATGATGCACATCGCAGCGAGACCACCTTCGGCCCCGGAAATCTCGGGGACCCGGCGTCCGACGGACCAGGCGCTCTTGGAAAGGCCCACATGTCCGTCGGAGTCAGAGCAGGGACTTCGACTCAGGAGGCAGGGGCTCCGGCCGAACTCCAAACCTACATCCGCCACCTGGAGCGGAAGATCGACGACCTCACGATAGTAGTGGAACGCGACAGGAGCGTCCGAGACGAGTTGGCGGAAATCAAACACCTCCTCCAAATGTCCCCGTCTCATTCCTCCGGAGGCCGTGGCGGAAGAAGAAGCCACCACAGCCCTCCCCGCAGCCGTGACGGAGGACAGCTGGTCGAACACCGACCCCGCCCGTCAGTCAAGGACCGCCTCGAACCACCAGGCGAGGGTCGTAACGAAAGGGACGTTGAACGAAGGGAACGCTCCCGCTCCCCTAATCCAAAGGGTCCTCGAGGGAAGCGATCCGCCTTCGAAAGGCTTGGTGGCGGAAGCATCTCCGCCTCCTCCACCCATCCAATCGGATCCAAGGAGCGTCGCCGGGAGTCCACCCCAAGTCTCGCCAACGAGGACAACGCCCTCCTAGAGTTCCAAACAAAAGGGTATCGTGAGCGCCTTAAGGGCCCTCGTTCAAAGAGTCCACTCGTCCACCACCCCAAAGATGGTTACAAAAGGCTTGGTGGCGGAAGCCAAAATATTGAGCGCCTTGAGCCCTACGCCCGAGATAGCTACAAGAAGCATCGGTACGAGAGATCTCCCCAACGGTCAGGGAACTCCCAATCGAAGCGAAAGGAGTACGAGAGATCTCCTCAACGGTTAGGGAACTCCCAACCGAAGCGGAAGGAGTACGAAAGACAGGACCGACCGCTGCCGAAGAAGCATACCGCGACCGAGGGTCCGGACGGTCTCGACCGTTCGATCCGACCCCACCGGGACGCCCGTCTCGAGAGACTCACAACCTCCCCTTTCGTTAGGGAGATCGACTCGGTCACCCCCCCGAAGGGCTTCACCCAACCTAAATTTGCAAAGTACGACGGTAAAACCGAGGCATACACTCATCTAGTTCAGTACAAGCTAGTCATGTCTCTCTTCCTTCGTAACGAGCCTTCGGACGATGCCTTCCTCTGTAAGGTCTTCCCCGCCAGCCTCGGCAACCTGGGCCTAACTTGGTTCAACCAACTTCCTGCCAGATCGATCTCTTCCTTCGATTCTCTCTGTGACGCTTTTATGGCTCGGTTTGTCACGAGCAACAAGCATGAAAAGGAGATCGACTCCCTTCTCGCCCTACGCAAGCGGACCGACGAAACGCTCCACCAATATGCCGGTCGCTACTGGGAACTGTTCAATGAAATCAAAGGATGCAACGGTGTCATCTCCGCCCGCGGTTTCAAGCTCGGCCTCACCGCCCAGGACGAGCAGGTTTACGACGATCTCGCTCGCCACAAGCCAAATTCCATGAAGGATCTCATGACTCGAATCGAAGGTTGGTGCCAGCTTATCAAAACCAAAGCAGAGAGGGGCATGGGAAAGTCAACGAGCTCCAAGGCACCGTTTACTCCGGTGTCCGCTCCGGCTCCCGCCTCGGCTTCAACACCGAAGAAACAAGTCAACAACATCAAACAGTCCCCGAGGAAGGCACCGAAGCAAGGAGACTTCAGCGCCGAGAAAACCGTCTTTACTATGCCTATCTACAGGATTATCGACCAAGTAAAGGACCAACCCTTTTTCTCCTTCCCCAACCAAAAACTCGGTACCGAGAACGGGAAAATTAAAAACCCGATAGTCCGATGTAGCTACCACAACGAGCAAGGACACTTTACAACCGCTTGCAGGCCCTTCAAGGCCTACCTCGAGCAGCTTGTCCTCGGTGGCCATCTCAACAACTTCATTGATCATGAGAAAACGAGAGCCCGGGCGCAGAATGCCGAAACCAGAGCCGAAGAGGAAATCCAGACGATTAACGTTATCCACGGTCCTCTCAATCCTGAAGCCGCCCGTATAATCCGCGCCGAGTTGAACAACGCTTCCTCTTCTAAGCAGGTCATGCTCGTTGGTCCCGAGCCCAAACGTCCTTGAACCGATGACGGATCCAAATGGACAATCACGTTCACCGAGAAGGACCTTGCGCGCGTCCAACTTCTGCACAACGACGCCCTCGTGGTCACACTGCGCATAGGCACCTTCAACGTCCGACGTGTCCTCGTGGATCAGGGGAGCTCGGCCGAGGTTATGTACTACTCCTTGTTTAAAGATTTGAAGCTCTCAGACGCCGATCTCCGTCCCTCCGAGGTCGCCCTCATAGGTTTCAACGGAGCTCCAGTCTGGCCCGTCGGTTTGATCACCCTACCCGTCCGCTCCGGCTCGGTCGTGCTCGACATGGAGTTCGTCGTAGTTGATGTCCCAAGCCCCTATAATGCCATCGTTGGCCGCACCTGGCTCCATAAGTTAAAGGTTGTTGCCTCTACTTATCACCAGGTGGTCCGGTTCATCGGTGCCAACGGACGACAGGAAGATCTGTACGGAGACCAAACCGCCGCCAAACGCTACTACGTCAACGCTGTCCGAAGCAGCAAACAGACCTCCAGGTGAACTTCATCGAAGTACCAGAGGCTCCGGTTCTCAAAGACGTCGGGAGGCCAGCCGACGAAAAGGCAGTTGAGGATCTTGTCACCGTCCCTCTAACCGAGGATGGTTCCCGTTTCTTCCTTGTCGGTTCCTCACTCTCGGAAACCGAACGGAATGACATGGTGAACTTCCTCAAGAGCAACACTGAGGTTTTTGCGTGGACCCCCTACGAAATGCCCGGGGTCGATCCAAAATTCATTTGCCACGAGCTCAACATCTATCGAACCAAGTGTCCGGTCATCCAGAAAGCACGGCGATCCTCCCCGGTCCATTCCGATGCCGTTATCGACGAAGTCAGCCGACTCTTGAACGCAGGAGCCATACTGGAAGTACAGTACCCTAGGTGGTTGGCCAACACTGTGGTGGTCAAAAAGAAAAACGGCAAATGGCGAGTTTGTGTTGATTATTCAAACCTCAACGACGCCTGCCCAAAGGATTTCTTCCCCCTCCCTCGGATAGACCAGCTCGTAAATGCCACAGCCGGCCACGACCGACTCAGCTTCATGGATGCCTACCGAGGCTACCATCAAATCACTATGAGCGAAGGCGACGTCGAGAACACGGCCTTCATCACCCCCCATGGCATATTCGGTTATCTCGTCATGCCCTTCGGCCTCAAAAACGCCGGAGCAACCTTTCAGCGGATGATAACGAAGATGTTCGAGCGCCTGATGGGAGATACCATGATGGCCTACATCGACGACATGGTGGTTAAAAGCATGAGGGCCGGCGACCATCTCACTCACCTCGCCGAGGCGTTCGAGATTCTCAAGACGCACAAGCTTCGCCTTAACGCCGAGAAGTGTGCCTTCGGTGTAAGCTCTGGTAAATTCCTCGGGCATCTTGTCTCCCGCCGAGGTATTGAGGCCGACCCTTCACAGCTCACAGCAATCGAAAAACTCTCGACCCCCCACAACAAGAGAGATGTGCAGCGTCTAACCGGCATGGCCGCCGCCCTCAACAGATTTATCAGCCGATCTTCCGACAAGTGCAAACCGTTCTTTGCCCTCCTGAAGGGGAGCCGACGCAGCTTCAGCTGGACCGACGAGTGCGACCAGGCTCTTCAGCAGCTGAAGGACTATCTCTCCAAGGCCCCTCTCCTCGTAACACCTCGGGACCAGGAAGACCTGTTCATTTATCTCGCCGTCTCGGCTCATGCCATAAGCTCAGTTCTCGTCCGACAGGAGGGGCGCGACCATCTGCCAATTTATTACTCCAGCAAGACGATGACGCCCGCCGAGACACGCTATCTTCCCTTGGAAAAGCTTGTTCTCGCCCTCGTCTCCGCGTCTCGGAAGCTCGCACCGTACTTCCAATCCCACCGCATTATCGTATTAACCGAGTATCCTCTCAAGTCTCTCCTCCGCAAGGCGGACCTCTCCAACCGAATCTCTCAATGGGCCGTTGAACTTGCCAACTACGAGATCCACTTTCAACCGAGGAAGGCGATTAAAGCCCAGGCACTCGCCGACTTTATCACCGAGCTCACTCCGACCGACGTCCTCGCTTCAAATCCAGCCCCCCGCCCCAAAGCCGTTCTCCAAGCAAATCCCAGCACCGCCTGGAAACTCTTCCATGGCGATGTATGGAAAATGTATGTTGATGGCGCCTCAAATAGCCGAGGCGCCGGGGCTGGAATCGTACTTCTCTCTCCCTCCGGTGTCTTACACGAAAGCTCTATCTCCATCAACTTTCCGGCCTCCAACAACGAGGCTGAATATGAGGCGCTCATCTCAGGACTCAAGACTGCCGAAGCCCTTAGGATTGAAGAACTCGTTCTCTACAGTGATTCATAGTTGGTGGTCAACTAGCTTTCCGAGGAGTACGAGGCTCGGGACGACCGAATGCGTACTTACCTGAGCTCTGCTGTTCGGCTTCTCAAGAGCTTTAGAGCTATCCGCGTGGAACACATCACGAGGGACCAAAACGCTCACGCCGACGCCCTCGCCGGACTCGCTACGGCCTGTGCCGCTTCGGGACACCGCTCCATCTCCTTTAGCTCCATCGATAAACCTAGCTTCGAGCTTGAGGTATTAAGTCATGAGATATTAAACGTGGAGGTTGGTCCGAGCTGGATGGATGAGATCGTTGGCTACCTACGCGACGACACACTACCAACCGACAAGAAGGACGCCCACCGACTCCGCAACAAGGCCGCCCTCTTCTGGCTCAATCCAAATGGAAAGCTCTACCGACGATCGTTCACCGGCCCCTATTTATTGGTTGCACACCCCCACCAGGTCCCCGGGATCATCGAGGAGCTACACGCCGATGACAGCGGTTGCCACTCCGGTGGACGCTCCATCGCCCACCGAGCAATTACCCAAGGATACTGGTGGCCAACAATGAAGAAGGACTCTGAGGAATTTGTGAAGCGTTGCCAGAAGTGTCAAATGTTTGCTCCCATTATTCATCAGCCAGCTCGGGATCTCAGCCCTCTCACTAGCCCATGGCCTTTCTCTCAGTAGGGCATGGATATCGTCGGTAAGCTCCCCGTCGCTCCTGGAGGATTCAAGTTCCTTTTAACCGCCACCGACTATTTCTCTAAATGGGTCGAAGCCGAACCGCTGGTCACGGATGAAGAGTCGGACATCATTCGCTTCGTATGGCGAAATATAATTTCTCGCTTCAGTGTACCCTTCGCCATCTTAACGGACAACGGCAGCCAGTTCACCGGACAAAAGTACCGGGCACTCTTGGATGAATTTGGCATCAAGTGGGACACTTCTACCCCGTACTACCCCCAGGGCAACGGGCAAGCCAAAGCTGCAAACAAAGCAATCTCGTTCGGACTCAAGCGACGGCTCGAATCACGCCGGGGCAAGTGGGCCGAAGAGCTCCCTCGGGTACTCTGGGGCTACCATACAACGCCTCGGCGATCCACCGGCCGAACCCCCTTCTCCTTGGCATTTGGAATGGAAGCTGTAATCCCCTTCCAGGTCGGGCTCCCGACAATCCGAACCGAAGATTTCGACGAGGCGGTTAACGATGAGAACATTGCTGCGGACCTCGATCTGGCCAAGGAGGAACGGGAGAATGCAAGGATCAAACTAGCATCTTATCAGCAAGAGGTTGCCAAGGGCTACAACCGAAGCGTCCGCCTTCAGTCATTCAAGCCGGACGACCTTGTCTGGAAAAAGGTGGTGGACAAGTCCAAAAAGAGGAAGTTAATGCCTAATTGGGAGGGCCCCTTCCGAGTCCTAAAACATCTCGGCTCGGGAAACTACAAGCTGGAGAAGTTAGATGGTTCCCCAATCGCCAAGACCTGGAACGCCAATAACCTGAAGAAGTTCTATGGGTAGCCAGGCTTCGGTCTCTTCGGACTTTTTTATTCGAATTTTTTTTTCGTTTCTTGTCAAAGTTTGATAGGAACCAAACTACTCTTGTAATGGCCTGATTCTACGACAGTTTTTTAATGAGAATTTCTTGTTTATCACTAGTCTAATCTTGTCACTTACTCTTCGTACTCGGTTCGCCGTTGCGTGAACCGTTTTATCCTGACTTCAGGGACTGTCATCCGCGGGATATTCCTCGGACAGATCCATCACCAAGTCACCACGGCCTTTTCGGTCGTTTCAGACTTTCGGACGTCGGCGATAAGGACACTCGGTATTAATCCCGAGCCCCTTACACCGACCCCCCAATAAGTCACGCACTATTTAGATTCGCTACGTCCCGAAGCCATGGCCGACGCCATTCCCACTTCAGGACCCTAGCCCTAACCTAAATAGCAACGCCCCAATGAGTTGCTTCGGTTTACTCCCTTCGGCGCGGCGTCAGCTAAAACAAAGCAGGGGCATGCAAAATTCAAAAATTGCTAACTACTTTGCTTCGTTTTAACTTACTCAATCCTATATTCTGCCGTACTTAGGTTTGGAATAAATTTTTGAAAACCTCCTCGGTTAATGCTTCGGCTAAAACCTGTTGATACTCCACAGCATTTCAACAGAAGCAGGAGCATGAAGCTCCTTTCGGTTACAAGCATAAAACCATTCGAGCATCTCAAAAATAAACAAGGCATGAAGCGGAAGAAACCATTCATTCAAAAACAATGAAGTGGATTGCAAGTTTAAATCCTATGTTAAACTACCACATCCAACAAAACTTCGGTCATCTGTTCGGTACCTACTTACCAAAAACATTTACAAACCCTGGAACGGTAAAATCCAAATGTTCGGAACCGTCCGCCAAATGTAAAACAAAAGAAAAGGTCAAATCCTAAGCACTGGGGGGCTGAGGGGTCTGGGCACCGTCCTCGGTTGAAGCAACGGCAACAGGAGCGGTCTGGGCACCGTCCGCGGTTGAAGCAACGGCGACAGGAGCAGTCTGAATACATGCCTCGGGGTTTGGCATCTGCTCGCCCTCATCTTCTTCTTCCTCGGGCACTACAGCCTTCTCGAGCGGCACCTTGGGAAGGACCCGGAGTTCAGAGTCGGTTGGGAGATCGAGCTTACTCAAAAGAGCTTCGTGACCAAACCGAAGCCCGTCCACGAAGCGGTCCCTGTAAAGCTCGGCCTCAATCTCCCGAACCTGCTTCTGGTATTCTACCCCGGCTGCGGCCCAACCGTCGTCATAGCCCTTGTTCTTAGCAGCTTCAACCTCGGTAGCTCGGGTGACCCTTAAGGTGGTGACATTCTCCTCGGCTTTTGCAACTCAGGCTTCGGCTGCCACCCTCTCCCTGTCGCACCTTTGAAAATCCGCAAGGTAAAGATCGCAGGTCTCCCGAGCCACCTTTAGGTCAT
This sequence comes from Rhododendron griersonianum, assembly GCA_018127125.1. NCBI lineage: Eukaryota > Viridiplantae > Streptophyta > Magnoliopsida > Ericales > Ericaceae > Rhododendron > Rhododendron griersonianum. Next base: position 5,680,996 of record CM030798.1, on the reverse strand, counting down.
CTTCTCTCTGCTCAAGAGCCTTCTTCAGCTCGTTAATCTCTCGCTCCTGACCTTTGCATCGGTCATTTATGACCAAGGCCCGAGCACCGGCCTGCGAGCAGAAAACCGAAGAAGAATCACAAATATGGACTTAGCTGACAACAATAAAGTGGAAAGTAACAAACTTACAGTGAAAAGGGCTTGTGCTATCTCCGCGGTGATGTCCTCGATCAATCCTTGGACAGCCCTGGAGTCCCTAGGAAGAATACAGCCGCGGAGCATCCCGAACGCTGTACCGAGGTTTGACACGCTGTCCGCATGGTGGATCTGGCGCCCAGCGTAGTGACAAAATTCCGGGGCCCAAGGAACCTCCGTGGCGGGGACCCAGGTCCCCCCCTCAATCCTCTCTGCAGACCCTCGGTCCTGCTCTTCCACCCTCTCCTCCCCCTCGGTAATCCGAGACGTTTCCTTCTCCTTACCTCGGGCGCTACCTTCTCCCTCGTGCCGAGTCCTCTTCGCCGGGGGCTCCTGCGAAGAAACAGGGATCACCCCCGAGGTCCCAGCACCAGGTGTACTGGTGGCTGAGCCTCGGCCTCGGCCTCTTGACGTCCGACTTCTGAGATTTAGCACCTCCCGAGCTCCAGGGTCCGACATCTTGTCGCTCAGTCCGGTCCTCTCAGGCGTCTCTCGGTCAATTGCCTCTCTTACGACACCTTGAGGCTCGGACCTGCTACCCTAGGTCCCAGAAGCGTTTCCTCTACCTCCTCTCCCCGCTCCTCCGCCTCCCCTTCGTCCTCCTCCTCCTCCTCTGCCCCCTCCTCCTGCCCTCGACACCCCTTGCTTCCTCGGTTTCTTCTTTAAGTAATTGGTGTACGAGGGGACGTAGCCGAGGAGCGTAGGGGCGTAACGGCTGGTGATTGGGATTGCGTAGGCGGCGGTTATCCGAGAGCGGACGGCTTTCTCCCGAAGCTCCTGAACGGTGCCGTCGGCTGCAAAGGGATGTCAAAACATGGAGAAATCAGTACAAGTTTACAAGGAAAAGCGTTTATTAAAATAACTCGCTACCGAAGAGTAAATTACCGACCGGGAGTTCCAATCCCAAATGGGACTGTGGTGACTATATCTATGCTCTCCCCGGGCCCGAACATGAAGTTCCCGGTGACCGAGCATAGATACTCGCCCACTCCTCGGAGTCCGGTAGGTGGTCGATCAGAAATGTATCGTTCCCTAATCTGCAGGAGAGATAGTATCGGTTGTGGCCTCGGTTAACCCCCAAAAGGTAGACACCGAAGAGCTCCTCAAGACCGAACACCAGGCTAAACTGCCTCCTCAGCTCGATGATGCTGGTAATAATTCGACAAGAATTCACCGTGAGCTAGGAGGAGGTAAGGTTGAGGGTTCGGAGCACCCGATGTACGAATTGGTGGAGGGGAAACCTGATGCCACCCTCGCAGATGGCCATCAGGGGAAAGATCAACTCCCCTAGCTTATGCGGAAGCTACTTCGGGTCGGTGTCTTGTAGCAACCGAACCTCGACGTCCGAAGGGATACTATAAAGCCTCTTGAACTCAGCGTAGGCTGCGGGATCCCCGTTGAAGTACTTATCCTTAAACGAGCAGGGCCTCATCGGTCTTCGGCGTCCCTGGATTTCCTCGGGTGAATTTCCAAACGGCCCCGGCCCGTGGTCCGACGTGCTTGGGGCCTCCATCTCCCAGGGATCAAGGGAGGTAATCTCACGTGAGGCTCGGTTAGGGTTGGCAGGCTCAATGCGGTCGACTGGGATTCGGTAAAATCTCTCCCTCCAAAGCTCTTGAAAGATGGCTTCTACGAAGGGATCGTCAGAACTACTGGAGCTGTCCGAGGAGAGATCAATGACCATTCGCCCCTGCCTAAAAAATAAGGAAAATGTGCAAAACCCGTTAGCTATATGCCTAGGGGAGAGCAAAAGGTCCTAGCGCTCGGGACGAAATGGTCCTCACTCTTCGGAAGCTATGGGTCTCGGTCATTCTTAAAGACTCTTCCGTCCTCGGAAAGGGTCCTCGGGGGACTACAACTTTTTCCATTGGTCCAAAGGTTGAACATAGGCCTTGGGAAGAATCTAGGCCTCGGGAAGAATGTGGGCCTCGGGAAGAACAAAAACAGCAGCGGCGGGCGCCAGCGCCGCCACGCACCAGACGGTTGCAAGTGGCGTCCTCGCCCCAATGCGCTCAGAAAATGTTGAAAAACACGAAGAAAAGCACTAAAACTTGAAGATTGATTAACAAAGATCAACATACCCAAGTTTGGTGTAGAGATTCGCTGCCAAGATGCTCGAAATCGTGATCCAAAGCTTGCAAAACACGGCGGCGGCGTTTCGACGGCGTCAGAGGGTTTCAATGACTTTCTCTCTCCAAATGCTCTGAATTTATAGTGGAGTGTACGAGGAGTCGCGCGGGAAACGAAGCGTCGCCAACCGAACCGTTGGATCTTCGACGCGTGTCTTCATCAGACGGTCAGCAATCAGAGGTCTGAACCGAGGTCAGGCGCACCGCGTACCGAGCCATTCACGCTTCGACACGTGCCCTGAAAGGACGTTTCGTACCAATCATCTGACATTTCACGTGCCGAGGCGACGTATGATGTCACTTATTTCGGCGATGATTGACACGTGGCTCCTAGGGCGGAAGCAGGCGGCTCGGCTCTCACGAAGGTCGCTTGGTTCTTCACCAAAGCATATCATCGGTTAAAAGCCCGGTTGCGCTAGTCCATCAGAGGAGTCAACTCCCCAAAGACCAGAATGGCGCTCCGGAAGTTGAGGGGCTATTGTAGGGCCCTCGCTTATTGGCTCGGTAACCGGGGTACAAACCCAAACCAACAGCTAGGATCCGGGCCAGGTTCTTCTGACTAGCTCTCTTCGGGAGGTACTTCGGTCGATGCCCGGACTTCGGAGCATCGGATCACTGCATGCTCCAGTGCTTCCAAAAGCTTCCAGGAGGTAACGGTTACGGTGAGTGGGACCTATGGGGATCATGCTCCCCATGCAGCTGGCACAATCATTGAGATCTGTCCCATGTGCTCCGTAACCATCTCGCCCCCGTCGTCATATGTGACGTCACCCGAGGCGGTTACCCGAGCTTACTCACCACGCGCTAGCGTGGAGATCAAGCAAACCTAGGTCTATAAATACAAAGTGATACACACCTGAAAGAGGTACGCAATACTATCCTAACCCACACCTTCCCTGAGATCTAACTTGTTCGTCGGAGGGTCACTGGGCATCCAAAGCCCTAGTGACTTGTTGCAGGTCAGGCAACGGACGAGCGGAGCAGTGGAGGAAGGAAACCTAACCAGACACCACAGTCAAGGTCCCGATTAATCGAACCCCTACATTGAGCGTACACCCAATAATGGTACAAACGCTAGGGATGACTCATCACGGTCGAGGGTTGCTGAGCATTCCGGGATTCCCCATCACCGGCAAGCCGGGTAGGATTGCCAAAACACAACAGCGAGGCTGCACAAGATATATATACAAAAGATAGACAATGAAACAAAATCCCTTTTGAAATTCCCACAAACGTTTTTCAAGCTTGGCTCACAAGTTTAATTGATGCCTAAGGAAAGCGGGCCGTTTTATCAACATACCAACTTTTCCTCACCCGAGAAACCGTTTTGTTTGAAAATGATTGATTTGAAGTTGAAAACCAGAGATCGTTTTGAGGGTCCGGAAGCCATGTTACGAGGGGGAAGGGTTTTACGGCACCCCCCTCGCCCGATTCGAAATCGGTCTCTACTAAACGTTTGTGGGATTTTTGAAAGGGATTTTGTTTCATTAAAACAACTAGCAGGTATCCACAGATATATCCAAATAGACGTGCTTGCATGTGCATGTGTACAGGGAGTGGCAAAATGGTGAGAGAATGCCAAAATAACATGAAATGAAGCCCTGCCCACTGACTTCACTCTCGAGCGCTTGGGAGTGGTTCCGAGCGCTTGGGAGTGTTGGTGCCCAACCTGCAAAATTTGTTAGTACTGACAAGATATAATGCGAAAATTGTGCATGCATGTGCATATGTACAGGAGGTGATAAAAGGGGCCATGCATGATGTACGAGACAGTGGAAAGATGAAACCCTTTCATTGGATTCACTCTCGAGCGCTCCGGAGTGGTCCCGAGCGCTCCGGAGTGTTAGAACCCCCAACCTGCAAATCTTGTTAGTGCCAACAAAATATAATGTAAAACTGGAAATTGAAATAGACTTAAGCAAGCTAGGGGCTCAGCAAAGGACCTGACAGACTGAGATAAGCCCTCAATCTCTCAGGTCATGCATCCTTGCCTCAACAAGACCAGATCTACAAACTTAAAAGAGCAGCAGGCTACACTTATGCATGTAGAAATCAGAGAACATAGCAGACTGGGGAAATGGAATGCAATAGCATGCATGCACGCCCGAGCGCTCGGGAATGGTTCAGAGCGCTTGGGAGTGAGCTGCACAACAGCTTGCTCTCAAATGGAAAAGGAAATCATTTTATCATGCAGTCACACCTGTCTAGGTCTTTAACAAGAAAAAATCTTATTTTTGACTTTGGAAAACCTTGTTCTTACATGAAATTTGTAAGATACACTTCTGTTTTATGGAAAATGATTTCCTATGTTTGCATGCCCAAATAAAACCATTTCACTTAAGACTGCACCTCATTCCCAGCCTACTGTATGACAAAGAACCATGCATGAAACTGGGAACAGTCCCGAGTGCTCGGGAGTACTCTCGAGCGCTCGAGAGTGTTTCCAGTAAGGGTTTTGATAAAATGTTTTTTTGTACCCCATTGCTCTTGCTTTTACACTGTGATAAGCACCCGAGAATGTAATAAAGGGTGCGCTAGTAGTTAGTTTTAATTTATTTTATCGCTTAATTAGTTGCTTTTAATCTCTTGTGCGCGTAAGGTATTTTGGTTGCGTTTTGTAGGAAAACCGTTTAAATCAAGAGAGTTAAAGCTCAAAGCATCACAAAGCACTCGAGGCTTAGAAGATGACCCGACGCCAAGGCAAAGCAAGGCGATGGCCCAGGCATGAGCGAGCAAGGCGTGGCCTGTTCCCAAGCGTGGCCCGAGCAATGGCCAAGGCAAGGCATGCAAGGCCCAGCCCGAGCAAGACAAGCGTTTGGCCACTAAGCATCTCGGCATCGATGGCAAGGATTTCAGCCATCGGTACCGAGCCCTTATCTCAGCCAGCAGCCATAACCCACTCGACATCGATGGGAAAGAATGGAGACATCGGTACCGAGAGCTTATCAGCATTTTAAGCCCTTTGCCATCGGTACCGAGAGCTTACGAGGGAATTTTTGGATCTTTTGAGGAATATTCCGTGCGCGCACTTGGGCCCTATAAATACCCTGTGATGTCATTTGTAGAAGATATAGAACAGCTTTTTTTTTACAAACACGTAGAAAATTAGATTTGTACTCGTTTTTAGATCTAGAGCTAGATTTGAATTGTTCTTCGTGTTCTTGAGTGTTCTTATTTTTCCAGCTTCTTATTTCTGCATTTTCCACTTAAGTAAGTTAGTTTTGACTCTTGTCTCCTTAATTAAAGTTGTTTAATTTCTCCCGATCTATCTTTCTATCTAATTTTCTCTTAGGCTTGTGTTTACACTTATGCTAAGTAGATTTTTGCTTGCTCTTATCTTCATAGATATGTGTGAGTAGTTTCATAAGGTTGGGTCATGGGGTGACTAGCACCCCATGACTTGAGTAAAAATTGCATTTTTCACCAAAAAGTTTGCAACTTTGTTTTGGAAATTGATGTGGGGCTTGGATTTGTTTGTCAAATTACCGAGGTGATAACCTCCTTGATCATGTGTAGGTAAGAGCTTTGCCTACTTACCACACATGATGCTTGGAGCTCGGTCGCTCGAGGTGTTTGCTAAACGGATTCTATAGCTAGCTTGATTTTCGAACCTTCTTATCTTCCGGGTAAAACCGTGTATTGGGTGAAAAATGTGGTTTTACTTGAGTTGTGGGCGCTAGTAATTCCTAGACCTAACCTTCTTTTTATCTAGTTTATTCTCATTTAATTTAGTCTTTTTACTTTCCACCGCATACGAAAAACCAAGTTGGCTGACTAAAAGCCGGAAACCATACTTACATCTACAATCCATCAAGCCGTATTATTTATCCCTTGGGTACGATCCCGGACTTCCGGATTTATTATGCTTCAATTGGACGCTTATACCCTACGCTTGGGGTGATCTCTTATTGGATATATTCGAGCGAACGAAGCACACTGAAGTCCCCCAACCTTGCACCCAGTATTGAAGATTGGGCCAGGCTGAGAGACCCCCCATCAGAAGGGAAAAACAGCCTCTTTGGTTTGATATCAAAGTAGAAAGGTTTTCTACCTTTTGCTTGACACTTTGCTCCTTGGAATGGCTTTGAAATGTGGATGAAGAGAGAAGAATACAAGAAATCAGAAGCTTGGAGTGTTCTGGATTTCCTGCATTTTCCTTGATGATTTTTGAAAGCTTTTGAAGTTTGAAAAGTGAGTTTGAGTTTGGAAAACCTTTGCCTTGAGCAAGAGAGAGAGGTGAGTGGTTCTAGAGAGAGGGAATTTTCGTGGTCCCTGGCTCAGCTGAAGACCAGTTGTATTTATAGGCAAAATAACCTATGGTTTTCAAAATCAAATGGATTTGAATAAAACATTTTTAAATGGGAAAATCCTTGGCCTGAAGATCTCTGCCACCAGAGGTTGAGTGTTGACTGAATCATCAGCCGGCTCAAGATGGTGGTAATGATGAGTTGCATGGATAGTGGGTGATACTGCCATCCATTGGGCAACACATCAGTCTCGAGCGCTTGGGAGTAGTCTCGAGCGCTTTGGACTTAACTCTCGAGCGCTTGAGAGTGAGCCAGGCCAGAGGTTTTGGAAAATGGTTTTGAGCGCTCGGGACTGCTCCCAAGCGCTTGGAAACGCTTTTGACCATTTTTTTATTCCCTTTTCAAATCTTTCAAGGAGCAAAGTCTCGATCAGTGTGAGGCTTGTTTTAATCCAAAGTCATCATCGGGGAGCCTCCGGGCCACAAATCAAGGAAATTCGACATGTTCAAATTGGGGTGTTTACAACGTGCTTGCATGTGCATGTGTACAAGGAGTGACAAAATGGTGAAAGAATGCCAAAATAACATGAAATGAATCCCTACCCACTGACTTCACTCTCGAGCGCTCGGGAGTGGTCCCGAGCGCTTGGGAGTGTTGGTGCCCAACCTGCAAAATTTGTTAGTACTGACAAGATATAATGCAAAAACTGTGCATGCATGTACATATGTACAGGGGAATGATGAGATGGCCATGCATGGTATACAAGACAACAGAAAATGAAACCCTGTCACTGGATTCACTCTCGAGCGCTTGGGAGTGGTCTCGAGCGCTCGGGAGTGTTGCAAACATTTCCTGCAAATTTGGTTAGACATATTCACATGCTAATACTGCCAGAAAAATCACAAAGAAATCAAAATACAGATGTGCTCAGCCAGAGGTTTAAACAGCTAAGAACTGGTCCTAACCATCCAAACAAGGCTTCCTTGCAACTAGGGCTGTAAGTGAGCCGAGCTACTCGCGAGCTCGGCTCGGCTCGGCTCGTTAAGGCTCGGCTCGGCTCGACTCGTTTAGTAAATGAGCCGAGCTCGAGCTCGAGTATCCGGCTCGTTTAGTAAACGAGCCGAGCTCGGCTCGGCTCGTTTGACAAAAACTCGGCTCGTTAAAGGAGGCTCGGCTCGATTAAGAGAGGCTCGTTTAGTAAATTACTAAGCTCGGCTAGTTAAGGGCTTGGCTCGTTAAGGCTCGAGCCGAGCTCGAGCTCACTGAAGCTCGGCTCGACTCGGCTCGTTTACACCCCTACTTGCAACTGAAAGCAAACCTAACTGGGCTCTGGAAGGACCAGTGCACACCCAGTATCTACTAAAAATAGAAAATGAAATACATAATGAACAAAGCAATGTTTTGGTGGCAGCAGCACTCCTGAGCGCTTAGGAATGGTCCCGAGCGCTCGGGAGTGAACACAGTGCCCGAAAAAAGACTTGTTTCTTCGTGCTCCTCTTGCTCTTGGTGCTAAACTAAGATCAAATGAGCTCACAACTAGTATAAGGAACTAGTATGAACCCTTGATCCCCCTCAGAAGTAGAAAAATGGTAGATTTTAGGTATAAAATGAGATTTTATACCTTTGCTTGACTTGAATCCAGCTTCTTGGACTGACTTTGGTGCTTGAAAATGGTTAGAAAACAGTAGAAAAAGAAGGAGTTTAGGCCTACACTTCTCTTAGAGATTTTACTTGAGAATTGATGATTTTTCTTAGAAAAGGAGATTGTTTTTGAAAGAGTTTTAGAGAGAATTTTGGGGACTGGTTTTTGGCAGCAAAATGGGGAGTTTTTTAGAGGAAAATTTCGTGGCCCTTTGCAAGGTAGAAAGAGGGGGTATTTATAGGCAAACATAACCTATGGTTTGGAAATAAAATGAAAGATTAAGAAAAGTTTGGGAGGGAAAATTCTCATGATCAGATGCCTGCTGGCTCAGGCAGGCTTGACTGGTAGGTTTGAACGTTGAAAGGTTTGAAAAGCCTGAAAAGTCAGGGTCAAAGATCAAGCTCAACATGCATTGGCCCTGACAGCACTCCCGAGCGATTGGGAGTGTCACTCCCGAGCGCTTTAGAGTAGTCCCGAGCGCTTGGGAGTGGTCCCGAGCGCTTGGGAGTGGTCCCGAGCGCTTGGGAGTGACTGCCCAATTTCAAAAGGGCGCCACGGACACTCCCAAACTCGGTTTTGGGTGTTTTTCGAAGCGTTGGAAAGCTCGTCGAGTCCTCTTTCTAGCCCAATTGGTTTCATTCAAATGTATTTTATATGCTGAAATGTGTGCCAATTTTACCCTCAGGGTGTCGGAAAAAAATGATGGTTTTGGTTTGAAAAAGTCCAAGAAGCATCGTTCAAGTTTTCCAAGGCCTATTTTGACCCTATTTCATCATCGGGGAGCCTCGAGGGCACAAATTAAGGATAATTAATAGGTCCAAATTGGGGTGTCTACAGTTGCCCCTCTTTGGATGGCGCTCGGCATCATGTCTGGATACGAGTGACGTCCAAAGATTGAGACAGCCCAATTCGAGCCCTAATAAATCCTTAATTCAAAATCAAATGCAAGTAAAGATGTACAAGCATTCAAATCATGAGGTCGTGCTCGTTCGAGCAGCCTACGTACCCCATTTGCAGGGATCAGACCAGCGTAGTTCTTTGGGGCAAATGCAGACATGCAAGCAAATGATCGACAATATAGATTGATTCGAGGAGCGCCCACCAATTGCTCTGTCTCAGTGGGTGGCAAAATTAAATAGGCGAATAGGTTGTAAATACACCGCGAGGGGTGTCATCCAACGGGACAAGTTAGTTTGTCTCGAAGGAACTAAAACCAAATCTATGGCGGGAGATGATTGAAAGGTGTCCCTCAGGACAATGCCAAATCTATGGCGGGATTTGATTGAAAGGTGTCCCTCAAGACAATGCCAAATCTATGGCAGGAGATGATTGAAAGGTGTCCCTCAAGACAATGCCAAATCTATGGCAGGAGATGATTGAAAGGTGTCCCTTAAGACAATGCCAAATCTATGGCGGGATTTGATTGAAATGATATCCCTTAGGATGGTGCCAAATCTATGGCGGAATTTGATTGAAATGATGTCCCTCAGGACAAGGCCAAATCTATGGCAAAAATGATTGAAAGATGTCCCTCGGGACGAAGCGCCTTAGGACAATGCCAAATCTATGGCGGAATTTGATTGAAAGATGTCCCTCAGGACGATGCCAAATCTATGGCGGAATTTGATTGAAAAGATGTTTCATAAGACAGTGCCAAATCTATGGCAGCATGTCAAGCAGTCGTGCTGACAAATATGAAAGATGAAGACACCATAAGAGATCGAGGCTAGAAAGTGAGACCCGTGTTTCGACATTTGACAACAACGATGATTTTTATTTTTGAAAAACAAAGGACATATCCGAGTACCCTTTCTGCTTTACTATTTTTAGCCAGCGGGCTGGTATTTTCAGGACCTTAGGATTTGGGATGGAGTTTGTCTTTGGATGAAAATTGGATTTGAGCTGGATCCAGGGATCCAGGGCTTGAGCTGGAGTTGGTTTGAGTTTGACTTTGATCAGGGCTTGAGTTTTGAGCATTCATACCCCAGTCTTGATGTTAGCTGTATGCTTGCTATGATTGATGACATTGAGCTGATGTGCCCCAGTGAGTGATGGACCTTAGTTCCGATTCTTTCCCTTGATTCCACTGATAGTTTCGGCAACCAGTTTTATCATGAGTGCAAAAGCGCAGGTTCTTCCATGTATTGGAGTTTCTCTCACGAGTTAGGGCCTCAATGACCTTGTGTGAATTTGGACAAGGCCTAGATAACTCAAAAGACAAGAAAGACCATTTATGAGAGGACTGACTCTCAATGATGACCTTGACTCGACTAGGAGTTTGATTTGACTGGACGAGGAGCTTGATTACTTGAGGGTTCGAAAAATGGCAAGCATGCCCTACAATCAAGTTTCGATGATTATCCCATTCGGGGCTTTGAAATTGTTTTAGCTCCATCAAGTGATGCTCATTCTTTGATCTTGTTTTGTCAAAACACGAGGGTTTTACCAAGAACCGTGCCCCAGATTGCTGATGAGAACCCATGGATTTTGTTGGATGCCTTGTCACTCCTTCTTGTTTTCTCCTATTGTCTAGGATTTTTGTTATCAAGTAGTGTTTTCCAATCTGAAAGGACTTTATTCGGGTTGTAACGTGGCCAAGGTTTTGGCTTAGCAAAGAAAGGATAATAGGCTCAAAAATTTTCATTTTCTTTGGGTTTCGAGAGCTAGCAGCCATCTTGAATATTTTTGTGCCCTTTTTGCTTTTGATGGGCGCCTTATTTCATTTGATTTGCTTTGCACCTTGTGTCGATGTGTTCAGCACTTTCTCTTATTTTTCTTCGATGTTTTGCATCTTACCGTGCCTATGTATTTGGCACTTTTGCACTTTGAATTCTGATGCGCCAATGATGGTCAGGTGTTTGGCACTTTTGTCTTCCTTATTTCACCCCAATGTGGGGGATAGCTGCCTAGTTGGGTTCTTTCAAAGAAATTGATTTAGGCTCAAAGGAGTTATCAATGGATATATATCTTCAAGCGTTTGATAAAAGAAGAGAATGCCTTTCTTCATTTTGAATTGCACAACTTGATAACTGGATCCTAGATGCAAGTTAAGAGATTTGTGTGCTCTAACTTTTGCCTAGATCACATTTTGAGGTTTTGATCTAGCGAGCTTTTTCTCGAGCCAGGGCGTCGCTTCTTGATGGTGCCAGGGAGTGGTCCCGTGAAATTCTTCTTCTTGCAAGGGCAAAGTATCTCGTGTTTTGATTCCTTAATTGATGGTGAAAAACAATTCCAAGATAAGGGATTATCACAAAACGGGAGTTTATTATCACAATTTCGACACAAGAAGCTTGAGGTTGATTTCAAAGGACGGGATTGACCCACAAAGGATTGACTCAAAAGATCATGACCAAATTTTGGGATTGACTCGAATGAACATGACCGGGCCTTAGGATGAGGCTGCCTACGTATCCTTCTTGCAAAGGAATCAGGTCATAACGTAGTTCGGGACTACGAAACTGACTCTCTTTTTGGTTTTTCTTCTTCGACTACCAACTTGAATTTGAAAACATACAGACACGAAAGCATGAAAGACTCAAGGTACAAACTGACTCGAAATCGAAACGAAAACTCGACTTGAAACTCAGAAATTTCCCAGACTCGTGAGAAATTCCATTCATGGATTGACTTTACTGCACTCAAAATCCTCCTCCAGATCTGAGGTCCGGCACTGGGATGCTTCCGGTCCTTTCTCATTATCTCGGGCATCATTTGGGTTTTGATCCACGTTCTGATTCTGTGTCAGCTTGGAGCTTATTATTGAGGCATCGAGCTTGTTAGGGGTTGAAACAATGGGTTCTGGCAGCCAATTGTCGATAATGCACTGGTAGGTGTAGACACCCCAATTTGGCCTAACGATTATTTCAAGTCCCACCTTGGGACAGTCCCGATGATGAAACGGATACAGTGATTGCTGATTGCTTCCTTGAGAACCTTAGGACTTTCGGTAAGAACTTTGAGCCACTTAGAGGACCCAATTCAAAGCCATACAGCCTTTCAGACAGAAATACAGAAGCCTAGGAGAATCCATCTGACGGCCGTGACATCGATCTTATGGCCCTAACATCATTTCCTCACCCGAGCAACCTGTTGCCAGCAAAATCTCCCTGAGAGATCAATCCCTCGGCCGCAAGATCTATCCTTCGGCCGAGACATCCATTCCTCGGCCGTGACATCCTTTACTCGGCCGCCAGATCGATCTTTTCCCAGACTCTGGAACGTGTTCTGTCAGACGTTTGATCCGATTACACTACCTCTCCGATGCGTTCGGGCTAAGCTCAGGGATTACGACGTAGAGTTTGAATTGCATTGCAATTGCAATCGTGCCATTTGATTGGCCGGAGTGAGTCACCAATTGCCTATATAAAGGGCCCTTGGACTCCGAAAATACACACACGAAATTATCAGAGTATACACTCTCTCAAACCTCAAAGCTCTGCACAAATAATCCCTCAAACCCATTCTTCAAAAGCCCTAACCTCCCGAAGGCAGCCGTCAATCCGGTGATCAAACCCCGAAGTTCAAACCCTAACCCTAGGGTTTTCAATCAAGCAAATCAGTCAATCACACCCAATCCGAGGCAATCAAGCAACTGAGGAATCAAGGTGGTGAGGCCCAACGGCCTCTGGTTTGTCTTATTTACTGTATTTCTAACTAACCGTAGCGTTTTGATTATCCGTTAATCTTTCTGTCTGGTGTGAGGAAGAACACCGACCGGGGCTTCGATCCCTCGGCCGATACATCAAACCAGGAGGATCCCTCGGCCGTGACATCCATTCACCGGCCGAGTAATCGATCTCCTGGGATAGTTTGTCTGCTTCTCTGCTTTTTGATGCATGCTTCATTTATCGCACTGGCTCACTTTGCTTACTGTTTAAAGGAATAAATAAACAGACTATGTGTTGGAATTAAACAAAGCATCTATACGTCTTATGTTGAATGATTATGGGCCAGTCTCACGACTGGGCAAAGAGGGGTGCCTAACACCTTCCCCTTATTGTACTTTTGGCTCCCGTATCCAGAATCTGTATCTGTTTTCCTAGTTTTAATAAACTAGGTGGCGACTCTGTTTTGATGATAACCGCTATCATGTGGCGATGTTCCTAGCCATGGAAATGTCCATGATTTTGGTTTACGAAGCAAGCAACCAATCGAGCAAACCAACGTGATCAATCTGTATGGCGATGCCCCATTTGGGAGGTGTCTACAGTAGGGATGGATTTTTATGCCATTGAAGATCCCGTTGATGGTTTGGTCGCTAGAAGTTGTCCAAACGAACCGTGTCCCACTGATTCATAAGCCGGTCCAGCCTTGAACTCCTCAAAGATTAGAGGATAGTTTTTCCCAAGCAATCGCCACCCATAAGGTGTTGACTCCCATACCAGGTCTATGCTCTCAAGTGTGCAAATCCCGACTTCCTCAGGTATATTGACGGTGGGTTTTGGCTCGGTTGTGGGTATGATGTATTGGCTAGGGTCGAATGAGATTGGGTTGAGATTGATGAGGTTGACACGGGGGTTTCGCGAGTGCTTTGAGAGAGGGTTTATGATAGTGTTTGGGTTTGAAAGTGGAGGTGAGATAGTTCCATTATCGATGAGATCTTGGATTTTGTGGCGGAGACGGAAGCAATTATTGGTGGAATGGCCGGTATATTGGTGAAAGGCACAATAGACGTTTGGGTTGTGGGACGCCGAGAGCTTCTGAGGTAGGGGAGTTGGAGGGAGCGGCTCGATGAGGCCGGCTTCAAGGAGCTTCTCATAAACTGAGGACAAAGGTACAGGAAAACGGGAGAAGATCCTTGGTGGGATTTTGCAGCTGGGTTGAGAGTTCATGGTGGTGCCGAGTGGGCTTGTGGGGAAAGCTTTGCTTGCTTTGCAACTGCATAACACTCTTTTGCTTTTGGGGTTGATCTCATCAATGTGCACATCTTGCCTTTTACCACTAGTTTTAGACAAGGATCCAATATCCTCCTTTGAGCGAGTCCTGGCATCATGGAATTTGACCAGGTCTTTAAGCATGTCCGAGAGCTTCACTTTTGAGCATATTCTGACTGTTGGAGTGTGGTGGATTTGTGGAATTTCTTTGATCTTGGCATCATCAGCATTTAGTCCCAGATCTGGATTCGACATGGCGGAGGTGAAAAGGTCAATCAGCCCTTGCAATAGAGTCATCTGCTTATCCATTTTCTGACTCATTTCCTCTACAGCCCTTTTCAGCTCAACCAGCTCTGTTTGCCCTGTCATTTTGAGGTAGTCGGAGAAGGTGGTATGGCTTTGTGTAGGATGAGTAGCCTAGTGCTGACAGTAAAGTAAAAAAGCGAACTCAAAATGTGCCCCTGTTGTGATTTATTAAAAAATATGTGTATGAATGTAAGAATTGTTAATCACATGTTGTCATCGTCGACTCAAGGGATCAAACTTCACGAATAGTTCCAACAATCACGGGTAGTGTAGGCTCCCGCGCCCGTTGGTGCGATTTGTGACAGAGTCGCCACTCGGATTTTTGAGAGGGATGATCCGAGAAACCGAGGGGGTTTGTTTGAAAAGAAAAAAAAAAGGCCTTTTGATCCAGCGAAACTGTTTGAGATTTTGGATCCGGGAGCTAGGTTACGAACGGGGAAGGTTTTGTTGAAAAGCACCCCGCTCGCCCGGTGAAAACCGGTCTCTACTAAGCATTTTAAAAGGGGGGATTAGTACATCTCGGAAAACCTTAAAAACACATAAAGGGAAAGGGAAACAAGATAAATCATAACACGTTGCCGTGCTAGTGGTGCTTGCTGTACGGAGATGATAAAGATGGCATGGCGATGATATAAACAAAAAAGATATTCAAACGAACTATCTGAATCACTGCCCTCCGTCAGACGGCATAGCGGCTTATAGCGCGCGGCTTACCAGTATGCCGTGCGTGGTTCCGATCCCGATACCAAACTTTTATAGTTTTGTAAAGCTTCGCACGGTGTACCATTACATCGCACGGTTTTATTTTAAAGCTTCAGACAACTCACAGCCGTCAGATCATCTCAGATCTGCACCATTCTTTCAAACCATGAAGGGAAAAACATTTTTGATACGTTTGCTTGTTTTGAAAAGATCTATGGAGTTTAAAACATGGCTTGTAGAAATGGTCTCATTCTGAGACAGCTTTTAGTATACAGAAGGGACCTAACAACGGACGATCGTGATCCAGACAGTTTGATCAAGAAAACAGTATTCTTTCGAAATGCCGTGCGTAGTAGTATACTACGCCGTGCGACGCTCTAAAGAGCCGCGCGGCGTAGCACACCTTCGTACAGAACTTTGGTTTTGTTTTGAAAAAGAGGTTTTGGGTCAGATCTCAACCAAATGGGTCAAGCCTGAAAACAGAAAGGTCCCCTCAGGGCCAGGACAGAGCCTAGCCCAAGGAAACTTGGTTTTTACCTTGGATCTGGAGCTTGAATGAGCTTTGATGAAGGAGGATGGACGTCGGAAGGTGGAAAAAGAAAGTAGAAGTGTGGATGTGTCTAATAGAATGGTATATTGGGTAGTTGGGACCTCAAAGTTAGTAAGGGACTAACTTCAATGGTGAGGAGAAAAATGGAGTAAAAGGCCTAGAGAATGTCTTTTAAGAACAACATTCTCAAGGCTTGGAAATGGGAAAGTGGGTGTGAAAGCAAGAAGAGAGAGAAAGGGTATAATGGTGATCAAGGGCCCTTTTTCCTTGAGTGGAGGGGTGTATTTATAGGCAAGAGCCTTGGATTTTGAATTTCAAAAGTTGGAGGTATTTTCTGGGCGGGCCAGAAGTGTGCTTTCGGCTGAGCCGTATTGCAGCTGTGGCTCAAATGGGCGTGGCCGACAGCTTTCTGAGCCAGTCAGAACTTTATCCAAAATGTCGTGCGGTTAACCTCATGACTGCGTGCGGTGTATTAAATTTCGATACGCCGCGCGGTGTAGAAGTGTCGCGCACGGTACTTTAGGTTCGGTCCAGGGCTTTTTGGGCTTTTGAGTTTTTGGGCTTTTCTGGGCTGATGGTTGGTTTGGGCTGCGGATGCTGGAGGAATACTTCATTCAAGCTCACAAAGGCTTTGTTTCCTTTATTTCATCATCGGGGTGGTCAAAGACCTTTCGAGGTCCGGATTGGGGTGTCTACAGGTAGGTCGATGTCAGGCAGGTTTAATTCCTCACGTTGGGAATCAGAGCCAATCTCCTTATCTAAGACCATCCGAGACAGAGCAATAAGACTGCTAGAAGATGCACTTTAGGCTAGACTGAACTAGAGGGAGCCGTTCGGGCACGGCGAACACCAGAGTTATCCCAAACTCCATGGATTTATGGTCTCCTAGACCCTGACTCAAGAAATGACAACCTATGAAGGATTGCCTTAGTCCTCAGAGTTTGTTTTGAATGTGTATCCTTTGATTAGGAATGACAAGATTTGGGAGATATCAAGACAAATTAAGTCTTCAACATTTTTCACCCAAAATTTTTGTTTTGGTTTCAAAAACCGTTTAGCGTAAATGACATGATACCGTTACCGGAGTGGCGTAGGTGGCGTGGCGCCATTAGCCTAAGCGGTGTAAGTGACTTCGCACTATAACCTGAGTGGTGTGGGTATCACGACATTGTAGCCTAATTGTTTCGTTAAGTTTTCGTTGAATCCATGATTGAAAAATGTATTGAAGACTTAATGAATTTTGATATCCCCAAAACCTCGTTATTCCAAGGACTAATTAATTTCAACAACGTGCCTTTAAAAAGCACGACTCTTCATCGGTCCAGGCAATCCTAAACAAGCTGCGCGAACGAGTCTAAGAGTTCTACCCAAAAGCAAACGGACAGCATAAGATGCAAGGTGCGATGTGCAAGCGGGATAAGATTACGGTCTCTCGAAGGTTGCCTCATTCCTCAGAATCTCTTTTAGGGTGTATCCTTTGTTTAGAATGACAAATTCTAAGAGATGTCAAAATGAACTAAGTATTCAACTAGTCCTCATTCGAAGTTTCAATTTTGAACTCGGAACAGCTTAGTACAGACAATGTGAAGCCATAACCAGAGTGGCGTCAGTGGCTTGGTGCCATTAGCCGAAGTGGTGTAAATGACGTGGCGTCACGGCGTCGTTTCCTTGTTATTCCTTATTCTCCGTTGAATCTTCGATTAGGCATTAGTCAAGGACTTAGTATACTCTGATTTCCCAAAGTCTCATTGTTCTAAGGACTTATGTAGTTTAGACAACGTACACTGGGGTGCACGACTCTTCATCGGGCCTCGGCAACCTTCTATAGACCGCGCGAGCGAGTCTTAAAAGCACATGACTTGAAATTGAACAGACAGCATGACGACATGACATGGATGAGATGCATGGTGAGATGCAGAAAGCAGTAACATGTAGGCAGGATAAAGCACATAGCCCTACCTTGCGGGTCCCTGTCCTAGTTTGGAAGGTTCTTTTGCTTTCTACACATGTATGAAGGCCGGTTTTGGCTTGAAGAGGGTTCCCCAGACTAGAGTCAAAGTATACCTCCCACTATTGAGCGTACACCCAATAATGGTACGAACAGTAGGGATGACTCATCACGGTCGAGGGTTGCTGAGCATTCCGGGATTCCCTATCACCAGCAAGCCAAGTAGGATTGCCGAAACACAACAGCGGGGTTGCACAAGATATATATACAAGAAATAGACAATGAAACAAAATAACTTTGAAAAATCCCACAAACGTTTTTCAAGCTTGGCTCACAAGTTTAATTGATATTCAAGGAAAGCGGGCCGTTTTGTCAATGTACCGACTTTTTCTCAAGTATCAATTAAACATCCCCAGCAGAGTCGCCACTGTGGGCTACCTGCCCGAAAAACAACACACCGCTTTTGAATCGATTTGAAAACTTTGAAGAGTCGCCACCCGGATTTATGGTCTATCACCCGAGAAACCGTTTTTGATTGAAAATGGTTGATTTGAATTTGAAAACCATAGATCGTTTTGAGGGTCTGGAAGTCATGTTACGAGGGGGGAAGGGTTTTACGGCACCCCCCCTCGCCCGATTCAAAATCGGTCTCTACTAAACGTTTGTGGGATTTTTCAAAAGAGATTTTGTTTCATTAAACTAACTAGCTAGCATCCACAGATATACCCAAATAGACGTGCTTGCATGTGCATGTGTACAAGGAGTGACAAAATGGTGAAAGAATGCCAAAATAACATGAAATGAAGCCCTGCCCACTGACTTCACTCTCGAGCGCTCGGGAGTGGTCCCGAGCGCTTGGGAGTGTTGGTGCCCAACCTGCAAAATTTGTTAGTACTGACAAGATATAATGCAAAAACTGTGCATGCATGTGCATATGTACAGGGGAATGATGAGATGGCCATGCATGGTATACAAGACAGCAGAAAATGAAACCCTATCACTTGATTCACTCTCGAGCGCTTGGGAGTGGTCCCGAGTGCTCGGGAGTGTTGCCAACATTTCCTGCAAATTTGGTTAGACATATTCACATGCTAATACTGCCAGAAAAATCACAAAGAAATCAAAATACAGATGTGCTCAGCCAGAGGTTTAAACAGCTAAGAACTGGTCCTAACCATCCAAACAAGGCTTCCTTGCAACTGAAAGCAAACCTAACTGGGCTCTGGAAGGACCAGTGCACACCCAGTATCTACTAAAACAGAAAATGAAATACATAATGAACAAAACAAAGTTTTGGTGGCAGCAGCACTCTTGAGCGCTCAGGAATGGTCCCGAGCGCTCGGGAGTGAACACAGTGCTCGAAAAAAGACTTGTTTCTTCGTGCTCCTCTTGCTCTTGGTGCTAAACTAAGTTCAAATGAGCTCACAACTAGTATAAGGAACTAGTATGAACCCTTGATCCCCCTCAGAAGTAGAAAAACGGTAGATTTTAGGTATAAAATGAGATTTTATACCTTTGCTTGACTTGAATCTAGCTTCTTGGACTGACTTTGGTGCTTGAAAATGGTTCGAAAACAGTAGAAAAAGAAGGAGTTTAGGCCTACACTTCTCTTAGAGATTTTACTTGAGAATTGATGATTTTTCTTAGAAAAGGAGATTGTTTTTGAAAGAGTTTTAGAGAGAATTTTGGGGACTGGTTTTTGGCAGCAAAATGGGGAGTTTTTCAGAGGAAAATTTTGTGGCCCTTTGCAAGGTAGAAAGAGGGGGTATTTATAGGCAAACATAACCTATGGTTTGGAAATAAAATGAAAGATTAAGACAAGTTTGGGAGGAAAAATTCTCATGATCAGATGCCTGCTGGCTCAGGCAGGCTTGACTTGTAGGTTTGAACGTTTAAAGGTTTGAAAAGCCTGAAAAGTCATGGTCAAAGATCAAGCTCAACATGCATTGGCCCTGACAGCACTCCCGAGCGCTTGGGAGTGGTCCCAAGCGCTTGGGAGTGACTGCCCAATTTCAAAAGGGCGCCACGGACACTCCCGAACTCCGTTTTGGGTGTTTTTCGAAGCGTTGGAAAGTTCGTCGAGTCCTCTTTCTAGCCCAATTGGTTTCATTCAAATGTATTTTATATGCTGAAATGTGTGCCAATTTTACCCTCAGGGTGTCGGAAAAAAATGATGGTTTTGGTTTGAAAAAGTCCAAGATGCATCGTCCAAGTTTTCCAAGGCCTGTTTTGACCCTATTTCATCATCGGGGAGCCTCGAGGGCACAAATTAAGGATAATTAATATGTCCAAATTGGGGTGTCTACAGTCATCCCAAAGCTCCGTGCTCCAGTTACTGGCCTTGTGCCCCCCATATCTCAAAAAACCGGCATCCGATTCATCTCTAGCAGATGGCTTGGATTCCACCCCATTACATCAATTCCCTCCAGCTCATTCGCAAGGATAGGCTACTTTACCGAGTTCTCCTCAGTCAAAGTAAGGATGATCAAGAAAAGTAAACGCACCTGCCGTGTACTGATCTACCCCAAAATACTAAGGAAGCTCTCCGCCAAAAACTTCCCCCGGCAGCCCCGCGCTCCTTCAACTATTCTCCACCAAAACCCTGGCTCAGTCTAGGTACGTCACTACGGCTTTTTAAGCCCGAAGGTACGTCTTCTGTCTCTAACCCTCCAAACTTTTTCTTTTTCTTTAATGCATGCCCGAACTACGGTTGGTCTGAATTTCCCTTGTGGAATACGTAGGCAGCCTCCCGGCCCGACCATAACAAAAACCTTTTTCGAAAACCCCATGGAATAGTGGTTGGACCAAAATTGAGTTGCTTTTTACAGCTTTGACTCTCACTCAAACATGTCTTGCGATCCGTCTGAGCTCAGTCAAAGAGGGGCATTTGTAGACACCCCAATTTGGCCTAACGATTATTTCAAGTCCCACCTTGGGGACCATCCCGATGATGAAATGGATACAGTGATTGCTGATTGCCTTCTCCAGAACCTTAGGACTTTCGGTAAGAACTTTGAACCACTTAGAGGACCCAATCCAGAGCCATACAGCCTTTCAGACAGAAAATACAGAATCCTAGGAGAATCCATCTGTCGGCCGTAACATCGATCTCAAGGCCTTAACATCATTTCTTCACCCGAGCAACCTGTTGCTTGAAAATCTCCCTGAGAGATCAATCCCTCGGCCGCAAGATCTATCCTTCGGCCGCAACATCCATTCCTCGGCCGCCAGATCCTTTGCTCGGCCGCAAGATCGTCTATTTTCCAGATTCTAGAACGTTCTGTCAGACGTTTGATCCAACTACACTACCTTCCTGATGCGTTCGGGCTACGCTCAGAGATCATCACAAAGAGTTTGCATTGCATTGCAATTGCAATTGCAATCATGCATTTTGATTGGCCGGAGTGAGTCACCAATTGGCTATATAAAGGGCCTTTGGGGTTCCGAAAATACAACAACGAATAATCACAAAATTCGTATACTTCCATACTCTCTCAAGCCACGAAACTCTGCAAAAACTCTCTCTCAAACCCTCCCTTCAAAAGCCTTAACCTCCCGAAGGCAGCCATCAATCCAATGACCAAACCTCAAAGTTCAAACCCTAGCCCTAGGGTTTTCCGAGAAGTAATCAGTCAATCACACGCAATCCGAAGCAATCAAGCAACTGGGGGATTAAGGTGGTGAGGCCCAATGGCCTCTGGTTTGAATTACTTTCTGTCTATAATCTTAATTGTAGCGTTTTGATTATCTGCTAACTTTTTCTGTTTGGTGTGAGGAAGAACATCGACCGGGGCTTCGATCCCTCGGCCGATACATCAAACCAGGAGGATCCCTCGGCCATGACATCCATTCACCGGCCGCGGGATCCATTACCCTGGAACTGTTTTGTTTTGTTCTGCTTACTGATGCATGATTTACTTATCGTCTCGGCTCACTTTATTTACTGTTTAAAGGCATAATTAAACAAACTATGTGTTGAAATTAAACAAAGCATCTACACGTCTTATGTTGAATAACTATGGGCCAGTCTCACGACTGGGCAGAGAGGGGCGCCTAACACCTTCCCCTTATTGTACTTTTGGCTCCCGTACCTAGAATCTCTATCTGTTTTCCTAGTTTTAATAAACTGGGCGGCGACTCTGTTTTGATGATAACCGCTATCGTGTGGCGATGTTCCAAGCAATGGGAATGTCCACGATCCTGGTTTACGAAGCAAGCAACCAATCGAGCAATCAACGATCAATCTGTATGGCGATGCCCCATCTGGGAGGTGTCTACACTTATCTAGAAATGGCCAACAATCAGCAAAACCCTCTTCTAGCCGATCTAATGAAAGAGTTTGCCAACAAGGTGGCAAACCTCATCGCTGAGCTCAAACATGACATTAAAGATGAGCTCTAGGCCCTTCGAAGTGAGATCCAAGAGCTTCGCGCTCAACTGGTGGATGTGGAGACTGCTATAGGGAGGTATTCCCGAACAGATACAATTAGTGGCCGGACACGTAATTTGCCGGACCCATGTAATGAGAAAAGTAATATGGGGCGCCGTACAAGATGGACGGCGATGAGAACCGGTGGTATGAGGAGTCACCGGATCAGATAGTCTGTTCGGCAGAGATGGGCCACATACATGAGAAGTCATTATTAAGTCCCAATTGTTCGGCAGTAAAGACCCTTTAATATAAAGACCCTTTAATATAAAGACATCAGAACTTGGTACAGTCTGTTCGGTAAGGAGAGTACCGGATAGATGGGGTTATCTGTAGGGGCGACGCCTTAAGAGATAAGGTAGAAAGAGTGTTCCAGAAGGAGTACCTAATATCCATTCAGGATAAGTGACGAGACAGTCCTATTATGAAAGGAGTCCCGTAAAGGGAAGAGTCCCTGTGAGTAAGGGATCTCGGTCGATTGGGTAAGAAGATCCCCAGAAAGGCCAGGTTTCCGGTACGGGACAGGAAACCTTAGGCAGCAGAGATGCTTGAAGAGAAAGCAAACGTATGACTATAAATACAAGGTAAACCTAGAGGTAAACGGTACGCAATTCATTGCAATACGATTATTCTCCTACTGATAATTAGGGTTTTCTGCTAGTACGTGATACTAACTTAGGCATCGGAGGGCCTTTGCCACGAGCGGCAAAGGTGCGTTCACCCCTTGTCTGTTTTACAGGTTAGGGTTCAGGCGAAGGCCTTAGGGTTCCGATTGGACAGCACATGGAAGAACGAGATTCAGTGCTGTTCTAGGTACTGTTTGGTTTTCTCCACCTACAATTGGCACCGTCTGTGGGAAACGAAGGAGTTCCCTTTTGAAATACAACCATGGTGGAAGTAGATCCAGTCACGCCGCTTACTGGAAAGAAAAATCAGGTTGGTGGGGAAAGAGATAAATCCCCACCAGGTGTTCCGAAAAAGCCTACTGGCGGGCATGGCAGGAGGACGACAAGCAGAGATCCTCTTACCATCCAAGATTACTCCAAGAATAAGGAGGGCGGTACGGCTACAGGCTCCACGCGAAGGAGCAAATCCCATCATAGGGGAGAGTCAGTTGCACATTCAATGAGTGTGCATAACAATGAGGACATCCTTGATAAAAAGAGGCAGGAGGTCGAGAACTACGCTCGATTAATAAGAAAAAGGGAACACGTGATCCGAGAGATAGAACGGATCCGAGAACACCCTGAGGACTCTGGACTTTCACGAGGACATTCCAGAGAAAACAGAGGGGCTCTAGTGACCTATAAAGCAGCTCCCTCACACAGAAAAGAGCGGGAGTCCTACTCCAAGAAAGAAGAGAGCTTCTTCACCAAAAAGAAGAAGCAGGAGTCCTAGTAGGCGAAGGTTTTCTCCATGAAAGAGGAGAAGTAGGAGCCGAAGCTCCTCGCCCGAGGAGAACACACGCAAACACCATAGGGATAGGTATGGGAGACCTGATTCCCATTGGAATAGGTCTGGTCTCAAAAGACTAAGGAGAATGAAGAAGGGGCCATGTCTGCACGAGAAGCATCAAGGAAAGCCCTAAGTAATATAGCAGCTTCTCCATTTGCAAGGAGGTTATACAGGATGCACGACTACCGAGTAGAGTGAAGCACGGTGCATTCATTCTGTACGAAACAGATGCAGACCCTGTTGCTCACATATAGCACTACCAACAGGCTGTGTTCATGCACGATGGGGATGATGCCATCATGTGTAAGATGTTCCCGTCCAGTTTGGGAAAGGTTGCTCTGTCCTGGTTCCATAAGTTGGAACCGCGTTCCATACGTGGTTGGACACAATTGGCAGAAGAGTTCACTGCTCGGTTTTTGACGAGTAGGAGGGCCCCTAAAACGTTCGAAAGCCTCTCCACGATGAAGCAGGGGGAAAGCAAGCCGATCAGAGACTATGACAAAAAGTATTGGGAAACTTTCAATGAAATTGATAGTTGCAGCGAGGAATATGCAATTGCTACGTTCAAAACTGGCTTACCTGTTCGGGGAGAACTACGCCGGTCATTAAACAAACATCCGGTAGCAACATTGGCAAGACTAATTGAATGCATAGAGCAACACACCAGAATGGAGGATGATATACTCCGAGAGGATGGCAAGGCTGTTACCGAACAGCCTAAAACCCCAGCAAAGAAAGTAGATAAGCAAGAGCCCAAGACTTATAGGGAGAGGAAAGAGTATAGGCAGGCTAAGAAAGAGCCATATAAAGAAAAGCAGGCACTGTAGGTGGAGAAAAACAAACGGCACCTAGAGCAGCACTAAATCTCATCTCCTCACGTGGTGTTTGATCGGAACCCTAATGCCCTCACCTGAACCCTAACCTATAAAACAGACAAGGGGTGAGCTCACCTTTGCCTCTCGTGGCAAAGGCCCTCCAATGCCTAAGTTAGTATCTCGTACTGTATCAAAACCCTAATTATCAGTAGGAAAGTATAGAGCGAATGCAACTTATTGCGTACCTTTTACCTCTAGGTTTACCTTGTATTTATAGATATCCATTTGCTTGCCCTTCAAGCATCCTTATTGCCCCAGGTCTCCTGCCTCGTACAGGAATCTTGGCTTTCTTGGGGATCTCTTGCCCAATCAACCGAGATCCCTTACTCATGGGGTCTCTTCTTACTATGAAACTCGTTCCACAATAGGACTGTCTCCTTATTTATCTTTACCGTATATTGGGTTCTTCTTCTAGAATACTCCTACTGCCTTATCTCTTAAGACAACGTTTCATCAGATGACTCCATCTGTTCGGCACATACTCCTACCGAACAAACTGCACAAATAAATGACTTCTCATGTCATTGGCCCACCTCAGCCGAACAGACTATACCAACTAATGACTTCTCATGTCGTTGGTCCCTTACAGCCGAATAGACTATCTGGTCCGGTGCCTTATCGTACCACCGGATCTTATAGCCGCCGTTCATCTTGTATGGAGTCCCATATCACTTTCCTCATTACACACACCCGGCATACCACGTATTCGGCCACTGTTTGGGCTTGTTTTGGGAATAACTCCCTACAGGCACCTGATCCCAAGTTCTTCTTTTTGATTACCACTATTTGGAAGGAGCCCATCTATAGAATTCTTTATCGAATAAAGAATCAGCCTTACTTCAAATGGCCCCCAAGTCTAGCAGGAGATAAGGATGCAAAACGTGCTACGAACCAGCACTGCAGCTACCACAAGGATTGGGGTCACATGACTGAAGATTGTGAAATGTTTAAGAGGCACCTCGATGATTTGGTCTCACGTGGCTATCTCAAAGAGTTTATCCAAGAGGATCCCAAAGATAAGGGGAAAGCCATGGAAATGGATTATGAGCAGAATCCAAAGGGGATAATCCATATGATACATGGGCTGGCTACACCTTATACAAGAAATGAGGTTAGGCTGTTCCAAAGGAAAGCCAAGCACGACCAGCTCATTATGCGGTTGGGGAACAAAAGAGGGCGAGAGAGTGACATATGCAGAGAGGGCATAGTTTTTACAGACGAGGATTTGGGAGAAGTCCAGGTGCCCCACAACGACGCATTAGTCATAACCCTACGAATTGGGGAATATGACATTGAGAGAATCCTGGTAGACTCAGGGAGTTGTACAGAGGTGTTGTACTACGATGCATTCAAGAAGTTGGGATTGACACAGATAGATTTGGAACAATCTATTACACCCCTGGTTGGGTTTGGTGCAGGAGCAGTTTGGCCCCTAGGAAAGGTGACACTGCCTGTTGGGGTTGGATCAGTAGTCTTAAGAACTAATTTTTTGGTTGTGGATGTCCCATCCTCCTATAATGCTATTATAGGGAGGACTTGGTTGCATAAGATGAAGGATGTTTCCTCTACATATCACCAGATGCTAAAATTCCCAGGGTCTAACGGGGTCGAGAAGGTTAGAGGGAATCAAAAAGTAGCGCAACAGTGCTTGATTTCCATTATCAAGAAAGTTCCAAAGGCCCATCAGGTTCATACGGTAGAAGTACCGGATCAACCGACTATCAAGGATGTTGGGAGAGATCCAGCGGAGAAGGTAGTGGAAGGCCTAAGAAGGTACAGATCAACGAGACTGATCTTGAGAAGTATTTTCTGATTGGGGAATCATTGCTAGCTAAAGAAGAAGCCAAATTGGTTTACTTCTTAAAAGAACATGTTGATGTGTTTGCTTGGGTACCAGAGGAGATGCCTAGAGTAGATGAAAATGTGATCTGCCACCACCTAAACGTTGATCCACAGCATAAGCCTGTTATTCAGAAGAAAAGAAGGGCAGCTGTGCAGCATGTTGACGCTGTAATTGAAGAGGTGGATCGTTTGTTAGAAGCCAAAGCGATACGAGAAGTCTACTACCCAGAGTGGCTATCCAACACTATGGTTGTAAAAAAGAAGAATGGGAAATGGCGTGTCTGTGTGGATTTCACAGACTTGAATAAAGCATGTCCTAAGGATAGCTTCCCCCTTCCAAGAATTGACCAGTTGGTCGACGCCACTGCTGGATATGAACGGATGAGTTTCCTCGACTCGTATCGGGGGTATCATCAGATTGCCATGTTTGGGCCTGATCAAGAAAAAACTTCTTTCATTACACCACGAGGGTTGTACTATTACAGCGTCATGCCTTTTGGGCTGAGGAATGCAGGAGCAACTTACCAAAGGCTGGCAACGATCATGTTCAAAAAACTTCTTGGCCAGACTATGGAGGTATACATAGACGATATGGTGATCAAGAGCAAAAGCCGACAAGGGCATATAGTGGATTTAAAAGAGGCCTTTGAAATCCTAAGAAAATACAAGTTAAAACTCAACGCCTAGAAATGTGCGTTTGAGGTTGGTTCTGGAAAGTTCCTAGGCCACCTTGTGACTCTAAGGGGGATTAAGGCAAACCCTGATCAAATAACGGCCTTACGAAGGCTACAAAGTCCTAAGATAACACAGGAGGTCCAAAGGCTAACTGGAATGGCTGCAGCCCTCAATAGGTTCATCATCCGTTCAAGCGATAAATGTAGGCCCTTCTTCCGGTTGTTAAAGAAAAGAGAAGGATTTGATTGGGGAGCAGAGTGTGAGTAGGCATTCCAAGATTTAAAGAGGTATTTGGCTCAAGCCCCACTTTTGTCAACTCCAGACCCAAATGAGTCTTTTGTTTTATATTTAGCAGTTTGTGAGCATGCTGTAAGTGCAGTTCTGTTGAGGGATAAGGGATTTGAGTAAATCCCAGTTTACTACATCAGTAAAACACTATTGGACGCAGAGATGAGGTATCTGCCCCTTGAAAAGCTGGTCCATGCATTAAGGACAGCAACGAGGAAGTTACCTCACTACTTCCAGAGCCATAAGGTCGTGGTCTATACTGAATATCCATTAAAGTCACTGCTATGAAAGGCAGACTTCTCTGGACGGATCTCAACTTGGTCTGTTGAGTTGAGTCAATATGATATTAACTTCTAGCCGCGCACTGCGATAAAGGGCCAAGTGTTGGTAGACTTTGTGGCAGAATTCTCACCAACAGTAGCACCTCAGCCTCCTACGAGAAAGGAGCAGGCAGTTGAACTGTCAAACAAGAAAGGAAAGGCGCCTGCCGAACAGGACCCTTTGGAGTGGAAACTATTCGTAGACGGTTCTACTTGTAACACTAGTTCTGGTATTGGTATTGTTTTGTTCCCTCCCAGAGGGGTGATGGTGGAGCTATCTGTTCGGCTTGGTTTTAGTGCATCGAACAATGTGGTGGAGTACGAGGCCCTCCTGATCGGCCTAAAAAGTGCAAAGACTTTGAAGGTAAAGAAGATTAGGGTTTATTGTGATTCACAACTAGTGGTAAATCAACTGTCCGGGGAATATGAGGCTCGAAATGAGAAAATGGCAGCCTATGTGGAGGCAGCCAAAGATTTGGTTGATACCTTCGAGAAGGTATATACTGAGCAGATAAGCTCTGGACAGAATTCCCATGCAGATTCTTTGGCTTGGTTGGCTGCAGTTGTTCCAACTGAGTTTAAACGGAAAGTAGCAGTTGACTACCTGGCTGAGCCGAGCATTGGCAGGAGTCTAGAATTTGTCTTGGACGTGAACCAAGGACCAAGCTGGATGGATCCAATTGTGGAGTTTTTACGAGATGAAAAAATCCCTTCAGATAAAAGGAATCACATAAGATCAAAACCAAATCTGCAAGGTTTTGGCTATCCCCGGAAGGTAAGTTGTACAAAAAGTCCTTCACCGGACCATATTTGCTCTGTGTACACCCCAAAATGGTGCAAAAGTTCCTCCATGAGATTCACGAGGGAACATGTGGAAGCCATGCTGGGGGCAGGTCTATTGCCCACCGAGCAATCACCCAAGGCTATTGGTGGCCACATTTGCAGGAGGATGCCAAGGTTTATGTTAAAATTTGTGAGAAATGTCAGAAGTTCTCTCCTATGATAAGGACACTAGCCGAAGACCTGGTGACCTTGACTAGCCCTTGGCCGTTTGCCCAATGGGGAATGGACATTGTGGGTCCACTCCATAAGGCAACAGGGAATCGAAAGTTCCTGTTAGTGGCCACATATTACTTCACAAAGTGGATTGAGGCAGAACCCTTGGCCAAGATCACTGAACCCATGATAGAGAGGATTGTGTGGAAGAGTATCATTACTCATTTTGGGGTCCCCTATTCTTTGATCACAGACAACGGGGCACAGTTCCAGAAGAAATTCAAGGCTTTCTGTTCCCAGTATGGAATAAGGAACAATTATTCAACCCCAGCTTACCCTCAGAGCAATGGACAAGCAGAAGCTTCCAACAAGACCATTCTTGATGGGATCAAGAAAAGGTTGGATAAAGCAAAAGGGAAGTGGCCTGATGAATTACCACTTGTGTTGTGGGCACACCGTACAACACCTAGGAGGTCTATGGGAGAGACCCCCTATTCATTAGCGTATGGTACAGAGGCAGTCATACCCCTAGAAGTTGGTCTTCCAACCAACAGAACTGCATTGGTTGAGAGTGGGGGCAATGACAGGGCCCTTGAGATCAAGCTCGACCTAGCCGAGGAAAGGAGGGAAAGAGATCTGGTCCATCTAGCCTCATACCAGGAACAGCTAATGAAGGGCTACAACAAACATGTCCACCCTCGAGAATTTGGTATTGGAGACCTTGTACTTCGAAAAGTACTTGGCAATACCAAAGTTGCGAACGAGGGAAAATTGGGGGCTAACTGGGAAGGCCCGTATCGAGTGACTCAAATTGTGGGCATTGGGGCCTATAAGTTGGCAGACCTGGATGGGAACCCGGTGCCAAGGCCCTGGAATGTCCATAATTTAAGAAAGTTCTTTGTTTGAAAAGACTTTTGGTTTATTTTTTATTCTGTTTTAGGATCGCATAGTTGTGCTAGAATTACGAAGAAAATTCCTTTGTTTTTTATTTTCATTAGTTGCAAGGGGTACGCGTAACGCCCCCTTGAGTTCAAGAATTATGAATAAAGTTACATTTTCTGCAATATATTGATTTTTTCAGAAATTTTGTTTCTCGTACTTTCTTGTTGTTTTCTATCCTAAGAATACGAACAATGTCCTTGTTTTTCATTTTTCGTATTGGGGAGCAGGTAATGGGCATGAATGCCTCGGTATGTACGAATTCATGTATCAACTACTTTAGTATGAGAAACTTAGATTGGCTAAGTATGAAACATTTAGCATGGGTATGAATACCTTACAAGATATGCATTGCCCAAAGTACGAGAAACTTAGATTGCACGAGTACGAAAAACACTCGTACTGCATATATGTATGTGCACGGATTTTTGAGTACGAGAAAACTTGACTTTCTGTTTAAGTACGAGAAACTTATAAACAGTATGAAATACTTGCTTATTTTTCCTAGTATGAAATACTTGGATAAAAAAATAAGAGACATATGTTTAGAGGAATTTGACTAAGTACGAAATACTTAGGGTTCAGTTTAAACATAATAAATTATGTATAGTTTGCTAAGTATGAAGAACTTAGAGGCATATGAGCAAATATGATTCTGGTAAGTATGATTCTGAACCTACGTCGGGTTAGATGAATGGTTGTATGGTATCCAAAGATGATGGTGTGAGATACTTAAAGTAATTAAACCAAAACATGATTTGAAAGGCTACGAAGGGCCGAGAAAATATACAGGCCGTGCACGGTCACAGAACAGATTGCTAAGTACAACAAAACATAACAATCTGTCTAAGTATGGCAATACTTATTAGCAGGTATGAAATACTTGCTTCTTTTCCAGGTATGGAATACTTGGATGGAAACATAACAAAGTATATGTTCAGAATTATCTTGCTAAGTACGAAGTATTCATACTTAGGGTTCAGTTTAAAGCATGAGAAGCTTAAAAACAAATAAGAATAAGTGTTTCCAATCATTTAGCCATGAAAGGCCGAGCAAAACATAAAAACATAATGTTGTGCTACAAAGGGCCGAATACCTGTATTATCCAAAGTGTATGAATACTGATGCCACGCAGGGCTAGAGATTGCGGTCACGCAGGACCTCCCAGAAATTGTTGCAATTATGTTCATGAAACTAAGGAAAACTTTCTAAGATCAGTCCAGGTTTTGGACCTCTGGAGGAGTGTTACTTGGAACATCGGTAGTGGTATCAGTATGGGCACCACCTGTAACAACTCCGATTTTCAGTAAATAAAAATCTCGTTCTTTATTCGATAATTCTTTTATTCTTCTTGAGTGACCTTGTACATTCCTTTCGATTCCTCTTAAGACCTTGGATCGTTCTTAGTAATCCGTCATGATTAGATTCTTCACGCCAGGCATAAGGTCATTTTCTAAAGACAAGCGTCTAGCATATTGAGAAGTCGTAGAATTGTATTTCTTGACTAGAAATCCTACTTAGCAAGTCTAGTTAGCTTCTGACCGATTCATTGAGATGACCTAACGACCCATCTCAACCCTAGTTGAACCTGGTGAACCTTTCCAAACCCTAAGGGAACCCTTTTGATCAAGTCATCCTTGACCTTTACCCATTGGACGATAAATACTAGGGAAATCTTTATCCATTGGACAATAGGTCTTCCACCTAAGACATTTTATTAGATTTGACCAAGGTACACTTGTATAGTATTATATAGGAAGAGGTATATATAATAATCCAATATTATACCTTGCCCTTTTATCCATTGGTCCATAGAAGTTAGGGAAAACATCACCCATTGGTCCATAACCTAGTCTTGCCACCTAGCACAAGAACTATTAGTTTAATAGAATCACCAAGAGTCATTGTACTTATATACATACATAATGCAAGTATAGTACTTACCATCTTTATCCATTGGATAATAAAAGTTAGGAGATTTGTTAACCATTGGACAATAGGTTAGTCTTTCTACATAGTACAAGGTCTATTAGTTTAAATAGATTCACCATGAGTCATTGTACTTGTATTGATAGATTATATAAGCATAGTACCTTCCATCCATTAATCGTTGGATAATAAATGTTAGGAGAACTTTGGTCCATTGGTCAATAAGGCCAAGTCAAGCTATAGTACTAGGCTTTATTAAGTTAATTGCTTATTAGATATGATGTGTACTTATTTGCTTAAAGTATTAGATATGTATATGTCATCCTAAGATTCTAAGTCTTAGAATATAGTTTATAAGTACATATGTGGCATTTAGACTTATTCTATTAGGAATTTTGACTTAGAAATCTAGGATAAGATCACATAGTACCTTTGTCCTTTGTAGTTAGTCATCCTTATATATTCATATACTAATCAAGGGGGAGAGAGAGAGAGAGAGAGAATCCGAGAGAGAGGGAGAGGAGAGAGAACCGAGAGAGATGGGAGAGGGAGAGAGAGAGATTGGAGAGAGAAGGAAGAGTGATGTACTCTTTGGATTGTTTTCTACCAAATCTAAGTTATATATATATATAGGTACTTATACTTATGAAAGAAGAAAGATATGGAGAATATGAGATAGATATTAGGGTACAAAATCTCTTACAAACTTACACCACAATCTTATACTCTTTCTAAGTCAAACACCAAACCATTGTCCTTTCATGCTTAGGTGTACATTGAACTAAGAGGAGAGAGAGAGAGAGAGGGAGAGAGAGAGGCCGAGAGAGTGAGAGAGGGAGAGAGAGAGAGAGATAGGCCAGATGGAGAGGGAGAGAGAGGGAGTGATGTGTGCACTTGTACTCTTCCAAACCTAGTCATAGTCCTTGGCCAATCTTCACACATCATCTTGTACCACCAAATCTAG
The DNA here is from genome assembly GCA_018127125.1 of Rhododendron griersonianum. Classification (NCBI taxonomy): domain Eukaryota; kingdom Viridiplantae; phylum Streptophyta; class Magnoliopsida; order Ericales; family Ericaceae; genus Rhododendron; species Rhododendron griersonianum. Next base: position 5,648,713 of record CM030798.1, on the reverse strand, counting down.
GGTTTCTTACTCTTTCATATCCAAACCAATCTTCCAAAGTTCTAGACAAGACCAAAACCCCAATAGAACAACCTAGACTTGTCCTAGATTGGAAAGAAAATCTTGTAATCTTTCCACCTATGTACTTACATTGTACCAAAGAGAGAGAGAGAGAGGCCGGGAGAGAGGGAGAGAGAGATTGGTGATGTGTGCATGTGTACCCTTAAGCCTAGTCATGGTCCTTTGGCCATCATCCTACCTCATCAAAGTACCATCAAATCTAGTCATTTTATGAACCCTTGGACAACAAATGTTAGGGGAAAATTTTCCTCTTGGATAATAAGTCACCCTTTGGCTATAAATAGCACCCATTCCTTCCCATTTCAACTCACACCTTCATTCTACAACTTCTCTCTCTAGAAAGCTTAGCATTTTCTCTTGTTCTTGGTGTTCTTGCTTGTTCTTGAAGTTCTTCCCAAGTTCTTCAAGAAACTCATCCAAGGCCGCCACTAAACCGCCACTCCACCACCCTATCGATCCAAAAGTTTTAGTAGCGTTAGTCAAGATCTAGTTTCAAGAGAAACCTTTCTCTTTCGAAGCTACCGGAAGCCATCCTTACGAAGTTACTCCGTCCGACTACCGACGTACCACCTTTCCTCCGTAATCATCACTACCGCCAAGAAGAACGGTAGACTATTCCATACACTCAAATCCTAAGTATAGATAATCGTGTATTCATATAGAATGATCTTATCCCTAATTACTTACTCTAGGTATTCATAAAATCTCAATGAACATATGTTGTTTTGAAATTTGAAAAGGAAACATGAGTTTTTGAAAGATAACGTTCATAGATTAGCTTTAAGTATTCGTATTTTGATCTTAGAATGAAGATGAGCATGATTATGTGATTACTTGACTACTTGTTGTTGATAAAGCATAAGTGGTTTACCACTCCAAAGGTGCTCGTCCATGTGGCACTATGCTTTATCTTGTATGATTAAATGTTGAGCATGATGATGTGATAAAGTGAGCATGCTATTTAATATAGAGTTGGATGATCTTGCTAGTTTAGTTTCAAGATTACTAAGATTACATGAAAAGTCCTACCGCGGAGTCTATGCATGATGACAAGACACAAAAATCAAGAAAAGTTAGAAACATGACACCTAGGGTGTGTTAAAGAAAAGGTGTGTTTTTTTAAAAACCGCAATGTGGCCGGACTTGCCCATTGTGTGGCATGTGTGCGTGCGTAAAATATTTTTGAAACTACATAATGACCAAGAATGGGAGTCATTATGGGAGTATGGTGTGTTTGTGTGCCAATGGGAACCCGGCGCGGCGGAACCATTGTGAGGATACTCGAGAACCCGGCGCGGCGGAACCGAGGTTGGGTGTGTTAAAAATGTGATTTTCGAAATGATTTTGGAAGTGTTAATAAAGTGGAAAATTGATGACATGGTCTACGATGAGTCGCGTAGGAGAAACACGAAAAGGCAGACACAAACGTTAGAAAGATAGCAAATGTGGATGTGTAATTGCTAGCCATGTTGTTGAATGAGCATGTGTAATTGTTTATATGCTTCTTGTTGTAAGTTAAGGGTTAGTGGGTATGGTTTATTCTATTGAGCTTTATAAGCTCACGGTGTTGCCTTTGGTGACCCTGACTTATTATATTCGTGGCGGCGCCGGTATAATGGGTCAGATCTTATAGACGAACAGGGAGAGCAATACACACTGGAGGCTTTTGGAGCCGAAGAGCTTGCTAGGATGGAGGAAGAAGTGGAGCAATAGATAACCTTAGAGTTTTCCCATCCTTTGTGTAATAAAAGTACTCTAGTAGGAGCCATGTTGTAATAATGAGCTTGACTCTTAGCCTTTTAATTCAATAAAAATGTTTAATTAATGTACCCGAAAATGGGGGCGTTACACCACCCCTAGCAGCCTGATCCTCCAGGTTGGTTGATTCATTAACTGTGTCACCAGCAGTTGATCGTTCAAGACTTACATCATGAGTTTCAGTTGGAATGCCCTGAGGCTCCATCTGGATCTCTTTGTCAGCTTCTGTGAAGTCATCAATCTCCTGATCAGCATCATCCACTGAGGGTTCCTCTAACTCAAGAGAAGCAGCAGCACGTCTACTCGGTAGTTCATTCTCTACCCAAAAAGTGGAATCATCTGGGACCCCAACCTTTGTAAGGCATGCTTCCCAACAAGCAGCCCATATTTGGGCTTGAATAGCTGGCATCTGATCGACGTAGCTTGCTGTCGCTGCATCAAACCCCTTCTGATACCCATCATCATAAGCAGCTTTCTTGGTGCTGTCAATTTCCGACAACGCATGGCTAAGACTATCTTCAGCCGTCTCTAATTTCATTTTCATCTCTTCGGCCTCCAGCTTCACCTTATCTCTCTCTCTCTCCAGCCTTGTTATTGTTTGGAGCTGTCTAGTGTTGTCCCTTAGGAGTCTGTTCCGTTCGGGCTCGATCTCCTGCAACTTCTGGCCCAGCACCACCATCTTTTGGATAAATTGAGGAAATCCAGTTGAAACGGAATGTATCAATATGTAAAAGGAAACAAAAATGGACGTTAGGATTTGAACTAGGTAAAGTACTTTACCTTAATTCCGCTGACAAGTCCAATCGCAACTAGTCGGTCAAGTGGGGATGCTGCCTCCTTTTGCATGTCCATTGGCAATAAAAGGCCTTGAGTTAGGGCCATTGCGGTCTCCGAAGAACTAGCACTGTCCTTGACATTCACTGGCCAATCACCTCTGATAAGTTGAGGTGTCCAGGACTGAGGTGGGGTCTGGGTGCTCGGAGTTAGGGTCTGTTCGACAGATCTAGCGGCTTAGGTTATAGCATTTCCAGTGTCTTGGTTTCTCTGGCGCTTGTCCCAGTGTGCATCACCCGTTTCCAGAGATGTTTCAGTCCCCTGAGGAGAGGAGGATGAACGGGTGGTCCCCCCCTACTGCAACGAGAGGGTGGAGGGGCATGACCAGTGGATGGGACCCGGCCAGAGGTACCGCGTCCCCGTACTGATACAGTTAAGAGAGAGCTTAAATTCAAAGGTTGATAAGACATCGTACCAGAGTTTGGAGGCGATGGAGAATAACTAGATGAGGAGGACTGACTGGTATTTCAATCAGGCGCTGTCTGTTCGGGTTGTTCCTATCGAGTGGTAGCCTGTCGTTGAGAAGACCTTCTGAGAACTAGACGGGGCAACGGGATGCCTTCGGATATTCGAACTTCGTCCGGCTATCCGGCAACTGTCACACCGGCACTGGATCTCGAGTTCCTTGGTTGGGGAGCAGACGAGGTGGAGGTAGCACTGGTGCTTGGGTGTGCAAGTCTTCTATCTATAAAACCCTTGTAAGTTGGTTTGTAACCTAACAATACGTTAGCATCTCGCCCCCAACCAGCTATTTGGGTACCAGGCACCCCTTTGTATTTTTTAACTTTGTTGATGTCCGCTGTTCCGACGTAACTAGGTTCCCTGCTTGGATGCTTGTTAGCATTTGTAACTGAAAAGACATGATCAAGTAAGTTAGACCTACAAGTGAAGGAAGATTTAGACAGCTAAGAAGGAAGCAAAAACAAAAGTAGGAGCATACGTGGGTAGCCCCATAAGTGGGGGCAATGGAAGCCTATCACCTGGCCATCTTCACCCAATGGTTCGAAAGCTCCAGTGACATACAGAAAGTCCATCTCATGATCACGAGCAGAATCTGGCAAGTTAAGCACAAAACGCTTTTCTCACTTTAAAGTAATATGTGTTGTACTTGGGGTTTAGCACGATGCTATACCACCACTGAATGTCCCAGATTCCTAATTGGGTATCTAGGTTTCTGTTTAAAGCTACGATCCCCATCACTAATCTGAAGAAATTAGTGGAAACTTGCATGGGTGTAAGGCGGTACCAATTTAGTACCTGACGCAGCAATGGATCGAGGGGGAAACGAACTCCACCCTCGACAATGGCAACAATGGGGATACAAGCTCTATCCCATGAACCTGCATTTCTCTTTGCGCCCAAACGGGTGAATTCGAGCCCTACGTTGTCTGGAACGGTGTATTTAGTCCTAAAAGCTGCCATCGCAGCGGGAGTTTCGCAGAGCCTTCTAAACTTTCCAGGCTTAGGGCCACTATCGCCTTCATCCGCCATGGATGAACTTGAAGAAACACTAAAAGCAAAATAAAATCTGGGGATGGGATTGAAACCCTAGACGCAGAGGAGTCTGAGAATGAAGATCTCATAATGGAAAGGAAAACAAAGAAGGAATAAGAATCTTACGAGGGTGTTTTGGAGTTTTCCCAAGATGCGATCGAGTTTGCAGACGGCGGCGATGGCAGATGTAAGTAGAGTTTCTTTGCCTGGTTTTAGAGAGAGAAAGAGATTCGAGTTTTTTTGGGTGGAAAACCCAAAAAGATCCCTTTTTGGGGTTTTAGTGGCGAGGGATGGAGACGAAACGTCTCATCTTACGCCGTTACGTGAAAAGTAACGTTCAAACAGAGGTTTGATGGATGCTGTTCTAACGACGTTTGGCTGGAATGTCAGTTCAAAATTAATGTGAGGTGTACGAAACACGCCACGTGGAGTCATTACTTCAAGAAAGTAATGACTAAACCGCCAAAAGACATCAATAGGTACCCAATAACTATGTCTGCACGGGATCTTGTTTGTTCGGCCTTAGGTTTGTTTTTTGAGATTTACTCATCACTCTCGAGCAGTAGTAATGAGCAAAACTGGGGGGCAATTGTAGGGAGGTATTCCCGAACAGATACGATTAGTGGCCCGACACATAATATGCCGGACCCGTGTAATGGGAAAAGTAATATGGGGCACCGTACAAGATGGACGGCGATGAGAACCGGTGGTACGAGGAGTCACCGGATCAGACAATCTGTTCGGCAGAGATGGGCAAAAGACATGAGAAGTCATTATCAAATACCAACTGTTCGGCAGTAAAGACCCTTTAATATAAAGACATCAGAACTTGGTACAGTCTGTTCGGTAAGGAGAGTACCGGACAGATGGGGTTATCTGTAGGGGCGACGCCTTAAGAGATAAGGTAGAAAGAGTGTTCCAGAAGGAGTACCTAATATCCAGTCAAGATAAATGACGAGACAGTCCTATTATGAAAGGAGTCCCGTAAAGGGAAGAGTCCCTATGAGTAAGGCATCTCAGTCGATTGGGTAAGAAGATCCCCAGAAAGGCCAGGTTTCCTGTACGGGACAGGAAACCTTAGGCAGCAGAGATGCTTGAAGAGAAAGCAAACGTATGACTATAAATACAAGGTAAACCTAGAGGTAAACGGTATGCAATTCATTGCAATACGGTTATTCTCCTACTGATAATAAGGGTTTTCTGCTAGTACGTGATACTAACTTAGGCATCGGAGGGCCTTTGCCACGAGCGGCAAAGGTACGCTCACCCCTTGTCTGTTTTACAGGTTAGGGTTCAGGAGAAGGCATTAGGGTTTCGATCGGACAGCACGTGGAAGAACGAGATTCAGTGCTATTCTAGGTACTGTTTGTTTTTCTCCACCAACAACTGCTTCCCGTCTCAATTTGGCTAGGACCTGGGATGAGCTCACGGCCACTCTCTTGGCTCATGAAGCTAAAAGTCCCCCAGAGGATGGGCCTCAGTAGAGGCTCATCTTTGGGACTGTGAGGATCAATATATGACTTCATTTTGGTTTCTGGGCCAAGGTCTGGCCCTTTTTTTTTGTGAAGATCATAGTAGATCTTCATTCTCTCTTTTGTTCAGACCTACTTGGGTCTGTTTCTATTCAAACCCACTTGGGTTTGTTTTTCTTTTCTTTTGTTACACCCATTAGGGTGTTTTGATTTAAATATAACCTATGAATGAAATCCACCTTTTGCATGTCTTTCCTCTATATTATTTGACAATCAGGGAAATCATCCAAACAACTCATATGAACAAATGCATTATGTAGTGATTGACTCTACGATCCCAAAAATTTGGTTCAAATGCACTTATCTATCCAATTGTTAAAAAGTGTCTACTGGAAAAAATCCATTCTTCCAAACCACTTTGAACCTGTAGACACCCCAATTTGGACTTATCAATTATCCTTAATTTGTGGCCCTGAGGCTCCCCGATGATGAATTTGGATCAAAACAAGCCTCGTACCAAGTGAAACTTTGCTCCTTGAAGGATTTGAAAAGGAAATAAAATGGTCAAAATCATTTCCAAGCGCTTGGGAGCAGTCCCAAGCGCTCCAAACCATTTTCCAAAACCTTTGGTCTGGCTCACTCCCGAGCGCTCGAGAGTGAAGTCCCAAGCGCTCGAGACCACTCTCGAGCGCTCGAGTCTTTTGTGCTGCCCAATGGATTGCAAGGCTTCCCACTACCCATGTGATCCATCATGACAACCACTTTGAGCCGGCTGAGGTTTGAGTCAACACTCAACCTCAGTCAGAGAAGACCAGGCCAGCAGATTTTCTCTCTTTAAAAATGTTTTATTCAAATCCATTGCATTTGAAAAACCATAGGTTATTTTGGCCTATAAATGGAACATGTTTTCAGTTGGGCTTGAAGGGGGACTACGAAATTCCTCTCTCTAAGAACCCCTTCTCTGCCCTCTCTCTCTCTTTCAAAGCAAGAACTCCCTAACTCAAATTTCAACTTCAAACTTCAAAAGCTTTCAAAAATCATCAAGGGAAATGCAGGAAATCCAGAAGACTCCAAGCTTCTGATTTCTTGTATTCTTCTCTCTTCATCCACATTTCAAAGCTATTCAAAGAGCAAAGTTCCAACAAGAGGTAGAGATCTTTACCTTTTATCTCAAACAAAGAGGCTATTTTTCCCTTCTGAGGGGGGTCTCTCAGCCTGACCCAGTCTTCAATACTGGGTGCAAGGTTGGGGGTCCTCAGTGTAAAAGCAAGAGAAATGGGGTACAGAAAAACGTTTTGTCAAAACCCTTACTGGAAACACTCTCGAGCGCTCGAGAGTGCTCCCGAGCGCTCGGGACTGTTCCCAGTTTCATGCATGGTTCTTTGTCACACAACAGGCTGGGTATGAGTTACACTCTTAAAGGAAAGGATCTCATCTTGGCATGCATGCACAGAAAATCACTTTCCCCTAAAACAGAAACAATTTCTCACAAGTTTTCATGTGTGAACAAGGCTCCTTTCTTTTAAAGTTAAAAGGATGATTCTCTTCTGGGAAAAATCAAAATAAGGGCCTTTGCACGTCAAGACAATACCAATTTCCATCTGAGAGTAAGTTAGCATGCAGCCCACTCCCAAGTGCTCTGAACCATTCCCGAGCGCTCGGGAGTGCATGCATGCCTTGGCATTTCATTTTCCCCAGCTTGTTGTGTTTTATACCCTTCTGCATGCATGAATGTATCCATTTGGTCTTTTAAAGTTGTAGATCTAGCTTCGTTAAGGCATGGATGCATGATCTGGAAGATTGAGGGCCCACCTCAGTCTTTCAAATCCTCTGCTGAGCCAGTAGTGTACTTAATGGCATTTCAGTTTACATCTTGGTATTTTATTTCGCAGGCACTAACGAAATTTGCAGGGTTGGGATTCTAGCACTCCCGAGCGCTCTGGACCACTCCCGAGCGCTCGAGAGTGAGTCCAGTGACAGGGCTTCATTTTGTAATAACTTGTACATCATGCATGGCCATTTCATTATCTCCTGTACACATGCACATGAATACACTTCTTATTTGGTATAGCTGTGGATACTTGCTAGCTGTTTTAATGAAACAAAATCCATTTTAAAAATCCCACAAATGTTTAGTAGAGACCGATTTCGAATCGGGCGAGGGGGGTGCCGTAAAACCCTTCCCCCTTGTAACATGGCTTCCGGACCCTTCAAACGATCTCTGGTTTTCAATTTCAAGTCAATCATTTTCAAAATAAAACGGTTTCTCGGGTGATTGACCATAAATTCGGGTGGCGACTCCTCAATCTTTCAAATCAAAACATATTTTTTGGGCGGGTAGCCCACAGAACCCCTTTTAATAAAGTTAAATTACTGGGGAACAAAATCCCAAACAATAAAAAAGAACGTTTTATCTTTTAGTAAAACTTTCCCAAATAGTTGGGACATATGCTTTCAAATGCCTTCCATTTATTTTCCTTCGTTGAATACATCTATTCAACTCCCTCAAATGATATGCTCCACTTTTTAAGACTGTGTGGATTCGAAATGGTCCTTCCCAATTTGGGGCCCATTTTTCAAGTCCTCGTTTCTTTTCTTTAATTGGAAGAATGACTTTCCACACCAAATCTCCCTCATCAAAGCTTCAAAATGATACTCTCATGTTGTAAATCCTAGCTACTCTGGCTTTTTGTAACAAGATTTGATTTAAAGCCTTTACTCTTTCTTCATCTACCTCTTCCGATTCCATGTTCATGGCTTGGTGGTATCCTCCCATGTCAAGATTATTTTGAGCAATCACTCTTTGAGATCTCAAAACTATTTCCACAGGTAACATAGCATCATGCCCATATGTTAAGGCAAATGGTGTGGTTCTAGTACTTGTTCTTTTAGTAGTTCGACAGGCCCATAACACATTTAAAAGCATATTAGGCCATTCCTTTGGATTGTTATCCACCATTCTTTGAATTCCTCTCTTGATAATTTTGTTGGTAGATTCAGCTTGACCATTTGATTGAGCGTAATAAGGAGTAGAGTTTGTTAAGGTTAATCCATGATTAGCTGTAAAAGCTTTTACTAATCTCCCTTTAAAGATGGACCCATTATCCACAGTTATGTTTCAGGGGATCCGAACCTAAAAATAATCCCTTTCAGAAACTCTATAACCTGAACCTGAGCTATGCTTACAAAAGCTTGAGCTTCTACCCATTTAGTAAAATAATCAGTGGCTACTACAATGAATTTATGCTCACCAGAGGAAGGTGGATAAATCATTCCTATCATATCCATTGCCCAACCCCTAAAGGGCCATGGTTTTACCACATATTGTAACTCTGTGATTGGCAAACGCTTAAGTGGTCTAGTCTTTTGACAAGCCTGGCAACCCTTGTCATAGTCAATACAATCCTTAAGAATGGTTGGCCAATAATACTCATATCTTCTTATTAGCCATCTCATCTTAATGCCAGCTTGATGAACTCTACAAATGCCTTCATGCACTTCTACGTACCATTACTTTAAAGGCATTAACTTTGCTCAAACATTTCAAAAGAAGGCCATATGCTCCTCTTTTGAATAGCTCACCATTGTATATTATGTAATTGCTCTATCAGCCTTAACCTTAAATAATCAATTAAATGTTGTCTCCAATCTGAATTTTAACTTGGCGTAGTGCTTGTTTCATACACTTCGAAGCCACTCGGTCTGTCCTTTAACAGCGGTAATGACTTTCTCAGAGTTAATTGACACATTTCTCTATCTTTTTCTGAAACTGCCTTCTATCCAGAAGCTCTTTGAGCCACTTCATATGCTTCTTCATTTAAGAACCTTGGGATATAAGTAAAGGTCAATAAACAGAATTGCTTGGTTAAAGTTTTTGCATGCTGAAAATATTTCATCAAAGAGAGACTGTTACACTGAAATAGTCCATTCATTTGATTAATAACTAATTGAGAATCCCCATAGATTTCAACTGTATCTACTTTCAAACTCAACAATATTTCTAAGCCTAGAATCATTGCTTTATATTCTACTTGATTGTTAGAACATTCTCCCTCATTAATTTGAAATCCATATTTAATTTGGTTTTCAATCCTTGGGGAGATTCAATCACAACTCCTACCCCAGCCATTTGACTTATTTTTGAACCATCAAACCACATTTTTCATGGTTTTAAGGTTACAATATCAACTTCAGCTATTTCAGGAGTTTCTGTTATGCTAGGATGATCTGCTAAAAAGTTTGCCAAAACGTGCCCCTTTATAGATTTCTGTGGCACATACTCAAGACTAAATTCACACAATCCATTTCCCAATCTTTCCACTAAGTATAGGTTGAGATAACATGTACTTCATTACATCGGTTTGAGAAATAACATAGGTTAGTCTAGGCATCATGTAGTACCTGAGTTTCTTAGAAGCAAAAAACAAACTTAAACATAATTTTTCCACCATGGAATATCTGCACTCACAAGCATTCAAAAATCTACTTAAATAGTAGATAGCTTGTTCTTTGCCTTCATCATTGTCTTGAGCCAACAGCACTCCCATAGAGTCATAGTTTGCTACCAAATACAACTTCACAGGCCTCCCTTTGCTAGGTGGAACTAAAACTGGAGGATTAGCTAAGAACTCCTTGATGGCCTTGAAAGCAGCATCATGCTCTCTTGTTCATTCGAAGTTTTCTCCCTCCTTCAATTTCAACAAAGAAGAAAAAACTTTAGTTTGCCCAACAGTGTTAGATATAAATTTTCTAAGAAAATTCAATTGACCAAGAAACCTTTGCAGCTCCTTATTATTGGAAGGTGGCTTTGCCTCAATGATGGCCTTAGCTTTGTTCTTATCAATTTGGATCCCTTTATTATGAACCAAATATCCCAGGAAATTCCCAGCTGTTACTCCAAAAGCACATTTGGTAGGATTCAATTTTAATTGATAATGTTTCATCTTCTTGAAAGCCATCTTTAAATGCTCAAGATGATCATCAAAAGAACTTGATTTCACAATTATATCATCTATATAACATTCCAAAAACCCTCCAACAAGCTCATGAAAAATGGTATTCATAGCTCTTTGGTATGTAGCTCCAGCATTCTTAAGACCAAAAGGCATTTTAACCCATTCGAAGGTCCCAATATTACCAGGAGCTCTAAAAGTTGTTTTATGAACATATTCCTCTGCTATATATATTTGATTATAACCTGAATGTCCATCCATAATGGACATGATTTTGTGACCAGCTGAACTGTCCACTAACATGTCCACTATTGGCATTGGATATTCATCTTTAGGTGTTGCAACATTTAAATCTCTAAAATCAACACAGATTCTTATCTTCCCATTTTTCTTAGGAACAAGAACTATATTAGATAACCATTCAACATACCTTGCTGTCCTGATGAAACCAGCATTCAAGAGGTTTTGAACTTCCTCCTTACTTTAACTATGGTTTCTGGGGACATCTTTCTAGGTGACTGTTTGAATGGTTTAAACTGTGGCTTGATAGGTAGTATGTGCTCTACCAATTCTCTGTCCAAACCTGGCAGTTCATTATAGCTCCAAGCAAAACAATCCTTGTTTCCCTTTAGTACCTTTATTAACTTGGCCTTTGCATCAGAATCAAGCCATTTGTTAACTTGTATAGGGTTAGGATTTTCATCATCTCCCAACCTAACTTCCTCTAAAGGGTCTTGGGAATCTACATAATTTGACATTACTTCTTCGAATGCTTCAGGCTTTACAATCCATTCAGATTTGTCTCCTAAAGCATCCTCCCAAATGTTCTCTTCTTGAACCTTCTATTCAACTTTGGGAGCCAAATATTTCACCAAGGCCAACCAGCTGGCTTCCTCTGTCTCCTTCTTGGATTCACATCCAAGCATCATCTGTTGGGGTGTCAGATTCATAACTAACTAATTGTTTCTTTACCTTTCTCATACTTCACAATCATTAATGGTTGATGCATTGAAGATGGTATGCAACCATTCACACGTATCCAATCCCTTCCCAATAAAGCATTATACTTGCTTGCAAAGGTATCAACTACAAAGAAAGCTGTATCAGTCTCTACACCTCCTACTGCCAATTGAATGGAAACAATTCCCTTGGCATTCTTGCTTTCTCCAGTAAAACCTGCAATGGAAGTACTAGTTGGAATTAATTTGACCTTTTCTTTTCCTAACTTCTTCAGGGTTCGAAATGGCAAGATGTTCACTACAACCCCATTATCTACTAGAACTTTGTTAAGGGGGATCCCATCAAATGTTGCAGAGATATATAATGGCTTCAAATGCTACCGCATAGCATTTGATGGGGGGTTTAAATGAATAAGAAACATAAGCATAATTCAAATCCACAATTAGAGGTAAATCTGAATCAGAATTAGCATCTGGGGCAAAACTAGCACTTTCCTTTGAAGTTGCCTCTATATCCTGTATCTCATTAGTTAAAATGAGAATATCATAATCTCCATCAACCATTTGTGCCTCTTTGCTTTCTTGTGTTTCCTCCCAAGCCTCAAGCTCTTCACTGCTGGAAATCTCAATTATTTCCAATGGGCCATCATTTGGCTGAGAAACTAAGGGAGTTGGAGACCAGTCTGGACTCACAAATTTCATATCAGAAGGATGCACCATATTGATTTGAACTTCTGGTATAGAACCAAATTGGATTATCTTTTCTCTGCATGACTGCTCCTGTTCCTCTTCACCTTTTACTTCTTCTTTGCTAGCTATAGCAGAAGTTTCCATAGGAGAAGAGCTTCTTTCACCACCCTCCTGTTCAACTAGCATGGCTTCCAACAAACCTGATTGATAACTAGCCAAAGAATTTGGAGAAGTAAGGTTCTGATCCCTTTCATCATCAACCATGGCTGCTGTTATTTCCATCAAAGTTTTCTCTTCCAAATGCTAGTAATTCCCTTGAACAGGTCCTTCAAATTCTTCTCTTTGAACTCTATCAAACCTAGGATTTGGCTTAGTCTCCTTCCACATTCTTTCCTTTGAAGGGAGTTTTTCCATTTGGAAAAGAGTATACCTTCACTGAAGTTTCCTCTTTTGAGTCCTTGTCAGGATAGGTACCATTTATGGCACCTTGGTCTTTGGATCCCTAACTAGAACCCATTGACCAACAGGTGAGCTTGGTGGATTGTAAGTTTTGTTTCCTCTTTTGGACAAATCCTTATAACCTTGGAATAATTTTGGTTTGATCCTTTTCAGAAACCAATCTTGTACTCCTTTTACCAAAGTGAACTGCTCCTGCAGCATCTCTTGATCTCCTTGACTTGCTACTTCTTTCCCAGTGTTAACCTTGTTCTGAGGAGGATAATCTCTCTTCGAAGTTGGTGGAGCTGGGCTAGTTGGTGTATTTCTCTTAGAAACCAACCATGGCTTCTCTTCTTTGCTTTGGTGTCCAACCAAGGCCTCCCCTCCTTGCTTTGATTGGGAGCCACCCCAAGGTCTTCCTTGGTTGTTCTAATTCAAAACTTTTTGTTTCTTTCTTTTAGGGAAAAAATCTGCTCCTTGTCTGTCCAAATCTTTGAAAATCAGATAATTGGCCCTACACTCCACACATAGACATTCTAGGAAAGATGCTTCCAGCATTGGAAAATGATTCTTTTCCATACTTCTCTGTGGCTAGTTTCTTTTAACTTATCCAGGACCATTGTTCCTAGTCATAGTGCTTCGAGGTTGGCCAATATATGGTCTTCCTCTTCCAAACTGAGTTGTGTTCATACTGACATGCACCTGCTTATTTTGCCAAAACTTCTTCACAGTCTGTGCCAAAGATGTTGGCACATTAACATTAGCATCAACTTCTTCTATCCTTGGAAAAGGGTTGGTACGCATTCCCATAGCTTTCTCTGGAATTTTGATCCTTCCTTTCTTAATCTGTTCCTATATCCTGTCACGAAAAACATTGCAATTCTTAGTGGAATGACTCCAAGAATCATGCCATTTACAATATGTTTTTCCTTTCTTCTCTTCCATGGATGGAAGTTTAACATTAGCAGGCAGCTTAATAAATCTTTTCTTTAACAGGTAATCAAACATTTCATCAGCTTTAGAAATATCAAAAGAGTAAACTTTAGTGATTTCTTTTTTGTTAAACTTCTGTGCTATAGTAGTTTCCTTTCGAACTAAACTATCACACACACAGGGATCATGTTCAACAATTTTTGCAGCATCAATCTCAAAAATAGGGTCTTTGTAATAGGTTGAATAAGAGGAATTATTCCTGTCTATATCTTCTTCTAACAAAGATTCATATCTTGAGACTTTATATGTTAAATCAACTAGGTCTCTGAACTCCATTGAGTCAAACTTCCTTCGAAGTTCTTTATTCAGACCATCTTGAGCCAATCTAACAAACTCAGCTTCAGGAAGCTGAAGTTTGCATTTGGTTCTGGCTTTCTTAAACCTTGCAATGAATTGTGCAGATTTTTCATTAGGTCTTTGCCTTAATCTGGCTAAGTCAGCCATGGTAACTTCTGGTTCAGTTTGGTAAAATTGTGCATGGAAAATTTCTTCCATTTTTTTCCAATTTTGAACTGACCCCGAAGGCAAATTAGTGTACCATTCAAAGCTACTCCTGTCAGTGAATTAGGAAACAATTTTAACTTCTAAAAAATCATTCTTTGCTAATTCTTTGCATTGAGCAGTGAACCTAGCAATATGCTCTAGTGTGGACTATCTCCCATCTCCATAAAACAAAGTAAAATCTGGGATCTTAAACCCCCTAGGGACTTCAAATTGCCTATCTATCCATTTTGGGTAAGGCTTTTTGTATACTGGAGTTTGTACCCCCTGAGTTAGAGGCCCACAAACTTCTTGTATAAGTCCAATAACTTGTTCCCTTAGCAAATGGTCTCTTCCTCTAGGTACCCCATGATTGTGAGGTTGATCCCAATGGGGTTCCCTTGGATTCTGTTCCCTAGGATAACCAGTGTAAGGGCCATCACCTGGCCCACTTTGTGGCTGGAAATACCTATCAGAACTCTGAGGGATATACCTTTCCTCATTTCTGTATGGCTTCGTCCTAATTTCATCTTCCCAGCCCCCATGTGTGGGTTCGAAGGGCAAGTTAGTGTATGACCTTCTCATCCCAAGTATATCCATATGTCCAGGGATTTCAGGGGCTTGCCTCCCATGCCTATCCCTTCTCCCGGATGTCCATGGTTATGAGCATAATTATGCTCATCATGTGCGTAATCCCCATATTTTGACCTCATTCCTTCTTCTTGCCCCTCAAAAATGGGTTCGAACAAAGAATCTTCACGTGGCCCATTCCTAAATGTCCCTTGTGTTTTGGGGACATTGTTTCCTTGGCCTTGTCCCACAAAAGGGGTCTCTTCTTCAAAATAAGGTCTCCTTACAGGCTCATACCAAGATTTGGGTGCTTCTTCAGCACCTATTGGTTCCTTTCTAGGCCCAGACCTATCTTTGCTAGTACTAGCTCTTTCTCTTCCTTCTGCTTTGTTGGGAGGTGTTTGAGAGCTAACCTGAACAGGTGACCAATTCTCCATATGTTTCAGCATGGCTTTCTGTGTTATAGCCAATTCCTTAAATGCATCTAACATTTCTGAGAGTTGGTTCGAAGGAACCTCTTTCCCACGATTGTGAACATTAGTTTCATCTGCATGTACAACTCAAGCACTTCTGTAGTGCACATGTGGGGTCCGCCCGAGGCCCAAAATTGGTCTTGGACTTTGGACATTATGGCCTATAGGTAGGCTTTCTTGTCCATTAACCCCTTTCTCAGACTCAACTTGAGTAATTCCCTCTGGTTCTGGACCAATTTGGGAATCATCAGCTTATTTTCTAAGTTTTGGAGCCATATTCAACACCTTAGTAAGTCCCACTGGGTGTCAAAAAAAATTGTTTGGTGGGGATTTTTGGCTACGTCAGAAATATGATTGTGTGCGAACGTGCCAAAAAAAGCTTGTAATTATCCTTTTCAGATTTAAGTTAAAAAAGCCAAACTTAATCAGGCGATTGTGGCGTCGGTTCAATTACCTCAACGAAGAGGATTTTTCTTTCTAGAAGTATTGAAACGGCACAACGATTCACTAGAAATTCGACAACCCAAAGAAGAAAACAAGATACCTTGATCAATTCAAAACAACTTGATTTCCAATTGATTCTCCAACTTAAAAAAAACGAACAGAATAGATTACAGTGTGATTACTACTACTACGAACTACTCTTAACTACTTCGAACTAATTCTAAGTTCCTAAATTACTCTTAGGGTCTTCTCGACGGCTTCCATTCTCCTGCTTATCTACCTTCGAAGTCACTCCAATGTTTGAATTCAAACTTTCCCTCCATGCCTATTACTTGTAACCGCCCGTAGTGGCTCAGTTCATCCCTTATCCCACTTCCCTCAATTGCATCGTGCTCGTAGTGGGCAGTTTAAGTCCAGAATTCAATCTCTTTGACCATGTCAAACCTGCATAACAGCTCTTGTTTGAATGGGACAGTTCGCACCCATGGGCTTCGAACTGTACGCTCCTTCTGGTTCTTTGTTTGGGTGACACCTGGCAATGTTCATTCTTTTTCATGAAATGACACTGAATTAATCAGAACGTCATCATTCTTTTAACTATGTGATTCTATACATTTCAATCCATGTGTGTTTCATTTTGTTCAATGCAAGTGGCCACATGTCATCTTTTGATTGGGCTAATAAATTCTCATGCAAATAGGATGGTCCCCACTATTACTTGTCCCTTTCTTAACCAGACCTCCATTGAAGTGTGGAATTAAAATTGGCCACCTCCCAAAGGAGATCTCTATAGTTGCCTACCTTCAGTTCAGGAGCCTCCTCCTCTCACTAACATAGTAAATGAATCAAAAATTATATGATTCGGTTTTGTGCTACACCGTAGTATGTGCACGGGCAGGTTTTGTTTCGTAATGGTTACTACTATTGTATCGAAACAGCTAAGGCCACCAAAGGGAGAGACCGACGGTTGGAACTTGTTAGAAAATTATACTAAAAGACATGCTTTTGTGTAATGGATTAATATTTGATTGTTAGTTATTAATCGGTTTTATCCTTTTTTTATGAGAATCTTTTATGGGCAATGTTTGCATAATATTATTGTATGTTGTGTGTGTGTGTCTTTTGTTTTACAAAGTAGATGTTCCAGTGTGTAGAGTTTGGCTTACACACAGAAGATCGGATCATCGGTTCTTGTGAAATATAAGATTTAGTTCACAGTCTTAGATGGAACTGGAGACACCATCGGTAGGACTGTTGCTTAATCGGCGAACCTACCCCAAGCGTAGGGCTAAATTTGTCGGTTGCATAATAATCCGGAAGATCGGGTATCGTACCCAAGGGAAAATCAAGAACGGCTTGCGTGGATTTGTAGATGTGAGAATTGCGGCGTTAAGACGGCCAACTTTTAGAAATTTTAAACGGTGGAAAATAATCGGCTATGAAATGAAGTTTTAAACTATTTAAACGAGCGGCAAGGTCTCAAGGATCAACCGACCCGCGACTCGGCCGGCTAATGGTTCTCTTTTATAACTCAAGTGAGAGTTATGACCGCGCACTCTCACCTGGAAGGTTTGACATTAAAATCAATAGTAATTCACAAAAAGGGAGCCTGGAAAAGGATCGAAACTCATTTAGACCTTTAATCAAACACCCATATTGTCAGGGTTCCAAGCATCGCCCGTGGCAAGATATGATTGCCGACGCATGATCAAAGAAGTTACTAACTACACGCTTTGAAAGAAAATAAGAGATTCAATCCATCTACGAACCGCTTTTAAGCACGAAAAGCAAGAGAAACCACTAAACCAACCAAGTCTCGGGGTAGGCATCACCCCTTGACCAAGCCTAATTAACTACTCACTCATAGCCATAGAACTAAGCATAATCATAAAAAGAGAAATGAGATTTAACCAATGAAAATGAAATTAAACTAGATATCAAGCAAGATCTAGAGTGTAGCTACAACTTTAATGAACAAGAAAATAACAAACTACAATTATCTAGGAATGATTCTGCAGAAATTATATGAGAAAACTTGAAGAACAACAATGGAGTAAGCAACAAGAAACAAATCTAAGAGCAAAATGTAATCTAGATCCCTTCTGAGGAGAGAGAAAATGACTTTTATAACCATGGCCCTCTCTCTCCAAAATATCTCAAAAACTAACTGAAAACTACTCATAACCACCTCGGTATCGATACAATCAAAAGGGGTGTATCGATACTGAGCAGCTTTTAAACTTTCCACTTGGCTGTCGTAGCGTCTTAGTATCGATACAACTAGATGGCTATGAGCCCACTGGAATTTGCTTGCAAACTGGTATTGATACAACCAAAAAAGGTTGTATCGATACCGCCTTCATTATGGCTGAATCTTCATGTAGAGATCCGTATTTTCAGAAAATTGTTTAAAGGTTTTATTAATGTTAGAATATTGAATAAATGTGAAATTAGTTGAGTTTATTTGATTTGGGACTTGAATGATAGAATTGAAAGTGGAGGGAGTGCAAGTGTGATTTGTGAATGTCCTAGTATATATATGTGTGTGTGGGTGTGTAGGGGATAAAAATTCCAAATCCTCTCTCTCTCTACTCCCATCTCTCTCTCTCTCACACACACACACACACCAAAACCCACCAATCGACCTCAAAACCTTCACGGTCCGACCATCAATTGATCATCTACCCGTGATACGAGCCTTGGATCACGTGGGTTCGAGCTTGGAGTCGTTGTTGGTGGATTTCGGAGCTTTGAAAGCTAGGGTTCGATCAATCTCATTGGGATCGGCTTTGATACTCGATGTTGGGATTTCTTACTCTCTCTATAAGTTTATGAGTTGATTTTGTACCTTGAATCGTGCCTATGATCATTGTGGTAGTTGTTGTTGTTGTTGAACCCTTGAAAATCTACTCGAACTGACCTGGTATCGATACTACTCTGCTTGGTATCGATATCATTGCGTCTGGAATGTTTCTTAGCCCATCTGTATCGATACCATTTTGAATAGTGTCGATACAGATTGCTTAAGGAATGTTTTGTTGCTTTTGTTCTAAATTCCATTGTTTTGACCCCTGATCACTTTAACACCTCTAAAACACCTTTAAACCATCTCTAAGCTTGGTTGCTCATCCTTTGATGACACATTGATCGTTCCCATTCCCGAGACACTCGTGAAATGTAATCTTAGTGTAGGTGGACAAAAACAGAGAGTACCTAGAACAGCACTGAATCTCGAACCCTTCACGTGCTGCTCAATCGGAACCCTAATCCTTTCGCTTGAACCCTAACCTATAAAACAGACAAGGGGTGAGTGCACCTTTGCCTCTCATGGCAAAGGCCCTCCGATGCCTAAGTTAGTATCTCGTACTGTATCGAACCCTAATTATCAATAGGAAAGTATAGAGCGAATGCAACTTATTGCATACCTTTCACCTCTAGGTTTACCTTGTATTTATAATCATACGTTTGCTTTCTCTTCAAGCATCCTTATTGCCCCAGGTCTCCTGCCTCGTACAGGAATCCTGGCTTTCCTGGGAGTTCCCTTGCCCAATTAATCGAGACCCCTTACTCATAGGGACTCTATCCTTTATGGGACTCGTTCCATCATAGGACTGTCTTCTTACTTATCTTTACTGAATATCGAGTTCTTTCTCTGGAATATTCCCACCGCCTTATCTCCTAAGGTTATGTTCTTTTCATATGACTTTATCTGTTCAGCACACACTTCAACCGAACAGACTGTACCAACTAATGACTTCTCATGTCTTTGGTCCATCTCAGCCGAACATACCGCACCAACTAATGACTTCCCATGTCGTTGGTCCTTTTAATAGAACATACTGCACCAACTAACGACTTCCCATGTCGTTGGTCCTTTTAGCCGAACAGACTGTCTGATCTGGTGACCTCTCGTACTACCGGATCTTTATCGCCGTCCTTCATCTTGTATGGAATCCCATATCACCTTCCTCATTACACGGATCTGGCATACCATGTTTGTTTCGGCCACTAATTGTATCTGTTCGGGAATACCTCCTTACAATTGCTCCCCAGCTTTTGCTCATTACTACTGCTTGAGAATGATGAGTAAAGCTTGAAAAATGAACTTAAGGCCGAACAAACCAGATCCCGTGCAGACATAGTCATTGGGTTCCTATTGATGTCTTTTGGCGGTTTAGTCATTACTCTCTCGAAGTAATGACTCCACGTGACGTACTTCGTATGCTTTTCATTTAATTTGAACTGACGTTTCGTCTAACGTCGTTAGAATGGCATCCATCCAACACCCGTTTGGGCGTTACGCTTTACGTAACGGCGTAATGAGAAGACGTTCCGCCTTCACCCTTTTCGCCACAAAACCCCAAAAAAGGGATCTTGTAGTCTTTCACCTAAAAAACTCAAATCTCAGCTTTTTCTCTCTCTACAACCAGGTGAGACCGTTCCTCTTATGCCCGCCATCACCGCCGTCTGCAATCTCGATTGTTACTCGAGAAAACATCTTCATAAGACTCTCATTCCCACTCTGTTTTCCTTTTCATTATGAGATTCTCATTCCCAGACTCTTCTTCGTCTAGGGTTTCAATTTGTTTCCCAGATTCATTTTCGCTTTTAGTGTTTTATGAGTTCATCTATGGCAGACGAAAGTGATAGTGGCCCTAAGCTTGGAAAATTTAGGAAACTCTGTGAAACGCCTGCCGCGATGGCGGCCTTTAGAACTGAGTACAACATTCCTGAGACTGTAGGTCTAGAACTCGCCCCTTTGGGTGCGACTAGAAATGCTTGTACGTGGGATAGAATGTGTATCCCAATCGTGGCCATTGTCAAGGGTGGAGTCCGTTTCCCCCTTGACTCTCTTCTTCGTTGGGTTCTGAAATGGTATTGACTCAACCCCATGCAAGTGTCCACCAATTTTTTCAGATTAGTAATGGGAGTTGTAGCTTTAAACAAAATTTTAGGGACCCAATTAGGAATCTGGGATATCCAATGGTGGTACAGTATTGTACTGAACCGATCGAGAATACAACACTTACTACTTAAAAGTGAGAAAAGCAGAGAAGCGTTTCGTGCTTAACCTACCAGACTCTGCTCGTGATCATGAGATGGACTTCCTCTATGTAACTGGAGCTTTCGAGCCCATGGGGGAAGATGGCCAGGTGGTGGGTGTCCACTGTCCCCACGAGTGGGGCTTCCCACGTACGCTTCTAATTTTTGCTCTTTTGTTTTGTGTTTCAGTTCGTTTACTCTTTCTTCCATACCTATGCTGTACCTCTAAATGTTCCCCTTCGTTTGTTATTTTAGCCACAAACGACAATAAACGCCCAAGCAGGGAACCAAGCTACGTCCGAACAGCGGACATCAAGGGGTTCGCTGATTGTGGGCACCGTGCCCTGAGGAAAAGGATTCCGTTCCTTTCCCTCCGGATCGAGGGGAGCGCGAGCGGAGAGGCAAGCGCTCGGAATACAGAGTCGCCACTCGGGTTTGAAGGTCCAACACCCAAGGAACTGTATTTCGAAGCACCTGCCGCGCTATTTGATTTGAAAAAGTGAAAGCACCAGTCCGTCATAACCATATCTGGGTTCGGGAGCCAGGTTACGAGAGGGGAAGGGTTTTATGGCACCCCTCTCGCCCAATCCGGAGATCGGTCTCTACTTAGGCATTTTGAAAACATTGCAATTCTTCTTTTATTAATCAATTTTAGCCAGTTAGGGCGGGGGAACAGTTAATCGGGGATTTAAAACTGTAATACTTTGCAGGATGTGAACGATATAGCATGGATGGATGGAAATTTGAACAATAAATGGAATAAAGTTCAAACTAGTGAGGAAACACCAAAACAGTGCCTTGTATGAGATTGGCACAAACAATGGCCAACTTGCATGCATGGATCAACGTGCATGCAAGCAAACCATCGCGCGACAGTCCCATACACTCGCGCAAGTGTTGATGTTTCACCAACAGTTTGAATTTTATCCCCTCCTGGGCTCTGGAAGGACCAGTGCACACCCAGGACAAACCAAGCAGTTTATAGCAGTTAATGTACAGTTTAAAGGCAGTTTGAATGGGCTACAAGGCCACAAAACGGTTAAAACACCCCATAAACAGTGTGGGGACAAAACAGAGGCCAAGGCCTAGTTACCCGTGCAAAATCAGTCACTGAAAATAGGCTGACCATCGCGCGCGGGAGCCAAACTGTCGCGCGAGGGTGCGCCCTGGCGCGCGATGGTTTGAGCCAACTTTCCAGTGTCTGGTTTTTCACATTTCTGGGTTCTGGGACAGGTCCAGAATGATCCCAGGGGTACTCCAACAGAATAGAACTAAATATTGAAATGTAAAACTGACATTTCTAACAAAAGAAAGGAGTAAACTGGTTATTAACATGCTTTACAGTGATCTATATGAACAAAAGGACATAAAATAGTAGGAAACCAATCCCCACGCATTCCAGCGCAAGCAGCAACGAAGTGTCACGCGCGAGAGTGGGACCGTCGCGGGCTTGTAACAACTCCGATTTTCAGTAAATAAAAATCTCGTTGTTTATTATTTTGACTCTATAAATTTCGTATTTTCCAACAATCCGTCATGATTAGATTTATTCAATTCAAACCCTAGTTTCGTTTCGCCTTGCGATCTAGTCATTTTCTAAAGACAAGCGAGATAGCAACCCTAAGTCGTCCTATTTAGCAAGCCTAGCTAGCTTCCGACTAATCGTTAGAGTAGCCTAATCGAACCTTTGAACCATTTGAACCCTAAGTGAGACCTTGACCAAAAGTCAACCCTTGACCTATTACCCATTGGACGATAGATACTAGGATAATCTTTATCCATTGGACCATAGGTTTACCCCTTGGATATTGTGACAAGATTTCTAGGTACACTTACAAGATTATATATTACTTACCATCTTTACCCATTGGACGATAAAGTTAGGAGATTTATTACCCATTGGACGATAGGTTAACCTTTCCACCTAGTACAAGGTCCATTAGTTTAATTAGATTCACCATGAGTCATTGTACTATATTAGATAGATTATGTAAGTTTAGTATTTCCATCTTTAACCTTTGGTTAATAAATGTTAGGGGAGTTATAATCCATTGGTCCATAAAACCATATCAAGCTATAGTACTAGGTTAGTATTAGTTAATTCCTTCCTAGATATGATATGTACTAATTTGATTAAAGTATATGATATGTTTATATCATCCTAGCATACTATATATTAGTATATAGTTATAAGTACATAGGTGGCATTTTTGACATAGTTTAATAGGATAGTTTGACTTAGAAATCCAAAATAAGATCACATAGTACATTGTCCTTTTTGGCTAGTCTTTCTATCAACCAAGGAAGGAGGAGAGAGAGGGAGAGAGAGAGAGAGAGAGAGAGAGAGAGAATTCGGAGAGAGAGAGAGGAGAGAGAGGCCGAGAGAGGGAGAGATGAGGGAGAGAGATAGGAGAGAGAGAGATATGCATGTACCTTCTTGATTCTTCTTCTACCAAAACCCTAATACTATATACATTAGTACTTGTACCTTGAAAGATGAAGGATAGGATGACATTAGGATGACATAGGTTAGATTATTAGTACTAGATTTTCTTACCAAAATCTTCTTACAAACTATTAGTTTACTCTTACTCTTTCAACCATTGTCCTTTCTTGATTAGGTGTCCAAGAGAGAGAGAGAGAGAGAGAGTGGCCGAGAGAGAGAGAGAGAGAGAGAGAGAGAGAGAGAGAGAGAGAGAGAATTCGGATGAGAGAGGGAGAGAGATTGTGATGTGTGTGACTAGTGTACTCCCATATCTTCCTACATCTTCCTATTGCATCACTTGGTACCACCATATCTAGGGTTTCTTATTCTTTCAACCCTAAAGGACTACCATATCTTATTTTCTATTCTAGACTAGACACAAACCCCATTTGATTAGATTAAACCTTGTCCTAGGTTAGAAGAAAGAACAAGAAAATCCATTGGTCTTTCCAAACTCTTGTACCTTAGTACATTGGACCAAAGAGAGAGAGAGAGAGAGGGAGAGAGAGCCGAGAGAGATAGGGAGAGAGAGAGGCCGAGAGAGAGTGAGAGAGGGAGAGAGAGATTTGTGTGATGTGTGCAAGTGTACAACTAGCCTAGTCATTGTCCTTTGATCAACACCTCATCCAATCTAAGGACAATCAAATCTAGTCAATCTATGATCCATTGGATAACAAATGTTAGGGAAAATATTGTCTCTTGGATAATAGACCAACTTGGCCTATAAATAGCAAGCCATTTCAAGCCTTTGAACTCACACCTTCAAGCTTTGCTCCAACTTCTCTCTAGAAAGTCTAGTGTTCTTGTTGTTCTTGCTTAGTTCTTAGTTGTTCTTGAAGTTCTTCCCTAGTTCTTCAAGAAACTCTTCTAGTGCCGCCACTAAGCCGCCACTCCACCACCCTACCGATCCAAAAGTTTTAGTAGTATTAGTCAAGATCAAGTTTCGAGAGAAACCTTTCTCTTTCGAAGCTATCGAAGCCATTCCTAAGCCGTTACTCCGTCCGACGAACTATTTTCCTAATCCGTAGCCGACTACCGCCAAGAAGAACGGTAGATATTCTATATCTACTCTTCTCTACGTATACGTATATATTCCTTAGTATAGTTCCTATGCTTTCAAAGATCTAAGTATAGCGTATTGCATGCGTATTTTGAAATGATAGTAAGTTATTCTAAACCTTTGAAACCTCGAGCATACGTAGATTATACGAGCCACTTTCCTTAAGCATGATTAGAATTGTTTAAGAGTTGTTATCTTGATTAACCATGGCATGATTAGCTTAACGTTAGAAGTACTCAATAAACATATGCTGTTTTGAACTTAAGAAAGCATGATTTAGGATTGAGCTGTTTAATCTTAGAATGAATGTGAGCATGATTATGTGATTACTTGACTACTTGTTGTTGATAAAGCATAAGTGATTTATCACTCCAAAGGTGTCCGTACATGTGGCACTATGCTTAACCTTGTGCGATTAAATGTGAGTATGATGATATGACAAAATGAGCATGCTATCTAATATAGAGTTGAATGATCTTGTTAGTTTAGTTTCAAGATTACTTAAGTTGTGGTATGAATAACCGCGGAGTCTATGCATGCGAATGAGACACGAAAACCGAGAAAGTAGAAACATGACACCTAGGGTGTGGTTGATATGGATAAAATGAAGGATGGGATTAACATGCGGAAAATAATTTGAAATTACATAATGACCGGACTTGGTAGTCATTATGTGAGTGTTTTCGAAAACCGTAATGTAGCCGGACTTGGTAGCTCATTGCGTAGATTTCCAATGGGACCGGACGTGGTAGTCTCATGTGGAAATGGGGCTTGGCCGGACGTGGTAGCCAATGCAAGATTTGAAAGAATGTGTTTTGTGAAACCATGATTGGCCGGACTTGGTAGCCATCGTGAGTGTTACTAACGGAGCCGGACTTGGTAGCCTCGTTAGTAGCAATTTGTGAAAGAAACGTGGAAAATTATGATTTTGGTAAAGGTGAAAATGTGACACGGTCTACGATGAGTCGCGTAGGAGAAACACAAAAAGGCATGACACCAACGCTAAAAGATATCGAATATGAATGTATCATTGTGTTTCTATATTGTTGAATGAGCATGTGTAATTGTTTATATGCTTCCTTGCTTTAAGTTAAGAGTTAGTGGGTATAGTTTATTCTATTGGGCTTGTAGCTCATGGTGTTACCTTTTTGGTGACCCTGACATATTATACTGGGGGCGACGCTGGTATAATGTGTCAGAGTTAATTGATGAGCAAAGTGAGCAGTACGTGTTGGAGGCTTTTGGAGCCGAAGAGCTTGCTAGGATGGAAGAAGAAGCGGAGTAGTAGAATACCCTAGAAATTCCCTCCTTGTGTAATAAAAGTACTCTAGTAAGACTTATGTTGTAATAATGAGCTTGACTCTTAGCCTTTTTATTCAATAAAATGTTTAATTAACGAACCCGAAAATGGGGGCGTTACAGGGCTGGTTCCTACCAAGACGGTTTTTGAAACCTTGCCAGCTTTAGGGCCAGGACTGGTATTGATTACCAGCCTTGACCCTGCCAGCCCCCCTTAGGGATCAGAACAGAGAGCAAAACAATGGTAAGCTATACCTTTGGCCTTTGAGTTTGAATGGTGTTTGAGCTTTGATGTTTGAAGTTGAAAGTAGGATTTGAGTGAGAACAAACTATGTTCTTGAGTGCTAGGTAGGAAACCAAGTGTTGCACTTGCTAATGGAGGAGAGAAAAACAAAAGGCTAGGGTTAGAACCTTTTTTGCTTTTAATTTTTGGAACCCCTTGAAAGAGAAACAAAGGGGGATATATATAGGCATGGAGGGTGAATCTGGTTGGTGCCAGGAGAGGAACTCAGCCAGCCACGAAGCCTGGCTGAGGTTGCATTGGTGGCCAAGTTTCTGCCTCTGGAAAAGTAGGTGGGGAACTAACCATCGTGCGATGGTTCCAGACTGTCGCGCGAGGGTGCGCCCTAGCGCGCGATGGTTGCACCCTGGCGCGCGACAGTCAACGGTCAAACTTTGTCCACCTGGCAGTTTGACCATCACGCGATGGTTCCAGACTGTCGCGCGAGGGTGCGCCCTGGCGCGCGATGGTTGCACCCTGGTGCACGATGGTTGTGCCCTGGCACGCGTCAGTAGGGTTTTTGGCTTTTGGAAGTGGCTTAGGTTCAAGGGTTTTTCAAACACTCAAAGCTCAAACACTCGACATTCCCGGGGTGTTCTTGATCCGTTTCATCATTGGGGAATCAAATACCGTAAGTAAACTAATCTGGAAGCCCAGATTGGGGTGTTTATAGTAGCCCCCCTTTGACGGCACTTGGAGCACCATCGACTTGGTGCCTTCTGATTACCCCTAATCTTCTCGACCCTGTTAGACCCTGGGAATTTCACCATCTGGTGATATGTAGAGGAGACAGCCTTCATTTTATGCAACCAAGTCCTCCCTATAATCGCATTATAGGAGGATAGGACATCTACAACCAAAAAATCAGTTCTTAAGACCACTGATCCAGCTCGAACAGGCGGTGTCACCTTTCCAAGGGGCCAAACTGCTCCTGTACCAAACCCCGCCAAGGGTGTAATAGATTGTTCCAAATCTGTTTGTGTCAGCCCCAGCTTTTTGAATGCATCATAGTACAACACTTCTGTACAACTCCCTGAATCTACCAGGATTCTCTCAATGTCATATTCCCCAATTCGTAGGGTTATGACTAATGCATCATTGTGGGGCACCTGGACTTCTCCCAGATCCTCATCGGTAAAGACTATGCTCTCTTTGCATATGTCACTCTCTCTTCCTCTTTTGTTCCCCAATCGCATAATGTGCTGGTTGTGCTTGGCTTGCCTTTGTAGCAGCCTCACCTCATTCCTCGTATAAGGTGTTGCTAATCCATGTATCAAATGGATCACCCCCTTAGGATTCTGTTCGTAATCCAACTCCATGGCTTTCCCTTTATCTTTGGGATCTTCCTGAATGAATTCCTTAAGGTAGCCGCGAGAGACTAAATCATCGAGATGTCTCTTGTACATCTCACAATCCTCAATCATGTGGCCCCAATCTTTGTGGAAACTGCAGTGTTGATTCGTAGCACGTTTTGCATCTTTATCTCCTCCTAGGGCTGGGGGCCACTTGAAGTATGGCTGATTCTTTATTCGATAAAGAATCCTATAAATGGGCTCTTTCCAAACAGTAGTAATCGAAAAGAAGGACTTGGGATCGGGTGCCTGCTTTTCTCTGTATGGCTCTTTCTTAGCCTGCCCGTAATCTTTCCTGTCTCTATAAGTTTTGGGATCTTGCTTATCTACCTTATTTGCTGGTGTTTTCGGTTGTTCGGCTATGATTTTACCGTCCTCTCGGAGTATGTCATCTTCCATTCTGGCGTGTTGCTCTATTCGCTCCATTAGCCTTGCCAAAGTCTGCACAGGATGCATGTTCAATGATCGTCGTAACTCCACCCGAACAGGTAGGCCAGTTTTGAACGTAGCAATTGCGTACTCTTCACTGCAACTGTAAATCTCATTGAAAGTTTCCCAATACTTCTTAGCGTAGTCTCTGATTGGCTCGCTTTCCCCCTGCTTCATCGTCGAGAGGCTTTCGAATGTTTTGGGGGCCCTTCTACTTGTCAAAAACCGAGCGATGAACTCTTCTGCTAATTGTGTCCAACCACGTATGGAACGTGGTTCCAACTTATGGAACTAGGACAGAGCAATCTTTCCCAGGCTGGACGGAAACATCTTGCACATGATGGCATCATCTCCATCATGCATGAACATGGCCTGTTGGTAGTGCTATATGTGAGCAACATGATCTGCGTCTGTCTCGTACAGAATGAACGCACTGTGCATGACTCTGCTCGGTAGTCGTGCATCCTGTATCCTCCTTGCAAACGGAGAAGCTGCTATATTGCTTAGGGCTTTCCTTGCTGCTTCTCGTGCAGACATGGCCCCTTCTTCATTCTCTCTAGTCTTTCGAGCTCCAGATTTATTCCAATGGGAATCAGGTCTCTCGTACCTATCCCTATGGTGTTTTCGAGTGTTTTCCTCGGGCGAGGAGCTTCGGCTCCTACTTCTCCTTTTTCGTGGAGAAGATCTTTTCCTGCCGGGACTCCTGCTCGGGCTTCTGCTTCCCTTTCTTCGTGAAGAAGCTCTTTTCTTCCTTGGGGTAGGGCTCCTACTTCTTCTTTGTGAGGGAGCTGCTTTATACACCACAATAGCCCCTCTATTCCCTTTGGAATGTCCTCGTGAAAGCCCAGAGTCCTCAGGATGTTCTCGGATCCGTTCTAACTCCCGGATTACGTGTTCCCGTTTCTGAATTAATCAAGCGTATTCCTCGACCTCCTGCCTCTTTTTATCGAGGATGTCCTCGTTGTTATGCACACTTCTCGAATGTGCAACTGACTCTCCCCTTTGATGGGATTTGCTCCTTCGCGTGGAGGCTGGGGCCGTTCTGCCCTCCTTATTCTTGGAGTCATCTTGGATGGTAAGAGGATCTTTGCTTGTCGTCCTCTTACCATGCCTGACAGCAGGTTTCTTCGGAGCACCTGGTGGGGATTTGTCTCCTCCCCCACCAGCCTGGTTCTTTTCAGTGAGTGGTGTGACTGGATCTACTTCCACCATGGTCGTATTTCAAAAGGGAACTCCTTCGTTTCCCACAGACAGCGCCAATTGTAGGTGGAGAAAAACAGAGAGTACCTAGAACAGCACTGAATCTCGAACCCTTCACGTGCTGCTCAATCGGAACCCTAATCCTTTCGCCTGAACCCTAACCTGTAAAACAGACAAGGGGTGAGCGCACCTTTGCCTCTCGTGGCAAAGGCCCTCCGATGCCTAAGTTAGTATCTCGTACTGCATCGAACCCTAATTATCAATAGGAAAGTATAGAGCGAATGCAACTTATTGCGTACCTTTCACCTCTAGGTTTACCTTGTATTTATAATCATACGTTTGCTTTCTCTTCAAGCATCCTTATTGCCTCAGGTCTCCTGCCTCGTACAGGAATCCTGGCTTTCCTGGGAGTTCCCTTGCCCAATTAATCGAGACCCCTTACTCATAGGGACTCTGTCCTTTATGGGACTCGTTCCATCATAGGACTGTCTTCTTACTTATCTTTACTGAATATCGAGTTCTTTCTCTGGAATATTCCCACCGCCTTATCTCCTAAGGTTACGTTCTTTTCAAATGACTTTATCTGTTCGGCACACACTTCAACCGAACAGACTATACCAACTAATGACTTCTCATGCCTTTGGTCCATCTTAGCCGAACAGACTGCACCAACTAATGACTTCCCATGTCGTTGGTCCTTTTAGCCGAACAGACTGCACCAACTAACGACTTCCCATGTCGTTGTTCCTTTTAGCCGAACAGATTGTTTGATCCGGTGACCTCTCGTACTACCGGATCTTTATCGTTGTCCTTCATCTTGTATGGAATCCCATATCACCTTCCTCATTACACGGATCTGGCATACCACGTTTGTTCAGCCACTAATTGTATCTTTTCAGGAATACCTCCTTACACTTAGTATCGTTATAGACGGATGATGTACCGTAAGGTTATTTAGGAGTACCATAGGCTATGTGATGTGTTGTGGTGAGTATTATTGGTAGGCGTGAGCTGGTCTAGTGATCCGAAGGATAACCTAGAAGTTCGTGTCCTTATGACTTGTCTTGTTGACCTTTCCACTCGTTCCATGTGGTCTAAGTATCGATACTAGTGTGTAGTGCATTGTAGAGTGGTTTGTGAGTTCGGTATGTTACGTAGGGCGTTGTGATGTAATTAAGGGAAGTGGGTGTATTCATTTACTAGTTGGTGTTATGATATGGTTGATTGTTGAAATGCTTTGAATTGTGAATGATGAATCGACATGAGATTATAACGAGATTTAATATTACGGGTACCACCATTCGGTAGAATGGCCGAAATGGTGAGATGACCGGGCTGAAAATGAACAGACGGTTATGCAATGTGCGATTTCGCAAACCAGCCAATTATGATATATGGATTGATGTTTGTTTATCGATGAAGGAACAAATGATTGATTTTATCAAGATTTTGAAGAGAACGGATTTTGGTTTTGGAAAGAGGATTTTTCCGGCTATTCTTGAGCGAATCAACGGCTTCTGGTATTTGGGCACAAATCAACGGACTCCGGCTATTCAAACTCGAATCAACGGAGCTTGACCAATATAGGTCTTGTATTTCTCTGCGTTACATCGGTTTGAAAACAAAAGAGAATAATTTATGGAAAAAGGATTTTGATGACAGATGATGACAAGGAAATGAGAAAGATTGTGGAATCATATGAGATGTGGTAAATGATTGAAAAACCATTTTCGGTTGTTATGATTGATGTGAGGATGATAATGGTTTAGGCTTGACATATGAGTTGATAGATCCTTCATATAGGATGTCCAGAATCTTTTGACCTTAGTGTGTTGTTTGATGATAATCATGTGCACTTGGGCATATCAATCGTTACTCATTCACTCTTAGGGCATTCATCATCGCATTTTCATATAGTTTGTGTAAAGATTTCTCTATTGGGCTAGTGTAGGTCAACCTATTATCATTTTCAGGTACATCTGAAGGTCATTGACATGGAGTGCTTGGAGTATATGCTGATATCACGGTTTAAAGCTATTTTCGGGAGCTACCCATGTATCTTTGTATAAATAAATTGTAATATTTTCTTTGGAACTATGTAATTGTTGGGCAAGTTTGCTAATTTGGGGACTGAACTATCTTTTGGGTTGTTAATTGTAAATCCTGAGGGGATTTTAATTACCAAATGTTATTATTATTTATGTTTAAAATCGAGGGCGTGACACTTCAGCTTTGTTCCCCGTCTTGGCATCCAATGGCCCCGGCCACCCGATGGCTCTTCGTTTCTTCATTTCGGGTTTCGATGGCTCCGTCCCACATAGCCTCGGGTCTTGGACACCTCAACACTTATTCAAAGCGTCAAAAGCACGCTTTATTCATCGATTTGCCTGAAACATTAAGAAAACTACCTTATGTGCAATATCGCCTAAGAACAGCATTTTATTCTAAATAAAGCAACAAACTAACGGACTTTAAGCACCAAGAACTACATTATTGGGTGCTTATCACACCCCTCAACTTGAGCTTTGCTAGTCCCTAGCAAAATTAAAAGACAAAAACCATTTGAAACTATACAATCTTTCCGGCAAAACTTAAAAATATGCCCGCATCCGTTATCAACTAGTAAGAGTTCGCAAATCTAACATTTATTACATTCTACAACTCGCACTTGAAAATTTGATTGAATGACTAAGCACTAAGTAAGTGATATTCCAGCTATAAAGGACTCATATCCATGAACGAAAGAAGGATACAACTCACATAAAAGTGAAACTCATGCTAGCAACCATATCCCACAAAAGTGCTCGGAAGATAGGCAATGATGAAAAACAAGATCATGCTCTATATACGGAGAGCACTTTATTAAATGGAAATCTAACTAACAGTCGAAAACTTTGGAAACGGAAAGAAAACATGCCACAAACTAAGTATGCCCATTATAGTACTATGAATCACAATGGAATAAATGTGCATTATGGATCAACTAAGGGCTTTTATTAGCATATATTGACCAAGGTTAGCAATAAAAGGGGAAACATTTGCAAAAGTGGCGACCGCCTATACTAGCAAGGTTAACTACCCATTTTTGGCCGCCGACACAACCAAGAGCAATGTTATCCGACTCGACAAAAGTATTAACATACTAACACTAAAAATGAACTAAACAATAACCTCCGACTCGACAAAAACTACTAAAGATAGAATGGGTGGCATGTCAACCATCCTAGACCTCGACCAAGTATGGGGATTTTCTAATCACGGCCTCTAGGTGTTCTTCTCAAACTTTATCCTCATCTCTCAGTCCTCCTCTCCCGATTCCGGCTCATCACAGGTGAAGTCATCACCATCTTCTTCTTGCTCAATGGGTGGCGGGGCATACTGCTCGATAGATGTAATAACTCCGATTTTTTGTAAATAAATTTTTTGTTAAATATTTGAATTTCTGTAATTAATTCTTGGATTGCTTTATAAATTCCGTTTTGCTTTCTAATAGTCCGTCATAATTAATTTCATTCTTCGTAAAAATTGAATTACTACGCATCGGGCTATCTAGCCATTTTCTAAAGACAAGTGGGCTTATATATACACTTGTATATTTACTTGGTGACAAAAAAAAAATTAATTTATAAAATTACATTTTTTGGCTAGAAATCCTACTTGCAAGTCTAGTTAAATTCCAAACCCTAGTTGGGCCATTTTAACCTTAGAATATGTAATCACTTTTCTTCCAAGTGTAGTCTTTTCAAGAATTATGCCATATCTCTCATCATCATCATTTTTTTTTAGTCTTCCATGCATTAGTCAAATAAGCCACATGCACACATCACTTGACAAGTCAAAACCAAATCCCATCATTTCTTCCTAAAGTACTAACAATGATGACTTGGATTACTTGTTGACCTTTTCAAATAAGACTAGTCAATCCAAAAGCCCATGATTGTACTCTTGTCCTCTTCCTAGCAAATGATTTCTTTGAACAAAGTCGTGAGACCAACCCATAATCGTTCAACATACGATGTATGCTTGCTTTATTTAATTCTAAATATGTAATATGTTTTTAGCCTTTAAACAGTTAATGTGGTGAGCCAGGACAGTAATTAAAGCATGCAATAGAATAAACGGGAAATAAAAGGCTGTCCCAAAGAATGGATTCCATGGCTGGTGAATAGATGTCTCGGCCATGGGATCCCACTAGATTGATGTACCGGCCATGGGAGCGATGTCCGAGCCGATGTTCTTCCATGGCTGGTGAATAGATGTGAGTTTGTGCATGTGTTTTGCTCACTCAAACAAGTCATCCTTTTTGGCCAATCTCACACTCAACCTAAGTACAACATGACAACCAAATCTAGACTTTCTTTTTCCCTTTCATACAAGCAAGCCCTCCTAAGTACAAGACAAGACTAAAAACCCTTATAATAACCTAAAGTATGGCCTAAAGTAGAAAGGACAAGGGAGGAAAGTCTTGACATGCTTTCAAGCATGAAATGACAACTCAATGGAGCAAAATCCATGGGATAAAGAGAGAGAGAGGGGCCGGCCAAAAAGGGGGAGGTGGAGCCAAGATTTTTGCTATAAATAGCACCCCATTCTCACCATTGAACTCACACCTTCAAGCATTCCAACTTCTCTCTCTAGAAATCTTAAGTTTGTTCTTTGTTCTTGAGTTGTTCTTGAGTTCTTCCTAAGTTCTTCAAGAAACTCATCCAAGACCGCCACTAAACCGCCGCTCGACCGCCCTCTCGATCCAAAAAGCTTAAGTAGTTTAGTTAAGACCTAGTTTCAAGAGAAACCTTTCGCTTTCGAAACTACCGTAAGCATTCCGTAGGAAGTTACTTCGCCCGTTCACCGACATACTTTCCGTAGCCGCCCTACCACCAAGAGGAACTGTAGAATAATCTTATCCCTACCCTAAGTATAAATAGAAATGTGTATCATTTGTAATGCATGTAGATTATCCTTACACTCTAATCCTAAAGATAGATAATTGTATGATCATGTAGAATTTTCTGCACCTGCTATCTCGATGTATATCGTATGATTCTTGTATGTTGATTGTATGATTGAAATGCATGAGAAATTGAAAAGTATTTTACTAAAGTTTTGAAAAGGAAGGGGGGTATGTTGAATATTCCAACTTGATTTTCCGGAAAAACATATGATGTTTTGAACTTCCCGAAAAGGAAGAAAGAACGGATTTTCGAAATATACACTTGATGGAAAATTATTCATATTTTGATCTTAGGATGGTTATAAGCATGTATACATGATTACTTGAATTACTTGTTGATGTGTGATGAAGCATAAGTGGTTTCCACTCCAAAGGTGTCCGTCCATGTGACACTATGCTTCTAACTATGCGCTTGATGTTTAAGCATGTACTATGTGGAAATCATTATCCGTATGATCTATTGTTTATAAGTTAAGGGGTTAGTGGGTATGAATTGCCCTATTGAGCTTCTGTAGCTCATGGTGTTACCTTTTGGTGACCCTGACATATTATACTGGGGGCGACGCTGGTATAATGTGTCAGAGTTTGTAGATGAACAGGGTGAGATGTACACCTTGGAGGCTTTCGGAGCCGAGGAGCTGGCTAGGATGGAGGAACAGGCAGAGCAGTAGATCGGAACCGTAGTTTCCCCTCCTTTTGTTGGATAAAAGTACTCTTGTGAGAATTATGATGTAATAATGAGCCAGACTCTATTTAGATTTTCAGTAAAATTGTCTATTTAACGTTCCCAAAAATTTGGGGCGTTACAACAAGACAGTTCGACAGACTACCCATCGCTAAACACAAACTCCCCAGTACTGGGGAATCTTTTTCTGTTTCTGACAGTTCTGACTGCTGCAGGAATCTCATCATGACCCCTACAAAGCATCTAGCTGACTCTAAGTCTGCATAGACGCTCCTCCTTCATTTTTCCCTAAAAATAGAGGTGTCTAGAGCCACATTGAAAGGACTACTCACAACACAAGATATAATACATACTCCCCCCATTCTTGAAACTCTTTTTCAAGTTTGGAGCTCCTTTCTCTCTCTAGAATATATATATTTTGGGTCTTCTTCATATATACTTGAAGAAAAATTTGAAATGTCTCATATTTGAAGAGAAAAATCCCATTTCCTTCTCAAAAAATCTATATTTCCTCAATAGTCCACTATAAAAAATCCTCTTCATCGTTTCCCAATTCAAATCGATCATCGAACCATTCAAACCGAAGCTCAAAAGTCTCAATCAAGCATTCAAAAGGTAGTAAGCTACCTACATTTCTAGATTTTGTTCATCTGAGGAAACCAGGGACCCAAAGTAGGGATACGAGCAGGCTAACGCGACAGTGAGCTCTTGTTACGAAAAAAATGTGATCGCGAGTGCTTTGCACTGGGCATGAACTCCCCAGCACAAAGCACCTCTTCTAGGGCCCACTAATTATTTCAAATATCAGTGGGGTCTAAGAGCTTTTACATCCATTTCTAGCATTCATTACTCAGTTTTAATAATTTTCAATATTGTCTTTCATTACTTCATCTAGAAACATCTCAAAATATTTTCAAAAGCCATTATCCATACATTTTAGCAATTAATCCACTGTTTGGATAAAAAGAAAAACATTTTCATAAACTGATATGGACAAGTGCATTGCACTGGGCACTTGGACCCTAGCGCAAAGGAGTTGTCTCCATTTCCTACAGTTTTCAATAGTTTGCATTCTTTTCATTCATTGCATGTAAATTTCTATTATGTTCTACTTATGTATATACTGTACACTGTGGACACCTCCCAAACAGGGCATCGCCATACAGATTGATCATATTTGTTTGCTTTCCACTTCTTAAACCAGGATCATGGATATTCCCATGGTTAGGAACATCACCACACGATAGCGGTTATCATCAAAACAGAGTCGCCACCTAGTTTATAAAACTAGGAAAAACAAGTAGAGATTCCGGGTATGGGAGCCAAAAGTACAATAAAGGGAAGGTGTTAGGCACCCCTCTTTGCCCAGTCGTGAGACTGGCCCATATTCGTTCGACACATGATTGATATTTGCTTTATTTAATTCTAAACACGTAATCTATTTTTAGCCTTTAACAGTGATATGTTGAGCTGATACAGTAAGTAAATCATGCATCAGAAAATAAGCAGAACAGGCAGACTGTCCTAGGAAATAGATCCCTCGGCCGGTGAATGGATGTCACGGCCGAGAAATCCCACTGGATCAATGTATTGGCCGAAGGATTGATCCCCCAGCCGATGTTCTTCCTCACACCAAACTAAATGATTAACAAAAAATCAAAACGCTATGATTAATGTACAAAAGCATAAAAGAATCAAACCATAGGCCCCTGGGCCTCACCACCTTGATCCCTTAGTTGCTTGATTGCTTCGGATTGAGGGTGATTGACTGATTCGCTTCTCAGAAACCCTAGGGTTAAGGTTTGTACTTCGGGGGTTTGATCGTCGGATTGCGGCAGCCTTCAGGTGGTTAGGGCTTTTGTAGAGGGAGTATGAGAGAGTATTTTTGCATGATTCGTGGCTTGAGAGGGTGGATTGTGTATATAATTTCAGAACCAAAGGCCCCTTTATATAGGTATAGGTTGACTCATTCCAACCAATCAAAATGCACAATTTGAATGGGAAGTATATAACCAAAAGATCTCTTTTCATAATCTCCTTCCGTGGCCTGAACGAATCGGAATTTGGCTGCTAGGGTATTGAGCACAGATCAAATGATTAACAGAACATTCCAGAATCTAGAAAAAGGACGATCTGGCGGATGAAGGAATGATCTGGCGGCTGAGGAATAGATATTGCGACCGAAGAATGGATCTGGCTGCTGAGGAATCAATCTATCAGGGAGATTTTCAAACATCATGTTTCACGGGTGAAAGAATGAAGTTGAGGCCGTGAGATAGATCTTGTGGCCGACAGATGGATTCTCCTAGGATTTTGTATTTCTGTCTGAAAGGCTATTTGGCTCTGGATTGGGTCCTCTAAGTGGCTAAAAGTACTCACCAAAAGTCCATGGGTTTACGAGATGTCAATCAGCAATCACATGTATCCATTCATCATTGGGATGGTCCCCAAGGTGGGACTTGAAATAATCGTTAGACCAAATTGGGGTGTCTACAGATGCCCCTCTTTGACTGAACTTAGACGGATCGCGAGACATGTTTAAGAGTCAAAGCCGTAAAACAACTCAATTTGGTCGAACAACTATTCCAAAGGTTTTTGAAAAAGGTTTTTAGTTATGGTCGGGCCAGGAGGCTGCCTACGTATTCCTCGAGGGAAATTCAGACCAATCGTAGTTCGGGGGGCAATAAAGAAAAATAAAAGTTCAGTGGGTTAGAAATAGAAGACGTACCTTCAGGCTTTTTAAAGTCGTAGTGCAACGTACCTAGGCAATGCCAGGATTTTTGGCGAAGAGTAGTTGAAGGAGCGCAGAGCTGCCGGTGAAGTTTTTGCGGAGAGCTTCTTCAGAATTTTGGGGTGGATCAATACACAATGGGTGAGTCGTTTGCTTTTCATGATCATCCTTACTTTGACTGAGAGGAGCTCGGTAGAGTAGCCTATACTTGCGAATGAGATTGATGGAATTGATGTAATTGGGGTGGAATCCAATCCATCTTTTTGAGACGATCGGACGCCGATTTTGAGATATGGGGGGCATGAGGCCAGTAACTGGAGCACGGAGCTTGAGATGAGAGAACCGAGGCGCAAAGCCGGTTGCAATCATAAGGAGAGAGCCTGAAGAGTCAGAGCGTGGAGCTTGAAGTAATCGAACTGAGGCGCGGAGCCAGTTATAATCGTAAGAGTTTGAAGGTCTGAGCACGGAGCTTTTCCATCTTCCATAAGTTTCAGCGTAGAGCCAAAGGATCGAGGCACGGGACCGATCAATAAATTGAGGCGCGGAGCCGGTTGTATGCAGGATTGACCTGTTTCATGAGTGAGAGAGATGCAAAACATAGTATATGGTGATGATGGTTAGATGAGAACATATATGGTAAAGGTGATGCAGACTCGATGATGACAATGGTGATGCAATTGATGCTTATGTGCATAGGCCCGTGCGTGTGTGTTTGTTTTAAGCATAGAGCTTCTTTCAAGTTCTGGACTTGAGCATTCAGAGTGTGGAGCTCGAGCATTCGGATGGTAGAGTCCGAGCATTCAAAGTA
Source organism: Rhododendron griersonianum (assembly GCA_018127125.1). Classification (NCBI taxonomy): domain Eukaryota; kingdom Viridiplantae; phylum Streptophyta; class Magnoliopsida; order Ericales; family Ericaceae; genus Rhododendron; species Rhododendron griersonianum. The sequence goes on along the minus strand of CM030798.1, from coordinate 5,610,773 downwards.
TAGGCTTTGAGCATCCAGTACGCAGTCGTTGGGCATTCAAACATAGGGCTTGAGCATTCAAGTGTAGAACTTGAGCATCCAGTACACAGTGGTTGGGCATTTGAAGAGCTTCGAGCATTCAAAGTTTTGGACTTTGAGCATTCAAGCATAGAGCTTGGGAACAAATGATATCTTGGTTATTGTTGTGGCGTAGAGCAAGTTGAGATAGTGGGCGTAGAGCCGCTGAGGTGGTTACGGGCGTAGAGCCACTGAGTTTGTGGGCATAGAGCCGTTGAGTTTTATGGACGTAGAGCCGCTGAGATGGTTATAAGCGTAGAGCTACTGAGTGAGTGAAGCTGCTGAGATGATGGAGCTGCTAAATAGTTGAAGTGGCGAGTACGGAGCCGTTGGAGCGAGCATAGAGTTGCGGGGATGGCAAGCACGGAGCTGCTAAGATGGAGCTGTCTGAGATGAGCATAGAGCTGCAGGGATATTGAGCTCGGAGCCGTTGAGTAACTTGAAGCAGTGAGCTTTTAGTGGGCACAGGGCTGCTGATCTTTTGAAATAGCGAGTACAGGGCCGCTGAATGAGTATGAGCTATTGAGATAATGAGCACGTGGTGCTACTGAGCTGGTGAGCAACAATGAATTCATGGGCGTAGAGCCGTTAAGTGAGTGAGTTCACGGGCTGCTGGATGGTAGTAAGCATAAAGTTGCTGATGGTGGAGTGTTATGGATCTGTTGAGATGGTGCTGTCTAAGATGAGCATAGAGCTGCTGGGTATGAGATAGTGAGCTCGGGGCTGCTTGAATGGCCGAGAGTTATGGAGGATCTTGAAGCAGTGAGTGTAGAGCCGCAGAATAGCCTGATAATGTAGAGTCGCTGGGTGAGAGCACAAGGCCACTGAGTAGCTTGGTAATGAGTACTGAACTGCTAGATGGTTAGGAGTTGCGGGCATGGAGCTTGAGTCTGACGTATCAGGGATCCTTGTGTTTCACGAGAAAGAGCTCAGAGTTGTTAATCCTTGAGGGGTAGGCGACCAGTGATTGTGAGCTTGCTGCTACGAAGAGGGCTTCGGAGGAGTTCCCATGTGGGCTTGACACCGGTGTTTGGTCATTCCTTACGCTTGGGCATGCCCCCAAGGCTAATCATGATCACATTACTTTTGCTCGGGAATGATCCCAAGGCCAATTTAATCATCGTTCGTTGTGGGTTATGATGGTTGAGGACCTAGGACTCCATATTTTGCTTGATTAATGCAATGAGTAAGATCCGGCCACAGGGGCTGTGAGAAATGGATTTGCCAGCCAAAAGATCAATTAGGCGGCCGAGAAATGAATGTTTCGACTGAAACATCGATTAACCGGCCGTGAAATGTCTTAATTCCAGAGCCCTATTTAAAGGGTCCAGATCAGCGTTCCATTTCATTTTCTTTTCTTCTTCCTTCGTTTTCTTCTGTCCCTGAAGGCTTCGTCAGGCTTCGTCGTCCTCCTCTGTCGAGTCCAATCAATGCGTGGTGTGTGGGCATGGCCGGTGATCACGGAGGGAAACCGCGATGCCTTTGGTCTTGTCTTGAAGTTTGATTCGGGACCCTCGCATGGGGGGCTTGATTCTGTGACCCAAAACTCCTGGGGTGGCGCTTGTACGTGGCATGACGATTTTTCTGGGCCATGTGGTGATTCTTTTGAGCCACATGGTGACTCTTTTGCGCCATAGTACTTCTCTGGTATATGCCACCCCAGGGGTGTCTTCTCCTTTTTTACAGCTGGTCTCTGGTGTTCGGACCACTAGAGAATTCGGCATCCTCTTCTCCTCTTCCCCTATTTTTCTACTTTTCCTCCTGCACAAGTTAGTCCGGCAGGAAACCGATGTATAGTTTGTTTAGGAAATGTGGGATGATTCACCTTGTGATGTAAAAAGCTTTTGACTATATGAAACAAGATTTTTTGCTCTGATATTTGATTGTGCCTACTGCTTTTGTGCCATTTGTTTAGCATGAAATTCATAATTCGATGAACTGGACAGAACCGTGAAACTTCTCTGTAAATAGGTCGTTATGGCGACCGAATGATCCATTCTTCTTCCTGAGGGCTGACTTGAGTCAGCCCTGATTTTCACGGGCCAAGGAATAGATCCTGCGGCCGCCATATCGAAGTGCCGGCCGATAGAACAACCTAACTGACGTGGATTTTGAATTCGATTCTGATTCGGACTGGGACTCAACCTAGCCTATAAGTATGCGTTCTACGAATTTTGATAGTTTGTCAGTAGCAGTTTTTAACACATGGCACAACCAGTTCTTGATCAGTGGTTGGATTCCTTCAATGGCCTCGACCGTCTACACTTTAAGTCCTTCGATATGGACTTCCTCTTTTCCCTTTGCCAAATTCCTGTGAATTTTACTTTTCTCCGTGCAGCCACCAGCCTATGGGATACTGTTCTTCTTGTTTTTTGATTCAAAAGGGAATAGTTGTGTCCTACCCTTGAAGAATTTATAGTTATTATGGGTCATTCGGATAGAGAAGGTCTCATCGTCCCTAACCCTTTGTTTAATCGCGGCGACCTTTTGAAGGTCTTGCTCCAAGTTAATGAAGCCAGGTTTTTTATGGTGAACGGAAAGTTAGAAACCTTGCAGTTTATTCAGCACTTTGGTATGGCCGAAGCTCATCGCCAGATTCCTCAATAGAAGCCGTGCTTCCATGCTTTGTGAGTTTGCCTTCTCCATCACTATCTGCTGGGCCCTCCCTCTGGCCATGCTAATTCCGTGTTGCTTGATTTTGCTCAATAGATTGGTAAACGTGTAGGTTTTGCTTGTTTGGTGTTAGCAGAGACCTTGATGGGTCTTGATGCAATGAAGGGTAATCCAATAGCCCAGTTCTCAGGCAGCCCTTTGTTACTACAGGTTCACTCTTTATTTGTTTATTTGCCAAATTATCTTTCCACTCATCGCTCTTTTGTTTTGACTCACATGTTCTCACAACTTGTAATTTTCCCTTGTTTTCTACAGGTGTGGCTTTTTGAGAAATATGTAAGTGGAGAAAAATGAAAGAGGTTCTCAACAGCACGAGAATGTAACGGCTACTCGTGACTCCTCGCCTGAACCCCAGCACGTTGTCGGAACCCTAATCTGCAAAACAGACAAAGGGTGAGCACACCTTTGCCCCTCGTGGAAAAGGCCCTTCGATGCCTAAGTTAGTATCACATACTCTCAAGAAACCCTAATTATCAGTAGGTAAATAACTCGATTGCTACCAATTGCGTACCTTTAGCCTCTAGGTTTACCTCATATTTATAGATCTATGGATGCTTGTTGCCCAAGTATCCGTGTTGCCCTAGGTTTCCTACCTCGTATAGGAATCCCAGAATATCTAGGATTCTCGTTCCCTTATCAGTTCATTACCTTAGTCCCTTTAGGACTCTTTCCCACAGCTGTCCGAACTTTCCATTCCCGTAGGGAATCTCTCCCGGATCCCATTTTCTTGAGATCTTATTCCTTTACAGATTTCTACCATTCTGGAGCTTTCCAGAATGTTCCTTGCATCTGAGACCACTTTCCCAGAATTCTCCTCCTGTTCGGCCCTCTCGTTGCCGAACAGAGTACTTGGACCGGTGACTTCTCATGTCATTAGTTCAATCTCCTGGACCAATAACGCCTCATGTTCATTGGCCCTTGGCCCCGTACAGACTCTCTGGACCAATGACTTCTCATGTCGCTGGTCCATATCGCCGACCACTATTTTATACGGCAACTATCCCTGTCGTATTTATACCGTGGTCCCACATACCACGTGTTCGGGCCTTCCCTAAGCCTGTTCAGGAATACCTCCCTACAATTGCTCCCCAGCTTTACTTGTCATTTTTATTTTAATGACGAGCAAAGCTCCCCGGAACCAAGCAAATTCATTTTGCTCCTGCACCTCATTTCACGTAATTGGTGTAACTTCCATCATAAATCCAGGAAAAACGTCTAATCGTTTGAGCTGGACAGGCTTTTCCAGTCTCAACCTTTACACGTGGCTAGCCCCATTTTGTTCTCATTTAATGCATGCAGGCATCTTTGGGCGACGGAACGCCCAAATGGCGTCTGGGGTGACGTTTCACATACGCCACCCCACTCATTTAGGGTATATCTGGGATTTCGTCCCATTTCAAACCATTCTCTCTCTCTAAGCTTCTACTGCAGAAAGAAGATTCAAGCATACCCACCATTGGAACGCTGCTCTCCGTCTCGTGGTTCTCTCTTTCTACATCTAGAAATCCCATTTGCCACACCGTAAGTCATCGTTACTCTATTCTCCCCCATTATCTTCGATTTTGGGGATTTTCTCTCGTTCTAGGGTTTCCCTAGTACCCCCCTGTCTGCATCTGTAATTCCATTGTTCGTAAATGGGGAGGTTTAGACGCCACTATAACACCCCCCAGGCCATGGCCACGTTCAGATCTCGCTATGAGATTCCTGACAACGTTGCCACTGCACTGGCCCATGATGACGCCATTCGCTAGAGTCCTGACAATGAAACCCTCCACATCCCTGTAGTCGCCATTGTAGAAGGCGGGGTCAGATTTCCTTTGGCCCCCCTACTTCGCCAGGTTTTAGCCCACTACAGGCTTTCTCCAATGCAAGTCTCTGCTAATTTCTTCAGGGTTGTAATGGGCGTCAATGCCGTCAACCAAATGCTTGGTACTCCCTTAGGATTACACGATATCCACCACCTGTACAGCATCTCTCGAACCAAAGATGCCTTAACCTACTATCTGAAGAGTAGGTGTAACGCCCCTCATTTTCGGGTTCGTTAATTAATCATTTTATTGATAAAATCAAATGGAGTCTGGCTCATTAATACATCATCAACCTCACAAGGAGTACATTTACTCAATAAGGGAGGGAACTAAGGTTCCTAACTACAGCTCCGCCTGCTCTTTCATCCTAGCCAGTGCTTCGGCTCCAAAAGCCTCCAAAGTGTACATCTCACCCTGTTCGTCTATAAGGTCTGACACATTATACCGGCGTCACCACCAATATAATATGCCAGGGTCACCAAAGGCAACACCGTGAGCTTACAAAGCTCAATAGAATATACCATACCCACTAACTCTTAACTTACACATAGCAAGTCACATATAACAGCAATGAATCATACAGATAATGATATCTACGCAGTACGTGTTTATTCAACAGCTATCAACAATAACACATCCGCATTTTCTATTAACCATCGTTGGTGTTCGAGATATCAGAGTTTCTCCTACGCAGCGTTTCCTAGACCGTGTCACCATGTTACCTTTCATTTCCCAATCAACATTTTGAAAATCATTAAGTAGCTAGAAATTCACATAGACAATTACACATGCTCATTCATTGAAGTAATTTAAGCAATAACACATCCGCATTCGCTATCTTTCTAACGTTGGTGTCATGTCTTTTCTTGTTTCTCCTACGCGACTCATCATAGACCATGTCATCCTTTTCACCTTTATTTACTAAATCAACATTTCCAAGTTTCATTAACAAATTGCTACTAACGAGGCTACCAAGTCCGGCTCCATTAGCAACATACACGATGGCTACCAAGTCCGGCCATATCATGGTTTTCAAAACTTCTTCTTTCAAATCTTGCATTGGCTCCTCTCCCCGGATAACCAAGCCATACTACCAATGAAACTACCACGTCCGGCCCCATTGGTAATCTTCACAATGGGCTACCAAGTCCGGCCTCATTACGGTTTTCAAAAACATACTCACATTGGGCTACCACGTCCGGCCGCAATGTACTTTCAAAAATATTTTATTCAAGTCGACATATTTCCTTTATCCACACCCTAGGTGCCATGTTTCTACTTTCTCGGTTTTTGTGTCTCGTTTGCATGCCATGACTCCGCGGCAGTTCTTTTCACATTTTAAGTAATCTTGAAACTAAACTAGCAAGATCATCCAACTCTATATTAGATAGCATACTCGCATTATCACATCATCATGTTCAACTTTTAACACATAAAGTAAAGCATAGTGCCACATGGACGGACACCTTTGGAGTGGTAAACCACTTATGCTTTATCAGCAACAAGTAGACAAGTAATCTCATAAACATGCTCGTAATTATTCTAAGATCAAAATACAAATTCTTCTATTCAAGTTAACCTTTCATAAAATTCGTTCTTTCTTTCTTTAGGGAAGTTCAAAATAACATATGTCTTTATAGAAGTAAAAGTCTATTATTCATCATGCTCATACTTTCATTAGCATAACTAACATGCATTCCAACGTTCAAGTGTTATACAATAAGTTTAGAGTAAGTAAGTCAAGATATTCTACATATACTTAGAATAAGGTGTATAAGAGTATTCTACATTCATTTCAACATTCGTATACCATGATCTATACCTAGAGTTTAGGAGGTATAGGAAAATCCTACCTTGATCCCAAACTAGTCGGGGCCGAATAAGCTAGTTGGAAAATTCTACGGGCGGTGAAACTCCAAATTCGGACCCAACTTTGGATGGCAGTAACTCGGTCAATATTTGGCCGAATATGATTGTTCTTGAGTCGAAATCGAAGCTCTAGAAGTGCTCTACAACTTTTGTGAAGGAAGTTGATCCTAGAAAGTACTTTAGGTAGGAGAAATATGGTGATAAAGAATGGACAGTTTGCTGTCTGGAATCTGGAAATCCGAATTTTGACTGAACTTCGGATGTCAATATCTTTGTCGTTTCTTGACCGATTAGGGTGGTTCTTTGGTCTAACTTGAAGATCTCGAAGTGCTCTACAACTTTCCTGAAGGAAGTTTATCCTAGAAACTAATTTGGGTAGGAGAAATACGAGGTTTTGTGGAGGGCAGGAGGCTGCCTGAAAAAACAGAAATGGTTTCTAGAGAGAAGTTGGAGCAATGCTTGAAGGTGTGAGTTCAAGGCTTGAATGGCTTGCTATTTATAGGCCAAGTTCTCCTCTCTCCTCTCCCTAGCCGGCCTCTCTCTCTCTCTCTACATCTCATTTTTTTTTATTCAACCAAATCAAGCTTCCTTGGAAGATCAAGGTCTAAAACTAGGCTTGCATGGCTATGGATTTGGTCCTTGGATTTGATCTTGGAAGATTTTAAGTGAAAGATGAAGGTTGGTACAAGATTTGGTCACTTGTTTAACCATTTAGGACAATTGTACAAGATTTGGCTAGGAAGAATACAATCTTCATGGATATCAAGGTACATAGAAAGATCAAGGAAGATCATGCAAGGTACAATCCAATCTTTCTTCTTCTTTCCCTCTCTCTCTCTCTCTCTCGTAAATCTCTCTCTCTCTCTCTCTCTTGTACTATACATGTACTTATGGAAGAATACATATATACTACTATATATAAGTACAATGAAAATCCAATCTTTTAGGTAAATAAGATTTCTTATTAAAATAAGGAAATCCATCACATGGTACTTACAATCTAGGAAGATTACAAATCCTAATAAACTAATCAATAGCACACATGTTCCATTATAATACTAGATATGGTTGTCCTTAGATGTACAAGAACAAGAAAACCCTAGATTTTGGTGGTACAAGGTGATGTAGGAAGATTGGCCAAGATTGGACTAGATTTGGAGAAGTACACTAGCACACACATCACTCTCCCTCTCTCCCTCCATCCGGCCATCTCTCTCTCTCTCCCTCCATCTCTCTGATAAGCACCCAATTTCGTAGTTAATTGGTGCGCTTAGTCCCGGCTTTTGTTATTCTTTTCGTGTTTACTTTAGTCTTTATAGTCATTTTGCGCGTCTTTCCGTTGAGCATTTCAGGCAATACGCGAACACAAGGGCGTGTTTCGATGTTTTGAACAACCCTTGAGGGTATCCGAGTGGCGATGCCTCATGGAGTGTGGCCGACGGGCTTTGAGAATGATCAAGAGCAAGGCTGGTGGCGCTTTGAAGGCATAACTAGAGCCATCGGGTAGCCTATGCCAAGGCCATGGCCTGGGGTGCAGGGTAAAGCAAGGCGGTATCAATACGGGCAAAACAGCCGTATCGATACATCATTGGTTCCAGAGCAGGGCTAAGCTGTAGAGAACTGGTATCGATACGGGATTTTTAGCCGTATCGATACGGGTTCTTTTTCAGCAGATATTTTTACTGCTTTTCAGACTTTCCATTAATGGAAAGTTTCTTTTTATAGCTGGTTTTTTTTGGGATTTTTCCAGACTTTTGAGGAGAGAGAAAGGCTCTTTTGTATAAATATGGACCTCCTCTCTCTCTCTTTCTACCTAGTTCATTTTTACTTTAAGTCATTTATTTTCCTAGAGCTCCATTAGTGGTGTTTTAAGCTTTTCAAGTGTACTTTCTCAAGAACTCATCGTATGATCTTTTCTCGTTTGTTATTGTTGTAGCCCCGGACTAGATCCGTAGTAATATCAAGTTTATTTTCGTTTCTACCGGTTAATCATGTTTTCTTCCTTAAGCATGCTTTCTAGTCTTTTCATTATGAGTGAGTAGTCGATTAGGCTTGGCCATGGGGCGAATATCGCCTCGTGACTTATGTAAATCTTGCCTTTCTCAACTCTCGGCTCGAAGTTCGGCATGGAAAATAAGAAGGGTTCGCCTTTATGTAACAAAACTAGTCGATGTTAATCTCCGGTGATCATATGCTCGCTCATATGGTTCCGTGAGCGATGTCTCGGCTTGTGTTTGCCAAGAGTACGAAAAGAGCTAACTTGTTTTCCATACTTCATTTCTAGTCTTTTAATGGTTTCATTGCTAAATCTTCCGGTTGATAGCCTAGGCCGTGCGATTCAACCGAGTTTTCATTGAGAATGGTTCGATGGCCTAAGTTGCGGGCGATAGTAGTTCCATTGCCATGCCGATGTTTAACTTAATCAAAACCAAGTTTCTAGTCTTTTTCATCACTTTTCAAAGCAAAACCGATAGTTGGCCGTCTTAACGCCGGGAACACTTGCATCTAAAAATCCCAAGTAGCTATCGAGATTCTCTCTGTGGGAACGATTCCGGATTTTCGGTATCTATGCTGACAATGACTTAGCCCTACGCTCGGGGTAATTCAACCTCATTCGAAGGCGAGGTTGTGGACGAAGCATATTTTGGCGCCGTTGCCGGGGATTTTCTTATATAGCTTATTGGGAGGTTCGACAAACCTCTGTAAGTATTCCATTTCATTTTTTTTCTTTTGTGCACCGTATACTCAACTTAGCGGATACCTCTAACTGAGCCACCAATTCGATTTGAGGTTTAACGAAGCTAGTTTGAGTATCCATTGCCTTTTCTTTTCGTTTATTTACTTGTTTGCATATATTTATTGAGGCGGCGGCATAGCCCCTCATAACTGTTTGTTGAGAGCGAGGTGGCGGCATAGCCCCTCCAGTCTATTTTTATTACTGCAGAGCGGTTACTAGCTTTAAATTGCCAAAAGGCAGCGTTCATGCTCGCGGTTGATCAAAGGCCTCGGGTGTATCGTAGTCCTTGCTCAAACCGCCTGCACCGTTCTAGTTCTCCGCCTCGTGTAAGGAGTATCAATCTCTGGACTTACTCTCCCCCAAGCAGAGTTTCTAGGCAGCATTCTCCATCAAGGCGATCAATGGCAGATGAGGAAGTTCCTCCGGTTAGGACTCTTCAGGACTACTTGAATCCAGAACAGGTCACCCAGCTATCACCGATAGTCTTTCCACGGCCCACCACTGCTGCAAACACATTCGTGTTCAAATCCGACTATCATCGGTGCATCCCATTTTTCCATGGTATGGAGCGCGAGGATCCGTATCAACATATCCGGACTTTCGAGGAGACCCTCCAATCATTTGTCACTGTGGATGCTCACTTAAACCAAGCAAGATTGAGGCTTTTCCCTTTTACCTTGAAGGATAAAGCAAAGACTTGGTTTCACTCTTTGAGGCCCCAATCGTTGCACACATGGGCGGAGGTTCAGGATGCTTTTCACAAGAAGTTCTTTCCGGGGAGCCGAACAAAGCTCCTAATGGATCAAATCCAGACCTTTAAGCAAAGGGAGGGAGAAGCTTTCCACCAATACTGGGATCGATTCAAGGATTTGCTTTCAGCGGTTCCTCACCATAGTTTTGCCTTGTATCAATTGATTCACTACTTCTATTTGGGATGCTCGCAACAAAGCAAGCAATTGCTTGACACCATGTGTTCCGGGGGATTCATGAACAAGTCGCCCGATGATGGCTGGGACTACTTGGATGAAGTGGCCAAGAAATCCTTGACTTGGAGTTGCGAGGATGTCGGGGATAGAGCTATGGCTAGCCAAGGCCCCGGTGGCCCTGGAAAGTTCTCCATTAATGAGCACCAAGCTATTGAAACACGGATGGAACAATTAGCGGAAAAGTTGGAAAAGTTGGAGTTGAAAGGAGTGAAGGAAGTCAAAGCAGTGCGAGCAGTGGAGGAGATATGTTCTATATGTGAAACGATGGGTCATTCGACCGACAACTGTCCGACCCTTGCCAATTTCAAGCAGCACTATGGCAACCTCAACCTTCTGATTGAAGAAGTTAGTGCGGTGAATCAACGGTTTGAATCGTTTCCCCAAAACTTCAACCAAGGCCCAAGGCAACAGTCGGGATTCCGTTGGAACAATCAAATAGAAGGAGGACCCTCTAAAGCACCTTCCGGTAATCAAATGCAACCATGGCGGCCTGCTCAAAGCCAAGGGCAACCACGTTTTTCACAAGGACCACCAGGTTTTGCACCGTCCGATCCATTTCAAGGCTTTAACCAATTCCAACCCCCACCGAGGCGATCTTTGGAGGATACTTTCCAATCCTTCATCCAAGCTCAATCCAATTACAATGATAACAACACGCAAATGATGGGGGAGTTGAAGAACCAAATGGGAAAGATAACCACATCTTTAGGGCTTCTCCAACAAGAAAGGGGAAAGTTCCCTACTCAGCCTCAAGCCAATCCACAAGCTCAACTACTTATTGGTACTTCTTCGGCACCTCCACCCGAGCAAGCTCAAGCAATCATCACTTTGAGGAGTGGCAAGGCCGTTGACAACACTCAAGTGGAGCCGCCAGGGACATCTATCGAACTACCATCTTCGGCACCATCAAATCCGATATCTGAGGAAGGTATCGAGCAAGCTCCTGAGGAAGACGGGGAATCTCCTGTGGAAGTTTCAAAGGAAGCCGTGACCGTTCCGAGCCCACAAGTCTCTCCCGTTCCGGTACCGTACCCTTCTCGGTTGAAGAAACCAACTCCTCCGTCCAAAAATGCCGATATACTTGAGGTGTTTAAGCAAGTCAACGTTAACATTCCATTAATGGATGCCATCAAGCAAATCCCTTCATATGCCAAGTTTCTGAAGGACTTATGCACCCAAAAGCGGAAGCTTAATGTGAATAAAAAGGTGCTCCTTACCGAGCAAGTGAGCCAAGTTATCCAAACTAACCTTGCACCCAAGTATAAGGACCCCGGATGTCCTACAATTGCAATTACTATTGGGGGAAAGAGGGTGGAGCAAGCTTTGTTGGATTTGGGAGCTAATGTGAACTTGCTGCCATATTCGGTGTATCAAGAGCTAGGGTTGGGGGAGATGAAGCCTACACGAGTTACTCTTCAATTGGCAGATAGGAGTGTCCGAATTCCTCGTGGGGTGGTGGAAGATGTTTTGGTCCAAGTTGATCAATTTGTATACCCGGTGGATTTTGTGGTATTGGATACATGCCCGTCGTCTACATCACCGTTATCTACTCCCGTTATCCTTGGAAGGCTGTTTCTAGCAACTTCGGATGCGGTCATCAATTGCCGGAATGGGCTTTTGAACATGTCCTTTGGCAATATGAAAATGGAGGTCAACATGTTCAACGTCGGGGCTCAAATGGGTGACAATGAAGATTGTCAAAATGTTAGTCCGGTGGATACATTGGTGCAAGAACACGTGGATGAATTTCTGTATAAGGACTCGTTGGAATTAGCTCTTACTTCGGAGGAGGCCCCCTTTCTTGAGTCCGAGGAGATGGAGTCACTATTTTCCGTGCTTAATGGGGAAGACGGTGACGAGGGAATTTGTGGGGTTGCACCTTGGCTACCAAAGTTCGAAGATTTGCCTCCCCTTGAACGGAAAACACTCCCCTCTAGTATCGAGCCGCCTATTCTTGAGCTGAAAGCACTACCGGATACTTTGAAGTATGCCTTCCTTGGTGAGAACAATACATTTCCGGTGGTCATATCTTCCTCTCTTGACAAACTCCAAGAAGAGGATTTACTAGCACTTTTGCGGAGGCACACGAGGGCAATCGGATGGACTATCGCGGATATTCAAGGCATCTCTCATTCTCTATGCTCTCATCATATCTATTTGGAGGAGGATGTGAAACCGTCAAGGCAACCACAACGTCGGCTCAATCCAATCATGAAAGACGTGGTCCGGGCCGATATTCTTAAGTTGCTTGACGTGGGGATTATCTATCCTATTGCCGATTCTAAATGGGTGGGCCCCATACAAGTTGTTCCAAAGAAAGCTGGGGTCACCGTCATACAAAATGATAAAGGCGAGCTTGTTCCGACCCGTGTTACTACCGGGTGGCGAGTTTGTATTGATTATCGCAAGTTGAATGCGAGCACGCGCAAGGATCACTTTCCTCTTCCCTTCATCGATCAAATCTTGGAGAGAGTAGCCGGTCATGCTTTTAACTGCTTTCTTGACGGTTATTCAGGCTATAATCAAATAGAAGTGGCCTTGTTCGACCAGGAGAAAACAACCTTTACTTGCCCATTCGGGACCTTTGCTTATAGACGCATGCCATTCGGTTTGTGTAATGCCCCCGGCACCTTTTCCCGGTGTATGATGGGAATTTTTAGTGATATAGTCGAGAAAATTGTGGAAGTCTTCATGGATGACTTCTCTGTGTTTGGCGACTCGTTTGAGTCATGTCTTGCCAACTTGGAGAAGGTCTTAACACGATGTGAGGAGAAGAATTTGGTTCTAAATTGGGAGAAGTGCCATTTTATGGTCACTCAAGGAATTGTGCTCGGGCATATTGTATCGGCCAAGGGCATTGAGGTAGACAAGGCCAAAATTGACCTCATTTCAAACCTCCCTACCCCAAAGTGCATTAAAGACATCTGATCTTTCCTTGGCCATGCCGGTTTCTATCGGCGATTTATCAAGGACTTTAGCGCAATTTCAAGGCCGCTTTGCCACCTTTTATCCAAGGATGTTTCCTTTGAATGGACTGCCGCATGTGAGCTGGCGTTCATTAAGCTTAAAGCTAGTCTTACCACGCCTCCCATTGTTCAAACGCCTGATTGGAATCTTCCTTTTGAGTTGATGTGTGACGCGAGCGACTATGCCGTCGGGGCCGTTCTTGGCCAAAGGAAAGACAAGCATCCGTGGGTGATTTATTATGCGAGCAAAAGTCTAAATGATGCTCAAATGAATTATTCTACAACGGAGAAGGAGCTTCTTGCCATCGTTGTTGCCTTGGATAAGTTCCGATCTTACCTAGTTGGTGCCCCGATCACAATTTACACTGATCACTCGGCACTCAAATACCTATTCACCAAGCAGGATGCAAAGGCCCGCTTGATTCGGTGGATACTTCTTCTCCAAGAGTTTGACATCACTATCAAGGACAAGAAAGGGGTGGAAAATGTGGTGGCGGATCATTTGTCGCGCTTGGATTTTGAGGATCGTACTTCGCACTTGTCTATTGGTGATAGTTTCCCCGACGAGCAGTTATTTTCATGTATCAACGGCCCCATGGTTTGCTGACATTGTTAACTTTTTGGTTCCCGGGCTGCTTCCAACTTATTGGTCTTCTCATGAGCGTCGGCGATTCTTATAAGAAGTGAAGCACTTTTCCTACGACGATCCTTACTTGTTCAAATACTGTCCCGACCAAATCATCCGCCGGTGTGTGCCAGATTCTGACCAACGTGGGATTCTTAAATTTTGCCATACCGAGGCATGTGGCGGGCATTTCTCTGCAAGGAAGACCACCGCCAAGATACAATAGTGCGGTTTCTATTGGCCAACCCTCAATTAGGATGCATACAATTTTTGCAAAGCTTGTGACCGTTGTCAACAATTGGGAAGTGTGACCCTACGGAATGAGATGCCCCAGACCAAATTTCTTGTTGTTGAAGTGTTTGACTGTTGGGGAATCGACTTTATGGGGCCGTTTCCGATGTCCTTTGGAAACTTGTACATTCTCTTGGCAGTCGATTATGTGTCAAGGTGGGTTGAGGCCATTGCCACGCGTACCAATGATCACAAGGTGGTGCTCGAGTTTCTTAAGGAGCATATCTTCTCACGGTTTGGGGTTCCACGTGCAATTATTAGCGACCAAGGGAGTCAATTTTGCAACCAGCCGTTCGCCGCCTTGATGAAGAAATATGGCATAACACACAAGGTCTCCACCGCATATCATCCTCAAACCAACGGTCAAGCCGAGCTTGCCAATCGTGAGGTAAAACGTATTCTTGAAAAAACGGTGAATCCCAATCGGAAGGATTGGTCTTTAAGGTTGACCGATGCTTTGTGGGCGTATCGTACCGCATACAAGACGGTTTTGGGTGCTTCGCCTTATCGCCTTGTATATGGTAAGGCATGCTACCTTCCGGTGGAGTTAGAACATAAGGCGTATTGGGCTATTAAGCAGTTAAACTATCGTTTGCCCGACGCCGGAGTTCACCGTAAACTCCAATTGAATGAGCTTGAAGAAATCCGTAGAGATGCATATGATAACACAAATATTTATAAGTCTAAAGTGAATGATTTGCATGATAAGCACATTCAAAGGAAAATTTTTGAAGTTGGTCAAAAAGTTTTGCTTTACAATTCGAAACTTCATCTTTTTCCGGGCAAGTTGCGTTCCCGATGGATTGGCCCCTTTGTTGTGCATAAAGTTTATCCTCATGGGGCTGTTGAGGTCATGAATCCCGCAAGTGAACATATTTTTAAGGTCAATGGGCAAAGGCTTAAGCCATTTTTAGAGAATTTTCCGGTTGAGGAGGTGGAAGAGGAGTTGGTCGAGCCGGTATATCCGGTCGACCTTGTTGTTTGAGTTTGTTTGTCTAACTCTATGTTTGCACGGGGAGCGAAAGCGTAACTGCTGAACTTAATTGTTTGTCGGACCCGGCCCCCAGGCAGGGGGTACCCACCATTGACTTGGGTATTTGTAGCTTCGCACGCCGCTACTAAAATAAGGATCGTGTGCCCAGCTCCGGTTAGTAAGGGCAATGTTTAGCTTCTTGTACATATTAGCTTGTTTGTTTAGTTTCGGGTTTTTCTAACCATGAGATTTCACTAATGCATCATTGTATCGGGCTTTAATTAGTCCTTCTTTGTAGTAGTGTACCGTTAATGATCCATGCTCACCAGATATGTCCCTATCGGGGGCAGTTTAGGTCTTTGGGTGAGACTTGATATTCCCGTGCTTTGGCGCTAGGCTCTGTCTTGTCTCACTTTATTTCGATCATAGGGAACGCTGGGCTTAATTGCTTGGCGAAGTCAAGCGGTGAATTTTACTACGGGCATGATGTAACAAATTTGACGGTCTAGTATAGCCACCCGAGTTTTGTCTCTTTGGTGAGACTTGGGAAGAAAAGTATGACTCGTAAGATTGCGTGAAAATCGGGTGGTGTTCTTTTATATTTTTCTTTTTTATTTACGTTTGTTGTTGCCCGGATACCACGAGCCGGGCGGTTTTAATGTCGTTGCCTGCTGGTAGGTCCTTCGTACAATTCCGCTTCTGCAGGGTTAACATGCTACCACACCAACCTTGGTGGTTTGGGTCTACCGTCGTAGTGATTGAGTCATTCAGGAGCTCTAAGCATGGGTGCGATTACATGTCGCGGTTGTTAGGCCAATAAAGCTTTGACCATGGCCCTGTGTGACTAGCTGGTGGTTCCGACCGAAGGAGTGAAGCCTTGAAAGCACATAACTCCGGATCGAAAGTGGGCAATGACGCAAAGCCTCCAACTTGGTCGGGGTATAAGGGGGTTGACATTCCCCTGGAGGTACCATCTTTTGTTCCCTTTCCTTACTGTTGTTCTCCATGCTATGAGGACATAGCTTATTTCAAGTTGGGGGAGGGATATATCTATGATATATTTGTTTTTATGCTTTTTGTATAAATCTTTCGTTTTTAGTTTTGCAATCCTTCCGTTAGTACAAAATTAGTGGATTAAAGTAGCTTGGCACATGCTCATGAAGTGGTATTTTGCAAGAGTTCGTTACGCAAATTTTGTATCTCACAACTTGCATGAATGGACTTAGGTGAAATTTGCGACGTTGAGTGTGTTTTGGTCAAGTTTGGCCCATATCCCATTTTGTTCTTCTTGCATTCGTAGTTAGGTGGTTAATCTCATGTCATGCCTGAGTATGTTTGTTGTCTATCTTGAATCAATTTGGAATTTACGGCGCACTTAGGAAATGATACAAGGCATTTGTTCTTTGATTGAACCACATATGTGTCCCTTCGTTCCTTTAAAAAAAAATATAAAGCCAAGTTCGTGTCACACTCTTATCCTTAGGAAACCGGTTGTTAGGGTGGATGGTTCGTACTTGGTTTTGTGTGGAAAAAGGGAAGATCTTCAGGTTCTCGAGGCTTCTGGTATCTGTCGGGTGTTTTTGAGTGCTATCGGGGCAGTGGCAGGGCAAAGTGGGGATGGCCAAGCAAATTCTGGCCAAAGTGAAGCGGTATCGATACGGGAATTATGGCCGTATCGATACATAATTGAAACAGAGCGATGGGAAAGAATAGCGAACCGGTATCGATACGGGTAAAAACTGAGTATCGATACCGAGTGGTTTTCAGGCCTTTTTCAGGCGACTTGCAGCCCGACTTCAGCACTTCTTTTTCTCCCCTCTCTCTCCTCACCTCCATAAACTACCCTTGCCCACGAACCCTAACCCCAAAAATCTTCCAAATCCCTCAATCCACCACCAAAACCCATGATTTCTTCACCAAACCTGCATTTAATCAACCCCTCTCCATGTTTCAAGCATTAATTCGAGGTTTTTCAAGCCCCGTACTTCGAATCTCAAGGTAATTCGAACTCTCTCACTCTCTCCTCGTTTTTCCTTTGTTCCACCACCAAAAACCCCCAATACTTCCATATACTCTCTCCATAAACCCTCCCAAGCCTTTTTCTACCATCAATTTCGACCCCCTTACACAAAATCCAAAATTTTTGAAACCCTTGGTTCAAAATCCGAAAAAATGCCACCCCGGGGTAAAGTGTCGACTCAAAAAGCTAAGGGCAAGGGCCCGTATGTTCCGTCCTCCTCTCGAGATCCCGAGAGTGAGGACGAGGGTAATGTGGAACCGGAGGAGGAAGATGAAGAGTTGGCCGCACCTCCTCCGAGTCGGAGGAGGAAGCCGACTTCAGAGGAGGTGGTTTCAGCCCGACAAAAGAAGTGGGAGGATGGGATGGCAGGTAGGAATGTCAAGAAGAGCGCCATGTGGATGCGGCGAGCTTCGGGGCACAACATCGGGCAATTCGGCGTATTACCGAACAAGGTTTGTCTTACTTTTTCGGTGAATGCAAAGGGTATAATAAGAGTTTAGTAGTTGCTTTCTATAAGAAAATGGTTGCGCCTGATGCTGCAACTTCGAACCAAGCCGATGCTCAAATAACGTCCAAAGTCGGGCGTTTGGATATTGTGATTACCCGTGATATTATTGCAAAGGCATTAGATTATAACCACCTGGCTGCACATGAGATAAATTATCCTAGGGATAACTTTGCTACATTTGAGGAAGTCTGTCAAGCTTTGTATGAGGGCAATGTAGAGAACATAGGTGACGCTCATGTGCCGGGTAGGTTTCGAGAGGGGTACAAACTGATTAACCAATTCGTGCACCATAATTTGAACCCTCGGGGTACTGAAAATAAGCCAGCTTTTGGTGATGGGGTCCATCTTTATGCTTTTATGCAACCGGGAATGAAAATAGATTGGGCTTCCTATATTTTTCTGCAAATTGATGAGTTTAAGACAAGTGCTCCATTGAACACCTGGATGCCTTACCCTTGTTTGATTACCAAAATTTGCCGAGCACAAGGTGCTACAGCTGAGAAGTATAGGGGAAACGATAGGTTGGAGCCGAGGATCATTAATAGCACTGTCTTGACAAAGAGCCAGTCTCAGTCTAGGGTTCCGAGGGCTGCACCGAGAGGGGATTACCTGACTTCAACCGAGAGGGGATTACCTGACTTCAATACCACCTAGGGAAGCGCCAAAGCCGGTTTGGTATAAAAAGTTGTTTTGCCAGGGGGTGTCAATCATTGGAAGTTTGAGGAAAAATAAGAAAGAGAGAAGGGAAATTGCTCGGAAGCAGGACCGTATGGAGCATCGTTTGGAATGGCTTACTAGCTGAGCTAAGGGGTCTACGAGTGAGCCTTATGTCCCGCCACCTGATGTTCAAGCCGAGGATTCTGATGATTTTGCCGGGGATGAGCTGGTTTCGGGGGATGATACTTAGTGGTTGTTAGTTGGTGGAGTGGTTCGAAAGCCCTATACTTGGTCGGGGTGCGTGGTGGTTGACAGCCCACCTATCTTATCTTGTTTTTACTTTTGTTAGTTGATCTCGTAACTCGTAGCTAGTAGTTTTTGTTGAGGCCGGCGTGTGGCCATTGACATGGTAGTGTAGTGACGGTGGTGGCCAAGGGTAGTTTTACCAAGCCAGTTTATGGCCGCCACCCATTTTGCTAACCTTTCTTGATTAACCAAGGTCAATATAAGCTTTATGAAGTCCTTAGTAGATCTGTAGTGCGCGTTTATTCCATTTTGATTCATTTGTTGACAATGTGCGTATTTAATTTGTGGCATGCTTTCCTTCAGTATCTTAGCTCATAGCTTTGTGTTGAATTCTGTTTAAGGGTGCTCTTCTCGTATAAGGCATGGTTTTTGTTGTTCTCCATTGCCTAGCTTCGAGCCCTTTTTCTTGGGATATGGTTTGTAGCGTGCGTTTTGCATATGTGAATCCGTATCCCACTTTTTGATAAGGATACGGATTTTTTGTACTTGGCCTAGATTATGCTCAATGTTTAGTAAACATCTCAGTTTTCAGCTGTTAGTTGCGGGGTTTGAATAAATTTGTTTTTGGAACTCCTACTCGTTGGTTACAAGATGCGCATGTACTAAATTATTTTGTCGGAAGGATTGCTTAGTTAGTTTTGGTTTTAGCGGTATGTTTTTGTTGCTCGGGACTAGCAACGTTCAAGTTGGGGGGTGTGATAAGCACCCAATTTCGTAGTTAATTGGTGCGCTTAGTCCCGGCTTTTGTTATTCTTTTCGTGTTTACTTTAGTCTTTATAGTCATTTTGCGCGTAAAGTTTTCCATTGAGCATTTCAGGCAATACGCAAACACAAGGGCGTGTTTCGATGTTTTGAACAACCCTTGAGGGTATCCGAGTGGCGATGCCTCATGGAGTGTGACCGACGGGCTTTGGGAATGATCAAGAGAAAGGCTGGTGGCACTTTGAAGGCATAACTAGAGCCATCGGGCCATCGGGTAGCCTATGCCAAGGCCATGGCCTGGGGTGCAGGGTAAAGCAAGGCGCTATCGATACGGGCAAAACAGCCGTATCGATACATCATTGGTTCCAGAGCAGGGCTAAGCCGTAGAGAACTGGTATCGATACAGGATTTTTAGCCGTATCGATACGGGTTCTTTTTCAGCAGATATTTTTACTGCTTTTCAGACTTTCCATTAATGGAAAGTTTCTTTTTATAGCTGGTTTTTTTGGATTTTTCCAGACTTTTGAGGAGAGAGAAAGGCTCTTTTGTATAAATATGGACCTCCTCTCTCTCTCTTTCTACCTAGTTCATTTTTACTTTAAGTCATTTATTTTCCTAGAGCTCCATTAATGGTGTTTTAAGCTTTTCAAGTGTACTTTCTCAAGAACTCAAGTAAGTACTCGTCGTATGATCTTTTCTCGTTTGTTATTGTTGTAGCCCCGGACTAATTCCGTAGTAATATCAAGTTTATTTTCGTTTCTACCGGTTAATCATGTTTTCTTCCTTAAGCATGCTTTCTAGTCTTTTCATTATGAGTGAGTAGTCGATTAGGCTTGGCCATGGGGCGAATATTGCCTCGTGACTTATGTTTATCTTGCCTTTCTCAACTCTCGGCTCGAAGTTCGACATGGAAAATAAGAAGGGTTCGCCTTTATGTAACAAAACTTGGAAGTGAAAATGCAAGTAGGTTCCTAGCCTGTAGGTTCCTGTCTTAGTTTGATAAGTTCTATGACTTTCTAAAACATGCAAGGTTTTCGTAGCAAAGATTTCAACGGAAACTCAATGTAAACCAAAATTCTGTGACTCTGGAAATAATGGGGCAACTTTCTTGCTGTTGTCCTCAATGCCAGGACCAACTTTTCGAGGGGTAAATATCTCGTTTCTGCATCCAACAACGTTTTGCTCACGTAGTAGACAGGGATTTGCTCGGATCCTTTGTCCCTCAGTAATACTGCACTAACAACATGTTCAGAGACTGCTAAGTACAAAGTTAAGAACTCACCCGGCTCAGGAGTCGACAAGAGCGGGGCCGCTGCCAAGTATTTCTTCAGGTCTTGGAATGCCTGCTCACACTCTGCTCCCCATTCGTATCCCTCTCTCTTTTTCAACAATTGAAAGAAGGTCCTACACTTGTCACTGGACTGGCTGATGAATCGGTTAAGGGCTGCCGCCATTCCAGTCAGTCTCTGGACCTCCTTTGTGGTCCTTGTACTTTGGAGCCTTTGTAATGCTATTATTTGATCGGGATTTGCATCTATCCCTCTTATGGTCACCAGGTGACCCAAGAACTTCCCCGAACTTGCTCCGAACGCACACTTCGAGGTGTTGAGTTTTAGCCTGTATTCTCTTAATATCTCGAAGGCTTCCTTTAAATCAGCTATGTGGTTTTCCTTCTCCTTGCTTTTGACCACCATGTCGTCTATGTATACCTCCATAGTCTTGCCGAGCAACTTCTTTAGCATAATTGTTGCTAACCTCTGGTGTGTTGCACCGGCATTCCTCAAACCAAACGGCATGACACTATAATAGTACAGCCCCCTCGGTGTGATAAAGGAAGTCTTCTCTTGATCGGGCCCGTACATGGTTATCTGGTGATATCCTCGATAGGCATCAAGTAAGCTCATCCGCCCATACCTAACTATCGCATCCACCAGTTGATCTATCCTGGGGAGGGGGAAACTATCCTTAGGACATGCCTTATTCAAATCAGTGAAATCGACGCAGACTCGCCACTTCCCATTCTTCTTTTTTACTACCACAGTGTTGGACAACCACTCTGGGTAGTACACTTGTAGACACCCCAATTTGGCCTAACGATTATTTCAAGTCCCACCTTGGGGACCATCCCGATGATGAAATCACTACGCCAAATTTTAGTATTAGCGGCGTGAGAAAACTGCCATTAATAGTCCCAAAACCGCCGGTAAAAGTTCAAAAACCGCCGGAAATAAACCACCGGGAAAACAATTGTCGAAAAAACAAAAGCGGCATTAGAAAACCGCCGGCAATACTAAAAACGGCGGTAAAAAACTGCCGGTAATAATACCGCCGGCAATAAAATCGGTGGTTAATTTTTTTTGTTCTCCCAGGAATCGAACCCGGAACCTCCGGATCCTATAGCGCGCGTGCTACCAACTGGGCTGACCCGCATATTGTGTCATATAGGATAAATAATAATATTTATATTATACGGGTCGGTATTATTATAAGCGGCATTAATAAACCGCCGGTATTAAAAAAAACCGTATATTCTATTTTTTCCGGCGGTATTTTAAAAAACCGCCGGTAAAAGTTTATAAAAACGGCATTCTTAAAAAACTGCCGTTTTAGGTAGTTATTCCCGGCGGTTTTACTAATGCCGGTAAAAGTAGCTTTTAACGGCAGTTTTTTTACCAACGGTAATAATACCGCCGGCAAAAGCGATATTTGGCGTAGTGAATGGATACAGTGATTGCTGATTGCCTCCTCGAGAACCTTAAGACTTTCGGTAAGAATTTTGAGCCACTTAGAGGACCCAATCCAGAGCCATACAGCCTTTCAGATAGGAAATACAGAATCCTAGGAGAATCCATCTGTCGGCCGTAACATCGATCTAACGGCTTTAACATCATTTCCTCACCCGAGCAACCTGTTGCTAGAAAATCTCCCTAAGAGATCAATCCCTCGGCCGCAAGATCTATCCTTCGGCCGCAACATCCATTACTCGGCCGCCAGATCCATTGCTCGGCCGCCAGATCGTCCTTTTTCCAGACTCTGGAACGTTCTGTCAGACGTTTGATCCAACTATGCTACCTCCCCGATGCGTTCGGGCTACGTTCAAAGATTACAACGAAGAGTTTGAATTGCATTGCAATTGCAATCGTGCCATTTGATTGGCCGGAGTGAGTCACCAATTCCCTACATAAAGGGCCTTTGGGTTCCAAAATAACCACCACGAAATTAACAGGTGAATACACCCATTCAAGCCACGAAACTCTGCACAAATACTCTCTCAAACCCCCTCTTCAAAAGCCCTAAAATCCCGAAGGCAGCCATCAATCCGACGATCAAACCCCGGAGTTCAAACCCTAACCCTAGGGTTTCCTAAGAAGCAATTAGTCAATCACACCCAATTCAAAGCAATCAAGCAACTGAGGGATCAAGGTGGTGAGGCCCAACGGCCTCTGGTTTGTTTTACTTACTGTATTTATGACTAACCGTAGCGTTTTGATCATCTGCTAATTTTTCGGTCTGGTGTGAGGAAGAACACCGACCGGGGCTTCGATCCCTCGGCCGGTACATAAAACCAGGAGGATCCCTCGACCGTGACATCCATTCACCGGCCGCGGGATCCATTTCCCTGGGACATCTTGTTTTGTATTATGCTTTCTGATGCATGCTTCAATTATCGCACTGGCTCACTTTACTTACTGTTTAAAGGCTTAATTAAACAGACTATGTGTTAGAATTAAACAAAGCATCTACATGTCTTATGTCGAATAACTATGGGCCAGTCTCACGGCTGGGCAGAGAGGGGTGCCTAATACCTTCCCCTTACTGTACTCTTGGCTCCCGTACCCAGAATCTCAATTTGTTTTCCCAGTTTTAATAAACTGGGTGGCGACTCTGTTTTGATGATAACCGCTATCGTGTGGTGATGTTCCTAGCCATGGGAATGTCCACGATCTTGGTTTATGAAGCAAGCAACCAATCGAGCAACAAACGATCAATCTGTATGGCGATGCCCCGTCTGGGAGGTGTCTACAGTTTTTGGCGACTCTGCTGGGGAAATGAGAGCCATAACCAGAAAGTTCAACATAAGACTAATACATGCCTTGTCTAATTCACTTATCATATGCATCGAGCGGGCAACCCGTTGAGTTCACCTGATATCCCAGCATGACATGGGCTATGTTGGGGGTTCCAGCAAACTCCACAGTCACTCGTACCTAGTGGTATATCAAAAAGGGAATCACCCAATCACCGCCTATGATGGGCTGGTGAAAGGATTGGTGCCCTTTGACAACGGAGCACCCTGAGACTACCAAAACCTTGCATGTTTTAGAAAGTCATAGAACTTATCAAACTAAGACAGGAACCTACAGGCTAGGAACCTACTTGCATTTTCACTTCCAAGTTCTTCCTCACACCTTGTACCATCTGTTGTTGTAAATAACTCTTTCTATGCAGAAGGGTTGGGATTTTCAGCCCAAATCCTAACCCTGTACAAGCCAAGTACTGATCTTCAGGTACTCTACTTTCTCAAGCAGGCACAATAGGTAGATTAAAGAAGCAACCTCAGCCAATTTTATACTCTTACAATACTCGAAGTCACACCAAACAGAGGTCTTTACAGTCATCTCATTAGTCACCTTCGCCTGTCAAGACACCCTCACCGCAACGGTCCCAATCAGTTCTGGGGACTTCACGGTCATCTTCTCAACAAACCCGACTATCTACCCGATCCCGAGCTTCATCAAGCAATCCCTCTACCTACATCCCAAAAATGGCAGACAATGATGCTACTATCACCGAGCTCCGAGCCCAAATTGCCTATTTACAAGCCGAGAAAGCAACAAGAGATGCTGAAGACAAGAAAGATGAGGAAGAAGCGGAAAATCCTCATGAAGTTATAGAAAACCCTGAATTGGTCAAACAAGTCAAGGAGATCAAGCACGCTTTGGCTCGTTCACAAGGAGACCAAATTCTAGATTTTAAAGGACTCTGCCTCTTTCCAGAATCTCAACTGCCTGAACGGTTCAAAATGCCAAACATCGAGAAGTTCAACGGTACTTGTAACCCTACCAGCCATGTTCGCCATATTATCAACACTCTGAAGCCTATGGGCTTAACCGACGAGCTCATAGCTCAACTGTTTCAAAGAACTCTCACTGGAAACGCCCTCGATTGGTTTCTCACTTTGGAATTTGTGCACTATCAAACTTGGCCAGAAATTGCCAACGCTTTTGTCAAGTAGTATGCATACAATGTCCAAATTGAGCTAACTACTCGAGACTTGGAGATGACTAAACAAGAATCCAATGAGGACTTTGCTACCTTTGTGGCAAGATGGAGAGAAAAAGCTGCCAAGATGAAAAACCGCCCTTCCGAGGAAGATCAAGTGAGGATAGTTGTCAAGAATCTACAGCCCAAATACCTCACCCACATTTACACTCAGGCTATCACCAATTTCTAACGCCTGCATGCCAGTGGATTACAAATCGAAGATGGAATCAAGCTGGGCCTCATTGGGAAAGAAGAAACCCCTCTACCCAGAAAAACCTTTCCGACCTTTGCATCTCCTGCCTCCGTCAACACCCTTAACTCGGCCTTACCACAAGACCCTTTTCAAACTAGCTCATCTAGAAACACAAATCGCCCTCGCCGCAATTTTAACCCTCTCTATATGACTCCATCCCAAGCCTTAGCCATCCTAAGCCGCCAAGGGCATCTTAGGCTCTTGAATAATCCACCTCCTCAGCCACCTTATGGCCCAAGCTATGACGCCAATAAACAATGTGCATACCACCAAAACCCTGGACATGAGACAGACCGTTGCATGCGTCTTCGTCATGACATCCAAGATCTCATTGATAGTCGAGCTATAAAACCTCCTAAGCCCAA
Source organism: Rhododendron griersonianum (assembly GCA_018127125.1). Taxonomy (NCBI): domain Eukaryota; kingdom Viridiplantae; phylum Streptophyta; class Magnoliopsida; order Ericales; family Ericaceae; genus Rhododendron; species Rhododendron griersonianum. Next base: position 5,585,712 of record CM030798.1, on the reverse strand, counting down.
TGTGCAAACCAATCCACTTCCCGCTCACAACAAAGAACCACCGTCTCAAAATATCAATCTCATAAGCCTATCGAATAGCCCCACATATAATCCTACCCGACACATTATCCCAAACACCCAAGCCAAACCGTCCCTGATCTTCTCTAAGAACGACGAATGCTTTGCAACAGGAGGAGAATCCCACATCTATGCCATTGATGATGGGGATTGGTGGTTGGACATGTGTCAGGCCCTGCCAAGTGATTGGGAAGTTGGAAGAATTGAGCCTGCTGATCCTTGGGGCACCCAAGAAGAAGAAAAAGGTCACCTCACCCGAAGCGGAAGAGTGTATAAACCTCCTAAACTAAGTGGGGAAAGTTCAACCTCAACACGAGTAATGGAAGAAGAAGAAGAAGAGAGCCAAATGACCGAACCTGAGGAAGACAGAGTGCTAAGACAACTAAAGAAAATCCAAGCTGATATCTCTATCTGGGGATTGCCTATGTCCTCCTGTGAACACCGCAATTCCTTCTTCAAAACCTTGGGTAAAGCTAAAGTCCCCATTGACATCACCCCCGAAGATCTGGTAGGCTTCATAATGACTTTAAAAGCTCCAAAACCAACAATAGCTTTCACTGACAAGGATCTACCTCCTGAAGGACCTGCACACAACAAACCTCTCTACATTTCACTTAAATGTCTCACTAAATGGATCCCCCTGGTCTTGGTGGATAATGGGTCTGCTTTAAACGTATGTCCTCAAAGGACCTTTGACAAGCTAGGGGTAGGCACCGTTGACATACGCCCTTCAAGCCAAGGCGTAAGAGGCTATGACAACTCAAAGAGAAGAGTGGTTGGGTGTGTCACACTGCCAGTAGAAGTGGAAAAGATCAAAAGAGACATAGAGTTCCATGTGATGGATATACCAGCCACCTTCAATCTTTTACTAGGAAGACCTTGGTTACATGATGCTGGGGCAGTGCCTTCCACTTTACATTAGAAAGTCAAATTTGCAGTAGATGGGAGAGTCATAACCATTCTAGGGGATTCATCAATCCGAGCTCATTCCGACACACATGTCCAAGAGGTAGGAACCGAGGAAACCTTCCTTATTGGATTCAGTCTAGAGGAAGCAACCGCCGTACAAACCCTGATGGCTGAAAGAAGCTTCTACATAAGCACCCCTGCCATATGGATGATGAAGAAGCAAAACTACTTCCCTGGATTGGGTTTAGGCAAAAGATCACAAGGCATCCCGCAAATGATTGATCCCCTGCATAATCAATACGCCTTTGGTCTTGGCTACACCCCGACAGAAGCCGAGATAGAAAAGAAGAGAAGCATGGAAAAAGCTAAAGCAAGAGGAAGCAGGATCAAAGAAGAAAAACTCATGGTCCCAAAAACACTCAACGGTTGGTTTGTAAGAGAAGGAGAAGACTTCCCATTCTGCGGTTTCGCAGAAACATGGGAAGATGAAACTACCAAACAAAGGTATCCTGGAATGCAAATCTTCTTTGATCAAGAATGGACTGACAGTGATATGGAAGAAGAACCAATAAATTCATCTCCCACTCCCGAAGATTGGATTGAGGCGCTGGCTGAGTTTGACCTAAGAATTCTGTTTGGCAAAGAAGAGGGTGAAGAAGAGTATAAAATTGCGAAAGGCAAGGAAAAAGGAACAACTCCCGAGATACTGCAGTAAATCGCATCGCACAACCAAAACATTACTTTCATTTCCTAAAGACAAGCTGGGACACATTTTGGGGCCCCTGTTTGGGCATTTTCTATAGCTAAATAAATTCCCATTTTATCATCTTATGCTTATGATTCAATCTTTAAATGCAATTGCTATACGCTACAGTCTCTCTGCCAAAAATGAAAGGATCTTAAGAATCTAATCCTTTGTGTTGCTAACAAAAAGGAAAAAAGGGACGAACCCTGATTACTTAGAACTAGGTTTTTGTCAAAACTTAGGAAGAGGACGCTAGCTCCGTGAGAACACTTAGGGTTAGCTTACCCATTGCGAAAGTACAAACATAGCCAGAGACGTCGCAAAAAGCATCTCCGCCAAAATTCCTCTCCAAAATACGGAAGACCTCTTAAAAAGAAATGCTCGTTGGGTAATCTATGCATCCAAGCAAATGTAAGAGCAAAGCCTGCTAGGACAAGAAAATGCGAAAAACGCAGCCTAGGCAAAAGATAAGGCACTCAAAAGCTCACTAGGGACTCAACCTCCATCAGGTAACCTAGGCAAAACTTAGAGCATGTGAAAAGAAAAACCAAGAGTGAAAAACCCAACCCCCAAAGGTGGTGATCTAGGAACTACGTAAAAAGGCCTGATTCCCTGATTGGGATACGTAGGCAATCTCACATCGAGATGCGGCCCAAACATTTAGATAGAAGAAAAAACATCAACAAATTTGTACTCAGCGATAGGTATAGCTAACCCTGTGTTCTGAGCTCGCAAAAGATGAGTTAGTCATTTTCCAGGGAATTGACAAAAACAAAGACATATGAGAATTATTGCTCATCCTCTCTGACTCAAAAGTCGTCAACATAAAGGACAAGGTATCCAAAAAAATCCCAAAAACATGGCAAAGAGACTATGAAAATAGCAAAAGCAAATAAAAGGCATGAATCAAATTCAAGCGTAAAAAGGAATGTCACTTGGCTAAAGTCCAGCTTCTTCAGGAAATAGGAGTTACGGCCGAAGAATGGAATTCTCGGCCGAGCAATCCATTCCTCGGCCCATGTTTTAATTTACTTTAAACCATTACATACAAAATTGAAGTATCTCGGGACAAAGCACAAATCATAAATACTTGCCACACATGCTAAAGTTGCTTCATAAAAATACAAATATCAACTATCTGTTTTGGAGCTAACAAATACAGGAAAAAGGTAAGCTACTGGCCGCGGCCTCTCTTGGGCGCATGACAGGAAGAAGAAGGACGAAAACGCTCAGGAACTAGGACGCTGATCCTCTGTCCCTCACCCCCAACATCAGCTCTGGCCTCTCCACTATCAACCCTGGTGCTCCCACCCTCGCTCATGCCAGCACTCTGAGTAACTGACACTGTTGGCACTCGCTCCGCTTCAAGCTGCAGAACACAGTTTGTGGACATTCAGGTTCACATAGGATATGGAATGGAAAGAGAAGAAATCAAAAGACACGTACCATGGCTATCCGGCTTCGCTGCCGTCGAACCAAGGCCTCTGCACTCTGAAATGCACGCAACCACTCCTGAACAACATCAGTTGGCACCTGCAAAAGATATGGCCATATGAATAGCAAAACATGGTAGTCATATTAGAAGAAACCAAAACAAAATCCACAATGATTACCTGTTGAACTCCGGTAGGAAGCACGTACAACTGAGAAGCACACGGTGTCAGCGTCAAACGCTCCTCTTCTCCATTGGCATTGTGGAAAGAGATAAAGTTGGGGGCCCGTGGCCAAGCAAGAGGAGCAGCAGCAGCAGTAGTAGTAGGTAGGGTCAGCGAGGCCAAGCGGAAGGCCGAGTAATCTCCTGCTTGGAGAAAACTCATGGTTGGCTGTCTCTCAAAAGCAAGAAGCAAACCCTCTCCTGTCAAAAGATGAGTAGACCTCATGCCAGCTAGAGGAGGAAGAGGAACAAGCTGCAACGCCTCAGAGCGTGGGAAGTACTGATTCGCTACCCTCTCCCCAAGGTACCAGGCTCTCGAGAAAGGCCTCTCCAGGAGGAAGTGCTGTCTGTCCAAAGCCCTAGCTGAGGTCAATTCCAAAGGAGCATCGTCGAGCAAAGTGCCCCACGGATCGAATCGCACCTGCAATAAGGGAAATAACATCCAAATAACAAAATGAAGAAATCACATGAAAATCAAAGAATAGGAGACGTCGTACCTGATCCACCGTCAGGCGATCCAAAACTCGCCTCCAAGCTAGCAAATCCATAGCAGGCGACCGCGACTTCCGAACCCCTTTCAGCCAACGGGCCGCCCATGGGACAAACCTAGGCTCCCTATGTCTCGTCGGAGTGGGGAACTGCCAAAGATGCTCAAAAGCCCAGAGCTGCAAGATAAAAGGCGAGCATGAGATACAAAAATCAAAGCAACAAAGGGACGACTGTGGGCAGCATGCCCTTCGGAGAAAGGATTCCGTTCCTTTCCGCCATTGCGGCCCTTTTTTGGAAATCGAGGGAGCGCAAGCATGGAGGCAAGCGCTCGTAAAATACAGAGTCGCCACTTGAGTTTTGAAGGTCCGACACTCAAGGAACCGTATTTTGAAGCACCTGCCGCGCTATTTGATTTGAAAAAGTTAAGGAACCAGTCCGTCATAACCATATCTGGGTTCGGGAGCTAGGTTACGAGAGGGGAAGGGTTTTATGGCACCCCTCTCGCCCAATCCGGAGATCGGTCTCTACTTAGGCATTTTTATGAAAACTTTTGTGATTCTTCTTCTTTTTGATTATTTTTAGTCAATTAGGGCGGGGGAACAGTTAATCGGGGATTGAAACTGTAACACGTTTGCAAGATATGATCAAATGGCATGGATGGATGGCATGACTAAGCAAAAAGTGAGATAAAAACCCAACACTGGGTCAGAACACAAAACAGGGGCCCTTTGGTATGATTTTGCCACATCTTGGCCAGCTTGCATGCATGGATCTACGCACATGCAAACTGACCATCGCGCGACACAATCGAACCATCGCGCGAGAGTTTGTGCTCCACCAGTGCTTGATTTCTATCTCCTTCTGGGCTATGGAAGGACCAGTGCACACCCAGGGAGCAAACCAGGCAGTTTATGTAGGAACTGTAAAATACTAATTATTACAGATTGAATAGCCAGAATGGAATAAATTGAAAATACGACCCCTAAACAGAGGGGGTATCAAAACAGAGGCCAAGGGCCTAGTTGCCCATGCAAGGGCAGTCTCTAGAAATCAGAGAACCATCGCGCGACAGAGTGGAACACTCGCGCGATGCTTCTGACTGGACTTCCAGGAATTGCTTTGCATGCTTGGGGCTCTGAGACATATTCAGGAGCATCCCAAGGGCATTCAAAACTAACTGAAGTAATAAACTAAGCTACTGTATTTATTTTAGCATGCATCACAGTGATCTATTTATCAAAACAAAACTACAAAAGGCATGCATATAATCAAAACAATAAAAGACCAGCCTCCCTTCCCCACGAGGACCAATCTCTTGCTGATAGAAGCATCGCGCGAGTATGTGGGTCCATCGCGCGAGGGTTTGGCTAGCCACGGATTCTTGTAACTCTGCTGACTTTAGGAGCAGGACTGGTATTGATTACCAGCCTTGGCCCTGTTAGCCCCCCTCAGGGATCAAAACAGAAACAGGCTAAATGTTATACCTTTGCTTGAAAAGGGTTTAGGAAAATGGATTGCTTGAGTGGTGTAGCCTTGCAACTAAGTGTGTATTGAACACTAGATTTGAAAGACTAGGAAGTGGTTTGGGTTAGTAACTTTGTGCTAGAAGGAGCTTGTTTGCTTTGTAAAGTAGTGATTAACCTTGTTAACCTCTTTTTTTTTGAACTTGGTAACCCTTGACATGGAAGACCAAAGGGGGTATTTATAGGGAGAGTGAGTGGGCTAGGTGGTGGCCAAGCTAACTAGGCTTGCTAAGTAGGATTTCTAGTCAAGAAATATAATCTAAGACTTAATTTCAATAATTAGGAAAATATACTAACACACTTGTCTTTAGAAAGTGACTACATAACCTTATATGAAGAAAACTAAATTTATAAGTCTAGAATTTAGTAACGACGGATTTTTGGATATTAAAAAGAAATTTTAAAAGAAGTCCAAGTAATTAAAATAAAATTCAAATTTTTAACGAAATTTTAACTGACCAAAAATCAGGGTCGTTACGACCTATCCCCCTTAAAATAATTTCGTCCTCGAAATTGGTGTGCGGCTACAGTTTGGATCTTGTCACTATACCGGCCTTGGAATCGTCATCTATCCCCCTTAAAAAGAAGCAGGTTATCATCACTTCCTTTACTAGCGTGGTGCCGAGGTGATCATCTTCGCCATTGTCGATCATATGTTAGACATAGGTGGATATTGCCATCTCATAACTTTCGTAGACTAGGTTGAAGGTTATTCTCTCTCCTAGGGTGACGGTAGGTTTAAGAGCGATAAGATTCGAATACTCTGGCATCCTACAAAACGGTTTGACACCACTTGGTCATAGCCCAATGGCTCCGGTGGGTTCTCGAAGTATTACGGAGTTGCATGACATCGTTTCGGGCATCTCTCACAATTTTCAACAGGTTTTGTTAATCGAATTAAGCCTCATCACTTGCTTAACAAGACGGGGTTGAAGTTGCTTCAGCCGTCGAACAGCTTGCCTCATTGTCAACCTTTGATGAAGTTTCCATTGAAAATACCAACGCCAAATGTAAAACCTCTACCAAATCATCATGAGGACTCGTATCTCACAACCGTTTTCATTCCACGTCCTTGTCGAGTCAGAATGCTTCCCTACCTAACGATATTAAACCCATTTCCAAAACTAGGAAAACAACGGATCAACTTGAGCAGCGCCACTCCATAATCGTAACGCATAGAAATAAGTACTCCATCCTCTTTCAGGGAAAATCGAACGTTGGTACGCAAGTCCTGCGATATTCTAAAAGCTCGGATATTATAAAGAAAGTGAAAGAACCATTATAGTCAGGGAAAATAAGTCTTTGTTAGCATCGACTTCCAGCAGGAATTTCAGGGTTTGAAGGTCTCCTCCAGGTTTCTAGTGTTCAGTCCTTGACTTGTTGACAAGTAGACACAAATCGGGCTATGTCCTTCTTTATTCCTTCTTCTTCATAAATAGTGCAGGTGCTCCCCATGGTGACGTATTTGGCCGGATAAACCCCTTGCCTATTAGCTCTTGCAATTGGGTCTTGAGCTCCCTTAGTTCCACGGGGGTCATTTGGTACGGGACCATAGGGATTGGTGCCGTTCCCAGTTGGAGTTCTATAGAGAATTCTCTCTCTTGGGGTGGTAAGCCAGAAAGTTCTTCAGGGAAAACATTGGTATATTCGCACGCGATGTGTGGTAATCCCACTTCCATTCTATCGGCTTCTTCCATTTGGAGACTAGCTAGCCATCCAAACAGTTGGTTCTGCCACCTAGATCTCTTCGTTGTCGGACTTGCCATTCTGACTATCCCCCTTAAAAATAGAAACGAGCCCCTTCTAGGGTATAAGTTGTCACCATCTTTTGGTGGCAGTCTATGACCGCTCGATAGCTAGTCCAACCCTAGGATTATGTCGAATTCCGCCATGTCGATGATTCTAAGATCGCAGGTCAGGCGCAGGTTGGCTACTTCTATTTTCCACTCTCTACACACTAGACTGACAGTTATTCTTTCCCCCAAGAGTGATGATACTTTCATACTCGTACTTAGGGGTTCTGTTTCTAGTGCTAGCGCGGTTACGCAGGTAATAGATACGAATGAATGCGATGCTCCAGAGTCAAACATAGCTTGCACGCATGTACTACAGTAGCGTACCTTGGATCACAGATGGATCCTGCTCATGTTCCTTGGTCTGCAGCGCAAAGATACGCCATCCAATGCTTGGCTGGTTTCCTATGGGCTGCTTTCCTTGGTTCTACCCATTTTGCTGCTGTGATGGGTCTTCAAGGTTTTGCTTCACAAAACCGGCCTGTCCAAGTTGTTGAGCCTTCTGATTTCCAAAGCTCCCATCCCTCCTCTTTTGGGGTTGCGAGCAGTTGCGCCTAATGTGGCCCATAGCCTGATAGTTGTAGCACCGAACTGTGGTTATGTCTTGACCTCCCCTCTGTGGTTCGCCATGTCCTGGTGTAGCAGTCTCCCACGGTTGGTTGCTTTGAGGCGGGTTAGAGGGTTTGATAGGGTAGGGTCCATGGTTGTTATTGGATGTTTGGGTTCGGATTGGCCCACCGGTGCTACCAGTCGGCTTCCTCCAGCGGGTTTTAAAGTCTGCCTCCTCGCTCTCTAGCCGGAGCGCACACTTTACGACACCGGTATAGGTGGTAAAGGCTTGTGCCACAGCACTACGAGCGGTTGTCAGCCCCCACTTGAATCTTCTCGCCTTCTTATCTTCAGTTGCTACAGCGGTTGGGGCGTAACGGGATAATTCCTCAAATTTGGCTGCGTACTGGGTAACGGTCATTGTTCCTTGTTTCAGGTTCATGAACTCTTGTTCTTTGGCTAGGCGAATGGGCGTGGGAAAGTACTTGTCGAGGAATAGGGTTTCGAACTGGGCAAAGGTCATTGTAGCTATGTCATGGGTGGCTTCCATCAAATCCCACCAATAGCGGGTTTCTCCTTTCAGTTGATACGTGGCTAAGGCTACACGATCTCCATCGCGGGTAATCTCCAAGGTGTCCAGGATCACCTTGACTTCCTTTAGCCAGGTTTCAGCCACGGTTGAGTTGGTATCACCGTGAAAGGTCGGGGGTCGACGTTTGCAGAACTCGTTCATAGTTCGAGTGTGGGTCATTGGTCCATCGTCGTGGTTTTGGCGGTTGGCGTTCAAAGCAGCTACAAGTGCTCGCATGACTTGGGTTAGGTCGGGGTTAGAGTTAGATGATTCTCCGTTTTCATATCCTAATCCGCTGCGTCGATTCACCATCTACGAGTAGAAATTTTAAGAGGGGGTTTTAGCCTACTTAAACGATTTTTTTTCGAAATTGGTGTTTACAACGATACTAGAAAGCAATAAGTCAAATAGTATGCAACAGTACTCTCTTAATTAAAGTAGCTTTTCATAGATAAAAGAGAGATACAATCATTAGCATAGAGTTCTACTACAAAAGCAAATAAGGACATAAGATTCCTAATACAAGTTGAAACGATCCTACATACTCCTACATGGTCCGATTTGCCTTAGTGTACCACAAGTGCGTCTACAACTCTTGGGACCTTATTCTAATACTACTACACTGTTGCTACTCTGCTTTAGCTAACAGGTTGACTAGGCGGTTTATCTACAAGGAAAGATTTTAACCTCAAGTAGTAGCGTCTTTAAGGCAAGGGTTTTCTTAACTCTAAGGAACTTGGAGTTTCAAAATTTCCACATTCGATCCTTGATTTAAGTCATCATCCAATTGTTCGGAAATTCCCAGCTCGGTGGTACTGCCAATTTCCACACCTTGCTTCAATCCGAAGATTGTGTTGTCAAAATTCCACCCAATTTGGGACGGTAAACTTAAACTCAATTTCACGTTTGTGCAACGGTCAAACTATCTTATGGTTCTACCCAATCTACCCATGGCCGAGTGTTGAGCCTAGAGCTCTGATACCATTCTGTAACGCCCCGATTTTTGGGTACGTTAAATAAACATTTTATTGATAAAAACAAATGGAGTCTGGCTCGTTATTACAACAAAACTCCCACAAGAGTTCAATATTTACACAATGAAGGGGTTCTAGGGTTCCTAACTATAGCTCCGCCTGCTCCTCCATCCTAGCCAGCTCCTCAGCTCCAAAAGCCTCCAAGGTGTACTGTTCATCTTGATAATCTACAAAGTCTGACACATTATACCAGCGTCGCCACCGATACAATATGTCAGGGTCACAAAAGGTAACACCATGAGCTACGAGAGCTCAGCAGAATAATCCTATACCCACTAACTCTTAACTTACACATAGCAAGTCACATAGCACACATATATCCAAATAATAACAACACATGCATAATCATTACTCGACTCGCGTAAGTGTTCGTGTCATCAGAGTTTCTCCTACGCAGCGTTTCGTGGACCGTGTCACCATTTCACTTTTTATTAACACTTCCAAAACCATTTTAACACACCCAACCTCGGTTCCGCCGCGCCGGGTTCCCGAGTATCCTCACAATGGTTCCGCCGCGCCAGGTTCCCATTGGCACACATTAGCATTGGCTCCTCTCCGCGGATAACCAAGCCATACCTCACCATGGTTCCGCCGCTCCGGATTCCCATGGGAACACACACAACCTCACAATGGTTCCGCCGCTCCGGATTCCCATTGGAACACACACAGCCTCACAATGGTTCCGCCGCTTCGGATTCCCATTGGAACACACACAACCTCACAATGGTTCCGCCACCATGGATTCCCATTGGAACACACACAGCCTCACAATGGTTCCGCCACCACGGATTTCCATTGGAACACACACAAATATCACACAATGGGCAAGTCCGGCCACATTGCGGTTTCAAAAACATTTCTCTTTTTCAAACACGTCGTTCCCACAATGGGCAAGTCCGGCCACATTGCGATTTTCAAACACTTTCCTTTTTCCAAAACACACCTTTTCATTAACCACACTCTAGGTGTCATATCTCTATTTTTCTTGATTTCCGTGTCTCGTTTCATGCATAAACTCCGCGGCAGGACTTCTTATGACAACTCATAAATCATTCATTGTAATCTTGAAACTAAATTAGCAAGATCATTCAACTCTATATTAGATAGCATGCTCACATTATCACATAATCATTCTCAAATCACACTTAAGCATAACGTCACATGTACGGACGCCTTTGGAGTGGAAAACCACTTATGCTTTATCACACATTCATCAAGTAAGACAAGTAAACACGTATACATGTTCATAACCATTCTAAGATCAAAATACGAGTACTTCAAGTTAAACAGCTAACGTTATCTTTTCAAAATTCATTCTTCTTTTTCGAAAGTTCAAAACAACACATGTTTATTGTATACTACGGAAAATTCTACTACTTGCATTTCAAAAATAAATGGTATACGTAGAGTAAAGTAAGTAGGGGTATTCTACATATACGTAGGAGTAGAAGATATGGAAAATCTACCGTTCTTCTTGGCGGTAGTGACGACTACGGAGTAAGGAAGGTACGTCGGCGGTTGGACGGAGTAACTTCCTACGGTAAGCTTCCAGTAGCTTTGAAAGAGAAAGGTTTCTCTTGAAACTAAATCTTGACTAATATTACTAGACTTTTTGGATCGAAAGGGTGGTCGAGTGTCGGTTTAGTGGCGGTCTTGGATGAGTTTCTTGAAGAACTCAAGAAGAAACTCAATAACAAGCAAGAACACTAATCTTTCTAGAGAGAGAAGTTGAAGAAATGAAGGTGTGAGTTGAAATGGGAAGGAATGGGTGCTATTTATAGCCAAAGGTTGGTCTATTATCCAAGAGACAATTTTTCCCCTAACATTTGTTATCCAATGGTTAATAGAATGACTAGATTTGATGGTACTTGGATGAGGTAGGATGATGGCCAAAGATCTTGACTAAATTTAAGAGTACACTTGCACATATCACACAATCTCTCTCCCCTTCTCTCCCGGCCTCTCTCTCTCTCTCTCCCTCTCTCGGCTATCTCTCCCTCTCTCTCTCTCTCTCTCCTTATACAATGTATATATATATATATATATATATATATAGAAGTACAAAGGTTGGTGGATTGACTTGTGGAAGTATAAGATCATGGTGTAAGGCTTTGTAAGAAAATCTAGTACTTGAAATCTCTCCCATATCTCTCCATATATCTTCCTCTCCAAGTACAAGTACTTAAGTATATATACTAGGATTTGAAAGAAGAAAATCTAGGGTAGTTGTACATCACCTCTCTTTCTCTCTCCTATCTCTCTCTCTCTCCCTCTCCCATCTCTCTCGGCCTCTCTCTCTCTCGGCTATCCTCTCTCTCTCTCTCTCTCTCTTGTATAATATATACATATATGACAAGTATATAATAGTACAAGGTACTTTGATATCTTCATAGATTTTTTTTAGGTCAAAATTCCTAATAGAATAAGCCTAATTGGCACATGTTGTACTTATAAACTATATTCTAGTACATAGAATCCTAGGATGACATATACATATCTAATACTTTAAGCAAATAGGTACACATCATATCTAATAAGCAATTAACTAATAAAACCTAGTACTATGGCTTGACTAGACTTTATTGTCCAATGAACCATAATTCTCCTAACCATTATCATCCAATGGTCCAAGGTGGAAAGTATTATACTTTCAATATAAATATATATAAGTATATTGACACATGGCAAATCTATTAAACTAATGGATCTTGTACTTGATAGGAAGACTAACCTATTGACCAATGGGTAACAATTCTCCTAACATTTATTATCCAATGGATAAAGATGGAAAGTACTATGCTTGCATAATGTATATATATAAGTACAATGACTCATGGTGAATCTATTAAACTAATTGGTGAATCTATTAAACTAATTGGTGAATCTATTAAACTAATAGATCTTGTACTAGGTAGAAAGACTAAGCTATGGACCAATGGGCGATATTTTCCCTAACTTCTATAGACCAATGGGTAAAAGAGTAAAGTATAATATTGGAATATTATATATACATCTTCCAAACATGTGTACATAGGCCTATATAATACTATATAAGTGTACCTTGGTCAAATCTAATAAAATAACTTAGGTGGAAAGCCTATTGTCCAATGGATAAAGATTTCCCTAACTTTTATCGTCCAATGGGTAAAGGTCAAAGATGACTTTGGTCCGAAGGGTTCCTTTAGGGTTTGGAAAGGTTCAAAAGGTTCAACTAGGGTTGAGATTGGTAGTTAGGTCATCTCAATGAATTAGTTAAAAGCTAACTAGGCTTGCTAAGTAAAATTTCTAGTCAAGAAATATAATCTAAGACTTAATTTCAATAATTAGGAAAAATATACTAACACACTTGTCTTAAGAAAATGACTACATAACCTTATATGAAGAAAACTAAATTAATAAGTCTAGAATTTAGTAACGACAGATTTTTGGATATTAAAAAGAAATTTTAAAAGAAGTCTAAGTAATTAAAATGAAAATCAAATTTTTAACGAAATTTTCACTGACCAAAAATCAGGGTCGTTACACTCCTTCACTCCCAAGCTCCAAAATCAACAAGATCCTCCACAAATTCAACCTCCTCTAGTGTTTTTAAACCTCGGGTGGTGTTCGTTCAAGCTCGGAGGAGGAGTATTTGGCTCGGTCTCGCTTTGGGAGCTAGGGCTCGTTCGAATCCATTGGGTTTTGCTCCTTGACTCGAGGTAGGGATTTCTTTGCCTTCTTTATGTGTGAATACATTGAACCGGTGTGAAAATCGTGCTTATCTTAGTTGTTGTTGGTGCTCTAGTTGAAATCCCAGAAATCTGCAGAAAAACTGCTCGAAATCACTCCGTATCGATACGGGACTTTTTGTCGTATCGATACCATAAGAAAACAGAGACTTTTGGAATTTCTGATTTGCCTGCTGTATCGATACAGCCATTTTGGCTGTATCGATACCACAGCCTTATGGACAGTTTTTCTTCCACTGTTCCTAGTTCGATTACTTTGAACTCCGGGCACTTCTAGCACTTCTTGGACATCTCCTAACCTAACCCAATCTTGTTCAATTGATTCTTTATGATTGAATGACCTTGTGCTTGTCACATTGACCTTCTGTTAGTAGGAATAATAGTAGTTTACTTGATTAAGATCGTATTGAAATGCATCTTATCTATTGGTTGACGTACTATTGGAAATGTTTGTGGTATAGTTGAAGCATTTTTGGCATATTGTGTGGCGTTTCACTTATGAATGCAATCCTGAGAGAGTCTCGGTTTACATCTTGAGTGCGAAAGTAGTTTGTGTGAGTTGGAAGTCGGTTTAGGGAGTCTCGTAACGCAAGGGGTGGTAATACGGAGACTCAAGTGGACCTCGTAACGCAATGGGTGGTAATACGATGGTCCGAGTTGTTAGGGTTCACTGTAGCGCAAGGGGTGGTAATACGGTAACTCTTGGGATGTTATACTGTAACGCAAGGGGTGGAAATACAGTCGGTGGAGGTTTGTGATAGTCGTGTCGGGATTGTTAGGGTTGTTTGTGTCTTATGGACTAGGTGGCATATTGTGATAATAGTATGACTTAGAATGATCAAGTTGAACGTTGGTATGCTCAAGAGTTAATTGTTATACATTGATTAAGCTGTATCCTCTTGCTTTCTTTCTCTGCATCTTTCATCATGTTTGCTCATAGAATTGGTAAAGATTTTCCTACTGGGCTAGTGTAGCTCAACCTAATCTTTCTTTTCAGGTTCAAACACTGGAGAGCAACTTGCATGAATTGCGTGCTTGGAAGTGAAAAGGAATTTTTGGAGCTAACTCTAATTTAGTTACTTAATCATCTTTTGTAATTGACTCTCTTTTGGTAAAGATGAGTTTGTAACTAAATGGTTTACTTGTACAAGCCTTTAAAATCTATTTGGGGCCAGAGTGCCAAAGTTGTATATTCTTTTGACTTGGGAACTTGTTGTAAAGCTAAGTAGGTGGGAACTGTTTGGGGTATTAATTATGATATGAGAAGATCTTTTGTTGAAAAGGCCTTATTTGTAACAACTCCTATTTTCAGTGAATAAAAATCTCGTTGTTTATTCGATAATTCTTTTATTACTCTTGAGTGACTTTATAATTTCCTTTTTAATTCCTATAATCCGTCATAATTAGATTTGGGACTTGTAAATTCAATTTCATCTCGCCTATCGATACAGTCATTTTCTAAAGACAAGCGTGCTAGTATTTGTTCCTTAATTAGTAAGACAAGAGCCTAGATTATATTTCTTGACTAGAAATCCTACTTAGCAAGCCTAGTTAACTTCTAACCGATCTTTGAGAAACCCTAACTAGTAATTCATCTAGCTATTTCTCCTAAATGAACCTTTGACCTCCTTGAACCATTTGAACCCTTTGACCAAAGTCAACCTTGATCTTTATCCATTGGTCCATAAAAGTTAGGAGAATTATTACCCATTGGTTAATAACTACAAGGGGAATGAATATCCATTGGATAATAGGATTAGTACTAAGATATATTAGTTAATATCGTTGTCTAGATTTCCCATGGGATTCCCTAATTAAAGAATAGACATATATTATATATTATATTGCCCTAGGATTCCCTATGTACTTATTTCTATATTATAATGAGACATGTGTCAAATTGGAGTATTTTAATGTAGAATTTTGACTAGGAAATCTCCTAGATCACCTAGTACATGCTTAAATATAATATAGTACACTTGTACACCTGCTTCTATATAAAATAAAGTTAGTACCCATGTGTTTAATGAAATTGTTTATTTGTAAATCTTTCTCTTTTAAAATCTATTAGTTTATGTAGTACATATGTACTTATATATCTTCTTGGTCTTATATATATACATATATATAGTACAAGGAGAGAGAGAGAGAGGGGAGAAGAGAGAGAGCCGAGAGGAAGGAGAGAGAGGAGGCCGAGAGAGAGAGAGAGAGAGAGAGAGAGAGAGAGAGAGAGAGAGAGAGAGAGGAAGATATGAAGTACTCCTTGGTCATTCTTCTACCAAACTCAAATTGAATATTCTTCCTAAGTACTTGTACTTGTGTAAGAGTGAGATATGGAAAATATGGGAGAGATTGGAAGTACATGATTTCCCTTACAACCTTACAAGCAAATCTTGTAGTCAACCACCAACCATTGTCCTTTCATGCATATATATACATATACTTGTACATTGTACTAAGAGGAAAGAGAAAGTGAGAGATGGAGAGAGAGAGAGAGAGAGAGAGAGATAGGCCGGATGGAGAGGGAGAGAGAGAGTGTGATGTGTGCAAAATGTACTCACCAATCTAGTCAATCTCTCATGACCAACTTCCTACTCATTCCAAAGGACAATCAAATCTAGGGTAAAACTTGTCCTAGATTGGAAGAAAGAGCAAGAAAGATCTTTGTAGTCTTTCAAGCCTTGACATGACAACACATTGGAGCAAAAACCATTGGACAAAGAGGGAGAGAAAGAGCCGGCCAAAGAGGGAGAGGGAGAGCCAAGGTCTTGCCTATAAATAGCACCCCATGTTCTCCATTCAACTCACACCTTTCATCCTTCTAACTTCTCTCTAGAAAGCTTAGTGTTCTTGCTTGTTCTTTGCTAGTTCTTGCTTGTTCTTGAAGTTCTTCCCAAGTTCTTCAAAGAACTCATCCTAAGCCGCCACTAAACTGCCACCCGACCACCCTATCGATCCAAAAGTTTTAGTAGTGTTAGTCAAGATCTAGTTTCGAGAGAACCTTTCTCTTTCGAAGCTACCGGAAGCCATTCTTAAGAAGTTACTCTGTCCAACCACCAACGTACTTTCCGTAGTCATCTCTACCGCCAAGAAGAATGGTAGATGATCCTTACCACTTTCTCTAAATATAAAGTTTACTTTAAAGTAGAATTCTCCGTCCCCACTATTCCTAAGTATATGTAGTTTAACCCATACTTACTTTCCTTAAAGTTATTGAATGATGTCGTAGAAAAGCATGTTAGTTAGTGGACTTATTATCGCTTAAACTGAAGTATTTGTATTTTGATCTTTTAAAATGATAATAGACTTGCTATGTGCTTACTTGCATTACTTGTGGTTGTTCTAAAGCATATAGTGGTTTCCACTCCAAAGGCGTCCGTACATGTGGTGCTATGCTTTAAGAATGACTTGAACATGCTAAATGATATAGAGTTGGATGATCTTGCTAGTTTAGTTTCAAGATTACTATGATTACATGAAAAGTCCTACCGCGGAGTCTATGCATGAAAACGAGACACGAAAACCGAGAAAGTTAGAAACATGGCACCTAGGGTGTGGCTAATGAAAGGAAGTGTTTGAAATGGTAAAATATTTTTGAAACTACATAATGACTAGAAATGGGGAGTCACTATGGGAGTGTGGTGTGTTTGTGTGCCAATGGGAACCTGGCGCGGCGGAACCATTGTGAGGATACTCAGGAACCTGGCGCGGCAGAACCGAGGTTGGGTGTGTGGCTTGGTTATCCGCGGAGATGAGCCAATGCAAGTTTTGTGTGCCAAAGGGAACCCGGTGCGGCGGAACCATTGTAAGGATACTCGGGAACCCGGCGCGGCGGAACCGAGGTTGGGTGTGTTAAAATGATTTTGGAAGTGTTAATGAAGTGGAAAATGGTGACACGGTCTACGAAAGGTTGTGTAGGAGAAAAACAGAAAGGCATGACACCAACGTTAGAAAGATAGCGAATGTGGATGTGTAATTACTAACTATGTTGCTGAATGAGCATGTGTAATTGTCTATGTGCCTTTTTGTTATAAGTTAAGGGTTAGTGGGTATGGTTTATTCTATTGAGCTTGTGTAGCTCACGGTGTTACCTTTTGGTGACCCTGACATATTATGCTGGGGGCGACACTGGTATAATGTGTCAGAGCTAATAGACGAACAGGGTGAACAGAACTCTTTGGAGGCTTTTGGAGCCGAGGAGCTTGCTAGGATGGAGGAAGAGGCGGAGCAGTCGATAACCTTAGATTTTGCCCTCCTTTGTGAAATAAAAGTATTCTAGTAGGAAACATGTTGTAATAATGAGCCTGACTCTTCATCTTTTATTTCAATAAAATGTTTATTTAACGTACCCGAAAATGGGGGCGTTACATTATTTATTTATGTTGAAAATCAAGGGCGTGACAGAGTGTATCTTGTTTCATAGTCCATCATCTTTTTGCTGAGGTAGTATATGGCGCACTCTACTTTGGCGTCGTTTTCTTGTGCTAGCATACATCCCATGGACATGTCTGTTACCGAGAGATACAGAATCAGTGGTTTTCCAGGGATGGGTGGCGATAACACAGGCGGGTTCTGAAGGTACTCCTTGACTTCCTCGAATGCTCGTTGACTGTCTTGACTCCACTCAAAATCTATATCCTTCTTCAAAAGCTTGAAGAGATGTTTACAAGTGGTTGTGAGTTTGGAAATGAACCTGTTAATGAACTGCACCTTTCCCAGAAAGCTCCTCACTTCTTTCTCTATCTTTGGCGGTGGTATCTTCATGATAGCTTGTATCTTGGAAGGGTCTACTTCGATTCCTCTCTGAGAGATAAGGAATCCTAGCATTTTTCCAGCGGTTACTCCGAAAGTGCTTTTTTCAGGATTAAGACGTAACTTGTATTGCCTAATCCTCTCAAAGAACTTTCGGAGTGCTTCATAGTGTCCTTCCCTTTCCTTTGATTTAACTATCATATCGTCAACGTATACCTCTACTTCTTTGTGCATCATGTCATGCAGCAGTGTTGTTGCCATCCTTTGGTAAGTGGCTCCAGCGTTCTTTAACCCGAATGACATCACTCGGTAGCAGTAGGTTCCCCATGGTGTGGTGAAGGTGGTCTTCTCTCTATCCTCAGGAGACATCAGAATTTGATTATACCCAGAAAACCCATCCATGAAAGATAGCAATGCATGTCCAACAGTGTTGTCCACTAGTTCGTCTATGTGAGGTAATGTAAAGTCATCCTTCGAACTGGCCTTGTTGAGATCTTGAAAATCTACACAGACCCTGATTCCCCCAGTCTTCTTTGGTACCAGAACGATGTTGGCTACCCACTGAGGATATTCGGTGACTATAAGAAAACCGGCATTGATTTGCTTAGTGACCTCTTCTTTTAACTTTAAGACCCGATCGGGGCGCATACGTCTTAGCTTTTGTTTAACATGTTTTGCATCAGGGTAGAGAGGAATTTTGTGCTAAACAATTTCGGGGTCTATTCTAGGCATGTACTCGTAAGACCAGACAAAAACATCTTTGTATTCTTTTAGCAAAAGGATTAGTTTTTAACTTTCTTGAGAAGATAGTGTCGCACCAATTTTAACCATTTTGGGCTCGTTTTCAGAGCCTATGTTTGTTGTGATTATTTCCTCAGAAAAAGTTTTGGCATGCCTCCTCTTCTCTCTCGATGAATTCTAGAATTTCTTCCTCAAAAATTGAATTATCAGAATCCACACAGTTAATCATAGGCAAAGTGAAATACTCTAAATCCTCCTTTTCATTGCTAAAATTGTCAAAAGACATTTTAGAGTCAAATTCAAAATAAATATCATGCCTTGGCGTCTTAACTGGGTTTTCCTTACTCGACTCAGTAGTTTGAAAAGATGAAAAACTAGACTCAGATTGAGTTAACTCAGAGTCGGAATCAGAATCGGAACTAAGATCGGAGTCAGCATTTTTTATTTTGTATTTTAGAGTATGTTCCACAGTCCAGTTCGGGTAAGCCCCTTCTACAGCATCCACAATCAGCTCAGAGCAATCTTTTTCCTCGCCAAGGTTGATCATCAGCACTTCACTGTCTTTTTGATTCGCACTTTCATCATTGTCCCCTTGCAAGTCTTGGAGGGCCATTTGGTTTGTCACTGCCGTTGCTTCTTCTAGTTGAGCTTCAATTTTTGCTTCATCGTTGTTGTCGACTTTTCGTGTGCCAACAAATCCCCACCAGTTGCCAATCCTATCTGTGATGGGGTGGATCACCCTTATTTCATCATTGGTAACCCCCTCATCAAAGAGTAGAGATTTAGCGACACTTCATCTAGTGGATCATTGTCAACTAACTCTTCTTCCTTTGTTCCTTCAACTTTGAGGTTGTCCACCTCATCTATTGGCCAATAGTCATCGGTGGGTGCATAAGGGTCATAAAAATAGATCGGGACCCCGCGAAGTTCTTCTTCTTCAATTATGTCTTCCACCTCTTCGTCGTTGACCATTCTTGTGAACATTGTAACAACTCCGATTTTCAGTAAATAAAAATCTTGTTGTTTATTCGATAATTCTTATATTATTCTTGAGTGACTCTATAAATTTCCTTTTAAATTCCTCTTAAGACCATGAGTCGTTCTTAGTAATCCGTCATGATTAGATTCTTCACTCCAGCCATAAGGTCATTTTCTAAAGACAAGGGTCTAGCATATTGAGAAGTCGTAGAATCATATTTCTTGACTAGAAATCCTACTTAGCAAGCCTAGTTAGCTTCTAACCGATTCATTGAGATGACCTAACTACCAATCTCAACCCTAGTTGAACCTTGTGAACCTTTCCAAACCCTAAAGGAACCCTTTTGACCAAAGTCATCTTTGACCTTTACCCATTGGACGATAAAGGCTAGGAAAATCTTTATCCATTGGACAATAGGCTTTCCACCTAAGTTATTTTATTAGATTTGACCAAGGTACACTTATATAGTATTATATAAGCCTATGTACACATATTTGGAAGATGTATATATAATATTCCAATATTATACTTTACTCTTTTACCCATCGGTCCATAGAAGTTAGGGAAAATATTGCCCATTGGTCCATAGCTTAGTCTTCCTACCTAGTACAAGATCTATTAGTTTAATAGATTCACCATGAGTCATTGTTCTTATATATATACATTATGCAAGCATAGTACTTTCCATCTTTATCCATTGGATAATAAATGTTAGGAGAATTTTGGTCCATTGGTCAATAAGGCCAAGTCAAGCCATAGTACTAGGTTTATTAGTTAATTGCTTATTAGATATGATGTGTACCTATTTGCTTAAAGTATTAGATATCACTACTACAAAATGATATAAAGATCACGGTACAAAAACTAAAAAGATCTCACTTTTTGTAAAAGCGTAATAAAATGTTATGGACTATAGTTTTAATCTCAGTTATACGAAAAAACTGAGATGGAGAGATTTTTTAATCTCAATAATCTAAAAAGTGAGATTGTAACTTGTAGAATAGATCTCATTTTAAAAAAACTGAGATTATATATGAAAGAATTTGTCTCGTTTTGAAAAAAAATTGAGATGAAAAGATTTTTTAATCTCAGTAATCTAAAAGTGAGATTGTAACTTAAAGAATAGATCTCGTTTTAAAAAAACTGAGATTGTATATGAAAGAATATATCTCATTTCAGAAAAACTGAGATAAAAAGAACCTTTAATCCCAGTCATCTAAAAACAGAGGGCTTAATTGCAAAAAGATCGATCCCCTAAACTATCACTTTTTGGCAACTTCACCCCCTTAAGTTTAAATTCAAGCAACTTCACCCCCTTAACTACCAATTTCGTGCAACTTCACCCCCTCCCCCAATTTCCGTTAAAAAAATGGACGGAGAGCAACAAAATTACGTACGTACCCCCCACCAAAAAAAAAAAACTAACGTACCCTTTTTAATACGTTCACATATATTATCCATTCTCCCTCTTCCTTCAATTTTCTGTCTCTCTCTCTCTCTCTCTCTGAAACCCACCCCCCCCACCGAAACCCACCCAACGACAGCGACGCTTGCACGACGCCGACGCCAACCTGATTCCCCCCCTCAGTGAACGACGACGACGAGCTGGTTCTTCCCCATCCATCCGTAAGTTCTCTGTTTAGTTAAGTTGTTTTAGGGCCAAATAATTGGGAAGCCTGATGTTTATTGACATGCATAAGGGCTAAAAAATTATTATTTGTTGTTTGTTGTTTTCGAATTTAATAAGCCCTAAATCTCTGAGTTGAATCTGAGATCTGGAATTCATTTGATGCGGGTGATTTCTGGTTTCTCTTCCGAATATTGTGTGTTTTTGGTTTATGTGGGTGATTTCTCGGTTTCCATCTACTTCGGAATCCTTCTATTACTTCCTGCTATTGCTTCATGTTGCCCTTGTTTCGTTGGTGACTGTGCCTGTAGCAGTTAATCATTTTAGGTGGTTGCCTGGCTGGAAAAACGTTGCTCTGGTATACTAACAATGTTTGGTGGTTCTTTACTTATTAGCACATGTAGTGGTTTGCACTACAACAAAAACGAGATATTAGGGCACTTTTAAGGAGGCACTTGTTGAAGAATGTCCCTTGAGTACTCTATTGGGGTAGAGCCTCAGTAAGTGCCGTATTTTGGTGGACCTATTGAGGCATCACTGGCTAAATGCCGCAAAAGTCGTGTCTAATAAGGCGTTTTTATAAAGAACTGAAAATTTTGGCGTGTGTAAACGGGGCAAATGTGACCACTACGACGCCGTACTTGGCATTAATTTTGGGAACTCTAACCACAGTCCAATTTTTGGATTTGGCGCTCAAACTTTTCATGTTTGGCGCTGTTTACACTTTGCAAATTTTGGGAGTTGTTTCCCCCAATTCATTCATACACCCACCAATATAGTTATCCCTCTCTCTCCCTCTCTCTAATCCAAATCCCTGATAAACCAATCGGATCCTCCAATCCGACTCTCCAGATCTCGGCTCCCAACTTTTCTCACACACTTCCTCTCTCTTCCTTATATACCTACGTTATCTGTATAAATGACTCTTTCCCTTGTTGGTTTCAGGCGTGTTGATGGACGTAGTTCACACCGGAATGGTGCCGAGGCACAAGGTGAACTTCGACCCAAAGATCGAGTACGAGATGAGCAGAACTACAAGGTTCTTCAAGAAGTATTTAACAAACTCAAGATCACCAAGGTTTTTTCGTTCTTTACCCCTTAATTTCTCACATTTGTACTTCTCAATTTATGCTTTTAGGGTTTCCTTAATTTCTCGCATTTGTTCTTCTCAATTTATGCTTCTAGGATTTAAAGCGTTGTTTGTAGAAAGAAAATGGAATTTCAATAATTTTGCCTTAATAATTGGGTTTGTTGATTAATTTCTTGTTTTTTTCGGGGGTATTCATTGACTTTGTCTCGTTGGGGGTGCAGCACAATGAAGTTAACAAGCTTGTGAAGGGAAGGCCCCTTGATAATCTCAAGTAATTTCCAATCCTATTTGTTGTTGAAGTCTGCACTCTGCAATGCTCTTGATTTTTTCCCCTCCCGTTTGGGAATTACTGTACTATTAACTTTCTTGTTTATTTGACTATAACTTTCTTGTTTGGGAAAAGGGCTTTGCACATGAACTAGTGGTAACTCTTTTAGTAGATGGTGACAATCCAAAGCTTAGATCCTAGAAAATGCTTACTGATGGCATCTGAAAAACAGTTAAAGGAATTTTAACACTTTTTTTTTTTTGCTTATAATTATACTGTGAGTTAATTGAACTAAGAGCATCTTCAGAGTCCAACCCTTTCTCTTTTAATTGAATCCTTTTGCATCGGGTACGCGTCTAAGGTGATTGTGAAAACCTCTTATCTTTTCTCCTTGTTGCATGTATCATTTAAGGTTCCCCTCTATTGTATAATTTGGGGTCAAATTTGATGGTGGATCTATTGCATTTGGATGTTTGAAATTGAAATATATAGGTGAAAGATTTCTGCTAAAGGAGGTAGCCATGGCTCAAGCATCTCATTGAAGTCAAGGACACAAAATAGATGGTCGAGGACACGAAATAGATGTGTGCCGAAACTCTTTTAAGCAATAGGTAAATTGGGCTCTTTTTGAGTTCCTTTTTTGGCTCTTTTGTGGGTAAACTAAGAAATCTATTTTTCTAAAGGTAATGGTTGTGTGTAAATGTAGGGATGGAGGAGATCGACAAGGATAGGGGATGCTATTTTTTGGAGTCAACCAGCAGGGTCTTCTGCAGCATCTTGTGGGAGTGGTAGTACCACTGGTAGTGCAACAATGCCAACCACTAGCCCCAATCAGTTATCCCAAGGAGAATCATCTACCCCAGGCAGTACGCAAAAGTCTAACACGTGAAAACCAACTGTAGTAGTATTTGTTAACCTTAATTAATGGGTACTGTGTATTGATCTTGTGTGGGTATCTTTTGTTCACAATATGTTATGTTTTCGAATGAATGAGAAGGTGTCGTTCATTATTTCTAACTGACCTTATGGCCATTTTGGACTCAATGTGTAATCTGGAAATACGTTTGTGTAATATGCAGGCTTTGAAGCTTAAAAAGAGCAGTTGTATTTTGTGCTACAATTATGGCTGTAAGTGAGCTGAGCTACTCGCGAGCTCGGCTCGGCTCGGCTCGTTAAGGCTCGGCTCGACTCGGCTCGTTTAGTAAACGAGCCGAGCTCGAGCTCGACTATTCGGCTCGTTAACTAAACGAGCCGAGTGAAACTCGGCTCGTTCAACAAAAGCTTGGCTCGTTAAGGGAGGCTCGGCTCGTTAAGGAAGGCCCGTTTAGTAAATGACTAAGCTCGGCTCGTTAAGGGCTCGGCTCGTTAAGGCTCGCGCCGAGCTCGAGCTCGAGTTTTGGGCTCGTTAAGTAAACGAGCTCGAGCTCGCCGAAACTCGGCTCGGCTCGGCTCGTTTACACCCCTTGCTACAAAATAGCAGCTTTTGTTCTCTCTCTCTCTGTGTTGATGAATATCTAGCAACTATTAACATCAAAATGAGTACATGAGTCATACTCTTGTAGTTACCTGGAGTTTTCGTTCTTGAAATGATGGCTGCAAGTATACTATTTGTAATGAGTCGTCGAAATGGAACAATTGCAGACATCCACTAAGACCAAAACTCCAAAATCTATCAACCTTCGATTGAAACGGGCATGACAAGGCCTGCAAAATTTGGCTTCAATTCAGCATTTTCTTAATAATCGGGTCTTTTTACTCCGGCTTCATTTTGCTTCATTTAACATATGTTCGTTGTTTGGAGGGGTGTTGCCAAGTCTTTTAAATGTTGTGAGGTGGTTTGGGACTGTTACGGATGTCTTACAAATGGTGGGACGTGGATCCGAGGATGCAGACCAAGAACCTAATTCTACCCAGTCGGTACTCGTAGTACCAAAAAATTGCTACCCGAAGCCACAGACCAGAAGCTGTGCAATTTTACAAATTTGGGGTCGTTACCCGTAGCCTAAAAAATGCCTTACCCGTATCCACAGATCCGAATCTGTGCAAATTTGAACAATTTGGACATGTACCCGTAGCCTTAAAAATTCTCTACCCGTAGCCGCTGGGAATTTTTTTTTTTAAAAAAAAAAAAACCCCACCCCCCCACGCTGAAACCCACTATATAAACCCCAAACCCCTTATTTGTACTTTCCTTTCTCACCCGAAACGAACCCTAAACGATCTCTTTTCGGTCTCACATCCGAAATCCTCCAAATCAAGAACTTCCAACCATTGATTGTTCGGATTCGAGTTTGGTAATCTGGGTCTTGAAGAGGAAATGGAGGAGGGTGTTGGAGAGGAAATGGAGGACGATGAAGAGGAGGAGGACAAATTAATTAGTTCCAATAGGAGGAGAGGAGGGGTAATCGGGTGGTGTACCTGGGTGGTCAGGGGAGGAGGGAGGAGGAGGACGAGGTAGTGAGTGGAGGTCGTGCTGGTGGTGTGAGAGGTGGGAGGGGGTGATGGGTAGGGTTGGAGGAGGAGTATAAATGGGTTTTAGGTTTAGGGTTTTTTGCTGTTACAGAGGGAGGTGCGGAGGAGAGGATAGGAGAGACAGAGTAGAGAGAGAGATCGTGTATCGACAGAGAGAGAGAGAAAGAGAGAAAGTTATCTGGTGTAGAGGCGTTTAAAAAGGTTGTTAAGAAGGGCATTTTTGTACATTAATTTCCTTTTCCATCCATTTTTGAAATTTTACATCCAAATTTAGAACAGAATTGGACGGAAATTGGGGGAGGGGGTGAAGTTGCACGAAATTGGTAGTTAAGGGGGTGAAGTTGCTCAAATTTAAACTTAAGGGGGTGAAGTTGCCAAAAAGTGATAGTTTAGGGGGTCTTTTTGCAATTAAGCCAAAACAGAGGTTGTAAGTTAAACGCATATGTTATATATATTAAATATTTTAATTATATATTGAAAAGTGTGTGTAGTGGAGTTGGTTAAAGCTTCTATATAAAACTCAAAAGACTTGGGTTCAAAACCCAATAGGAGAAATAGAGTTGGATTTTTTCCCTTGGGAAAAACACCACTTTTAATCTCGGTTTTTTCAAAAACTGAGATGTTAAGCTATTAAAGGTCACGGTTTTGTCATTTTAATCACAGTTTTCATGTTTTTAGTCACAGTTTTAATGAGTTTTAATCACGGTTTTTATCCTGTGGTTAAAAGATAATGACTTTTAGTTACACCTTGATAGACCACGGTTTTGAATGCGAGATTAAAAGTGGAAGATCACACCAAATGACTGAGATCTTTATCTATTTTTGTAGTAGTGTATGTATATGTCATCCTAGGATTCTAAGTCCTAGAATATAGTTTATAAGTACAACATGTGGCAATTAGACTTAGTTTATTAGGGAATTTTGACTTGAAAGACCTAGTGAGGTCATGGTGTACCCTTTCCTCCTTAGTCATCCATACATAATTAATTAATTAATTATATATTAATCAAGGGGGAGAGAGAGAGAGAGAATCCGAGAGGGAGAGGGAGAGAGAGAGGCCGAGAGAGATGGGAGAGGGAGAGAGAGAGGAGAGAGAAAAAGGGGTGATGTACAACTACCCTAGATTGTCTTCTACCAAATCCTAGTTATATATACATATAAGTACTTGTACTTATGAGGGAAGAGATATAGGAGATAAGAGAGAGATATGGAAGGACAAGATTTCCTTACACCTCAATCTCTTACTCTTTTTCTAGTCAACTACTTACCCTTGTCATATAGTTATATATATACACATTGTACCAAAGAGAGAGAGAGAGAGAAAGAGGGAGAGAGAGGCCAAGAGAGATGGAGGGAGAGAGAGAGAGAGATAGGCCGGATGGGAGAGGGAGAGAGAGGGTGTGATGTGTACAACTTGTACTCATCCAATCTAGTCAATCCCTTTGGACCAACTTCTTGCATCACCAAAGGACAACCAAAACTAGGGTTTCTTACTCTTTCCTATCCAATCCAATCTTCTAAGTACTAGATTTCTTACAATATTTTCTTAGAAACTTCATTTTTATTCTTACTCTTTCAACCTTTGTACTTATATATATCCATTGTACAAAAGAGAGAGAGAGAGAGAGAGAGAGAGAGAGAAAGAGAGAGAAAGATGGCCGAGAGATAGAGAGAGAGAAGGAGGCCGGGAGAGAGGGAGTGTGATGTGTGCAAGTGTACTCTTGAACCTAGTCATAGTCCTTTGGCCATCATCCTACCTCATCCAAGTACCATCAAATCTAGTCACTCCATTAACCATTGGACAACAAATGTTAGGGGAAAAATTGTCTCTTGGATAATAGACCAACCTTTGGTTATAAATAGCACCCATTCCTTCCCATTTCAACTCACACCTTCATTACTTCAACTTCTCTCTCTAGAAAGCTTAGTGTTCTTGTTGTTCTTGCTTGTTCTTGAAGTTCTTCCCAAGTTCTTCAAGAAACTCATCCAAGACCGCCACTCCACCACCCTATCGATCCAAAAGTTTTAGTAGTGTTAGTCAAGATCTAGTTTCGAGAGAAACCTTTCTCTTTCGAAGCTACCGGAAGCCATCCTTAAGAAGTTACTCCGTCCGACCGCCGACGTACCATCTTTCTTTCTTAGTCGTCACTACCGCCAAGAAGTACGGTAGATAGATATTACCCCATAAACTCTAACTATAGCGTATTGTATGCGTATTTTGAAATGATTGTAGACCTTTTCTATAACCTCTAAGTTCTAAGTATACGTAAAATTTCAATAAACATATGTTGCTTTGAACTTTTGAAAAGGAAGAATGAATTTTGAAAGATAATGTTCGTAGCTTAACTTTAAGTATTCGTATTTTGATCTTAGAATGATTATGAGCATGTATACATGTTTACTTGTCTCCTTGTTGCTGATAAAGCATAAGTGGTTTACCACTCCAAAGGTGTCCGTCCATGTGGCACTATGCTTTATCTTGTATGATTAAATGTTGAGCATGATGATGTGATAAAGTGAGCATGCTATTTAATATAGAGTTGGATGATTAGTTTCAAGATTACCAAGAATGAATATGATTTTGTCATAAGAAGTCTTGCCGCGGAGTCTATGCATGATGACGAGACACAAAAACCGAGAAAAGTTAGAAACATGACACCTAGGGTGTGTTTAAAGGCGTTGCCTTGGTAAAATATTTTTGAAATTACATAATGACTAAGAATGGGAGTCATTATGGGAGTACGGTGTGTTTTGTGTGCCAATGGGAACCCGGCGCAGCGGAATCATTGCGAGGATACTCGAGAACCCGGCGCGGCGGAATCGAGGTTGGGTGTGTGGCTTGGTTATCCGTGGAGAGGAGCCAATGCAAGATGTGTGCCAATGGAAACCCGGCGCGGTGGAACCATTGTGAGGATACTCGGGAACCCGGCGCGGCAGAACCGAGGTTGGGTGTGTTAAAAATGTGATTTTCGAAAAGTTGACTTGGTTTTGTAAAAGGAAATTGGTGACATGGTCTACGATAAGTCGCGTAGGAGAAACACAGAAAGGCATGACACCAACGTTAGAAAGATAGCGAATGTGGATGTGTAATTGCTAACTATGTTATTGAATGAGCATGTGTAATTGTCTTTGTGCCTTTTGTTATAAGTTAAGGGTTAGTGGGTATGGTTTACTCTATTGGGCTTTATAAGCTCACGGTGTTGCCTTTGGTGACCCTAACTTATTATATTGGTGGCGACGCCGGTATAATGGGTCAGTGTAAGCTACCTGCCCGAAAAATATGTTTTGATTTGAAAGAATTGAGGAGTCGCCACCCGTATTTATGGTCTATCACCCGAGAAACCGTTTTGATTGAAAATGATTGATTGAATTTGAAAACCAGAGATCATTTGAGGGTTCGGAAGCCACGTTACGAGGGGGGAAGGGTTTTACGGCACCCCCCTCGCCCGATTCGAAATCGGTCTCTACTAAACGTTTGTGGGATTTTTCAAAAAGGATTTTGTTTCATCAAACCAACTAGCAAGTATCCACAGTTATAACAGATAAGAAGTGCTTGCATGTGCATGTGTACAGGGAGTGGCAAAATGGTGAAAGAATGCCAAAATAACATGAAATGAGGCCCTATCTACTAACTTCACTCTCGAGCGCTCGGGAGTGGTCCCGAGCGCTTGGGAGTGTTGATGCCCAATCCTGCAAAATTTGTTAGTCGGAAATAATGCTAACGACTGTAAACTAAGGTGATTCTAAGCGTGTTGCAGGCTCAGCAGAGGACTTAGCAGGCTAACATTGAACATTAGTCTTGAGCATGTGTAATTGTCTTTGTGCCTTTTGTTATAAGTTAAGGGTTAGTGGGTATGGTTTACTCTATTGGGCTTTATAAGCTCACAGTGTTGCCTTTGGTGACCCTGACTTATTATATTGGTGGCGACGCCGTTATAATGGGTCAGTGTGGGCTACCTGCCCGAAAAATATGTTTTGATTTGAAAGAATTGAGGAGTCGCCACCCGGATTTATGGTCTATCACCCGAGAAACCGTTTTGATTGAAAATGATTGATTGAATTTGAAAACCAGAGATCATTTGAGGGTTCGGAAGCCACGTTATGTAGAGACTCGCAAATTGGTCTTAATTTCGAAAATCGTTTATTCCGTTAAGTAATTGTATTGCTGGTAAAATCGCTCGTATGTTGTGGGAGTGTACGGAGATACGTATCCAGGTGTGTATCGGACTTTCGGAAAATAGTATAATGTTAGTTTTGAGGTTATATTGATGTTTGGTAGTGTTGGTACCAAGTCGGGTTTGTTTCGGGGTCCGTGGAATAAAATTCCTTTTTCGGCCCTGCATGAACCGGTACAGCTTTTCCCCGTACCGGTACATGGTGTCCAGAAGTTATGTCTTCTGACAGTTTGAAGGTTCATGAACCGGTACAGCTTTTACCCGTACCGGTACATGGTCTGTTTTCTGCACTTTTTCAGCACGCTTTTTGGACCTCTATAAAAACCCCTTTATGTCATTTCTCACACCCTTGGGCCACGAAATTAGATCTCAAAACTCTCTCTCAACTCCCCCTCAACTTCTCTCTTCGATCTCAACACCTTAGAGCGTGATTCCGGACGAAGTCCAAGAATTAAAGTTGCTATACGGAGCACGGGCTTTCCGAATATCCAAGAAAAATCATGATCGGACCGCGTGGGAGCTCGGTTGACTTGGTCAAAGGTTCGGGTTTTGCTCAAAACCCATGAGGTAGGGATTTCTTACTCTTGTTATGCGTTTGTGTGATGTTTATGTACCTAGATCGTGCCTTGTTTCGTCGTTTGAGATTGTTTCTTCCATTCCCGAATTTCTGCAGAACAGGTCCCTGTTTATGGGGCATTTTCGTCATCCTAAACTTAGAAATAAATTTTGGTTCCTTCATATGAAGTAGAGTAGACTTAGAACCCGTTCTAATGCCGCTTGAATCACCCAAAACCGTTGAAAATTGAATAAATGGTGGATTTTAGAAATCAGATCTCGGATCTGTCTCGTTTTCTAGGCTTCAGCCAACTTCGGACGACCATAACTTTTTCGTTTGGCGTCCGTTTTATGCAAATTTTGTGTCAATTCGAAGGTCTTGAAGTTAGCTTTCGTTTGCCGCCAAAATCACCTTATAACTCTTAGTACACTGAAAGTTTTGGCCATTCGAGTAGAGGTGTGTCAGTCTACCAATGTCTGTCGGCTATTCTAAGTTGTTTTCGTTCCATGCTATGACTCCCTACATGATTAGATTATGTTTAAGTCACTCTTGAGTATGTATGCTTGTGACCTATTGGCTCGTTGTTCGATCGTGTCTTTTAGCACTCGTTTAAGTACAACATTAGGGTCGTTGGTTGGAGAACATACCACGGGGTTGATAGGAGTACCAAGGATAACAAGGGGTAAAGCGGTGATGTATCGTGGAGTCATGTGGGTCCGGTACGTGGCATAGGGCGTCGTGACAGACCTAGAGGGATAACGTGAACTTAAGCTATGTGTCTATGTACTATGGAGTATGTTTTATTAGCTTGAAATCATTTGAATGTTAATAATTGATAGCATGTGAGAATTGGGAGACGTTGTCTTATGAATATGGATTGGTATTGCACGTGTGCATGTGAGTTGTGAATTTTGAATTGAGGGTCCTGCAACGCAAGGTGTGGTAATGCGGAGACTCTAGAGGGCCCGCAACACAAGGGGTGGAAGTGCGGAAACCCAGGTGCAGAGAATTCAATGTGAAGCGAGGGGAGGTAGCACAGTTGAATGTCTCTCCTGATGAAAGAAGTTATGATTGATTATGGAAGTTCATGTTGTTGTTTGGGCTGTGGTATGCCTGAGATTGTAACTGTTGAAAAGGGAATAAACGATTGATTTCTTCTAAGTTTTGAAAAGGAATGAATTTGGTTTTGGAAAAGGATTTTTATGAAAATCCTCCGGCTATTATTGAGCGAATCAACGGTTTCCGGTATTTGGGCACAAATCAACGGACTCCGGCTATTCAAGCTCGAATCAACGGAGCTTGACCCGTGAAGGTCGAGAGTTTTCTCGAAATTGTTTTGGTAATAAAAAAAAAGGGAATGTTTTTCCCTCATAAAAAGGGGCTCAATATCGAATGGTAAGACATGAGGAAGTTGGTTGCGAAGTTCATTGAGGAGTCTTTATATGGCTTGAGAAATTGTCGTATGTTATTTAGATTGATGTGGGTTTATTGTTGTTTCTAGTTTGATGTACAAGTGGTTAGGGACTTCTTTAAGACGTGAAAGTTCCGTTGTCATAGTTTGTCGGTCATTGTGGTCCCCTTTGTATCCCTTATCCGTTTATTGAAACTCACTCATTCTAGTTGCATACCTCAGCACATTTTCATATAACATGAGTATAGAATTTTCTACTGGGCTAGTGTAGCTCAGCAAAATCCTTCTTTTCAGGTTCAAAAGCTGGGCGGTTGCTTCCATTGCATCGGGTGCTCAAATTGAATGACCTTTTTGGAAGCCAACTTCGTTTGTTAGTTAATCATCATTGTGACGAATTTTCTTGACCAAACCGTTTGTAATTCAATAACTTGTTCGTATTTGTACTTAAGTTTAATTTTGGGGCCGGAGTGCCAAATTGTATTTGTTTTAATCTTGGGGACTTGTTTGTAAATTAATCAGGCAGAAGACTCTTTTGGGTATTATCTATTGTATGCGAGAGACTTTTATTTAAAATAGATTATTGTTTATGTTAAAAATCGAGGGCGTGACACGTTACGAGGGGGGAAGGGTTTTACGGCACCCCCCTCGCCCAATTCAAAATCGGTCTCTACTAAACATTTATGGGATTTTTCAAAAAGGATTTTGTTTCATCAAACCAACTAGCAAGTATCCACAGTTATAACAGATAAGAAGTGCTTGCATGTGCATGTGTACAGGGAGTGGCAAAATGGTGAAAGAATGCCAAAATAACATGAAATGAGGCCCTGTCTACTAACTTCACTCTCGAGCGCTCGGGAGTGGTCCCGAGGGCTTGGGAGTGTTGGTGCCCAATCCTGCAAAATTTGTTAGTGCAAACCGGAAATAATGCTAACGACTGTAAACTGAGGTGATTCTAAGCGTGTTGCAGGCTCAGCAGAGGACTTAGCAGGCTAACATTGAACATTAGTCTTCCAAGTCATGCTTCCTTGCCTTTATAAGGGCAGATCCATGATCTAGAAGGACAAATAGGCACATGCATGGACATGCAAAGATAGGGAAATGGCAAGACTGGAGAAAAGGTGAAGGTAATTGCATGCAAATACTCCCGAGCGCTTTGGAGTGTTCCCAAGCGCTCGGGAGTAACCTGCACTCCAAACCAACTTTGACCAACAAACAGGCCTGTTATGACATGTTGACATACCAGATCTATCTTTTAAAGATGAAGTTTTCCTTTTCTTTAACATTTAAGAAACCCACTTGTGCATGAACTTTGAATGAAAATGGTTTATGTTTTGGGACTATAGATTGTAGACATCAACATGTTTCAACAGGACTATTTTATTTGAAATCACACTCCACCCCTCATGCATGTCTGCCAAAGTGCCAAAAGAGAGGAAAATGGGACTAGAGGCACTCTCGAGCGCTCTAGAGTACTCTCGAGCGCTCGGGAGTGCTTCCAGTGAGTTGGTGCAGAAAATGTTTTTATGCCTCTTTGCTCTTGTTTTTCACTAAGGTCTCCCAACCATGCACCCAATATTGAAGACTGGGATAGGCTGAGAGACCCCCCTCAGAAGGGAAAAACAGCCCCTTTGTTTGAGATTAAAAGTAGAAATTTCTACCTTTGGTTGGAACTTTGCTCTTTGAATGGCTTTGAAATGTGGATGAAGAGGGAAGAATACAAGAAATCAGAAGCTAGGAGTGTTCTGGATTTCCTGCATTTTCTCTTGGTGTTTTTTGAAAACCTCTTGAAGTTTGAAGTTGAACCTCAAGTTTGTTTGAAAGCCTTTGCTTTGAGCAAGAGAGAGGAGAGTGGTTTTTAGAGAGAGAAATTCCTCCTCTTCAGCTGAAAAAACCAGGTATATATATAGGCCAAGATAACCTATGGTTTTGAAATGAAATAGATTTGAATAAAACATTTTTTTTAAGGAGGGAAATCTTCTGGCCTGATCTTTTCTGACTGAGGTTGAGTGTTGACTCAGACCTCAGCCGGCTCAAGGTGGTTGTCATGATGGATCGCATGGGTAGTGGGAAGCCTTGCCATCCATTGGGCAGCACAAAAGACTCGAGCGCTCGAGAGTGAGCCAGGCCAGTGGTTTTGAAAAACAGTTTTGAGCGCTTGGGACTGCTTCCAAGCTCTTGGGAATGATTTTAACCATTTATTTTCCTTTTTCAAATCCTACAAGGGGCAAAGTTTCGATTGGTATGAGGCTTGTTTTAATCCGAATTCACCATTGGGGAGCCTCAGGGCCACAAATTAAGGATAATTAATAAGTCCAAATTGGGGTGTCTATAGTTGCCCCTCTTTGGGCGACGCTCGGCATCATGTCTGGATACGAGTGACGACCAAAGATTGAGACAGCCCAATTCGAGCCCTACTAAATCCTTAATTCAAAATCAAATGCAAGTAAAGATGTACAAGCATTCAAAACATGAGGTCGTGCTCTTTCGAGCTGCCTACGTACCCCGTTTGCAGGGATCAGACCAGCGTAGTTCTTTGGGGCAAATGCAAACATGCAGACATGCAAGCAAATGATCGACAATGTAGATTGATTTGAGGAGCGCCCACCGATTGCTCAGTCTCAGTGGGTGGCAAAATTAAACAGGCGAATAGGTTGTAAATACACCACGAGGGGTGTCATCCAACGGGACAAGTTAGTTTGTCTCGAAGGAACTAAAACCAAATCTATGGCGGGAGATGATTGAAAGGTGTCACAGAGGACAATGCCAAATCTATGGCGGGATTTGATTGAAAGGTGTCCCTCAGGACAATGCCAAATCTATGGCACCGGATGATTGAAGGGTGTCCCTCAGGACAATGCCAAATCTATGGCACCGGATGATTGAAGGGTGTCCCTCAGGACAATGCCAAATCTATGGCAGGATTTGATCAAGCAGTCGTGTTGACAAATATGATAGATGAAGGTGACCATAAGAGGTCGAGACTAGAAAGTGAGACCGGTGTTTCGACGTTTGACAACAACGATGATATTTTTTATTTTTTTTATTTTTTTGAAAAACAAAGGACATGTCTGAGTATCCTTTCTGCTTTATAGTTTTTGGCCAGCGGGCTGGTATCTTCAGGACCTTGGGATTTGGGCTGTAGCTTGGGGTGTGGATTTGGGCATGAGCTTGACTTGGGCTGGAGTTTTTGACTTTGATTTTGATCAGGGCTTGAGTTTTGAGCATTCATGCCTCAGTCTTGAGGTTGGCTATATGCTTGCTATGATTGATGTCATTGGGCTCATGTGCCCCAGTGAGTGACAAGTCTCAGTTCTGATTCTTTTCCTTGATTCTACTGATAGTTTCGGCAACCAGTTTTATCATGAGTGCAAAAGCGCGGGTTCTTCCATGTATTGGAGTTTCTCTCACGAGTTGGGGTCTCAATGACCTTGTGTGAATTTGGACAAGGCCCAGATGACTCAAAAGACAAGAAACACCCTTTATCAGATGGCTGACTCTCAATGATGACCTTGACTTGACAAGGAGTTTGATTTGACTGGACGAGGAGCTTGATTACTTGAGGATTTGACGTTTGAAATTGTCATGATAAAATCAAGTTTCGATGATTTTCCCATTCGGGGTTTTGAAATTGTTTTTGCCCCATCAAGTGACGCTCGTTCAGGATTTTCTTTGATCTTGTTTTGTCAAAACACGAGGATTTTTACCACGAACTGTGCCCCAGATTGCTGATGAGAACCCATGGATTTTGCAAATGCCCCAGCTTGGATTTTGCAGGATTCACAAAATGCCTTGCCCCTCCTTCTTGTTTTCTCCTATTGTCTAGGATTTTTGTTATCAAGTTGTGTTTTCCAATCTGAAAGGACTTTATTCGGGTTGTAACGTGGACAAGGTTTGGCTTAGCAAAGAAAGGATAATAGGCTCAAAAATTTTCATTTTCTTTGGGTTTCGAGAGCTAGCAGCCATCTTGAATATTTTTGTGCCCTTTTTGCTTTTGATGGGCGCCTTCTTTCGCTTGATTTGCTTCACACTTTGTTGTGCCGATGTGTTTGGCACTCTCGTTCTTTTGAATTTTGAGATTTCTCTTATTTTTCTTCGATGTTTTGCATCTCACCGTGCCTATGTATTTGGCACTCTCACACTTTGAATTCTAATGCGCCGATGGTAACCATGTATTGAGCACTTTGGTCTTCCTCATTTCACCCCAGTGTGGGGGATAGCTGCCTAGCTGGGTCCTTTCAAAGAAATTGATTTAGGCTCAAGGGGGGTTATCAATGGATATATATCTCCAAGCGTTTGATAAAAGAAAAGAATGCCTTTCTTCATTTTGAATTGCACAACTTGATAACTGAATCCTAGATGCAAGTTAAGAGATTTGTGTGCTCTAACTTTTGACTAG
Source organism: Rhododendron griersonianum (assembly GCA_018127125.1). Taxonomy (NCBI): domain Eukaryota; kingdom Viridiplantae; phylum Streptophyta; class Magnoliopsida; order Ericales; family Ericaceae; genus Rhododendron; species Rhododendron griersonianum. The sequence continues at coordinate 5,550,193 of CM030798.1, read as the reverse complement.
ATCACATTTTGAGGTTTTGATCTAACGAGATTTTTCTCGAGCCAAGGTGTTGCTTCTCGACGGTGTCAGGGAATGGTCCCATGAAATTCTTCTTCTTCAGAGGGCAAAGTATCTCGTGTTTTGATTTCTCAATTGATGGTGAAAAACAATTCCAAGTTAAGGGATTATCACAAAACGCGAGTTTATTATCACAATTTCGACACAAGAGGCTTGACATTGATTTCGAAAGACGGGACGGACCGACGAAGGATTGACTCGAAAGATCGTGACCGAATTTTGGGCTTGACTCAAATGAACATGACCGGGCCTTAGGATGAGGCTGCCTACGTATCCTTCTTGCAAAGGAATCAGGTCATAACGTAGTTCGGGCCCACGAAACTGACTCTCCTTTTGGTTGTTTTGTTCTTCGACCACAAACTTGAATTTGAAAATATACAAACACGAAAGCATGAAAGACTCGAGGTACAAACTGACTCGAAATTGACTTTAAAAAGACTCGACTTGAAACTTAAAAACTTTTCAGACTCGTGAGAAGTTCCGTTCATGGATTGGCTGCACTGCATTCACCATTCTTCTCCAGATCCGAGGTCTGGCATTGGGATGGTTCCGGTCCTTTCTCACTATCTCGGGCATCATTCGGGTTTTGATCCACCCCCGGATTCTGTGTCGACTTAGAGCTTATTATTGAGGCATCGAGCTTAGTAGGGGTTGAAACAATGGATTCTAGTGGCCAATTGTCGATAATGCACTGGTGGGGATGGATTTTTTATGCCATTGAAGATCCCGTCGATGGTTTGGTTGCTCAGAAGTTGTCCAAACGAGCCATGTCCCATCGATTCATTAACCGGTCCAGCCTTGAACTCCTCAAAGATCAGAGGATAGTTTTCCCCAAGCAATCGCCACCCATCAGGTGTTGACTCCCATACCAGGTCTATGTTCTCAAGCATGCAAATCTCGACTTCCTCAGGTATATTGACAGTGGGTTTTGGCTAGGTTGTGGGTATGATGTATTGGCTAGGGTCGAATGAGATTGGGTTGAGATTGATGAGGTTGACACGGGGGTTTCGCGGGTGCTTTGGTGGAGGGTTTATGGTGGTGTTTGAGTTTGAAAGTGGAGGTGAGATAGTTCCATTATCGATGAGATCTTGGATTTTGTGGCGGAGACGGAAGCAATTATTGGTGAAATGGCCGGTATATTGGTGGAAATCACAGTAGGCATTAGGGTTGTGGGACGCCGGGAGGTTTTGAGATAGGGGAGTTGGAGGGAGTGGCTCGATGAGGCCGGCTTCGAGGAGCTTCTCATAAACTGAGGACAAAGGTACGGGAAAGCGGGAGAAGATCCTTGGTGGGATTTTACAACTGGGTTGAAGTTTCATGGTAGTGCCGAGTGGGCCTCTGGTGAAAACCTTGCTTGCTTCGCAACTGCATAATACTCTTTTGCTTTTGGGGTTGATCTCATCAATGTGCACATCTTGCCTTTCAGCACAAGTTTCAGGCATGGATCCAACATTCTCATTTGAGTGAGTTCTGGCATCATGGAATTTGACCAGGTCTTTAAGCATGTCCGAGAGCTTCACTTTTGAGCATATTCTGACTGTTGGAGGGTGGTGGATTTGTGGAGTTTCTTTGATCCTGGCATCATCAGCATTTAGTCCCAGATCTGGATTCGACATGGCGGCGGTGAAAAGGTCAATCAGCCCTTGTAATAGAGTCATCTGCTTATCCATTTTCTGACTCATTTCCTCTACAGCCCTTTTCAGCTCAGCCAGCTCTGTTTGCCCTGTCATTTTGAGGTAGTCGGAGAAGGTGGTATGGCTTTGTGTAGGATGGGCGGCCCAGTGCTGACAGTAAAGTAAAAAAGTGGACTTAGAATGTGCCCCTATCGTGATTTATTGAAAAAAACGTGTATGAATACGTGTTGTCATCGTCGACTCAAGGGATCAAACTTTACGGATAGTTCCAACAGTCACGGGTAGGTCGTTGTCAGGCAGGTTTAATTCCGCACGTTGGAAATCAGAGCCAATCTCCTTATCTAAGACCATCCGAGATAGAGCAATAAGACTGTTGGAAGATGCACTTAAGGCTAAACTGAACTAGAGGGAGCCATTCGGGCACGGCGAACACTGGAGTTATCCCAAACTCCATGGATTTATGGTCTCCTAGACCCTGACTCAAGAAATGGCATCCTACGAAGGATTGCCTTAGTCCTCAGAGATTATTTTGAGTGTGTATCCTTTGATTAGGAATGACAAGACTTGGGAGATATCAAGACAAATTAAGTCTTTAACATTTTTCATCCGAAATTTCTGTTTTGGTTTCAAAAACCGTTTGGCGTAAATGACATGATACCGTAACCGGGGTGGCGTAGGTGGCATGGCGCCATTAGCCTAAGCGGTGTAAGTGACTTCGCACTATAACCTGGGTGGTGTGGGTATCACGACATTGTAGCCTAATTGTTTCGTTAATTTTCATTGAATCCTTGATTGAAAAAATGCATTGAAGACTTAATGAATTTTGATATCCCCAAAACCTCGTCATTCCAAGGACTAATTAATTTCAACAACGTGCCCTTTAAAAGCACGACTCTTCATCGGTCCAGGCAATCCTAAACAAGCTGCGCAAGCAAGTCTAAGAGTTCTATACGCGATACGAAAGCGAACGGACGGCATAAGATGCAAGGTGCGATGTGCAAGGGGGATAAGGTCACGGTCTCTCGAAGGTTGCCTCATTCCTCAGAATCTCTTTTAGGGTGTATCCTTTGTTTGGAACGACAAATTCTAAGAGATGTCAAAATGAACTAAGTATTCAACTAGTCCTCATTCGAAGTTTCAATTTTGAACTTGGAATAGCTTAGTATAGACGACGTGAAGCCATAACCAGAGTGGCGTCAGTGGCTTGGTGCCATTAGCCGGAGTGTTGTATGTGACGTGGCGTCACGGCGTCATTTCCTTGTTATTCCTTATTCTCCGTTGAATCTTCGATTAGGCATTAGTCAAGGACTTAGTATGTTTTGATTTCCCAAAGTCTCATTGTTCTGAGGACTTATGTAGTTTAGACAACGTACACCGGAGTGCACGACTCTTCATCGGGCCACCGCAACCTTATATAGACCGCACGAGCGAGTCTTAAGAGCACAGGACTTGAGATTGAACAGACAGCATGGTGGCATGACATGGATGAGATGCATGGTGAGATGCAGAAAGCAGTAACATGTAGGCAGGATATAGCACATAGTCCTACCTTGCGGGTCCTTGTCCTAGTTTGGAAGGTTCTATTGCTTTCTACACATGTATAGAGGCCGGGTTTTGGTTTAGAGAGGGTTCCCCGGACTAGAGTCAAGGTATGCCTCCCATTGCTGAGCGTACACCCAACAACGATACAAACGGCAGGGATGACTCATCATAGTCGAGGGTTGCCGAGCATTCTGGGATCCCCTATCATCGGCAAGCCGAGTAGGATTGCCAGAACACAATAGCGAGGTTGAACAAGATATATGTACAAAAGATAGAAAATGAAACAAAATATTTTGAAAATCCCACAAACATTTTTCAAGCTTGGCTCACCAATTTAATCAATTCTTAAGGAAAGTAAGTCGTCTTGACAACATACCCACTTTTTCTCAAGTATCAATTAAACATCCCCAGCAGAGTCGCCACTGTGGGCTACCTGCCCGGAAAATATGTTTTGATTTGAAAAAATTGAAGAGTCGCCACCCGGATTTATGGTCTATCACCCGAGAAACCGTTTTGATTGAAAATGATTGATTGAATTTGAAAACCAGAGATCATTTGAGGGTTCGGAAGCCACATTACGAGGGGGGAAGGGTTTTATGGCACCCCCCCTCGCCCGATTCGAAATCGGTCTCTACTAAACGTTTGTGGGATTTTTCAAAAAGGATTTTGTTTCATCAAACCAACTAGCAAGTATCCACAGTTATAACAGATAAGAAGTGCTTGCATGTGCATGTGTACAGGGAGTGGCAAAATGGTGAAAGAATGCCAAAATAACATGAAATGAGGCCATGTCTACTAACTTCACTCTCGAGCGCTCGGGAGTGGTCCCGAGCGCTTGGGAGTGTTGGTGCCCAATCCTGCAAAATTTGTGAGTGCAAACCGGAAATAATGCTAACGACTGTAAACTGAGGTGATTCTAAGCGTGTTGCAGGCTCAGCAGAGGACTTAGCAGGCTAACATTGAACATTAGTCTTCCAAGTCATGCTTCCTTGCCTTTATAAGGGCAAATCCATGATCTAGAAGGACAAACAGGCACATGCATGGACATGCAAAGACAGGGAAATGGCAAGACTGGAGAAAGGGTGAAGGTAATTGCATGCAAATACTCCCGAGCGCTTTGGAGTGTTCCCAAGCGCTCGGGAGTAACCTACACTCCAAACCAACTTTGACCAACAAACAGGCCTGTTATGACATGTTGACATACTAGATCTATCTTTAAAAGATGAAGTTTTCCTTTTCTTTAACATTTAAGAAACCCACTTGGGCATGAACTTTGAATTAAAATGGTTTATGTTTTGGGACTATAGATTGTAGACATCAACATGTTTCAACATGACTATTTTATTTGAAATCACACTCCACCCCTCATGCATGTCTGCCAAAGTGCCAAAAGAGAGGAAAATGGGACTGGAGGCACTCTCGAGCGCTCTAGAGTACTCCCGAGCGCTCGGGAGTGCTTCCAGTGAGTTGGTGTAGAAAATGTTTTTATGCCTCTTTGCTCTTGTTTTTCACTAAGGTCTCCCAACCATGCACCCAATATTGAAGACTGGGACTGGCTGAGAGACCCCCCTCAGAAGGGAAAAATAGCCCCTTTGTTTGAGATTAAAAGTAGAAATTTCTACCTTTGGTTGGAACTTTGCTCTTTGAATGGCTTTGAAATGTGGATGAAGAGGGAAGAATACAAGAAATCAGAAGCTAGGAGTGTTCTGGATTTCCTGCATTTTCTCTTGGTGTTTTTTGAAAACCTCTTGAAGTTTGAAGTTGAACCTCAAGTTTGTTTGAAAGCCTTTGCTTTGAGCAAGAGAGAGGAGAGTGGTTTTTAGAGAGAGAAATTCCTCCTCTTCAGCTGAAAAAACCAGGTATATATATAGGCCAAGATAACCTATGGTTTTGAAATGAAATAGATTTGAATAAAACATTTTTTTTAAGGAGGGAAATCTTCTGGCCTGATCTTTTCTGACTGAGGTTGAGTGTTGACTCAGACCTCAGCCGGCTCAAGGTGGTTGTCATGATGGATCGCATGGGTAGTGGGAAGCCTTGCCATCCATTGGGCAGCACAAAAGACTCGAGTGCTCGAGAGTGGTCTTGAGCGCTTGGGACTTCACTCTTGAGCGCTCGAGAGTGAGCCAGGCCAGTGGTTTTGAAAAACAGTTTTGAGCGCTTGGGACTGCTTCCAAGCGCTTGGGAATGATTTTAACCATTTATTTTCCTTTTTCAAATCCTACAAGGGGCAGAGTTTTGATTGGTACGAGGCTTGTTTTAATCAGAATTCATCATTGGGGAGCCTTAGGGCCACAAATTAAGGATAATTAATAAGTCCAAATTGGGGGGTCTACAGAGAGCAGTACACATTGGAGGCTTTTGGAGCCGAAGAGCTTGCTAGGATGGAGGAAGAAGTGGAGCAATAGATAACCTTAGAGTTTTCCCATCCTTTGTGTAATAAAAGTACTCTAGTAGGAACCATGTTGTAATAATGAGCTTGACTCTCCGTCTTTTAAATTCAATAAAAATGTTTAATAAACGTACCCGAAAATGGGGGCATTACAACTTGGTATCAGAGCTTTAGGTTCAAAACCTCGGCCATGGGTAGAATTGGTAGAACCATGAGATAGTTTGACCGTTGCACAAACGTGAATTGAGTTTAAGTTTACCGTCCCAAATTGGGTGGAATTCTGGCAAAACAATCTTCAGATTTAAGCAAGGTGTGGAACTGGCAATACCACCGAGCTGGGAATTCCCGAACAATTGGATGATGACTTAAATCAGGAAACGAATGTGGAATTGGATAAATCCAAGTTCTTTAATAGATTGCAAAACTCTGTCTTAAAAACGTTACTAATTGAGGTTTAAAACTTTCCTTGTAGATGAGTCACTTAGTTAACCTGTTAGCGGGAATTCACCAACTCAAGATCGCCATGGAAACCATGACAACTATACTATTGAAGAACCCCGACCTTGTCGCCGCTACACTTGCTAAAATACAAGATTTCAAGAGAGTGCAGTAAAATGCCCCAATCCCCGTAGAAGAGGATCCCTGGTTCCCTGGAATGTTCCCGATCCTATATGCCCTTCGTGGAATCTTTGGTGCCCTACCCCTGATGGAGAGCGTTGAAATTGGTGATGAGGAGGAGAGAAATGGTGATAAGGAGAATGCCAATAACACCACTCTCGAGGAAGATGAGACCCCGAAGTAAAGGAAGCCAATAGGGCGCACTTGAAATAAATCTGGAATAAATTGTAATCCTTCGGGATGTAGGACGTTGAAAATTAGGACCCCCATCCCTTGTTTAGGATTTCTCTAAGCAGTACTCTCACTAGGTTTGACAAAAATAAGCTTACCTATGTAATAGGAACTTGGGCTAATATAAGCCATCTATGATGTACTTGTTTCGTTAAAGTAATGAAAATCGTGTATTTCCTTTCTAGCTTACGATCACTACTTATGTGCATACCTGTGTGAGACTATCTTCACACTTGTAAGTCTAATATATAATTTTCTTATTGTAGATATGGATAGCCATACCTTTGCTGCCCCGACCACCGTTGCGGACCTGTTGTACTACAAGGCCTTGCTAGCAACCGAAAGCCTTACCCCTATACCCCACTTGGGTATATGTGACCCCGAGACCGGTGACCAGATGTATGAGTTCGTCGTGATGGCACCTCTTACCTACGAGGATCAACTCATGGTAGTGAAACCTCATAACGAGACACTTGTGGAGTTAGCCGAGAAGATCCGCCAGGAAGGAGAGCGTTGGCTCGAGATAAGGGAGAAAGAATGGAAGGAGCAGTTGAGAGAGTACTTTGGACTTATTCCACCTCGTCAGTAGTGTAGTAGTACTAGAATAAGATTCTGAAAGTTGTAGCTACACTTGTAGCACTCGTAGACAAAAAGAATCATGTAGGACCGTTTCAACTTGTATTAGGAAGAATCTTATGTCTCTACTTGTCTTTCGTAGTAGAACTCTATGCTTATAATGTAACCCTCTATTTATCTATGAGAAGCTGCTTTATTTAAAAGAATAATGTTGCATCCTGCTTAAATTTACTGCTTCGATCTTAGGAGGAAAACCAATTTCAAATGAGAATCACTTAGTAGGCTTAAACCTCCCATTTGCGATTTTTACTCGTAGATGGTGAACCGACGCAGCGGCCTAGGATACGAAACCGGAGAATCCTCTAACGCAAACCCTAACCTAGCCCAAGTCATACAAGCACTTGTAACCGCTTTGAATGCCAACCACCAAAACCAAAACCGCGATGACGGACCAATGACTCGAACCCGAGCGATGAACGAGTTCTGCAAACGCCGACCCCCAACTTTCAACGGCGATACCAACCCTACCGTGGCTGAAACATGGCTGAAAGAAGTCAAGGTGATCCTAGACACCTTAGAGAATACCCGCGATGGAGATCGTGTAGCCCTAGCCTCGTACCACCTGAAGGGAGAAGCCCGCTATTGGTGGGAATTGATGGAGGCAACCCATGCCATAGCCACCATGACCTTCACTGAATTTGAAACCTTGTTTCTTGACAAATACTTCCCCACACCCATTCGCCTAGCCAAGGAACAAGAATTTATGAACCTGAAGCAGGGGACAATGACCGTTACCCAGTACGCAGCCAAATTCAAGGAGCTGTCTCGTTATGCCCCAACCGCTGTAGCAACGGAGGATAAGAAGGCAAGAAGATTCGAGTGGGGGCTGACAACCGCTCGAAGGGCTGTAGTGGCACAAGCCTTTACCACCTACTCTGGTGTTGTGAAGTGTGCTCTTCGACTGGAGAGTGAGGAGGCTGATTTCAAAACCCGATGGAGGAAGGCAATAGGCAATACCGGCGGACCGATCCGAACCCAATCAACCAACAACAATCGTGGACCTTACCCTACCAAACCCTTTGCCTCGTCTCAAAACAACCAAGCTTGGAGGACTGCTACACCAGGACGTGGTGAACCGTAGAGGAGTGGCCAAAACAGAGCAACAGTTCAATGCTTCAACTGCTAGGCCATAGGCCATTAAAAGCGTGATTGCCCTCAACCCCTGAGGGAGAGAGCTGGAGGTTTTGGAGGTCAAAAGGCTCAAAACCCTGGACCAGTCGGTTCTGTGAAGCAGAATCAGGGAGGCTCACTACAGCAACAAAATGGGCAAAACCAAGGCAAGCAGCCCGTGGGAACCCAGCATGGCACTGGAGGGCGCATATTTGCACTACAGACTGATGAGCAAGAATCGGATCCCTCTGTGATCCAAGGTATGCTACTATTATATAGTACCTGCATACAAGCCTTGTTCGATTCCGGAGCATCTCATTCATTTATATCTACTGCCTGCGTTACTGCTCTAGCACTAAAAATAGAACCCCTAAAGACAAGTACGAAAGTAGCCTCACCATTGGGGGGAAGTATAGCTGTTAGTCTAGTGTGTAGAGGGTGCGAATTAGAAGTAGCCAATTTGTGCTTAACCTGCGACCTCAGAGTGATCGACATGGCAGACTTCGACGTAATCTTAGGAATGGATTGGCTATCCGCTCACCGAGCAGTCATAGACTGTCATCAGAAGACGGTGACGGCATACACCCCTGATGGGACTCGTTTCCGTTTTAAGGGGGATAGACAAGTGGCAAGTCTGACGACGAAGAGATCTAGGTGGCAGAATCAACTATTTGGATGGCTAGCTAGTCTCCAAATGGAAGAAACTGACAGGATAGAGATGGGATTACCACACATCGTTTACGAGTACGCCGATGTTTTCCCTGAAGAACTTCCTGGCTTACCACCTCAGAGAGAGATAGACTTCTCTATAGAGCTCCAGCCGGGAACAACACCAATCTCGATGGCACCATACCGTATGGCCCCTACGGAACTGAAGGAACTCAAAACCCAATTGCAGGAGCTATCGGACAAAGGATTTATTAGGCCAAGTACGTCGCCATGGGGAGCGCCTGCACTGTTCGTGAAGAAGAAGGAAGGGACACTTCGCCTGTGCATCGACTACAGGAAGCTAAATCAAGTTACGATCAAGAACCGGTATCCATTGCCTAGGATTGATGACCTATTCGATCAATTGAGAGGGGCAACATGCTTCTCAAAAATCGATCTTCAATCGGGTTATCATCAGCTTAGGATCCGGGATGAAGACATCGCCAAGACCGCTTTCCGCACTAGATATGGACACTACGAGTTTGTAGTGATGCCATTTGGACTGACGAACGCTCCGGCAGTATTCATGTGTCTCATGAACAAGATCTTTCAACCCTACTTAGACAAGTTTGTAGTGGTGTTCATTGACGACATCTTGATATACTCCACCAATAAGGAGGAACACGAGGGACACCTTCGGATAGTGCTACAAGTACTCCGAGATAACCAACTTTGTGCCAAGGCAAGTAAATGCGAGTTTTGGCTAGAAGTGGTTAAGTTCTTGGGGCACGTAGTATCCAAAGATGGAATAGCCATGGACTAAAGTAAGGTTGAAGCAGTGCTAAATTGGAAGCAGCCAACCTCCGTGTTTGAAATCAGAAGTTTCCTGAGATTGGCTGGATACTACCGAAGATTCATACCAGACCTCTCGATTCTCGCCAAACCAATGATGAGACTCACTCAGAAAGGAGTGAAGCTGGATTGGAATGAAGCCTGTGAGAAATCTTTTCAGGAGCTGAAAAGGAGGCTGACCAGTGCACTGATACTCATCATTCCCAAACGAGGCGTGGATTATACTGTTTATTGCGACGCATCGAGGGATGGTTTGGGTTGCGTGCTGATGCAGAATGGAAAGGTTGTAGCTTACGGATCACGACAACTCCGACCACATGAGAAGAATTACCCTACACATGACTTAGAATTGGCTGCAGTAGTATTCGCCCTCAAAACTTGGCGCTACTACTTGTGGGGAGAACAATTCGAGGTCTTTACCGACCACAAGAGCCTCAAGTACCTTTTCACTCAGAAGGAGTTGAACCTGAGGCAGCGCCGTTGGATGGAATACTTAGAAGATTACAAGTTTACGCTGCAATACCATCCTAGCAAGGCCAATGTGGTGGCTGACGCTCTAAGTCGGAAAGATAGAGCACAGAAAGTCAAAACCGCCATCAAGGAATGGGAAATGGTGGATACAATCAACGAATTCAACCTGAGACCTTCGTCAGAAAATGGGAACACCCGACTGTATGCTCTTGTTGCAGAACCAGCACTACACCGAGAGATCTTACTAGCTCAAACCTCTGAACAAGATTGCGAGTTCATCCGGTACCGAATCCGAGAAGGAAAGGCGCTACCAGGATGGACGATCGAGGAAGACAATAGCCTGAGATTCAAGGGAAAGGTATTCGTACCTAATGTTGGAACCCTGCGAGAAGGTGTACTCCGAGAAGCTCACCATTCAAACTTCGCAGTCCACCCTGGTGGTACAAAGATGTATCATGACTTGCGAAGGACGTACTAGTGGGAAGGAATGAAGAAGGATGTAGCTCGATTTGTATCTACCTGTTTGGTGTGTCAACAAGTCAAAGCCGAACATCAAAAACTCGGAGGAGACCTTCAACCCTTGCCGATTCCAACTTGGAAGTGGGAGCACATATCGATGGATTTCGTAACTGGACTACCTAGATCCGCCAAGAACAACATAGCAATTTGGGTGATCGTGGACCGACTCACCAAATCTGCGCACTTTCTACCCGTTAAGATGACGGAGAACGTGGAACAGTTGAGTCTGTTATACATTCGAGAGATTGTACGACTCCATGGAGTACCTATCTCGATTGTATCCGATAGAGACCCTCGGTTTGTGTCACATTTCTGGAAGGGATTACAGAAAGCCTTGGGAACAGACGTAAGGCTTAGTACAGCCTTCCATCCTCAAACAGATGGTCAAACGGAGAGGACAATACAGACATTGGAAGATATGCTGAGAGCATGCGCTTTGGACTTCTCTGGGAACTGGGAGTAACACTTACCATTAGTAGAATTTGCCTACAACAACAGTTACCAAGCAAGCATTGGGATGGCAACGTACGAAGCTTTATACGGACGACCCTGTCGATCCCCAGTTTGTTGGACAGATGCTGGAGAAACGGGATTGATTGGACCTGATATAGTCCGGGATACCACGGAGAAGGTCAAGACTATCAGGCAAAGGATCCAGACCGCACAAAGCCGACAGAAGAGTTATGCGGACAAGAGAAACCGACCGTTAACCTTTGAAATAGGAGACCATGTATTTATGAAGATTAGACCAAAGAAGGGAGTTATCAGATTTGGGAAAAAGGGAAAGTTATCCCCACGTTACATCGGACCCTTCGACATCATGGAGAAGATTGGGAAGGTTGCGTATCGTTTAGCCCTACCCCCACAGTTAGATAGAGTGCATAACGTGTTTCACGTTTCAATGCTCCGCAAATATCTCGCGCTGCCCACTCATGTTCTCAATTGGGAAGACATCGCCATAGAGGAAGACGCAACATACGAAGAGGAACCAATAGAGCTTCAAGACCGCAGTGAGAAGATAATCCGAAACAAGACAATCAAACTAGTACGAGTCCTGTGGAAGCACCGTGGAGCTGAAGAGACCACATGGGAGAGAGAAGAGACTATGAAGGCGAACTACCCTCACCTGTTTGAATCCGCGCGTACACCTAATTTCGAGGACGAAATTGTTTAAGGGGGATAGGTTGTAACAACTCCGATTTTCAGTAAATAAAAATCTCGTTGTTTATTCGATAATTCTTATATTATTCTTGAGTGACTCTATAAATTTCCTTTTAAATTCCTCTTAAGACCATGAGTCGTTCTTAGTAATCCGTCATGATTAGATTCTTCACTCCAGCCATAAGGTCATTTTCTAAAGACAAGGGTCTAGCATATTGAGAAGTCGTAGAATCGTATTTCTTGACTAGAAATCCTACTTAGCAAGCCTAGTTAGCTTCTAACCGATTCATTGAGATGACCTAACTACCAATCTCAACCCTAGTTGAACCTTGTGAACCTTTCCAAACCCTAAAAGAGCCCTTTTGACCAAAGTCATCTTTGACATTTACCCATTGGACGATAAAGGCTAGGAAAATCTTTATCCATTGGACAATAGGCTTTCCACCTAAGTTATTTTATTAGATTTGACCAAGGTACACTTATATAGTATTATATAAGCCTATGTACACATATTTGGAAGATGTATATATAATATTCCAATATTATACTTTACTCTTTTACCCATCGGTCCATAGAAGTTAGGGAAAATATCGCCCATTGGTCCATATCTTAGTCTTCCTACCTAGTACAAGATCTATCAGTTTAATAGATTCACCATGAGTCATTGTACTTATATATATACATTATGCAAGCATAGTACTTTCCATCTTTATCCATTGGATAATAAATGTTAGAAAAATTTTGGTCCATTGGTCAATAAGGCCAAGTCAAGCCATAGTACTAGGTTTTATTAGTTAATTGCTTATTAGATATGATGTGTACCTATTTGCTTAAAGTATTAGATATGTATATGTCATCCTAGGATTCTAAGTCCTAGAATATAGTTTAAAAGTACAACATGTGGCAATTAGACTTAGTTTATTAGGGAATTTTGACTTGAAAGACCTAGTGAGGTCATGGTGTACCCTTTCCTCCTTAGTCATCCATACATAATTATATATTAATCAAGGGAGAGGGAGAGAGAGGGAATCCGAGAGGGAGAGGGAGAGAGAGAGGCCGAGAGATATGGGAGAGGGAGAGAGAGAGGAGAGAGAAAGAGGGGTGATGTACAACTACCCTAGATTGTCTTCTACCAAATCCTAGTTATATATACATACTAATGAATGCCCGTGCATGAAGGCACGGTGCAACGCATTTATTCATGGTTGTGGTAATCTGGTTGTCCACACTGATTTTCTAATTTTGTGAACTATACACACATTTATTCCTTTTCCTTTTGTTGCTTTTGATTCTTTAATTTTAAGAAATGAACAAAAGAAAAAACAAATTGCTGCAAGATTTCGAAAAAGATTTAACCAAAAATAATTTCGGTTGGGAAAAATAGAAGAGTTGGTCTATTCAGAATATGTGCAAGATTTTGTAAAAGTTTAACCAAAAAATAGAAGAGTTGATCTATTCAGAATATGTGCATAGGAATTTAAAACAGAATATACTCCATATCTATACTATATAATAATTAAGGGTTTAGAAACCGAGCGAAATTTGCTGAAAAGAAAGAGAACGAAAGAGCCATACCTGCGGAGAGAGAACTGGAGAGACGGCGAGAGTCACAGAGACAGGAAAGAGAACTGGAAAGAAAACCCCACACCGTCGCAATTTGTTCCTTAGGTAAATAAAAAAGTAATCGGGAAAAAAAACCGAGCGTAATTTGCCGAAAGAAAGAGAACGAAAGAGCCATACCTGTGGAGAGAGAATTGGAGAGAGGGCAAGAGTCATAGAGACAGGAAAGAGAACTGGAAAGAAAACCCCCACATTATCGCGCTTTGTATTTTCACTGGAGAGAGGGCGAGAGTGAGGGAGACAGAAAAGAGAAGTGTAAAGAAAATGATTAGGGAGAGAGAGAGAGCGTGCGCGAGAGAGATTCATTCACCCAAATTTCGTTACCGAAAACGGAAAAGAATCAAACGGCAATGTCAAGCATTGTTTTCCATTATGTCATGGCATTATGTCATTACCCGAAATTCTTCCCTATAGGATGGCATTATGATCATCAGTCATTATATTCAGTCAAAATTAATCATCTTTATATTCCATAACTCAATATATAATGTCAACCCAAAAATTTCGTTCATTGCCAAAAAAAACTGACTATTGCATAACGTAACTCAATATAATGTCAACCCAAAAATTTCGTTCATTGCCAAAAAAACTGACCATGTTGAACATCTCAATGGCTAGATTTGATTACTAAAAGAATTCGTTGAAAGATTTTAACAAAAATCTAATTAAGCAATTGTCTTGGCCAATTAGCTTTTGCCACTAATTAAGCAATTACGTTTACTCCCCAAGTCACAAATTTGATACCAATTTTCTCTTTCCAAAAACGTGCTCTATTTTTTGTCATGAAAAAGTCAAGTATTTACAAAAATGCCATTGTAGAATCAAGGGTGGAGAATATGCGGGAGACAATTCTAGACCGTTGGTTGTCTTTTGAATTCAAACCCAGTCCTATCTTATTATATAGATAAGTACTTGTACTTATGAGGGAAGAGATATAGGAGATAAGAGAGAGATATGGAAGGACAAGATTTCCTTACACCTCAATCTCTTACTCTTTCTCAAGTCAACTACTTACCCTTGTCCTTACATAGTTATATATATACACATTGTACCAGAGAGAGAGAGAGAGAAAGAGGGAGAGAGAGGCCGAGAGAGATGGAGGGAGAGAGAGAGAGATAGGCCGGATGGGAGAGGGAGAGAGAGGGTGTGATGTGTACAACTTGTACTCATCCAATCTAGTCAATCCCTTTGGACCAACTTCTTGCATCACCAAAGGACAACCAAATCTAGGGTTTCTTACTCTTTCCTATCCAATCCAATCTTCTAAGTACTAGATTTCTTACAAGATTTTCTTACAAACTTAATTTTTATTCTTACTCTTTCAACCTTTGTACTTATATATATCCATTGTACCAAAAAGAGAGAGAGAGAGAAAGAGAGAGAGAGATGGCCGAGAGAGAGAGAGGGGCCGGGAGAGAGGGAGTGTGATGTGTGCAAGTGTACTCTTGAACCTAGTCATAGTCCTTTGGCCATCATCCTACCTCATCCAAGTACCATCAAATCTAGTCAATCCATTAACCATTGGACAACAAATGTAGGGGAAAAATTGTCTCTTGGATAATAGACCAACCTTTGGCTATAAATAGCACCCATTCTTTCCTATTTCAACTCACACCTTCATTACTTCAACTTCTCTCTCTAGAAAGCTTAGTGTTCTTGTTGTTCTTGCTTGGTCTTGAAGTTCTTCAAGAAACTCATCCAAGGCCGCCACTAAACCGCCACTCCACCACCCTATCGATCCAAAAGTTTTAGTAGTGTTAGTCAAGATCTAGTTTCAAGAGAAACCTTTCTCTTTCGAAGCTACCGGAAGCCATCCTTAAGAAGTTACTCCGTCTGACCGCCGACGTACCATCTTTCTTCCGTAGTCGTCACTACCG
This sequence comes from Rhododendron griersonianum, assembly GCA_018127125.1. Classification (NCBI taxonomy): domain Eukaryota; kingdom Viridiplantae; phylum Streptophyta; class Magnoliopsida; order Ericales; family Ericaceae; genus Rhododendron; species Rhododendron griersonianum. The sequence continues at coordinate 5,534,825 of CM030798.1, read as the reverse complement.
CCAAGAAGAACGGTAGATAGATCTTACCCCCTAAACTCTAAGTATAGCGTATTGTATGCGTATTTTGAAATGATTGTAGATCTTTTCTATAACCTTTAAATTCTAAGTATACATAAAATTTCAATAAACATATGTTGCTTTGAACTTTTGAAAAGGAAGAATGAATTTTGAAAGATAATGTTCGTAGCTTAACTTTAAGTATTCATATTTTGATCTTAGAATGATTATGAGCATGTATATGTGTTTACTTGTTGCTGATAAAGCATAAGTGGTTTACCACTCCAAAGGTGTCCGTCCATGTGGCACTATGCTTTATCTTGTATGATTAAATGTTGAGCATGATGATGTGATAAAGTGAGCATGCTATTTAATATAGAGTTGGATGATCTTGCTAGTTTAGTTTCAAGATTACCAAGAATCAATATGATTTTGTCATAAGAAGTCTTCCCGCGGAGTCTATGCATGATGACGAGACACGAAAACCGAGAAAAGTTAGAAACATGACACCTAGGGTGTGTTTAAAGGCATTGCCTTGGTAAAATATTTTTGAAACTACATAATGACTAAGAATGGGTGTCATTATGGGAGTACGGTGTGTTTTGTGTGCCAATGGGAACCTGGCGCGGCGGAACCATTGTGAGGATACTCGAGAACCCGGCGCGGTGGAATCGAGGTTGGGTGTGTGGCTTGGTTATCTGTGGAGAGGAGCCAATGCAAGATGTGTGCCAATGGGAACCCGGTGCGGCGAAACCATTGTGAGGATACTCGGGAACCCGGCGCGGCGGAACCGAGGTTGGGTGTGTTAAAAATGTGATTTTCAAAAAGTTTACTTGGTTTTGTAAAAGGAAATTGGTGACACGGTCTACGATGAGTCGCATAGGAGAAACACAGAAAGGCATGACACCAACGTTAGAAAGATAGTGAATGTGGATGTGTAATTGCTAACTATGTTGTTGAATGAGCATGTGTAATTGTCTTTGTGCCTTTTGTTATAAGTTAAGGGTTAGTGGGTGTGGTTTACTCTATTGGGCTTTATAAGCTCATGGTGTTGCCTTTGGTGACCCTGACTTATTATATTGGTGGCGACGCCGGTATAATGGGTCAGATCTCATAGACGAACAGGGAGAGCAGTACACATTGGAGGCTTTTGGAGTCGAAGAGCTTGCTAGGATGGAGGAAGAAGTGGACCAATAGATAACCTTAGAGTTTTCCCATCCTTTGTGTAATAAAAGTACTCTAGTAGGAACCATGTTGTAATAATGAGCTTGACTCTCCGTCTTTTAAATTCAATAAAAATGTTTAATTAACGTACCCGAAAATGGGGGCGTTACTAACATGATGTGGTTATCTTCAAAGATAGTTACCCCAGGCTTTGGTTGATCCATCAGGGTAATGTATTTGGAAGGATCAAAAGCTTTGACAGTGGGATTGGACGGGCCAGACAGCTTGGTGACAATTTGAAAGTGCGAATCGAACATGAACAGTGATGCAGCCATTTTTACCTGAAATTTTTTCCTTTTGTTAGATTGGTTTAGCTTACCCCTTTCTTCTTGATTTCAAAAGCCCCTAAGGTTTATCATGCAAAAGAGAACTTTACCATACATATGTACAATCGGTGTGAGGAAGATCTTTTTACAAACAAATGCAAGTAGGTTCCTAGCCTGCATGTTCCTGTCTTATTTTGAAAAGTTCTATGGCTCCTCTAATCACATGTATGGCTTGGGTGGTCTCAAGGGTGCTCCGTTGTCAAAGGGTGCCAGTCTTCTCACCAGCCCATCATAGGCGGCGATCGGGTGAACCCCTTTTTGATATACCACTAGGTACAAGTGACTGTGGAGTTTGTTGGAACCCCTAACATAGCCCATGACATGCCGAGATATTAGGTGGATTCAATGAGGATGCCCACTCAATGCACATGATAAAAGAATTAGATAAAGCAAGTACTAATCCTATGTCGAACTTTCTGGTTATGGCTCTCAGTTCCCCAGCAGAGTCGCCAAAAACTGTGGACACCTCCCAAACGGGGCATCGCCATACAGATTGATCATATTTGTTTGCTTTCCACTTCTTAAACCAGGATCATGGATATTCCCATGGTTAGGAACATCACCACACGATAGCGGTTATCATCAGAACAGAGTCGCCACCTAGTTTATAAAACTAGGAAAAACAAGTAGAGATTTTGGGTACGGGAGCCAAAGTACAATAAGGGGAAGGTGTTAGGCACCCCTCTTTGCCCAGTCATGAGACTGGCCCATATTCGTTCGGCACATGATTGATATTTGCTTTATTTAATTCTAAACACGTAATCTATTTTTAGCCTTTAACAATTGATATGGTGAGCCAATACAGTAAGTAAATCTTGCATCAGAAAATAACTAGAACATGTAGACTGTCCCAGGAAATAGATCCCTCGGCCGGTGAATGGATGTCATGGCCAAGAAATCCCATTGGATCGATGTATCGGCCGAAGGATTGATCCCCCAACTAATGTTCTTCCTCACACCAGACTAAATGATTAACAGAAAATCAAAACGCAACGATTAATGTACAAAAGCATAAAAGAACCAAACCATAGGCCCCTGGGTCTCACCACCTTGATCCCTCAGTTGCTTGATTGCTTTGGATTGAGGGTGATTGACTGATTCGCTTCTCAAAAACCCTAGGGTTAGGGTTTGTACTTTAGGGGTTTGATCGTCGGATTGCGGCTGCCTTCGGGTGGTTTGGGCTTTTGTAGAGGGAGTATGAGACAATATTTTTGCAGGGATTCGTGGCTTGAAAGGGTGGATTGTGTATATAATTTTGGAACCAAAGGCCCCTTTATATAGGCATAGGGTGACTCATTCCAACCAATCATAATGCACGGTTTGAATGGGAAGTATATAACTAAAAGATCTCTTTTCATAATCTCCTTCTGTGGCCCAAACGAATCGGAATTTGACTGCTAGGGTTTTGAGCACGGATCAAACGATTGAAAGAACATTCCAGAATCTGGAAAAAGGACGATCTGGTGGTCGAAGGAACGATTTGGCGGCCGAGGAATAGATATGGCAGCCGAAAAATGGATCTGGCTACCGAGGAATCAATCTCTCAGGGAGATTTTCAAACATCATGTTTCACGGGTGAAAGAATGAAGTTGAGGCCGTGAGATAGATGTTGCAGCCGACAGATGGATTCCCCTAGGATTCTGTATTTCTGTCTGAAAGGCAATTTGGCTCTGGATTGGGTCCTCTAAGTGGCTAAAAGTACTCACCAAAAGTCCATGGGTTTACGAGAAGTCAATCAGCAATCACATGTATCCATTCATCAATGGGATGGTCCCCAAGGTGGGACTTGAAATAATCGTTAGGCCAAATTGGGGTGTCTACATACACTTCAGCACCTGCCTACACCATATACTTTACTTGCTACGTGTTTTATAGGTTAAGAATATAAGCATTTTCCAAAAATTCTGCAAATATTTAGTAGAGACCGATCCCCGTATCAGGCAAGATGGGTGTCGAAAAAAGCCTTCCCTTTTCATAACTTGACTCTCGAGCTCAAAATCTCTGGTTTACTTTCAAACTCAAATATCACTTTCAAGTTCAAGGTTTCTCGGGTGGCAAACCATCTTATAAAATCCCGGGTGGCAACTCTCTTCTATTTTTCAAAAATCAAAACCCTTCTAAAAATGGTCGGCAGAGTCCAAAAGGCCCCCGGGCTCTGGTGAGCACACACTTATTGAATAAAATGACGGGATATGGACAAAACTCATTCAACACTATACTCAACACCTAGAACGTTCATTCTTAAAGATGCATACAAGTTGAGAAGTACAAAACACTTAAGATTATATCTAACTCTTGCAAATTAAGAACTTAGTGAGCATGTGTCAAGTAATGAAAAGAGTTTTAAAACCTATGTAAAAAGGAATGATTGCAAATAAAAACTTTATTTATTTTTGAATTTTTTCACAAAAACAAACAAATGGCATATAGCTATCACTCCCCCCAAATTAAAATGATGTTATGCCCTCATAGCATGAAGAACAAAAGTAAAGAGAGGGAAAAACTATTTATTGTAGCTCCGAGGGGAATGTCAACCCCTAAATACCTCAACCAAGTTTGAGGCTTTGATGTCACCGTCTCGTTCCGGCCCAATTTGAAGCTTCCAAGGCTCACTCCTTCGGTTCTCCCATTCGGAACCACTAGCTAGTCACACAGGGTCATGGCCAAAGCTTTATTTGACTAACGACCGCAACACTTAGCCGCACCCATGCTTAGGGCTCTTGAATGCCTCACTCACCCGACTTTAGACCCAATCCACCAAAGCTGGTGTGGTAGCATGTTCACCCCAAAAGCTTAAGAAACATGACCTTCCACGAGACAATTGACATTAGAACCGCAAGCTCGTGTTATCCGGCTTAAAACCAAATGAAGCATAAAAGAAATAACATAAAAGGAACATATAAAAGACACCACCCGATAATCACGCAATCACACGAGTCATACTTTTCTTCCCATTCCTTACCGGCGAGGTAAGAAATCGGTGGCTATACTAGACCGTTGAGAGTTGTTACATTAGTGCCCGAAGTAAAATCTACCGCCTGACCTCACCAAACAATTAAGTCCAGCATCCCCTATGATCGAAACAAAGCAAGACAAGATAGAGCCTAGCACTAAAGCACAAGAATATCTAACCTCACCCAAAGACCTAAACTGCTCCCGATAGGGGCCTATCTGAAAAGTATGGATCATTAACGACAAACTACTATAAGGAGAACTAAATAAAGCCCTTTTACACTAACACATTGGTGAAATCTTTAACATGTGAACGTCTCCAAGACTTTATTGAATAGAAATGACAAGACATAAAAGAAAGCAATATATACAAGGTTGCCCTTACTAACCAGAGCTGGGCACACGATCCTTATTTTAATAGTGGCATGCAAAGCTATATATACCCAAGTCAATGGTGGGTACCTCATACCTGGGGGCCAGATCCAACAAACAATTAAGTTCAGTGGTTACGTTTTCGCTCCCCGTGCAAATGTCACTACAACAAAAAAGGTCTATGACGACGAAAAAAATTCCTCGCCAAAGAAGCCAAATTCGTCGCTGAAGCTTTTGGCGACGAAAAATTTCATCGCCCCATTTCGTCGTCTTTTGTTTCACACGGAAGGGATGCCACCCTTTAGCGATGAATTTTTTCGTCGTCAAATGTACATTTTGCCGACGAAATTTATTTTCGTCGCCAAAAACACCCAAACTCGAAATTTTTTTCCCACTTTTGCTGTTGCACGGACTCGAACTCGAGACCCATGGGTTCTTGAACAGCAACTCCAACCACTTGGCCAACCAACCCTTTGTTGATAGTTATGCAAAATCAAATATATATAGACGTTTTTTTGAGAATTTTCAAATTAACCAATGTGTGAAATATATGTAATATACACAGAAAATAGAATTATTTATTTCAAATAAATTTATTTTTTTCTAAATTTTTTTTAAGAATTGGCGACGAAAAATTAATTTCTTCGCAAAAAAGTCCCATTTGACGACAAATTTCTTTTTTTCATCGCCAATAGGTATCATTTGGCGACAAAATTCAATTTTCTCGAAAAAAAGTCCCATTTAACGACGAAATTCGATTTCCTCGCCAAAAAGTACCATTTGGCGACGAATTTTGGATTTCGTCGCCAGTTTTCGTCGTGATAGACCATTTTTGTTGTAGTGTGTAAGTTAACAAAACTAAATTGACGGTTCATCCGAATACACAGGATCGACCAACTCCTCATCCGGCTCTGTAACCTCGAAATTGCCGAGGAATGGTTTAAGCCTTTGACCATTTAATTTAAACGAATTACCATTATGAGGATTCACAATATCTATAGCACCATGAGGATAAACATGCTCTATAATATAAGGGCCAACCCATCAAGAACGCAATTTATCTAGAAACAAATGAAGCTTAGAGTTGTATGGGAGTACCTTTTGACCAACCTCAAAGTATTTCCAGTGAATTCGCTTGTTGTGGAAATCCTTGACCTTTGCTTTATAGATGGCGGTGTTGTCATAAGCATCCCTTCGGATCTCTTCAAGCTCATTGAGTTGGAGCTTTCGGTGTGCTCCGGCGGCGAGCATACGGTAATTCAAGAACTTTATCGCCCAAAACGCCTTGTGCTCAAGTTCGACCGGAAGATGACACACCTTCCCATAGACTAAACAATACGGCAAAACACCCAATATGGTCTTATATGCTGTGCGGTAGGCCCACAATACGTCGGTTAAACGAAGGCTCCAATCTTTCCGGTTGGGGTTCACCGTCTTCTCCAAGATACGCTTGATCTTCCGATTTTCTAACTTGGCTTGCCCGTTTGTTTGAGGATGGTAGATGGTGGAGACCTTATGAGTGATATCGTACTTTCGCATCAAGGCTTCAAAGGATCGATTGCAAAAGTGAGTGCCTTGGTCACTTTTGATTGCCCAAGGCATCCCGAACCTTGATAATATGTTCTCTTTGAGAAAATCAACTACCACTTTTGAATTATTGGTGCGCATTGCGATCGCCTCCACCCATTTTGATACATAATCCACCACCAATAAAATATACAAGTAACTGAAGGAAACGGGGAATGGCCCATGAAGTCTATACCCCAACAATCGAAGACTTCGATGAGTAGGATGTTAAAAAGTGGCATTTCATTCTTCCGAGTCACACTCCCAAGTTTCTGAAACTGTGCGCAAGAGGTACAAAAGTTGAATGCATCTTTACACAAGGTCGGCCAATAGAAGCCGCATTGGAGCACCTTGGCAGTGGTTTACTTAGAGGAGAAGTGACCTCCGCAAGCCTCTGAATGGCGAAATTCAAGAATTTTTCATTGGTCTGAATCAGGGACACACCGGCGCACGATTTGGTCTTGGCAATATTTGAAAAGATACGATCATCAAATGAGAACATCCTTACTTCTGAAAGAAAACGATGTCGTTCTTGAGGAGATCAATGCGGGGGAAAAAGACCCATTGCCAAGTAGTTCACTATTGTAATGGGTAAAAACTGCCAAAGGAAAAATACTCTCTTTGAGATTGCAATGCACGTGATAGCCTTGCCGGAACCCTAAGACCTGCATCCCAAACATGGGTGAGCGCACATTTGCCTCTCGTCGGTAAAGGACCTCTGATGCCTGAGTTAGAACACGAACTAACTGATAAATTTAACACATGTAAGTATAACTGTGAGCTAATAACAGCGTACCTTTTGCATTAGGTTTACCTTTGTATTTATAGATTCCTTGTAACTTGCTCTCCAAGTACCCTCGTTGCCCTAAGTTTCCTATCCCATATAGCAAACTTAGCCTTTCTGGGACTCTCTTCCCCAATAAGTCGAGATCCCATCTTCGTTGGGAAACTCTCTCTATATGGAATTCGTCCCGTATAGTAGCTCTACTTTTGCCTTTTGCGGTAGAATCCGCTATTTCCTTATTCGCGGAGATCTCCCCTCATCACGTAAGAGACTTATCCATACGTTTCGGATTACTCCAGTCGCCCATCCTGTTGGTTGGCTACTCTCGAGCATCATCCTCGTGGTTGCCCCTTTGCTTGGCATTCATGTTACTTATGTTACACGTTACCCCCATGCAATTGCCTTGCTCGGCCTTACGCACCCTCTTGTGGTGCTGCCGTAATGCCACGTACACTATCTCGGGTGCCCCTTTCGTGGTGCACCCGCACCTACCGCGTGGTCGGCTTTTATTCTTTGTGGTACTCCCCTACGTGGTGCCCTACTCCACTCGTGCTCTAGTATATTTTCCTAAGCTCGGGGAAAACCCCACTACAATTGCTCCCCAGCTTTGCTTATTACCGCTGCATGACAGCATGCAATAGGTAAAGCTCCTTTCGTGAATATAGCTTTGGTCAGCGTCTTTCAAGTGCTTTTGCTTTTCCCACCTTCTGGACTCAATCATACACAAAGAGTCAGAGAAGGCTCCCCTTTGCACCAAGTGGCCAGCCACGCCTCCTTTGCATTTAATGCGAAGCGACGCTCCTTTTTTTGATTTTCCAACCCAAACGGCGTCTTTTGGGTGACGTATTCGATACGTCACCCCTACCTTTAGGGGTTTATAATCATTTCAAAAGCCACTTTTCCACTTGTCAATCAAAAAAAGTTCTTTCTCTGTGATTTCTACTATTCATCTTCTTCCCCAAAGCGACTGAACACAATTACTCTCAAGTCCGATCGTCCATTTTCTGCTGGAAAATCCCCACCAACCCCTTCTCCCATTGAGTAATTTCCTCCTCTCCTTATTTTTTGTTTGTCTTTCCGTGTTTTTCTCTCTTCATAGGTTTTTCCTCCCTAGTTGCACCAGAAAACCCCCATTACAATGGTGATTAGGTCTGGCTATTTTAGGCATCTTTGCAACACCCCTGAAAGGTTACAATAGTTCAGGGAATGCTACAGCATTCCCGACGACATCCATCTGGAGCTCGCTCCTGTCGACGCCATGCGAGAGGGCTTTAACAATCTTGTCCTCCGCGTTTCTATTATGTCAATAGTCGAGGGGGGAGTTTGTTTGCCCCTTCAGCCCCTGCTCTGCCAAACCCTAAATACATATCATCTCGCCCCCCTCCAATGTACAATCAACTTCTTCCTTCTGGTTATGGGTGTTGTTGCCCTGAGCAGGGTTCTGGATACCCACCTCAGTTTCTGGGATATCCAGCATTTGTACAGTATCGTCTGTATCCAGGATGAGGGCTCTTACTATCTTAAAGCCCAAAAAAAGAACAGGAAGCTTGTCACCCACACACCTAATTCTGCCCGTGGTGACAACGATGATTTCCTCATCATTACTGGCAACTGGGAAGAGAGGGACGAGGAAGGCAGGCCTTCTGGGCTCCACGTACCCCATGCCTATGGCTGCCCCCGTGAGTCTCTCCTTCCCTTTTCTTAGTTGATCACCTCTTTTATTATCTGTTGGCTATACTTTTCTGCTTGGCTAACCATGCCCGTATGTTTTTCCATGCAGCTTCTAATATAAATGACAACCACCATACCATCAGTTCCCTCCTTCACCAGCTCAACATCCGCCGTGCGCTTGATTACGATGGAATCCCTGGCATGATTGGAACCAGTCTCGGCCGTGCCGCGCACATTCTTCTCGATTACCGTCCTTCCTACACAGGTGGCATCAGCCTTCATCCCGAGGCCCGTACTCAGCGCCCCTTTCCTGTCCCTGAGCTTTATACACAGGAGCAAGCAGGCCCCTCTCGTTCCGACAACCGCTGAAATCCCCCCGTTACTGTTGCAGCACAACAAGGTGAGATTAAACTCTCTTAAGGCATACCCCAGGTACGTTTGAGTGATTCCGGCGCCGCCTCCTCCTCTGGCCGTGTCACACGCATTTCCCCATCCGATGATTTTGCTGACCAAGACATGTCTCGATGCCTAAACCTCGCGGCCATGGTTGGTCATTCTGGGTCCCGTGCCCCTACTGCTTCTCCGGGCTCCACGCCTACCCTCCGTGCTACCACTTCTCGTTCTCCTTCCATCCTTCTTGCCGACGCTCGTCGCAAGCTTTCGAAGGAGAGGAGAACGAACCCTGCTCTTTCGCTGCCTCCTCACAAGTTTCAAGAGCTCAACGCTGCCTCCGTCCAGACCCCTGCTCTTTTGCCGGCCTCTCAGCATTCCTTCGAGGTGACCGCCAAGTCAACATTGAAGACTACGCGGGATCCTTGGAGACGGCCATTGCCTTGGCTCAAGGCCTCCTGCTGCCCCCTGATATTATCAAAGAGAAAGAGTCATCTCTGGATAGGCTTGAGTAGACTGCAGTCTCCCATGGGATTCGGGTAAAACATTCCTCCCCTCCTTCTAGTCCTTTATGATGTCTCCATACTTGTGTATACTTCTAACTGTCTTTCTCCTCGTAGGCTATCCAGAAGATGGTCGAGGTTTTCGGGAGAGCCCGCTAGGGAGATGCTGAGGTAATTAGACTCACCGCCGATTATTCCAAGCTGCTGGCTGAGACCAACAGGCTAGGGGAGGTGAAATTCAGACAGAAGGACACAGCCGTGCAACTAGGCCAGCAGCTGGAGACTGCGCGGGGAAAGGGAAAGGAGGCAGAGGCAAACTTTGAGAAGGCGATGGAGGAGCTTGGTAAGGCAGAGGAGAACGTAAGAATATTTTAGGAGAACAACTCGGAGGCCTACAACAACGGGTTTGATGAAGCATCAAGACAGTTTCAGGATCAGGTGTCGGGCGTTATTCGAAAGATTTGGGCGAAGTGCTGAGCATAATGCCTGGGTCAAGCTGACATGCAGGTGGACTCACCCCTTTGGGCTTAGGATCAGGTCCCGGAGGGACTGGACCTTACTATCACTGAAATCAATGATGACGAGGCCGGCCCTTCGACACATGTTGTGCTTCCCATCTCAAATGCCACTCCTAGCCAACTATAAGCTGGGAGTAGCTCTGCCGCGGCAGCAATTGTAGACCCTCCTGCCCCAACTAGACCCATGGCCCAGGCCAACCCAGCTGCCCCTATTGCACCTGACAACTTTGTTATTGACGTTGATCAAGAGATGATCGCCTCGGCTGCCTGACTTGGTAAGTTTGTTAATCCTCTTCTCTCATTTCTACCCTGCATGGTAGATGAAACAAGTTTCATGGCCCTGCGTGGCTGTTTTATCTGCTGGTGCCCTTTGTGGCATTTAACACGCACATTACTTTAACTTTCACATGGGGACCCTTCAGGGTGTTGGTGATTTGGCCAAAAGATTCGTGTTTTTCTTGGCCTTCCATGGCCCTTAATTTTGGATGCCCTTTGTGGCTTTACTCTTGCTGTTAATTTTCTTGGCACTTTCTTGCATGCTTGTTATGTCGTGCCCTGGGCTTTACTTCGTAACTCTAGCTTTTAGTTATAGCTTGACTAGTGTCCTCATGTATCTTTTGCCTATTTGAATTTCTTGTACCTAATATTATACATGTTCATTCCCCTCTTTGAGCAGTACTCGCTGCTTGCACCTGAGTGTTTCCGCACTCAGCCTTCTTACACTCTGAGCATTCTTCACTGCTTGGGCCCAAGCGTCTTCGTACTTGGCCTTTACTCATTTGGAGCAATCTTTGTTGCTCGGGCCCAACCTTCTTCATGCTTGGCCTTTGTCTATTTTGAGAATTTGTTGCTCGGGCCCAAGCCTCTTCGTGCTTAGCCCTATACTCGGCTTTATTCACAGCCTGGCATTACTCGTTGCCACTGCGTAGGTCTATTCGCACCTATCCTTAGTATATTCGTAAATAGGCACTCAATGCTGCCTAATTTCCTCGCATATCAGCTTCGAATATTTCAATTAGATACATAGATACATCCTCTATACTCTCTACTCCCCAGTATGGAGTTAAATAGACGGTTTAGGTCCATACTTGGGTATTATTTTTCACGGCTCCCAGTATGGAGCTAAACAAACGATCTAGGTCCGTACTCAATCGTTTTCATGCTTAGACCAACACAATCAAATCGATAATTCATCAAGTCAATGAATATTAAAAAACTGAAAGTTTTATTCATAACTTCACAAAAACATAGGGGCTACAACGAAGCAGCAAAATCTAAACAGAGACGGACATGATAAGATGGGGGCACAATGCCATACTTATTCGAAAGTAAATAACACACGACCCTAAAACATGGCACATTGCCAAATAAAACTAGAATGGAAATTCTAAACGAAAAATCTGAAAAAACAAGCTACTTAGCTTTGCTCAAACCCAAAATTTCTACAGATTCTGTGCGTTCCATGGACTGGGGACCGGATACCCATCCAGATCTGCCAATCGATAGGCTCCCACTCCAGCAACTTCCGTAACCTTGTACGGTCCTTCCTAGTTTGGTCCGAGCTTCCCGTCGGTCTTGATCTTGGTGTTTCCGAGCACCTTTCTTAAGATCAAGTCCCCCACACTGAATTCTCTGTGGGCCACCCTTTCATTATAGCTCCTCATAAGCCGCTCCTGATACGAAGCCAATTTTACCAGCGCTCGTTCCCTTTTCTCTTCAAAGAAATCCAATTCCCGAGCAAAGGCTTGGTCATTTCCCCCACTCTAAACCAGAGCTGTTCGATTTGTTGGCAACCTAACCTCGAGGGGTATCACCACTTCTGGCCCAAATGCCAGGGAGTACAGAGTCTCACCGGTGGAACTCCTTGGCGTTGTTTGGTATGCCCAGAGGACCATGGGAACTTCGTCAGGTCACTTACCTTTCGTCTTTTCGAGACTCTTCTTTATCGCACTGAGGATAGTTTTATTTGACGCTTCTGCTTGCCCGTTGCTCTACGGGTAAGCTGGCATTGAATAATAGTTTCGGATCTTATACTGGGCATAGAAGGCCCTAAATTTCTTTTGGAACTGAGACCCATTATCTGATATGATGGAGAAAGGGACACCAAACCTCGTGATGATGTTCTTCCACACGAACTTCTCCACCATTGGCTCAGTGATCTTCGCACGAGGTTCCGCCTCTATCCAATTCGTGAAATAATCTGTGGCCATTAGTAGGAATTTCCTATTACCCAGGGCTTTCGACATTGGACCCACGATGTCCATCCCCCACTAGGCAAATGGCTATGGGCTTGTAAGTGGCAGCAGGACCTCGGCTGGTGACCTTATTATCAGAGCAAACCTTTGACACTTCTCACATACCTTCACATAAGCTTTCACATCTTCCTACATGTGCAGCCACCAATAGCCCTGGGAAATTGCACGGTGGGCTATGGATCGGCCGCCTGCATGTCCTCCACATGTCCCCTCGTGGATTTCGTATAAAGGAGCTTGTCCACCATTGAGGGGTGCACACATAGCAAGTACAGCCCAGTGAAGGACTTCTTGTACAACTTCCCCTCCGGTGAGACCCAAAACCTGGAGGATTTTGCTTTGATATTGTGGGCTTCCCTTTTACCAGCAGGGAGGGTTTCATCGTTCAAATAGATCATTATCGGGTCCATCCAACTTGGACTAAGTTCGAGATCCAATACTGTAACGACTCTAATTTTTAGCGAATAAAAATTTCATTTAAATTCCGGTATTTCTTTTTAAATTCATATTATTTCTTTTAAGATTTCTTTTTAATTCCTATAATCCGTCATAATTAGATTTTAGCCCTTTAAAATTCATTTCTTGATTAAAAGCCCTACTTGACTAGTATAGTTAGCTTTCAACCGACTAGTTGGAGGGACCAACTACCAATTCACCTAGTTACACCCCCCTAACCCTAAATGAGCCTTCTTAACCCCCTTTGAGCCTTATGAACCTCTCCTAACCCTAATTAAACCAATAGACCATTAGAAGTAATCATTTTACCTTATGTTTGGTCATTTCAAAGCCTTATGTGTCATTTTCTTCCTTAACCTTTGGATAATAATTGTTAGGGGAAATTTTACCCCTTGGACAATAGAAATTAGTCTTGCTAATAAAGACTTAGATTGGTAAGACTAGTCACTTAGGTACTTGAACAATAGGAAGCCATTATGTTGCTTCAAAAAGAGGTAAAACTAGCCTTGCCATGCATGCTAGTCTAAAGTCAAATAGCCCCCAACCCTAAATTGTCTCCTAAAGTAACTTTCTTAGATTTTCTTTAAGTACATATATAAGTATATATACTTCTATACTTGGATAAAGATTTCCTAGGAAACTTTTAACCCTTGGTCAATAAGATCACTCTTGAAAGCCTTAGCCTTAGTCATCACCTAATTTTTAGACCTAATAAGACTACTTGTACTCAAGCATACATACATGGATATTTATACCCATAGTTTAGGCTAGGCAAGGCTAAAACACTTCATGAAAGCCTAGAAGTGGAAAAGACAAGTCATGGAAGGATTGGCATGCTTAATTGGGCAATTTAATGGAACAAAAAAAAAAGAGAAAAATGGAGAGGGAGAGAGGCCGGATGGAGAGGGAGAGAGATAGAGTGTGTGCATGTGTTTTGTACTCTTGAACAAACTACCTTTAGCCCTTAAGCCTGAACCCCTTTTGACAACCCATTTTTAGGTTACTTTAAACATAAACCTAGCTTATCATTTTGTTTCTTCTTACAAGCAAGCTATTCAAGGACAAGATTACACTAGAAACCCTTCATGATAACCTAGGTTAGGGCTTAAAGATGAAGTGACAAATGGAGGAAGGCTTGGCATGCTTGATATGACCAAACATGGAGCAAAAAGATGAGAGGAAAGGAGAGAGAGGGAGGCCGGCCATGAGGGGAGAGAGGAGGAGCCAAATTTTGCTATAAATAGGACCCTTGCCCATGCCATTCAACTCACACCCTCATTCTTCTACTTCTCCCTCTAAGAAAGTCTAGTGTTCTTACCGTGTTCTTGCTTTGTTCTTAAGTTCTTGAGTTTTTTCTAAAAGCTCTTCAAAAAAAACTCATCCTAGGCCGCCACCAAACCACCACTCAACCACCCTTCGATCCATAAAAAGTTAGAAAGTTAGTCAAGAACTAGTTTCGAGAGAAACCTTTCTCTTTCGAAGCTACCGGAAGCCACCGTAGGAAGTTACTCCGTCCGACGTACTTACTTTTTCCGTAGCCGTACCCACCGGCAAGAAGGAAGGTAGAATACCTCTACTCTATCCCTAGTATTAAAAAAATGGTATTTTACTTGTATGTTCAAAGGCATGTTAGTTAATAAACGTATTGTGCTAGTGATGGTATTAACATGTCAAATAATTGACTTTTACTCTAATAAACATATGCTATTTTGAACTTCCCTAAAAGAAAGGAAGAACGGATTTTGGTAGAATTAACTTGAATAGAAGTATTCATATTTTGATCTTAGAATGGCTATGAGCATGTATACATGGTTACTTGTCTTAATGTGTGATAAAGCATAAGTGATTTCCACTCCAAAGGTGTCCGTCCATGTGGCACTATGCTTTAGATTGTATGCTAAATGTTTGAGTATGATTATGTGAATTTGAGGATAAAATGAGCATGCTAAATAACATAGAGTTGGATGATCTTGCTAATTAGTTTCAAAATGATTGAATGATTTATGTGGAAAGTCCTACTGTGGAGTCTAAGTATGAAAACGAGACACGGGAATCGAGAAAAATTAGAAACATGACACCTAGGGTGAGTTAAAGACAAGGCGTGTTTTGAAAAGGAGAAAAAGTTTTGAAACCCCAATGTGGTGGGTATATTTGTGTGCCAATGGGAACCCGGTGTGGCGGAACCATTGTGAGGATACTCGGGAGCCCGGAACAGCGGAACCGAGGTTGGGTGTGTGGCTTGGTTATCCGCGGAGAGGAGCCAATGCAAAGTTTTGTGTGCCAATGGGAACCCGGTGCGGCGGAACCATTGTGAGGATACTCGGGAACCCGGAACGGCGGAATCGAGGTTGGGTGTGTTAAAAAATGGATTTTTGAAATAATGATTTAGCTAATGAAAGGTGAAATTGGTGACACAGTTTACGAGAAATCGCGTAGGAGAAACTCAGAAAATGATGAACACCAACGTTGGTGAATAGTGAATATGGATGTGTCATTGTTAACTGTTTTATTCAATAAGCATGTACGGTGTAGATAACGTTATCTGTTTGATTCTTTGTTTATAAGTTAAGGGTTAGTGGGTATGGTTTATTCTATTGAGCTTCTGTAGCTTATGGTGTTACCTTTTGGTGACCTTGACATATTATACCGGGGGCGACGCTGGTATAATGTGTCAGAGTTGATAGTTGAAGAGGGTGATCAGTACACTTTGGAGTCTTTTGGAGCCGAGGAGCTTGCTAGGATGGAAGAAGAGGCGGAGTAGTAGTAAACCTTAGAATTTCCATCCTTTGTGTAATAAAAGTACTCTCGTGATGTAATAATGAGCCAGACTCTATTTTAGATTTTCAATAAAAACTGTCCTTTAACGTTTCCAAAATTAGGGGCGTTACAAATCCCATCTCCTCGGCCTGCTCGATACTGGGCCTGGCCAAATAATCGACAGCCACGGTCCTCTTGTACTCAATAGGTACTACCGAAGCTAGGCATGCCAGTGAGTCCGGATGTGCTTCAGTCCTGAGCTGATCTGTTGCATGACAACCTACTCGAAGCTATCGAGGAGCTTTTTGGCAGCTTCCATGTAAGCTGCCATCCTCTCGTTCCGTGCTCTGTATTTCACCAAGAGTTGGTTTACGACCAATTGGGAATTGCAATGAATTCTTAGCCTCTGTACCTTTAACTCCCAGACGCTTTGTAATCCGGTGAGCAGTGCCTCGTGTTCTGCCACAATATTCGGAGCACTGAACCCTAGCCAGACAGCTTGTTTGAGAACCAGTCCTTTAGAGGAAAAGATTACCACTCCCACCCCAGATCTTTTGTTGCAAGCTGATCTGTCGACGTACATCCTCCATTCCTTGGGATCTTGCTAAGGGGCAGGGTCTTTTTGCTCGGCGACTTCTTTTCTCTTCTTGGACTTTTGATTTCCTTCCTTTGGCTCCTCCACCGGCAGTGGGGGAAGTGTTGACGGCGAGAATTCTGCCACGAAGTCCGCTAGCACTTGCCCCTTTATTGTCGTCCGCAGCTAATAGTCAATCTCATACTGACTCAACTCCACTGACCAAGTCGAGATCCTTCCCGAGAAGTCTGCTTTTCGAAGCAAGGTATTCAACGGGAATTCCGTATACACGATAATCGGGTGGCTCTCAAAATAGTGGGGCAGTTTCCTCGGCACAGTTAATGTAGACACCCCAATGATGAAATGGATACAGTGATTGCTGATTGACTTCTTGTGAACCCATGGACTTATGGTAAGAACTTTGAGCCACTTAGAGGACCCAATCCAGAGCCAAATAGCCTTTCAGACAGAAATACAGAATCCTAGGAGAATCCATCTGACGGCCGTGACATTCATCTCACGGCCTTAACATCATTTCTTCACCCGAGCAACCTATTGCATGAAAATCTCCCTGGGAGATCCAATCACTCAAACGCAAGATCTATCCTTCGGCCGCAACATCCATTCCTCGGCCGCCAGATCGTCCTTTTTCCAGATTCTGGAATGTTCTGTCGATCGTTTGATCCGATCAACAAAACCCTAGCAGCCTTTTTCCGATGCGTTCGGGCTACGTCATGAGATCACCATAAAGAGTTTGTATCACTCTCTAACTCCAATTCCAATTGTGTGCTTTGATTGGTCGAGTTGTGTTATCCCTATGCCTATATAAAGAGGCTTCAACCATGAAATTGATATAACAACACACCCTCTCAAGTCACGAAACTCTGTAGAAACATACTCTCAAACCCTCTCTTCAAAATCCCTAACCTTCCGAAGGCAGCCGCTAGTCCGACGATCGAACCCCGAAGTTCAAACCCTAACCCTGGGTTTTCAAGAAGCAAATAAGTCAATCCCAATCAAATCCGAAGCAATCAAGGCACTGAGGGATCAAGGTGGGGAGGCCCAAGGGCCTCTGGTTTCGTTTATTTATCATTTCTATGCTTAATCGTAGCGCTTGATTATCTGCTAACTTCTCTGTCTAGTGTGAGGAAGAACATCGGCCGGGGCTTCGATCCCTCGGCCGGTACATAAAACCAGGAAGATCTCTCGGCCGTGACATCAATTCACCGGCCGCGAGATCTATCTCCCTGGGACATGATTGTTTTATTTAGCTTTCTGATGCATGCTTTCAATTACAGTCTTGGCTCACCATTAACTGCTTAAAGGCTAAAATCAGACTACGTGTTAGAATTAAATAAAGCATGAATTAATCATATGTCAAATGACTATGGGCCAGTCTCACGACTGGGCAAAGAGGGGTGCCTAACACCTTCCCCTTATTGTACTTTTGGCTCCCGTACCCAGAATCTCTATCTATTTTCCTAGTTTTAATAAACTGGGTGGCGACTCTGTTTTGAAGATAACCGCTATCGTGTGGCAATATTCCTAGCCATGGGAATGTCCACGATCTTGGTTTATAAAGCAAGCAACTAAAACGACCAAACAACGATCAATCTGTATGGCGATGCCCCGCTCCAGGGAGGTGTCTTCAGTTTTTGGCGACTCTGCTGGGGACTTGAGAGCCATAACCAGAAAGTTCAACATAAGACTAATACGTGCTTTATTTAATTCATTTATCATATACATCGAGCGGGCAACCTCGTTGAGTTCACCTAATACCCTGGCATGACACGGGCTATGTTAGGGGTTCCAGCAAACTCCACAGTCACTTGTACCTAGTAGTATATCAAAAAGAAAATCACCCAATCATCGCCTATGATGGGCTGGTGAAAGGACTGGTGCCCTTTGACAACAGAGCACTCTGAGACTACCCAAAACCTCACATGTGTTAGAAAGCCATAGAACCTATCAAACTAAGACAGGAACCTGCAGGTTAGGAAAATTTCCTGCATTTTGCTTCCAAGTTCTTCCTCACACCTTGTATCATCTGTTGTTGTAATAACTCTTTCTGTGTAGAAGGGTAGGGATTTTCAGTCCAAATCCTAACCCTATACAAACCAAATACTGCTGACTTACAGGTACTTTACTCTCAAGCAGGCACAATAGGTAAAGCAAAGAAGCAACCTCAGCCAGTTTTATACTTTTGCAACACCCGAAGCCACGCCAAGCAGAGGCCTTTGCAGCCATCCCGCCTATCACCGTCGCCAGTTAAAACGCCTTCACCGCAACGGTCCCAATCACTTCCTGGGATTTTGAGGTCATCTTCTCAGCAAATCTGAAAATCTACCAAGACTCAAGCTTCACCAAGCTATCCTCTTATGGCAGACAAGGACGCCACCATCACTGAGCTCTAAGCTCAAATTACTTACCTATTGGCCGAAAAAGCAGCAAGAGATGCTGAAGACAAGAAAGATGAGGAAGAAGCAGAAAATCCTCAAGAAGTGTGTGGCCTACCACAGCCCCGGGTGGATCGGGGCGGCCCGAAAGAAGCACGCTTTTTTGAATCGAATCGAAAAAAGTTTGAAGAATCGCCACCCGGATTTATGGTTCGCCACCCGAGAAACCATTTTTATTTCAAAACCAGAGATTCATTTTTGAGGGTTCGGAAGCCATGTTACGAGGGGGGAAGGGTTTTACGGCACCCCCCTCGCCCGTTACGGGATCGGTCTCTACTAAACGTTTGTGGGATTTTTCAAAAGGATTTTGTTTCATTAGACATGTAGCATGTATCCACAGGTATACCAAATAAACGTGTATGCTGGTGAATGTGTATAGGAGATGATGAAGAAATGCAAGATAACAGAAACTGGAACCCTGCCTACTGACTTCACTCTCGAGCGCTCGGGAGTGGTCCCGAGCGCTTGGGAGTGCTGATGCTCAACCTGCAAACTTTGTTAGGCATAAACAGGATATAACACTAAAACTGTAAACTGAAGTGATTGTTTTGAACATGTTAGAGGCTCAACAGAGGGCTTGACTGGCTAGAACTAAGCCCCAACCCTCCAAACCATGCATCCCTGCCTTTGCAAGGGTAGATCCACAATCTGAAGGAGCAAACAAGTGCATGCATGGACATGCAGAGGCAGGAAAGTAGCAAGACAATGGAAGGAGTGAAGTGAGATGGCATGCAGACACTCCCGAGCAGTCCGGAGTGATCCCAAGCGCTTGGAAGTGGTCTGCACCCTAAACTGATTTCGACCAACTAACGACCCTATTGTGACATATTGATGCGCCAGAACTGTCTTTTGAAGATGAAAACTTCCCTTTTAAATTCTGGAAGATACGCTTTTGCATGACCTTTAAATGAAAATTGTTTTTGTCTTTAGGAAGCAGATCATTCACATCAATATGCCTCAATAGAACTACTTTATTTAAAATCATTCTTCATTCCTCCTGCATGTCCACCTAAGCACCGAAAAAAAAGGAAATAGGACAGAAGGCACTCTCGAGCGCTCCAGAGTACTCCCGAGCGCTCGGGAGTGCTTCCAGTAGCTTATCACAGAAAACATTTTCATTCCCCTTTGCTCTTGTTTTTCACTAAGGTCTTCCAGCCACACACTCAGTATTAAAAACTGAGGTGGGCTGGGAGACCTCCCTCAGAAAGGAAGAACAGCCCTTTGATTTGGACCAAAAGAAATAGAAATCTTTCTACCTTTTGAGAGACTTTGCTTCTTGAAGTTACTTCGAAAAATGGGGAATGGAAGGGAGTATCAGTGATCAGAGCTTGAGACTACCCTGAAGTCCTGGCATTTCTTTGATGCTTGGATCTTTTTCAATGTATTTTGAAAATCCTTTTGAATTTCAAAAGCCAAATTTTTGCCAAGAGGTTTGAAGATTTTTGAGACTTGTTTGACCAGAGAGAGAGAGGGTTAGAGAGTGAAAATTTTCCTCCCCTGCTCCACTGACCAAAGGGCTATATATATAGGAAATATAACCTATGGTTTCCATTTGAAAATGAAATGAAATAAAATCATTTGTTTGGAAGGGAAAATCTCCAGCTCTGACTCCCTCTGACTGAGGTGGAGTGTATACCGGAGAAAATCCTGGACCAGCCGGCTGTAATGATGGGTTGCATGGGTAGTGGGGAACCTTTTTCACCCATTGGGCAGCATCAGAGGTCTCGAGCGCTCGGGAGTGGTCTCGAGCGCTTGGGACCACTACTCTCGAGCGTTCGAGAGTGAGCCTGGTCCAAGGTTTTTGAAAGATGTTTTTGAGCGCTTGGGAATACTCCTGAGCGCTTGAAACTGATTTTGCACCTTTTATTTTACTCTTTAAAGTTTTCCAAGAAGCATGGTCTCGATTGGTCCAAGGCTTGTTTTGATCCGAGCTCATCATCGGGGAGCCTCCAGGCCACAAATCAAGGAAATTCGAGAAGTCCAAATTGGGGTGTCTACAGTTGCCCCTCTTTGGGCGATGCTCGGCATCATGTCTGGATACGAGTGCCGTCCAAAGATTGAGGCAGCCCAATTCGAGCCAAATCAAATTCTCAATTCAAAAATCAAACGCGAGTAAAAAGCATACAAGCATTCGATGCATGAGGTCGCGTCTTTTCAAACTGCCTACGTACCCCGTTTGTAGGGATCAGACCAGCGTAGTTCTTTGGGACAAATGCAAACACGTGTAATGCATGCACAAGAAAGATTCGACAACACTTTGATAACGACAGATGTATGAAGGGTCCGCTTGCTGCTCCGTTCGGCGGACAAAACAAGAATAACACATCGACTTCTCTGTAAAAAGTGTCTAAGATTATTTTCATCGACCATCGGGTGAAGTGCTCAATCACTATGCGTGACTAGAAACAAATCTAGTAAACAAATTGCTACCAATTACTCTGTCTCGATACGGATAATAATTCAGGACTGAGATTGATTTTGTAAATGGTTTTTGCGAAAAAGGAATTTTTTTTTAGGAAAGAGAAATACACGGGGGCAAGAACTTGGCACGACGGCCAAGGCAGAGTGGAGCGCTTGGGACACACTCTCGAGCGCTCGGGACCACGGCTGGGGCCCGCCACTCTTTCATTTTATTTTACTCTTTAAAGTTTTCCAAGAAGCATGGTCTCGATTGGTCCAAGGCTTGTTTTGATCCGAGCTCATCATCGGGGAGCCTCCAGGCCACAAATCAAGGAAATTCGAGAAGTCCAAATTGGGGTGTCTACAGTTGCCCCTCTTTGGGCGATGCTCGGCATCATGTCTGGATACGAGTGCCGTCCAAAGATTGAGGCAGCCCAATTCGAGCCAAATCAAATTCTCAATTCAAAAATCAAACGCGAGTAAAAAGCATACAAGCATTCGATGCATGAGGTCGCGTCTTTTCAAACTGCCTACGTACCCCGTTTGTAGGGATCAGACCAGCGTAGTTCTTTGGGGCAAATGCAAACACGTGTAATGCATGCACAAGAAAGATTCGACAACACTTTGATAACGACAGATGTATGAAAGGTCCGCTTGTTGCTCCGTTCGGCGGACAAAACAAGAATAACACATCGACTGCTCTGTAAAAATTGTCTAAGATTATTTTCATCGACCATCGGGTGAAGTGCTCAATCACTATGCGTGACTAGAAACAAATCAGTAAACAAATTGCTACCAATTACTCTGTATCGATACGGATAATAATTCAGGACTGAGATTGATTTTGTAAATGGTTTTTGCGAAAAAGGAATTTTTTTTTAGGAAAGAGAAATACACGGGGGCAAGAACTTGGCACGACGGCCAAGGCAGAGCGGAGCGCTTGGGACACACTCTCGAGCGCTCGAGTGGTCCCGAGCGCTCGGGACCACGGCTGGGGCCCGCCACTCTTTCATCTTCCTTCCTCGATTTGGGGGTTCTAAACCTGGTTCTCGAGCGCTCGAGAACCAGAAGCCACAGTCGATTCTCCTCTCTCAAATCGACTTCTCTCTGCACGATTCTCTCTCTCTCATACAACTCTCTCATCTCTCATACAAATCTCTTATCTCGTACGAACCTTCTCATCTTCCAGCCATGCACGAGATCCACGACCTCGACCTCCTAAACATCGCCCGGTGGGCCGTGGAATTCCAAGAGGTTCGGATTAAGCGGAAGGGGAAAATATGGGGAGAAGAGAGCACGGTGGTTGGTGGCAGCGTACGGGTTGATCCCAGCGGTGGGGAGACCACGGTGGGTGCCACGGCGGGTGCCACGATGGTGGCCGGCGAGGGTGGGGGTGACCACGCGGCAGCGGCGGTTGGGGATAGTGGCAGTGAGGTAGTAGTTGACGAAGTTGGAGGAGGCTCGGAGGCAGTGGCGGACGTTGGTGGCAATGACGCTGCTTCTGGCAGCGGCGGGGGTTCCACGGGCAGTGGAGGTAGAGGCGCGGGCAGCGAAGGCGGGGCCACGGGCAGCAGCGGTGGCGCTGCGGGCATTCCTCCCACTCCTACCATGGAGGAGTTGCTCGCGGCCGCGGAGCGGGCCAGCGACGAGCGGCGGGCCGACGTTAGTAGCGAGGCGGCGGTGGGCGGTCGCGTGGTTGCTACCCCTATCTTGCAGACGACAATGGTGGAACTGAGAGAGGGAGATAGCAGGATCGGGGCATCGCGGCCAGTTCCCTTCGAGGTGGGAGACTTCCTAGACTCCGCGGGGCCACGAGACGTTCTGGACACTCTCGGCCTCGACTCAGGGATGGCGGATATACTGAGGGCCGCCGAGACGCCCGAGGATCGGACGTCGGCACTCTTGTTGGGAGCTCTGCTGAGTGGTGCAGGGGCATCCGACACCGGGGGACAGGGGGTAGAGTCGGCGGAGGTGGAGACGGAGGAGCGGGAGCCTGAGGCGGCGGCCGAGCAGCGAGTGACGGCGGTTGAGGAAGTGAAGGCGTACTTGGGAGGTGAACGACCCGGGTTCACATTAGCGACGTACGCTCCTAGGCTGCACTTCTTTGAGCCAGTAGGGATGATCAGCTACGTTCCTGCCTGGGCTGACTACCCTGAGGACACGCTTCTTCGAGACCGGGATTCACATATCTCCTCTTGGTGGACCACGATGAGTTTCGACAACTTCCACCCCTTTGAATTTCGTAAATGATTTGTATTGCCAATTGCTTCCATCGATATTGATGCTATTTCTTTGCTTCGTTGAAACAGTGCACCATGGACATATACGGCCACGGGGGTTCAGCTAGCTTGCTGAAGTATTTCAAGGCGTTGCCTGAGAGAGCGCGAGCACTGGTGGAGGCAACAGGCTTTGGTCCTTTCATACAGCTGATGACAGTAGTGAGGGTGGACCAGGCCGTACTTACGGCGCTGACGGAGAGGTGGTGGGACACCACCAACACGTTCCACTTTCGGTTTGGGGTGATGACGATCACGCCCCTCGACTTTGCAGCAATCACGGGCCTTAGAGTTGGAGGAGACCCCATCCCGTACGACTCGAGTATAGTGCTGGACGACGCGGCCTTGAGGTGGTTTCTTGGATGAGTTCCACGTCATAGCGGTGGGGTGGCGGCGTACGGGCAGTTCGTGGAGTACTGGGCCCACGAGCCTGGGAGCGACGAGGAGGCGGCCCAGATGGCCAGGGCATACTTACTGTACCTGTTTGGGGCTTCTCTGTTCCCAAACAGGCGTAGTCGGGTCCACCTTTGCTACTTGGCGGGCTTGGTCGACTTGGGGCAGGTGGGGCGCTTCGACTGGGGAGGTGCTGCTCTGTGCACGCTCTACTGCTTTTTGGGAGCTACCTCACGTGGTGTAGGCGACACCATTGGTGGGTATTGGAGAGTGGTTGAGGTATAATCTCAAATTATTGCTTTTATCCTGCTTTCAACTGCTTATTGATTTGAATTATGCATTGAACTGACTTGAACACCAAAATTTTGCAGCTCTGGGCCTACGAGGTTCTAGGGATGTTCCCGCCTGATAACACCTGCAGGGATCCTGGTTTGCTTCCTCGCGGGCTTGCGTGGGGTAAGGCTTACAGGAGGACAAAGGAGAGGAGAGGGGAGGAGATGACTTTCCGGCGCTGGCTGGATAACCTGACTGGAGTCATGGTATGATTTGCGACTCTTTCCTTTCTTTTCCACGTTTTCAATGCAAACCTTTATTAATGCTCCAAAAATTCGAAATGCAGGACCACTGGGATAGGTGGTCGAGGATGGAGGCCGACTTCCTTCCGAGGAGTCGAGAGGTGACGAGGAGCAGGGTGTTGCTGGAGTGCCCCATGGGCTGGCAGTGGTACCTGGGGGATCGCATGACTCGGTCTTCCAGCGTTTGTAGTGCCTGGGCTGCTTCCTCCACGCGTGCAGAGGACAGAGTTCTATACCCGTGCTGAGCTCGAGCTGTTCACCGTGCCGGATACTGTAGACACCTCCCAAATGGGGCATCGCCATACAGATTGATCATGTTTGTTTGCTCGAATGGTTGCTCGCTTCGTAAACCAAAATCATGGACATTCCCATGGCTAGGAACATCGCCACATGATAACGGTTATCATCAAATAGAGTCGCCACCCAGTTTATGAAAACTGGGAAAACAGATAGAGATTCTGGATACGGGAGCCAAAAGTATAATAAGGGGAAGGTGTTAGGCACCCCTCTTTGCCCAGTCGTGAGACTGGCCCATAATCATTCAGCATAAGACATATAGATGCTTTGTCTAATTCCAATACGTAGTCTATTTATTTATTCCTTTAAACAGATAAAGGTGAGCCAGGACTGTAATTGAAAGCATGCATAGAAAAAGTAGGAAACAAACAAAACTGTCCCAGGGAAATGGATCTCGCGGCCGGTGAATGGATCTCACGGCCGTGGGATCCTCCTAGTTTTATGTACCGGCCGAGGGATCTAAACCCCGGTAGGTGTTCTTCCTCACACCAAACAGAAACGTTAATAGATGATCAAATCGCTAAGGTTAATCAAAAATACAGTAGGTAAGACAAACCAAAGGCCGTTGGGCCTCACCACCTTGATCCCTCAGTTGCTTGATTGCCTCGGATTGAGTGTGATTGGCTGATTGCTTGATTGAAAACCCTAGGATTAGGGTTTGAACTTCGGGGTTTGATTGCTGGATTAGCGGCTGCCTTCAGGAGGTTAGGGCTTTTGAAGAGTGGATTTGAGAGAGTATTTTGGCAGGGTTTCGTGACTTGAGAGAGTGTGTACTCTATGAATTTCGTGTGTGTTTATTTTCGGAGTCCAAAGGCCCTTTATATAGGCAATTGGTGACTCACTCCAGCCAATCAAATCACGAGATGGCAATTGCAATTGCAATGCATCTCTAACTCTACGTCGTAATCTCTGAGCGTAGCCCGAACGCATTGGAAAGGTAGTGTAATCGGATCAAACGTCTGACAGAACACGTTCCAGAGTCTGGGAAAAGGTCGATCTGGCGGCCGAGTAAAGGATATCACGGCCGAGGAATGGATGTCTCGGCCGAAGGATAGATCTTGCGGCCGAGGGATTGATCTCTCAGGGAGATTTTGCTAGCAACAGGTTGCTCGGGTGAGGAAATGATGTTGGGGCCGTGGGATCGATGTCACGGCCGACAGATGGATTCTCCTAGGCTTCTGTATTTCTGTCTGAAAGGCTGTATGGCTCTGAATTGGGTCCTCTAAGTGGCTCAAAGTTCTTACCGAAAGTCCTAAAGTTCTCAAGGAAGCAATCAGCAATCACTGTATCCATTTCATCATCGGGATTGTCCCAAGGTGGGACTTGGAATAATCATTAGGCCAAATTTGGGTGTCTACAGATGCCCCTCTTTGACTGAACTCAGACGGATCGCGAGACATGTTTGAGTAAGAGTTAAAGCTGTAAAAAGCAACTCAATTTGGTCCAACCACTATTCCAAGGGGTTTTTTGAAAAAGGTTTTGTTATGGTCGGGCCGGGAGGCTGCCTACGTATTCCACAAGGGAAATTCAGACCAATCGTAGTTCAGGCAATAAAGAAAAATAAAAAGTTTGGAGGGTTAGAGACAGAAGACGTACCTTAGGGCTTTAAAAAGCCGTAATGTGACGTACTTGGACTGAGCCAGGGTTTTGGCGAAGAGTAGTTGAAGGAGCGCGGGGCTGCCTGGGGAGTTTTTGCGGAGAGCTTCCTTAGTATTTTGAGGTAGATCAGTACACTGCAGGTGCGTTTGCTTTTCTTGATCATCCTTACTTTGACTGAAAGGAGCTCGGTAGAGTAGCCTATCCTTACGAATGAGCTGGAAGGGATTGATGTAATGGGGTGGAATCCAAATCCAAACCATCTGCTGGGGATGAGTTGGACGCCGGGTTGCTTTTGAGATAGGGGGCACAGGGCCAGTAACTGGAGCACGGAGCTTTTGGAGATGAGGGAACCGAGGCACGGAGCCGGTTGTAGTCATGAGGCGAGAGCCTGGAGAGTGATGGAATCGAGGCGTGGAGCCTGTTGCAATCTTGAGGCGAAGGCCTGAGGAGATTGGATAGGACCAAAGCGCGGAGCTGGTGTTGATCAGAAGGCGAGAGCCTGAGGTGACTAGATTGAGGCGTGGAGCCTGCTGTGGTTATGAGACGGAGGCCTGAGGTGAGCTTAGAGCTTGATGGGACCGAAGCGCGGAGCTGGCACAAGGCAAGGGCCTGAGGTGAAGGAACTGAGGCGTGGAGCCTGAGGTGATTAGATTGAGGCATGGAGCCTGCTGCAGTCTTGAGGCGAGGGCCTGAGTTGTCGGAGCTTAGAGCTTGACGTGATATGAACCGAAGCGTAGAGCTGGTTGTATTCTGATGGTCTGTGCACGGAGCTTTCTCATCATAAGTGTTGGCGTGGAGCCAAAGGATCGAGGCGCTGAGCCGATCAATAAAACCGAGGCATAGTGCCGGTTGATTGCAGGGTTGACCTGTTTCATGAAAGATATGCAGAGTGTATATGTGTGATGATGGTTGTTAGATGTGAACAGATATGATGATGCAGACTCGATGTGATAATGCAATATGTGCACGGGCCCGTGCGTGTGTGTTTGTTTTAAGCTTAGAGCTTCTATCAAGTTCCAGACTTAAGCATTCAGAGCGTAGAGCTCGAGCATTCGGACGGCAGAATCCGAGCATTCAAAGTACAGGCTTTGAGCATCCAGTACGCAGTGGTTGGGCATTCAAGCATAGAGCTTGAGCATTCAAGTGTATAACTTGAGCATCCAGTACACAGTGGTTAGGCATCCAAGCGTAGAGCTTGAGCATTCAAAAATGTTAGATTTTTGAGCATTCAGGCGTAGAGCCTGAGAATATTGTTGGGGCGGCGTAGAGCCTGTTGCTTGTTTACGGCTTCGAGCCAGTTGAGATGATGAACACAGGCTTCGAGCCTGTTAAGAACTTGATTGTGTACGGCTTCGAGCCAGTTTGAGACAATGGGCTTAGAGCCGCTGGGTTGGTTGTTACGGCTTCGAGCCAGTTGAGATAATGGGCTTGGAGCCGTTGAGTGAGTGATAGCGAGTATAGAGCTGCTGAGTTGAGGGCTTGGAGCCGCTGAGATAGTTATTATGGCTTCGAGCCAGTTGGGATAGTGGGCTTGGAGCCGTTGAGTGAGTGATAGCGAGCATAGAGCTGTTGAGTCGAGGGCTTGGAGCCGCTGAGATAGTTATTATGGCTTCGAGCCAGTTGGGGTAGTGGGCTTGGAGCCGTTGAGATAGCGAGCGTGGAGCTGCTGATGGTGATTGGGCTCAGAGTTTGCTGAGTGATAACGAGCGCGGGCGTAGAGCCATTGAGTGATAGTGAGCATAGGCATAGAGCCGCTGAGTGAGTTGATGGTTGTACGGTCACTAGAGTGGCAGGCGTAGAGCTGCTAGGTGAATTGATATGGATATGGGCGTAAAGTCGCTGGGTGTTTCATCTTGCTTTGGCCAGCAGTTTGTGGAGAGAGAGCTTCGATGCTTGGGCATGCCCCCAAGACTAATTTTGATCACATTGTGTTGGCTCGGGGATGCCCCCAAGGTTACTTGGTTGGTTGAGGACTTAAAAGTCCGTAGTGGCTTGAGTCGGTGCACTAAGCAAAATTTGCTGTTGCTGAAGGAAATTGATTGAGGGGCCAGGAGATCGATCTCTCGGCCGGTGGATTGATGTCTCGGCCGAAGTATTGATGTCTCGGCCGTGAGAATGCCAAAAGCCAGGAAATCGATTTAAGTTCAGTTAAATCGATCTCACGGCCCATTTAATTTTTCCTCCTCCTCGTCTCTCATTCTTCTCCATTTCCTCTTCGTTCGACGACCACCGTACGCCTTCCCCCGCTACCGTTGGCCACCATCATCTCCGGCGACCCTCCTTTCCGACTACCGCTGCTGTTGCCGTCGCTGCTGGCTTCGGTTTTTTTTGAAACCGTTGGTTTTGTTGGCTTTGGACGTGATGGCCACGTCATCTTCGGGTGTTGCGGGTTCATCCTCGCATCCTCCATGTAGGTGCGAGTATTCGTCTTCCGATGAGGAGGCGATTGAGGAGCCCGGTTTGTTTGATGCTGCTACCTACGTTCGTCCTTCGTGTAGGCTGGGTTATGGCGGTTTTCTGCAGTACCGCCCTCCTCTTGGTGGCCCAGAGGCCAAGGTGGTTCGTCGAGAGCCTGAGTTTCACCTGAGCGTTCTGAACGTGCCGGTGAGTTTCCTGAAAAGTAAAAAGTTTTACTTTAGTTCGGAGTTTTGGAAATCCTTGTATTTAGAATAAATTTTTTTGCTTGCGGGACGAAAATCCCTTTTGGCTAGGAGCATGAATGTGAGGAACCCATGTTTGGGTTTGAATTTATTTTTGTTTAAGGAAACTAAAATAACTATGCCCCCTGTCTAGGCAATGCATGCTTTTAGATGTTAATTTGACGCCCCTTAGCATTTTCTTTGTTTATGTAATCATGAGATTAACTCCCTTTTGTCTTTGGCAGAGAAATAGGAGGCTGGAAGCTCGCGGTGGAGGCAAAGAGGTGCACAGATGGTTCTTGAAGCTGCCAGAGCAGGCTCGAGAATTAGTACGTGATGCAGGCTTCAAGACATTCGTTCTGGGCCTCGATCTTCCGAAGATGGGTTGGTCACTGATGACCTCGCTGGTTGAGAGGTGGTGGGATACCACCAATACCTTCCACTTTCCTGCTGCTGGTGAGATGACCATCACTCCGGGTGACTTTTCTTTGTTGACTGGCCTGCGGATAGGCGAAGTTGCTCTTCGAGTTGACCCCCGGCTTTGGGAGCGAGAAGGTGCTTTGAGGTGGTTTCTGGGCAAGGTGCCCCCTATTCGTTCCCGGGGTCATATCGATCTTGCTTGGTTAAGCAAGACTTTTATGGTGGCTGACATTCTGACCCAGGTGAGTGCCGAGCAGTTGACGCGGGCTTTCCTTCTTTACCTCCTTGGGCAAACGTTGTTTGCCAACAAGGATGGTTCGGTACACACGCAGTTTTTGGCTCCTCTGCAGCACTTGGGAGCTATTCGGGAGTTTGACTGGGGCTCATCTGCTTTGGCCACTTTGTATGGCAGTCTTGGAGCTTGTTCGCGGGACAAGAGTCCCATTCTTTGTGGTCACTTTCGAGTGCTTGAGGTATGTATCATTCCTTTGTACTTTTGTTTTCACTTTGGCTTTTTCTAGTTCTGAACTTGCTTTGGTTAACCTTCTTTTCAGCTCTGGGCTTTTGAGTACCTTATCTAGTTTCCCCCTGAGACTAGGTATGGTGATGCGAATTGCATACCTCGTTACGAGCGATGGTTGGTGGGGCAACGGAGGCCACGGTCACCAGTTTTGAGCCTTCCTGAGTGGCGGCGAGTTTTGGACCGACTGACGGTCGATCGAGTACCTTTTCCTTTGTACCCCTTGTCCTTTAGACTTCCATATTCTTGTGTCGAGACTGATTTGTCCTTGCTTTATAGGTACGGTTTTACCCTTGGGGTGGTGTACCAGAGGATGCCCCTCTTGCACGTTGTAGAGTCCTAGACCGGACCCGTAGCTTGCTCGAGGGTCCATTTTGCCGAGCCTGGTACTTAGGCGATCGAGTGGCCAGTCAGTGGCGGCCACGCGTTGAGGCTCTTCGGTTTGTTCCCCCTTCTCCTCCAGTATCTATGAGGTCCACTTCCTTGATGTCGAAGGAAGATCTGAAGAATGTCCGGATCAGAGATTGGGCAGGTTTACTCCTCCAGGCAGGTGACTATACGGAGTACTGCCGTCTTTTCTTGACCCCCTCTGTTGCGGCTCCTCCTGTTGCTCCTGTTTGGCCACGGGCTCCTTCGTTTGTCTCCTTCCACTCGGATGATGGGGAGGAGGAACGCCTGACGCTGGCTCCTTGCACGATCCCGCTCTATACTTTGCCAGTCGGGGCTTCACAAGTATTTTTAGCTTCCTATGTTAGCTTTCATCACTTCGCATTGTATCTTTGCTTTAGATGTTTATAATGCTTGACCGTTCCACAGGTGCCTGCCGAGATAGTGCAGGAATGGCTTCGCGCCTATCAGAGTACAGAGGTTTTGGTTCGGAGACAGCGCCGTAGGATCCTCGAGGTATGACTTTCTTCATGAGCTTTATCTGCTGTGTATTATCCCTTGAGTCTGAATGTTTATATCTTCCTTGGCTGCAGCTTGAGGCTGAGAGAGCACCGGCTGCTGGCGGGGGGAATGTGAGGACCAGTGAGCAGCCTTCGCCTTCTTCTCAGAGATCGCCTAGCTTTTAGGGCTTTTTTCTTTTTCCTGTTCATAGTTAGTGGGAGATAGGCAGAAACTATATTTATATAGTGAAAACAACCACAACGATGGTTTTGTAAACAAGTTTTTGTTTGAGAGATGAGAAATGCCCCTAAATGTCTTTGAGTTTGCATGCGATAGTCAGAACATGGCTTTTTGAACAAGTTTTTGCTGATAGACAGTTAATTTGTGTGAAAATATTTGGCCGAAGAATCGATCACTCGGCCGAAGGATCATTGTTGCGGCCGAGGTATTGATTGTCCGGCCGTTACGTCTATTTTCCCAAGGAAGATAGGTTTTGCTTTAGCCAAGTGGCATCCTGTTTCACATCCTTTCCTATGCTTAGTCTTTGATTTTTTGTCTCTTGCCTTTGCCATGCTTTACAGCCTAATTGCCAAACTTAAGAGTCTTTTGAAGGATCATATCCATTGCGTCGACGACTTTTGGGTTAGAGGGGATGAACTATAATTCTTACGTGTCTTTGCTTTTGCCAATTCCTTGGAGAATGACTAACTCATCTTTTGTGAGCTCAATACGCAGGGTTAGCTATACCTATCATTGAGTACAAACATGTTGATGTTTTCCTCTCTCCAAATGTTTGGGCCGCATCTCGATGCGAGATTGCCTACGTATCCCAATCAGGGAATCAGGCCTTTTACGTAGTTCCAGGATCACCACCTTTGGGGGTTGGGTTTTCTCTCTTGGTTTTTCTTTCTCTCATGCTCTAAGTTTTGCCTAGGTTACCTGATAGAGGTTGAGTCCCTAGCGAGCTTTCAAATGCCTTGACTTTTGCCTAGGCTGTGTTTTTTTGCTTTTTCTTTGTCCTAGCAGGCTCTGCTCTTACTTTTGCTTGGGTGTATATTTTACCCAACGAGCATTTTTCTCTCAAGAGGGTTTTGGTGTTTTGGAGAGGAATCTGATGGAGATGAATCTCCTGTTGTGTTTGTACTTCACAATGGGCAAGCTAACCCTAAGTGTTCTCACGGAGATAGCGTCTTCTTCCTGAGTTTTGATAAAAACCTAGTTCTAAGTAATTAGAGTTCATCCTTTCCTTCCCTTTTGTCGGGGACACAAAGATTTTTGATCCCTTCGAATCCTTCCTTTGTTTTGGCAGTGAGCGTAGCGCATGGCAATTACAAAAATATTTAGATTTAGATAAGCATAATCTGGAAGATGAAAATGAAATTCTCTTAGCGAAAAATAAAATGCCCAAACAGGGGCCCCAAAACTTGTTCTAGTTTGTTTAAAGCAAAAACAATGTTTTAACGTTTTTTGTTTGCCATGTTGTGACTTCTCAGCTACTGCAGCATGTCGTGGTCATTTCCCTTGTCTTTTGCGACTTTGTACTCTTTTCCACCCTCTTCTTTGCCAAACAGAGCCTTTGGATTGGGTTTGTCTTTGAAGTTCGTGTGATGGCTACTTCCTTGAGCCATGAGCAATCCCCAGATGGATGTGTCAGTTTGAATCTCCCTTTCCTCATTGATCGTATGGTCATCAGCTAACTCCCCTTGTTTGAATAATGATGCTAAGGAGGTTTCATCTAGCGGATCATTGCTCTCTTCTTCCATTTCATCAAAGTCGTTTTCCCCTGTTTTATAGGGTTCCGTGCACATGAAATCCAGATCTTCTCTTTCCTCTATCCATTGACTATAGTCGCACTCGTCATAAGGGTTGACCCATGGTTGCATTTAGGCCTGTCAATCGATCCGATCCGATCCGAAAAATCCGATCCGATTCGAATCCGATAACAGAAATCTGTAATCCGGTAATCCGAATCCGATTATTACGGATCGGATCAGGATTTTTTCGGATCGGATCGGATCGAATCCGAATCCGAACTTCTTCTTTTTTTCAACTTTTTATAAATTTTTAAATTTTTTTAAAAAAAAACAGTAAATTTTTTATTTTGAACAAAAAATGTTTTAGAAGTTGTATTTTTATTTTAATTTTCAAATTTTTTTTTTGGAAAATAATTTTTTTTTGAAAAAATATTGTATTTTTAAAAAATATATATATATATATATTTTGTTAACATTTTTGAAGTAAAAAAGTTTTCGGATCGGATTCGGATTTTCGGATCGGATCCAAATTTTTCGGATCGGATCCGGATTACCACTATCGGATTTGAGTCTTATCGGATTCGGATCTGATCCAAGTCTTATCGGATCCGGATCCGATCCGACCCGTTGATAGGCCTAGTTGCATTTGAAACTCCTCTACCTTTTCTATGAGATTGATTGTCTCCCAAACAATGGGCGGCGTTGGAATTTTGGGACGATTTATGCGTACCACTATTTGGGCAGGCTCGAAGCGAGCGTGCCTTCTCATCATGATGACCCTTTCTTTTTCCTTCTTCCTATTCTCAAACCAGATACGAAGCCATTCGTCATCTTCTACAAATGGAATGTCTGGATCCTCCAAATTGTGTTTTGCCCAAGAGTTTTCCTTCCACTTCCTTAGCTTTTCCTCCTCTGCCTGATCTTTGCTGTTTATGTCGGACATATCAATGTCGATTACTTCTGACTGATTAGAATCATTATCCTCCTCCTCCTCCATCATGAAACACTCGTCCTCCTCGGGGAAGGTTAAGGTAGGTTTGGTTTGGTTGTCTTGGACAATATATTGGCTGGGATTGTATGTGGGGTTGTGAGATAGATTTATGAGATTGATATTTCGAGGTGGCGGCTCAGCATTATGAGTAGGGAGTGGGTTGGCTTGCCCATCAGGTTTTGGTGGTTTTATGGTTCGACTATCAATAAGGTCTTGAATGTCGTGACGAAGACGTATGCAATTGTCTGTTTCGTGCCCAGGGTGTTGGTGGTAGGCGCATTGGTTTTTTGGATCGTGGTTTGGACCGTAGGGCGGCGGAGGAAGTGGCTTGTTTAGAGGTTTGAGATGCCCTTGACGGTTGAGAATGGTCAGGGCTTGGGACAAGGTCATGTAAAGAGGATCAAAGTTACAGCGGGGCCGATTTGAGCTTCGGGATGGGCTAGTTTGGAAAGGGTCTTGAGACAAGGATGTGCCAAGGGCATTCACGGAGGCGTGAGATGTACGGCCAGAGAAGGTTTTCTTAGGTGGAGGAGTGGCCTCTTCCTTCCCAATGAGTCCTAACTTGATTCCATCTTCGATTTGCAACCCAGTGGCGTGCAGGCGCTTGAAATCGGTGATAGCCTGTGTGTAAATATGCCTGAGATATTTGGGTTGCAAATTTTTGACAACTATCCTCACTTGGTCTTCCTCGGAGGGGCGGTTCTTCATCTTGGCAGCCTTTTCCCTCCATCTTGCCACAAAGGTAGCAAAGTCCTCATTGGAATCTTGTTTGGTCATTTCCAAGTCTCGAGTTGTTAGTTCAATTTGGACGTAGTACGCGTATTGCTTGACGAAAGCATTGGCAATTTCTGGCCAAGTTTGATAATGTACGAACTCCAAAGTGAGGAACCAGTCGAGAGCACTTCCGGTGAGAGTCTGTTGGAACAACTGAGCGATGAGCTCGTCATTCAAGCCCATCGGCTTCAGGGTGTTGATAACATGGCGAACATGACTGGTAGGGTTGCCAGTTCCATTGAACTTCTCAATGTTGGGCATCTTGAAATTCTCAGGCAGCTTGGATTCTGGGAAGAGGCAAAGCCCCTCGAAATCTAGAATTTGGTCCCCTTGTGAACGAGCCAAGGCTTGTTTGATTTCCTTGACTTGCTTGGTTAACTCAGGACTTTCTGTCAACACTACTTTATGGGGGTTCTCGTCTTCCATTGATTTTTCCTCATCCTCAGCATCTCTAGCTGCCTTTTCTGCTAGTAGCGCAGTGATTTGAGCTTGGAGCTCGACAATAGTGGTGTCGTTGTCTGCCATGAAGGTAGAAGGGTTGCTTGACGAAGCTTGAGATTTAGTAAATGACGGAGTCCGTTGAGGGGATGACCGGGAAGTTTCTGAAAATGGTTGGAATTGTTGTAGTGAGGGTGTTTTGTCAGATGAGGATGATAGACGGGAAGGTTGCAGAGACCTTTGTTTGGCGTAGCTTCGGGTGTTATAAGAGTACAAAGTTGGCTGTGGTTGCTTCTTTGATTTACATATTGTGCCTGCTTGAAAAGTAGAATTACCTGAAAGTCAGTATTCGGCCTGTGTAGGGTTAGGATTTGGGCTGAAAATCCCAACCCTTCTGCACAGAAAGAGTTAATTACAACAACAGATGGTACAAGGTGTGAGGAAGAACTTTTGCAAGTAGAATGCAAGTAGGTTCCTAGCCTGTAGGTTCCTGTCTTAGTTTGGTAAGTTCTATGGCTTTCTAAAGCATGCAAGGTTTTGGTAGTTTCAGGGTGCTCCGTTGTCAAAGGGCA
Organism: Rhododendron griersonianum; assembly: GCA_018127125.1. NCBI lineage: Eukaryota > Viridiplantae > Streptophyta > Magnoliopsida > Ericales > Ericaceae > Rhododendron > Rhododendron griersonianum. Next base: position 5,499,491 of record CM030798.1, on the reverse strand, counting down.
CCAGTCCTCTCACCAGCCCATCATAGGCGGCGATTGGGTGATTTCCTTTTTGATATACCACTAGGTACGAGTGACTGTGGAGTTTGCTGGAACCCCCAACATAGCCCGTGTCATACCGGGATATCAGGTGAACTCAACGGGTTGCCCGCTCGATGCATATGATAAATGAATTAAACAAGGCATGTATTAGTCTTATGTTGAATTTTTTGGTTATGGCTCTCATATTCCCCAGCAGAGTCGCCAAAAACTATAGACACCTCCCAAACGGGGCATCGCCATACAGATTGATCATGTTTGTTTGCTCGAATGGTTGCTCGCTTCATAAACCAAAATCATGGACATTCCCATGACTAGGAACATCGCCACATGATAACGGTTATCATCAAATAGAGTCACCACCCAGTTTATGAAAACTGGGAAAACAGATAGAGATTCTAGATACGGGAGCCAAAAGTACAATAAGGGGAAGGTGTTAGGCACCCCTCTTTGCCCAGTCGTGAGACTGGCCCATAATCATTCAGCATAAGACATATAGATGCTTTGTCTAATTCCAACACGTAGTCTGTTTATTTATTTCTTTAAACAGATAAAGGTGAGCCAGGACTATAATTGAAAGCATGCATAGAAAAAGCAGGAAACAAACAAAACTGTCCCAGGGAAATGGATCTCGCGGCCGGTGAATGGATCTCACGGGCGTGGGATCCTCCTGGTTTTATGTACCGGCCGAGGGATCTAAACCCCGGTCGGTGTTCTTCCTCACACCAGACAGAAACGTTAATAGATGATCAAATCGCTAAGGTTAATCAAAAATACAGTAGGTAAGACAAACCAAAGGCCGTTGGGCCTCACCACCTTGATCCCTCAGTTGCTTGATTGCCTCGGATTGAGTGTGATTGGCTGATTGCTTGATTGAAAACCCTAGGATTAGGGTTTGAACTTCGGGGTTTGATTGCTGGATTAGCGGCTGCCTTCGGGAGGTTAGGGCTTTTGAAGAGTGGGTTTGAGAGAGTATTTTGGCAGGGTTTCGTGACTTGAGAGAGTGTGTACTCTATGAATTTCGTGTGTGTTTATTTTCGGAGTCCAAAGGCCCTTTATATAGGCAATTGGTGACTCACTCTGGCCAATCAAATCACGAGATGGCAATTGCAATTGCAATGCATCTCTAACTCTACGTCGTAATCTCTGAGCGTAGCCCGAACGCATCGGAAAGGTAGTGTAATCGGATCAAACGTCTGACAGAACACGTTCCAGAGTCTGGGAAAAGGTCGATCTGGCGGCTGAGTAAAGGATATCACGGCCGAGGAATGGATGTCTCGGCCGAAGGATAGATCTTGCGGCCGAGGGATTGATCTCTCAGGGAGATTTTGCTAGCAACAGGTTGCTCGGGTGAGGAAATGATGTTGGGGCCGTGGGATCGATGTCACGGCCGACAGATGGATTCTCCTAGGCTTCTGTATTTCTGTCCGAAAGGCTGTATGGCTCTGAATTGGGTCCTCTAAGTGGCTCAAAGTTCTTACCGAAAGTCCTAAAGTTCTCAAGGAAGCAATCAGCAATCACTGTATCCATTTCATCATCGGGATTGTCCCAAGGTGGGACTTGGAATAATCGTTAGGCCAAATTGGGGTGTCTACAGATACAGACCTGGAGAGGCACCTTCGACACACTCTGGACTACGCAGCTTACGTAGACTAGTACCTGGCCACCAGTCTAGGGGTGGAGGAGGAGTTTGAGAGGCGGGTGGCTAGAATTGGAGCTCGGAGGGACGAGACTGGAGTGCGGAGTCGCGGTGGCCGCTCCACACGTGGTAGAGGGCGAGGTGCTAGACCTCCTGTTGGCGGACGAGGTGCTGGCCCCTCGGGTAGGGGAGAGGGTGGTACAGGGGCCCCAGAGACGGTGGAGACTCTGGTACCGCCATTGCTGCTGGTGCTGAAGTGGACGATAGGCGTGACTAGTCCGTCTGGCGCATGGGAGGTGATAGACGTACCACGCCTCCCGCAGCCACCAATTTGGTTTCCCGCTAAGGTATGGTTGAGGTTTCTGTTTGCCTTGTACATTGATTGTTCCTTGTTCCTTGTTTGCATATTTTGAACCTTCAATCACCCTGCAGGTGCCGCGAGAGTGGGCTGAGCAAGCTGTGATGCTGATGGTGGGGATGCGCCACCTGCTAAAGGATTGTGCTAAGGGGAGGGTCCTTCGGACCAGACCTGCCCCCGAGTCTGCTTCGCCTGTTGTTCCTCAGGTATAATATGCATGTTCATTTCATATTTCAATTGAGCAAACAATATTCAGATATGCACGGAATGAGAAAATGTTTATGATATGCAGGTGCAGCCACGGCGCTCAGCTAGGACGCGTCCGCAGGACACCACGAGTCTTCCCGTTCCTGCCAGCACACGGGGTCGGGGTACACAGAGTGTGCCACGGTTTGCTGTGGGGGAGAGAGGATTCGAGGTTTTGCCTTGGGCGGTGTCCCAGCGGAGACCCATTCTCGAGGAGTCAGAGGAGTAAGAGGAGGGGACAGGGGAGGAGACAGAGGAGTCCTCCGAGTCACGCGTTCTCGGGACCTCAGACTCGAGTACTGCTTCTGGCTCTCCTAGTGAGGATGACGGCGACGACGGCGACGAAAGTGAGAGCACGGAGCCCGAGGGCCAACAGCGGAAGAGGACTCATCGAGACTGAGCCTTAGGTTTTTGCTTTGCCAGCCTTTCTTGTACATAGGCCTGTGTGCCAATGTAGTTGTAGTTTCTAGGCCTGCGTGCCTTGGTTTTGTTTGGGCCTGCGCGTCCCAGTAGTTAGGATTGGGCGTGTGTTTGCCCCAGCTTTTGTACCTCCTTCTTTACTCATTGTAAACACCATGTTCATTTATGAAAATTTGCCCTTTTGTTCTTTCCGTTTGTTCGCACTCCCATTATAGAATTGTATTTTATGAAATATGTTCGTCTAGCTTGAAAGAACGTAAAGAGCACACGGATTTCAACCGATACTCTCGAAGTATGAGCAAAAACTTGAAATTATTCAAAGATAGACTTTTTTTAACAATCGACTACGGAAAACTGAATTTAAGGGCATTTGATTGACACAGAGCACACCGTTCAGCCGATAATGAGTGTTATGACCTGCGAGGACTACCAGGATTACAACGATACCCTTGATACGAAGATTGACATACGCTTATGCTTGAAAACGATGATTTTGGGATGATCGAACGATGAAAACTTGAACTAAGAGCGTTAACGCGCATTTGATCATGTCATACAGTCACTAATGCACGTCGTGACTTATATGCATCGCTGGATTCAACCAAATACGCCTAACGTGGATTTTGACATACTTGCGGAGAAAAAACCTTGAAAATTTTGGGTTTTTTCGAGGAAAATGGATGAATACACAAGAAAACGCATAACGGAAACTGCTGCATTCCCTGGGTACATGTTAGGAGTTGTCTGACTTGAGATGCTTGAACTTATGATGCCACATTGGAGCTGAAAGTTGAAACCCAAAATCTGCTGCAAAACTGCAGCACTCTCGAGCACTCGAGAGTGTTCTCGAGCGCTTGGGAATGCACTCCCGAGCGCTCGGGACTGCTGTCATCAGCAGACCTGTGTTGCTTCCCAATGCCACTCACTAGCTATTCCCATGTTGTTTCCTTCTGCATGCACGTTTCCAAGGTGCTTCGTGACCTTGCACCAACTGTTCCCCAGGGCAAATGACTCCTTTAAAGCAAGACTTGTGTTTTTCCAATACTTTTTCAAGTTTCCAAAGTTTGAATTTTAAAAAGGTTTTTGAAAATGTTGAGTTTGATGATTTCCAAAGCTGGTGGGTGTAGACACCCCAATCTGGGCTTCCAGATTAGTTTACTTACGGTTTTTGATTCCCCGATGATGAAACGGATCAAAAACACCCCAGGAATGTCGAGTGTTTTAGTTTTGAGTGTTTGAAAAATCCTTGAACCTAAGCCACTTCCAAAAGCCAAAAACCCTACTGACGCGCGCCAGGGCGCAATCATCTCGCGCCAGGGCGCACCGTCGCGGGACAATCTGGAACCGTCACGCAATGGTCAAACTACCAGGTGGACAAAGTTTGACAGTTGACCGTCGCGCGCCAGGGCGCAACCATCGCGCGACAGTCTGGAACCATCGCGCGATGGTCAGTTCCCCACCTACTTTTCCAGAGGTAGAAACTTGGCCTATAACGCCCCCATTTTCGGGTACGTTAATTAAACATTTTTATTGAATTAAAAGGCTAAGAGTCAAGCTCGTTATTACAACATGAATCCTACTAGAGTACTTTTATTACACAAGGGATGGGAAAACTCTAAGGTTATCTATTGTTCCACTTCTTCTTCCATCCTAGCAAGCTCTTCGGCTCCAAAAGCCTCCAACGTGTACTGCTCTCCCTGTTCGTCTATAAGATCTGACCCATTATACTGGCGTCGCCACCAATATAATAAGTCAGGGTCACCAGAGGTAACACCGTGAACTTATAAAGCTCAATAGAATAAATCATACCCACTAACCCTTGACTTACAACAAGAAACATATAGACAATTACACATGCTCATTCAATAACATAGCTAGCAATTACGCATCCACATTCGCTATCTTACTAACGTTGGTGTCATGCCTTTTCGTGTTTATCCTACGCGACTCATCGTAGACTGTGTCATCAATTTTCCACTTTATTAACACTTCCAAAATCAATTCGAAAATCACATTTTTAACACACGCAACCTCGGTTCCGCCGCGCCGGGTTCCCGAGTATCCTCACAATGGTTCCGCTGTGCCGGGTTCCCATTGGCACACACCCAACCTCGATTCTGCCGAGCCGGGTTCTCGAGTATCCTCACAATGGTTCCGCCGCGCCGGGTTCCCATTGGCACACAAAACACACCATACTCCCATAATGACTCCCATTCTTGGTCATTATGTAGTTTCAAAAATATTTTTACGCACGCACACACACCACACAATGGGTAAGTCTGGCCACATTGCGGTTTTTAAAAACACACCTTGTCTTTAACACACCCTAGGTGTCATGTTTCTAACTTTCCTTGATTTTTGTGTCTCGTCATCATGCATAGACTCCGCGGCAAGACTTTTCATGTAAGCATAGTAATCTTGAAACTAAAATAGCAAGATCATCCAACTCTATATTAAATAGCATGCTCACTTAATCACATCATCATGCTCAACATTTAATCATACAAGACAAAGCATAGTGCCACATGGACGGGCACCTTTGGAGTGGTAAACCACTTATGCTTTATCAACAACAAGTAATCACATAATCATGCTCATATTCATTCTAAGATCAAAATACGAATACTTAAAGCTAATCTAAGAACGTTATCTTTCAAAACTCATGGTTCCTTTTTAAATTTCAAAACAACATATGTTTATAGATATTTCTACGTATACTTAGAGTTTAGAAGGTGTAGTAAAATCCTACATATACTTAGGAATAGGGGGGACGGAGAATTCTACGCATACTTAGGAATAGCGGGGACGGAGAATTCTACCGTTCTTCTTGGCGATAATGATGACTACGGAGGAAAGATGGTACGTCGGTGGTCGGACGGAGTAACTTCTTAGGGTTGGCTTCCGGTAGCTTCGAAAGAGAAAGGTCTCTCTCGAAACTAGATCTTGACTAACACTACTAAGACTTTTGGATCGATGGGGTGGTGGAGTGGCGGTTTAGTGGCGGCCTTGGATGAGTTTCTTGAAGAACTTGGGAAGAGCTTCAAGAACAAGCAAGAACACCAAGAACAAGAGAGAATGCTAAGCATTCTAGAGAGAGAAGTTGTAGAATGAAAGGTGTGAGTTGAAATGGGGAGGAATGGGTGCTATTTATAGCCAAAGGGTGACCTATTATCCAAGGGGTAAATTTTCCCCTAACATTTGTTGTCCAATGGATAAAAATTTGTCTAGATTTGGTGGTACTTTGATGAGGTAGGATGATGGCTCAAAAGGACATGACTAGGCTCAAGAGTACACATGCACACATCACACAATCTCTCTCCCTCTCTCCCGGCCTCTCTCTCTTTCTCTCGGCCATCTCTCTCTCTCTCTCTCTCTCTCTCTCTCTCTCTCTCTCTCTTTGGTTCAATGCATAAGTACATAGGTGGAAAGGTTACAAGATTTTCTTTCCACTTCTAGGACAAATCTAGGTTATTCTATTGGGGTTTTGGTCTAGTCTAGTACTTTGGAAGATTGGATTGGATATGGAAGAATAGAAAACCCTAGATTTGGTGGTACAAGATGAGGTATGAAGATTGGGCAAGGACTATGACTAGGTTGAGTGAGTACAAGTGCACACATCACCAATCTATCTCTCCCTCTCTCATCCGGCCTCTCTCTCTCTCTCTCCCATCTCTCTTGGCCTCTCTCTCTCTCTTCTCTTAGTCCAATGTACACCTAAGCATGCAAGGACAAGGGTTTGGTGTTTGACTTAGAAAGAGTATAAGATTGTGGTGTAAGTTTGTAAGAGATTTTGGTACCCTAAAATCTATCTCAAAATCTTCGTATCTTTCTTCTTTCATTAGTACAAGTACTTAAGTATATATATACTAGGATTTGAAAGAAAACAATCCAAGAGTACATCATATCTTCCTTCTCTCTCCTATCTCTCTCTCTCTCTCTCTCGGATTCTCTCTCTCTCTCCCTCCCTCTCTCTCTCTCCCTTGATTAGTATATGAATATAAATGGATGACTAACTACAAAGGACAAGGGTACTATGTGATCTTCTCCTAGATTTTTAGGTCAAAATTCCTAATAGAATAAGCCTAAATGCCACCTATGTACTTATAAACTATATTCTAGGACTTCGAAATCTTAGGATGACATATACTGTAACGACCCTGATTTTTGGTCAATAAAAATTTCGTTAAAAATTTGAATTTTATTTTATTACTTGGATTCCATTTAAAATTCCTTTCTAATATCCAAAAATCCGTCGTTACTAAAATCTAGACTTATAAATATAGTTTTCTTCATATAGATTTTCTAGTTATTTCTCCAAGACAAGTATGCTTGTAAAGCACTTGTATATTTTCCCTAGTAATCCGTCGTAATTAGATTTCTTCGCCATGCAACATAGTCATTTTCTAAAGACAAGTGAGATAGTAAACCCTAAGGTTACATTTCTTGGCTGGGAATCCTACTTAGCAAGCCTAGTTAGCTTCCAACCGATTCGTTGAGGTAACCTAACTACCAGTTGCACTTCCAACCCTAATTGAATCTTTTTGAATCTTTCCAAAAGCCTAAGTGAGACCTTGACCAAAGTCAACCTATGATCTTTAACCATTGGACGATAGAAGTTAGGGAAATCTTTATCCATTGGACAATAGGCTTTCTACCTAAGATATTTTATTAGATTTGACCAAGGTACACTTATATAGTATTATATAGGCTTATGTACACATATTTGAAAGATGTATATCTTATATCCCAATATTATACTTTACTCTTTTACCCATTGGTCCATAAATGTTAGGAGAATTGTTACCCATTGGTCAATAGGTTAGTCTTCCATCAAGTACTAGACTAATTAGTTTAATGGAATCACCATGAGTCATTGTACTTATATACATACTTTATGAAAGTATAGTACTTACCATCTTTATCCATTGGATAATAAAAGTTAGGGGAATTGTTGCCCATTGGACAATAGGTTAGTCTTTCTACCTAGTACAAGGTCTGTTAGTTTAAGTAGATTCACCATGAGTCATTGTAGTAGTATAGATAGATTATATAAGCCTAGTACTTTCTATCTTTAACCTTTGGATAAAAAAAGTTAGGAGGACTATGACCCATTGGTTAATAACTACTAGGGGAATTATTATTCATTGGATAATAGGACTAGTACTAATGTATGTTGGTTAGTAGCATTACCCAATTTTCCCATGGGATTCTTTAGTGAAAGAATAAGACTTATACTTATATTTATATTTCCATAGGATTCTATATGTACCTAAATATTATAATAAGGCAAGTGTATACCTACTCTTTATTAAAATATAGGAAGTACACATGTGCCAAATCCAATTGTTTATTAGGAAAATCTTACTCTTTCTAAACCCCATTTGTTTATTCTTCTTTTGTCCTTCCATATCTAGTAAGTATACATATATTATAGGAGTACAAGAGAGAGAGAGATAGGAGGAGAGAGAGAGAGAGATTTCCGAGAGGGAGAGGAGAGAGATGGCCGAGAGAGAGATAGGAGAGAGAGAGAGAAAGATATGGAGTACAATCTTGGTCTTTCTTCCACCAAACTCCATTGTATATTCATCCTAAGTACAAGTACTTGTGAAAGAAGTGAGATATAGAAAATATGGAGAGATTGGAAGTACAAGATTGTCTTACAACCTTACAAACCAAATCCTTACTCTTTCTAGTCAAACCACCATCCATTGTCCTTTCATGCTTATGCGTACATTGCACTAAGAAAGAGAGAGAGAGAGAGGGAGAGAGAGCCGAGAGAGATAGAGAGGGAGAGAGAGATGGCCGGATTGGGAGAGGGAGAGAGAGTGTGATGTGTGTGCAAGTGTACTCTCCAAATCTAGTCCATCCTTGTTGGCCATCTTTGTACACAATCCATGTACAACAAAAATCTAGTCTTTCTTACACCTTGATCATCCAAGAATAACCAAATCTAGAGTTTTCTTACTCTTTCTATCCTATCCAATCTTCTAAGTACTAGACAAGACTAGGAAGCCCTTAGAATCACCTACACTTGTCCTAGATTGGAAGAAAGAACAAGAAAAATCTTTGTAATCTTTCCACCTATGTACATTGTACCATGGAGAGAGAGAGAGAGAGAGATATTTCGGATGAGAGGGAGAGAGGGAGAGTGATGTGTGCAAAGTGTACAAATGAACCTAGTCATGTCCTTTGAGCCATCATCCTACCTCACCAAAGGACAATCAAATCTAGTCAATTCTTTGTCCATTGGACAACAAATGTTAGGGGAAAGATTGTCTCTTAGATAATAGACCAACCTTGGCCTATAAATAGCAAGCCATTCAAGCCTTGAACTCACACCTTCAAGCATTGCTCCAACTTCTCTCTAGAAACCATTTCTGTTTTTTTTCCAGGCAGCCTACTGCCCTGCACAAAACCTCATCTTTCTCCTACCTAAAGTAGTTTCTAGGATGAACTTCCTTCGGAAAAGTTGTAGAACACTTCGAGAGCTTCAAGTTAGACCCAAGAACCACCCTAATCGGTCAAGAAACGACAAAGATATTGGCATCCGAAGTTCGGTCAAAATTCGGATTTCCAGATTCCAGACAGCAAACTGTCCATCCCTTTATCACCATATTCCTCCTACCTAAACCAGTTTCTAGGATCAACTTCCTTCACAAAAGTTGTAGAGCACTTCTAGAGCTTCGATTTCAACTCAAGAACGATTGTATTCGGCCAAATATTGACCAAGTTACTGCCATCCAAAGTTCGGTCCAGATTCGAGAGTTTCACCGCCCGTAGGATTTCCAATTAGCTTATTCGGCCCCGACTAGTTTCGGATCAAGGTAGGATTTTCCTATACCTCCTACACTCTAAGTATATGTCGATTTTCCTACACTTTCGAACTCTAAATATAATTAGAAATGTGTTTGCTTTGAAATATAGATAATCGTGTTTATAGGTAGATTAATCTCTACTCATTTTCCTAAGTATAGATAGTAGTATGATCATGTAGAATTCTCCGTCCTCACTATTCCTATGTATACGTAGAATTTTTCCTATACTCTAGGTATAGATCATGGTATACGAATGTTGAAATGAATGTAGAATACTCTAAACTTATTGTATAACCCTTGAACGTTGGAATGCATGATAGTTATGCTAATGAAAGTATGAGCATGATGAATAATAAACTTTTACTTCTATAAAGATTTATGTTCTTTTGAACTTCCCTAAAAGAAAGAAAGAATGAATTTTATGAAAGATTAACTGGGATAGAAGAAATGGTATATTGATCTTGGAATGATTATGAGTATGTTTATGTGTTTACTTGTCTTATAGTCAATATGTGCTAAGCATAAGTGATTTATCACTCCAAAGGTGTCTGTCCATGTGGCACTATGCTTAACTTTGTGTGATTAAATGTTGAGTATGATGATGTGATAAAGTGAGCATGCTATTTAATATAGAGTTGGATGATCTTGCTAATTTAGTTTCAAGATTTCTTAAAGTGTGAAAGGAATCACCGCGGAGTCATGGCATGCAAACGAGACACGAAAACCGAGAAAGTTAGAAACATGACACCTAGGGTGTGGTTAAAGAAAAGATGGGATTAACATGCGGAAAATATTTTGAAAGTACATAATGACCGGACTTGGTAGTCATTGTGTGAGTCTTTTGAAAACCGTGATGTGGCCGGACTTGGTAGCCCATTGCGAAGATTTCCAATGGGGCCGGACGTGGTAGTCTCATGTGGTAATATGGCTTGGTTATCCAAAGAGAGGAGCTAATGCAAGATTTGAAAGAGTATGTTTTGAAAACCATGACATGGCCGGACTTGGTAGCCATCGTGTGTGTTGCTAATGAAGCCGGACTTGGTAGCCTCGTTAGTAGCAATTTGCTAATGAAATGTGTATACTTTTGAAAGATGGATAATCCTTACTATTTGTAACGCCCCCAATTTCCGGGTACGTTAAATAAGGACTTTATTGATAAAACCAAATGGAGTCTGGCTCGTTATTACATCATAATTTCCATCAGAGTGCTTTCATTACATAAGGGAAGGAAAATCTAGGGTTCCTATCTACGGCTCTGCCTGCTCCTCCATCCTAGCCAGCTCCTCGGCTCCAAAAGCCTCCAAAGTATACAGCTCTTCCTGTTCATCTATCAGGTCTGACACATTATACCAGCGTCGCCACCGATATAATATGTCAGGGTCACCAAAGGTAACACCGTGAGCTACAAAAGCTCAGCAGGATAATCCCATACCCGCTAACCCATAACTTACAAACAATAGATCATATAGGTAACGATTCTCAAATAGAAGATGTTCCTCACTTATTAACCCATAATTTAAGGCAACAGAACATAGAAGTAGCATACTATCTCATGTAAAACAACACATGCATAACCAATAAGAAATTTGTAATGACACATTCACTATTCATTTATCGTTGATGTCCGTGACTTTTCTGAGTTTCTCCTACGCGACTCGTCGTAGGTCGTGTCACCATTTCACTTTTCATTTCCAAATCAATATTTCGAAAATCAATTCTTTGACACACACACCACACAATGCGCAAGTCCGGCCACATTGTGGTTTTCAAATATCACACACGATGGGCTACCACGTCCGGCCACATCGCGGTTTTCAAAATCCACACAAGGGCTTTCACGCCAGGTCCCTATTGAGTGTACGGATAAATCATGTTACTAATGAAGCTACCAAGTCCGGCTTCATTGGTGACACACACACAATGGGCTACCCAGTCCGGCCACATTGCTGCTTTCAAAATCCATTCACTCAATGAGCTGCCACGTTTGGCCACAAGAGGGTTTAAACACACCCAACCTCGGTTCCGCCGTTCTGGGTTCCCGAGTATCCTCACAATGGTTCCGCCGCACCGGGTTCCCATTGGCACACATTAGCATTGGCTCCTCTCCACGGATAACCAAGCCACACACCCAACCTCGGTTCCGCCGTTCCGGGTTCCCGAGTATCCTCACAATGGTTCCGCCGCACCGGGTTCCCATTGGCACACATTTGCATTGGCTCCTCTCCACGGATAACCAAGCCACACACCCAACCTCGGTTCCGCCGTTCCGGGTTCCCGAGTATCCTCACAATGGTTCCGCCGCACCGGGTTCCAATTGGCACACATTAGCATTGGCTCCTTTCCACGGATAACCAAGCCACACACCCAACCTCGGTTCCGCTGTTCCGGCTTCCCGAGTATCCTCACAATGGTTCCGCCGCACCGGGTTCCCATTGGCACACAATCACATTTCAAAGCTTTTTCTCCTTTTCAAAACACACACACGACTCACATAATGACTCCCACATTGGTCATTATGTAGTTTCAAAAATATTTTACCAAGTCATTGCCTTTTACTCACCCTAGGTGTCATGTTCCTATTTTCCTTGATTCACAAAACTCGCATAATGATTTCCACAACTGGTCATTATGTAACTTCAAAAATATTTTACCAAGTCATGCTTTTAATCACCCTAGGTGTCATGTTTCCAATTTTCTCGATCTTCGTGTCTCGTATTCATGCTTCGACTCCGCGGTGGGACTTTTTCACATAAATCATTTATTTTTGAAATCTTGAAACTAAACTAGCAAGATCATCCAACTCTATTTTATTTAGCATGCTTAATTAATCATACTCGAACATTTAACACACAAACTAAAGCATAGTGCCACATGGACGGACACCTTTGGAGTGGTAAACCACTTATGCTTTATCAACAACAAGTAGTCAAGCAATCATACAACAAGCTCATCACCATCCTTATGATTGAAACTAAACGATAAATTCTTACTTAAGGTCGTTCTTTCTTTCTTCGAAGGAAGTTCAAAAGAGCATATGTTTATTGAGGGTAAGGTTCATTAATTGACATGCATTTGGAAAATAAGTAAAGTATCATCAAGTGGGTAAGGGTAATTCTACGTTTCAAAAGTATACACATTTATATTTAAGGAAAGTAGATATACCATTATTTATGCTTAATCGTTTCAAGTTTCTACGCTTAGAGTTTAGAAGGTAAGATCTATCCAATAATTTCTTAGGAATAGTAGACATAAAAAAAAGAATCTATGTATACTTAGGAATAACGGGGACGAAGAATCCTACCTTGATCCGAAACTAGTCGGGGCCGAATAAGCTAGTTGGAAAATCCCACGGGTGGTGAAACTCGCAAATCTGGACCAAACTTTGGATGGCAATAACTCGATCAATACTTGGCCAAATAAGGTCGTTCTTGAGTTGAAATTGAAGCTCTAGAAATGCTCTACAACTTTTGTGAAGGAAGTTGATCCTAGAAACCACTTTAGGTAGGAGAAATATGGTGATAAAGGGATGGACAGTTTGCTGTCTGGAATCTGGAAATCCGAATTTTGACTGAACTTCGGATGTCGATATCTTTGTCGTTTCTTGACCGATTAGGGTGGTTCTTGGGTCTAATTTGAAGGGCTCGAAGTGCTCTACAACTTTTCCGAAGGAAGTTGGTCCTAAGGACTACTCTAAGAAGGAGCAAAATGCGGATTTGTGAAGGGCAGTAAGCTGCCTGGAAAAACAGAAATGGTTTCTAGAGAGAAGTGAGAGCAAAGGAGTGAGGTGTGAGTTGAATGGCAAGCATGGGGTGCTATTTATAGGCAAAACCTTGGCTCTCTCTCCTCCCTCTTGGCCGGCCTCTCTCTCCCTCTTTGTCCAATGGATTTTGTTCCAATGGCTTGTCATTTCAAGCATGCAAGCATGCCATGGCTTTGTCATGACTAACCTCCCAGACTTTAAGGCTAAAACCTAGGTTATTATGGAGGGTTCAAGGCCTTGTCTTGTCTAGGAAAGTCTTCTTGCAAGAAAGAAGAACATAATTGGCTAGGATCATGCTTAAAGTTAGCTAGGAAATGGGTTGGCAATGGTAAATAGGCTTAAGGCTAAACATGTAGCTTGTTGGAGTGTTCAATACTCAAGCAATTAACATACGATCTAAGGCATAGTGTCACATGGACGGACACCTTTGGAGTGGAAAACCACTTATGCCTTATCTCATATCAAGACAAGTCAATCTAATAATCCTATAATCATGCTTATCCTTCTATTAAAAAAAAAGTTACTAACTACCATGCATTGGATCATAAAAGTAAATACTATCTATCTTTCTTTTTCCTTTTTTTTTTTTTTATTATACGAGGGGTAGAGTAGAGGTATTCTACGTAAGTATACTTAGGATTTGAGAGTAAGGATATTCTACCTTCCTTCTTGGCGGTGGTTTTGGTTATGGAGAAAAGTGGTTCGTTGGGCGGAGTAACGTCTTACGGTGGCCTCCGGTTAGCTTCGAAAGAGAATGGTTTTCTCTCGAAACTATTACTTGACTAACTTTCTAATTTTTTTGGATCGAAGGGTGGTTGAGTGGTGGTTTGGTGGCGGCCTAGGATGAGTTTCTTGGAGAGTTTTAGAAAAACTCAAGAACACTAAGAACAAAGCTAGAACATGGTAAGAACACTTAGAATTTCTTAGAGAGAGAAGTAGAAGAGTGAGGTGTGAGTTGAATGGTATGGGCAAGGGTCCTATTTATAGTAAAAACTTGGTTTATTAACCAATGGATAACTTTTTCCCTAACAATTATTGTCCAATGGGTAATTTTTGATAGGAAGGCATGCCAAGCCTTGTCATATCCAACTCTAGGCTTAAGTCTAATGAACTTAGGTTATTATGGAGGGTTCATGGCTAGTCTTGTCCTTGGTTGGCTTGTTTGCAAGAAGAAACAAAATGATTAGCTAGTTTTTGGTTTAAAGTTGGCTTGTAATTAGGTTGACAATAGGTTTAAGACTATTGGTGGCTTGTACAAGAGTACAAGCATGCTCTCCTTTCCCCTCTCCATGGCCGGCCTCCCTCCCCCTCTCTTCCTCTCAACTTTTTCTCTTTTGCACCATATGTGTCCATGTGTCTATCTTAGGTACTTAAAGTTTCAAGTAGGCTTATAAGCCTAATGGAAGAGAAATGATTAAGGAGAGGTTTCTAATTGGTAAGAACTTTGTCCCATGGTTAATTTTTCTCCTAGAAAGCAAACCTAGATGCATTAGGCATGCTTAAGTACTTAACTAGTCTTATTAGGCTTGAAAAAAATAATGACATGGCTATTTAATCATTGACCAAGGGTTAAACTTTTCCTAGGAAATTTTTATCCAAGGGTCATACTAATATAAGTTTTAAGAAAAATTAGAAATGCAATTAGGTGGCCAATTTAGGGTTAAGGCTATTGGTTTTAGACTTGCATGTGGCAAGACTAGTTTACTCTTTTTGAAACACTATGATGGCCTTCTATTTTTCCAAGTACCTAATTTACTAGCCTAATTAATTTAAGTCTCTTATTAGAAAGACTAGTTTTTATTACCCAAAGGTTAATTTTTCCCCTAACAATTAATAACCAAAGGGTAAGGGAGAAAAATGCCACATAAGTCGTTGAAATGACAAATCATAAGGTCAAATAATTATTTCTATTGGTCTATTGGTTTAATTAGGCTTAGGAGGGTTCACAAGGTTCAAAGGTGGTCCAAAAGGTCCACTTAAGGTTAGGGAAATGTAACTAGGTGAATCGGTAGTTAGGGTTTGCTAACTAATCGGTTTGAAAACTAATTCTACATGCCATGTAGGATTTCTAGCCAAGAAATAAAATTTTAAGACCTTATTTCAAATACAAGGGAAATATACAAGTGCTTTTGTAAGCATACTTGTCTTTAGAAAATGACTATATTGTCCGATGCGAAAAGATAAATTTTAAAAGTCTCAAATCGGATTATTAGAAATTAAAAGGAATTTTAAAAGCAAATCCAAGTAATTAAAATAAAATTTCAAATATTTAACGAAATTTTTATTTACCCAAAAATCAGGGTCGTTACAATCTATCCCCCTTAAAATAATTTCGTCCTCGAAATTGGTACGTGACTACGGTTTAGGCAAGCCGCTAAACTGGTCTCGGAATCGTCGTCTATCCCCCTTAAAATAGAAGTACGTTGCCATTCACTTCCTTACTAGCGTGATGTTGAGGTGATTGTCTTCGTCAATTGTCAGATGTAGCCATTCCGTAAATTCTGTAGACTACGTTGACGGTTGGATCAGTATCACGGTAGGGTGCATTGCTGAGTCGAATCGCTTGGCCAATAAGGTCGGGTCACAAAAGATACCCAAGATTACGCCACCCTTGTCAATAGGTGTCGTAAGGATGATTTCATTATTTGAAGCAATGAGTGTTTCTTTCCCAAGGATGCCGATTTCAATCGGGATTTGAGAGAAGCAATATAGTTGGAAAAATGGTACCGATACGACTAGCGGATTAAGACGTGCCTTCCATAAGTACGATAGAATGCATAGAGTTTTACTACAGGGAGGATTTATACAACAGTAGGCCGTCATGAGGACAGGCGTGCGTACATGAATAGTGATCAAGACAGATTGCTGCAGGCAAGCAGTTTAAAATTTCGAGACAAAATAGGATCAATATACTACTTGCCCGAGGAATTATCGGATACAAAGAAAAGAAAAATAGATAATACGGTGCCACTGCCATGCCTCGTCTGCGCCAGAAGACCCTACCATCTTTCATCAAAAGCTTGGAGCAAACGACGTTCGTATTCCTTTACGAACACCGCGAGTGCGACGGCCACTGCGAGAGCCCAGTACCAGAAGGTCTTGAGACGGTTGTTCCTATCAAACCAACGTTGCATGCCTATTGTAAGCACTGCACAAAACAGAATGAAGATGAAGGGTTGAAGCCGTAGAGTTCGGATCGTCATGGTGAGTTCGGTTCGCTCGATTTCTCGGAATATGGCGTCTTCCGGAAATCCTCGTCGTCGGATTGCCATGGCGGGATAGTGACGTGGAGGGGTTAAGATAGTGGGAGAGATGAAGAGATGAAGAGATGGGAAGATGGTGGGGGGATATATATATAGGGGCGAAAAAGGTGTGTTGAGGGGGGAAAGGTTTTGAAATTTGAAATTTGAAATTTTGAAATTTGGAGGTTGGGAGGGGGCGGTTTTGCCGCGCCAGATGGGGTCACGCTCGGCACTCGGTGGTAGGTTCTGCTCTCGTTCCTTAAGAGGCGTGGAAAAATATATATCCAAGAATGGCTCCTCAACGAATTAGTAAGTAAAAATTGCTTAACGGGTAGTGTGCGATAGTATCCTTTTAAATAAAGCATGTTTTTCATAGATAAGTAGAAAATTACATTTATAAGCATAAAGTTCTACTACAAAAGACAAGTTAAGACATAAGATTCTTCCTAGTACAAGTTGGGACGATCCTACCTACTCCTACGTGGTCCGATTTGTCTTAGGGTGCCACAAGTGCGACTACGACTCTCGGGATCTTATCCTAATACTATTCTACTGGCGAGGTGGGAATTGCATGCGAATAGGTATAAGAATTAAGATACAAGTATGCACGTAAACAATGATCAAAAAGCAGCATATAAAGACTAGTAGTAAAAGAAATAAGGCTTTTATTATCAAGCATAGCAATAGTACAACTTAGGAAACATTAAACAGGCAACGGTGATCCTAATCTTTAATATCCTATCCCGAAGGATTACAACTATTGCTAGGTTTATTTAGGGGCACCTAAGTAGTATCCTTGGCTTTCACAAGTCCTCTAAGACCTCGTCCTCCTCGAGATTTCCTTCACTTGACAGGTTTTCCTCCTTAGTCGCTTCCATGGCATCCTTATCGTCATTGACTTCTTCCTCCTTAACTCCATCCTCAAAGTTTTCCATTGGGGGTAGGGTACCAAAGAACCCATAGAAGGTATACAGGATTGGAAACATTTTAGGAAACCAAGGGTCTTTTTCAACGGGAATAGGGGTATTCTGCTGTACTCTCTTGATATCTCGTATTTCGGCGAGTACAGTGGCAATGAAGTCGGGATTCCCCACTAGTTGAGTTGTCATAGTTCCTAGGGCGATCTTGAGCTGACGAGCTCCAGCCAGCAGTTTGACTAGGTGATCCAAGTGATTCATCTATAAGGAAAGACAGAGTTTAAACCTCAATTAGTATCGTTTTGAGACAGAGTTTACTAGCGCTAAGGAAACTTTGGAATTTCTAGGTTCCACATTCGATTCTTGATTTAAGTCATCATCCAATTGTTCGGGAATTCCCAGCTCGGTGGTACTGCCAATTTCCGCACCTTGCTTCAATCTGAAGATTGTTTTGACAGAATTCCACCCAATTTGGGACGGTAAACTTAAACTCAATTTCACGTTTGTGCAACGGTCAAATTATCTTATGGTTCTACCCATTCTACCCATGGCCGAGTGTCGAGCCTAAAGCTCTGATACCATGCTGTAACGCCCCCAATTTCCGGGTACGTTAAATAAGGACTTTATTGATAAAACCAAATGGAGTCTGGCTCGTTATTACATCATAATTTCCATCAGAGTGCTTTCATTACATAAGGGAAGGAAAATCTAGGGTTCCTATCTACGGCTCTGCCTGCTCCTCCATCCTAGCCAGCTCCTCGGCTCCAAAAGCCTCCAAAGTATACAGCTCTTCCTGTTCATCTATCAGGTCTGACACATTATACCAGCGTCGCCACCGATATAATATGTCAGGGTCACCAAAGGTAACACCGTGAGCTACAAAAGCTCAGCAGGATAATCCCATACCCGCTAACCCATAACTTACAAACAATAGATCATATAGGTAACGATTCTCAAATAGAAGATGTTCCTCACTTATTAACCCATAATTTAAGGCAACAGAACATAGAAGTAGCATACTATCTCATGTAAAACAACACATGCATAACCAATAAGAAATTTGTAATGACACATTCACTATTCATTTATCGTTGATGTCCGTGACTTTTCTGAGTTTCTCCTACGCGACTCGTCGTAGGTCGTGTCACCATTTCACTTTTCATTTCCAAATCAATATTTCGAAAATCAATTCTTTGACACACACACCACACAATGCGCAAGTCCGGCCACATTGTGGTTTTCAAATATCACACACGATGGGCTACCACGTCCGGCCACATCGCGGTTTTCAAAATCCGCACAAGGGCTTTCACGCCAGGTCCCTATTGAGTGTACGGATAAATCATGTTACTAATGAAGCTACCAAGTCCGGCTTCATTGGTGACACACACACAATGGGCTACCCAGTCCGGCCACATTGCTGCTTTCAAAATCCATTCACTCAATGAGCTGCCACGTTTGGCCACAAGAGGGTTTAAACACACCCAACCTCGGTTCCGCCGTTCCGGGTTCCCGAGTATCCTCACAATGGTTCCGCCGCACCGGGTTCCCATTGGCACACATTAGCATTGGCTCCTCTCCACGGATAACCAAGCCACACACCCAACCTCGGTTCCGCCGTTCCGGGTTCCCGAGTATCCTCACAATGGTTCCGCCGCACCGGGTTCCCATTGGCACACATTTGCATTGGCTCCTCTCCACGGATAACCAAGCCACACACCCAACCTCGGTTCCGCCGTTCCGGGTTCCCGAGTATCCTCACAATGGTTCCGCCGCACCAGGTTCCCATTGGCACACATTAGCATTGGCTCCTTTCCACGGATAACCAAGCCACACACCCAACCTCGGTTCCGCTGTTCCGGCTTCCCGAGTATCCTCACAATGGTTCTGCCGCACCGGGTTCCCATTGGCACACAATCACATTTCAAAGCTTTTTCTCCTTTTCAAAACACACACACGACTCACATAATGACTCCCACATTGGTCATTATGTAGTTTCAAAAATATTTTACCAAGTCATTGCCTTTTACTCACCCTAGGTGTCATGTTCCTATTTTCCTTGATTCACAAAACTCGCATAATGATTTCCACAACTGGTCATTATGTAACTTCAAAAATATTTTACCAAGCCATGCTTTTAATCACCCTAGGTGTCATGTTTCCAATTTTCTCGATCTTCGTGTCTCGTATTCATGCTTCGACTCCGCGGTGGGACTTTTTCACATAAATCATTTATTTTTGAAATCTTGAAACTAAACTAGCAAGATCATCCAACTCTATTTTATTTAGCATGCTTAATTAATCATACTCGAACATTTAACACACAAACTAAAGCATAGTGCCACATGGACGGACACCTTTGGAGTGGTAAACCACTTATGCTTTATCAACAACAAGTAGTCAAGCAATCATACAACAAGCTCATCACCATCCTTATGATTGAAACTAAACGATAAATTCTTACTTAAGGTCGTTCTTTCTTTCTTCGAAGGAAGTTCAAAAGAGCATATGTTTATTGAGGGTAAGGTTCATTAATTGACATGCATTTGGAAAATAAGTAAAGTATCATCAAGTGGGTAAGGGTAATTCTACGTTTCAAAAGTATACACATTTATATTTAAGGAAAGTAGATATACCATTATTTATGCTTAATCGTTTCAAGTTTCTACGCTTAGAGTTTAGAAGGTAAGATCTATCCAATAATTTCTTAGGAATAGTAGACATAAAAAAAAGAATCTATGTATACTTAGGAATAACGGGGACGAAGAATCCTACCTTGATCCGAAACTAGTCGGGGCCGAATAAGCTAGTTGGAAAATCCCACGGGTGGTGAAACTCGCAAATCTGGACCAAACTTTGGATGGCAATAACTCGATCAATACTTGGCCAAATAAGGTCGTTCTTGAGTTGAAATTGAAGCTCTAGAAATGCTCTACAACTTTTGTGAAGGAAGTTGATCCTAGAAACCACTTTAGGTAGGAGAAATATGGTGATAAAGGGATGGACAGTTTGCTGTCTGGAATCTGGAAATCCGAATTTTGACTGAACTTCGGATGTCGATATCTTTGTCGTTTCTTGACCGATTAGGGTGGTTCTTGGGTCTAATTTGAAGGGCTCGAAGTGATCTACAACTTTCCCGAAGGAAGTTGGTCCTAAGGACTACTCTAAGAAGGAGCAAAATGCGGATTTGTGAAGGGCAGTAAGCTGCCTGGAAAAACAGAAATGGTTTCTAGAGAGAAGTGAGAGCAAAGGAGTGAGGTGTGAGTTGAATGGCAAGCATGGGGTGCTATTTATAGGCAAAACCTTGGCTCTCTCTCCTCCCTCTTGGCCGGCCTCTCTCTCCCTCTTTGTCCAATGGATTTTGTTCCAATGGCTTGTCATTTCAAGCATGCAAGCATGCCATGGCTTTGTCATGACTAACCTCCCAGACTTTAAGGCTAAAACCTAGGTTATTATGGAGGGTTCAAGGCCTTGTGAAAACATAGAATCCTTATCGACACTATTTTGATATATGCATTGCAATTCAATAAACATATGCTCTTTTGAACTTATGAAAGAAAGAATGAATATTGAAAGATAATGTTCCTAGCTTAAGTACTCGTATTATGAATATGAGCATGATTATGTGATTATCTGACTACTTGTTGTTGATAAAGCATAAGTGGTTTACCACTCCAAAGGTGTTCGTCCATGTGACACTATGCTTTACCTGGTATGATTTGAGTATGATTGTAGACACCCCAATTTGGCCAAACAATTATTTCAAGTCCCACCTTGGGACAATCCCAATGATGAAATGGATACAGTGATTGCTGATTGCCTCCTTGAGAACCTTAGGACTTTCGGTAAGAACTTTGAGCCACTTAGAGGACCCAATTCAGAGCCATATAGCCTTTCAGACAGAAATACAGAAGCCTAGGAGAATCCATCTGTCGGCCGTGACATCGATCCCACGGCCATAACATCATTTCCTCACCCGAGCAACCTGTTGCTAGCAAAATCTCCCTGAGAGATCAATCCCTCGCCCGCAAGATCTATCCTTCGGCCGAGACATCCATTACTCGGCCGTGATATCCTTTACTCGGCCGCCAGATCGACCTTTTCCCAGACTCTGGAACGTGTTCTGTCAGACGTTTGATCCGATTACACTACCTTTTCGATGCGTTCGGGCTACGCTCAGAGATTACGACGTAGAGTTAGAGATGCATTGCAATTGCAATTACCATCTCGTGATTTGATTGGCCGGAGTGAGTCACCAATTGCCTATATAAAGGGCCTTTGAACTCCGAAAATAAACACACGAAATTCATAGAGTACACACTCTCTCAAGTCACGAAACCCTGCCAAAATACTCTCTCAAACCCACTCTTCAAAAGCCCTAACCTCCCGAAGGCAGCCGTCAATCCGGCGATCAAACCCCGAAGTTCAAACCCTAACCCTAGGGTTTTCAATCAAAGCAATCAGTCAATCACACCCAATCCGAAGCAACCAAGCAACTGAGGGATCAAGGTGGTGAGGCCCAACGGCCTCTGGTTTGTCTTATTTACTGTATTTCTAACTAGCCGTAGCATTTTGATTACCTGTTAATCTTTCTGTCTGGTGTGAGGAAGAACATCGACCGGGGCTTCGATCCCTCGGCCGGTACATCAAACCAGGGGGATCCCTCAGCCGTGACATCCATTCACCGGCCGCGGGATCCATCTCCCTGGGACATTTTGTTTGCTTCTCTGCTTTCTGATGCATGCTTATTTATCGCACTGGCTCACCTTACTTACTGTTTAAAGGAATAAATAAACAGACTATGTGTTGGAATTAAACAAAGCATCTACACGTCTTATGTTGAATGATTATGGGCCAGTCTCACGACTGGGCAAAGAGGGGTGTCTAACACCTTCCCCTTATTGTACTTTTGGCTCCCGTATCCAGAATCTCTATCTATTTTCCCAGTTTTAATAAACTGGGTAGCGACTCTGTTTTGATGATAACCGCTATCATGTGGTGATGTTTCTAGCCATGGGAATGTCCATGATTTTGGTTTACGAAGCAAGCAACCAATCGAGCAAACAAACATTGATCAATCTGTATGGCGATGCCCCGTTTGGGAGGTGTCTACAGTTTTGGGCGACTCCGCTGGGGATATAAGAGCCATAACCAAAAAGTTCAACATAAGACTAATACATGCCTTGTTTAATTCATTTATCATATGCATCGAACGGGCAACCCGTTGAGTTCACCTGATATCCCGGCATGACACAGGTTATGTTGGGGGTTCCAGCAAACTCCACAGTCACTCGTACCTAGTGGTATATCAAAAAGGAAATCACCCAATCACCGCCTATGATGGGCTAGTGAGAGGATTGGTGCCCTTTGACAACGGAGCACCCTGAGACTACCAAAACCTTGCATGTTTTAGAAAGCCATAGAACTTATCAAACTAAGACAGGAACCTACAGGCTAGGAACCTGCTTGCATTTTACTTCCAAGTTCTTCCTCACACCCATTGTATATGTGTATGTTGTAAAGTTTGTCTTTTGCAGGTTAAACCTTAGGAATCTCTCTAAGTCAAATAAACAGTAGGTAAGATTAATCAATCTAACTAAAGCAAAAACCTTTTTCAGGAAAAATGACTGCATCACTGTTCATGTCTGATTCGCACTTTCAAGTTGTCACCAAGCTGTCTTGCCCGCTCCACTTTGCTGTTGAAGATTTCAACCCCTCTGAATACATCACTCCAGTAAATCAACCAAAGCCTATGGTGGCTATCATTGAAGACAACCATGTCATGTTCGCTGGAACGGTTTATGAGGAAGAGGTAGAAGACCTGATTGAAGAAGAAGGGCTTCACAGGGTTCCAATCTACTTTTATGACCCTTATGCACCTACTGATGATTATTCGCCAGTAGACGAGGTCAACAACCTCGAGACTGAAGAGGCAAAGGAAGAAGAGGCTGTCGACAATGACCCACTAGACAAAATATCACTAAACCTACTCTTTGATGAGGGGGTCACCAACAATGAAATAAGGGTGATCCACCCCATCATAGATAGCTTTGGTAATTGGTGGGGCTTTGTTGGCACACGACGGGTCGACAACAGCGACGAAGCCGAGGTTGAAGCTCAATTGGAGGAGATAACAGCGATAGCAAATCAAATGGCCCTCCAAGACTTGCAGGGTGACAATGATGAAAGTGCGAATCAAGGTGACAGTGAAGTGCTGGTGATCAACCTTGGTGATGAAAAAGACTGCTCTGAGCTGATTGTTGATGCTGAAAAAGGGGCTTACCCTAACTGGACCGTGGAACACACTCTAAAATACAAAATGAAAAGCGCTAATTCTGATCTTAGTTCTGATTCCGATTCCGACTCCGAGTCGACTCAGTCCGAGTCAAGCTTTTCATCCTTTAAAACTACTAAGTCTAGTGAGGAAAACCTGGTCAAAGTACCAAGGCATAGCATTTACTTTGAGTTCGACTCTGAAATGTCTTTTGATAAACTTAGCAATGAGAAGGAAGATTTAGAGTATTTCATTTTGCCTATGATCAATTGTGTGGATTCCGACAAACCAAATTTTGAGGAAGAAATTCCAAAAGAAATTCTAGAATTCATCGAGAGAGAAGAGGAAAGGCACGCTAAACCTTTTTCTGATGAAATAATCACAGCAAACATAGGTTCTGAAAACGAGCCCAAAATGGTTAAAATTGGTGCCGCACTATCTCCTCAAGAAAGTGAAAAACTAATCCTTTTGCTAAAAGAATACAAAGATGTTTTTGCCTGGTCTTACGAGGATATGCCTGGAATAGACCCTGAAATTGTTCAACATAAAATTCCTCTTCATCCTGATGCAAAACCAGTTAAACAAAAACTGAGACGTATGCGCCCTGATTGGGTCCTAAAGATAAAAGAAGAAGTCACTAAACAAATCAACGCCGATTTTCTCATAGTCACCGAATATCCACAATGGGTAGCAAACATCGTTCCCGTACCAAAGAAAACTGGAGGAATCAGGGTCTGCGTAGATTTCCGAGATCTCAACAAAGCCAGTCCGAAAGATGACTTCCCATTACCTCACATAGACGAGCTAGTGGATAACACCGCAGGCCATGCATTGCTATCTTTCATGGACGGATTTTCTGGGTATAATCAAATCCTTATGTCTCCGGAGGATAGAGAGAAAACCACCTTCACTACGCCTTGGGGAACTTACTGCTACCGAGTGATGCCGTTTGGGTTGAAGAATGCTGGAGCCACTTACCAGAGGATGGCAACAACACTGCTGCACGACATGATGCACAAAGAGGTCGAGGTATATGTCGACGATATGATAGTCAAATCAAAGGAAAGGGAAGGACACTATGAAGCACTCCAAAAGTTCTTTGAGAGGATTAGGAATTACAAACTACGTCTTAACCCTCAAAAATGCACTTTTGGGGTAACAGCTGGAAAGATGTTAGGATTCCTCATCACTCAAAGAGGAATCGAGGTAGACCCTTCCAAGATACAGGCTATCATGGAGATATCACCGCCTAAGACGGAGAAGGAAGTAAGGAGCTTCTTAGGGAAGGTACAGTTCATCAGCAGGTTCATTTCCAAGCTCACAACCACCTGTGAACCTCTTTTCAAGCTACTAAAGAAGGGTACTGATTTTGAATGGAGCCAGGACTGCCAGCAAGCGTTCGAGGCAATCAAAGAATATCTTCAGAATCCACCTGTACTGTCGCCGCCCATCCCTGGGAAGCCGTTGATTCTGTATCTCTCAGTAACAGACACATCCATGGGATGCATGCTAGCACAAGAAAACGATGCCAAAGTAGAGTGCGCCATATACTACCTCAGCAAAAAAATGATGGATTATGAGACAAGGTACAATCCCCTCGAGAAAACCTGTTGGGGGCTAGTATGGGCCACAAAGAAACTGAGGCACTACCTGTTGGCACATCCGGTGGTGCTGGTCTCTCGTTTAGACCCAATCAAGTATCTTTTCGAAAAGCCAGCACTTATCGGAAAGCTAGCTAGGTGGTTATTACTGCTAGCAGAGTGCGACCTCAAATACATGACAAGGAAATCAGCAAAAGGAAGAGCTGTGGCAGAATTCTTGGCAGATCACCCTGTGACAGAGGCCGAGGTAGAGGACTTCATGTTCCCCGACGAGGACATTTTATGTCTCTTAGATGACACATGGCAACTTTACTTTGATGGAGCATCAAACCGATGTGGATATGGCATAGGGGTATTGCTAGTTTCCCCAAACGATTCTCACATCCCTTTGTCATATAAACTGAGGTTTGAAGTCACTAACAACCAAGCTGAATACGAGGCTTGTATTGCTGGAATGGAGGCAGCCCTAGAGCTAGGGGCAAAAAGGGTAGAAGTCACTGGGGATTCAAATCTGGTGGTATCTCAAGCCAGAGGAGACTGGAAGGTCAAGGAAGATACACTGAAGCTATATCACTCTCTGCTGGAAGATCTAATTCCACAATTCGATTCTGTTATCTTCACACACACTCCTCGAGTGAGCAATAGATTTGCAGATGCACTGGCAACATTAGCATCTATGGTCGAAATACCCCTGGGATTCACGATGCGACCTCTCATGATCGAACAAAAAGTTAAACCAGCATGCGAATGCACCTTTACCGAGGAAGGTGAAGACGATGGCAAGCCATGGTACGAAGATGTGAAGGAATTCCTGGAAAAAGGAGAATACCCATCCGAGGCCACCTCGAAGGACAAAACGGCTCTGCGGAAGTTTGCTGCCCGGTTTGTAATCTGTGGAGGAGCATTGTACAGAAGGGCACACTTGGGTCCAAGTCAACTTTGCGTCACAACGGAGGACAGCCGCAAGGTAATGGAGGAAATACATGAAAGAATTTGTGGCCCACACATGAATGGGGCAACGATGGCAAAGAAGATCCTACGTCAGGGATATTACTAGACTACAATGGAGGCCGACTGCGCTGATTATGTCCGCCGAAGTTACAAATGCCAAACTCACGCTGATCGTATGCGTATTCCCCCTACAGAATTGTATAGCATGACATCCCCCTGGCCATTCTCCACTTGGGGGATAGACGTCATTGGAAGCATAAATCCAAAGGGGAAATACAAACATCAGTTCATTCTGGTGGCCATTGACTACTTCACCAAATGGGTAGAAGCAGCTTCTTATGCTACTCTCAACGCCACTCATGTGGCCAAATTTATTTGCACTAATATCATCTATCGATATGGTGTACCTCACGAGTTTGTCTGTGACAATGGATCGCACTTCAAGGGGGTGACAAAGAAGCTTTTCGCCGAATTTGGGATACAGAATCATCGGTCATCTACTTACCGACCTCAAACTAATGGAGCTGTTGAGGCTGCAAACAAGAATGTCAAGAGGATTCTGCGGAAGACTACCGACACTTACACAGACTGGCCAGAAATGCTACCTCTGGCACTATGGGGATATCGAACAACTGAAAGGACTTCAACTGGGGCCACTCCCTACTCTCTGGTCTATGGAATGGAAGCTGTCTTGCCTATCGAATTGGAATTACCTTCGTTAAGGGTTCTAGCTGAGACTGGAATGATCGAAGAAGACTGGGTTCAAAACCGCTACGACGAGTTGGCACTACTAGACGAAAGGAGACTGAGAGCCTTATACCATGTACAAGGGTATCAACGCCGCATTGCACGAGCATTCAACAAAAAGGTGAAACCTAGGGACATCAAGGTAGGAGACATGGTGCTCAAAGCAATTCGTCGCCACGTCTCAGACCCAAGGGGCAAGTTTAGACCAAACTGGGGAGGCCCCTACCTTATCAAACGCATACTTTCTGGAGGAGCAGCATACATTGCAGACTTGGATGGAATGGAATTCGCAACGCCAGTCAACATCGACAAGTTGAGGAAGTATTACCCATGAGAGATGCTCGTTGGACTGAAAACCACAAGGGTGGGCGGATCCAAGCAAAAATTAGAGCAGCCTGCTAGGTCGAAAACCCGCAAGGGCGGCTTAGGCAAAAACTAAGGCATAAATAAAACGCTCGCTAGACCGAAAACCCGCAAGGGCGGTTTTAGGCAAAATTTAGAGGACAAAAGGAGAGGAAAATACCCGAGTGGACCCTAACTAAAAACAAAACAAATCCCCTTTGTTGGAACTACGTTTATGGCCTGATTCCCTCCATGGGATATGTAGGCAATCTCCAAGTTTGAGATTCGGCCACTGCTATCATCATCACTTCCAAAATTTCTAGGTCTATCCTAAAGCATGTTCGCTATCAAATCATGGCAATAACATCTTCAGATAAAACGACCACATGTTTTATTATTTCCAAACAAAAAAGGAAAAAGCAAACCTAAGCAATTCTTAATCCATGAAAGCTAGAATCAAACAAACATCTTTTGAAAAACATAAGCAAAGCGTCAATCTCTAGGTCTTCCTTCTCTTTGCACTACTGTCCTCCAAAAGGTTTTTCTTCAACCAGCGTTTGTAAGAACCCGATAGCTTGACAACGAAGTTCTCAGCAACCTCCTGCATCACTCTATTTGGCCAAAAACGCAGCATGTTGCGACGGAAGTTGGCATCATGGATCTTAGAGACGGTGTACTCAGGGTCACCTAGGATTGCGGTTTGTTCAGCCCCAAATTGCCTTTGAAAGCGAGCAGGAAAGTAGAAATTGACTCGAGTAATACCAATTACTGCTACACCAAAATGGTTCATGGTACTCGCAGTCATACTCTCAATACCATACCAGGGGCAAACCCATTGAATCCAATCACCCCTGCAGGTCCTCATCCATGCTTCCCAAGCAGCCTCAGTTGGGAATTGCTTAATCATGTGACGCTCCGTGCATTGGTCTGGATTATAAGGAAGTCGCTCCGGTGCACCCCACACTTTTAGCTTCTCAAACAACCACACCTAGAGAACAAGGGAAAATTGTGAGTTGAGAGAACACGTGAGTCAAAACAAAAGAGTGATGAGTGAAAAGATAAACTTGACAAATAAACAAATAAAAGAGCGAACCTGCAATAGCAAGGGATTGCCTGAGAACTGAGCTGTAGGACTACCCTTCATCACATCTAGACCCATCAAGGTCTCTGCCAACACTAAGCCAGCGAAACCCACACGGCTTCCAATTTGCTGAGCAAGGTTAAGCAATACAGGATCAGCATGACCAGAGGAAGGGCCAAGCAAGTAGTAATGAAGGAGACAAATACACAACGCATAAAAACACGACTTCTGTAGGAAAACTTGGCGATGGGCCTCAGCTGTACCAAAACGCTGAATAAGTTGCAGAATCTCCAGCCTTCCTTTCACTAGGAAGAATTTAACTTCATGTTTCTGGACTTGGAGTAAATCCTTCAGGAGATCACTTCGGTTGAACAAAGGATTAGGAACAACAAAACCCTCTCTGTCTGAATGGCCCATAATGGCCGCAAATTCCTCGATAGTAGGACATAACTCCTCTCTCTTAAAGAGAAAGACGTGAAAATCAGGGTCCCACAAACTAGCGGCTGCCCTAAGGAAGGCAAAATTCACAGGAATTTGACGAAGGGAAAAGAGGAAGTCCATGCCAAAGGACTTAAAGTGTAAACGGTCGAGGCCATTAAAGGAAATCAACCACTGATCAAGGACTGGTTGTGCCATATGTAAGGAATTGCTACTGACAACGCTATCGGGTTCGTAGAACGCGTATTTATAGAACTAAGTCGAATCTTAGTCCGAATCGGATTCTTAATCCTCAGAATTTCAATCGGTCTCTCGGCCGATACTTCGATATGACGGCCGTAGGATCTATCCATCGGCCCGTAGATATCAAGGTTGACCTGCAAGTCAAACCCAGGCAAACAAAACGATCCTTCGGCCGCCAGATCAAAGTTTCGGCCGTGTAATCACTAGATCGGCCGCCAGAACGGCTATTTTACAGACTGTTCCCACGGTTCAGTTTGTTTCGTTGGATTAACGAGAATATTACACGCAAACAACGTAGAAACAGCATATACAATCACAATCGCAGAGCAAAAAGGTTTTTGTTTCATATATCGAAGGCTTTTTACATCACAAGGTGGATCATCCCACATTTTCTAAACAAACTATACATCGATTTCCTGTCAAACTAACGTATGCAGGAAGAGAAACAAAGAAAAAAACAAAAAAAGAGGAAGCAGAAGAGGATATCGAACCCTCTGGTGGTCCAAACACCAGAGGCCTGCTGCAAAGAAACTAAGAAGAGGACACCCCTGGGGTGGTGTATACCGGAGGAGTACTACGGTGCAAAAGAGACACCACATGGCCCAGAAAAATCACCACACCGCGTACCACCGCCACGCCAGGAGCTCCACGTCATGGAAGCAAGTCACCCATGCGAGGGCCCCTAATCAAGCATACCCATGCGAGGATCCATAATCAAGCGTCAAGACAGGACCAAAAGCAAACGCGGTCTCCCTCCGCGCACGCTAGCCACGTCAGCATATCACCCACGGCCCGAAGCTGTCGGAAACAAGGAGAAGTGGAGGGGGTCTTCGGTGGAAGCCTCGGACGGAAGGAACGGAGAGGGAAGAAAGGAAAGTGAAACAAACGGCTTAGGCCGTGACCTTTTATAGGCCCCTGGAAATGAATCGATTAAGCGGCCGAGACATCGGTTCCTCGGCCGATACATCAATCCTTCGGCCGAGATATCGATCTCTTGGCCCTTCTAATCCATTCCTTTCAGTCCCAATGGATTTTGCTCAAGTGATTACAGACTTCTAAGTCCTCAGAGCCAACACAATGTGATCAAAACTAGCCTTGGGGGCATCCAAGCATCGAAGATCTCTCTCCACAAACTGCTGGCCAAAACAGGACACTCAGCAGCCCTGAGCTCAAAACTTCAGCGGCTCTGAGCCCATTATTGACAGGCTCTACGCCCATATCAACTCACTCAGCGGCTCTATGCCTATACGATCTCGGCGGCTTGAAGCCCATTCCCTCAACAGGCTCAAAGCTTGTATCTACCATCTTAGCTGGGTCAAAGCCATAACAATCAATTCAGCGGCTCGAAGCCCATTACCTCAACAGGCTCAAAGCCTTTGTCTACTATCACCCAGCGGCTCGAAGCCCTTTATCATAGCGGCTCTACGCCCGTATCAATTCAGCGGCCATGTGCCCATCGTCTCTACATAACTCAGCGGCTCCAAGCCCGCTATCTCAACTGGCTCAAAGCCGTAAACAAGCAATCTCAGCGGCTCAAAGCCCATTATCTCAAATGGCTCCAAGCCATCACCTCAACAGGCTCGAAGCCTGTGTTTACTATCTCAGCAGCTCTATGCTCGCTATCACAGCAACAAACTCTACGCCTGTTATCACAAACTCAAACGGCTCAAAGCCCACTATCTCCACTGGCTCGAAGCCGTAAACAAGCAACAGGCTCTACGCCGCCCCAACAATCAAGACATCTATTCTCAGGCTCTACGCCTGAATGCTAAAAAATCTAACATTTTTGAATGCTCAAGCTCTACGCTTGGATGCCTAACCACTGTGTACTGGATGCTCAAGTTATACACTTGAATGCTCAAGCTCTATGCTTGGATGCCCAACCACTGCGTACTGGACGCTCAAAGCCTATACTTTGAATGCTCGAATTCTGCCGTCCGAATGCTCGAGCTCTACGCTCTGAATGCTCAAGTCCGGAACTTGATAGAAGCTCTAAGCTTTAAAACAAACACACACGCACGGGCCCGTGCACATATTGCATCAACATTTTCACATCGAGTCTGCATCATCATATATGTTCACATCTAACAAACATCATCACACATATACACCCTGCATATCTCTCATGAAACAGGTCAACCCTGCAATCAACCGGCTCTACGCCTCGATTTTATTGATCGGTTCAGCGCCTCGATCCTTTGGCTCCACGCCAACACTTATGATGGAAAAGCCCCGTGCACAGACCATCAGAATGCAACCAGCTCTACGCTTCGGTTCAAATCACGTCAAGCTCTAAGCTCCGACAACTCAGGCCCTCGCCTCAAGACTGCAGCAGGCTCCACGCCTCAATCTAATCATCTCAGGCTCCACGCCTCAGTTCCTTCACCTCAGGCCCTTGCCTTATGCCAGCTCCGTGCTTCGGTTCATCACGTCAAGCTCAAAGCTCTGACACCACAGGCTCTCACCTTATGATCAATACCAGCCTCGCGCTTCGGTCCTATCAAGCTCAAAAGCTCCGACACCTCAGGCTCTCGCCTTATGATCAACACCAGCCCCGCGCTTCGGTCTCATCAATCCCATCCCCTCAGGCCTTCGCCTCAAGATTGCAACAGGCTCCACGTCTCGATTCCATCACTCTCCAGGCTCTCGCCTCACGACTACAACCGGCTCCGTGCCTCGGTTCCCTCATCACCAAAGCTCCATGTTCCAGTTACTGGCCCTGCGCCCCCCATCTCAAAAACAAACGGCGTCCAACTCATCCCAGCAGATGGTTTGGATTCCACCCCATTACATCGATTCCTTCCAGCTCATTCGCAAGGATAGGCTACTCTACCGAGCTCCTTTCAGTCAAAGTAAGGATGATCAAGAAAAGCAAACGCACCTGCAGTGTACTGATCTACCCCAAAATAACTAAGGAAGCTCTCCGCCAAAAACTCCCCAGGTAGCCCCGCGCTCCTTCAACTACTCTTCGCCAAAACCCTGGCTCAGTCTAGGTACGTCACATTACGGCTTTTTAAGCCCTAAGGTACGTCTTCTGTCTCTAACCCTCCAAACTTTTATTTTGTTTTATTGCCCGAACTACGATTGGTCTGAATTTCCCTTGTGGAATACGTAGGCAGCCTCCCGGCCCGACCATAACAAAACCTTTTTCGAAAACCCCTTGGAATAGTGGTTGGACCAAATTGAGTTGCTTTTTACAGCTTTGACTCTTACTCAAACATGTCTCGCGATCCGTCTGAGTTCAGTCAAAGAGGGGCATCTGTAGACACCCCAATTTGGCCTAACGATTATTTCAAGTCCCACCTTGGGACAATCCCAATGATGAAATGGATACAGTGATTGCTGATTGCCTCCTTGAGAACCTTAGGACTTTCGGTAAGAACTTTGAGCCACTTAGAGGACCCAATTCAGAGCCATATAGCCTTTCAGACAGAAATACAGAAGCCTAGGAGAATCCATCTGTCGGCCGTGACATCGATCCCACGGCCATAACATCATTTCCTCACCCGAGCAACCTGTTGCTAGCAAAAACTCCCTGAGAGATCAATCCCTCGCCCGCAAGATCTATCCTTCGGCCGAGACATCCATTACTCGGCCGTGATATCCTTTACTCGGCCGCCAGATCGACCTTTTCCCAGACTCTGGAACGTGTTCTGTCAGACGTTTGATCCGATTACACTACCTTTCCGATGCGTTCGGGCTACGCTCAGAGATTACGACGTAGAGTTAGAGATGCATTGCAATTGCAATTGCCATCTCGTGATTTGATTGGCCAGAGTGAGTCACCAATTGCCTATATAAAGGGCCTTTGGACTCCGAAAATAAACACATGAAATTCATAGAGTACACACTCTCTCAAGTCACGAAACCCTGCCAAAATACTCTCTCAAACCCACTCTTCAAAAGCCCTAACCTCCCGAAGGCAGCCGTCAATCCGGCGATCAAACCCCGAAGTTCAAACCCTAACCCTAGGGTTTTCAATCAAAGCAATCAGTCAATCACACCCAATCCGAAGCAATCAAGCAACTGAGGGATCAAGGTGGTGAGGCCCAACGGCCTCTGGTTTGTCTTATTTACTGTATTTCTAACTAGCCGTAGCATTTTGATTACCTGTTAATCTTTCTGTCTGGTGTGAGGAAGAACATCGACCGGGGCTTCGATCCCTCGGCCGGTACATCAAACCAGGGGGATCCCTCAGCCGTGACATCCATTCACCGGCCGCGGGATCCATCTCCTTGGGACATTTTGTTTGCTTCTCTGCTTTCTGATGCATGCTTATTTATCGCACTGGCTCACCTTACTTACTATTTAAAGGAATAAATAAACAGACTATGTGTTGGAATTAAACAAAGCATCTACACGTCTTATGTTGAATGATTATGGGCCAGTCTCACGATTGGGCAAAGAGGGGTGCCTAACACCTTCCCCTTATTGTACTTTTGGCTCCCGTATCCAGAATCTCTATCTATTTTCCCAGTTTTAATAAACTGGGTGGCGACTCTATTTTGATGATAACCGCTATCATGTGGTGATGTTCCTAGCCATGGGAATGTCCATGATTTTGGTTTACGAAGCAAGCAACCAATCGAGCAAATAAACATTGATCAATCTGTATGGCGATGCCCCGTTTGGGAGGTGTCTACAATGATGTTGTGATAAAGTAAGCATGCTATTAAATATAGAGTTGAACGATCTTGCTAGTTTAGTTTCATGATTTCTATGATTACATGAAAGTTTTACCGCGGAGTCTATGCATGAGAACGAGACACGTAAACCGAGAAAGTTAGAAACATGACACCTAGGGTGTAGTTGATATGGATAAAAATATTTTTGAAACTACATAATGGCCGGACGTGGTAGTCATTGTGTGGATGTGAAAACCTGCATTGCGGCCGGACTCGGTAGCCCTTTGCATGGACTTGCGAAAACCACAATGTGGCCGGACATGGTAGCCCATTGCGAAGATTGCTAATGGGGCCGGACGTGGTAGTCTCATGTGGCAATATGGCTTGGTTATCCGAAGAGAGGAGCCAATGCAAGATCTGGAAGAATATGTTTTTGAGAAAATGCGATGTGGCCAGACTTGGTAGCCCATCGTGAGCGATGCTAATGGAGCCGGACTTGGTAGCTTCATTAGTAGCGATTTGATGAAGAAACTTTGGAAATGTGGATTTGGTAAAGGTGAAAAGGATGACACGGTCTACGATGAGTCGCGTAGGAGAAACACGAAAAGGCATGACACCAACGTTAGAAAGATATCAAATGTGGATGTGTAATTGCTAGCCATGTTGTTGAATGAGCTTTTGTAATTGTCTATGTGAATTTCTGGTTACTTAGCGATTTTCAGAATGTTGATTTGGGAAATGAAAGGTAACATGGTGACACGGTCTAGGAATCACTGCGTAGGCGAAACTCTGATATTTTGAAAACCAACGATAGTTAAAGGAAAATGCGGATGTGTTATTGTTGATAGCTGTTGAATAAACACGTGCTGCGTAGATATCATTATCTGTATGATTCACTACTGTTATACGTGACTTGCTATGTGTAAGTTAAGTGTTAGTGGGTTTGGTTTATTCTATTGAGCTTTTTAAGCTCACGGTGTTGCCTTTGGTGACCCTGACATATTATATTGGTGGCGACGCCGGTATAATGTGTCAGACCTTATAGACGAACAGGGTGAGATGTACACTTTGGAGGCTTTTGGAGCCGAAGAGCTAGCTAGGATGGAAGAGCAGGCGGAGCTGTAGTTAGGAACCTTAGTTCCCTTCCCTTTTGAATAAATGTACTCCTTGTGAGGTTGATGATGTAATAATGAGCCAGACTCCATTTGATTTAATCAATAAAATTGTCCTTTAACGTACCCGAAATTTGGGGCGTTACATATACATATCTAATATTTTAAGTAAATAGGTACATATCATATATAGTAAGTAATTAACTAAAATAAACCTAGTACTATGGCTTGACTTGGCCTTATTGACCAATGGACCAAAATTCCCCTAACTTTTATTATCCAATGGTTAATGGATGGAAGTACTATGCTTATATAATCTATCTATATTAGTACAATGACTCATGGTGAATCTACTTAAACTAATAGATCTTGTACTAGGTAGAAAGACTATCCTATTGTCCAATGGTTAATAATTCTCCTAATTTTTATTATCCAATGGGTAAAGATGGTAAGTACTATACTTGCATAATGTATGTATATAAGTACA
Source organism: Rhododendron griersonianum (assembly GCA_018127125.1). Lineage (NCBI taxonomy): Eukaryota > Viridiplantae > Streptophyta > Magnoliopsida > Ericales > Ericaceae > Rhododendron > Rhododendron griersonianum. Next base: position 5,464,157 of record CM030798.1, on the reverse strand, counting down.
ATGACTCATGGTGAGTTCATTAAACTAATAGATCTAGTATTTGATGACAAGGCTAAGTTATGGACCAATGGGCGATATTTTCCCTAACTTCTATGATCCAATGGATAAAAGGGCAAAGTATAATATTGGATTATTATATATACATCTTCCTATATGATACTTTATAGATGTACCTTAATAGAATAACTTAGGTGAAAGACCTATTGTCCAATGGATAAAGATTTTCGTAGCATTTATCGTCCAATGGGTAATAGTCAAAGATGATCTTGGTCCAAAGGGTTCCCTTAGGTTTTGGAAAGGTTCACAAGGTTCGACTAGGGTTGAGATTGGTCGTTAGGTCATCTCAATGAATCGGTTAGAAGCTAACTAGGCTTGCCAAGTAGGATTTCTAGTCAAGAAATACGATTCTACGACTTCTCAATATGCTAGGCGCTTTGTCTTTAGAAAAATGACCTTATGGCTGGAGTGAAGAATCTAATCATGACGGATTACTAAGAACGATCCAAGGTTTTTAAGAGAATCGAAAGGAATTACAAGGGCACTCAAGAAGAATAAAAGGATTATCGAATAAACAACGAGATTTTTATTTACTGAAAATCGGAGTTGTTACATGGCCACCAATGCAACCTCAGCCAGGCCTCGTGGCTGGCTGAGTTCCTTTCCTGGCACCAACCAGATTCACCTTCCATGCCTATATATACCCCCCATGGTTCTTCCATTAAAGAGGTTAGCAAAATTTGGCATTCAAAGGGTCATCTCTTTGTACTCTTTTAAACTAATAAAAGAGATACAAAGATACCCTAAGAACATAGCTTGTTCTTCTTCAAATCAAACACCTCATTCAACCTCAACCTCAAAACTCAAAGTTCAAACACCATTTCAAACCCAAGAACCAAAGGTATAGCTTACCTTTGTTCTGCTCTGTTCTGATCCCTTAGAGGGGGCTGGCAGAGTCAAGGCTGGTAATCAATACCAGTCCTGGCCCAAAAGCTGGCAGAGGTTCAAAACCGTCATGGTAGGAACCAGCGCGCGATGGTCCCATATACGCGCATGACACTTCGTGCCAGCACGCGATGGACCGCGTGGGGATTGGTGTCCTACTATTTTACACTTTACTTACATATATCTCACTGTTAAGCATGCAAAAAACCAGTTTACTGCTTTTCTTAGAGCTTAAATTGCTAGCTTGCATTTCAATATTCATTTCTGCTCTGTTGGAATATCCCTGGGATCCATCTAGACCTGTCCCAGAACCCAGGATGAGCAAAACCAAGCACTGGAAGTTTGACCCATACTCGTGCGCGCTGCACCCAAACCATTGCGCGATGGTCAAATGGAGCGTTGACTAGCGCGCGCCAAGGCGCAACCATTGCGCGCCCGGGCGCACTGTCGCACGATAGTTTGGAACCCTCGCGCGACTGTTTGTCCCCGACCAGTGGCTGGCCTTGCATGGTTAACTTGATTTTAGGCTATTATTTTGTCCCCACACTGTTTATGGGGTGTTTTGTTTATTTGTTGGGCTTTTCAGCCTTTAAACTGTATATTATGACTGCATAAACTGCTTGGTTTGTCCTGGGTGTGCACTGGTCCTTCCAGAGCCCAGAGGGTTTGAGAATAAGAGCTGTGGGCTTAGGCTTACTAGCGCGCGCAGGTTTGGTCAGCATACATTGACTTAATCAGTGCATACTGGTTTCTTCCTGTGCACGACACTCCAAGACAGGAGCTTTCCAGTCTGTTTAAACTCCCACAGGAGTCTGTTCTCATCCTATACTAACTGCTCATTCATGCCATACTTGATCACATCCTGCAAACATGTTACAGTTTTAATCCCCGATTAACTGTTCCCCCACCCTAATTGGCTAAAAATCGATTAATAAAAGAAGAATCGCAACGTTTTCAAAATGCCTACGTAGAGACCGATCTCCGGATTGGGCGAGAGGGGTGCCTTAAAACCCTTCCCCTCTCGTAACCTGGCTCCCGAACCCAGATATGGTTATGACGGACCTGTACCTTAAACTTTTTCAAATCAAACAGCGCAGCAGGTGCTTCGAAATACAGTTCCTTGGATGTCGGACCTTCAAACCCGAGTGGCGACTCTGTATTTTTGAGCGCTTGCCACCTACGCTCGCGCTCCCTCGATCCGGGCCCATTGCCTTGGGAAAGGAACGGAATCCTTCTCCCATTTTAAGGGCATGCTGCCCACAGTGGGGAAGTGACATTGTCTCCCCCAGGCCTCTATAAATACCAAGCCTTGTTTTGGCAAGTCATTCACACTTCATTTCACCATTCTCCTTTCAAAAACCCATCTTCCTCATGGCCTTGCTAAACCAAGCCTTGCTTCGTCCTTGGTTGGACAGTCTCGAAGGCATTGACTGGCTAAACTTCTGAGGGCATCGACTTTACGCCCTAAGACACCTCCGAGAGGTTGCAATCCGTCCTGTCTTGCTACATGCAGCGGCGCGTTTTTGGGATCCCGAAGTGCATGTCTTTCGCTTTGGCTCTCAAGAGCTGTGTCCCGCCATCGAGGAGTTCCACGCCTATCTTGGTAGTCACGACTCCGCTGAGCCAGTTGCTCCTATGATCAAGGAGAGTATGAAGAACATTCTCAAAGCCAAACTGGGTGTCAGTGGAAATACCGCTGAGTTTCTCACTCGGGGCGATGCTGTCAACATCGTGCAGTTGTATGAGAAGTTCAGTCCACCTGGAGACTGGATAGACTTTGAGTATCAAGGTCGTCGAATGATGGCCTGTTGCATTTGTCTCCTGGAAGCCTTCTTGCTGGTTCCGTCCGTTGGTCAGCCCAACTCTTTATTGGTGGGGGTTGCTGCTCAGATTGAGGCTCGCAAGGATGTTGCACCTTTGGTTCTTGCTGAAACATTGACGGGGTTAGATGCCATTAATGCTAGTTGCACAAGGGTTTTTGGTGGTAGCCCGCTGTTGCTGCAGGTTAGGGACCTCACTCAACTCTCCTTTTTCTATTTCTCTCATTCATTTTACCTCAATGCTCGGTTTAGGCTTTATCTGGCTCCTCACTTGTTTTCTCTCTTTTCGGGTAGATGTGGCTTTGTGACAAATTGAATCTGCTGACACCCCCAGCCAATGATTGGTGGTATCGTGCAAGCGGATTGAACCGTCCCTTTCAAGTGATGTACGAGAGCGAAGATGATTGGGCTGATTTCCTTGCCTCTGCGGAGGAAGATGACATTGCTTGGCGGTTCCATTGGCTGAGGCTTCCTACTATGACTACTGGTAATATGGGTTCAACGCACGTGCTTGTGGCTGGCTTGACAGGTTTGTCCTTCTATTCACCTTTCCGCATTCTCTGTCAGTTTGGACTTAGCCAAGAAGTGCCGTCGCCGGGCTCTGAAGTGCTTCGTCTCCCTCCCTTCACCATTTCGGGCCTTCGGAGTTATGTTCGATCGTGGGGGACTCGTAGGACTGAGCCAAGTGACCCACTCTTCTCTATTGCTTCAACTGGAAGGTACCGCAAATGGCTAAGGAGAGATGTGGAAGCAAGGATGGGTTGACTACTTACTTTGCCGTTCTTTGAAATAAAGATTGTATTTTAATTGTGTGTTTTCCCGTTTTCATGCTCAGCTTGTAATAAAGAAATGATCTGAATAAAATTGACTAATTAAGGGTTTCCCCCTTTCGGTTCATTAATCACATGCGCCTCTGAGAAAACATTCTGATTTGTCAATTTGGATTTGGATTTTTTGATTTTTAGGACCGAACCTCAGTGTGAGATTGCCTACGTATCCCTCAGGAAAGGGAATTAGGCCCATACGTAGTTCGGGCTAGGGTTCGCTCGGGTATTAATGCTCTCCTTTTGCGCTCTAAATTTTTCCTAGTACCGCCCTTTTGGGTTTTCAGCCAAGCGAGCTTTTTTCGACTTTTTGTCTTAACTTTTGCCTAAGCCGCCCTTTCGGGTTTTCGACCTAGCAGGCTTGCTCTAATTTTTGCCTGGGACCGCCCGCCCTTGCGGTTTTCGGCCCAGCAAGCTCTCTCAAGGGTAATATCGCTTAAGTTGATCCAAATTGACAAGACTCGAGAATTCATTGCCGTCAAGGTCGATGATTGAGGCCGCTCCCCCGAAGAGAATGGTCTTGATGATGTAGGGCCCTGCCCACTTAGGTCGGAACTTCCCTCGTAGGTCAAAAACTGGCGCACGGATTTCCTTGACCACCATATCCCCTTCTTGCAGGTCCCTCGACTTTACTTTCTTGTTGAATGCTCGGGCGATCCTTCGCTGATAACCCTGAATGTGGTACAATGCTCGCAGCCTCCTCTCATCGAATAGCATGAGCTCCTCAAACCTTCCACTGATCCATTCGGCCTCATCCACTCCACACTCAGCCATGACCCTCAGAGATGGCACTTCTAGCTCGATGGGGAGAACGGCTTCCATACCGTACGCCAAAGAATAGGGTGTTGCCCCTGTCGGTGTGCGGATAGACGTCCGGTATCCCCACAAAGCTAGTGGCAGTTGTTCGTGCCAATTCCTAGCTGACTGAGTAGTCCTTTCGAGAATCGTCTTGATGGTCTTGTTCGCTGCTTCGACTGCCCCATTTGTTTGTGGCCGATACGTGGTCGAATGATGCACTTGAATCTTAAATTCGTCGAAGAGTTCCAAAACTTTTCCCTTGAAATGAACACCGTTATCAGATACGAAGGCTTGAGGGACCCCATACCGATAAATGATGTTTTGCCTGATAAAGTGAGCCACTTGAACTGCCGTCAAAGTCTTGTATGAAGTTGCTTCGACCCATTTGGTGAAGTAATCGACTGCTACCAAGATGAACCTGTGACCGTTAGAAGCCGCGGGTGTGATCTTTCCGATAACGTCAATGCCCCAGGCGGAGAATGGCCATGGTGTTGCCATTGAGTGTAACTCTGAGGGTGGGACATGGATAAGATTGGCATGAGTCTGACACTTATGACACCGGCATACATACTCGATGCAATCTGTCTCCATGGTCGACCAATAGTATCCCAGTCTTAAAACTTTCTTAGCTAGCATCATTCCATTCATATGGGGTCCACAAACACCTTCATGAACTTCTTCCATTACTGCTCTCGACTCGTCACCGTGAACACACAACTTGTGAACCCCGCACGGAGATCGCCGGTACAATTGTCCTCCACAAATAATGTATTGAGATGCGAGCCGCTGTAAGGCGATCCGATCTTTCTTAGTTGAATCTGCAGGGAACTCTCCTTTTTCCACCAGATTCCAAATATCGTGGAACCAAGGGAGCCCATCGTCTAGCTCGTCAATGTTCATGACATAGTCGTACACATGCTTTCCCCTCTGCTCAATCATGACAGGCCTCAGCTTCACCCCGATTGGAAGTTCCAGCATGGATGCTAAAGTAGCCAGGGCGTCCGCAAAGCGGTTCTTCATCCTTGGTACATGTGTGAAGGTCACTTTTTGAAAATTCGGGATAAGCTCGTCGAGCTGCTGATGATATGGCTTCATCTTTTCGTCCCTAACTCTCCATTCTCCGTTTGCTTGTGACACAACCAAGTTGGAATCCCCCACGACCTCTAGCACCTTGACTCCAATCTCCAACACAGCTTCCATTCCCACAATACATGCTTCGTATTCTGCTTCGTTGTTCGTGACTTCGAAGTTCAACTTGAAAGCGAGAGGGATATGCGACACCTTAGGCGAGACTAGCAGTATGCCAATCCCAAAGCCCTTCTGATTAGCGGCTCCATCGAAGTACAACGTCCATGTTTCATCGACTGCTGTCATTACGTCTTCATCAGGAAATTGAAATTCTGTGTGCTCCGGTCCCTCAATCGGATGATCTACTAAGAATTCCGCAACGGCCCTGCCCTTCACTGACTTTCGGGTGACATACTTGATTTCGAACTCTGCCAATAAGAGCAACCAACGTGCTAGCTTACCGGTAAGTGCTGGCTTCTCAAATAGATATTTGAGGGGATCCATCCGAGAAATCAGTATCACCGAGTAAGCGAGCATGTAGTGTCTCAACTTCTTCGTGGCCCATACAAGCGCCCAACATGTCTTTTCTAACGAAGTGTACCGCTCTTCACTTCCCACCATCTTTTTGCTCAAGTAGTAAATTGCCCTTTCAACCCCATCTTTTCCCTCTTGTGCCAGTATGCACCCCATTGATAAGGACGTGACAGACAAGTATAGGATCAAAGGTTTTCCCGGGACAGGTGGCATTAGGATCGGAGGGTTCTGGAGGTAAGTTCGCACTGCTTCAAAGGCCTTCTGACACTTGTCGTTCCATTCGAACTTCACATCTTTCTTGAGTAGTCGAAATAATGGTTCACAAGTCAAGGTTAACTTGGCAATGAATCGACTGATGAATTGAATTTTTCCCAAGAAGCACCGGACCTCCTTCTCGGATTGGGGTGGCTCCATCTCAAGAATGGCTTTGATCTTAGACGGGTCTACCTCAATCCCCCTGGTCGTGATCATGAATCCAAGCATCTTTCCAGCCGTGACCCCGAACGTGCACTTCTGCGGATTAAGACGCATCCTGTACCTCTGAATTCTCTCCAAGAACTTTCTCAATGCTGGGAGATGATCCTTCCGTTCCTTTCCCTTCACTATCATATCATCGACATATACCTCGACCTCCTTATGAATCATGTCATGCAGCAGTGTCGTAGCACCCCTTTGGTATGTAGGACCGGCATTTTTCAACCCAAACGGCATAACCCGATAACAGTAAGTTCCCCACTCGGTGATGAATGTAGTCTTTTCTCTGTCTTCCGGAGCCAAGAGAATCTGGTTGTACCCAGAGAAACCGTCCATGAAGGATAGTAAAGCATGCCCTACAGTGTTATCGACAAGTACATCTATATGTGGCAATGGAAAATCATCCTTAGGGCTCGCTTTGTTCAGATCTCTAAAATCGACACACACTCTGATCTTTCCGTCCTTTTTGGGGACGGGCACGATGTTTGCAACCCAAGTGGGGTACTCAGTTACTCTTAGAAAACCTGCGTCGATTTGCTTTGTGAGTTCCTCTTTTATCTTTAATACCCAATCGGGCCGCATCTTCCTCAGTTTCTGTTTAACATGTTTTGCATCGGGATAGAGGGGGATTCTGTGCTCGACGATCTCTGGGTCGATTCCGGGCATATCCGCATGGGACCAAGCAAAAACTTCTTTGAATTCTTTTAATAAATCGGTGAGCTCTTGAAGCTCATTGGGAGACAGCCCGGAACCGACCTGAACCAATCGAGGGTTCTCCTCATCACCCAAATTTATCGAGATTATTTCTTCCTTTAGAGGCTGAGCATGCCTTTCGTTTTCACGCTCGATGAGGGAACGGATTTCCTTGGGAATGTCCCCATCGAAATCTATTCCTTCATCGTCGGGATCCAAACAATTTATTTCAAAGTCCGGCAAGTAAGCAAAGGCATCATTCATTTCATTGATAGGCTCCTCAGAGGGAGGGAATACAGCAGTGGATTCAAATTCAAAGTAAAAGCTACGGTGGGGAGGGCCAATTGGAAAGAACTCCGACTCAGCGCTAGACGAGGAGTCAGTATCAGACTCAGACTCGGACTCGGACTCGGTGCTAGTGTTGTGAGTGAGTTTTACAAGTGGAATGAAAGTGCAGTTTTCATAAGTGCCTACAACGTCCACAATGAGCTTAGAAGGGTCTTCCATCTCTTCTTCTTCTCCCAGCATGAGCACAGCAGCATCCTCTATCATACCCTCCAATTCCTCGCCCCCGAACAGAGATTGGAGACTACCCAAACCAAAAGCTTCAAGCCAATCCAGTGCTTCAGACAGTTCCTCCATCTTCGTTACCTCTTCATCACTACCCTAGGTGTCATTGGCAAAGATTTCAAACCCGGGATACTTCACCTTTGTTTCAACATCCACAAAAGGCTCGGGCTCTCCTTGATACGGTGCTTCCTTCTCCTTTAGCTTCATTTCAGTTGCATGAGCCCGGGTGCGGTTGCGCCACCTTTTTGCCGAATCACTCTTCTTGAGCTCGTAACCCAGGCCAAAGCGTTCATTGCTCCCAGGGAAATGAGGGAACTCGGAGACTCCTTGCCCATAGAGTCCCAAGCCCATGCCTGGCAGGTAATTCATTCGCTTCATGATTTCTAACGCCGCAGAGCTCACCAAGAAACCATCTTCAGCTCGGATGGTGCACACCTTTGAAGTCACGACAGCAAACCCCCCCATGGCTATGTCTTCTTCCCCGTGCATGATTTCCAGAAGTGGGGAGTTATCTTCGGAGTGAGGACGGATACCAGAGTCCCCATGAATGATAAGAGTCCCGAAATCCAATCCCAGGATGAGCTTTTGGTGTAGCGTGGATGGCACCCCCATAACATCAGAGCGGTGCAGCCATGGCCTCCCTAGCAGGAGGTTGAATGAAGTAGGGATCTCTAGGACACAGAATTCCACAGTGGTCTTGAACTTTCCAGTTGCCAGCTCTAGGTTGACCGTTCCCAAGACATCGCGACGTGTGTTATCATAAGCGCGGACACCCAGTGTCGACGGCGCGAAGTCCTTGTTTTTGAGGCCCAGACAGTAAGCAGTGCGGAGAGGGCACACATTGATGGCTGAACCATTGTCTATGAGTATCGCGGGGACCCACTTTCCCAGGCATTTCATGGTCACATGGAGAGGCTTATTGTGATCAGCTCCCTCAGGCGGGAGGTCTTTCTCGGTGAAGGACAAGGTGTGTTGGGTGAGGTTTGGGGTTATGATGGCGATTAAGGCTTCCGGGGCTATGTAGGAAGGGACTTCGAATCTGGAGAGAGTGTTGACGAGCCTCCGGCGGTGTTTGCGGGAAGCCGCCAACACTCCTCACATGGACATGCGGGCAGGGGTTTCATGGAGTTGCTGGATGATAGGGTCGGTGCTGGCAATTGGGTTTTGCTGCTGAGAGGCAGTGGGGTTTGAGTTGACGAACGAGTTAAGGTTGATGGATGGGTTAGGTTGATGTGGAGGATTAGTGGAGCTTGAGGGGTTATTTTGTGGAGCAGGTGGGATATGGGTGTTTGGATTTGCAGAGTTGACAGGGTTATTCTGTTGTGGTGGAGGCGCTCGGGATGAGCTTCCCTGCTGGAGGTTGGTGGGCTGGTATACTCTACCGCTCCTGGTAAGATTACTAATTGTCTTGGGGGCGGGCTCCCACCAAGAATCAGTATCAGCCTTGCACTTTCCTTTGTCAAGCTTCGTTTTCTCAAGAGTGTCATTGAGAATTTCCATTTCCAGAGCATTCCACATGTTCTCCTCTTCTAGCGAATTCCAAAAGTTGACGTTGTTGTTGTTGTTGACTTGTAGGGAGCCTTCATCTATCATAGCCTTGTTGACGGTTAGTTCTTCACCGTCCACCCATACGTTCACCAATTCATTCTTGCCCCAGAGGTCTTCAGGATCTGGCACGCAAATGTTGGGTTCATCGGGAATCTCAACTATCGGCTGAGGGAAAAACCCATCAATAATATACTCCTGCGGAATGAAGGCACGATCCATCACGTGGTCAAGGACGTCGGAATTTCTGGTGAGATTGACAATGGTTGTGGTAGAGAGTCCCGAGAACATGCGAGGATTCATCAAGTCCATTTCTTGTTCTACTTCCTCATCTTGAAAGAGGTACGCCAAAGATGTCTCGTCCAAAGGGTCGGAATCATCTATCCAATGCCACCCATTGGGCTCGGGCTCCCACTCCCATTCATCTTCATCATCGACCGGTTCAGGTTCCATGAACAGAGCAAACAGAGAATACCCGTCCAACGGGTCAGCCATCATCTCTTCCCAATCCTGTCTCCAATCACCTTGTCCCAACTCTTCTACTTGGTGAGAGTCGAGTGCCACAGGCCACACTCCAGTGATAAGAGCCCGGTTTTCCACTGCGAAGAAGTCGTTTGCCAGATCTTCCCATCTCCTTTGGAAGTCCCATTCTACAGTTTCGAGTGCACAGACAGCATCCTCAGCCGGTAATTCGACAGTCGGTTTGGGTTGGGTAGCAGGAATGATGTAAAGGCTTGGGTTAAAGGGGTGGCTTAGGGAAATGTGATTGGTGTGGGTGTTCGAGTGTTTAGGGAGCGGGTTGGAGACGGTATTGGGTTTTTGTGGAGGCATGGGGAGGGTCTTGTTATCGATGAGATCCTGGATGGCGTGACGGAGGCAGAAGCAGTTGTCAGTTGGATGGCCCACGTTTTGGTGGTAAGCACAGTATGCATTAGGATTGTGGGAGGCAGGGAGTTTTTGAGGAATGGGAGTAGGGGTGAGTGGCTTGAGTACGCCGCTTTCGACCAACTTCTCGAGCCAGCGGAGAGAGGTACTGAGAATTGAACGAAAGTGCGAGGTTGAGAACGAGGTTGACTAGTTTGGGTTACAATCTGGTTGACAGGTTCGGCTTGGGTTGTGCTCGAGGAGGTGTTGGGAAGGTTGGTGTAGCTGGAGTTGCCGAACAGGGCGTTGCTGTTACCAGAGTAAACTTTCTTGGGTTTGGGGGCAGGTTCGGGCTTGTCGAGGATTCCCAGCTGGACTGCTTCTTCGACGGCCAAACCTGTATCGAAGAATGTCTTGAAATCTGAATAGGCCTGAGCCATGACCATGTGTCTCGCAAGGCTTGGCTGAAGGTTCCGGACGATCATCCGGATCTGATCTCTATCTGTTGGTCTGTCCTTCATCTGAGCTGCCTTCGCCCTCCACCTTTTCACAAAATCTGCAAAGGATTCTTTGGCTTCCATCTTCGTGGATTCCAGTTCACGGGTGGTGACTTCAAGCTGGATGTTATAGTCATATTGCACTATGAAAGCCGCACATATGTCTTCCCACGATCGCTTCTTCCTTTCATCCAGCGAAGTGAACCAGTGCATAGCATGACCGACAAGGGTTTGTGAGAACATCTGAGCCATGGCATCCTTCTCTACACCCCACATGGAAAGTGCTCCTATATAGCCAGTCAAATGCGCCTTCGGGTCCCCAGTTCCATCGAATTTTGCGAAGTCTATGGGCCTAAACTTCTCTGGGAGCTTTGCATTGGGAAATAGACAAAGCTTGTTGATATCAAAGCCCGTTGAGGCAATCTTCTCACTCCTTGCTACGGATTGCTCCAATTGGGTGATCTTTGCCAAGACAACTGCCATTTCAGGATTCTGCGGGGTTTCCATCTCGGGGGGTGGTTGTTCCGGGTTTGGATTCGGATTAGGATTAGGATTCGGGTTAGGATTTGGGTTTGGATTTGGAAGTCGTCGTGCAACTCTGGTTATCATAAGCATGAGTTAGACGATTTGATTGTCGGTGCGTTCGCCCAGTCGTTGGATAGCTTCCCTGATCTGCCCCTTTTCTCCATTCGGGTTTTTTGGATTTGGGTTTTCTGGGTTCGGATTGCCTCCGTTTGGGTTTGGATTGCCTCCGTTTGGGTTCGGATTAGGATTGAGATTTAGGTTGGGGTTTGGATTGAGGTTTAGGTTGAGGTTTGGATTGAGGTTGGGGTTGGGGTTTCCGGCCGGTTGTTCCATCTCCACCCACGAGTCTGATACACCGATGGGATCTGCTTGAAGTTGAAGCCGTTCCAATCTCTGCCCCAGGGGTCTGGTCCAGGAGGGTATGATATTCTTCTTCTTTGGCCCAATTGCTCAGAACTGACAGCAAAGCAAAAACCGTGCTCAGACGCGGTCCCTGTTTATTTTTGTGAAATATGTGCATAGTTTTTAGAAAATGCGTGCATCATCGTCACCGTCATCGACTCTGATTGAATATCCTTTATGGGAGGTTGCCTTGATCCTCGGATTTTTGGGGTGTATCCTCATTTAGGAACCGCCGCTTCCCAAAGGATGCTAAAATAAGCTAAGTATTTGGCTAATATTCCATCGACAACTCGACCAACGGCTTGGAATGACTTGGGGCGGACGACGTGATACGATAACCGAAGCGGCGTAAGCAGTGTGTTTGCTTTTAGCCCGGGTGGTGTTGGTATCACGGCGTTTTGCTTCCTTGTCATTCCTTCATTTGGCTAATTTCCCGATTGAACACTAGTCAAGGACTTAGCAAAATTTTAGTTTCCGTTAGGTTTTGGTTCGAGGACTTATGTAGTTAAGCAACACGCATTAGGGTGCGTGACTCTTCATCGGGTCTCGGCAACCTCCCAAAGACCGCGCGAGCGAGTCTCGAGAACCGTGGCTGACAGAATGATGATGCAAGATGAAATGCAGCACATAAACAGGATATAGCACGTAACCCTACCCTGTAGGCTCCTGTCCTAATTTGGAAGGTTCTATGGCTCGCTAAACTTGTACAAAGGCCAGTTTTGGCTTGAAGAGGGTTCCTCGGACTAGAGTCAAAGTATACCTCCCGATATTGAGCGTACACTCAATGACGGTACAAACGGTAGGTATGACTCATCACGATCGAGGGTTGCTGAGCATTCTGGGATTCCCTATCACCGGCAAGCCGGGTAGGATTGCCAAAACACAACAGCGGGGCTACACAAGATATATATACAAGAGATAGATAATGAAACAAAACAATTTTGAAAATCCCACAAACATTTTTCAAGCTTGGCTCACCAGTTTAATTGATGCTAAAGGAATGCGGACCGTTTTGACAACATGCCAACTTTTTCTCAAGTATTAATTAAACCTTTCCCTAGCAGAGTCGCCATTGTGGGCTACCACAGCCCCGGGTGGATCGGGGCGGCCCAAAAGACGCATGCTTTTTTGAATCGAATCGAAAAAAGTTTGAAGAGTCGCCACCCGGATTTATGGTTCGCCACCCCAGAAACCGTTTTTATTTGAAAATGATCGATTTGAAAACCAGAGATTCGTTTTTGAGGGTTCGGAAGCCATGTTACGAGGGGGGAAGGGTTTTACGGCACCCCCCTCGCCCGATACGGGATCGGTCTCTACTAAACGTTTGTGGGATTTTTCAAAAGGATTTTGTTTCATTAGGCATGTAGCATGTATCCACAGGTATACCAAATAAACGTGTATGCTGGTGCATGTGTACAGGAGATGATGAAAAAGGTAAAGAAATGCAAGATAACAGAAACTGGAACCCTGCCTACTGACTTCACTCTCGAGCGCTCGGGAGTGGTCCCGAGCGCTTGGGAGTGCTGATGCTCAACCTGCAAACTTTGTTAGGCATAAACAGGATATAACACTAAAACTGTAAACTGAAGTGATTGTTTTGAACATGTTAGAGGCTCAACAGAGGGCTTGACTGGCTGGAACTAAGCCCCAACCCTCCAAACCATGCATCCCTGCCTTTGCAAGGGTAGATCCACAATCTGAAGGAGCAAACAAGTACATGCATGGACATGCAGAGGCAGGAAAATAGCAAGACAATGGAAGGAGTGAAGTGAGATGGCATGCAGACACTCTCGAGCACTCCGGAGTGATCCCAAGCGCTTGGAAGTGGTCTGCACCCTAAACTGATTTCGACCAACTAACGACCCTATTGTGACATATTGATGCGCTGGAACTGTCTTTTGAAGATGAAAACTTCCCTTTTAAATTCTGGAAGATACGCTTTTGCATGACCTTTAAATGAAAATTGTTTTTGTCTTTAGGAAACAGATCATTCACATCAATATGCCTCAATAGAACTACTTTACTTAAAATCACACTTCATTCCTCCTGCTTGTCCACCTAAGCACCGAAAAAAAAGGAAATAGGACTGAAGGCACTCTCGAGCGCTCCAGAGTACTCCCGAGCGCTCGGGAGTGCTTCCAGTAGCTTATCACAGAAAACATTTTCATGCCCCTTTGCTCTTGTTTTTCACTAAGGTCTTCCAGCCACACACTCAGTATTAAAGACTGAGGTGGGCTGGGAGACCTCCCTCAGAAAGGAAGAACAGCCCTTTGATTTGAACCAAAAGAAATAGAAATCTTTCTACCTTTTGAGAGACTTTGCTTCTTGAAGTTACTTCGAAAAATGGGGAATAGAAGGGAGTACCAGTGATCAGAGCTTGAGACTACCCTGAAGTCCTGGCATTTTTTTGATGCTTGGATCTTTTTCAATGTATTTTGAAAATCCTTTTGAATTTCAAAAGCCAAATTTTTGCCAAGAGGTTTGAAGATTTTTTAGACTTGTTTGACCAGAGAGAGAGAGGGATAGAGAGTGAAAATTTTCCTCCCCTACTCCACTGACCAAAGGGCTATATATATAGGAAATATAACCTATGGTTTCCATTTGAAAATGAAATTAAATAAAATCATTTGTTTGGGAGGGAAAATCTCCAGCTCTGACTCCCTCTGACTGAGGTGGAGTGTATACCGGAGAAAATCCTGGACCAGCCGGCTGTAATGATGGGTTGCATGGGTAGTGGGGAACCTTTTTCACCCATTGGGCAGCGTCAGAGGTCTCGAGCGCTCGGGAGTGGTCTCGAGCGCTTGGGACCACTACCCTTGAGCGCTCGAGAGTGAGCCTGGTCCAAGGTTTTTGAAAGATGTTTTTGAGCGCTTGGGAATACTCCTGAGCGCTTGAAACTGATTTTGCACCTTTTATTTTACTCTTTAAAGTTTTCCAAGAAGCATGGTCTCGATTGGTCCAAGGCTTGTTTTGATCCGAGCTCATCATCGGGGAGCCTTCGGGCCACAAATCAAGGAAATTTGAGAAGTCAAAATTGGTGTGTCTACAAAGTGGTAACGGCAGAAAACCCTGAACTGGTCAAACAAGTCAAAGAAATCAAACATGCCCTGGCCCGTTCACAAGGGGATCAAATCCTGGATTTTGAAGGACTTTGCCTTTTTCCAAAATCCCAACTGCCTGAAAGATTCAAGATGCCAAACATCGAGAAGTTCAATGGGACTGGTAACCCTACCAGCCATGTTCGCCATGTCATCAACACTCTGAAGCCGATGGGCTTAACCGATGAGCTCATCGCTCAACTGTTTCAAAGAACTCTCACTGGAAGCGCCCTTGATTGGTTTCTCACTTTGGAGTTTGTGCATTATCATACTTGGCCAGAAATTGCCAACGCCTTTGTTAAGCAATATGCATACAACGTCCAAATTGAGTTAACAACTCGAGATTTGGAGATGACCAAGCAAGAGTCAAATGAAGACTTTGCAACCTTTGTGGCTAGATGGAGAGAAAAGGCCACCAAGATGAAGAACGGCCCCTCTGAGGAAGATCAAGTGAGGATAGTTGTCAAGAATCTACAGCCCAAGTACCTCATACACATCTACACACAGGCTATCACCGATTTCAAACGCCTACATGCCATCGGGTTACAAATCGAAGATGGAATCAAGCTGGGGCTCATTGGGAAAGAAGAAGCTCCTCCTCCACCTAAAAAAACCTTCTCAAACCGTACCTCTCATGCCTCCGTCAACACCCTTAACACAACCTTGTCACATGACCCCTTCCAAGCTAGTTCATCCCGAAACTCAAATCGCCCTCGCCGCAACTTTGACCCTCTCTATATGACTTCATCCCAAGCCTTAGCCATCCTAAGCCGTCAAGTGCATCTCAGGCCCTTGAATAATCCACCTCCTCAGCCACCTTATGGCCCAAGCTATGACGCCAATAAACAATGCGCTTACCACCAACACCCTGGACATGAGACAGACCGCTGCATGCGTCTTCATCATGATATCCAAGATCTCATCGATAGCCAAGCTATAAAGCTGCCCAAGCCCAATGTGCAAACCAATCCACTTCCCGCTCACAATACCGAACTATCGCCTCAAAACATCAATCTCATAAGCCTATCCAATAGCCCCACATATAATCCTACCCAATACATTGTCCCAAACACCCAAGCCAAACCATCCCTAATCTTCTCTAAGAATGATGAGTGCTTTGTAACAGGAGGAGAACCCCACATCTATGCCATTGATGATGGGGATTGGTGGTTGGACATACGCCAAGCCCTGCCAAGTGATTGGGAAGTTGGAAGAATTGAGCCTGCTGATCCTTGGGGCACCCAAGAAGAAGAAATAGGTCATCTCACTCGAAGCGGAAGAGTGTACAAACCTCCTAAACTAAGTGGAGAAAGTTCAACCTCAACACGAGTAATGGAAAAGGAAGAGGAGGAAAGCCAAAGGATCGAACCTGAGGAAGACAGGGTACTGAGACAATTAAAGAAAATCCAAGCTGATATCTCGATCTGGGGATTGCTTATGTCCTCTTACGAGCATCGCAATTCCTTCTTCAAAACCTTGGGAAAAGCTAAAGTCCCCATCAACATCACCCCTAAAGATTTAGTAGGTTTCATAATGACGTCTAAAGCTCTAAAGCCAACAATAGCTTTCACCGACAAGGATCTGCCTCCTGAAGGCTAGGTCTTGCACACAACAAGCCTCTCTACATTTCTCTCAAATGTCTCACTAAATGGATCCCATTAGTCTTGGTGGATAACGGGTCCGCTCTAAATGTGTGCCCTCAAAGGACTCTCGACAAGTTGGGGATAGGCCCTGCTGATATGCGCCCTTCAAGCCAAGGTGTGAGGGGATACAACAATTCAAAGAGGAGAGTGGTTGGGTGTGTCACCTTACCACTAGAAGTAGAAAAGATCAAGAGAGATGTAGAGTTCCATGTAATGGACATACCAGCCACCTTCAATCTCTTGCTGGGAAGGCCATGGCTACATGACACTGGGGCAGTACCCTCTACTTTACATCAAAAGGTCAAGTTTGCAGCAGATGGAAGGGTTATCACCATCTTAGGGGATTCATCAATTCGAGCTCATTCTGACACACCTGTGCAAGAAGTAGGAACTGAGAAAACCTTTCTTACTGGATTCAGTCTTGAGGAAACAACTGTTGTGCAAGCTTTAATGGCTGAAAGAAGTTTCTATGTAAGCACTCCTGCCATACGAATGATGAAGAAGCAAAACTACTGCCCTGGATTGGGTTTAGGCAAAAGATCACAAGGTATCCCGCAAATGATTGATCCCCCACATAATCAATACGCCTTTGGTCTTGGCTACACCCCGACAGAAGATGAGATAGAAAGGAAGAGAAGCATGGAAAAAGCTAAGGCAAGAGGAAGTAGGATCAAAGAAGGGAAACTCATGATCCCAAAAACACTCAATGGTTGGTTTGTAAGAGAAGGAGAAGACTTCCCATTTTGCGGTTTCGCAAAAACATGGGAAGATGAAACTACCAAGCAAAGGTATCCTGGAATGCAAATCTTCTTTGATCAAGAATGGACTGACAGTGATGTGGAAGAAGAACCAACGAATTCGTCTCCTATTCCCGAAGACTGGATCGAGGTGCTAGCTGAGTTTGACCTAAAGATTCTATTTGGCAAAGAAGAGGGTGAAGAAGAGTATAAAATTGTGAAAGGCAAGGAAAAAGGAGCAATTCCCGAGATACTGTAGTAAATCGCATGACATGACGAAAGCATTACTTTCATTTCCTAAAGACAAGTTAGGACACATTTTGGGCCCCTGTTTGGGCATTCTCTACAGCTAAATAAATTCCCATTTTATCATTTTATGCTTGTTAAATGATTCAATCTTTAAAATGCATTTGCTATACGCTACAGTCTCTTTGCCAAAGAGGAAAGGATCTTAAGAATCTAATTCTTTATGTTGCTAACAAAAGGAAGGAAGGGACGGACCCTGATTACTTAGAACTAGGTTTTTGTCAAAACTTAGGAAGAAGAGGCTATCTCCGTGAGAACACTTAGGGTTAGCTTACCCATTGTGATAATACAAACATAACAGGAGATATCATGAAAAACATCTCCGCCAAATTCCTCTCCAAAATACGGAAAACCTCTTAAGAGAAATGCTCGTTGGGTAACCTAAACACCCAAGCAAAAGTAAGAGCAGAGCCTGCTAGGACAAGAAAATGCGAAATCGCAGCCTAGGCAAAAGTTAAGGCATTCAAAGAAAAGCTCGCTAGGAACTCAACCTCCATCAGGTAACCTAGGCAAAACTTAGAGCACATGCGAAGAAAAACCAAGAGTGGAAACCCAACCTCAAAGGTGGTAATTTTGGAACTACGTAAAAGGCCTGATTCCCTGATTGGGATACGTAGGCAATCTCACCTTGAGATACGGCCCAAACATATGGAGAGAAGGTATCGAAGTAGTTTGTACTCAATGATGGGTATAGTTAACCCTGCGTATTGAGCTCGCAAAAGATGAGTTAGTCATTTTTCAGAGAGTTGACAAAGACAAAAGGACATGAGAATCATCGATCGTCCTCTCTGACTCAAAGGTCATCAACATAAAGGACAAGATATCCCGAAAATCCCAAAACACGGCAAAGAGACTGTGGAAATGGCAAAAGCAAATAAAAGGCATGAATCAAATTCAAGCGTAAGAAGGGAGGAACGCCACTTGGCTAAAACAAAAATCCAGCTTCTTTAGGAAATAGAAGTAACAACCAAAAGAGTAGGATCCTCGGCCGAGTAATCCATTCTACGGCCGATATTTCGAACAGTTTTTTTTGCAAAACCATTTTCAAAGTTGCCAAACTCTCACCGCTCATCCAAAATGACAAATATCTGTTCAAAAAGCATCGCATACAAATCCTGGAGTATCTCGGGGGCAAAACATGTTCCCAAATCATAATACTTGCCACACATGCTGAAGTTGCTTCATAAAAATACAATATCAATTATCTGTTTTGGAACTAACAAATACAGGTACAAAGGAAAAGGGCAAGCTACTGGCTGCGACCCCTCTTGGGCGCACGACGGGAAGAAGAAGGACGAAAGAGCTCAGGAATCGGGACGCTGATCCTCTGTCCTTCGCATCCATCGTTAGCTTCAGTATCTCCATCACTAGCCCTGGTGCTCCCACCCTCGTTGACTCCAGCACTCTGAGTAACCGACACCATCGGCGCCCGCTCCACTTCAAGCTGCAAAGCACAGAATATGGACATTCAGGTTCACATAAAATATGGGATGGAAAGAGAAGAAATCAAAAGATACGTACCGCGACTATCCGGCTTCGCTGCCGTCGAGCCAAGGCCTCTGCACTCTGGAATGCATACAACCACTCCTGAACGACATCAGTAGGCACCTACAGAGGAAATAGTTACATATATAGCAAAGCATGGGAAGAATGCTAAAGGAAACTAAAGCAAAGTCTGCAATATGACCTGCTGAACTCCGGTAGGAAGCACGTAGAGCTGAGTAGCACACGGGGTCAGCATCAGGCGCTCCTCTTCTCCATTGGTCTTGTGGAAACTGGGGGCCCGTGGCCAAACAGAAGGAGCAGCAGCAGTGGTAGCAGTAGGTAGGGTCAGCAAGGCCAAGTGAAAGGCCGAGTAATCTCCCGCTACAAGAAAACCCATGGCTGGCTGTCTCTTAAGAGCAAGAAGCAAACCCTCTCATGTCAAGAGATGAGTTGACCTCAAGCCAGCTGGAGGAGGAAGGGGAACAAACTGCAATGCCTCAGAATATGGGAAGTACAGACTCGCCACCCTTTCACCAAGGTACCAAGCCCTCGAGAAAGGTCCCTCTAGGAGGAAGTGCTGGCTGTCCAAAGCTCGAGCTGAGGTCAACTCTAAAGGAGCATCGTCAAGCAAAGTGCCCCACGGATCGAATCGCACCTGCAATAAGGGGAATAACATCAAAATAAGAAAATGAAGAAAACACATGAAAATCAAAGAATAGGATGCAACATACCTGATCCAGTGCCAAGCAGTCCAAAACTCGCCTCCAAGCCAGTAAGTCCATAGCAGGCGATCGTGTCTTCCGAACTCCTTTCAACCAACGGGCTGCCCGTGGAACAAACCTAGGCTCTATATGCCTGGTCGGAGGAGGGAACTGCAACAAGTGCTCAAAAGCCCAGAGCTGCAAACAAAGATGAAAAACAAGCATGAGTTACAGAGATAAAAGCAATAAAGGAACAACATAGGAAGTCGAAGTATGTACCTCAAAAACACGGTGGTGTCCACCCAGCGACAAACTACCCCCCCGGGAACAAGCACTGAGGTGCCCGTACAGCCTAGCTAGAGCAGGGGTTCCCCAATCGAACTCTGCTATGGTTTCCAAGTGCACCAAAGCAGCCAAAAACTGGATGTGCACCGAGTTCTCCTTGTTGCAAAACAGGGTGTGTCCAAGGAGGTAAAAAAGGAAAGCTTGTACCAGATGGGAAGGAGATACCTCTGTTAGAATACCATCCCGATCGTACTATGCCTGGAGCCATGAGTATGTAACATGACCACTCTCCGACATGTCAGGAGTCTTCCCTAAGAGGTAGTCAAAGGAACCTTTCCGCTCATGGATTCACGGATCAATAGGAAGGGGATCACCACCAACTCGCAAACCTGTCAACAAAGCAAAATCACCTGGAGTGATCGTCATCTCCCCAGCCTCCGGAAGATGGAAAGTGTTGGTGGTATCCCACCACCGCTCCACCAGTGTCGTAGTCAATCCTAACTCTGCTTTTGGAAGATGGAAGCCGAGTATCAAAGGCTCGAAGCCAGTCAAAGTGACTCCATCCTTGGCACCCTGAGGAAGCCTCTCGTACCACTCATACACCTGGGGGCAGCTACCCCACATGCGCAGCTTCTCATTTGCCTGACAAAGGACAAGAGAGGATCAATACAATAACAAGATCGCCCAAACAGGGGGCAATTCTTACAACTCACTTTCAATTCCAAATATCATATCATTGTTTCATAAATTCTTGTACAAATATCATTGACAGGATAAAACTTTACCTTCACATTGGTAAAGCCGAAGTGCTGCTCCGGCTCTCTATGCAAAACCTTAGGTGGGACGGTGTTGGACAACCACTAAGGGTAATACACTTTCCTGATTCCATCTGGCTCGAGGAGTCTCTCAACCTCCTCGATCATAGCCTCCATGTGCTGTATCGCAGATCTCCTCTTCTTCTGGACAACAAGCTTGTGCTGGGGATCCACGTTCAAGTGGTGACAGATCACCTCGGGGTCTATCCCTGGCATCTCCTGTGGTGTCCATGCAAACACGTCAATGTGTTCTTTCAGGAATCCCACCAACTCCGCTTCCTCCCGCTCAGCAAGAGTTTCTTCGATCAGGAAGTACCTCTCCGGATCTTCCCCTAACTGAACCTTCTTCAATCCCTCCACGACTTTCTTCGTGGGGTCACCTCTTACATCCTCCAACGTCGGCTGATCTAGTACTTCTACCGATTTTACCAAATGCGCCTTCAGCGTTTTCTTTACTATCTAGACAAGGCACTGCTGCGCGGCCTTTTGATTCTCTCGGATGCATTCAATACCATTTGCTCCTGGATACTTTTATCATTTGGTGGTAGGTTGAGGATATCACCTTCATCCTGTGCAACCACATCCTCCCAATGATCACATTGTAAGAGGATGGCACATCCACCACTAGGAAATCCGTGGGCAAGACTATCGATCCTGCCCATACATTCAAAGTCACCCTTCCGAGGAGCCCTAGAACATCTGCGCTAAACCCAATTAGCAGCGTTATGGACTCCGCGAGCTCGGCCTGATCCAACCCCATCTGCTTGAAGGCTTTATAGTACAACACTTCGGTGCAGCTCCCCTGATCCACAAGGATCTTCTCGACGTCGTAGTCTCCCACATGTAGGGTGACTACTAACGCGTCATTATGGGCAACCTATACTCCCTTCAGGTCCTTGTCTGTGAAGCTGATCACGTCCTCAGGCCCCCCGTCTGGCTTCGTCCTCTTCTTGCAAAGCTTCAGCACATGGCTGTCTTACTCAGTTTCCCTCTTTAAGATTCTCACCTCCTTTCAGGTGTATGGGGCCGCCAGCCCATGTATCATCTTGATCAACCCCCGTGGCGGCTGGTCAAACTCCAACTCCATGGCCGCTTCCCGATTTCCTGGAGCCTTCTCGATGTACTCGTCGAGGAGACCTTCCGCGACCCTTGCCTCCAGAAACCTCTTGTAGGACTCACAGTTCTCCGTCATGTGCTCCCAGTCCTTATGGTAACTGCATCGCTTGCTGGTGCCCCTTCTGGATGAGAAGTCTCCCGGAATCTTGTCCTCCAACCACCTGAACCACGGTTTGTTCTTTATCCGAAAAAGAATCCCGTAGATAGAATCCTTAAAGACAGTGTTCATGGCAAATAACGATCTTGGGTCTGGAGCTGGCTTGTTCTCTTTCTTTCCTTGGCCGTAATCTTTTGGCTCAAATTCCTTCCTCTTCTCATAGGGCTTCTGCTCGGGCTGGGCGGCCTTCTTCGTGCCTCCCTTTGTCTGCTTGGCAGGGCGCTTGTTTCCTTCTCGTAGGATATCATCCTTGTAGACACCCCAAGTTGGCCTAACGATTATTTCAAGTCCCACCTTGGGGACCATCCCGATGATGAATGGATACAATGATTGTTGATTGACTTCTCGTAAACCTGAGGACTTTGGTGAGTACTTTTAGCCACTTAGAGGACCCAATTCAGAGCAAAATAGCCTTTCAGACAGAAATACACCATCCTAGGAAAATACATCTATCCACCGCAAGAAAGATCTCACGGCCCCCACTTCTTTCCTTCACCCATGTAATATGGTGTTTGAAATTCTCCCTGAGAGATTGATTCCTCGCCCGCAATATGCATCCCTTGGCCGCTAGATCCTTCTGGCGGCCGCCAGATCGTCCTTTTTCCAGATTTTGGAATGTTCTATCATCGTTTGATCCATGCTCAAAACCCTAGTAGCCATTCTCCGATTCTTTAGGGCTACAAAATAGATTCCAAGCAGAGATCTTTCAACCCTAAACTACCTTATAGATTCACACCATTTGATTGACCAAAGTCAGTCATCCCATGCCTATATAAAGAGGCACTTAGGGTTCGAAATGAAGAACATGATACACCCTCTCAAATCACGAAGCCTTGCAGAAATACTCTCTCATCCCCCCTCTACAAAAGCCCTAACTCCCCGTGAGTAGCCGTGTCCCAAGCAATCAAACCCCGAAGTACAAACCCTAACCCTAGGGTTTCAAGAAGAAGATCAGTCAATCACCCTCAATCCGAAGCAATCAAGCACTGAGGGATCAAGGTTGTGAGGCCTAGGGGCCTATGGTTTGATTCACTTTCCGTTCCTGTATTTTAGTCATAGTGTTTTGATTTTCTAATTAACTGTTAGATAAGGTGTGAGGAAGAACATCAACTAGGACATCGTTCCCATGGCCGGTATATCAATCCAGTGGGATCCCACGGCCATGACATCTATTCACCGGCGGTGGAATCCATTCTCTAGGACAACCTGTCTTTTCCTATTTGTTTTAATACGTGTTTTATTTGGTGTCCTAGCTCACCTTCTCAACTTTTAAAGGCTAATAAATCAGATTATGTGTTTAGAATTAAATAAACCAAGCATTAGTTGTATGTTGAATGATTATGGGTCGGTCTCACGACTAGGTGAAGAGGGGTGTGTAGACACCCCAATCTGGATCTCCCAATTGATTTACTTTGTTTTTCAGTTTCTTGTTTCCCTGATGATGAACTAGATAAAAAACAGCCTTGAGAATGAAAAGGATTGAACTTGGAGTGATTGGAACCCCTTTTGAACCTTTTGAACCTCAGACCCTGAGTCAAAACCCTAACCCTAGGTTTGAACAGCGTGCGTTGAACTGGTTCCCACGCGCACCAGTCAGCTTGCCAGTGTTGGTCAAAAGTCAAACTTTGACTGTTGACCAGTGCGGGGGAAGGTGGCTCACGTGCGCTTTTGTCCGAGTCATGCGCGCGCCGGTCAACACCTGTCCCTTTCACCTTTTTGCCAGCTGGATTTTGTGATGATCAGGGGTCTATTACACCTGTGGAACTCGGATTTTGTCACCTAAATAGTATTCTGGCAGGTTTGGGGTGCACCCCCTCACACCCACTCCCATCACCTTTTGGGGAGTCTTCTCCACCAAGTAAGGCCAACCAGCCTTGTTGGCTAGTTGTTCCACCTTGTTTGCCACCAACCTAAACCTTCTATATATACCCCTTTGGTCTTCCATTTAAAGATTTACAAAAAATCAAGCTTCCAGGGTTAACAAAAATTCCAAAAAGCAAGACACAAACTCAAGCCCACACCTTCCATCACTATACTTACCACTTCCATACACTCATTTTAAAACCTCTACCTCCTTGTTCAAACCATTTTTCAAACACTCAAGCAAGGTGTACCCCTTTTTTCTGCTTACTATTTTGATCCCTGAGGGGGGCTGGCAGGGCCAAGGCTGGTAATCAATACCAGTCTTGGTCCTAAAGCTAGCAGAGCTACAATAATCGTGTGTCTAGCACAACTGCGCACGTGGGTCTGATGTTTGTGCACGCCTGTCATGGGCCGCGCATGCTAATCCTCGTGGGGACAGGGGTGCTGGCCATTTTATGTTTTTTTTATCATGTTATAAATCACCCTGAAGCACGATAAAATTTACTTACTATTTTATGTGTAAAATCTATTAAGATTAGCTCAGTATGCCTTTCTATTTCTTTGGGAATGCCCCTGGGTTGCTTCTGAATATGTCTCAGAGCCCAGGCATGCAACACCAATCACTGGAAATCCAGTCAGAACAGGCGCGCGCCGATCCCAGATGTGTGCGCGCGTGTGGGCTCTATTCCAGTTACTGGTTTTGTATAGGCAGCTAGGCCCTTGGCCTCTGTTTTAATGCCCCCACTATTTAGGGGTTGCATTTCAATTAAATTCATCCTGTCTGTAAATTATATTTGTTGTCTGTGCATATAAATTGTTTGGTTTGCCCATGGGTGAGCACTGGTCATTCCAGAGCCCAGAAGGGGATGAAATCAAACCTGTTCATGAGAGGTCAACACAAGTGCGTGTATATGGGTTTGGTGCGCTCAAGACAGCTTTCATGCACGTAGATCCATGCGAGCAATTTGGCTTCTGTTTACGTCACAATCCAAGTAATGCACTGTTTTGATCTTTTTAGGCAGTGTTGGATTTTATTCCATTTATTACTCAACATTTCATCCATCCATGCTATTCCGATCACATCTTGCAAACTGTTATAGTTTTAATCCCCCGTTAAACTGTTCCCCCGCCCTAATTGGCTAATAAATTGATAATAAAAGAAGAATTCCAATATTTTCACAAAATGTCTTAGTAGAGACGGATCTCCGGATTGGGCGAGAGGGGTGCCTTAAAACCCTTCCCCTCTCGTAACCTGGCTCCCGAACCCAGATATGGTTATGACGGACTGGTACGTGCTTTCACTTTTTCAAATCAAATAGCGCGGCAGGCGCTTCGAATACGGTTCCTTGGGTGTCGGACCTTCAAACTCGAGTGGCGACTCTGTATTCCAAGTGCTTGCCCCATCCACTGGTGCTCCCTCGATCCGAGGGCCTCTTTAGAAAGGAACAGATTCCTTTTTAAGGGCATGTTGCCCACAGTGGCGACTCAGCTGGGGATGATCGAAAAGTTTGTCAAAATGGTGAGCTTCGCACTGTCGAAGGTTGGAGTGGTGATTTAACAGGACCTCGTGTCCGGCCAATCTGATCTGGGACTTTTTCGATTGATCACTTGTGTAGTCTCCTCTAAAGATGGACTACATAAAGTGAGCCAAATTTGAAAAGGCATTTTGCGATTTTGTGATTCTTCTTCTTCTTAATCAATTTTCTAGCATCCTCATTTGCATCGATGTGGGATAGCCTCGTTGGAGCATTTTGGCAATCCGGCACGGTTTACCGAAGCCCGGGGACCCCGAATGCCCAATAACCTTCGACGATGATAAGTCATTCTACCGTTTGACTGTTGCTCTGCAGTTACGCAAGCAGCGGGAGGTATATCTTGGCTTTAGTCCGAGGAACCTGTTACGAACCAAAACCGGCCTTTGCATATACAAAGCATTAGAACTCTGCAAACTAGGACAGGTACCTACAGGGTAAGATCTATTTGCATCTATGTAGACACCCCAATTTGGCCTAAGATTATTTCAAGTCCCACCTTAGGACAATCCCGATGATGAATTGGATACATTGATTGCTGATTGCTTCCTTGAGGACCTTAGGACTTTCGGTAAGAACTTTGAACCACTTAGAGGACCCAATTCAAAGCCATACAGCCTTTCAGACAGAAATACAGAAGCCTAGGAGAATCCATCTGACGGCCGTAACATCGATCTAACGGCCATAACATCAATCCCTCACCCGAGCAACCTGTTGCCAGCAAAATCTCCCTGAGAGATCAATTCCTCGGCCGCAAGATCTATCCTTCGGCCGAGACATCCATTCCTCGGCCGTGTGATCTATTACTCGGCCGCCAGATCGACCTTTTTCCAGACTCTGGAACGTTCTGTCAGACGTTTGGTTTGATCCAACTACACTACCTTTCCGATATGTTCGGGCTACGCTCAGAGATCACGACGTAGAGTTAGAGATGCATTGCAATTGCAATTGCCATCTCGTGATTTGATTGGCCGGAGTGAGTCATCCCTATGCCTATATAAAGGAGCCTTTGGGCTCCGAAATAAACACACGAAATTGATACACCTTGACACTCAATCAAGCCACGAAACTCTGTCAAAATACTCTCTCAATCCCATACTCCAAAAGCCCTAACCTTCCGAAGGTAGTCGTCAATCCGGCGATCAAACCCCGAAGTTCAAACCCTAACCCTAGGGTTCTCGATCAAGCAATCAATCAATCAATCACGCCCAATCCAAAGCAAATCAAGCAACTGAGGGATCAAGGTGGTGAGGCCCAACGGCCTCCGGTTTGCCTTATTTACTGTCCCTTTTTATTAATCGTAACGTTTTGATTTTCTGTCAATCTTTCTGTCTGGTGTGAGGAAGAACACCGACCGGGGCTTTGATCCCTCGGCCGGTACATCGAACCAGGAGGATCCCTCGGCCGTGATATCTATTCACCGGCCGCGAGATCCATCTCCCTGGGACATTTTGTTTGCTTTCTCTGCTTTCTGATGCATGCTCTTTATCGCACTGCCTCACTTTACTTACTGTTTAAAGGAATAAATAAACAGACTATGTGTTAGAATTAAACAAAGCATCTACATGTCTTAAGTTGAATGATTATGGGCCAGTCTCACGACTGGGCAAAGAGGGGTGCCTAACACCTTCCCCTTATTGTACTTTTGGCTCCCGTTTCCAGAATCTCTATCTGTTTTCCTAGTTTTAATAAACTAGGTGGCGACTCTATTTTGATGATAACCGTTATCATGTGGTGATGTTCCTAGCCATGGGAATGTCCATGATCTTGGTTTATGAAGTGGAACCAAACAAGCGTAATCAATCTGTATGGCGATGCCCCGTTTGAGAGGTGTCTACAGTTTTTGGCGACTCTGCTGGGGATGTGAGAGCCATAACCAAAAAGTTCAACATAAGACTAATACATGCCTTGTCTAATTCATCTATCATATGCATCGAGCGGGCAACCCGTTGAGTTCACCTGATATCCCGGCATGACACGGGCTATGTTGGGGGTTCCAGCAAACTCCACAGTCACTCGTACCTAGTGGTATATCAAAAAGGAAATCACCCAATCGCCGCCTATGATGGGCTGGTGAGAGGATTGGTGCCCTTTGACAATGGAGCACCCTGAAACTACCAAAACCTTGCATGCTTTGGAAAGCCATAGAACTTATCAAACTAAGACAGGAACCTACAGGCTCGGAACCTACTTGCATTCTACTTGCAAAAGTTCTTCCTCACACCTTGTATCATTTGTTGTTGTATTAACTCTTTCTGTGCAGAAGGGTTGGGATTTTCAACCCAAATCCTAACCCTACACAGGCCGAATACTGACTTCCAGGTATTCTATTTTTCAAGCAGGCACAATAGGTAAATCAAAGAAGCAACCTCAGCCAGTTTTATACTCTTACAATACCCGAAGTCACGCCAAACAGAGGTCTTTACAGTCATCTCACCGGTCGCCTTCGTCTACCAAGACACTCTCACCGCAACGGTCCCAATCAGTTTCATGGACTTCGCGGTCGTCTCCTCAACAAAACCGATTATCTACCCGATTCCAAGCCTCACCAAGCAATCTCCCTACCTACACCCCAAAAATGGCAGACAATGATGCTACCATCACCGAGCTCCGAGCCCAAATTACCTATTTACAAGCTGAGAAAGCAGCAAGAGATGCTGAAGACAAGAAAAACGAGGAGGAAGCAGAAAATCCTCATGAAATTGTAGAAAACTCTGAATTGGTCAAACAGGTCAAGGAGATCAAGCACGCTTTGGCTCGTTCACAAGGAGACCAAATTCTAGATTTCGAAGGACTTTGTCTCTTTCCAGAATCTCAACTGCCTGGACGGTTCAAAATGCCAAACATCGAGAAATTCAACGGGACTGGTAACCCTACCAGCCACGTCCGCCATGTCATCAACACTCTGAAGCCTATGGGCTTGACCGACGAGCTCATCGCTCAATTGTTTCAAAGGACTCTCACTGGAAGCGCCCTCGATTGGTTTCTCACTTTGGAATTTGTGCACTATCAAACTTGGCCTGAAATTGCTAACGCTTTTGTCAAGCAGTATGCGTACAATGTCCAGATTGAGCTAACTACCCGAGACTTGGAGATGACTAAACAAGAATCCAATGAGGACTTTGCTACCTTTGTGGCAAGATGGAGAGAGAAGGCTGCCAAGATGAAAAGCCGCCCTTCCGAGGAAGATCAAGTGAGGATAGTTGTCAAGAACTTATAGCCCAAATACCTCACTCACATTTACACTCAAGCTATCATCGACTTCAAACGTCTACACGCCACTGGATTACAAATCGAGGATGGGATCAAGTTGGGCCTCATTGGAAAAGAAGAAACCCCTCCACCCAGAAAAACCTTTCCAAACCGTACATCTCCTGCCTCCGTCAACACCCTTGACTCAGTATTGCCACAAGACCCTTTCCAAACTAGCTCATCTAGAAACACGAATCGCCCTCGCCGCAATTTCAGCCCACTCTATATGACTCCATCCCAAGCCTTAGCCATCCTAAGCCGTCAAGGGCACCTTAGGCTCTTGAATAATCCGCCTCCTCAGCCACCTTATGGCCCAAGCTATGATGCCAATAAGCAATGTGCTTACCATCAACACCCTGGACATGAGACAGACCACTGCATGCGTCTTCGTCATGACATCCAGGATCTCATTGATAGTCAAGCCATAAAACCTCCTAAGCCTAATGTACAAACCAATCCACTTCCCGCTCACAACAACGAGCCACCGCCCCAAAATATCAATCTCATAAGCCTATCCAATAGCCCCACATATAATCCTGCCCTACACATTATTTCAAATACCCGAGCTAAACCACCCCTAATCCTCTCTGAGAACGAGGAATGCTTTGCAACAGAGGGAGAACCCCACATCTATGCCATTGATGATGGAGATTGGTGGTTGGACATGCATCAAGCCCTGCCAAATGATTGGAAAGTTGGAAGAATTGAGCCTGCTGATCCTTGGGGTACCCAAGAAGAAGAAGTGGGTCACCTCACCCGAAGCGGAAGGGTGTATAAGCCTCCTAAACTAAGTGGGGAAAGTTCAACCTCAACGCGAGTAATGGAAGAGGAGGAAGAAGAAGAAAGCCAAAGGACCGAACCTGAGGAAGACAGGGTGCTAAGACAACTAAAGAAAATCCAAGCTGATATCTCTATTTGGGGATTACTTATGTCCTCCTACGAGCATCGTAACTCCTTCTTCAAAACCTTGGGGAAAGCCAAAGTTCCCATCGACATCACCCCCGAAGAACTCGTGAGTTTCATAATGGCGTCAAAAGCTCCAAAACCAACGATAGCTTTCACTGACAAGGATCTACCTCCTGAAGGGCCTGCACACAACAAACCTCTCTACATTTCACTTAAATGTCTCACCAAATGGATCCCACTAGTCTTGGTAGATAACGGGTCTGCTTTAAACGTATGTCCTCAAAGAACCCTCGACAAACTAGGGGTAAACACCACCGACGTGCGCCCTTCAAGCCAAGGAGTAAGGGGGTATGACAATTCAAAGAGAAGAGTGGTTGGGTGTGTCACACTGCCCGTAGAAGTGGAGAAGATCAAAAGGGATGTGGAGTTCCATGTGATGGATATACTGGCCACCTTCAATCTTTTATTAGGAAGGCCTTGGCTACATGACGCTGGGGCAATACCTTCCACTTTGCATCAAAAAGTCAAATTCGCAGTAGATGGAAGGGTTATAACCATTCTGGGGGATTCATCAATCCGGGCTCATTCTGATACGCCTGTCCAAGAGGTAGAAACCGAGGAAACCTTCCTTACTGGATTCAGTCTTGAGGAAGCAACTGCTGTGCAAGCCTTAATGGCTGAGAGAAACTTCTATGTAAGCACCCCCGCCATATGGATGATGAAGAAGCAAAAATACCTCCCTGGGTTGGGTTTAGGCAAAAGATCACAAGGCATCTCGCAAATGATTGATCCTCCGCATAATCAATACGCCTTTGGTCTTGGCTACACTCCGACAGAAGCCGAGGTAAAAAGGAAGAAAAGCATGGAAAAGGCTAAGGCAAGAGGAAGCAGGGTCAAAGAAGAGAAACTCGTGATCCCAAAAATGCTCAATGGCTGGTTTGTAAGAGAAGGAGAAGACTTTCCATTCTGTGGCTTCGCAGAGACATGGGAAGACGAAGTTACCAAACAACGGTACCCTGGAATGCAAATCTTTTTTGATCAGGAATGGACCGACAGTGATTTGGAAGAAGAACCAACCAATTCATCTCTTGCTCCCGAAGACTGGATTGAAGTGCTAGCTGAATTTGACCTAAAGATTCTGTTTGGCAAAGAGGGTGAAGAAGAGTAGAAAATTGCAAAAGGAAAAGGAACCACTCTTGAAATACTGCAGTAAATCGCATGACAAAAACATTGCTTTCATTTTCTAAAGACAAGTTAGGACATGTTTCGGGCCCCTGTTTGGGCATTATCTACGATTGAATAAATCCCCATTTTTATCACTTCTATGCTTGACAAATGATTCCATCTTTAAAATTTGATTGTTATACACTACAATCTCTCTGCCAAAGATAAAAGGATTTTAAAGAATCTAATTCTTTATGTTATTGACCAAAAGGAAAGAGGGGACGAACCCTGGTTACTTAGAACTAGGCTTTTTATCAAAACTCAGGAAAAAGACGCTATCTCCGTGAGAACACTTAGGGTTAGCTTGCCCATTGTGAAAGTACAAACACAACAGGAGATTCATAAAAACATCTCCATATATCAGATTCCTCTCCAAACACCTCTTGAGAGAAGAATGCTCATTGGGCAACCTATACACCCAAACAAAAGTAAGAGCAGAGCCAACTAGGACAAGGAAAAGCGAAAAACGCAGCCTAGGCAAAAGTTAAGGCATTTGAAGAAAAGCTCGCTAGGAACTCAACCTCTATCAGGTAACCTAGGCAAAATTTAGAGCATGAAAGAAAGAAAAACCGAGAGTGAAAACCCAACCCCAAAGGTGGTGATCTTGGAACTACGTAAAAGGCCTGATTCCTTGATTGGGATACGTAGGCAATCTCGCGTTGAGATGCGGCCTAAACATTTGGAGAGAAGAAAGACGATACCAAAAGGTTTGTACTCAATGATAGGCGTAGCTAACTCCGCGTATTGAGCTCACAAAAGATGAGTTAGTCATTTTCCAGGGAATTGGCAAAAACAAAGATACGTGAGAATCATCGTTCGTCCTCTCTGACTCAAAAGTCGTCGACATAAGGGACCAAGCATTCTAACAATCCCGAAACATGGCAAAGAGATTGCAGGAATAGCAAAAGCAAATAAACGAGCCTGAATCAAATTCAAGTGTAAGAAGGGAAAAACGCCGTTTGGCTAAAAGCAAAAACCCAACTTCTTTAGGAAATGGAAGTAGCGGCCGAAGAATGGAACCCTCGGCCGAGTGATCCATTCCTCGGCCCTTGTTTAAATCCAGGCATTGCATAAATATCTAATACATGCTGAGGATGCTTCAAATACAAACAAAAAAATACAAATGTCGAATTATCTATTTTCAGAACTAATAAATACAGGTACAAGAAAGGAAAGGCCGGCTACTGCCCACGACCCCTCTTGGGCGCAGGACGAAAACGCTCAAGAACTGAGACACTGATCCTCTGTCCCTCACCAGCCTCGGCATCTCCACCACCAGCTCCAGTACTCCCACCCTCGCTAACTCCAACACTCTGGGTGACTGACACTGTCAGTACTTGCTCTGCTTTAAGCTGCAGAGACATAGGATATAGGCATTTAGTTTCACATGAAACGTATGATGGAAAAAGAAAAGATCAAAGGATGCATACCACGGCTATTCGGCCGCGCTGCCGCCGGGCCAAAGCCTCTGCACTCTGGAAAGAACGCAACCATTCCTGGAAAACCCCAGCGGGCACCTACAGAGGAAGCAATTGCATATACAATCAAGTAGGCAAGGAATGTTGAAGGAAACCAAAGCAGAATCTACAAATATTACCTGCTGAATCCCGGCAGGAAGCACGTAGAACTGCGTAGTACACGGTGTCAGTGGCAAACGCTCCTCTTCTCCATTTGCATTGTGGAAAGAAATGAAACTCGGGGCCCGTGGCCAAACAGGAGGAGCAGCAGCAGCAGTAGTGGTAGGAAGGGTCAATAAGGCTGTACAAAAGGCTGAGTAATCTCCCACTACGAGAAAACTCGTGGCTGGCTGTCTCTCAAGAGCAAGTAGCAAGCCCTCCCCGGTCAAAAGATGGGTCGATCTCATACCAACAAGAGGAGGGAGAGGAACAAGCTGCAACGCCTCGGAACGTGGAAAGTACTGGCTCGCTACCCTCTCTCCAAGATACCAGGCTCTCGAAAATGGCCCCTCCAGAAGGAAGTGCTGGCTGTCCAACGCCCGAGCTGAGGTCAACTCCAGAGGAGCATCATCAAGTAGCACGTCCCATGGGTCAAAACGCACCTATAACAAAGGAAATAGCATCAAAATGATAGAATGAGGAAATTGCACGAAAATCAGAGGATAAAGAAGATGTCATACCTGATCCACCGTTAGGCGATCCAAAACTCGCCTCCAAGCCAGTAAGTCCATGGCAGGCGACCGTGACTTCCGAACTCCTTTCAACCAACGGGCTGCCCGCGGAACGAACCTAGGCTCTCTGTGCCCAGTTGGAGGAGGAAACTGCAACAAGTGCTCAAAAGCCCAAAGCTACAAGCAAAGACGGAAAACATGAATAATAAAGATAGAAGCAACAAGAAAATAATACAGAAATCAAAGTGTATACCTCAAGAATACGATGGTGTCCGCCAAGCGACAAACTAACTCCCCGGGAACAAGCACTGAGATGTCCGTACAACGTGGCTAGGGCAGGAGTTCCCCAATCAAACTCTGCTATGGTCTCTAAGTGCACCAAAGCAGCTAAAAACTGGACATGTACCGAATTCTCCTTGTTGCAAAACAAAGTTTGCCCAAGGAGATAAAGCAGGAAAGCTCGTACCAGTTGAGAAAGGGAGACCTCTATCAGGATGTCAGCTTGATCAAACTCTTCCCGAAGCCAGGTATATGTGATATGGCCACTTTCTGACACAATGGGAACCTTCCCCAAAAGATATCCAAGGGCACCCTTCCGCTCATGGATTCGCGGGTCAATTGGAAGAGGATCGCCGCCTACTCTCAGGCCTGTGAGCAAAGCAAAGTCACCCGGAGTGATCGTCATCTCCCCAGCCTCCGGAAGATGGAAAGTGTTGGTGGTATCCCACCACCGCTCGACCAAGGATGTGGTCAATCCCAACTCCGCCTTCGGAAGATGGAAACCAAGTATCAAGGGCTCGAAGCCAGCCAAAGCAACCGCATCCTTGGCTTCCTGAGGAAGCCTCTCATACCACTCAAACACTTGGGGGCAGCTTCCCCACACGCGCAGCCTCTCGTTTGCCTGACAAAATACGAAGAAGGAATCAAATACACAAGATATCGCCTATATAGGGGCAACTTCTAGAACTCAAACTCCCTATCAAAATATCAAACTATCACTCTGCAAAATCTCACATGCAAAAATCATTTGACAGGATAAAATTCTACCTTCCTGTTGGTGAAACCAAAGTGCTGCTCTGGCTCCCTGTGCAAGACCTCAGGTGGGATGTCACTGAGGGGAGGACGGTATCGCAAAGAACCACCACGCCCGACCAAGTGAACCCGAGGAGCGTAAGTGGCAACGTCAAAAGGGGGAAGAATATCACCACCCACATCAGTAGAAACCTCGGGTTCAACCCCGGGAGGAATGGGTTGCGAGGAACTCCCCCCAGCAGTGGCCCTGCGCCGACTCGAACGCAAGACGCGGGAACTTGAAACCCCACCAAGAATCTCGGCCTCGATGGCCGGAGCCTTGCCCGTGTCTCTAGACACGGCGGGAACATCGGATGGTGGAGGAGGAGGCGGTGTCGAAGCCATGGCAGCCGGAACCGTGGTGGTCGGAGGATCGGCTGCGGGAAGGTGGAAAACGACAAGGAGAGAGAGGAGGCGGCGGCGACGATCGCTCGAACGGGAGAAGAGGATGAGGGATAGTAGGGGAAGAATGACCCGTGAGATCGATTTAACTAAACTTAAATCGATTTCCAGACTTTTGGCGTTCCCACGGCCGAGACATCAATTCCTCGGCCGAGACATCAATCCTTCGGCCGAGAGATCTATCTCCTGGCCCCCAATCAATTTGCTTCGGTAATATCAGATTTTGCTCAGTGCACTAACTCATGCCACTATAGACTTCTGGGCCCTCAGCCAACCAATTAGCCTTGGGGGCATGCCCAAGCATGAGGAAAATCTCTCTCCACAAACTGCTGGCCAGCAAAACAAGACACTCAGCAGCTCTAAGCTCAGAACTTCGGCAGCTCCAAGCAAATTATTGGCAGGCTCTACGCCCATATCAATTCACCCAGCGGCTCTACTTAACGGCTCTACGCCCACTATCCTGACAGGCTCAAAGCCCATCATCTTTACGCAACTCAGTGGCTCTAAGCCCCCACCTACTATTTCAGCAGCTCTATGCTCGCTATCACATCAACAGGCTCTACGCCTATATACACTCACTCAGTGGCTCTAAGCCCTCGATTCAGCAGCTCTACGCTCGCTATTACAATTCAGCGGCTCCAAGTCCACTGTCTCAATTGGCTCGAAGCCGTAAAACAACCAAACTCAGCGGCTCGAAGCCTATTATCAACAGGCTCTACGCCTGTACTCACTCACTCAGCGGCTCCAAGCCTACTATTTCAACTGGCTCGAAACCATAACAACCATCTTAGCGGCTCCAAGCCCATTATCGACAGGCTCTACGCCCGTTATCATGACT
Organism: Rhododendron griersonianum; assembly: GCA_018127125.1. Classification (NCBI taxonomy): domain Eukaryota; kingdom Viridiplantae; phylum Streptophyta; class Magnoliopsida; order Ericales; family Ericaceae; genus Rhododendron; species Rhododendron griersonianum. The sequence goes on along the minus strand of CM030798.1, from coordinate 5,429,042 downwards.
CAACGGCTCAAAGCCCATCTTCTCAACGGGCTCAAAGCAGTAAACAAGCAACAGGCTCTAAGCCGCCCCAACAATCAAGACATCTATTCTCAGGCTCTACGCCTGAATGCTCAAAAATCTAACATTTTTTTGAATGCTCAAGCTCTACGCTTGGATGCCCAACCACTGTGTACTGGATGCTCAGGTTATACACTTGAATGCTCAAGCTCTACGCTTGGATGCCCAACCACTGAGTACTGGACGCTCAAAGCCTGTACTTTGAATGCTCGGATTCTGCCGTTCGAATGCTCGAGCTCTACGCTCTGAATGCTCAAGTCCGGAACTTGATAGAAGCTCTAAGCTTAAAACAAACACACACGCACGAGCCCGTGCACATTTGCATCAACACTTTCACATCGAGTCTGCATCACATCTGTTCACCTCTAACAATCATCATCACATATACACTCTGCATATCTCTCATGAAACAGGTCAATCCTGCAATCAACCGGCTCTATGCCTCGGTTTTATTGATCGGCCCAACGCCTCGATCCTTTGGCTCCACGCCAACACTAATGATGAGAAAGCTCCGTGCACAGACCATCAGAATGCAACCAGCTCTATGCTTCGGTTCATATCACGCCAAGCTCTAAGCTCCGACAACTCAGGCCCTCGCCTCAAGACTGCATGTAGGCTCCACGCCTCAATCACTTCAGGCTCCATGCCTCAGTTCCTTCACCTCAGGCTCTTGCCTTATATCAGCTCCGCGCTTCGGTTCATCACGTCAAGCTCAAAAGCTCTGACACCTCATGATCAATACCAGCTCCGTGCTTCGGTCCCATCAAGCTCTAAGCTTACTTCAGGCCTTCATCTCATAAACCACAGCAGGCTCCACGCCTTAATCTAGTCCCCTCAGGCTCTCGCCTTATGATCAACACCAGCTCCGCGCTTCGGTCCTATCAATCACCTCAGGCTCTCGCCTTATGATCAACACCAGCTCCGCGCTTTGGTCTTACCCGATCTTCTCAGGCCTTCGCCTCAAGATTGCAACAGGCTCCATGCCTCGATTCCATCACTCTCCAGGCTCCCGCCTTATGACTACAACCGGCTTCGTGCCTCGGTTCCCTCATCACCAAAGCTCCATGCTCTAGATACCGGCCTTGTGCCCTCCACATCTAAAAAACAAACCGGCATCCAATTCATCCCCAGTAGATGGTTTGGATTCCACCCCATTACATCAATTCCTTCCAGCTCATTCGCAAGGATAGGCTACTCTATCGAGCTCCTTTCAGTCAAAGTAAGGATGATCAAGAAAAGCAAACGCACCTGCAGTGTACTGATCTACCCCAAAATAACTAAGGAAGCTCTCCGCAAAAACTCCCCCCGGCAGCCCCGCGCTCCTTCAACTATCTTCCGCCAAAACCCTGGCTCAGTCTAGGTACGTCACACTACGGCTTTTAAAGCCCTAAGGTACGTCTTCTGTCTCTAACCCTCCAAACTTTTTGCTTTTCTTTATTGCCTGAACTACGATTGGTCTGAATTTCCCTTGTGGAATACGTAGGCAGCCTCCGGGCCCGACCATAACAAAACTTCTTTTGCCCGAACTACGATTGGTCTGAATTTCCCTTGTGGAATACGTAGGCAGCCTCCCGGCCCGACCATAACAAAACCTTTTTCGAAAACCCCTTGGAATAGTGGTTGGACCAAATTGAGTTGCTTTTTACAGCTTTGACTCTTACTCAAACATGTCTCGCAATCCGTCTAAGTTCAGTCAAAGAGGAGCATCTGTAGACACCCCAATTTGGCCTAACGATTATTTCAAGTCCCACCTTGGGACAATCCCGATGATGAAATGGATACATTGATTGCTGATTGCTTCCTTGAGGACCTTAGGACTTTCGGTAAGAACTTTGAACCACTTAGAGGACCCAATTCAAAGCCATACAGCCTTTCAGACAGAAATACAGAAGCCTAGGAGAATCCATCTGACGGCCGTAACATCAATCCCTCACCCGAGCAACCTGTTGCCAGCAAAATCTCCCTGAGAGATCAATTCCTCAGCCGCAAGATCTATCCTTCGGCCGAGACATCTATTCCTCGGCCGTGTGATCTATTACTCGGCCACCAGATCAACCTTTTTCCAGACTCTGGAACGTTCTGTCAGACGTTTGGTTTGATCCAACTACACTACCTTTCCGATGTGTTCGGGCTACGCTCAGAGATCACGACGTAGAGTTAGAGATGCATTGCAATTGCAATTGCCATCTCGTGATTTGATTGGCCGGAGTGAGTCATCCCTATGCCTATATAAAGGAGCCTTTGGGCTCCGAAATAAACACACGAAATTGATACACCTTGACACTCAATCAAGCCACGAAACTCTGTCAAAATACTCTCTCAATCCCATACTCCAAAAGCCCTAACCTTCCGAAGGTAGCCGTCAATCCGGCGATCAAACCCCGAAGTTCAAACCCTAACCCTAGGGTTCTCGATCAAGCAATCAATCAATCACGCCCAATCCAAAGCAAATCAAGCAACTGAGGGATCAAGGTGGTGAGGCCCAACGGCCTCCGGTTTGCCTTATTTACTGTCCCTTTTTATTAATCGTAACGTTTTGATTTTCTGTCAATCTTTCTATCTAGTGTGAGGAAGAACACCGACCGGGGCTTTGATCCCTCGGCCGGTACATCAAACCAGGAGGATCCCTCGGCCGTGATATCTATTCACCGGCCGCGAGATCCATCTCCCTGGGACATTTTGTTTGCTTTCTCTGCTTTCTGATGCATGCTCTTTTATCGCACTGGCTCACTTTACTTACTGTTTAAAGGAATAAATAAACAGACTATGTGTTGGAATTAAACAAAGCATCTACATGTCTTAAGTTGAATGATTATGGGCCAGTCTCACGACTGGGCAAAGAGGGGTGCCTAACACCTTCCCCTTATTGTACTTTTGGCTCTCGTATCCAAAATCTCTATCTATTTTCCTTATTTTAATAAACTAGGTGGCGACTCTATTTTGATGATAACCGTTATCATGTGGTGATGTTCCTAGCCATGGGAATGTCCATGATCTTGGTTTATGAAGTGGAACCAAACAAGCGTAATCAATCTGTATGGCGATGCCCCGTTTGGGAGGTGTCTACAATCTAACCCCATATACTGTCTACGTGTTACTACTTTTCCTATCGCATGCACTGTACATACATTTCGTCTTGTGTAGGAGCATGTTTAGGGTGGCTTCATGGTTCTCGTTCTTTCGAGTCTTGTCTTAAGATTATTAGGACACTGCTATGGCCCGATGAAGAGTCATGCACCTCGATGGTGCATGTATCAATTTTCAAAGTCCTTAGTACAACAAGACTTTAGGAAATCAAAAGCTTTCTACATCTTTGTCTATATACCCAATTGTGGTTTCAAACAGAAAACAAGGAACAACGGAGAAGATGCCATGATTCTTACACCAGTTAGGTAACAAGTGCCTCGTCGCTTACACCGCCCGGCTAACAGCGATGTGCCACTCACGCCATACTGGTTACAGTATCATGTCATTTACACCGAGTTGTTCCAACTTCAAAGTTGAAACTCCAAGAGCAGGATAGCCAAAGGTCTAGACTTCTGTTTGACATCCTTTAGAATCGCTCGATTCAAGCAAAGAAACACTATTGAAAAGAATTCTGAGGATTCTGGCAGTGTCCGAACATCTCAAGACAGACTCGTCTTCTAGTTCTAGAGTCTAGGGCGACACTGACGACGAAGCTGGGTGCATTTGTACTTTATTCTTTTATTTAGATTAAAGTTGCTACAGGATCCCTATTGAGCCTTCTTTTACTTTGCTGCAAGTTCTGAACCATTGCACCGCCAAGGAAAGTATCGAAGCAGAAAGGCAAACCCACTAGGGAACGTCTGAGCCGGAATCCAATTCAAAGGCTTGTCAGATTGGAATCCCAGTCAGTCACAACGGAAGACTCTCCGCGTTCTCTGTTGGCCGTTCTATAGTCAGGCTCATCGTCAATTTTACAGGAAACTGTGCAGCCAGCATCTCCATCTCCTTCTTCTACATCAAGCACCTCCGAGTCACCTGTCATGACAGGCCAACCGCTCAACCTGGAAACCATGCTTACAAACCTTCAGAACAGCATCACTGCTATGCAGCAGAGGGCTACTCAGACAGATGCCAACATCACCCGCCTCAATGACCTCATCAACATTTGCCTTCCACCAGCACTCGAAGAGGAAGGTGGGGACGATGAGGATGTTCATGAACAGCCTATCATGATCGAGGATCCGAATCATGCAGGGCGTCTCATTGTTCAACCCAACCCAACCCAAGGGAGGTTCGCGTGCCTACTGCGAACCCAAATCCAGCGGGTGGTAGGCCTATCCCAAACCCTGACATAGCTGCTCTTATGGCCAAGATGGCAAAGTTGGAAGAATCTGTCTCAAAATCCAAAAAGATCAACGCGGGTGGAATCGATTTGGATCGCCTATGCTTGTATCCCAACTCTAGGCTTCCGGACAGGTTCAAGATGCCTGATTTGGTCAAGTTCGATGGGAGTGGTGACCCCAAAACTCATCTCTATGGCTACCATGCTGCAATGAAGCTGCTCGGTGTGGAAAGTGAGGCCATGTCTCAGCTGTTCCCTCAAACTCTCTCTGGCCCTGCTTTCCCCTAGTTCCTGTCACTCGACATTTCCAAGAGAAGGACTTGGGAGGACATTGGCATTGCGTTTATTTCGCAGTACAGTTACAACTCTCAGCTCAAGATGACTACTCGGGAGCTTGAATCCACCAAAATGGAAGCCAAGGAGTCCTTTGCGGACTTCGTCAAAAGGTGGAAAGCTAAGGCTGCTCTAATGACTGAGTGCCCCAGCGAGAGAGACCAACTCCGCATCATCTCCCGCAATCTCCAGCCAGACTATGCCAAGCACCTGGTGCTCGTTCAAGCATCCGCCAACTTTGAGACCTTCTTTGAATCTGGCCTAGCCATCGAGGATGCGCTGCAAAGTGGAGTTCTACCAAGGGGGGAATCTTCTAACCCTTTGAAATCAAAGCCTCGGGCATACTCCGGGAACACCAATGCGCTCTTTGGGGGTGGCACTTACTCCAATGCAGCAACTACTGGCACCAACGCCTCTTCCTCCAACACAGCCAATCACATCGCTAATGTCAATCAGGTGCAAACACCGTAGAACAACCGGCCTCACACTCAACCCCGCAGCTTTTTCTCTTTTGAGCCACCTTTGTCCTCTGTTATGGAAAACTTGATCAAGTCTGGCCATCTCAAGCCCCTTGATACAACTCTGCTACCCAAAAATCCATCAGCCAACTTCAAACCTAACCTTTATTGTTCCTATCACCAGGGTGCTGGCCATCTCACTGACTCTTGCTATTGCCTCCGTCATGCTATTCAGGATCTCATTGACGACGGCACGCTCGCAATGCCCCCTCCGCCGCCTAAAAAGCCAAATGTCATTTCCAACTCCCTCCCCAAGCACAACGCTGTCCCACATATCAACCAGATATCCCTCAGCTCCACTCATATCAACTCCAACTCCACTACATTTAACCCTACTGACCATATAATCCCCGTGAACCAGCTCAAACCGGTCGTAGCCATGCCTTTGGAACTCGAGGCAGAGCTCATGTACATACATTTGGATGGGCAGCCACTGTAGATACCCCAATTTGGCCTAACGATTATTTGAAGTCCCACCTTGGGGACCATCCTGATTATGAAATGAATACAGTGATTGCTGATTGACTTCCTGTGAACCCATGGACTTATGGTAAGAACTTTGAGCCACTTAGTGGACCCAATCCAGAGCCAAATAGCCTTTCAGACATAAATACAGAATCCTAGGAGAATCCATCTGTCGGCCGTAACATTGATCTCACGGCCTTAACATCATTTCCTCACCCGAGCAACCTGTTGCTTGAAAATCTCCTTGAGAGATCAATCCCACGGCCGCAAGATCTATCCTTCTGCCACAACATCATTTCCTTGGCCGCCAAATCATCCCTTTTCCAGATTCTCGAACGTTCTGTCAGACGTTTGATCCAACTACACTTCCTCCCCGATGCGTTCGGGCTATGCCCAGAGATTACCACGAAGAGTTTGCATAGCATTGCAATTGCAATCGTGCGTTTTGATTGGCCGGAGTGAGTCACCAATTGCCTATATAAAGGGCTTTTGGGTTCCGAAAATACAACAACGAAATCATCAAATTCATATACTTTCACACCCTCTCAAGCCACGAAACTCTGCAGAAATACTCTCTCAAACCCTCTTTTCAAAAGTCCTAACCTCCCGAAGGCAGCCGCTAATTCGACGATCAAACCCCGAAGTCCAAACCCTAACCCTAGGGTTTTCAAAGAAGCAATCAATCAATCACCATCAATCCGAAGCAATCAAGCAACTGAGGGATCAAGGTGGTGAGGCCCAACGGCCTCTGGTTTGTTTTATTTACTGTATTTATGCTTAATCGTAGCGTTTTGATCATCTGCTAACTTTTTTGTCTGGTGTGAGGAAGAACACCGACCGGGGCTTCGATCCCTCAGCCGTGACATCCATTCACCGGCCGCGGGATCCATCTCCCTGGGACAGTTTGTTTTGTGTTCTGCTTTCTGACGCATACTTTAATTATTGCACTGGCTCACCATTAACTGCTTAAAGGCTAAAAACATACTACATGTTAGAATTAAATAAAGCAAGTACATGTCTTATGTTGAGCAATTATGGGCCAGCCTCATGGCTGGGCAGAGAGGGGTGCCTAACACCTTCCCCTTACTGTACTTTTGGCTCCCATACCCAGAATCTCTATCTATTTTCCTAGTTTTAATAAACTGGGTGGCGACTCTATTTTGATGATAACCGCTATCGTGTGACGATGTTCCTAGCCTTGGGAATGTCCACGATCTTGGTTTACGAAGCAAGCAACCAAACGAGCAAACAACGATCAATCTGTATGGCGATGCCCCGCTCCAGGAAGGTGTCTACAGTTTTTGGCGACTCTGCTGGGGACATAAGAGCCATAACCAGAAAGTTCAACATAAGACTAATACGTGCCTTGTTTAATTCATTTATCATATGCATCGAGCGGGCAACCTCGTTGAGTTCACCTGATACCCCGGCATGACACGGGCTATGTTAGGGGTTCCAGCAAACTCCACAGTCACTTGTGCCTAGTGGTATATCAAAAAGGAAATCACCCAATCACCGCCTATGATGGGCTGGTGAAAGGACTGGTGCCCTTTGACAACGGAGCACCTTGAGACTACCTAAACCTTGCATGTTTTAGAAAGCCATAGAACTTATCAAACTAAGACAGGAACCTACAGGCTAGGAACCTACTTGCATTTTGCTTCCAAGTTCTTCCTCACACCTTGTATCATCTGTTGTTGTAACATTTCTTTCTGTGCAGAAGGGTTGGGATTTTCAGCCCAAGTCCTAACCCTATACGAGCCAAGTACTGACTTGCAGGTATTTCTACTTTTACAAAGCAGGCACAATAGGTAAATCAAAGAAGCAACCATAGCCAATTTTATACTCTTACAACACCCGAAGCTGCGCCAAACAGAGGTCTCTGCAGCCATCCCGTCTGTCATCCTCGTCTGCCAAAACACCTTCACCACAACGATCCCAATCATTACCAGGGACTTCACGGTCATCCTCTCAACAAACTCCTCTATCTACCAAACCCCAAGCTTCATCAAGCAATCCTCCTACCCTCATGGCAAACAACGATGCCGCTATTGCCGATCTCCGAGCCAAGAAAGCTAAGAAAGCAGCTAGAGATGCTGAGGACGAAGAAAGATCAATGGAAGACGAGAATCCTCACAAAGTGGTGTTGGCGAAAAGTCCCGAACTGACCAAGCAAGTCAAGGAGATCAAACAAGCTCTGGCCCGTTCACAAGGAGATCAAATTCTGGATTTCGAAGGACTTTGCCTCTTCCCAGAATCCAAACTGCTTGAAAATTTCAAAATGCCAAACATCGAAAAGTTCAATGGAACTGGCAATCCTACCAGTCATGTTTGCCACGTCATCAACACCCTGAAGCCAATGGGCTTAAATGATGAGCTCATCGCCCAATTGTTCCAGCGAACTCTCACTGGAAGCGCTCTCAACTAGTTCCTCACTTTGGAATTTGTGCACTATCAGACTTGGCAAGAAATTGCCAACGCTTTTGTCAAGCAGTATGCATACAATGTAATGTCCAAATTGAGTTAACTACTCGAGACTTGGAGATGACCAAACAAGAATCCAATGAGGACTTTGCTACTTTTGTGGCAAGATGGAGGGAAAAGGCTGCCAAGATGAAGAACCGCCCCCCCGAGGAAGATCAAGTGAGGATAGTTGTCAAAAATCTGCAACCCAAAAACCTTAGGCATATCTATACACAGGCTATCACCGATTTCAAACGCCTGCATGCCACTAGGTTGCAAATCGAAGATGGAATCAAGCTAGGGCTCATTGGGAAAGAAGAAGCTCCTCCTCCACCTAAGAAAACCTTTTCCAGCCGTACATCTCACGCTTTCGTAAATACCCTTGGCACATCCTTACCTCAGGACCCTTTTCAAGCTAGCTCATCCCGGAATTCAAATCGCCCCCGCCGCAATTTTGACCCTCTTTACATGACCTTGTCCCAAGCTTTGACCATTCTTAGATGACAAGGGCATCTCAAACCATTAAACAAACCGCTTCCTCAGCAATCCTATGGCCCAAACCATGATCCTAACAAACAGTGCGCCTACCACCAACACCCTGGGCATGAAACAGACAACTGCATGCGTCTCCGCCATGACATTCAAGACCTCATTGATAGCTGAACTATAAAACCTCCAAAACCTGATGGGCAACCCAACCCACTCCCTACTCATAATGCTGAACTGCCACCCTGAAATATCAATCGCATAAATCTATCTCACAACCCCACATACAACCCTAGTTAATCCATTGTCCAAAACAACCAAACCAAACCAACCTTAACCTTCCCCGAGGAGGATGAGTGTTTTATGATGGAGGAGAAAGAGGACAGCGAGTCCGATCAATCGGAAGTGATCGATCCCGACATGTCCGACATAAGTAGCAGAGATCAAACAAAGGAGGAAAAGCTAAGGAAATGGAGAGAACATTCCTAGGCAAAGCACAATTTGGAAGATCCAGACATTCCATTTATAGAAGACGATGAGTGTTTCCGCATCTGGTTTGAGAAAAGGAAAAAGGAAAAGGAAAGGGTCATCATGATGAGACGACACGCCCGCTTCGAGCCTGCCCAAATAGTGGTACCCATCAACCGTTCCAAAATTCCAATGCCTCCCATCGTCTGGGAAACGATCAATCTCATAGAAAAAGTGGAGGAGTTTCAAGTGCAACCATGGGTTAATCCTTATGAAGAATGTGACTATAGTCAGTGGATAGATAAAGAAGAGGATCCGGATTTCACATATGCAGACCCGTATCGAACAGGGGAGGGTGACTTTGACGAAATGGAAGGAGAATGCAATGATCCGCTCGACGGAATCTCCTTAGCATCACTATTCAACCAGGTAGAGATAACTGGTCTCTTTTATGAAAGCACAGTCAACGAAGAAGAAGAAGGTGTAACAAAAATCCAAGTTCATACTTCTATTTGGGGACTGCTTATGTCCCAAAGAGGAAACCACCATGCAAGCTTCAAAGAAGAATCTAGTTCAAAAACTCTGTTTGGCAAGGGAGAGGGTGAAAAAGAGTATAAAGTTGCGAAAGGCAAAGGGAAAGAGGACAACCCCGAAATGCTACAGTTTCTGAAAAGTCACAACATGGCAAAGAACATTAAACATTGCTTTTGTTTTCTAGATCAAACTATAATATGTTTTGGGCCCCTGTTTGGGCACTTTATTTATGCTAAGTGAATTCTTATTTTCATCTTCCAGCTTATGCTTATTTAACAATCTAAATTCCTAAGAATGCAATTGTCAATACGCTACAATCTCTTTGCCAAATGAAGGAAAAATTCGAGGAATCAAGTTCTTTACGTCCCTGACAAAAAGGAAGGAGAGGATGAACTTTAGTTGCTTAAGAAACTAGGTTTTTGTCAAAACTTGGAAAGAAGACACTATCTCCGTGAGAACACTTAGGGTTAGCTTACCCATTATGAAAGTACAGACGCAACAGGAGATTCACCAAAGTCCTCTCCAAAAACACAGAAAGCCTCTTAAGAGAAATGCACGTTGGGCAACCTAAGTACCCAAGCAAAAGTAAGAGCAAAGCCTGCTAGGGCAAGAAAATGTAAAATTGCAGCCTAAGCAAAAGATAAGGCATTCAAAAGCTCGCTACGGACTCAGCCTCCATCAGGTAACCTAGGCAAAATCTAGAGCATGTGAGAAGAAAAACCAAGAGTGGAAACCCAACCTCAAAAGTGGTAATTTCGGAACTACGTAAAAGGCCTGATTCCCTGATTGGGATACGTAGGCAATCTCACATCGAGACACGGCCCAAACATTTGGAGAGAAGGAAAAACATCAAAAGATTTGTGCTCAATGATAGGCATAGCTAACCCTGCGTATTGAGCTCACAAAAGATGAGTATGCTTTTCTCGAGGAATTGGCAACAGCAATAGACACGAGAATTATAGTTCATCCCTTTTAACCTAAAGGTCATTGACACAATAAACAGGATACCTCGAAAGCTCTCGAATTTGGCAATCAGAGTATGGAATATGGCAAAAGCAAAAGGCAAAAAATCAAAATCAAGCATAAGAAGGAAGAGAAAAGGGGATGTCACTTGGCCAAAGCAAAATTTACCCATGGAAAATCAAAGTAACAGCCAAAGAATTGATACATCGGCCACAATATCGAACAATCGATTCTTTGGCCAGTACTCCATTTCACATAGATTACTGTCTATCGGCAAACGCTTGCTCAAAAAGCCATGTTCTGACTTTCACATGCATATCTCAAAGCATTTAGGGGTATGAAAAGCTCTTTTCATTTCATGTACAAAAGTTTAGTTACGAAATTCTCGCTGTGGTTGCTTACACTATACAACTTCTGCTTGCCTCTTTTACTAACTATGAACAGGAAAAGAGAAAATCCTAAAAGCTAATCGCGACGGTGTCTCTGAGATGATCTCTGAGACGGGGACTGCTCGTTGGTTCCCACATCCTCCCCACCAGCAGCTGGTGCTTGCTCAACCTCAACCTGCAACCAAAGAGGATACAAACATTCAGATTCAAGGAATGATACAAAGCAAATGAAACACATGAAGAAAGTCATACATTGAGGATCCTACGGCGCTGTCTCCGAACCAAAGCCTCTGCACTCTGATAGGCATGAAGCCATTCCTTCACTATCTCAACAGGCACCTACGGAAACAGACCGGGCATTTCAAATACAGGAGCGACAAATACAATGATAAAGCAGGGAAAACAAAGTTCAGAAATAGGGTAATACCTGTGAAACCCCAGCTGGTAGCGTATAAAGCTGGGTCGCGCAAGGAGTAAAGGCCAGGCGCTCCTCCTCCCCATCATCAGAATGGAAGGAAACAAAAGAAGGGGCCCGCGGCCAAACAAGAGCAACAGGGGGAGTTGCAACCACTGGAGCTAGGTGAAGACGGCAGTACTCCGTGTAGTCTCCTGCCTGAAGAAGCAAACCTGCCCAATCTCTGATCTGAGCATTCTTCAACTCTTCCTTAGACATCGAAGAAGTAGACCTCATCGATGTTGGAGGAAGAGGAGGAACAAGCTGAAGCGCCTCAGCACGCGGGCGCCACTAACTAGCCACCCGATCACCTAAGTACCAGGCTCGGCAAAATGGACCCTCGAGCAAGCTACGGGTACGATCTAGAACCCTGGAACGTGCAAGAGGGGCATCCTCTGGTACACCACCCTAAGGGTCAAACTGTACCTACAAAATGAGATCAAATCAGCTACAAGGATATGCAAATCTAAGGACAAGAAATCCAAAGAAAAAGGTACCTGATCGACCGTCAGTCGGTCCAAAACTCGCCGCCACTCGGGAAGGCTCAAAACTGGTGACCGTGGCCTCCGTTGCCCCACCAACCATCGCTCGTAGCGAGGTATACAGTTCGCATCTCCATGCCTAGTCTCAGGGTGAAACTGGAGAAGGTGCTCAAAAGCCCAGAGCTAAAAAGTAGATTAACCAAAACAAGTTCAATACTAGGAGAAGCCGAAATAGGAAAGGAAATAAAAGAAAAGGATGTATACCTCAAGAACCCGGTAGTGACCACCGAGGATAGGACTCTTGTCCCGTGAGCAAGCTCCAAGATTGCCATATAAGGAGGCCAAAGCAGACGACCCCCAATCAAACTCCCTAACGGCCTCCAAACGCTGCAAAGGAGCCAGAAGCTGTGTGTGCACCGAACCATCCTGGTTGGCAAACAACGTTTGCCCAAGGAGGTAGAGAAGGAAAGCCCGTGTCAACTGCTCAACGCTCACCTGAGTCAGAATATCGGCTTTCATGTAAGCCTTGCTCAGCCAAGCAACGTCAACATGGCCTCGGGAATGAAGACCTTGCCCAAGAACCACTCCAAGGCCCCTACCCGCTCCCAAAGTCTAGGATCAACTCGGAGGGAAGCTCCACCCACTCGTAGGCCGGTAAGCAATGAAAAGTCGCCAGGAGTGATCGTCATCTCGCCAGTAGAAGGAAAGTGGAATGTGTTGGTGGTATCCCACCACCTCTCAACCATCGAAGTCATCACTGACCAATCCATCTTTGGAAGATTGAAGCCTAGAACAAATGTCTCGAAACCAGCAGCACGTACCAACTCTCGAGCCTGCTCGGGTAGCACCAGAAACCACTTATGCACCTCTTTGCCTCCACTGCGAGCCTTCAGTCTCCTATTTTTCTGCCGAGGACGAAAAGGGGGTTAATCTCACGATTGCATAAACAAATAAAAAGCTAGGGGCATCAAATTAACGTTTAAAAAGCATGCATTGCCTAAACAGAGGGCACAATCATTTTAGTCTTTCTAAACAAAACAATTCCGACCCATTCACGCCCCTAGCTGAAAGGGATTTCATCCCGCAAGTGAGAAACTCACTTTTAAATCATACAAAATTAAAAACTCCGAACTAAAGCAAACTTTTTGCTTTACAGGAAACTCACCGGTACATTGACAACATTCTGGTGCAGCTTAGGTTCTCGGCGAACCACCTCGGCCTCTGGGCCACCAACGGGAGGGCGGTACTGCAAGAAACCGCCAAAACCCAACCTACGCGAAGGGAGCAACATGTGCCTAATTGACTTAGTTTATTAGGATATCTTGACCTAAAATCTAGGAAAATCATCAAGGTACCAAGGTACTTATGTTCTTTCACCTATATATGCATATATATAGTACAAGAGAAAGAGAAAGAGAGAGAGAGAGAGAGAGGACAACCGAGAGAGGGAGAGAGAGAGGAGGCCGAGAGGGAGAGAGATAGGAGGGAGAGAGAGAGAGAGAGAGAGCAAGATATGGAAGTACTTTCTTAATCTTTCTTCTATCAAATCCAAGTTTAATATACATAGGAGTACATGCACTAAATGGAGGAAGAAGATAGGATGATGTGAGATAGATTTAGAATACTAGATTTGCCTACAAAATCTCCTACAAACTTACCATCCAATCCTTACTCTTTCCAATCCTTGTCCTTGTAAACATATATATATATATATATATGTACTTTGTACCAAGAGAGAGAGAGAGAGAGGGGGAGAGAGAGGCCGAGAGAGAGATGGAGGGAGAGAGAGAGAGAGGCCGGATGAGAGGGAGAGAGGGAGAGTGTGATGTGTGCTAGTGTACCATCCAAATCTAGCACCAATCTTGACCAAACTTCCTACATCATCTTGTACCACCAAAATCTAGGGTTTTTCTTGCACATGTTTAAACTAGGACAAGCAATCTAGTATTCTAACTCTTTAAGGTACTAGACAAGACAAAAACCCCATAGAATAACATAGATTTTGTCCTAAAATGGAAATAAAGAAAGGAGAAGATCTTGGTAGCCTTTCATAGCCTAGGATATGACTAGATATGGAAGAAATCTTTGGGATTTGGAGAGAGAGAGAGGACCGGCCAATGTGGGAGGAGAGGGAGCCAACTTTTGCCTATAAATAGCAAGCATTTCTCACCATTTGAACTCACACCTTTCTTTGCTCCAACTTCTCTCTAGAAAGCTTGTATTCATGCTTGTTCTTGAGTGTTCTTCCTTGTTCTTGAGAAACTCATCCTAAGCCGCCACTAAACCACCGCTCGACCACCCTTTCGATCCAAAAAGTCAAGTGCCGTAGGTCACGATTTAGTTTCGAGTGAAACCATTCTCTTTCGAAGCTAACGGAAGCCATTCCTAGACATTACTCTGTCCAACTATCGACGTACTTTCCGTAGTCATCTCTACCGCCAAGAAGAACGGTAGATTTCCATATCTACTTCCCTTAAATATAATTAGAAATATGTTTGCTTTGAAATATAGATAATCTTTACTACTTATCCAAATATAAAGTTTACTTTAAAGTAGGCTAAGAATATGTAGATAGATTTTACTCTAAGTGTAGCATATCGTATGCATGACTCAAATTGATTAGAGTAAAGATAAAGGCATGTTCACATAGATTTTCTAATCGACACCTCTCGCGAAAACATAGAATCCTTATCGACACTATTCTGATATATGCATTGCAATTCAACAAACATATGCTGTTTTGAACATCTTGAAAGAAAGAATAAACTTTGAAGGTTAACGTCGTGGCTTAACTTTAGGAAATTGTATTTCGACCGTTAGATAAACTAGACTTGTTATGTGCTTACTTGCATTACTTGTGGTTGTTTTTAAGTAAGGCATAAGTGATTATCACTCCAAAGGCGGACGCACATGTGATGTTATGCTTTACGAATAATTGAGCATGCTATATGAAATAGAGCTGGATGATCTTGCTAGTTTAGTTTCAAGATTTCTACGAAAGTCCTACCGCGGAGTCTATGCATGAGAACGAGACACGAAAACCAAAGAATGATAGAAACATGACACCTAGGGTGTGGTTAAAGGCATGGCCTTGGTAAAATATTTTTGAAATTACATAATGACCATTTTTGGGAGTCATTATGTGTGTGTGTGTGTGTGCCAATAGGAACCCGGGACGGCGGACCCATTGTGAGGATACTCGAGAACCCGGAACGGCGGAATCAAGGTTGGGTGTGTGGCTTGGTTATCTGTGGAGAGGAGCCAATGCTAATGTGTGCCAATGGGAACCCGGGTTGGCGGAACCATTGTGAGGATACTCGAGAACCCGGAACGGCGGAATCGAGGTTGGGTGTGTTCCAATGGAAATCCGTGGTGGCGGAACCATTGTGAGGCTGTGTGTGTTTTAAAAACCTCAATGTGGCCGGACTTGCCCATTGTGTGGTGTGCGTGTGTTGAAAATGTGATTTTCTTTTTGAAATGTAATTTGAAAGTGTTAATGAAGTGGAAAAATGATGACACGGTCTACGATGAGTCGCGTAGGAGAAACACGAAAAGACATGACACCAACGTTAGAAAGATAGCGAATGCGGATGTGTTATTGCTTAAATTACTTCAATGAATGAGCATGTGTAATTGTCTATGTGAATTTCTGGTTATAAGTAAGGATTAGTGGGTACGGTTTATCTATTGAGCTTTGTAAGCTCACGGTGTTGCCTTTGGTGACCCTGACATACTATATTGGTGGCGACGCTGGTATAATGTGTCAGACCTTATAAACGAACAGGGTGAGATGTACACTGTGGAGGCTTTCGGAGTCGACGAGCTGGCTAGGATGGAAGAGTAGGCGGAGCTGTAGTTAGGAACCCTAGTTCCCTTTCCTTTTGAATAAAATGTACTCCTTTGTGAGGTAACAATGTAATAATGAGCCAGACTCTGTTTGAATTATTAATAAAATGATTAATTAACAAACCCGAAAATGGGGGCGTTACAGGTTCGAAGCGGGTATGCCTCCTCATCATGATTATCCTTTCCTTTTCCTTCTTCCTTTTCTCAAACCAGACACGTAGCCATTCGTCATTCTCAACAAATTGAATGTCAGGATCCTCCAAATTGTGTTTTGCCCAAGAATGCTTTTTCCATTTCTTTAGCTTTTCCTCCTTTGATTGTTTTTCTTCATCACTCACGTCAGACATGTCGGGATCAATCTCTTCTGACTGATCGGACTCATTGTTCTCTTCTTCCTCCATCATGAGACATTCATCCTCCTCTAGGAAGGTCAAGGTTGGCTTGGCTTGGGTGCTTTGGACGATGTATTGGCTGGGGTTGTATATGTGATTGTGAGATAGGGTTATGAGATTGACATTTCGGAGTGGTTTAGTATTGTGAGGTGGTTTGGTTTGTGCATCAAGTTGTGGAGGCTTTATGGTTCGACTATCAGTGAGATCTTGAATGTCGTGGCGGAGACGCATGCAGTTGTCTGTCTCATGCCCAGAGTGTTAATGGTAGATACACTGCTTGTTAGGGTCATGGTTTGGGCCATAGGGTGGCTGAGGAGGTGGTTTGTCCAAGGGTTTAAGATGCCCCTGACGGCTCAGAATGGTTAAGGCTTGGGAGAGAGTCATGTAGAGAGGGCTAAAGTTGCGGTGAGGCCTGTTTGAGCTTCGGGAAGGGCTGGCTTGGAAAGGGTCTTGTGGTGAGGTTGAGTTAAGAGCGTTTACAGATGCATGAGATGTACGGCTTTGGAAGGCTTTCTTAGGTGGAGGAGCTTCTTCTTTTCCAATGAGTCCCAGTTTGATCCCTTCTTCAATCTGCAACCCAGTGGCATGCAGACGCTTGAAATATGTGATGGCCTGTGTGTAAATATGCTTAAGATACTTGGATTGCAGATTCTTGACAACTATCCTTACTTGATCTTGCTCAGAGGGGCGATTCTTCATTTTAGCAGCCTTCTCTCTCCATCTAGCCACAAAAGTGACGAAATCTTCGTTTGACTCTTGCTTGGTCATCTCCAAATCTTGAGTGGTTAACTCAACTTGGACATTGTATGCATATTGCTTGACAAAAGCATTGGCGATTTCTAGCCAGGTGTGGTAATGCACAAATTCCAAAGTGAGGAACCAATCGAGGGCACTTCCAGTGAGGGTTCTTTGAAACAACTGAGCAATGAGCTCATCATTCAAGCCCATCAGCTTCAGGGTGTTGAGGACATGACGGACATGGCTGGTAGGGTTACCAGTTCCATTGAACTTCTCGATGTTTGGCATTTTGAATCTTTCGGGCAATTGAGAATCTGGAAAGAGGCACGGTCCTTCAAAGTTTAGAATTTGGTCCCCTTGTGAATGAGCCAGAGCATGTTTGATTTCTTTGACTTGCTTGGCCAATTCTGGACTCTCCACTGTTATTGCTTTAAGTGCATTCTCATCTTCTACTGATTTTTCTTCGTCCTCAGCATCTCTTGCTGCTTTCTCTGCTAGCAAAGCAGTGATTTGAGCTTGGAGATCAGCAATAGCGGCATCATTGTCTGCCATTTTTGGGATGGAAGTGGGAGGATTGCTCGGTGAAGCTTGAGATTTGGAGGATGACTGGGTTTGCTGAGAAGATGACCGCGAAGTCCCTGGAAATGATCGGGACCGTTGTGGTGAAGGTGTTTCGGCAGGCGAAGGTGACAGGCGAGATGGCTGCAAAGACCTCTGTTTGGTGTGACTTCGGGTGTTGTAAGAGTATAAAATTGGTTGTGGTTTCTTTCTTGGCTTACCTATTGTGCCTGCTTGAAAAGTAAAATACTTGCAAGTCAGTACATGCCGTATAGGGTTAGGATTTGGACTGAAAATCCCAACCCTTCTACACAGAAAGAAATGTTACAACAAGAAATGGTTTACAGGGTGCGAGGAAGAACTTGGAGACGAAATGCAGGAAAACTCCATAACCTGCGAGCTCCTATCTTAGCTTGATAAGTTCTAAGGCTTTCTAACACATGTAAGGTTTAGGTAGTCTCGAGGGTGCTCCGTTGTCAGAGGGTGCCAGCCCTTCCGCCTGCCCATCATAGGCGGTGATCGGGCGGTTTCCTTTTTGATATATACCACTAGGTACAAGTGACTGTGGAGTTTGCTGGAACCCCTAACATAACCCGTGACATGCCGGGGTATTAGGTGAACGCAACAAGGTTGCCTGCTCAATGCATATGATAAGTGAATCAAATAAAGCATGTATTAGTATTATGTCGAACTTTCTGGTTATGGCTCTCAAGTCCCCAGCAGAGTCACCAAAAACTGTAGATACCTCCCTGCAGCGGGGCATCGCCATACAGATTGATCGTTGCTGTTTGATTGGTTGTTTGCTTCGTAAACCAAGATCGTGGATATTCCCATGGCTAGGAACATCGCCACACAATAGCGGTTATCATAAAAATAGAGTCGCCACCTAGTTTATAAAAACTAGGTAAAAACAGATAGAGATTCTAGGTACAGGAGCCAAAGGTACAATGAGGGGAAGGTGTTAGGCACCCCTCTGTAGACACCCCAATCTGGGTCTCCCAATCGTTTTACTTATTTTTACGATTTTCTTGTTTCCCCGATGATGAAATCGGATCAAACAGAGCTTGGATTGGAATTGGATTAGGCTTGGAACGCTCAGAAACCTTACTTGAACCTTTCAAACCCTTCTGAACCTTCAGTCAAACCCTAAGTCCAGAGTTGAACTTCGCGCGAGTCTTCTTGTCCCTCACGCGATACTCAGCCTGCCACGTGTAGTCAAAGTCAAACTATTGACTGTTGACCCTCGCGCGACGTTCATGGACCCTCGCGCGATGGTTCCCACCTGTCCCTTTCACAGAATCCAGCTGGACTGGTGATGATTGTTTGGCACATGGGTTCCCATGGGCTGGAACCCCGTTCTCCTCAGCTGAACGGCGTGCTGGCAGGTCCTAGCCCCATGCAAACTCCCACCCACTCTCTCACCTTGTTGGCTAGCCTCACAACCAAGTTGTGACCAGCCTTAGTGGCTGGTCCTAAGGGCTTGTTTGGCCCTTAACCAAGCCTTACTCTCTCCCTATAAATACCCCCATTGGTCTTCCATGTCAAGGGTTCCAAAAAATTAACTAAGAAGTCTTTGGTTAATTCACAAGTCCTATACTAGCTAGCACAAAGTCACTAACCCCAAAACCACCTCCTGATCTTCTGAACCTAGTGTGTTCATACATACTAGGTAGCAAGGCCCCATCAATCAACCTCATCTATGCTCAAACCCTTTCCAAGCAAAGGTATAACATTTAACAAGTTTCTGTTTTGATCCCTGAGGGGGGCTGACAGGGCCAAGGCCGGTAATCAATACCATGCCCTGGTCCTAAAGCCAGCAGAGTTACAAGAATTCGTGGCTATAACACCCTCGCGCGATGGTCCCCCATGCTCGCGCGACACTTGTGTCAGCAAGAGAATGGACCTTGTGGGGAAGGGAAGCTAGCCCTTTTCTGTTTTGCAGTATACTGATGTTTATTGTGTCTTACCTTGATTTTTAAATCACTGTTATGCATGCAAAACAAAATACAGTAGCTTGTTTATTTGCTTTAAATAGTTTGGAATGCCTTTGGGGTCCCCTGAATCTGTCTCAAGACCTCAAGCATGCAAAGCAATTCTTGGAAGTCCAGTCAAGAGTATCGCGCGAGTGTCACTCTCTATCGCGCGACAGTCCTCTGATTTCCATGACTGGCCCTTGCATGGGCAACTAGGCCCTTGGCCTCTATTTTGATACCCCCACTGTTTAGGGGTTGCACTTTATCCCATTCGGCTCCTGTTTGGAGTATGATGTAATAATTAGTATTTTCAGCCTTCCCATAAACTGCTTGGTTTGCTTCCTGGGTGTGCACTGGTCCTTCCAGAGCCCAGAAGGGGATGATTTGGGGACTGTGGTGAGATGACATACTCGCGCGAGAGTCAGTGTGTCTCGCGCGATGGTTGACTTGCATGCAGAAATGTTCAGGCATGCAAGTTGGTCATCGTGCTGGACGGATCTGCCCCGAGCCTGGTTTTGGCATCTGATTGCTGTTTCAAAGTCATTCCATTTATTATTCATCATGCTTTCCATCCATGCCATTATTTGATCACATCTTGCAAAGTGTTACAGTTTTAATCCCCGATTAACTGTTCCCCGCCCTAATTGGCTAAAATCGATTAAAAGAGGAAGAATCACAAATGTTTTCATAAAAACGCCTAAGTAGAGACCGATCTCCGGATTGGGCGAGAGGGGTGCCATAAAACCCTTCCCCTCTCGTAACCTGGCTCCCGAACCCAGATATGGTTATGACGGACTGGTTCCTTAACTTTTCAAATCAAATAGCGCGGCAGGTGCTTCGAAATACGGTTCCTTGAGTGTCGGACCTTCAAAACTCAAGTGGCGACTCTGTATTTTTGAGTGCTCGCCGCCAGGCGCTTGTGCTCCCTCGATTATCAAAAAAGGGCCGCAACGGCGAAAAGGAACGAAATCCTTTTTCCGAGGGCATGCTGCCCACAGTGGCGACTCTGCTGGGGATAAATCGAACCAATATTAATTCACACTTAGGATTTAATACACTTGGGAACAATCCCTTAAAAGCTTGGCAAAACGGTGAGCTTCGCGCTGCCGAAGGTTGGAACGGTGATTTAACAGGACCTCGTGTCCGGCCGTTCTAATCTGGGGCTTTTTCGATTGTTCACTTGCGTAGTTTCTCCTAAAGATGGACTAAATAAAGTGAGCCAAATTTGAAAAGGCGCTTTTACGACTCTGTGATTCTTCCACTTTTAACAAAATTTTAGCATCTCATTTACATCAATGTGGGATAAGCCTCGTTGGATCGTTTTGGCAATCCGGCACGGTTTACCGGAGCCCGGGGACCCCGAATGACCGACAACCTTCGACGATGATGGGTCATGCTACTGTTCGACTGTTATTCTGCGAAAAACGCGGGTAACGGGAGGTATATCTGTGGCCCTAGTCCGAGGAACCTGTTACAAGCCAAAACCAGCCTTTTGCATATACAAAGCATTAGAACTCTCCCAATTAGGACAGGTACCCACAGGTTAAGAGCTACTTGCATCTAACCCTTTAAATGCCTACGTGTTACTGCTTTCCTTATCGCATGAACTGTACATACATCTCGTTCAGCGTAGAAGCATGTCTAGGATGGCTCCTAGGTTCTCGATCTGTTCCGAGTCTGTCTTCAGACTTAGTAGGACATTGCCATGGCCCGATGAGGAGTAGTGTACCTCGATGGTGCACGTTATCATCTTTTAAGTCCTTTGCAGCAGGACTTTAGGAAATCAGAAGCTTTTCTACACCTTTGCCCGTCTACCTGTTTAGGGTTTCAAACAAAACGAAGAACCACGGAGTAAAATACCATGATGCTTACACCAAAAGGTAACAAGTGCCTCGTCACTTACACCGCCCGGCTAATAGCACAGTGCTGCTTACGCCAACCTGGTTATGGCATCATGATATTCATGCCGAGTGGTTCTGGCTTCAAAAACTTGAAACCCCGAACATCAAAATGAGCAAAGGTTTAGACTCCTTTTGACATCCTTTAGGACCGCTCGTTCCAAACAAGGATACATCTTCAAAAAGAATTCTGAGGGCCTAGAAGCAGTGTCCAAAACGTCGTGAGACAGACTTGTCTTCCGGTTCTAGAGTCTAGGGTGACACTCTCGACGTTGGCTGCATCCGCTTTGGTCTTTTATTTAGATTAAAGTTATTGCAGGACCCTTATTAAACCTCCTTTTACCTTGCAAGCAAAGATCTGAATCATTGCACCACCGAGGAAAGTATCGAGGCCAGTTGCCAAACCCGCTTGGGAACGTCTGCATCTGAGTCCAGTTCAAAGGCTAGTCAGGTTACGGTCCCAGTCAGTCATCACGGAAGACTCTCCGCGTTCACCTCCAGCAGCACAGCACTCAGAATCTCAGTCAGGTTCTCAGTCAGGTTCACCACAGGCTCCACGGGAAGGACGTCCGACTACCCCGGTATCCGCCTCAAGCAGCTCTGAAACACTTGTCACGATGGAACAGCCACAACCAGAACCCCTTACCTTGGAGGCCATGCTCATGAACCTCCAAGACAGCATCACTGCTATGCAACAGAGGGCAGCTCAGACCGACACTAACATCGCTCGCCTGAATGACCTCATCCACACTCGCCTTCCGCCCCCTCTCGAGGAAGAAGGTGGGGACGATGAGTCTGACCAAGAGCAGCCTATCTTGGTTCCGGACCCGCTTCACGCAGGACGTCTCATAGTAATGAACCCGAGGGAAGCTCGCAGGCCCGCTGCAAACCACGCAGGCGGCAGATTGCCTCCAAACCCAGAAGTACCAGCTCCGAGTCCAGAAATGGTCGCACTCATGGCCAAGATGGCCAAACTAGAGGAATCCATTGCCAAAACCGAAAAGATCAGCGCCGGAGGGATCGATCTGGATCGCCTTTGCCTGTATCCCAACGCCAGGCTTCCCGAGAAGTTCAAAATGCCAGACTTAGCTAAATTCGACGGAAGTGGCGACCCCAAGACTCATCTCTACAGCTACCATGCCGCCATGAAGCTTCTTTCTGTTGAGCCGGGGGCCATGTCACAGCTCTTTCCTCAGACCCTCTCGGGCCCTGCTTTCCATTGGTTCTTGTCACTCGACATTGCCAAGAGGAGGACTTGGGAAGACATTGGGACTGCGTTTATTTCGCAGTACAATTACAACTCCCAGCTAAAAATGACTACTCGGGAACTTGAATCCACCAAGATGGAGGCTAAGGAAACCTTCGCAGACTTTGTCAAAAGGTGGAGAGCTAAGGCTGCGCAGATGACTGATCGCCCGAGCGAGAAGGACCAGCTCCGCATCATTTCTCGCAACCTTCAACCAGACTATGCTAGGCACCTGGTTCTAGCTCAGGCCTCTGCTAACTTCGAAACCTTCTTCGACTCCGGCCTGGCCATCGAAGACGCTCTGCAAAGTGGAATTCTATCGAAGGGTGAATCCTCGCACACCCCCAAGTCGAAACCTCGGGCTTATTCCGGAAATGCCAGTGCACTGTTTGGGACGGGGACTTACTCCAGCACGGCCACTGCTGGCACTAATGCCGCTTCCTCCGGCGCTGCTAACCGCGTCATGGATGTCAACCAAGTTCAGAGTCCGCAGAACAACCGACCTCGAAACCAACCTCGCAGCTTCTCCGCCATCGAGGCACCTCTGTCCTCGGTCTTAGAGAAGTTGGTCAAGTCAGGGCATCTCAAGCCCCTAGATCCAACCCCTTTACCCAAGAACCCTTCACCTGGCTTCAAGGCCAACCTTTACTGTGCTTACCATCAAGGAGCGAGTCATCTCACTGACTCCTGCTTTCGCCTCCGTCATGCGATCCAGGATCTTATCGACGATGGCACGCTGGAGACTCCTCCGCCACCTCAGAAACCCAATGTCATTGCCAACTCCCTCCCTAAGCATAACGCTGTACCCCACATCAGCCAGATATCTCTCAGCTCCACTTATATCAACCCTAGCTCCACCATATTTAACCCTACTGACTATATAGCCTCAACCGATCAACCCAGGCCCATCGTGCCTTTCCCGCTCGAGCCGTCCGCCGAGGTTTCTTACATACAATTGGTTGAAGGCCAAGTTGTTGATATCGATGCACCTTCGGAACTTTCACAAGCTGCTTCGCCTGTCTCCGAAGAATCTGTTAGCTCCCTCTTCCATCAGTCAATCCCTGCTGTGCAAATCAACTCTGCCTCGTCGCTTGACAGCCCGTACGCAACCATTGCTGGCCCATTTCTTGATCCTTATCAGCCTTGGGTGCCTCCCTCGAACAACAACATGCAAGCCACTGGCTGGGCCATAGCAGACCATTGGGACTATGCCGCTCCTCTCCTCAACGAGTGGTCCACCCTTGGAATGAACGGGATTCCTCCGCAGCCCGGAAATGTCCCCTTCGATCAAGCCTGGTATGATGGCTGGTTGGCCGGTTATGAAGCGGCTTTGTTTGACCCGTTGGACGGTTTTTCCTTGAACGTGCTATTCAACCCGATCGAACCTCTAGCACCCGAGGCGGAATATTATTGGGATCCTGAGCCGACCTGGTTTGCCCCCATGAATGTCGACCCTAATCCTCTACAAGGCTATGCCACGCCGGACTACATGCTTCACTATGCAGAGGATGAACTTGTCCAGGATGACTTACGGATGTTGGGAGACCACATTTCCCTCTTTGGTTCGGTCTTTGATTCGGTTTGTGATACTAACCCCGACACTGACCATGACCCCTGTTTCTACATCGTCGATGAAGAAAATCCGCGCCCTCAGGTGCCTTACCCCAACAACAGGGATTGCAGTATCATGGTCACGGACCGTGCTCCGCCTGCTAATCTGTGGGAAGTTGACGACATAGTGGATGTCCAAGTCGGGAATGAAGTCTGGGCTGTCAATCGTACCCTAGCAGACACTGGTCTCTGGGACGTCCCCTTCATTGCAAATCCAGAGCCTGTTGCTGAAGTCGCTGCTGTGAAAGACTTGGGCTTCTGGGATTCCTTACTGATGAAGGATCTGGCTGAAGATTTGGGTTTGGACATGAAAGTGCCCGTCTCCACACTGACTACTGACAAGGGGAAGCGCAAACTAGGAGATGTCCCTGCTGATCTCTGGGATGCAAAGGAAAGTCCTCAACTTGTCCCCTCTTTGGGAAACGTTCACAATATTACAAGGAGTGGACGGATTTTTCAGCCTGCTAATCTACAGGCCGGGAATTCCTCCAATCCCGCTAATCAAAGGAACGAGCCTGTTTCTTTCCCAAAGTCTGCACCTCTTGAGGTATCAACCGGCAATCCAGTTCCTGATCTAGTTCAACGGCAGCTTGAGCGGATTCCTGCCGCTATTTCCATCTGGGGACTGATCTGTTCGTCCAAGGAGCATCGTCAGAGGCTGTGTCACGCCCTATCCCGCCTTGAAGTCCAGGCCGACGTCACGCCGGAGGCAATGATGTCTCTCATCCTCCCTCCAACCTCCAAGCATACGGTGATCTTCACGGACAAAGATCTGCCGGTTGAAGGAGTCGACCACAATCGCCCTCTACACATCACCGTCAAGTGTCGAGGACTCTGGGTCCCGACCGTTCTCATTGATAACGGCTCCGCCATCAATGTCTGCCCTCTGAGGGTTGCTTATCGTCTAGGGCTCACCAAGAAGGATCTGACACCTTCCAATCTGGCTGTCAAGGCATATGACGGCACCCGTCGCGTGGTCGAGGGTATCTTGAAACTCAAACTCGATGCTGAGGGTTTTGAGATGGACGTGGAATTCCATGTTGTGGACATTCCCGCAACTTTCAATCTTTTGTTGGGCAGGCCATGGCTTCATCGGTCCTGACATCATGGCTGTGCCGTCTACTCTCCACCAAAAGGTCATTCTGGGACTACCCACCGGTACTCTAACCATCTGC
Organism: Rhododendron griersonianum; assembly: GCA_018127125.1. Taxonomy (NCBI): domain Eukaryota; kingdom Viridiplantae; phylum Streptophyta; class Magnoliopsida; order Ericales; family Ericaceae; genus Rhododendron; species Rhododendron griersonianum. Next base: position 5,403,684 of record CM030798.1, on the reverse strand, counting down.
GGGGATTCAGGCATCCGCCCGCTCAAGGAGGACGGGACTCCTGTTTTGGGGATTCAACACGGCGAAGAAGACGTCGATCTCGGGGTTTCTCTTTCGATACTTCAGGCATAGTAATGGCCATCAATGTGGACGGGAATTTCCTCATAAGCTCTGTCGCGCTGGACATTATGAGAAGGATGTCTCACTTTCCGGGCATTGGTCTAGGCTCTCGCCGACAAGGGGTCCCGGAGTTCCCTACTTTTCCTTTCAACGAGGGCCGCTTTGGTTTGGGGTATATCGCCTCTGCCAAAGATGCCAAACGAAGGAAATATATGGGAAAACCCCGGACCCTCTGCAGCGGTCCCAAATTTGTGCGCGAAGTCGGAAATGCCGCTTACACTGGGCAGGCTGAGCCCTTCGTTCATTCCGAAACCGGGGAGCTGCTGCCTGGGTTTGAGATCTTCGCTGATGACACCTGGTCAAGCAGTGATGATGAACCAGCAAAAGAGGAATTCAAGAGGAAGCTTAATCAGGTGAAGACCGAGACTGACTGGCTGGGATCTATCAATCAGGAAAATCTGGAGCTGCTATTCCAGGAATTCTCCCAAGTGGGTTTGGCTGGGGAAGCTGAAGAGGCCGAAGTGCTCATGCTCGGGCCCGACGCCCTTGAGGATCCCACCTCTCTCATTGTGAAAGCCGAGGGCTCTTTGAATAATTGCATTTTCAGGCCACGCCTGACTTGTATTGACGACACGTCTGAGTCTGAGTCTGAGTCTGAGTCTGTCTCGTCCTCTAAGTCTAGCTCTGAGTCGGAGTTTGTGCCTCTGGGCCCTCCACGTCATAGCTTTTATTTCGAGTTCGACTCTCTTGTACTTGGTGACCCTTCAGGGGCTTGTGAAATGAACGAAGCATCTTTTGACTATTTCAATGATCTTTATATAAACTGTGTCGACCCTGACGATGAGGGGATAGATTTCGATGGGGACATTCCCAAGGAAATCCGTGCCTTCATCGAAAGGGAAGACGAAAGGCATGCTCAGCCATTAAAAGAAGAAATAGTTTCTATAAATTTGAAAGATGAAAATGATCCCCGAATGGTTCAAGTGGGCTCCACACTTTCCCCGGAGGAACATCATGACTTCAAAGAGCTGCTCACCGAGTTCAGTGACGTTTTTGCGTGGTCTCATCGAGATATGCCCGGAATCGATCCCGAGATCGTGGAGCATCACATTCCTTTGTTCCCTAATGCCAAGCCTGTGAAACAGAAACTCCGGCGGATGAGGCCAGATTGGGTTCAGAAGATTAAGGAGGAGGTTACCAAGCAGATTGACGCTGGTTTTCTCATGGTCTCTCAGTATCCCACGTGGGTTGCCAATATTGTCCCTGTTCCTAAGAAGAATGGCCAAATTCGAGTTTGCGTTGACTTTCGGGATTTGAACAAAGCGAGCCCCAAAGACGACTTTCCCTTGCCACACATCGATGTCCTTGTAGACAACACGGCGGGGCATGCTTTGCTCTCATTTATGGATGGCTTCTCTGGCTACAACCAAATTCTCATGGCGCCTGAGGACCGCGAGAAAACCACGTTCATCACTGAATGGGGGACTTATTGCTACTTGGTCATGCCTTTTGGGTTGAAGAATGCTGGGCCTACTTATCAGCGAGCTGCTACCACTATCCTGCATGATATGATGCACAAAGAAGTCGAGGTCTACGTCGATGACATGATCGCCAAATCCAAAACTCGAGAAGGTCATCTTCCTGTACTTAGGAAGTTCTTCGGGAGATTGCGAAAGTTCCGTATGCGTCTGAATCCTCAGAAATGCACCTTCGGGGTTACGGCCGGCAAGATGCTCGGTTTCATGATCACTTCTCGTGGGATCGAGGTCGACCCCTCCAAAATCAAAGCGGTCCTCGAGATGGAGCCGCCAGATTCTGAAAAGGGAGTGCGAAGCTTTTTGGGAAAGATACAATTCATCAGCAGATTCATCGCCAAGTTGACACTAACTTGCGAGCCGATGTTTCGTTTATTGAAGAAGAATACTCCATTTGTTTGGACAGACAAGTGCCAGGCGGCCTTCACCTCCATTCAAACCTATCTGCAGAACCCTCCGGTCCTAATGCCACCGATGCCAGGGAGACCTTTGATACTTTACTTGTCCGTAAATCCTTCGTCTATGGGGTGTTTACTTGCTCAAGAGGGAGAAAAGGGAGTCGAAAAGGCCATCTACTACCTGAGTAAGAAGATGGTTGGCGCTGAAGAACGCTACACTGTTCTCGAGAAGACATGCTGGGCTCTTGTTTGGGCGTCCAAGAAATTAAGACACTACATGTTGGCTTACCCGGTGAAGTTGATTTCTCGAATGGATCCTCTCAAGTATCTATTTGAGAAACCTGCGCTTACTGGTAAGTTAGCACGTTGGTTGCTATTGCTCGCAGAGTTCGACCTCGAATATGTCACAAGGAAATCCGTCAAAGGGCGCGCAGTCGCCGAATTTTTGGCTGATCATCCCGTCGAAGGGCCAGAGGACTCAGATTTTACATTTCCAGATGAAGGAGTGATGGCAGTGGTGGAAGACACCTGGACTCTTTACTTTGATGGGGCAGCCAATCGAAAGGGATACGGGATTGGGGTTTTGCTTATAACCCCCGATGGTGCTCATATTCCGCTTGCATTCAAACTCAATTTCGATGTCACGAACAATCAAGCTGAATATGAGGCCTGCATTGTTGGCATGGAAGCGGCTCTTACGCTCGGTGTTGAAAGGCTTGAGGTTATTGGTGACTCCAACCTTGTCGTTTCTCAAAGGCTAACGGAGACTGGAAAGTTCGGGAGGACAGATTGAAGCCTTATCACCAAGACTTGGAGGACCTCATTCCTCGTTTCAACAAGGTCACGTTCACGCACATCCCTCGGATGAAGAACCAGTTCGCCGACGCTCTAGCAACTCTGGCTTCCATGGTCGAGCTTCCGGTTGGTATCAAGCTTCGTCCTATTCTAATTGAACAACGGGACTTGCCTGCTTATCAGTATGTCAACGCTGTCGATGATGTCGATGACGGCCTACCTTGGTATCACGATATCTGGAACCTCGTCGAAAGCGGTAAGTTTCCGGTCGACGCCACCAAAAAGGATCGAATGGCGCTCCGAAGAATGGCCGCTCAATACATTATCTGTGGCGGGAGACTGTATCGGAGATCTCACTGCGGAATGCATAAGCTCTGTGTCAACGGCGCTGAGGCCATCAAAATCATGGAAGAAATTCACGAAGGAATTTGTGGCCCCCACATGAGCGGGGTCATGCTTGCCCGGAAAATCTTACGACAGGGATACTTTTGGTCTACCATGGAGTCCCAGTGTGTGGATTATGTGCGCCGCTGCCATAGGTGTCAGATCCATGCCAATCTCATGCACGTCCCTCCTTCCAAACTGTTTGGCATGACATCGCCTTGGCCGTTCTCTGTTTGGGGCATCGATGTTATCGGCATGATCAAGCCTTCTGCTTCGAACGGGCATCGGTTCATTTTGGTGGCGATAGATTACTTCACCGAGTGGGTCGAGGCTGAATCTTACAAGACTCTGACGGCGGTTCAGGTTGCACAGTTTATCCGGAAGAATATCATCTATCGGTATGGGGTTCCGCAGGCGTTTGTTTTTGACAACGGGGTCCATTTCAAAGGCAGGGTGCTGGAGCTTTTCGAAGAATTCCAAATCCAGGTTCATCACTCAACAGTCTATCGCCCTCAGACGAATGGGGCAGTAGAAGCAGCTAACAAGAACATCGAGACTATCATCAAGAAATCCGCAGAGTCCGCCAGGGACTGGCACGAACAGCTGCCTCTAGCTCTTTGGGGATACCGCACGTCAATTCGAACATCGACAGGGGCAACCCCCTTTTCTCTGGTTTACGGGATGGAAGCTGTCCTTCCCATCGAGCTGGAAGTGCCAACTTTAAGGATCATGGCTGAATGTGAACTCGCGGAGTCCGAATGGCTTAGCGGGAGGTTTGTCGAACTCATGCTCTTCGACGAGAGAAGGCTCCGTTCCTTGTATCACGTTCAGGGGTATCAACGCAGGATTGCTCGGGCATTCAACAAGAAAGTAAAGTCTCGTGACTTGGCTGAAGGGGACATGGTTACAAAGGAAATCCGGGCTCCCATCTTCGATCTGCGTGGCAAGTTCCGCCCGAAGCGCGCGAGACCTTACATTATCAAGACCATCCTCTCGGGTGGAGCAGCTCAGCTCATCGATCTAGACGGCAACGAGTTCAACACTCTGGTCAACCTGGATCAGCTTAAACGTTACTACCCTTGAGAGAAGCTCGTTGGGCCGAAAACCACAAGGGTGGGCGGTCCCAAGCAAAAATTAGAGCAAGCCTGCTAGACTGAAAACCCAAGGGGGCAGTTTAGGCAAAAATAAATGGGCATTCAATCAAAGCTCGCTAGGCTGGAAACCTGCAAAGGCAGCCCTAGGCAAAAATTAGAGCGCAAAAGGAGAGCCAAAACACACGAGCGAACCTTCGCCTGAACTACGTTTTGACCTGATTCCCTAGCTTGGGATACGTAGGCAGTCTCTCTTTGGGACTCGGTCATACCCTGTCGAACCGTAGCCTGAACTACGTTTTGACCTGATTCCCTAGCTTGGGATACGTAGGCAATCTCTCAGTGAGATTCGGTCACAATCAATCAACTCGATCTAGGTTTTCCGTTCCGGAGTGTGTCTCAACATTCATTCGACGTGGCGTTCAACGCTTGAACCCAAAAGGGAAAAATTCTTAATCTTTCACCTTTATTCAAAACTATTATTTCTATTACATAGGCTGAGCAGAGCCCCAAGAAAAACAGTAAAGCATCAAAAACAGAACGAAATGCTAGAGGCCCTCACGGGCTCACAGCTTATTCTAGGTCATTGGATTTGGGTTAGGAGTCAGTCTGCATTTTGCCTGCTTTCTACCTCTTCTCTTAACCATGCTACATAGCGATGTTTGAGTCTTGTGCTAAAGTCGTCCTCTGCTCCTCCGAGTTCTCTCAAACCCCAGTTGTGTTCATACCCCGCCAGATGTTGGGCTGTAAAAGCTGGAATGTGGAAGTCCTCTGTCCCGGCTCGATGAAAGCCTTGGCTCATGCCCAGTTGCCGCAGGATGCGACCTGGAATGTAGAATGTGAAGTTGGACAGCCCAGCAATCACCATTCTCTCAAAACCTGCAGAGTGCAGAGCCATATCCGGGATATTCAAGGCCCTGTGCCGCCAAATGATCTCGCACGGAGACATCTCTCTCATAAAGGTGTACCACTCCTCCTTAGACATTTCTGGATACAGCATCCCCCTTTGATGCATCCGCCCGGGCAGACGGGGCCAGTTCGCTTCAGGAGCCGAGATTAGTCCAAGCTTGTCACATAGCCACAACTGCATGAGCGAAAAGACAAGTAAGGAGCCACATAATCCCGAGCGAAAGAAAACAAGTAAGGAGCTACTATACAGCCTTAGCCGAGAGTCGAGGTAAAAACAGACTGTGTGAAAACCGGAAAAAGGTGAGCTGAGTGAGATCTTACCTGTAACAGGATTGGCACCGAATGTGTTTGTCTGACCTATAACTATCAAATCTAAACCAATGAGTGTCTCAGTGAGCACCAAAGGCGCCACGTTCTTCCGAGCGCCCATCTCCGCAGCCACATGTACCAACGAGGGGTCGGGCCGTCCATACGGAGACACCAGCAGGTAGGCGGCCAGTATGCCAACTGACATGGCGAATCGACGTCGAGACTGCAGAACCATATCCGGATCGCCGTCAGGTCCGTACCATTCCATTAGGCGCGCAATGTTTATTTGTCCGCCGATCAACAGGCCCTCCGCTGCACCTCGGGAAATGCTTAGACGCGTCTTCAACAGCTTTGACATGCTTTGCCTGTAAGGTGGCACGACAATCACGCTCGAAGCGAAGCCTTGGAGATATGCTTGGAATTCTTCAACGGTCGGACACAACTCGTTGTCCCCGAATCGAAACACATGGACGTCCCGGTCCCAAAACTGCAAGGCTGCTCTTAGGATTTCGGGGCGGAGCCTTACACTTTTTAAGAAGCGAAAGGCTGCTAACCCGTGGGAACGGAAGCATAGCCAGTCGCTCGCGACAAATTCTTCGAGCCACGAGCTGATTAAGGTGGGAAGATGACTTGCCATTTGGGGAATAGTACTGGAAATTTCCCACGGAGGCACACCTTTCATTCAGGGGCTTATCCCTCTTTATAGGCCAAGGAAGGAAGGATACCTTTCCTACTTGATGAGGTGGCCTTGCAAGGTGTCCCCCCATTTGCTAAAAATCAAGGGAACATCTCTGGGAAAGGCCAGGAACCCCCTGCACGCCCAGACCTGCCGACAAAGCCTGCCACCCTTTTTTGTCCGAATGAGTCAAAGCTGGCTACTGTAACAGGAATTATCCATCGCGCGAGGGTCATGGAGTCTCGCGCGACTGTCCCTATTCGCGCGATGGTCTTTATAGCTCGCGCGAGTGTTAAGTTTAAATCGACACAGCAGGTCAGGCTACTGCCTTTTTGGGGTTATTTTTCAAATCTTGACTCGTACCAGATTTTGGAATTCTGATGCTTCCAGTAGGTCATTATGAGTATTTATGACTACGTCGAAGCGTTGTTTCGTCGAATTACGTGTTCAATGACAGATTCGGTCCCTCGAAGGAATAATCGCCGGATAATTCAAAGGTTTTATTTAGCTGATCAAGCCGGGCAAGGTGGCATACAATTTACAGAGCAAGTGCTGAAAGGCGGAGCCTAATGGCCTTACTAATTACAATTTGTTTTCCCACGGGATTCAGAAATATCCCCTCAGTCTCGCCTCAACTTCAACACGGAGCCATCTTACGTAGCGCTTTTCCAGCCACGTTCTGAAATCTGGAACTGATTCCTTCAGCGTCCTATCGCCCCAGTTGTCTCTGTGGCAACGCAAATCCCAAGAGGTGAACACGGGGATGTCAAAGTCTTCCGCTCCATACCGCTTGTATCCTTGGCTCCTTCCAAGCTGGCGGAGCGTACGCCCGGGAATGTAAAAGGTGAAGCTCGTCAGGCCGGCGAGTATTACTCTCTTGTATCCTGCCGATTTGAGCGTCATTGCTGGGAGGTTTAACCAGAGGCATCTCCAGACTATATCTTCAGAATGCAGATCGTTCAGATAGGCAAACCATATCTCCACCGGCAAGTCAGGGAATATCATCGGTCTCGCGACCAACAGTCTGGGAAACTCTTCAAAGCCAGCCTGTGGCTCTTCCAGAACCCCGATTTTGTCTGCCAGCCAGAGCTGCATGAGAACGGAGGATCAGTCAGAAATCAAATACAACCCAAGCATTTGGATTGAAACCGAAAATGCGAGAAATTATGTCGAATGGGAATTTACCTGGAGCAGGATAGGACATCCGCTAAAGGAATCGGCTTGCCCGAGCTTCAGCATGTCCAAACCTAAGAGCGTCTCCGCCAGGACCGCGGGCATGATGTTCCTCCCATTATCCATTTGCAAGGCAATGCTCACCAACTTGGGATTTACCCCTCCATCAACGGGAACCAGCATATACGGGGCCAGTGCGCATATGGATAGGACGAAGCGTCGTTGAGATTCCCCGACATAGTCTCCCAGACCGGCCTCCGGGCCGTATAGCTCAATTAGGCGAAGAATGTTGAGCTCGCCGTTTCGAATAATGCTGGTTGTCAACGCCGCCGGAATATTGAGTTTTTCCCGCAGAATTTGCCCCATGTCCTCATGGACGGGCGGCACAGCGAGAACGTCTAGATTGGCAAACCCCGGGGCGTATGCCTGGAACTCTTCTATCGTGGGGCACATTTCGTCTTCGCGGAACCGGAAGACGTGCACAACGGGATCCCAGAAAGGCAACGCGGCTTGGATGAGTTCAACGCATGGCCGAGCAAATCGGAGATCTCGGATTGAGAATAAACAGCGAGACCGGGGACTTTTCCAATTTATGGTTTCCTCCCTCATTAGCCAAGGATCAAGGGCTTCCATTAGTGAATCTCCCATCTTAGTTAAGTTGAGAAAAGGGTGTGTAATTCATTATGTCTAAAAAATCTTGCTTCAAATAGCCAAGAAGTTGGTGAGACCAAGGCATAGGTGTCCTACCACCTTGCATGGCAGGACGGCCTTCCTTCTGCAAGCCCAGAACAACTTTCAAGACGTGGAAGTTATGAACAGCTCCATGCCAATAATTTGGTCAAACAAAGGCTGCTTAGCAGGGGTTGACTCTCGCGCGACACTCTCAATGCATCGCGCGACATAAGATCCTCGCGCGATAGTTTGATACCATCGCGCGATGGTTGGTCTGCAGTTTTTGACAGCTTTCAGCAGCTACTGTCCAAAATTGGTCGTTTTCCATTCCAGAGGTCAGTTGGTGCTTTTGATGATTCCAGCAAGTCATTATGGGCATATGTGGCTGTACCCAAGCATCGGATCCCGAATGCCATGCTCGACGAAGTTTTTGGACACTCGGAGGCCCATTCCAAGTTCAAACCGAGGTTTCGGAAGTCCGAAACTCGTTTCGGCGATTCTAGCTTATTTTGGTCATGCCATACGGGTCATGTGGACCTTGAGTGACTGTATGGAGGTGTCGGTTTCAGTCCGGGACATAATCGAGTCATTTTTCGATGTTTTATACCATTTTTGCGGTATAAGTCCATTCTTGAGGCGTTTCATTCGAGTTTGTCAATTGGCGCAGGCCATGTTGGCCACCGTTTATCGGTTGAAAGTGTCGTTTTCGTCCCTTCCAAGGCATTGTGGGTTTTGGTGTATTAATACCCAAAGTTTCATTGTTTCCCGTATCCTCGTATCCTGATTGTGTCTTAGGGTATTTTGCCTTTTTCTTTCGGAACTAGGCTGTTTTATACACTCATACGTGTCTGTGTGTGGTCTCGATGTGTCGTCAACGCAAGTTTGGTATTAGTGGCGGGTTTTACTGATTCTTATGCACAATGAGAATCTATAAAACCTTAGAATGCAACTTTTATATACTAAACCATGATCTATCCATCTCAAAAGCAAAAGGGAACTACTGTATCTCTGGCCCTCGGCCGATCAAAGCTACCAAGTCAAAACAGGGCACATGCGCCCACTAATCAAAAAAGAGGCACGCAGGCTCTCGAAATATCTATCTGTCAAAAGCTATCTACTTGGGCACGCAGGCCCTAAATCAAAAGCAAAAGGGATAACGAAGGTCTCGTCAGCGCTCCTCAGGTCCCTCGTCACTGTCTGAAGTATCGTGGAGGTCCCGGGGATCATCCCTGTACCTCGGATCGTCGATGGAGTCGTCAGAGCCACTGCTGGTCGACGAGTGCTCCTCACCCTCTTCCTCTGCCCCTTCTTCTTCCTCTCCTTCCTCGTCCTCGGAAGTCGGACTCATGACCAGTCTCGGTCTGCGAGCTGGGCCCGGCTTCTCCAATGTCTGCTTCTCGCGCCTCTTCAGCTGGTACCGAAGCTCAGCTTGCCTCGCGGCCTGCTTGGCCTCCTCCTCGCGTGCACGCGCTGTCTGGGACCCTCTCGTCTGTCGCCGCGTGGTGGAAACCGGAGGCGCGGATTTCTGTGCCACCACCTTCTTCGGTGGCGGATCTCGCGCACTCTTCCGCCTAGGGTTCATCTTCCCCTCCACCTGCATTTTCATTGCATTTCAAAGCATAAGTATCTATTGCACATATTGTATTTCTGTGTCGAAAAACAGGTACACTCTATCGAGCTATCAAAGCAGGAATGTATCGAAAGCAGGAATGTATCGAAAGCTGGAATGTATCGTTTTCATACTTGAGTCCTTTGAACAACGGCTGGCTGAGTCGGCTGTGACGTCGGTGCCTGGTACTGCAACTCCAGTGGCGTGCCGCTCGCTGCCTTTCTCACTGCATTCTCCAACGCTAGCATGCGTCGAACGGCTTCGTTCACCCACTCAATCGGCACCTGCATGCAATTCAAGTTCATCAGACTATTCGGCAGATAATTCAAGCACTTAAAGTTCAAAAGAAATATGGAAGGCTGATTCTTACCGACACGGTCACAGGAGCAGGCTCTGTCCTCGCAGGCGCTAACTGAAACTCTGCAGGATTCCCCTGGCTGTCAACAACGGGAATCCTCCACAACAGCGCAGGAAGTCCGCCAACGGCCGGTCCGCTCGAGGCTCGCCGGGCCTGGCTCTCACCTCCTCTCCGTCCCTCTCTGGCTGCTCTCCTCTCCTCAGCAGCCTCTGCGGCCTGGCCTCGTGCCTCTCTCCGACCACGGATCCCCAGTGGACCCACCAGGAAGTCCCTCTGGTAGACTGCATAGTCCCTACCAGGACGCAAGTGTCGCTCAAGCTCAGTATCCGGCCGCGTGTACCTCTCCAGCTCGGCCCGCGTGTACTCTCCCGTGTGTGAAGCTCGGGGTGGGAGCGGCCCTGGCACCCAGAACTCAGGATAACCAAGCGACTGGCGCGTCACTCGGTCTCCTAAGTACCACTGCCAACCAAAAGCAGACTCTAACAGTGCCCTGCTGGCCGTGACAGCTCTGCTCCTGGCCAAGTACTCTGGCTCTGGCCCTGCCCTTCTCCAGGGATCCCAATTGACCTGCAATTCAGAGCAAACAAGCAATACAAGCAATTGATCAGCGACAGCATTAAAGCAGTGAAACGAATACACGTCTAATACTTGTGATTGTGTGTTCATACCTGTGAGGCCCTGAGCTCGTCCAGGTACAATCTGAAGGCGTTGAGTTCGCCTCTCCCTTCCTTCTTTCCCATACTCTCCTTGCTCCACTTCAGCGCACGAGGGAGAGCACTCAAGTCGGGATGCTTGCACTCTGGTGGATACATCCGCAAGACCTCGTAAGCCCAAAGCTGCAATGTTTAGACAAGTTCAAACATTAGTCAAGGCATAGGCATACGGTATTTGAAATCAAAGCAGTCAAGCGAACTGAACAATGGACAAGCATAATCAAATTGTGCTTAAAGGAGTTAGAATTGTACCTCCCAGACCCTCCAGTAGCCGGCCGTGCTCTTGCCCGTCCTCGACGAGTCGCCGAAGAAGAGGTAGGCCGTCCCAAGAGCCGCTCCACCCCAGTCAAAGCGCGAGGCTGTCCTCAAGTCCCTCAACGCTGGCAAGTAGGACAGGTGCACGTTGCTTCGCCTGTTTGGGTACAGCGTGGCGCCAAACAGGTATAGCAGAAATGCCCGGGCCATCTGCTCCGCCTCCCGGTCACTTGACACCTCCTCTCTCAGGTAACCCTTGAACTGGTCGTACCTCGCCATCCCTCCCTCTACCTTGGGCACTCTGCCCAGAAACCACTCCAGCGCAGCTCCGATCCTCCTGAATTCCCGAGTCAAACGGGATGGGCTCTCCTCCGACTCTCAGCCCGGTGATCACCGCAAAGTCTGTGGGCGTCACTGTCATCTCCCCGGGAGGTAGGTGGAAGGTATTGGTGGTATCCCTCCACCTCTCAGCAAGTGCAACCAGGACGGCATGGTCAATCCTCACTGGGGTCAAAGTCCGCGAACTCCCCAAAGCCCGCCTCGTCTACCAGCCGCCTCACTCTCCCTGGCAACCCCTCGTACAGCTGCAAAGACGCACACGCGCCCCCGAAGCCGCGAAGGTCCCTCTGTTCAGCTCCAGCCTGTTTCAGATACAAAGACAAGCAGAGAAGAGTTCATCAGTATACAGGGAATTCACTTTCAAGTTCTAGGTAATCAATGGAGCCTAGGGCATACGTTTGGCCTCAGTTCTATGCCATTCCTCAACTTGGGAGTTCGGTGCGCTATTCTAGATTCCCGAGCATACGGAGTTCTCATTTTCAAGTTCTAGGTGATCAATAAAGCCTACAACGAATGGTTGGTTCAAGTTATTACGCATTGGGCCTCTACTACAGAAATACGTGGCCTTAGCATGCTATGGTTCGCAAGATCGTTCATGCAATTCTAAGAGTTCAAGCATGTTCTAAGCAAGTATCGAATGTGAACTATCAAAGCAAGGACATCGATATCAAATTACAAAAGGTGTTTTCCGGGAATATACCTCCATCCACGTCGTTGCAATATGGACCCGGGGATCCCTCAACACCAACTCGTCGTCGTAATCCCTCCGCGACGGTGCGCGAGCCGCAACGCCCGACGGCACAAAAAGGTGTGGTATAGGAAGCACGTATGCCTCCGCTGAAAAGCCCGGCCGACTCGTGTTCTTCGCCTCCTCCACGGTCGTCACCCTAGGCCCCTGTGCCTCAGCTCTGGCTCTCTCCTCAGCCTCTGCGTCCCTCAGGAGCTCCTCTCTCTCCAGTCTCTCTCTCTCGGATCGCTCTGCCGCCTCCGATGCAGCGACGGCCCTTGCCCGGTCCTCCTTGGCCCTCAAAACTATTTCCCCGACCAAGGGGTTATCCTCCAACAGTTTCGCCAACATTTCATCTGGAAGGTGTTCGGCGACATCGTACTTCGTAATCGGCACGTGTCTCGACGACGTGGCCGCGGTCGACTCCGGCCGAAACAAAATGTCCTCCTCTCGGACCTCAACCAGAGTCTCTGTAACCTCCGCCTCTGCATCCACAACGCTTTTACCCTTCGCCAAATCTCTCGGCGGGGACCCGGACGGTTCAACCGTGTCATCACCTCTTGCACTGCCACTGCCTCCTCCGGCATCAACCATCGCGCGAGTCTCCTCCTCTGTCGCGCGATGGTGCTCTCCTGCACCAATGTCCCCGGCGTTTCCCGGACTCACACCGGACACCACCGAGCCTTCTTCTGCCATGCTCGACCCCAATGGCTCGACAGCAGCCTCTACTTCCTCAGCTCCCCCAGTCGCGCGAGCCTCTGGCTCTGCCGCGCGACTGTTCTCGCCGCCACCAGTCACCTGCTCGTGGCCCTCTTCGCCGTCTCCGCCGCCTGCAACCACTGCACCAGCCCCTGCGGTGGCCTCCGCCGGTGCCTGGTCCCTCGTTTCGATGCTTGTTGGACCTCCTTGATCCTCCGGTTGATTAACGACTTCTCCTCCGCCCTCCCCACTGCCGTGGTCTGCCATAAGTGGACGATCAAGGGTGGGTTCGTAGGGTTTTATGAGTGGAATCAAGATTTGAGAAGGTTTGAAGGAGATTTGAGAGGAGAGATGAGAGAGGGAAGGAGTTCTGAGAATTTGAAACTGCTGTGAACAGTTTCTGTAACGTCCCCGCGACGATTTAAACGAATGGAACGGGTTTGGGCCGGGTCTGGGCCTGTCCAGACCCAAGCCCTAACTTTATACCCTCGCGCGACGGTTCGTGAGTGTCGCGCGACACTACCACTTGGGCCTCAGGCCCGATCCAGATTCTGAGTCTGGCCCGATCTCAATTACATCCCTCTTTGGGATCCATAGCCTTTCGATATGTTGAACGATAAATTTGAGGGTCATTTTGAAGGTTTTGTCTTCAAAACCCAAAGATTTTTATCCCCAGCAGTGGTCCGCCCGCAATCAGCGACGATCTATCCGTCCTATCAACCAACAGCGACGATCTATCCGTCCGATCAATCAACAGCGACGATCTATCCGTCCGATCAATCAACAGCGACGATCTATCCGTCCTATCAATCAACAGCGACGATCTATCCGTCCGATCACCAACAGCGACGATCTATCCGTCCGATCATCAACAGCGACGATCTATCCGTCCGATCAATCAACAGCGACGATCTATCCGTCCGATCAATCAACAGCGACGATCTATCCGTCCGACTTCCAATCTCTCCCCTTGGTGCACGGTATTTTTATATACTCGTCTGCATTTTCCAATTAATCGGCTTTTGGGCAGATTTGGTGGGTGTCTAGAAATCTTTGACGTTACCCGTACCAGTCAATGGTGCTCCGCGTGCCGTCAAAGAGGGACTACTGTAGACACCCCAATCTGGGTCTCCCAATCGTTTTACTTATTTTTACGATTTTCTTGTTTCCCCGATGATGAAATCGGATCAAACAGAGCTTGGATTGGAATTGGATTAGGCTTGGAACGCTCAGAAACCTTACTTGAACCTTTCAAACCCTTCTGAACCTTCAGTCAAACCCTAAGTCCAGAGTTGAACTTCGCGCGAGTCTTCTTGTCCCTCATGCGATACTCAGCCTGCCACGTGTAGTCAAAGTCAAACTATTGACTGTTGAGCCTCGCGCGACGTTCATGGACCCTCGCGCGATGGTTCCCACCTGTCCCTTTCACAGAATCCAGCTGGACTGGTGATGATTGTTTGGCACATGGGTTCCCATGGGCTGGAACCCCGTTCTCCTCAGCTGAACGGCGTGCTGGCAGGTCCTAGCCCCATGCAAACTCCCACCCACTCTCTCACCTTGTTGGCTAGCCTCACAACCAAGTTGTGACCAGCCTTAGTGGCTGGTCCTAAGGGCTTGTTTGGCCCTTAACCAAGCCTTACTCTCTCCCTATAAATACCCCCATTGGTCTTCCATGTCAAGGGTTCCAAAAAATTAACTAAGAAGTCTTTGGTTAATTCACAAGTCCTATACTAGCTAGCACAAAGTCACTAACCCCAAAACCACCTCCTGATCTTCTGAACCTAGTGTGTTCATACATACTAGGTAGCAAGGCCCCATCAATCAACCTCATCTATGCTCAAACCCTTTCCAAGCAAAGGTATAACATTTAACAAGTTTCTGTTTTGATCCCTGAGGGGGGCTGACAGGGCCAAGGCCGGTAATCAATACCATGCCCTGGTCCTAAAGCCAGCAGAGTTACAAGAATTCGTGGCTATAACACCCTCGCGCGATGGTCCCCCATGCTCGCGCGACACTTGTGTCAGCAAGAGAATGGACCTTGTGGGGAAGGGAAGCTAGCCCTTTTCTGTTTTGCAGTATACTGATGTTTATTGTGTCTTACCTTGATTTTTAAATCACTGTTATGCATGCAAAACAAAATACAGTAGCTTGTTTATTTGCTTTAAATAGTTTGGAATGCCTTTGGGGTCCCCTGAATCTGTCTCAAGACCTCAAGCATGCAAAGCAATTCTTGGAAGTCCAGTCAAGAGTATCGCGCGAGTGTCACTCTCTATCGCGCGACAGTCCTCTGATTTCCATGACTGGCCCTTGCATGGGCAACTAGGCCCTTGGCCTCTGTTTTGATACCCCCACTGTTTAGGGGTTGCACTTTATCCCATTCGGCTCCTGTTTGGAGTATGATGTAATAATTAGTATTTTCAGCCTTCCCATAAACTGCTTGGTTTGCTTCCTGGGTGTGCACTGGTCCTTCCAGAGCCCAGAAGCGGATTATTTAGGGGCTGTGGTGAGATGACATACTCGCGCGAGAGTCGGTGTGTCTCGCGCGATGGTTGACTTGCATGCAGATCTGTCCAAGCATGTAAGTGTCATCGTGCTGGACGGATCTGCCCCGAGCCTGGTTTTGGCATCTGATTGCTGTTTCAAAGTCATTCCATTTATTATTCATCATGCTTTCCATCCATGCCATTATTTGATCACATCTTGCAAAGTGTTACAGTTTTAATCCCCGATTAACTGTTCCCCGCCCTAATTGGCTAAAATCGATTAAAAGAGGAAGAATCACAAATGTTTTCATAAAAACGCCTAAGTAGAGACCGATCTCCGGATTGGGCGAGAGGGGTGCCATAAAACCCTTCCCCTCTCGTAACCTGGCTCCCGAACCCAGATATGGTTATGACGGACTGGTTCCTTAACTTTTCAAATCAAATAGCGCGGCAGGTGCTTCGAAATACGGTTCCTTGAGTGTCGGACCTTCAAAACTCAAGTGGCGACTCTGTATTTTTGAGTGCTCGCCGCCAGGCGCTTGTGCTCCCTCGATTATCAAAAAAGGGCCGCAACGGCGAAAAGGAACGAAATCCTTTTTCCGAGGGCATGCTGCCCACACCCTCTTTGCTCAGTCGTGAGACTGGCCCATAATTGTTTGACATATGATTAGGTCATGCTTTGTTTAATTCTAAACACATAGTCTGTTTAATTAGCCTTTAACAATGAATAAGGTGAGCTGGGACGATAAGTAAAACATGCATCGAAATGCAGAATAAAACAGGTTGTCCCAGGGAGATAGATCCCGCAGCCGTGAATAGATTTCATGGCCGAGGAACCCTCCTGGTTCAATGTACCGGCCGAGGGATTGAAGCCCTGGCCGATGTTCTTCCTCACACCAGACTAGACGATTAGCAGATAATCGAAAAGCTACGATTACGCATAAGAACAGAAAGTAAATCAAACCAGAGGCCCCTGGGCCTCACCACCTTGATCCCTCAGTAGCTTGATTGCTTCAGATTGAGGGTGATTGACTGATTGCTCCTTGAAACCCTAGGGTTAGGGTTTGAACTTCGGGGTTTGGATCGTCGGATTGTGGCTGCCTTCAGGAGGTTAGGGCTTTTGTAGAGGGGATATGAGAATGTATTTCTGCAAAGTTTCGTGGCTGATGGGGGTGTGTTGGTCTATCAATTTCGGAGCCGAAGGCCCCCTTTATATAGGCATAAGGACGACACAACTCAACCAATCAAAACACATGATTGGAATTAGAGTTATAGAGTGATACAAACTCTTTAAAGCAATCCCTAAACGTAGCCCGAACGCATCGGAAAAAGGCTGCTAGGATTTTGTGAACGGATCAAACGATTGACAGAACGTTCCCGAATCTGGAAAATAGACGATCTGGTGGCCGAGCAAATGATCTGGCGACCGAAGGAATGATATTGCGGCCGAGGGATAGATCTGGCGGCCGGCTTAACGATCTCTCAGGAAGATTTTCAAGCAACAGGCTTCACGGGTGAAGAAACGATGTTGAGGCTATGAGATCAATATCACGGCCGACAGACGAATTCTCATGGGATACTGTACTTCTGTTTGAAAGGCTATTTGGCTCTGGATTGGGTTCTCTAAGTGGCTAAAAGTTCTTACCGAAAGTCCTAAGGTTCACAGGAAGTCAATCAGCAATCACTGTATCCATATCATCATTGGTATGGTCCCCAAGGTGGGACTTGAAATAATCGTTAGGTCAAATTGGGGTGTCTACAGGGCAATCGGATTTAATGGGTTTGCCCCTGGTATGGTGTTAGAGCATGACTGCAAGTACCATAAATCATTTTGGCGTTGAGGTGATCGGTATTACTCAGGTTATCTTCTACTTTCCTGCCCGCTTTCAAAGACAGTTTGGGGCTGAACAAGTCAAAGTCTTGGGTGACCCTGAGTATGCTATTTCCAAGGTCCACGATGCCAGCTTTCGTCACAATATGCTTCATTTTTTGCTGTACCGAGTGATGCAAGAGGTTGTTGGGAACTCTGCTGACAAGCTATCAGGTTCGTATTAGCGCTGGTTGGAGAAAAACCTTTTGAAGGACAAAATTGCGAAGAGAAGGAAGACCTAGAGACTGACAAATTGCTTATATTTTTCAAAAGATGTTCTTTGTTTGATTTTAGCTTTCAAAGATTTGAGGATTGTTTGAGCTTGCTTTTCCTTTTTCTTTGGAAATAATAAAACATTTGGTTATTTTATTGAAAATGTTGTTGCCATGGTTTGATAGTGAGCATGCTTCAGGATAGACCTAGAAATCTGGAAGTGATAGTGATAACAGTGGCCGAATCTCAATCTAGAGATTGCCTACGCATCCCATAGAGGGAATCAGGCCATAAACGTAGTTCGAGACTTGTTTTGTTTTAGCTAGGGTTCACTCGGGTATTTTTCTCTCCTTTTGTGCTCTTGATTTTGCCTAAACCGCCCTTGCGGGTTTTTAGTCTAGCGAGCGCTTTTATTTATGACTTAGTTTTTGCCTAAGCCGCCGTTGTGGGTTTTCGACCTAGCAGGCTGCTCTAATTTTTGCTTGGGTCGCCCACCCTTGTGGTTTTCGACCCAACGAGCGTCTCTCAGGGGTAGTACTTCCTCAGCTTGTCGATATTGACTGGTGATGCGAATTCCATTCCATCTAGGTCTGCAATATAGGCTGCTCCTCCAGACAGTATGCGTTTGATAAGGTAAGGGCCTCCCCAGTTTGGTCTAAACTTGCCTCTTGGGTCTGAAATGTGACGACGGATTGCTTTGAGCACCATATCCCCCACCTTGATGTCTCGTGGCTTTATCTTTTTGATGAAGGCTCGTGCGATGCGGCGTTGATACCCTTTCACATTGTATAACACTCTTAGCCTTCTTTCATCTAGCAATGCTAACTCGTCGTAGCGGTTTTGAACCCAGTCTTCTTCGATCATTCCAGTCTCAGCTAGAACCCTTAGTGAGGGCAGCTCTAGTTTGATTGGCAATGTTAGCTCCAAAAAGCGATGCTATTTTTTGGTTGGCAATTCCATGGACAAACGGATTTTCAAATGTATTCCTTTCTCTATCGAGTTGTATCTTTTTTAATATTTTTCTAAGTGTAGTGAGTCTGTATAAGATTAGAGTGGAAGGAATCATAATTTGCAATTGAGCGTGAGTGTGAGTGTTCTTTTTGAGCGGATTAATCGGTCTATCAAACTCGCATCCATCGGGACCCACTAATCAAGTGTGGCAGCTGAATAAAATAAAAGCAGATGGAATGACGGATCGATTCCCCGATCGATCGGAAGGCTATTATTATAAAAAGGGGTTTTTCCTTTCAGCTAGGGTATCGAGAATATAAAGCAGCAGTAATACGAAAAAAAAAAAAAAAAAAGGGAGACGGCAGTAAAAACCTAGAGCTGCTTTGGGTTTTCCACATAACGAGAGCTGCTAGCAACTTGCCGTCGTGGGTTTAAAAAGAACAGAGAATGAAGTTCATCTTGTATCATGGAGTTCCATTCCAATGATTGGATCATTGAAGCTACAATCAAGCTCCAAGAGATGTTCACGATTTTTATCTCAACAAATATAGGTTCGTTCTTCGGTGGATTTTTGAAGGGTTTTGGAAGGCTTGAGGATTTGAGGCGGTGACAATCAAGCACGGGGTACGGTGAACGAGGATTCGGCTATCATTCTTGAGTCAATTGTGTGGATTCTCAATTGTGTAGTAAGTTCGATTGTAACCGTACAATGGTTTTTATAGTGCTTGATTACTTCTTGTGGTTTTTGCCCATTTAGGGTTTTTCCACGTGTATCCGGTGTTCATCGTTATTCTTCATTTCTATTATTACTTGATTATTCGGTAGGTAGCAACATAGAATTTTCAATTGGTATCAGAGCAGGTCGCTCATAACTCTGTAGGAATCTTTCCTGAGCGGATCCTTATTCACGATGAACATAGATATGAATATGAACCATCCTTCGAATCGTATACCGATACTGGATAGTGAGAACTTCGACTATTGGAAGTCTCGGATTAAAGCAATAATGAGGTCTGCAGACGAGGAAATATGGAACTCATGTGTGAGAGGGTATAAGCTCCCTACAAAGATCGTAGACAAGGAAATAGTTCCGAAACTTACTTCTGAATTATCAAAAAAGGAGAAGGTTGAGCTGCAAGCCAATAACCGGGCCTTAGATATTCTATTCAGTGCCTTGGATGTGACTGAGCACCAAAAAATAGCAAATTGTGTGATTGCGAAGGAAGCATGGGATATTTTAGTCACATGCCATGAAGGAATGTATGTGGTCAAACAGTCTAAACTGCAAAGGCTTACTACGGAGTTTGAGATGATCAGAATGGATGAGGATGAGACGTTCAATCAATTTTACTCAAAGCTGATCTCCATCGTCAACAGTTGCGAAACCCTGGGTGAGCCTATCCCTTCTTTTAGAGTCGTTAAAATTTTTTTGAGATCTTTGCCTGATCGTTTTAAAACAAAAGTTACTATGCTTCAAGGAAAATGAAAACTTTCAAAAAAATCTGTTGAAGAGATTGTTGGTCTCCTTCAAACATACGAGGCAGATATGTTGCAATCTGAATCTCATAAATCGAAAATAAAACCTTCGACTAAGTCGATTGCTTTTAAAAGTTCTCAAATTATTGAGACAGACTCAGATTGCAATAGTGATGATGAGTATGCTACTGAAGCCATGGACTTATTTTTTCAAAGTTTTAAAAAGTTTTTTAAAAAGAAAGCTATAAAAAATAATTCTAAGATTAGAAATATTAATAGTACTGGTAAAGAAGATTTTTCTAGTGGTAATTGAAAAAATGGAGGTAAAGAACCGTCACCAGGGCCTAAGTGCTTTGAATGTCATGGGTATGGTCATCTGGCTCGTGAATGTATCAACAAGTTAGAAAAAGAAGACGAACTTTAAGGCCAATATTACATGGGATGACAATAGTGATTCTGAAAGATCTCATGAAGGAGGAGAAGAAAACTCTTATTTCATTGCTTTTGGTGCATCTCTACATTCTCAGATTAGTGATGAATCCAAAAATAAGTTGGATCAAGAGTCTTTTGATGATAGTGAAAATGAGGATGGAGGTGAGTTTGATGATTATAATGACTTGAGAGACTCATATGATAGACTATACCACGAGAGTGTTAGGATGAACAAGGTTAATCTCAAATTGGCAAGAAATTATCAGGATGTTAATGCGGAGTTGTTGAAAGTGAAAAGTCAGTTGAACAAACAACAAGGACTTCCTTTCTTGATTACTGAAGAAATGGATAAGCTTAGGAAGGAAGCAATTGACTTCAAAGAGAAAAATGAGGCTTTGACTGAGTTGAACATGGTTCATGAAGGTAAAATTAAAAACTTAAATACTGAACTTGCTAATGCTAACAAAGTGTTTGAGCGTTTTAATGCAGGTTCACAGACTTTGGATGATATCCTTTGTGCGCAAAGACCAACAAGTGACAAGTCAAGCCTTGGATTTCATGGAGCTTCATCATCTAAACAACTTGAAGTTAAAGTGTATGAAGCAAAGCCTAAAGAGGTATCTCTTAAACCACATGTTGTGAATATTGCTTGCAACAATGGTATAACGCCTAACATCGTTAAGAATGCTAAATTTATTCCTACATGTCATTATTGTCAAGTTAGAGGTCACACTAGGCCTAACTGTTTTAAGTTGCATGGATATCCTTATGTTACACAAAATAATTTCAATCACCAGAAAACTACTACAAGGCGTAGTGAAAATCAGAAATCTAGGCCTAATTATACTAATTATGATAAGGTGAAAAACAGGAAACATGTTCTTACGTCTAGCAGTTTGAGAAAAATAATTCAAGTCAAAACTAGACCGATTTGTGTTAGAAGGAGTCATTTGTGCTGCATGGTTGGTCATACTTCTTTTAAGGCCCGAAACTCTCATTTGTGGCATTTTGACAGTGGCTGCTCTCGCTATATGTCTGGTGATAAATCTGTTTCATTAATTGAATCCAATCCATTCATTCCATCTATTTAGTGGTTCAATCTTAATTTATTTATTTATTTATTTTTGCTATTGTTCTTTGAGTAATTATAATATTTTTTTTTGGCATGAGTTCTATTAACGAAAATCCAAAAACATGCAAATATGAAAAATCCCAAAAAGAATTTTTTTTTATGGGGCTGTATTCTCCTTCGCATTGCTTTCACTTATTTACCATGAATATGGACATTCTAGATGGAGCATGAGCATATGGTGTGATTTCTCACTCTTACAGGCATTTAGATGGTGAGTGTTGCATGCTACATTGCCGTGTGTTTTCCACCATCACGTAAATGATAGATTGCTCCTTTTTCACGTACGGTTAGTCTCATGTACCTTTCCATGTTCTCGCGTTCGTTCCCCTTTGAGATTGACCTATGTCTACCATTCCCTCTGTGTTGTTATCGTTGTATTTGCTCTTCTCTCCTAAAAACTCCTTTCGGGTGTTAGTTTATTCTCTACCTATCCGGGAGTTCATTGAGTAACCGGGCAATTGGAGTGAGGTATTCTCCCTCTAAGCGTTCGCGTAAAAAGATGGATAGACCTTGTGAAGGTATGCTTGTTGGACCACTTGCTTAGTAACCGGGCAATTGGGGTGAGGTACTCTCTCTCTAAATGTTCGCGTCAAACGGCAGTGGGGTAAGAAAGAATTCCTTTGTTTGATTATTCAAAAAAAAAGGGAAAAAGAAAAGAAAAAGAAACATTATTATTATAAAGAGGGGGAGTCTATTCTTGAGGGGGAGCATTGCCTTCTAGTCTAGCTGAACCACATTGCGGACCTAGCTCGGTTTGACTTCTTGAGGGGGAGTCGTCTTGAAACTCCACGTGTACATGAGAACCGACCCCTATGTTTAATTGAGCTTGATATGATTTCCGTGATACACACACACACTTTGACATTCGGCCATGTTTTGTGTTACATTCGTCCTTTCGATATCTCTATGATGAGGCATTTCATCTGTAGACACCCCAATTTTGACTTGTCGAAATTCCTTAATTTGTGGCCCGGAGGCTCCCCGATGATGAATTTGGATCAAAACAAGCCTGGTACCAATTGAGACTTTGCTCCTTGAAGGATTTGAAAAGGAAATAAAAATGGTCAAAATCATTTCCAAGCGCTTGGGAGCAGTCCCGAGCGCTCAAAACCATTTTCTAAAACCTTTGGCCTGGCTCACTCTCGAGCGCTCGAGAGTGAAGTCCCAAGCGCTCGAGACCACTCCCGAGCGCTCGACTCTTCTGTGCTGCCCAATGGATGTCAGGATCACCCACTATCCATGCAATCCATCATTGCAGTCACCTTGAGCCGGCTGAGGCTTGAGTCAACACTCAACCTCAGTCTGAGAAGATCAGACCAACAGATTTCCTCCATTTTAAAATGTTTTATTCAAAACCCATTTCATTTCAAAACTATAGGTTATTTTGCCTATAAAGAGGAGTGCCTGGTTTCAGTGGAAGGGGTTACGAAATTCTCTCTCTAAAAAAACCACTCTCCTCTCTCTTGCTCAAAGAAAAAAGCTTTCAAACAAAACTTATTCTTGAACTTCAAACTTGAAGAGGTTTTCAAAAATCACCAAGGAAAAGGCAAGAAATCCAGAATACTCTCTGCTTCTGGTCTCTTGTGTTTTCCACTCTGCAGTCATTTTTCAAAGCCATTCCAAAGAGCAAAGTTCAAGCAAAAGGTAGAAATCTTTACCTTTTATCTCAAACAAAGAGGCTGTTCTTCCCTTCTGAGAGGGGTCTCTCAGCTTGACCCAGTCTTCAATACTGGGTGCATGGTTGAGAGACCTTAGTGTAAAAGGAAGAGCAAAGGGGTACAAAAAAAGGTTTTCTCAAAATCCCTACTGGAAAAACACTCTCGAGCGCTCGAGAGTGCTCCCGAGCGCTCGAGACTGTTTCCAATCCCATGCATAGCATTTTGTTAAACAACAGGCTGGGGTGAGGTGCATTCTTAAAAGAAATGGTTTCATCTTGGCATGCATTCACAAAAAATCATTTTCCCCTAAAACAGAAACATTTCTCACAAGTTTTCATGTAAGAAAAGGGTTTTCCAAAGTTATAAGATGTTCTTCTCTTAGGAAAAATCAAAACAAGGGTCTTTACATGTCAAGTCAGTATCATTTCCTGTTTAAAACTAAGCTGACATGCAGCTCACTCCCAAGCGCTCCGAACCATTCCCGAGCGCTCGGGAGTGCATGCATGCCATTGCATTCCATTTCCCCAGTCTGTTGTGTTCTATGATTTCTGCATGCATAAGTGTATCCCTTTCCCCTTTTAAAGTTGTAGATCTAATCTTGTTGAGGCAGGGATGCATGATCTGAGAGATTGAGGGCTTATCTCAGTCTTTCAAGTCCTCTGCTGAGCCAGTAGTGTACTTAATAACTTTTCAGTTTCCATTTTCGCATTATATTCTGCTAGTACTAACAAAATCTGCAGGTTGAGTGTGTCAGCACTCCCAAGCGCTCGGGACCACTCCCGAGCGCTCGAGAGTGAATCCAGTAACAGTGTTGCATTTTCAGTCATCTTGTATATTATGCATGGCTATTTCTCCCCCTCCTGTACGCATGCACATGTAAACACTACTTACTTGGCATAACTGTGGATATTTGCTAGCTGGTTAAATGAAACAAAATCCCTTTTAAAAATCCCACAAATGTTTAGTAGAGACTGATTTCGAATCGGGCGAGGGGGGTGCCGTAAAACCCTTCCCCCCTCGTAACATGGCTTCCGGACCCTTAAAACTGATCTCTGGTTTTCAATTTCAAATCGATCATTTCAAAACAAAATGGTTTCTCGGGTGATAAACCATAAATCCGGGTGGCGACTCTTCAAACCATTTTTCGAATCGATCCAAAAGGCACGAGGCGCGCGATTTTTCATTGGGCCGCCCCGATCCACCCGGGGCTGTGGTAGCCCACAGTGGCGACTCTGCTGGGGATGTTTAATTGATACTTGAGAAAAAGTTGGCGTGCTCTCGAAACGGCCCGCTTTCCTTGAATATCAATTAAACTTGTGAGCCAAGCTTGAAAAACGTTTGTGGGATTTTCAAAAGGGATATTGTTTCATGGTCTATTTCTTGTATATATATCTTGTGCAGCCTCGCTGTTGTGTGTCGGCAATCCTACCCGGCTTGCCGGTGATGGGGAATCCCAGAATGCTCAACAACCCTCGACCGTGATGAGTCATCCCTACCGTTTGTACCATTATTGGGTGTACGCTCAATAGTGGAAGGTATACTTTGACTCTAGTCCAGGGAACCCTTTTCAAGCCAAAACCGGCCTTTGTACATGTTTAGCGAGCCATAGAACTCTCCAAATTAGGACAGGAACCTACAGGGTAGGGTTACATGCCATATCCCGTTTACGTGCTGCATTTCATTTTACATCATCATTTTGTCAGCCACTGTTCTCGAGACTTGCTCGCGCGGTCTTTGCGAGGTTGCCGAGGCCCGATGAAGAGTCACGTTCTCTTGTGCGTGTTGATCAACCATGTGAGTCCTCGAACTAAAACCCGAGGGAAACTAGAATTTTGCTAAGTTCTTGACTAGTGCTTAATCGAAGAATTAACCAAAGGAAGGAATGACGTGGAAATGAAACACCGTGATACCAACACCGTCCAGGCTAAAAGCAAACGTATCGCTTACGCCGCTTTGGTTATCATATCACATTGTCCACCCTAAGTCATTCCGAACCAATGGTCGATTTGTCGAGGGAACATTAGTCGAACACTTAGCTTGTTTTAGCATCCTTTGGGAAGCATTGGTTCCTAAACGAGGATACACCCCAAAAATCTGAGGATCAAGACCTCGCATGAAGGATATTCAATCGTTTTTGAAAAATAAGAGTCGATGACGGTGACGACGATACACATTTTCTAAAAACCCATGCACATATTTCATAAAAATGTAAACAGGGACCGCGTCTGAGTACGGTTTTTGCTTTGCTGTCAGTTCTAAGCAATTGGGCCAAAGAAGAAGAACATCATACCCTCCTGGACCAGACCCCCGGGACAGAGATTGGAACGGCTTCGACTGCAGGCAGATTCCGTCAGTGCAGCAGATTTGAGGGTGGAAATGGATCTACTAATTGGGAACCTCAATCCAAACCCAAACCCTAACGGAGGCAATCCTAACCCTAACGGAGGCAATCCTAACCCTAACGGAGGCAATCCTAACCTCAACCCAAATGTCAACCCAAACGGAGGTAATCCAAACCCGAACCCAAACGGAGGCGAGCCAAATCCGAATCCTAACCCCAATCCAAACCCTAACCAAAATCTGGGAAACCTGTATGGTGAAATGGGACAGATCAGAGAAGACATCCAACGTCTGGGCGAGCGCACTGACAACCAAATCGCCCAACTCATGATGATGATTACCGGAGTTGCCCGACGGCTTCCACCTCCAAATCCGAATCCAAATCCTAACCCAAACCCGAATCCAATTCCAATCCCGAATCCGAATCCAATTCCAAATCCAAATCCTAACCTCAACCTAAACCTCAATCCGAACCTCAACCTAAACCTCAATCCAAAACCTAATCCGAATCCGAATCCGAACCCGAAGCAACTGGTCTTTGAGTTGGAAGCCCCGCAAAACCCCGAGATGGCAGCAGTATTGGCGAAGATCACCCAGTTAGAGGAGTCTATAGCGAGGAATGAGAAGATAGCATCGACTGGTTTTGACATCAACAAGCTTTGCCTTTTTCCCAATGCGAAGCTTCCGGAAAAGTTTAGGCCAATCGACTTTGCTAAGTTTGACGGAACGAGTGACCCAAAGGCACATTTGACTGGATACATCGAAGCACTTTCCATGTGGGGAGTGGAGAAGGATGCTATGGCACAAATGTTCTTGCAGACTCTAGTGGGGCATGCTCTGCACTGGTTTACTACCCTGGATGAAAGGATGAAGCATTCATGGGAGGACATATGCGCGGCTTTTGTGGCGCAGTATGATTATAACATTCAGCTGGAAGTTACTACTCGAGAATTGGAGTCAACGAAGACGGAAGCTAAGGAAGCCTTTGCCGATTTCGTGAAAAGGTGGAGAGCAAAGGCAGCACAGATGAAAGACAGATCGAGCGACAGGGACCAAATCCGGATGATTGTCCGAAACCTTCAAGCCAATCTTGCGAGGCATATGGTTATGGCCCAAGCATGCTCAGACTTTAAAACATTCTTCGACACAGGCCTGGCCATCGAAGAAGCAGTCCAACTCGGAATCCTTGAGAAGCCCGAACCTGCCCCTAAACCCAAGAAGGTTTACTCCGGAAACAGCAACGCCCTCTTTGGAAACTCCAACTACACCAACCTCCCAAACACTTCCTCAAACACAACTCAAGCCGAGCCCGTCAATCAGATTGTGACCCAAGCTAGTCAACCCCGTACCCAACCCCACACTTTCGCTCAATTCTTGGCACCTCTCTCTACCGTGCTCGAGAAGTTGGTCGAAAGTGGCGTGCTCAAACCACTTGCCCCTACTTCCTTACCTCAAAAGCTCCCCGCATCCCACAATCCTAACGCATACTGTGCTTACCACCAGAACGCGGGCCACCTAACCGACAACTGCTTCCGCCTATGCCATGTTATACAGGATCTCATAGACAACAAAACTCTCCCCATGCCACCACAAAAACCAAATACCGTCTCAAACCCGCTCCCGAAGCATTCTAACGCCCGCACCAATCATATCTCCATAGACCGTCCCTTTAACCCCAGCCATTACATCATCCCTACCACCCAACCCAAACCAATTGTCGAGTTACCGGCGGAAGAGGTTGTCTGTGCCCTCGAGTCTATAGATTGGGACTTCCAAAGAAGGTGGGAAGATTTGGCGAGTGATTTCCTTGCAGTGGAAAACCGGGCTATAGTAACTGGAGTATGGCCCGTGGCACTCGATGCTCACCAAGTTGAAGAATTGCAACATGGCAATTGGAGGCAGGAATTCGAAAAAGTAATGGCCAGCCCGTTGGACGGGTACTCCCTGTTTGCTCTGTTCTTGGAGCCGGAACCGATTGAAGATGAGGATGAATGGGAATGGGAGCCCGAGCCCAACGGGTGGCAATGGATTGATGATTCTGACCCTTTAGATGAGACGTCTCTGGCATACCTCTTTCAAGAGGAGGAAGTACGAGAAGAAATGGACCTCATGAACGGGGACCACGTCATGGACCATGCTTTCATCCCGCAGCAGTACATTATTGGGGAGTTCTTCCCGTAACCCGTAGTTGAAATCCCCGAGGAACCCAATATCTGTGTACTCGATCCCGAAGATCTTTGGGGTAAATCTGAAATGGTGAATGTGTGGGTCGATGGTGAAGAACTCACAGTCAACAAAGCCATGTTGGATGAAGGCTCCCTGCAGGTCACCAACAGCAACGGCAACAGCAACAGCAACAGCAATACTGTCAACTTCTGGAATTCTTTGGAAGAAGAGAACATGTGGCATGCCCTAGAGATGGAAGTTCTTAATGAAAATCTCGAGAAAACAAGCTTGGACAAGGGCAAGCGCAAGGCCGACGCTGATATTTCCAACTTTTGGGAAGATTCTTGGTGGGATCCCATCCCCAAGTCAATCAGCAACCTTACCAGAAGTGGAAGAGTCTACCAACCAACCAACCTTCAGCAAGGGAGCTCATCCCGAGCCCCTCCACCACTGCAGAACAACCCTGTCAACCCTACAAGCACCCTATCCCACCTACATCACAGAATAACCCATCAAGCTCCACAAACCCTCCTAATCCACCCATCCATCTTAACCCATTCGCTGGCTCTAACCCCAACTCCTCCCAGCAGCAAAATCCGAGTTCCTCCACCGACCCCATAATCCAACAGCTCTAAGAAACCCCCGTGCGCATGTCCATGTGGGGAGTGTTAGCGGCATCCCGCGAACATCGCCGAAGGCTCGTTAACACTCTCTCCAAATTCAAGGTCCCCTCTGATATAGCCCCAGAAGCCCTCATTGCCCTTATAACCCCGATGAACCTCACCTAGCACACCCTCTCATTCACAGAGAAAGACCTCCCGCCTGAGGGAGCTGACCATAACAAGCCGCTACACGTGACCATGAAGAGCCTTGGAAAGTGGGTCCTTGCAATTCTCATAGATAATGGTTCGGCCATTAATGTGTGCCCACTCCGCACTGCTTACTGCTTGGGCTTGAAAAGTAAGGACTTTGCGCCGTCAACCCTTGGTGTTCGCACCTATGATAACACACGGCGTGATGTCCTGGGGACCGTCAACTTGGAACTTGTAACTGGGAAGTTCAAAACCACCGTCGAATTCTGCGTACTCGACATACCTGCTTCGTTCAACCTCCTGCTGGGGAGGCCATGGCTGCACAGGTCGGATGTCATGGGAGTGCCCTCTACGCTGCATTAGAAACTTATCCTGGGATTGGATTCCGGGACTCTCATTATCCATGGGGACTCGAGAATCCGTCATCACTACGAAGACAACTCCCCGCTGCTAGAGATAATGCATGGAGAGGAAGATATTGCCATGGGGGGGTTTGCAGTCATGACCTCAAAAGTTTGCACTATCCGGGCCGAAGATGGGTTCTTGGTGAGTTCTGCGGCGCTGGAGATTATGAAAAGAATGAACTATCTGCCGGGCATGGGCTTGGGACTTCATGGGCAAGGAGTCTCCGAGTTCCCTGATTTCCCTGGAAGCAACGAGCGCTTTGGCCTTGGATATGAGCTCAAGAAGGGTGACCCAGCGAAAAGGTGGCGCAACCGCGCCCGGGCTCATGCAGTCGGGGTAAGGCTGAAAGTGAAAGAAGCACTATACCAAGGACAACCCGAGCCTTTCGTGGATCTGGAAACAAAGGTGAAGTACCCCGGATTTGAGATCTTCACCAATGACACTTGGGAGGATGATGTTGAGGAAGTGACCAAGATGGAATAAGTATCTGAGGCACTTGACTGGCTTGAGGCTTTCGGTTTGGGCAGTCTCCAATCTCTGTTTGGGGACGAAAAAGCGGAGGGTATGGTGGAGGACGCTGCCGTGCTTATGCTTGGAGAGGAAGAAGAAATCGAAGACCCTTCCAAACTCATTGTGGAGGCTGTAGGAGCTTATGAGAATTGCATTTTTATACCACTTGTGAAGCGCACTCACGACACTTGCACCGAGTCGGAGTCTGAGTCTGACTCCTCGTCTAGCACAGAGTCGGAGTTTGTACCTATTGGCCCTCCACAACGTAGCTTTTACTTTGAATTTGAGTCAACCGCTGTATTCCCCCCTTCTGAGGAGGCTGCTAATGAAATGAACGATCCCTTTGCTTACTTGCCTGATTTTGAAATAAATTGCTTAGATCCCGACGATGAAGGAATAGATCTCGATGGGGACATCCCCAAGGAGATCCGTTCCCTCATCGATCGTGAAAATGAAAGGCATGCTCAGCTTTTAAAAGAAGAAATAATCTCTATAAATTTGGGTGATGAGGAGAACCCTCAATTGGTTCAGGTTGGTTCCGGGCTGTCCCCCGATGAGCTTCAAGAGCTCATAGATTTACTAAAAGAATTCAAAGAAGTTTTCGCTTGGTCTCACGCGGACATGCCCGGAATCGACTCGGAGATCGTCGAGCACAGGATCCCTCTCTTCCCCGATGCAAAACCCGTTAAGCAAAAACTGAGAAGAATGCGGCCCGATTGGGTTTTAAAGATAAAAGAGGAGCTTACAAAACAAATCGATGCCGGTTTTCTAATAGTAACAGAATACCCCACTTGGGTCGCAAACATCGTTCCCGTCCCTAAAAAGGATGGAAAAATCAGAGTGTGCATCGATTTCAGAGATCTGAACAAAGCGAGTCCTAAGGATGATTTTCCATTGCCGCATATAGACATACTTGTGGATAACACTGCAGGGCACGCTTTACTGTCTTTCATGGATGGCTTCTCTGGGTACAATCAGATTCTCTTGGCTCCGGAAGACAGGGAAAAGACCACATTCATCACCGAGTGGGGGACATACTGTTATCGGGTTATGCATTTGGGTTGAAAAACGCCGGTCCTACGTATCAAAGGGGTGCCATGACACTGCTGCACGACATGATTCATAAGGAGGTCGAAGTATACGTCGATGACATGATAGTGAAGGGAAAGGAGCGGAAAGACCATCTCCCAGCATTGAGGAAGTTCTTGGAAACGATTCAGAAGTACAAGATGCATCTCAACCCGCAGAAGTGCACGTTCGGAGTCACGGCTGGTAAGATGCTTGGATTCATGATCACAACCAGGGGGATTGAGGTGGATCCTTCTAAGATCAAAGCCATTCTTGAGATGGAGCCACCCCAATCCGAGAAAGAGGTCCGGTGCTTCTTGGGGAAAATTCAGTTCATCAGTCGATTTATCGCCAAGTTGACCTTGACCTGTGAACCACTGTTTCGACTACTCAAGAAAGACGTGAAATTCGAGTGGAATGACAAGTGTCAGAAGGCCTTTGAAGCAGTGCGGACTTATCTCCAGAATCCTCCAATCTTGATGCCGCCCATCCCGGGAAAACCTTTGATCCTATACTTGTCCGTCACGCCCTCGTCAATGGGGTGCATGTTGGCACAAGAAGGAGAAGATGGGGTCGAAAGGGCAATCTACTACTTGAGCAAGAAGATGGTGGGAAGCGAAGAGAGGTACACTTCCTTAGAAAAGACATGCTAGGCGCTGATATGGGCCACGAAGAAATTGAGACACTACATGCTGGCTTATTCGGTGATACTGATTTCTCGGATGGACCCTCTCAAATATCTATTTGAGAAGCCAGCACTTACCGGTAAGTTAGCACATTAGTTGCTCTTATTGGCCGAGTTCGAAATCAAGTACGTCACTCGCAAGTCAGTAAAAGGCAGGGCCGTCGCAGAGTTCTTGGCAGATCGTCCGATCGAGGGGCCAGAACACACAGAATTTCAATTTCCTGACGAAGATGTAATGATAGCAGTTGATGAAACATGGATGTTGTACTTCGATGGAGCCGCTAACCAGAAGGGCTTTGGGATTGGTATACTGCTAGTCTCACCTGAGGGGTCTCACATTCCCCTCGCTTTCAAGTTGAACTTCGAAGTCACGAACAACGAGGCAGAGTACGAAGCCTGTATTGTGGGAATGGAAGCTGCATTGGAGATTGGAGTCAAGGTGCTGGAAATCGTCGGAGATTCCAATTTGGTCGTATCGCAAGCAAATGGAGAATGGAAAGTTAGGGATGAAAAGATGAAGCCGTATCATCAGCAACTCGACGAGCTTATCCCGAACTTTCAAAAGGTGACTTTCACACATGTGCCGAGGATGAAGAATTGCTTTGCGGACGCACTGGCTACTTTAGCATCCATGCTGGAACTTCCATCGGGGTAAAGCTGAGACCTGTCATGATTGAACATAGGGGAAAGCACATGTACGACTATGTCATGAACATCGGCGAACTAGACGATGGCCTCCCTTGGTTCCATGATATTTGGAATCTCGTCGAAAAGGGGGAATTTCCTGCTGATTCAACTAAGAAGGATCGGATCGCCTTGCAGTGGCTCGCATCTCAATACATCATCTGTGGTGGGAAGTTGTACCGGCGATCTCCGTGCGGAGTTCACAAGTTGTGTGTTCACGACGACGAGTCGAGAGCATTAATGGAAGAGGTTCATGAAGGTGTTTGTGGACCCCACATGAATGGAATGATGCTAGCAAAGAAAGTTCTGAGGTTGGGATACTATTGGTCAACCATGGAAACAGATTGCATCGAGTATGTGCGCCGATGTCATAAGTGCCAGACTCATGCCAATCTTATCCATGTCCCACCCTCAGAATTACACTCAATGGCGACACCGTGGCCGTTCTCTGCCTGGGGCATCGATGTTATTGGAAAGATCACTCCCGCAGCTTCCAACGGTCACAGGTTCATTTTGGTAGTAGTGGATTACTTCATCAAATGGGTCGAGGCAGCTTCGTATAAGACTTTGACAGCAGTTCAGGTGGCTCATTTTATCAGGCAAAACATCATTTATCGGTATGGGGTCCCTCAAGCCTTCGTATCTGATAATGGTGTTCACTTCAAGGGAAAGGTTTTGGAACTCTTCGACGAGTTTAAGATTCAAGTGCATCATTCGACCACTTATCGGCCGCAAACGAATGGGGCAGTCGAAGCAGCGAATAAGACAATCAAGACGATCCTCGAAAGGACTACTCAGTCAGCTAGGAATTGGCACGAACAATTACCACTAGCTTTGTGGGGATACCGGACGTCTATTCGTACACCGACGGGGGCAACACCCTATTCTTTGGTGTACGGTATGGAAGCCGTTCTCCCTATCGAGCTAGAAGTTCCATCGCTGAGGGTCATGGCTGAGTGCGGAGTGGATGAAGCTGAATGGATCATTGGAAGATTTGAGGAGCTCATGCTATTCGACGAAAGAAGGCTACGAGCGTTGTACCACATTCAGGGTTATCAGCGAAGGATCGCTCGAGCGTTCAACAAGAAAGTAAAGTCGAGGGACCTGCAAGAGGGGGACATGGTGGTTAAGGAAATTCGCGCGCCAGTGTTTGACCTACGAGGGAAGTTCCGACCTAAGTGGGCAGGGCCGTACATCATCAAGACCATTCTCTCCGGAGGAGCGGCCTCAATCATCGATCTCGACGGCAACGAATTCACAAATCTTGTCAATTTGGATCAGCTCAAATGGTATTACCCTTGAGAGAGCTCGTTGGGCCAAAAACCGCAAGGGCGGGCGGTCCCAGGCAAAAATTAGAGCAAGCCTGCTAGGTTGAAAACCCGAAAGGGCGGCTTAGGCAAAAGTTAAGGCAAAAGTCGAAAAAGAGCTCGCTAGGCCGAAAACCCGAAAGGGCAGTTCTAGGCAAAATTTAGAGCGCAAAAGAAGAGTGTTAATACCCGAGCAAACCCTGGCCCAAACTACGTATGGGCCTGATTCCCTTTTCGAAAGGGATACATAGGCAATCTCACACTGAGGTTCGGTCCTAAATATCTAGAAAACAAAATCCAAATTGACAAATCAGAATGTTTTCTCAAAGGCACATGCGATTAGCGAACCGAAAGGGGGAAACCCTTAATCAGTCGATTTTATTCGGATTATTTCTTTATTACAAGCTGAGCATGAAAACAAAACGAAAAGCACATATTTAAAACACTCTTTTTATTTCAAAAACGGCAAAGCAGTCAACCCATCCTTGCTTCCACATCTCTCCTTAGCCATTTGCGGTACCTTCCGGTTGAAGCAATAGAGAAGAGTGGATCACTTGGCTCAGTCCTACGAGCCTCCCACGATCGAACATAACTCCGAAGGCCCGGAATGGTGAAGGGAGGGAGACGAAGCACTTCAGAACCCGGCGGCGGTACTTCTTGGTTAAGTTTGAACTGACGGAGGATGCGGAAGGGTGAGTAGAAGGAGAAGCCTGTCAAGCCAGCCACAAGCACGTGCGTCGAACCCATGTTACCAGTAGTCATGGCGGGAAGCCTCAGCCAATGGCACCGCCAAACAATGTCATCTTCCTCGGCAGAAGCAAGGAAATCAGCCCAGTACATCGCTAGAAAGGGACGGTTCCACCCACTTGCATGATACCACCAATTATTGGCCGGAGGTGTCAGCAGACTTAACTTGTCACAGAGCCACATCTACCCAAAAAGAGAGAAAACAAGTAAGGAGCCAGATAAAGCCTAAACCGAGCGTTGAGGTAAATGAATGAGAGAAACAGAAAAAGGAGAGCTGAGTGAGGTCCCTAACCTGCAGCAACAGCGGGCTACCACCAAAAACCCTTGTGCGACCAGCATGGACAGCATCTAACCCCATCAAGGTTTTGGCAAGAACCAAGGGTGCAACATCCTTGCGAGCCTCGATCTGAGAAGCAACACCCACCAATAAAGAACTGGGCTGACTAACGGACGGAACCAACAGGAAGGCCGCCAGGAGACAAATGCAACAAGCCATCATTCGTCGACCTTGGTACTCAAAGTCTATCAAGTCTCCAGGTGGACTAAATCTCTCGTACAACTGCACGATGTTGATGGCATTGCCCCGAGTGAGAAACTCAGCGGTATTTCCGCTGATTCCCAGCTTAGCTTTCAGAATGTTCTTCATACTCTCTCTGAGCATTGGAACAATTGGCTCAGTGGAATCGTGACTTCCAAGGTAGGCATGGAATTCCTCAACGGTGGGGCACAGCTCTTGAGAACCAAAGCGAAAGACATGCACTTCGGGATCCCAAAAGTGCGTCGCCGCATGTAGCAAGACAGGACGGATTGCGACCTCTCGGAGATGCCTTAGGGCGTAGAGTCGGTGTCCTCAGAAGTTCAGCCAGTCGATGCCTTCGAGGCTGTCCAACCAAGGTCGAAGCAAGGCTTGGTTCAACAAGGCCATGAGTAGGATGGATTTTTAGAAGAAGAATGATGGAATGAAGTGTGAAGGACTTGCCAAAGCATGACTCTGTATTTATAGAGGCCTAGAGGGTACAATGCCACTTCCCACCAGCCTTGGAACTCATCAAGCTTAATATTTTCAAGACTCAAAAATTCAAAACTTTGGAAGTTCAAAAAGTGTTGGAAAAGGCTCAAGTCTTGCTTTGGGAGGCCACTTCTCCTGGAAAACAGTTAGTGCAGGGTTACAAGATACCTTGGAAGTGTGCATGTAGAAGAAAATGACATGAGATTAGCTAGTGAGTGGCATTGGGAAACAACACTGATCTGCTGATGACAGTAGTCCCGAGCGCTCGGGAGTGAGGACCCAAGCGCTCGAGACCACTCTCGAGCGCTCGAGAGTTCTGCTGTTTTGCAGTAGGTTCTGATTCCAACTTTCTAGCCTTAATTCAACATTGCAAAGGCATGAAGCTCAGGTCACAAGGTCCTCAGTATGTATCTAGGGGATGCAGTGGTTTCCGTTATCAGTTTTCTCGTGTATTCGTCCATTTTTCTCAAAAATACCAAGTTTTCCGAGGTTTTCATTCCGCGAATATGTCAAATTCCATGTTAAACGTATTTGATTGAGTCCAGTGATGCGTATAAGTCACAATGTGCATTGTTGACTGTATGGCACGATCAAACGCGCGTTAACACTCTTAGTTTGAGTTTTCGTCGTTCAAGCGTCCCAAAATCATCATTTGCAAGAGTAAGTGAGGGTCGATCTTCGTGTCAAGGGCATTTTTGTAATTCTAGCGGTCCTCACAGGTCTCAACTCTCGATGTAAACCACTCAGCGCGCGCAATCATGATCAAAAGCCCTTAGATCTAAGTTTCATGGTCGATCGCTCAAAGTTTGTTGTTGTGTGTCAATGTCGAGTTTTCGTTATTTCTTTGAGAGTATCGGTTGAAATTCGCGTGCTCTTTACTTTCTTTCAAGCTAGATGAGCATATTTCATAAAATACAATTCTATAAAGAAAGTGCGAACGAATGCAAAAGAACGAAGTGCAAATTTTCATAAATAAATGCGGTATTCACAATGAGTAAGGAAGGGAGTACAAAAGCTGGGGCAAACACGCGCCCAATCCTAACTACCAGAGCACGCAGGCCCAAACAAAATCAAGGCACGCAGGCCTAGAAGCTACAACTACCTTGGCACGCAGGCCCATGTACAAGAAAGCTAGCAAAGCAAAAACCTAAGACTCAGGCTCGACGAGTCCTCTTCTGCTGGTGGCCCTCGGGCTCCGTGCTCTCACTCTCGTCGCCGTCATCGCCGCTAGGAGAACCAGAAGCAGTCTCCGAGTCCGTCGTCCCTAAAACACGCGACTCGGAGGACTCCTCTGTCTCATCCTCCTCCTCTGACTCCACGCGAGCGAGTCTCCGCTGGGACGCCGCCCTGGGTAAAACCTCAAACCGTCTAGCCTCCGCAGCGGGCCGCGACACTCCTAGTGTCCCTCGTCCCCGTGTGCTGGCGGAAGCTGAAGAGCTTGTGGTAGCCTGAGGTCGTGCCCTAGCCGAACATTGTGGCTGCACCTGCATATCACAAGCATGCGATCATTCTATGCATATTTGAAATTGATTGATTCATTAAAAGTTCTATGCATGCATTTGTCATACCCGTGGAACGACAGGAGAAACAGGCTCAGGGACAGGTCTGGTCTGCAAGACCCTCCCTCTAGCACAGCCCTTCAGCAAGTGGCGCATCCCCACCATCAGCATTATGGCCGTCTCGGCCCACTCTCGCGGTACCTGTAACATTCAAGTATCAAAAATGCGCAAGTAGTAATCTTTTAGAGCACAAGAAGTTCGAATTCGTTTATACCTGAGCAGGAAGCCGCATAGGCGGCTGCGGAAGATGCGGGACGTCTATCACCGCCCGTGCCCCCGAAGGGTCTGTCGCGCCTATCGTCCACTCCAGCGTAGGTAACACAGTCGAAGTCGAAGCATCCGCCGTCTCCGGCACCCTCGTGTCACTCTCCCCTCCGCTGGGCAGACTAACGCCTCGCCCGCCAGCAGGCTGCCTGCCACCTCGACCCCTACCTCGTGCGGACCGGCCGCCACGGCCTCGCACCCCAGTCTCTCCTCCAGCACCAGGGCCTCGCCCTCCCTCAGCTACTCTCCGCTCCAGCTCTGTCTCCACCCCTAGACTCGTGGCCAAGTACTGACCTTCGTAAGCTGCGTAGTCCAGAGTGCGTCGAAGGTACCTCTCCAAGTCTGTATCCGGCACAGTGAACTGCTCCAGCTCCGCACAGGTGTACGTCTCCGTCCTCTGCACGCGTGGAGGGAGCAGCCCGGGCACTACGAACGCTGGAAGACCAAGCGACTACCGATTCACCCGATCTCCCAGGTACCACTGCCAGCCCAGTGGGCACTCCAGCACCACCCTACTCCGTGTCACCTCCCGGCTCCTAGGCAGGAACTCAGCCTCCACTCTCGACCACCTGTCCCAGTGAACCTGCATTTCAGATTTTTGGAACATCAATAAAAGCATACGTCAAATCTGGAAAAGAAAAGGAATAAGGACGAGGCATACCGCAACGCCCGTCGAGTTGTCTAGCCAGCGCCTGAAGGTCATCACCTCTCCACGTCGCTCCTTCGTCCTCCTGTACGCCTTGCTCCAGGCAAGCCCGCGAGGAAGCAAGTTTGGGTCCCGGCACATGTTCTCAGGAGGAAACATCCCCAGAACCTCGTAAGCCCAAAGCTGCAAATGGTCGAGTTCAAGTCAATTCAATTTCAAGCATCTACTCAATCGATAAACAGTCGAAAGTTGTATTAAAGCAATAACTTGAGCCATACCTCGACGATCCTCCAGTAGCCACCAACTGTGTTGCCCACTCCGCGTGAGGCAGCTCCCAGAAAGCAGTAGAGGGTGCACAAGGCACCCCCTCCCCAGTCAAACCGTCCTGCGGTCCTCAGGTCGACCAGGCCCGCCAAGTAGCAGAGGTGCACCCGCGACCGCCTAGTCGGGTACAGAGAAGCCCTGAATAGGTAGAGCAGGTACGCCCGGGCCATCCTCGCCGCCTCCTCGTCGTCTACGGGCTCGTGGTCCTAGTACTCCATGAACTGCCCGTACGCCGCCATCCCTCCGCTGTGACGTGGAACCCGCCCAAGGAACCACTGCAGAGCCGCGTTGTCTAGCACTAGGCTCGAGTCGTAGGGGATCGGCTCTCCTCCCACTCTCAGTCCCGTGATCGCTGCGAAGTCCAGCGGTGTCACCGTCATCTCCCCGAATCGGAGGTGGAAGGTGTTGGTAGTATCCCACCACCTCTCGGTCAGCGCCATAAGCACGGCGCAATCCACCCTCACTGCCGTCATCAGCTGGATGAACGGCCCGAAGCCTGCCGCCACCACTAACTCCCGTACTCTCGCGGGCAGCCCGTTGAAGTACTTCAGCGAGCTAGCTGAGCCTCCGTGGCCGTAAACGTCTGTCGTGCGCTGTTTCAACAGAGTAAAGAAATAGCATCAACATCAGCATTCAATACAGCAATTTGCAGAGCAAGTCGAGTGTCGAATTCAAGAGTTACAAGTCGTCGAAAACTTACCGTGGTCCAGCCCGAAGAGATGTGCGAGTCGCAGTCTCGGAGAAGTAGGTCCTCGGAGTAGTCAGCTCGAGCGGGGACATAGCTGTCCATCCCCACCGGCTTGAAGAAGTGAACCTTCAGAGCGTAAGTCACGATCGCGAACCCAGCACGCTCTCCTCTCAAGTAGGCCTTCACCTCGTCAACCGCGGTCACCCGCGCCTTAGCCGCCGCCTCCGGCTCCGGCCTCTCCATCTCCTCCACCTCCACCTCCTCAACCCCGCGACCTCCCGCGTCTGACGCCCCCGCGCCGCTCAGCAAGGCCCCTAGCAACAGCGCTGAGGCCCGCTCCTCCGCAGTCTCTGCATTCCTCAGCACAGCCGCGACCCCCAAGTCAAGGCCAAGCGCGTCTAGTATGTCCCGCGGCCCCGCGGAGTCCAGGAAGTCACCCTCCTCGAAGGGAACGGGGCGTGAGGCCCTAATCCTGCTGTCTCCTCCCCTCTGTACCGCCGCTGTAGATCTCAAGGCGGGGGTGGCCACAACGCATCCACCCACCACCGCCTCGTCACCCTCTCGCTTGCCACGGGCCTGGTCCGCGGCCGCGAACAACTCCTCCACAGTAGGAGTAGGAGGAGTGCCCGTCACTCCACCTCCGCTGCCCGGAACACCACCCCGACTGCCCGAGGCGTCTCCGCCCCCGTCAGCCTGTCTCCCACCTGTATCGTGCTCAGTCTCGACCCCTCCGGCATCCCCAATCACTGTAGAACCCCCTCCGGCATCCCCAACCATCGTAGGATCCCTATCAGCGCTACCCACCGCCGCTGTGACCTCACGGGTAACCCCCTCATCCCTGGTGTCACCTACTCCACCACCTGTATCACCCATCATCGTCGCCGCAGCTGCAGCCGCCACCACGCCGTCCCCAGGCGTAGCAGCGCCGCCGCGGGTCTCACCTGTTGCCGCCTTGTCCTCCCGACTAGCCATTTTCCTCCCTTCTTCTTCCTGAAACTTCTTCTTACCCCTGATTCGAACCTCCTGGCACACGATTGCCCACTGGAAGATCGAGGAAATCTCGAGGTCATGAATTCGATCCGTGGCTTTTCAGGAGAGAGAGAGATGGTTTTCAGGAGAGATCAGTCGAGAGAGAGAGAGATTCTGGAAGAGAGTTTGAGAGAAGAGACGTCGAGAGTTAGAAAGAATGGAGATCGCCGACCGTCTGGTTCTCGAGCGCTCGAGAATCGGAACTTGTACCCCAGATCGAAGAAGGAAGACGAAGGAGTGGCGGGCCCCAGTCGCGGTCCCGAGCGCTCGACACCTCTCCCGAGCGCTCGGGAGTGGTCCCAAGCGCTCCACTCTATTTTTAGGTCACTGCGCCGAAATCTTCAGTCCCCTGTTTATTTCACTTTCTGTCAATTATTGCAATGTCGAGGCTTTTTACAAAATCAATCTCAGTCATGTTCTTAGTTCGTGTCAAAATAGAGCAATTGATCACGAACTTCAGTCGATTTTGCACTTTTGGATTCACGCTTAAAGTTTGGTACTTTATGTCGAAGTTGATCAAATCAGTTTAATCATTTCACTTTCCATCTGCATTTGCAGAATATTTTATCATTGTTTGTCTGCCAAACAGAGTAACAGGTGGACACTCCATGCATTTATCTTACCAATGTCTTGTCGGTGCTTTCTTTTTTATGCATGCATTACACGTGTTTGCATTTGCCCCAAAGAACTACGCTGGTATGATCCCTACAGAAAAAGGGTACGTAGGCAGTCTGAAAAGACGCGACCTCATGCATTGAATGTTGGTGTCTTCACTTGCATTTGTGTTTAGAATTAAGTATTTGATTTGGCTCGAATTAGGCTGTCACAATCTTTGGACGTCACTCGTATCCAGACATGATGCCGAGCGTCGCCCAAAGAGGGGCAACTGTAGACACCCCAATTTGGACTTGTCGAAATTCCTTAATTTGTGGCCCGGAGGCTCCCCGATGATGAATTTGGATCAAAACAAGCCTGGTACCAATTGAGACTTTGCTCCTTGAAGGATTTGAAAAGGAAATAAAAATGGTCAAAATCATTTCCAAGCGCTTGGGGGCAGTCCCGAGCGCTCAAAACCATTTTCCAAAACCTTTGGCCTGGCTCACTCTCGAGCGCTCGAGAGTGAAGTCCCAAGCACTCGAGACCACTCCCGAGCGCTCGAGTCTTCTGTGCTGCCCAATGAATGTCAGGATCACCCACTATCCATGCAATCCATCATTGCAGTCACCTTGAGCCGGCTGAGGCTTGAGTCAACACTCAACCTCAGTCTGAGAAGATCAGACCAACAGATTTCCTCCATTTTAAAATGTTTATTCAAAATCCATTTCATTTCAAAACTATAGGTTATTTTGCCTATAAAGAGGAGTGCCTGGTTTCAGTGGAAGGGGTTACGAAATTCTCTCTCTAAAAAAACCACTCTCCTCTCTCTTGCTCAAAGAAAAAAGCTTTCAAACAAAACTTGTTCTTGAACTTCAAACTTGAAGAGGTTTTCAAAAATCACCAAGGAAAAGGCAAGAAATCAAGAATACTCTCTGCTTCTGGTCTCTTGTGTTTTCCACTCTGCAGTCATTTTTCAAAGCCATTCCAAAGAGCAAAGTTCAAGCAAAAGGTAGAAATCTTTACCTTTTATCTCAAACAAAGAGGCTGTTCTTCCCTTCTGAGGGGGGTCTCTCAGCCTGACCCAGTTAGGAGACCTTAGTGTAAAAGCAAGAGCAAAGGGGTACAAAAAAGGTTTTCTCAAAATCCCTACTGGAAACACTCTCGAGCGCTCGAGAGTGCTCCCGAGCGCTCGGGACTGTTTCCAGTCCCATGCATAGCATTTTGTTAAACAACAGGCTGGGGTGAGGTGCATTCTTAAAAGAAATGGTTTCATCTTGGCATGCATGCACAAAAAATCATTTTCCCCTAAAACAGAAACATTTCTCACAAGTTTTCATGTAATAAAAGGGTTTTCCAAAGTTATAAGATGTTCTTCTCTTAGGAAAAATCAAAACAAGGGTCTTTGCATGTCAAGTCAGTATCATTTCCTGTTTAAAACTAAGCTGACATGCAGCTCACTCCCAAGCGCTCCGAACCATTCCCGAGCGCTCGGGAGTGCATGCATGCCATTGCATTCCATTTCCCCAGTCTGTTGTGTTCTATGATTTCTGCATGCATAAGTGTATCCCTTTCCCCTTTTAAAGTTGTAGATCTAATCTTGTTGAGGCAGGGATGCATGATCTGAGAGATTGAGGGCTTATCTCAGTCTTTCAAGTCCTCTGCTGAGCCAGTAGTGTACTTAATAACATTTCAGTTTCCATTTTCGCATTATATTCTGCCAGTACTAACAAAATCTGCAGATTGAGTGTGTCAGCACTCCCAAGCGCTCGGGACCACTCCCGAGCGC
This sequence comes from Rhododendron griersonianum, assembly GCA_018127125.1. NCBI lineage: Eukaryota > Viridiplantae > Streptophyta > Magnoliopsida > Ericales > Ericaceae > Rhododendron > Rhododendron griersonianum. The sequence goes on along the minus strand of CM030798.1, from coordinate 5,362,102 downwards.
TCGAGAGTGAATCCAGTAACAGTGTTGCATTTTCAGTCATCTTGTATATTATGCATGGCTATTTCTCCCCCTCTTGTACACATGCACATGTAAACACTACTTACTTGGCATAACTGTGGATATTTGCTAGCTGGTTAAATGAAACAAAATCCCTTTTAAAAATCCCACAAACGTTTAGTAGAGACCGATTTCAAATCGGGCGAGGGGGGTGCCGTAAAACCCTTCCCCCCTTGTAACATGGCTTCCGGACCCTCAAAACTGATCTCTGGTTTTCAATTTCAAATCGATCATTTCAAAACAAAACGGTTTCTCGGGTGATAAACCATAAATCCGGGTGGCGACTCTTCAAACCATTTTTCGAATCGATCCAAAAGGCACGAGGCGCGCGATTTTTCATTGGGCCGCCCCGATCCACCCGGGGCTGTGGTAGCCCACATCATCGTTTGTTCATGTTTTCATCTTGATGAGTGTGTTGATGGTTTTAAATGACAGTGAAAATCGGGGGTGTCGCCTCTGTCGCTCTAAAATTTTATTAAGTTCATATTGGCTTTCTAGAATACAACGTTTTTTTTAGGGAGCATTATCTATTTTTTCACTTACTAAAAGGATGCTTTATTGGCTCTCTTATGACTTAGTTGTGTTGGCTATTTTTTATGGTTATTGGATATCGGAAGTGACACTTCTTGGCTTATGGTTTTGGCAAATTAGCTGTTATGCTTCTTGGTTGTTATGGTTTATGAATATCTCTTCTCCTTTTATTTACCATATTAACTATTGTTCTGCTTGTTGGGTATTGGCACACACTGAACATGTGCAGGGCATTATCGTTTGTCATTCCAAGACAAAAAGGGGGACTAGAATTCGTCTTTCTCTAGTTTCTCTAATCCTTGTTTTTTTTGGTTGAGTTGTGGTTGCAGCGGATTAACGACTGAGGAATAGTGTAACGCCCCCAATTTCCGGGTACGTTAAAAGGACATTTTTATTGAATTTCTAAATAAAGTCTGGCTCATTATTACATCATAACTCCCACAAGAGTTCGTAATTACATAAGGAGGGAAACTAGGGTTCCTAACTACAGCTCCGCCTGCTCCTCCATCCTAGCCAGCTTCTCAGCTCCAAAAGCCTCCAAGGTGTACTATTCATTTTGATCATCTACAAGGTCTGACACATTATACCAGCGTTGCCACCAGTATAATATGTCAGGGTCAACAAAGGTAACACCATGAGCTACAAGAGCTCAGCAGAGTAAACCTATACCCACTAACCCTTAACTTACAAGTAGCAAGTCAATAAGCCATGATAACACATGTGCATTCAATAACTTCACATTTAGAGATGTACAATAACACATGCACATTCATTTCTCAACTAGCGTAAGTGTCTATGTCATCAGAGTTTCTCCTACGCAGCGTTTCGTAGACCGTGTCACCATTTAACTTTTCATTTCCAAATCAACATTTTGAAAATCACATTTAACACACCCAACCTCGGTTCTGCCGTTCCGGTCTCCCGAGTATCCTCACAATGGTTCCGCCGCACCGGGTTCCCATTGGCACACAATAGCATTGGCTCCTCTCCACGGATAACCAAGCCACACACCCAACCTCGGTTCTGCCGTTTCGGTCTCCCGAGTATCCTCACAATGGTTCCGCCGTCCCGGGTTCCCATTGGCACACACACACACCCACAACTCACATAATGACTATCAGAATCGGTCATTATGTAGTTTCAAAAATATTTTACCAAGTCAACGCCTTTAAACACACCCTAGGTGTCATGTTTCTATCTTTCTCGGTTTTCGTGTCTCATTCTCATGCATAGACTTCGCGGCAGGACTTCTTATGACAAAATCATAAATCATTCATTATAATCTTGAAACTAAACTAGCAAGAGCATCCAACTCTATATTAGATAGCATGCTCATATTACCACATCATCATACTCAACATTTATCACACAAGATAAAGCATAGTGCCACATGGACGGACACCTTTGGAGTGGAAAGCCACTTATGCTTTATTAAACACCAAATCAATTAATTCAAATAATCACGTATACATGCTCATAACCATCTTAAGATCAAAATACGAATACTTCTTATCAAGTTAATATTTCGAAAATCCGTTCTTCCCTCCTTTTAAGGAAGTTCAAAACAACACATGTTTATTCGGAAAATAAGGTTGATATTTTCAACATACTCCCCTTCCTTTTCAAAACTTTAGTAATACACTTTTCAATTTCCTCAATCGTATCAACATACAAACTACATACAAGAATCATACGATATACATCGAGATAGAAAGTATAGAAAAAGTTTACAATATTGTATCTTTGTTTCAAGATTTTTAGTAAAACAAGCTTGCTAGTTATTTCTAATACTTTAACTAGCCTTATCATAAGCAAACATAACTAAAGTTATACTAGGGAAAAATGAGTAGAGATTAGTCTACCTTGATCTGAAACTAGTCGGGGCCGAATAAGCTAATTGGAAAATTTCACGGGCGGTGAAACTCGCAAATTCGGACCAAACTTTGGATGGCAGTAACTTGGTCAATATTTGGCCGAATATGATTGTTCTTGAGTCGAAGTCGAAGCTCTAGAAGTGCCCTACAACTTTTGTGAAGGAAGTTGATCCTAGAAACTACTTTAGGTAGGAGAAAAATGGTGATAAAGGAAGGGACAGTTTGCTGTCTGGAACTGGAAATCCGAGATTTTTATTGAACTTCGGATGTCAATATCTTTGTCATTTCTTGACCGATTGGGATGGTTCTTGGGTCTAACTTGAAGAGCTCGAAGTGCTCTACAACTTTCCCGAAGGAAGTTGGTTCTAAGGACTACTTTAAGCAGGAGAAAAATGAGGATTTGTGAAGGGCAGTAAGCTGACTGGAAAATGAAAAATGGTTTCTAGAGAGAAGTGAGAGCAAAGGAGTGAGGTGTGAGTTTAATGGCAAGTGAATGGTGCTATTTATAGCAAAAGTTGGCTCTCCCTCTTCCTCATTTGGCCGGCCCCTCTCTCTCTCTTTTTCCCCCATGGATTTGTTCCATAGACTTGTCAATTCAAGCCTTTTATCAAGCCATAGCCTTCCCTCTCTTGTCAATCCATCTTTTTAGGCTTAAGGCTATGTGATCATGAAGGGTTTTGGTCTAATCTTGTCTAGGAAAGTTCTCTTGCAAGAAAGAATAAAAAGATGGGGGTAGATTGTGCTTAGAAAGACTAGAAATGGGTTGTAAAGTAGTTTAGGCTTAAGGGCTATTAGGTTGCTTGAATAAGTGAACAAGACACATGCACACACTCCACCCTCTTCCTCATTGGCCGGCCCCTCTCTCTTCTCTTTACCCCATGGATTTTGCTCCATGGTCTTGTCAAATCCAAGTCTTTCAAGCATGCCAAGTATATATATGTGTCTAGGAAAGTAACCCTAAAATAATTAAGCTTAAGGCTATAACCCTAGGTTTGCATGCATGGCATGGTTGGTCTTGCTTCCTTTGGAAGCAAAATGATGACTTCATTTGGTATGACTTTTCTTGGCAAGTCAAATTCCATTTGTCCAGGATCAAAATTTTCCTAACAAATATTATCCAATGGGTAAGATTTTTCCTAGAAAGTAAACCTAGGCATATTTAGGCATGCTTAAAATAGGCTATGATAACTATAGATATATACAACTAAGCATACTTAGGTTTAAGGCTAGAATTTTTAGGGTTGCATGCAAGAAAGAACAAATAAGGCTAGGTTTTCTATTACTCAATGGATAATATTTACCCTACTAACTATTGTTCAAAGGGTAAAGAGGAAATGATGAGAGGTTAAGGCTTTCAAGTGGAAGCATTGCCCAATGGTTAACAATTTTCCTTGAAAGTGCATTCCTAATTATATAGACTTGTTTATAGGCTATGAGACTCATATATATGGTTATCTATGTACTTAAGAATCTAGGAAAATAACTTTGGAAGGTAAATAGGTTTAGGGCTAATTGACTTTTAGGCTTGCATGCATGGTAAGGCTAGGTTTACTTCTCTTGGAAGCAAAATGATGAGATTAGGCCATGACTAATTTTTATTGCCCAAGGGGTAAAATTTTCCCTAACATTTATTAACCAAAGGGTAATGAGGTAAGTCATGAGTGTGGTCTTGAAAATGACTAATCAAGGAGTAAGATGATTACCTCTAATGGTCTAATGGCTCAATTAGGTTTGGAAAGGTTCACAAGGTTCAAAGAGGGTTAAGAAGGCTCATCTAGGGTTAGGGAAATGTAACTAGGTTGAAACGGTAGTTTGGTTAATCTAACTAAATGGTTGGAAGCTAATTCTACTTGCCAAGTAGGATTTCTAGCCAAGAAATATAATTTAAAGATTTTATTAACTCACTAGGAAAATATACAAGTGCTTTTACAAGCATACTAGTCTTTGGAAAAGGACTAGATCGTCCGGTGTTAAAAGATATAATTCTAACAGTCTCAGATCTAATTATGACGGATTATTAGAAATTAAAAAGGAATTTTAAAAGCAATCCAAGTAATTAAAATAAAATTCAAATTTTTAACGAAATTTTTATTTACCAAAAATCAGGGTCGTTACAAATAGGTTATTGTATTTGTAGTGGGTTTTGTCATGGAAGTGCCAAAGGGGGAGATTGTTAGCTCCAAAAAGCGATGCTATTTTTTGGTTGGCAATTCCATTGACAAAACGGATTTTCAGATGTATTCCTTTCTCTATCGAGTTGTATCTTTTTTAATATTTTCTAAGTGTAGTGAGTCAGTATAGGATTAGAGTGGAAGGAATCATAATTTGTAATTGAGCGTGAGTGTGAGTGTTCTTTTTGAGCAGATTGATCGGTCTATCAAACTCACATCCATCGGGACCCACTAATCAAGTGTGGCAGCCGAATGAAATAAAAGCAGATGGAGTGACGGATCGATTCCCCGATCGATTGGAAGGCTATTATTATAAAAAGGGGTTTTTCCTTTCAGCTAGGGTATCGAGAATATAGAGCAGCAGTAATACGAAAAAAAAGGGAGACGGCAGTAAAAACCTAGAGCTGCTTTGGGTTTTCCACATAATGAGAGCTGCTTTGGGTTTTCTATGTAACGAGATTAATTCAACAGCTTGCCGTCGTGGGTTTAGAAAGAACAGAGAATGAAGTTCATCTTGTATCTTGGAGTTCCATTCCAATGATTGGATCATTGAAGCTACAATCAAGCTCCAAGAGGTGTTCACGATTTTTATCTCAACAAATATAGGTTCGTTCTTCGGTGGATTTCCGAAGGGTTTTGGAAGGCTTGAGGATTCGAGGCGGTGACAATCAAGCACGGGATACGGTGAACGAGGATTCGGCTATCGTTCTTGAGTCAATTGTGAGGATTCTCAATTGTGTAGTAAGTTCGATTGTAACCGTACAATGGTTTTTATAGTGCTTGATTACTTCCCGTGGTTTTTGCCCATTTAGGGTTTTTCCACGTATATCCGGTGTTCATCGTTATTCTTCATTTCTATTATTGCTTGATTATTTGGTTGGTAGCAAAATAGAATTTTCAGGCAAGACAGCTTCCATCCCATAGACCAGGGAATATGGAGTAGCCCCAGTTAAAGTCCTTTCAGTTGTTCGATAACCCCATAGTGCCAGAGGTAGCATTTCTGGCCAGTCTGTGTAAGTGTTAGTAGTCTTCCGCAGAATCCTCTTGATGTTTTTTTTGCAGCCTCAACTGCTCCGTTGGTTTAAGGTTGATAAGTGGATGAACGATGATTCTGTATTCCAAATTCAGCAAAAAGCTTCTTTGTTGCTCCCTTGAAGTGTGATCCATTATCGCAGATGAACTCGTGAGGTACGCCATACCAATAGATGATATTGGTGCGGATAAACTTGGCCACATGAGTGGCTTTGAGGGTTGCATAAGAAGCTGCTTCTACCCACTTGGTGAAGTAATCGATAGCCACTAGAATGAACTGGTGCTTGTATTTTCCCTTTGGACTTATACTTGCAACGACGTCTATCCCCCAGGTGGAGAATGGCCATGGGGATGTCATGCTATATAATTCCATAGGGGGAATACGCATGCAATAAGCGTGAGTTTGGCATTTGAAACATCGGTGGACATAGTCAGCGCAGTCGGCCTCCATTGTAGTCCAGTAGTATCCCTGATGCAGGATTTTCTTTGCCATTGTTACTCCATTCATATGTAGCCCAGAGATTCCTTCGTGTATTTCTTTCATTATCTTACGGCTTCTTCCATGGTGACGCAAAGTTGATTGGGGCCCAGATACACTCTTTGATACAGTGCTCCTCCGTAGACTGCAAATCGGGCGACAAACTTCTGCAGAGCCATTTTGTCCTTTGAGGTGGCTTCGAAGGGATACTTTCCCTCTTCTAGGAATTTCTTCACATCTTCATACCATGGCTTTCCATCGTCCTCACCTTCTTCGGTGAAGGTGCATTCGCATGCTGGTTTGACCTTCTGCTCAATCATGAGAGCATTGTGAATCCCAGGGGTATCTCGACCATAGAGGTTTGTGTTGCCAGCGCATCTGCAAACCTATTGCTCACTCGTGGATTGTGCGTGAAGATGGTTGAGTCGAATTGTGGAATCAAAGTTTCCAACACAGAGTGGTATAGCTTCAGCGTGTCTTCTTTGACCTTCCAGTCTCCTCTTGCTTGGGACACTACCAGGTTTGAATCTCCAATGACTTCTACCCTTTTTGCCCCTAGTTCCAGGGCCGCCTCCATTCCAGCAACGCAGGCTTCGTACTCAGCTTGGTTGTTGGTGACTTCAAACCTTAGTTTATATGACAGAGGGATATGAGAGTCGTTTGGGAAAACTAGCAATACCCCTATGCCATATCCACGTTGGTTTGATGCTCCATCGAAGTAAAGCTGCCAGGTGTCGTCTAAAAGACATAGGATGTCTTCGTCGGGGAACATGAAGTCTTCTGCCTCGGCCTCTGTCACAAGTGATCTGCCAAGAACTCTTCCACAGCCCTTCCTTTCACTGATTTCCTTGTCATGTATTTGTGGTCGAATTCTGCCAGCAGCAATAACCACCTAGCTAGCTTTCCGATAAGTGCTGGCTTCTCGAAAAGATATTTGATTGGGTCTAAACGAGAAACCAGCACTACCGGATGTGCTAATAGGTAGTGCCTTAGTTTCTTTGTAGCCCATACTAGCCCCCAGCAGGTTTTCTCGAGGGGAGTGTACCTTGTTTCATAGTCCATCATTTTCTTGATGAGATAGTATATGGCGCACTCTATTTTGGCGTCGTTTTCTTGCGCTAGCATACATCCCATGGATGTGTCTGTTACTGACAGATACAAAATTAGTGGTTTCCCAGGGATGGGTGGTGATAATACAGGTGGACTCTGAAGATACTCCTTGATGGCCTCGAATGCTTGCTGACAGTCCTGGCTCCACTCAAAATCAGTACCTTTCTTCAAAAGCTTGAAAAGAGGTTCACATGTGGCTGTGAGTTTGGAAATGAACCTGCTGATGAACTATACTTTCCCCAAAAAGCTCCTTACTTCCTTTTCTATCTTGGGTGGTGATATCTCCATGATAGACTGTATCTTGGAAGGGTCTACTTCGATTCCTCTTTGAGTGATGAGAAATCCTAGCATTTTACCGGCTGTTACCCCAAAAGTGCATTTTTGAGGATTAAGACGTAGCTTGTATTGCCTAATCCTCTCAAAGAACTTTTGAAGGGCTTCATAGTGTCCTTCCCTTTCTTTTGATTTGACTATCATATCGTCGACATATACTTCAACTTCTTTGTGCATCATGTCGTGCAGCAGTGTTGTAGCCATCCTTTGGTAAGTGGCTCCAGCGTTCTTCAACCCAAATGGCAATACTTGGTAGCAGTAGGTTCCCCATGACGTGGTGAAGGTGGTCTTCTCTCTATCTTCGGGAGACATCAGAATCTGATTATACCCAGAAAACCAATCCATGAAAGATAGCAGTGCATGCCCCATGGTGTTGTCCACTAATCCGTCTATGTGTAGCAATGGAAAGTCATCCTTTGGACTGGCCTTGTTGAGATCTCGAAAATCTACACAGACCTTGATTCCCCCAATTTTCTTTGGTACTGGAACAATGTTGGCTACCCACTGTGGATACTCGATGACCATGAGAAAACCAGCGTTGATTTGTTCAGTGACTTCTTCTTTTATCTTTAAGACCCAATCAGGGCGCATACGTCTTAGCTTTTGTTTAATAGGTTTTGCATCAGGATGAAGGGGAATTTTGTGCTGAACAATTAAGGGGTCTATTCCAGGCATGTCCTCGTAAGACCAGGCAAAAACATCTTTGTATTCTTTTAACAAAAGGATTAGTTTTTCACTTTCTTGAGAAGATAGTGTTGCACCAATTTTAACCAGTTTGGGCTCATTTTCAGAGACTATGTTTGCTGTGATTATTTCCTCATAAAAAGGTTTGGCGTGCCTCTCTTCTTCTTTCTCGATGAATTCTAGAATTTCTTTTGGAATTTCTTCCTCAAAATTTGGATTGTCGGAATCCACACAGTTGATCATAGGCAAAGTGAAATACTCTAAATCTTCCTTCTCATTGCTAAAATTGTCAAAAGACATTTCAGAGTCAAATTCAAAATAAATGTTATGCCTTGGTGGTTTGACCAAGTTTTCCTCACTAGACTCAGTAGTTTGAAAGGATGAAAAGCTAGACTCGGATTGAGTTGATTCGGCGTCGGAATTGGAATTGGAACTAAGATCAGAATCAGCATTTTTCGTTTTGTATTTTAGAGTGTGTTCCACGGTCCAGTTAGGGTAAGCCCCTTTTTCAGCATCCACAATCAGCTCAGAGCAGTCTTTTTCATCACCAAGGTTGATCATCAGCACCTCACTGTCATCTTGATTCGCACTTTCATCACTGTCACCCTACAAGTCTTGGAGGGCCATTTGGTTTGCAATTGCCGTTATCTCTTCCAATTGAGCTTCAACCTCTGCTTCGTCGCTATTGTCGACTCTTCGTGTGCCAACAAATCCCCACCAATTACAAAAGCTATCTGTGATGGGGTGGATCACCCTTATTTCATGGTCAGTGACCCCCTCATCAAAGAGTAGGTTTAGTGACATTTTGTCAAGTGGATCATTGTCAGCGGATTCTTCTTTCCTTGCTTCTTCAACTTCAGAGTTGTTGACGTCGTCGATTGGCCAATAGTCGTCGGTAGGTGCATAGGGGTCATAGAAATAGATTGGGACCCTGCGAAATCCTTCTTCTTCAATTATGCCTTCTACTTCTTCATCATAGACTGGTCTTGCGAACATGACATGATCGTCTGTAGTGATAATTACCATAGACTTTGGCTGATCCGCCGGAGTGATGTATTTAGAAGGGTCGAAAATCTTGGCAGCGGGGTGGACCAGGCCAGACAGCTTGGTGACAATTTGAAAGTGCGAATCAGACATGAGCAGCGATGCAGTCATTTTTCCAAAAAAATTGTGCTTTAGTTAGTTTGGTTTAGCTTACCTCCTATTGTTTGATCTGAAGAGGCTCCTAAGGTTTGACTTGTAAAAGAAGGCTTTACAACATACATGTACACAATGGGTGTGAGGAAGAACTTGAAGACGAAATGCAGGAAAATTTCTTAACCTGTGGGCTCCTGTCTTAGTTTGATAGGTTCTATGACTTTCTAACACATGTATGGTTCAGGTGGTCTCAAGGGTGCTCCATTGTCAAAGGGCACCAGTCCTTCCGTCAGCCCATCATAGGCGGCGATCGGGCGGTTTCCTTTTTGATATACCACTAGGTACAAGTGACTGTGGAGTTTGCTGGAACCCCTAACATAGCCTGTGACATGCCGGGGTATTAGGTGAACTCAACGAGGTTGCCTGCTCGATACATATGATAAATGAATCAAATAAAGCATGTATTAGTCTTATGTCAAACTTTCTGGTTATGGCTCTCAAATCCCCAGCAGAGTCTCCAAAAATTGTAGACACATCCCTTAAGCGGGGCATCTCCATACAGATTGATCGTTGTTGTTTGTTTGGTTGTTTGCTTCATAAACCAAGATCGTAGATATTCCCATGGCTAGGAACATCGCCACACGATAGCGGTTATCATCAAAACAGAGTCGCCACCTAGTTTATAAAAACTAGGAAAAACAGATAGAGATTCTAGGCACGAGAGCCAAAGGTACAATGAGGGGGATGTGTTAGGCACCCCTCTCTGCCCAGTTGTGAGACTAGCCCATAATCGTTTGACATATGATTAACTCATGCTTTGTTTAATTCTAAACACATATATTGATTTTAGCCTTTAATAGTGAATAAGGTGTGCCGAGACGATAAGTAAATCATGCATTAGAAAAGCAGAATAAAACAACATGTCCCAGGGAGATGGATCTCGCGGCCGAGAGATCCTCCTGGTGTAGACACCCCAATTTGGCCTAACGATTATTTCAAGTCCCACATTGGGACCATCCCGATGATGAAATGGATACAGTGATTGCTGATTGCCTTCTTGAGAACCTTAGGACTTTTGGTGAGAACTTTGAGTCACTTAGAGGACCCAATTCAGAGCCATACAGCCTTTCAGACAAAAATACAGAAGCCTAGGAGAATCCATCTGTCGGCCGTGACATCGATCCCACGGCCTTAACATCATTTCCTCACCCGATCAACCTGTTGCTAGCAAAATCTCCCTGAGAGATCAATCCCTCGGCCGCAAGATCTATCCTTCGGCCGATACATCCATTCCCCGGTCGTGATATCCTTTACTCGGCCGCCAGATCGTCCTTTTTCCAGACTCTGGAACGTGTTCTGTCAGACGTTTGATCCAACTACACTACCTTCCCAATGCGTTTGGGCTACGCTCAGAGATTGTGACGAAGAATTTGAGTTGCATTGCAATTGCAATTGCAATCGTGAGCTTTGATTGGCCGGAGTGAGTCACCAATTGCCTATATAAAGGGCCTTTGGACTCCGAAAATAGACACACGAAATTAACAAGGGAATACACCCTCTCAAGCCACGAAACTCTGTCAAAATACTCTCTCAACCCCTCTCTTCAAAAGCCCTAACCTCCTGAAGGTAGCCATCAATCCGACGATCATACCCCGAAGTTCAAACCCTAATCCTAGGGTTTTCAGAAAAAGTAATCAGTCAATCACCACCAATCCGAAGCAATCAAGCAACTGAGCAATCAAGCAACTGAGGGATCAAGGTGGTGAGGCCAACGGCCTCTGGTTTGGTTTACTTATCATTTTTATGTTTAATCGTAGCGTTTTGATTATCTACTAAGTTTTCTGTCTGGTGTGAGGAAGAACATCGACCGGGGCTTTGATCCCTCGGCCGATATATCAAACCAGTGAGATTACTCAACCGTGACATCCATTCACCGGCCGAGTAATCTATTTCCTGGGACAGCTGTGTTTTATTTTGTTTTCTGCTTTCCTATGCATGCTTTCAATTACAGTCATGGCTCACCATTAACTGCTTAAAGGCTAAAAACAAACTACGTGTTAGAATTAAATAAAGCATCTATATGTCTTATGTTGAACAAATATGGGCCAGTCTCACGACTGGGCAGAGAGGGGTGCCTAACACCTTCCCCTTACTGTACTCTTGGCTCCCGTACCCAGAATCTCTATCTATTTTCCTAGTTTTAATAAACTGGGTGGCGACTCTGTGATAACCGCTATCGTGTGGCGATGTTCCTAGCCATGGAAATGTCCACGATTGGTTTATGAAGCAAGCAACCAATCGAGCAAACAAATGATCAATCTGTATGGCGATGCCCCGTTTGGGAGGTGTCTACACCTGGTTCAATGTATCGGCCGATGGATCGAAGACCCAACCGATGTTCTTCCTCACACCAGACTATACGATTAACAGATAATCAGAAAACCATGATTAAGCATAATAATGGAAAGTAAATCGAACCAGAGGCCCCTGGGCCTCACCACCTTGATCCCTCAGTAGCTTGATTGCTTCGGATTGAGGGTGATTGACTGATTGCTTCTTGAAATCCTAGGGTTAGGGTTTGAACTTTGGGGTTTGATCGTTGAATTAGCGGCTGCCTTCGGGAGGTTGGGGCTTTTTGTAGAGGGGATATGAGAGTGTATTTCTGTAGAGTTTCGTGGCTGATGGGGGTGTGTTGGTCTCTAATTTTGGAGCCGAAGGCCCCTTTATATAGGCATGGGGATGACTTACTCCATCCAATCAAAACACACATTTGGAATTGGAATTGCAACGCAATATAAACTCCTCATGGTGATCTCCAAACGTGGCCCGAACGCATCGGAAAAAGGCTGCTAGGGTTTTGTGAACGTATCAAACGATTGACAGAACATTCCAGAATCTGGAATAGATGGTCTGGCGGCCGAGCAAAGGATCTGGCGGCCGGCTAAACGATCTCTCAGGGAGATTTTCAAGCAACAGGCTTCACGGGTGAAGAAATGATGTTGAGGCCGTGAGATCAATGTCACGGCCGACAGATGAATTCTCCTGGGATACTGTACTTCTGTCTGAAAGGCTATTTGGCTCTGGATTGGGTCCTCTAAGTGGCTAAAAGTTCTTACCGAAAGTCCTAAGGCTCACAGGAAGTCAATCAGCAATCATTGTATCCATATCATCATCAGGATAGTCCCCAAGGTGGGACTTGAAATAATCGTTAGGCCAAATTGGGGTGTCTACAACCCCACTTGGGTAGCCAATATTGTTCCAGTTCCTAAAAAGAATGGGCAAATTCAAGTTTGTTTCGATTTCAGGGACTTGAACAAAGCAAGCCCCAAGGACAATTTTCCCTTGCCACACATTGATGTGCTTGTGGATAATACTGCGGGGCATGCTCTTCTCTCGTTCATGGACGGCTTCTTGGGTTACAATCAGATTCTTTTGGCGCCAGAGGATCGTGAGAAAACGACCTTCATCACTGAGTGGGGAACTTATTGTTACTTGGTCATGCCGTTTGGATTGAAGAATGCCAGCCCTACCTATCAGTGGGCTGCTACGAACGTCTTGCACGATATGATTCACAAGGAGGTTGAAGTCTACGTGGATGACATGATTGCCAAGTCCAAAACTCGAGAAGGCCACATTCTTGTTCTTAGGAAGTTCTTCGAACGACTCCGTAAGTTTTGCATGTGTCTCAACCCGCAGAAATGCACTTTCGGAGTCACAGTAGGCAAGATGCTTGGTTTCATGATCACCTCTCGAGGGATTGAGGTCGATCCATCAAAGATCAAGGCCATGCTTGAGATGAAGCCACCAGAGTCTGAAAAGGGAGTGCAGAGCTTTTTGGGAAATGTTCAGATCATCAGCAGATTCATCGCCAAGTTAACTTTAACTTGTGAGCTGATGTTTCACCTACTCAAGAAGGACACCCCATTTGTATGGATCGACAAGTGCCAGGCTGCCTTTGTCTCGATTCAGAACTACTTCCAGAAGCCTTCGGTTTTGATGCCGCCTGTGCCTGGGAAACCTTTGATTCTGTACTTGTCTGTGAACCCTTCATCTATGGGGTGTTTGCTAGCTCAGGAAGGAGACAAAGGGGTTGAGAAGGCCATCTACTATCTAAGCAAGAAGATGGTCGAATGTGAAGAGCGCTACATCACCTTGGAAAAGACCTGTGGGGCTCTTGTTTAGGCTTCTAAAAAGCTGAGACACTACATGCTAGCTTATCTAGTGAAGCTGATTTCTCGAATGGATCCTCTCGAGTATCTATTTGAGAAGCCTGCGCTTACTGGTAAGTTAGCACATTGGTTTCTCTTGCTAGCAGAATTCGATCTCGAATACGTCATGAGGAAGTCCGTCAAAGGCCGTGCGGTCGCAGAGTTTTTGGCTAATCATCCTGTTGATGGTCCGGAGGACTCAGACTTTGTGTTTCCAGATGAAGAGGTGCTAACAATTGTCGAAGACCTGTGGACTCTCTACTTTGATGGGGCAGCTAATCAAAAAGGATATGGGATCGGAGTATTGTTAATAACGCCCGATGGCTCTCATATTCCACTTGCGTTCAAACTGAACTTTGATGCCACAAACAACCAAGCTGAGTATGAGGCCTGTATTGTTGGCGTGGAAGCCGCACTTACACTTGGTCTTGAAAAGCTCGAGGTCATTGGCGATTCCAATCTTGTAGTATCTCAGGCCAACAGGGACTGGAAAGTTCGTGAAGAAAAATTGAAACCTTATCATCAAGACTTGGAAGAACTCATTCCTCGCTTCAATAAGGTGACATTCACTCACATTCCCTGTTTGAAAAATCAATTCGCCGAAGGGTCATTTGTATTCCGCATGTCTAAGGGTCCGTGTCGTATCCTGGGGCTCTTTCTCCCTTTTCGTTTGAGGTAGGCGAGTTTGTACATGTGCGCGTATCTGCGCGTCGGTTCAGGTCATTTGTCAATGCAAATTGGATATTAGTGGTTAGTTTTTGCATTCTCTTCGATACTTGCAAAGGGAACTAATAAACTGGAAAATGCAATTTTTACATTGCTACCCTAACCTCTGTAATCCACAAGCAGTGGAATCTTGTGAGCGGCAAGGGCACGTCAACTCAAGGCCAAGCAAAGCATCTCTGGGGCACACCCACCCAAGCATCAAGGAAGGGCACGCAGGCCCAATGCCATTACTAAATGTCAATAAGGGGCACGTTGGCCTGCTCAACCCCTATGCAAAAGATAGTGAAGTAATGGGGCTCAATGGTAGTCCTCTGGCGTCATCGTCCTCCTAGGAGCCGCCCTTAGCTTGTGTTTGCATTTTCAATTTGTGCATTCAAATAGTATACGTCATTGCATATTGTGTATATCAATTGTTGAAAGCAGGAAAAATCCGCCAAGTATCAAAAGCAGGACAGTAGCCGGTTTGTGGGAGTTATGCCCGAGTGGTTACCATTATGTCTTTGTTTGCCGACGGATGCGATTGAAAAATCTCCAATGGCATCATTATCGTTTGTTTAGTGGAGGCAATGGAAATCTCCCTAACTCTCGATTTGTTTGCCGAAGGATGCGATGCAATCTCCTACGGTTTTGTTATCATTGGTCAGCGGATGCGATGAAGTCTCCCTCATCCTCAATTTGTTTGCTGAAGGATACGACGCAATCTCCTGCGGTTTTGTTATCATTGGTCAGCGGATGCGATGAAGTCTCCCTCATCCTCGATTTGTTTACCGAAGGATGCGATGCAATCTCCTGCGGTTTTGTTTCAATTTGCTTAGCGGAGGCAATGGAAATCTCCCTAATCTCGGTTTGTAAACCAAAGGATGCGATCCTACAGAGCCGGAAGTTGTTTGTTCACGAAGGAGTTAGAAGTCTCCCTCATCTCCGTTTGTTTGCCACAACAACGATCAGCCATGTCGTCCGTTTCCATCAATCAACGATGATCAGCCATATCATCAACAACGATCAGCCATATCGTCCGTCTCAATCATTCAATGATGATCAACCATATCATCAACAACGATCAGCCATATCGTCCGTCTCCATCAATCAACGATGATCAGCCATATCATCAACAATGATCAGCCATATCGTCCGTCTTAGTCATTCAGCGATGATCAGCCATAGCATCAACAACGATCATCCATATCGTCCGTCTCAATCATTCAGTGATGATCAGCCATATCATCCTTCTCAGTTATTCAACGATGATCAGCCATATCATCAACGACGATAAGCCATATCGTCCGTTTCAGTCCATTCAACGACGATCAGCCATGTCGTCCATTGAATTCATCAACGACGATCAGTCATGTCATCCGTTTCCATTCATCAACGACGATCAACCATGTTGTCCGTTTCCATTCATCAATGACGATCAGCCATGTCGTCCACGTTCCCTCCTTCAACGGCGATCAGAATATTGTTCTTTCAGTCCACAATGATGATCAGAATATCGTCCGATGGTCTGTTCATCTGCAACTAATTGTTCCCCAGGAGAGTCCGTCTTGGCCTGTCCCGAACAACCACCTTCAATCTAGCCGTAGGCGCATCTTTGTCAGGCCCGACATCTAAAAGTATACTTATGTTATTCTATTTAGGTTACGAGATTAAAAAAAAATGCACTTTAGTAAATATTTTTAGGATACGAGTATAGCACGATATAATTTTAGGTGTTTAATACTTTTCTTTAGAAAGCGAACGACACCCTAAGAAGCTATACGTTGTAATCTTTTTAAATTCAGAACCCGGACATGACTAATTGAATCAGAGTGAATTTTTATTAGAAACTAGAATTAGAATTTTGGCATTCAAATTACCTTTGAGTTACACGTATCATAGCTAGGAGAATTGGTTGGCACATGTATCCACATAACCTAGGTTCTGAATGACTCAGGGGTGTTTCACCTCTAAAATATCTAATATATGTATATAGTAGAATAGTAAATAAAAATGGGTAAAAGAGAAAGAAAAAAACCAGCTAGAAGGAACAAAAAAATGAAACGGTGAAGGAAAAGAGAGGGCAATTCGTTCACCCCTGGTTAGATCCGACCATCGACATCCTTTGATTACCGCCGGAAAAATTCAGTAGGTAATTTCCTCTTCCCTCTCTTTCTGTTTTCCCTACGCAGGCACCGCATGTGGCGGCGGCCATGGCAGATCTTCCCATACCTTTTTCCCCTCTTCTCTCGACCTAAAACAGATGTAGGAATAGTTGCAACACCGCTGCTGCTGTGCGTAATGTAGGCTGCTTATCTTTGCATCTATTATTAAATTAGAATGTGTATGTGAATGTATTAGGTGCTGGAAGGCATGGGTACAAGAACTCTTACATTGATTAGCCCTTAATCAAACCTTATTTTGCTTAGACTAAAAGAATTAACGAAGTCAATTTGGGTTTTCTTAAATTACGGTTTGTTTAGGTACATACCCATGTGCTGGTAGCTTAATTGCTAATCAAAGTTTGGTTCTTTGGATATATGACTTGATTAAGTATAGCAGACCCATAGATTAACCCCGAACCTTTTTTGATGCCCAGTAGGCCGACTCACAATCGAGAAGGCCTAAGAATATTATGATTACAGTTTTGAACGTATTGTGACACAAAGTAATTGGCAATAGGTTGGTTCAAGGGATAAGAACGAGAACGATCCAAGTCTTTAGCGTAGCACTCGAGAAATCAAAGATGAGATACTCTAACCTTGGTTATATTGTTTTCTCAAGCAAATTATGTTCTGCGTTTCTTATGCTCAAAAGTTATGATATGTTATAAGGAAGCATGATTTGATGAAATGTTTTTATATCTTATATTTTATGCCATGGAAATATGCTACGAGTTGTGTACTGAAAGATGATGATTTTATGAGAATGATTATGTTTGAGAAGTGATGATTCTACGAACACCGGCCTTACCATCCAAAGGTGACGGTGAACACCGGCCTTGCCATCTAAAGGTGACGGTGTAATGTAATTATGATTATATGAGCTTAAAGTTCATTGATGCATCCAGACAACGGTGTCCCGAGTCAGGGGGACGGATTTTAAAGATACCGTGACCAACGAAGGGGTTATAAGGAAGGATTGTTATGTGGCACCAGCTGCCAGTGACTTGATCATTTCACACCACGTCGGGTCGCTCCCCTATGCATGTTAAGCTGTTGGATGTGCATCGTTTACGTATGCGAAGTTGTGATTAAGCTATGATCTGCTATGTCAATAAGGTTTATAAAAGTTATTTTCGTGGCAAAACGTATAACTCTGGTGTTGTATCTCACACGAGCTTTTCGGCTTATGAAAATTTACTATTTTCCTACAAGTAATGGCGAGTAGGAATGAAGTATGCTGCTGCCCGGTGGACATGTAGATATTGTATAGCTAACTTTGAAAACCAAACCGGGAATTGACTGTTCCCCATTTTGTGTAAGATCACCTACGTTTTGTAAAGGCTATAAATTTGCTAAGGCTCTAATTGTGTTTTGTTAAAATGTAATAATGTTTCCGCAGCTTTTAACTTGTTGAAATTTTTTGTATTTTTTGTCTGAGTAGTTATGAGGCCTTGGGTGGAAGTGAGATCCACTGGCCGGTCACGACATTCCTATTATCCAACTATTGGGATGGGGTCGTGACAGAGTTGTTATCAGAGAAAGTTTCTTTTAAAAAAAAAGTATTTATATGATTCTTTTTAAAGTAAAACCTCAGAGCCTTAAAAAAAAAAAAGAAGAGAAAGAAAGGAAAAGTATTTTCATTAAAAGTGTAAAGACCAAATTCCGGAGTCTTTGTATATTGGCAATTCCGTTTGACAAAACACATAATGTTTATCGAGTTGTAATTTTATTAATGATTTTGTATAAGCTAGTGAGTCTGTATAGGATTAGAGTGGAAGGAATCATATTTATTTATAATCGAGAGTGAGCAAATTGGATAATAAGGGATCGACTACAGTGAGATGAATTTTGACGAAGATGTATCGATGGAGGAATTGATTTGGGTATCAATCGGAATCTACTGCCTTCTAAATGAGAGAAGTGTAAAAAAAAAAGGTCAACACAAGAGGACTAATTATGGACTTGGACTTTTCTTTCCTAGGGTTTTACCACAGCCATATAAAAAGAAAAGCGGCAGTAAAAGCAACGTGGGGGAAGCCACATATATTATACTGTGATAAGAGAAAAAGAGTGGTGGGCGGCATATTGAAGCAACGAAGCAACATGTATTTTTGAGAGCTATTTTTATTAGGTCTATTGGAGGGCTTGTAGACTCAAGGCTGTTGGCAATCAAGATTACAGGGTGCAGTGTACGTGGGACTCAGCAGGTAGTACTTAAAACGTTGTGAGGGATTTACATCGTTTGGATAGGTATATCTGTAACTGCACAATGATTATAGTGATTTGATTCCTTCCCATGGGTTTTACCCATTCTGCGGTTTTCCACGTATATCTCTGCGTTGTGCGATTGATTGTTTTGCATAGTTTCTTGCTGATAATTTTACTTAGTGATTCACGTTCATACTGTTAGGGTTTTTTACGGATTATTAGGGAACCCTGATTTTTCAATTGGTATCAGAGCGGGCTGCTCCTTCCGTTAGAATTTATTTTATTCTAGAGCAGATCCATCATGAATATGAACATGAATCACATGTCTAGAAATATGCCTATACTTGATGCTGATAATTTTGATTACTGGAAATCTAGAATCAAGGCTATAATGAGATCAGCCGGAGAAGAACTTTGGGACTCATTAAAATTGTAGACAACAAACCAGTTCAAAAAACTGCATCTGAGTTATCAGCCATAGAAAAACCCTTACTTCAGGCTAATAACCGTGCACTTGATATTTTATTTGCTGCTGTTGATATAAATGAGCATAGGAAAATAGCTAACTGTGAAATTGCGAAGGAGGCCTGGGATATTCTAGTTACATGCCACGAGGGGACAGATGTTGTTAAGCAGTCTAAGCTCCAAAGGCCTACCACGGAGTTTGAGACCAACAGAATGCAGGAGGAAGAGACTTTCAATCAATTCTACTCCAAACTCATCGCCATCGTCAATAGTTGCGAGAACTTGGGTGAGTCAATTCCTTCTTTTCGTATTATTAAGAAAATTTTGCGCTCCTTACCTCCTAGATTTAAAATTCAAGTTACTATGTTAGAGGGTAAGAAAAAGCTAAAAGAAAAATCTGTTCAAGAAATAGTTGGGATTCTCCAAACTTATGAGGCTGACCTATTGCAATCTGAACCTATTAAACCCAAAGTAAAACCTTCGGAGACTCCGATTGCTTTTAAAAGTACTCAAAAATATAAGAAAGGTTCAGATAGTGATAATGATGTCGATCTTGAGGAGATGAAAGTTTTTTTCAAACAATTTAAAAATAGTACGAAAAAGAAAAATGATAAAGGAAAAGGAGAATTTTCTGGAAAAAATAAAAAGGAGGGAAAAGGACCACCTGAGGGACCACGATGTTTTGAGTGCTATGGTTTTGGTCATTACGCCCAAGAGTGTGTTAATAAAATGAAAAAGAAGGCTCTCGTCACTAAAACGTGGGATGATAGCGATTCTGATGAATCAAATGAAGAATAGGGGGCCGATAAAAATGATAAAGGAAACTTTTTGGCTTTTGGAGTAACCTTAAATTCACATGGTCATTCTGAATCGAGTGGTTCTGAAACAGATAATAGCGAGGGAGATAGTTGTGAAGACATAGATGAGGTCAGAGAGAAGTACAACAAACTCCATGTTTTTAGTAAAAAAATAATAGAGGCGAGTGAAAAGCTTTCTGATAAGGTTAAGAAGTTAGAGAATATTTTGAATGAATGCACTCAAGAGAGGGATGAGAGAAATAAAGAAATTGAGCTCCTTCTTGAGAAAAACAAAGTTTTGACTGCTAGTTACAAATCTAAGGATAAATCAGAGGATGACACACAGATAGGGACCAAGGTGTTAGATCATATTCTGTCCATCCAACGGCGACCTGGCGATCGTTCAGGGTTTGGTTATCATGCAACATCTTCAACTCCATCGATAGGGAGAAATGAAACTAAACGTCAAGGTAAGAAGACTAATGTGAATGACATGCAGAACATGATTAATTCTCCTACGACAAAGAAGACAAAAAAGCAATTGACAGCAGAGGTAAACGGACATCACAAGCGCAAGGAGGTAAAATCTAAAGTCATTAATATTGGTAAGTCTCAATTTTTTTCTCCTATTGTTAAATTTGTTCCTACTTGTCATTATTGTGGTATGACTGGCCATATTAGACCGTATTGTAGGAAGATGCATGAGTCATACACTTCACATGCACATGTAGCTCGTTCTTACAGTCATAATTATTTTGTGCCAACTTGCCATTATTGTGGACTTAGAGGCCATATTCGTCCGTACTACTTTGCCCTTCATGGCTATCATAGGACACCTCCCCGTTACTCTAAGTTGAATAATCGTAAGGAGTATTTTCAGAGGCCTAAACACAGGATGCCTTTGTATGCTAATTTTACAAAGGTAAATTCAAAACCCATGACCACTAATGTTGAAAAGGGTAAGACTAGACAGATTTGGGTTCGTAAAACTGAGTTGGTCTCTAATGCTGATGATGACCTTGATTCTCTAGATGACTATAGTTCATCCGGAGAGGTTAACCTCACTTTTTGAGGCTAGGATGTGGTTCTATAACCTAGGTTTAATTATTCTTGCATATCTCATTGCCTAGAGTTATGGAGTTTCATAGTTTTGTGTTTCTTTTGTTTCATAGTTTTTTTTTTTAGTCTTTAAAAAGAAAATTCAAAAAAAGGGAGTTATGGGGATTGAGCATGATAGTCTTTGGTGCGTAGTTGAATATCATTGGATTTTATGAACATGTTCATTCAAATTTTTGTTGCACTTCTTTCATGGTATTCTCACTGCTATTAAGTTTGAATGTTAATATATCATGAGTATTCGACATTATGTACACTCATCCATGGCTATTGGTCAGGTTCTCAAATAGGGATCACTCTTCTCATATGCTTCGTTTTATCTTGTGTCTTCCCTGAGCCTTGACCACCTTTATTTGGTTTCTATTGATAGAGCCCTCGCTTATTAAAAAAAAGAAAAGAAAAGAAAAGAAAAAGAAAAATATTTATCTTAGCTTTTGTTTATCCGGGCGTTCATTGAGTAACCGGACAATTGGGGTGAGGCATTCTCTCTCTGAGCGTTTGTGTCAAAAAATGGATAGACCTTGTGAAGGCACCCATGTTGGACCATTTGCTTAGTAACCGGACATTGGGTATACGGTATTCTTACTCTCAATATTCGCGTCAAACGGCGGTGGGGTAAAAGTAAAAATACGGTTATGAATTTCTATTGATTACTTATCAATCAACCGCATGTTGTTGAGGGAGAGCTTGTGATTAATAATCTGTGACTTGTATGTCGAACCTAGAGAGGTGTATCTTGTTGAAGGGGAGTCACTAGATAAACCTAAGCACTTGAGCATCTCAGCCCTATTTTGAGTTGCTGAATTTTTTGGCCATGGATGCACACACACACTTTCCTCACATGTCGATGATCATGGTGTGTTGCATTCCTTCTACCTTGCATGGTGTTATACCATTAAGCGGTGCCTTAAAATTTGGATGTCTTTTTCATTTCATCTCATGATATAATATTTGCTCTAAAACTATCTCATGCTCGTAGCTTCACATTTCTCATTCTCTTTTAGCATTTAGTTTATTTTTATTTTATTGGATTTTGCGTGTTTGTTAGTTAGCTACCATGTTATTTATGCTATTATTTGCACTTCGATTAAATTTCTTATTTGGCTGCTTCTATTGGTCACTAATTGCGTAATTCTCTTCCATTCACATTTATTGCATTAATGTTTATCCTATTCACCCTTTGGCATTCCATGTCAAAAAGGGGGAGAATGATGAAAGGGGGAGTAGGTTGCTTATTATTCTAACGTGTTTGGATGTTGAGTTTTGTTTGCAGCTTCTCTACAACTCGATCTTAATCGTTAGATTTTCATTGTATTGTGTTTTGTCATGGAAGTGCCAAAGGGGGAGATTGTAAAGACCAAATTCCGGAGTCTTTGTGTATTGGCAATTCCGTTTGACAAAACACATAATTTTTATCGAGTTGTAATTTTATTAATGATTTTTTATAGGCTAGTGAGTCTGTATAGGATTAGAGTTGAAGGAATCATATTTATTTGTAATCGAGAGTGAGCAAATTGGATAATAAGGGATCGACTACAACGAGATGAATTTTGATGAAGATGTATCGATGGAGGAATTGATTTGGGTATCAATCGGAATCTACTGCCTTCTAAATGAGAGAAGTGTGTAAAAAAAAGGGTCAACACAAGAGGACTAATTATGGACATGGACTTTTCTTTCCTAGGGTTTTACCACAACCATATAAAAAGAAAAGGGGCAGTAAAAGCAACGTGGGGGAAGCCACATATATTATACTGTGATAAGAGAAAAAGAGTGGTGCGCGGCATATTGAAGCAACGAAGCAACATGTATTTTTGAGAGCTATTTTTATTAGGTCTATTGGAGGGCTTGTGGACTCAAGGCGTTTGGCAATCAAGATTACAGGGTGCAGTGTACGTGGGACTCAGCAGGTAGTACTTAAAACGTTGTGAGGGATTTACATCGTTTGGATAGGTATATCTGTAACTGCACAATGATTATAGTGATTTGATTCCTTCCCGTGGTTTTTACCCATTCTGGGGTTTTCCACGTATATCTCTGCGTTGTGTGATTGATTGCTTTGCATAGTTTCTTACTGATAATTTTACTTAGTGATTCGCGTTCATACTGTTAGGGTTTTTTACGGATTATTAGGGAACCCTGATTTTTCAAAAAGGAAGTCCCCGGGCAGCTGACACAACGTAGTAACACCTTTCTAAACTTAAGTTTTGGCTATTATTGGTTGTTGTAGGAAATGGCTAACCACCCTGGTCGCCAAGGTATGGATACATGTGGCGGATACACAGTTGATTTTGCACATATGGGACAAACAATCACACGTCCAGCAAATCTGAGGTTATATAACCACCTCACTATGTGAGACGCTCAGGATCTCGCGTATCGAGAGCTAGTGCGGATGATGCAACGACAACCTTACTTCGCTCCGTAGTATAGTGCAACACCGCTTGGATACTGAAATTTTGATAAGAGAAAAAGCCTCACATTTCCTTAATAGCCATGATTTTGTTCAAACCATACTAAATTGAATCGATGCGGAAGAACATGGAGTGGTGCAGCCACCCTTGAATGAAGCGTTACCTATAGTACTATTTGTGCCTAGGGATGAGG
Source organism: Rhododendron griersonianum (assembly GCA_018127125.1). Taxonomy (NCBI): domain Eukaryota; kingdom Viridiplantae; phylum Streptophyta; class Magnoliopsida; order Ericales; family Ericaceae; genus Rhododendron; species Rhododendron griersonianum. The sequence goes on along the minus strand of CM030798.1, from coordinate 5,338,427 downwards.
ATTAGTAGGAAATGTGGTGTAACCTTTTTGTAAAAAAGAAGAAGAAGAAATTGTACATGATGAACACAACATGTAAAATATCATAAGCTGTGATGTGTATCCAAGTGTGTAAATTGTTTCTCTATATATATGAAATGCCCTTTTTATGTTGAATAGTTACAATTGTATTCTTCTTTTATTTAGAGTACTAGTCATGGAATCGAATCAACGGCTCGAGAGACTAGAACAACAAGTGGGTATGATATTAGCTCTCTTACAGAATCAGAATCAACCACCACCTCCTCCACCTGTAGTAAATGTTGATTTGAATGTTCCACCTGTCATTCCACCTGAAAATCCTCCACCACCTCCACCACCTGAGCCTGTTATAAATGAGGTACGAGTCAGGGATTTTCAGAAACTTAAACCACTTATGTTCCACGGAGGGATTGATCCTGTAAAAGCCAATGAGTGGCTAGAGTCAATAGAAAAGATATTTCAAGTCATGCCATGTACGGACAGGGAAAAAGTTTCTCTAGCAGCATATAATCTAATTGGTGAGGCCCAACGATGGTGGAATTTGGTATCTAGGGCTCAACCACGAATGGAATGGACCCGTTTCTTGGTGTTGTTCAACCAGAAATATCTACCCCAATCTATTAAAGATAGTAAGAGTATGGAGTTCCAAAATTTGAAACAAAGGGGAAATATGACTGTGACTGAATATGATGCACAATTCACCACACTTGCACATTATGCTGAGCATTTAATTCCGAATGATAGTATGAAGGCTAGAAGATTTGAGGAAGGGCTCCAACCAAATGTACGCAGAGCCGTAAAGCTCCTAAAGTTACAAACATATGCAGAGGTGTTAGATCGAGCACTGATGCTTGAGACAGAAGAAGAAAATAACAAGAGGATTCGAGAGTTGAAGAAAAGAAGGTATGCGAACTCCAATCATCAGTGCTCGATCTAACACAAAAGACAAAATGTTGGGAATCCAAATAGAGGGAATCAGAATCAATATCAAAATCGAGGAGGGCTCCGACCGAACTGCCCTACTTGTGGGACCAATCATCCAGGTGTATGCCTTAAAGGAACTGGAGTTTGCTATTCTTGTGGTGAAGCAGGACACATAAGGAAAAACTGCCCAAAGTTGCAGACAAATCCAGTTACAGCGCAAGGAAATGGGAATCAAAGAGGGAATGCAAATGCAGGGCGCAATAACAGTAACCAGAGACAGTCTGGTAATGCAGGACAAGGACAGAGGCAAGGAAGGGCGTATGCACTAGTCCCAGGCAACACACAGGAGTCAGAGAACGTGGTGGCAGGTACCTTAACAATTTGTTCTTTACCAGCACATGCACTTATAGATTCTGGCTCGACGCATTCTTTCGTGTCATTGCATTTTGCTGATAAAATTCCTAGGGTACCCGAGTTTCTTGTATATGAACTGCTAGTTTCACAACCTCTAAGTAGTAAAGTAGTTTGCAATACCGTGTATAGAGATTGTGATATACTGATTGGTGAGAAACATTTGGGTGCTGATCTAATACCCATAAAGATGGGTTATTTTGATGTAATATTGGGCATGGACTGGTTATCCAAGAATTTTGCCACTATAGATTGTGTTGGGAAAAGTGTAGCTTTTCGTAGTCCTGAGGACAAAGACTTTTATTTTAAGGGAATGGGAGTAACACCGCCTCCGTACCTTATATCTGTGAAACACGCTCGTCGATTGCTAAGTAAGGGTTGTCGAGGGTATCTTTGTGCTATGATTACAACTTCAAATGAGAGTCCAAAGATAAGTGATATCCCTGTTGTTCATGAGTTTCCTGAAGTTTTTCCAGACGACTTGCCTGGAGCGCCCATGGATAGAGAAATTGAGTTTCCAATTGAACTTGTTCCTGGAACCCAACCAATTTCAAAAGCACCTTATAGAATGGCTCCTGCCGAGATGAAAGAATTGAAAACTCAATTGCAGGATCTTTGGGAAAAAGGTTTTATTCGGCCAAGTACATCACCTTGGCGAGCACCGGTTCTTTTTGTCAAGAAAAAAGATGGGTCGATGCGTCTGTGTATTGATTATCATGAGTTGAATAAGGTAACTGTAAAGAACAAGTATCCGCTACCAAGAATCGATGATCTCTTTGATCAATTACAAGGAGCTCGTGTTTTCTCAAAAATTGACTTGCGTTCTGGATATCATCAGTTGAAAGTGAGAAAAGAAGACATTGAGAAGACTGCTTTCCGCACTCGGTATGGTCACTACGAATTTAGAGTAATGCCTTTTGGAGTGACGAATGGCCCTGCTGCCTTTATGGATCTAATGAATCGGGTGTTTACACATTATTTGGATGATTTTGTGATTGTGTTTATCGATGACATTTTGATATACTCGGAGAGTGAGGAACAACATGCAGAACACTTGCGAATTGTGTTGTAGACCCTCAAGGAGCAGAAATTGTATGCGAAGTTAAAAAAGTGAGTTTTGGTTAAATGAAGTGGTATTCTTGGGACATGTTATAAACAGTAAAGGAATTGCAGTAGATTCTCAGAAAATTGAAGCAATTGTGAAATGGCCAAAGCCGACGATAGTTACCGAGGTTTGAAGTTTTATGGGCCTAGCAGGCTACTATAGGAGATTTGTGCAAGACTTCTCAAAAATCGCAGCGCCTTTAACTGAGTTGACAAAGAAAGGAGAACCATTTGTTTGGACAGAGAGGCGAGAGCAAAGCTTTCAAGAGCTAAAGCGACGACTTACCACGGCTCCTGTTCTTATGCTTCCCGATGGAACGGAGGGATTTGCTATTTATAGTGATGCTTCACGTCAAGGATTGGGATGTGTATTGATGCAACATGGGAGAGTAGTGGCATATGCGTCTCGATAGCTAAAGCCTCATGAAAAGAACTACCCGACACATGATCTGGAACTAGCTGCCATCATTTTTGCTCTAAAGATTTGGCGTCAATGCCTTTATGGAGTATCTTGTGAGATTTATACCGATCACCAGAGTTTGAAGTATATTTTTACTCAGAAGGAGTTAAACTTGAGACAGCGACGTTGGCTGGAATTAATGAAAGATTATGATATCACGATCCAGTACCATCCTGGTAAAGCGAATGTAGTGGCCAACGCTTTGAGCCGTAAGTCGATGGGAAATTTAAATCATATTGTCACTCAATAACAAGCCTTACAGGAACAGATGGAAAAATTGAATCTGGAATTAATCACCAAAGGGTCATATGGTATCTGTTCTGCATTAGTACCACCACCATCATTGATTGAGGAGGTGAAGTCTCGACAAGTGGAGGATTCTAAATTGAAGACGATATACGATTAGGTGAAAGAAAATCCGCATGCAGATTTTTCAATTGATGGAGAAGTGATGAAGTTTAGGAATCGATTATGCGTCCCTAATATTCCAGAGCTCAAGCAACAAATTCTGGATGAACACCACAAGTCAAAGCTTGCATGTCATCCTGGAGTCACAAAAATGTATCAGAATTTGAAGCAATTGTATTGGTGGATGGGTATGAAAAAGGAAGTTCTGGATTATGTTAGCAGATGTTTACAGTGCCAGCAGATTAAAGCGGAACGATGAAAGCCCGCCGGGTTATTGCGACTGTTATCTATACCTGAAGGAAAATGGGAGAATTTGACAATGGATTTTGTGATAGGGCTGCCTCGTACTCAGAAGGGAAACAACTTGGTGTGGGTAATTGTGGATCGATTGACTAAGACTACACACTTTCTTCCAGTAAAGGATACTCACACAATGAATCAACTTGCTGCCATCTATGTTCGAGAAATAGTATGGTTACATGGAGTTCCAGTGGCAATTGTTTTAGATCGAGATTCAAAGTTTGTGTCTAGATTCTGGCAAAGTTTTCAGAAGGCAATGGGGACAAAACTAAATTTCAGTACAGTGTATCACCCCCAGACCGATGGTCAGTCTGAGCGAACAATTCAGACATTGGAAGATATGCTACGAGCTTGCTCACTAGATTTTCAAGGCAATTGGGAAGAACATCTACCCTTAGCAGAGTTTGCTTATAATAATGGCTATCAGGCAAGTATTGGAATGGCACCGTTTGAAGCGTTGTATGGTAAACAATGTAGGTCTCCGTTATGTTGGGTAGATGTGGGAGATGGACAAGTTACTGGGCCAGATATTGTACATGAAAGTGCAGAGAAAATTCGATTGGTTCAAGACAGACTGAAGGTTGCTCAGGATCGGCAAAAGAGCTATGCGGATGCTAACCAAAGGGAATTGGAATTTCAAGAGGGTGACTGGGTTATTCTTAAAGTTTCTCCAATGAAGGGAATTTTGCGGTTTGGAAAGAAAGGGAAGCTAAATCCACGGTACGCCGGACCATTTGAAATATTAGAAAAAGTTGGGCCGGTGGCGTATCAACTTGCTCTAACACCTGAGCTTGCAAAAATTCAGGATGTGTTTCACGTATCTATGCTAAGGAAGTATGTATCTGACCCATCACATGTTCTCACGCAACCACCAGTGGAGATAGAAGAAAATCAGCGATACGAGGAATGACTCGTTAGGATTATGGATTGAAAAGACAAGCTGTAGGGAGGTATTCCCGAACAGGTACATCTAGTAGCCGAACACGTGGTAAACGGGGTCCATGTAATCAATAAAGTAAGGTAAGACGCCGTGAAAGACGGTGGACGGCTAGAGGGACCAAGGACATGAGAAGTCATTGGATCATGCGGTCTATTTGGCAGAAAGGGACCAAGGACATGAGAAGTCATTGGATCATGCGGTCTGTTCGGCAGAGAGGGACCAAGGACATGAGAAGTCATTGATTCATTCAGTCTGTTCGGCAATAAGAGGGCTGAACAGAGGGAGATCTCTGAAGAAGATAGTCTTAAGTGGTAAGGCGGTAAAAATGTTCTAGAGAAAGAACCCAATATCTGGTAAAGATAAGTGAGGAGACAGCCCTATGATGGGACGAGTCCCATAAAGGGAAGAGTCCCAATGAGTAAGGGATCTCAATTGATTGGGCAAAAGGATCCCCGAGAGGACAGGTTTCCTGTACGAGGTAGGAAACCTTGGGCAACGAAGATGCTTGGAGGACAAGCAAATGTATATCTATAAATACAAGGTAAACCTAGAGGAAAAAGGTACGCAATAAGTTGTATTCATTCCATACTTTCCTATCGATAATTAGGGTTTTGCATAGTACGAGAGACTAACTTAGGCATCGGAGGGCCTTTGCCATGAGAGGCAAAGGTGCGCTCACCCCCTGTCTATTTTGCAGATTTGTGTTCTGGCGAAGGCATTAGGGTTCCAATCGAACACCACGTGGACCCATTGAAATCCAGTGCTGGTCTAGGTACCATTTGTTTTTTACCACCTACAATTGGCGCCATCTGTGGGAAACGAAGGAGTTCCCTTTTGAAATACGACCATGGTGGAAGTAGATCCAGTCACACCGCTCACTAAAAAGAATCAGGCTAGTGGGGGAGGAGATAAATCCCCACCAGGTGCTCCGAAAAAGCCTACTGGCGGGCACCGCAGGAGGATGATAAGCAGAGATCATCCTCTAACCATCCAAGATGACTCTAAGAATAAGGAGGACAGAACGGCTACAGGCTCCACGCGAAGGAGCAAGTCCCATCATAGGGGAGAATCAGTTGCATATTTGAGGAGTGTGCATAATAATGAGGACATCCTCGATAAAAAGAGGCAAGAAGTCGAGGAGTATGCTCGATTAATCAAAAAACGAGAACACGAGATTCGAGAGTTAGAACGGATCCGAGAGCACCCTGAGGACTCTGGACTTTCACGAGGATATTCTAGAGGAAACAAAGGGGTTGTGGTGACGTATAAAGTAGCTCCCTCACATAGAAGGAGCAGGAGTCCTACCCCAAGAAAGAAGAAAGCTTCTTCACGAAGAAGAAGAAGCAGGAGTCCTAGCAGGCGAAGGTCTTCTCCACGCAAAAGGAGAAGCAGGGGCCGAAGCTCCTCGCCCGAGGAAAACACTCGCAAGCACCATAGGGACAGATACGAGAGACCTGATTCCCAATGGAATAGGGCTGGGGCTCAAAAAACCAAGGGAAGCGAAGAGGGGACCATGCCTGCACGAGAAGTAGCAAGGAAAGCCCTAAGTAACATAGCAGCTTCTCCATTTGCGAGGAAGTTACAGGACGCACGATTACCGAGCAGAGTGAAGCACGGTGCATTCGTTCTCTACGAGACAGATGCGGATCCTGTTGCTCACATACAACATTATCAACAAGCAATGTTCATGCATGATGGGGACAATGCCATCATGTGCAAGATGTTCTCGTCTAGCTTGGGCAAGGTTGCTCTATCTTGGTTCCATAAGTTGGAACCGTGTTCCATACGAGGATGGACACAGTTGGCAGAGGAATTCACTACTCGGTTTTTGACAAGTAGAAGAGCTCCTAAAACGTTCGAAAGCCTCTCCACGATGAAGCAGGGGGAAAACGAGCCGATCAGAGACTACGCTAAGAAATATTGGGAAACTTTCAATGAGATTGATAGTTGCAGTAAGGAATATGCGATTGCTATGTTCAAAACTGGCCTACATGTTCGGGGAGAATTGCGCCGGTCATTGAACATGCATCCGATAGCAACATTGCCAAGGCTAATGGAGCATATAGAGCAACATGCCAGAATGGAGGATGACATACTCCGAGAGGATGGCAAGGTTGTTGTCGAACAACCTAAGACACCAGCAAAGAAAGTGGATAAACAAGAGCCCAAGACTTATAGGGAGAGAAAAGAGTATGGGCAGGCTAAGAAAGAGCCGTATAAAGAAAAGCAGGCACCAGATCCCAAGTATTTCTTTTCGATTACTACAGTTTGGAAGGAGCCCATCTATAGGATTCTTTATCGAATAAAGAATCAACCATACTTCAAGTGGCCCCCAAGTCTAGGTGGAGATAAAGATGCAAAACGTGCTACGAATCAGCACTGCAATTATCATAAGGATTGAGGCCACATGACTGAGGACTGCGAAATGTTCAAGAAACACCTTGATGATTTAGTCTCTCGGGGCTACCTCAAGGAATTCATTCAGGAAGATCCCAAAGATAGAGGGAAAGCCATGGAATTGGATTACGAGCAGAATCCTAAAGGAGTAATCCATATGATACATGGATTGGCGACACCTTATACGAGGAATGAGGTGAGGTTGCTCCAAAGGCAAGTTAAGCACGACCAGCATGTTATGCGGTTGGGAAGTAAGAGAGGGCGAGAAAATGACATCTGCAACGAGGGCTTAGTTTTCACAGATGAGGACTTAGGAGAAGTCCAAATGCCCCATAATGATGCATTGGTCATAACCCTACGAATTGGGGAATATGACATTGAGAGAATCCTGGTAGACTCAGGGAGTTGTACAGAGGTATTGTACTATGATGCATTCAAGAAGTTGGGATTAACCCAGGTAGATTTAGAGCAGTCAATGACACCCTTGGTTGGGTTTGGTGCAGGGGCAGTCTGGCCCCTTGGTAAAGTGACATTACCCGTTCGAGCAGGATCAGTAGTTTTAAGTACTGATTTCCTGGTTGTGGATGTTCCATCCTCCTATAATGCGATTATAGGGAGGACCTGGTTGCATAAAATGAGAGCTGTTTCCACTACTTATCACCAGATAGTGAAATTCCCAGGATCCAATGGGATCGAACAGATCAAGGGAAATCAAAGGGTAGCACAACAGTGCTTGATATCCACTATAAAGAAAGTCCCAAAGGCCCATCAAGTTCACACGGTAGAAGTACGAGATCAACCGACTATCGAGGACGTTGGAAGAAATCCAGCAGAAAAAGTGGTTTAAGGCCTTAAAAAAGTACAGATTAACGAGACTGATCCTGAAAGGTATTTTCTAATTGGGGAATCTCTGCCAGCTAAGGAAGAGACCGAATTGGTGGGTTTCTTAAAGGAACATGATGACGTGTTTGCCTGGGTACCAGAGGAGATGCCAGGAGTAGATGCAGGTGTGATCTGCCACCACCTAAACGTAGATCCTCAGCATAAGCCTGTCATCCAGAAGAAAAGAAGGGTAGCTGTGCAGAATGTTGATGCTGTTATTGAAGAAGTTGATCATCTATTGGAAACCAAAGCAATTCGATAAGTTTACTATCCAGAATGGCTGTCCAACACGGTGGTTGTTAAAAAGAACGGGAAGTGGTGCGTTTGTGTAGATTTCACAGACTTGAACAAGGCATTTCCAAAAGAAAGCTTCCCTCTTCCCAGAATTGACCAGTTGGTTGATGCAACTGCTGGATACGAGCGGATGAGTTTCCTCGACGTATATCGAGGGTATCATCAGATTGCCATGTTTGGGCCTGATCAAGAGAAGACTTCTTTCATTACACCATGAGGGTTGTACTGTTATAGTGTCATGCCCTTTGGGCTAAGGAATGCAGGGGCAACATACCAAAGACTTGCAACCATCATGTTCAAAAAGCTTCTGGGCAAAACTATGGAGGTTTACATAGACGACATGGTGGTGAAGAGTAAAACCAGACAGGGAAACATCGCAGATTTGAAGGAGGCCTTCGAGATCTTAAGAAAGTACAAGCTAAAACTCAACGCCTCAAAGTGTGCGTTCGGAGTTGGTTCTGGCAAGTTCCTAGGCCATCTTGTGACCATAAGAGGGATTGAGGCAAATCCTAATCAGATAACAGCCTTACAAAGGCTACAGAGCCCTAGGACAACAAAGGAGGTCCAAAGGTTAACTGGGATGGCAGCAGCTCTCAATAGATTCATTAGCCAGTCAAGTGACAAATGCAGGCCCTTCTTTGAGCTGTTAAAGAAGAGAGAAGGATATGAATGGGGAGTAGAATACGAGCAGGCATTCCAAGATTTGAAGAAATACTTGGCTGAAGCCCCACTTTTGTCAACTCCAGAACTAGGTGAGTTTCTGGTTTTATATTTAGCAGTTTCTGAGCATGCTGTATGTAAGGACCCGTAATTTTCGGAAATTATTTAAAGGATTATTCGATGTTGGAAATTGGAAGAAAATGTGAGATTTGTCGAATTATATGATTTGGGGTTAATGTGAGATAGTTGTTTGTAGAGGGGTGCATGTGTAATTATGTGTGTGCTAGTATATATATAGGGGTGTGTTAGTTGAAGGAGATTAAAAATCTCCCACCTCTCTCTCTCTTCTCCCTATCCCTCTCTCTCCCACGGCTCTCTCTCTCTCTTGCTCTCTCCCTCAAAATTCATCCAAACCAACACAAAACCCATACAATACACCTTCCAATCTTTCATCCTTACGTGCTTTGGAGCTCGAATCGCGTTCGTAGGAGCTCGGTGGTTCGTATTTGGTTCGGGGTTGATTTTGGAGGCCGAGGCCCGATCTCTTGTTTGGAGCTTGTTCACCAAGTTCGAGGTAGGGATTTCTCTCTCTTTTTGTATGTTATTGAGTTGGTATTGTACATGAAATCGTGCTTGGTTGTTGTGTTGTAGTTGTCGTAGTCGAAGTTTCGAAAATCTGCTGCAAATCCGCTCGAACAGCATCTGTATCGATACGGCTGTAAACCCGTATCGATACCCATCAAGCTGGACAAACTCGTAGTCAACCCGTATCGATACGGATTTTACCCGTATCGATACAGTGAGCTTATACCCAGTTTTCACTGTTTTGCTTCGAAACCCATTGTTTTGACCTCCGAACACTTTTGGCCATTCCAAACCACTTCCAAACATGGTTGCTTGCGCTCCAATGATTCCTTGGTCAACCCCATTCGTTGGCTCTCGTTGCGTCAAACAAGAATATCGTACGGAATGGATTGTCGTCCTAATGTTCTATTAGAGCATTCGTTTAACCAATGGTGATAACGTGAAATGTTAGGATAGATGGAGTGAACTTGTTCATGCTAAATGTGTATGTCGATAAGGTTGATTGTTAGATAGGAGGTTGGATGAATCATAAATGTGACGCGATAACTTAACACTAGAAGCCATGTAGTACGAGGAGTGAGTTGGGATAACGAGTTTGGAAACAAAATGGGAATACGAATTGATGAGTGAACCTTTTACTTAATATCAATCTCTCTTTCTCTTTATCTTCAAATCATGAAATCAGAGCTTTAGGAACATATATGACGAAATGCAACACCAACGGATTGTAGTTGGCATACGGGGTCTTGATACCCAGAACTGAAATTGGATGTACGGGGTCATGAGTGCCCGGAATGTAAAGTGGATGTACGGGGTCTTGAGCACCCGGAAATGCATTATGGGTATATGGGGCCCTGAAACCCGAAAAGTTTCTTAAGTAAATTGTTCGGCGTGTTATTGGAGGAAGAGCTACTTGAGCTCATAATGGAGATATATGGGGTCCTTAAGACCCGGAATGTAAGTCTTTCAATGCAGGAGTGTGTGAGAAGAAGTTTGACCACTAACGGCGTATTAAAAGATGGCTATTTGATTGATAAATGACAAGTGAAATACTTTTGAGTCTTGAGTTCCCTTCATGAAGTTGCGTTGGTTACCTTCTCTTTTGTCGTCTCAGGTTTCACTCTTTTATGTTCAAATCTTCTCTTTTGCATACAAGTTTTGTAGAGATTTTCCTACTGGGCACGTGTTTGCTCAACCCTTCATTTTTCAGGTGTGAATTCGGGGCTGTAGCATGGAGTGCAGTGCATGCATTGATTGGAAATCTTTTGAAAGCTGACATGGGGAAATTGCATTGACACTCGTATGATTTTTCTTTGAAAGATGTAATTGTACCTTTATTATAGCTATATCTTGTCAAATGGATAATTGTAAACTATTTAACTCTTCTTTCACTCTTTGTAATTGCAAGTCATTGGGCCATTGTGCCTTGAGTAAAACTCTTTTGGGGTATGATGTACGTTATGGGAGGATTGTTAATTACGAAAAGTTATCTATATTTATGTTGAAAATCGAGGGCGTGACAAATTGGTATCAGAGCGTCTAGGTTTGAATACCCTAAGACTGTGGGGAGACTTTAGTCTCATGGGTTCAAAATCTTCAAAAAAATTTAATTGCATGCGTGTGCTTGTGTGAGTAACACTAATTTAACCATGTGACATTGCATTTACGATGACATAGGGTATTGTGGTATCGTTGACCCGTGTTGGGGGAGTTGGAGACTTGATCTCTCGATGGAACTGTGGTTGTTATTGATAGGTGTTGACGTTGATAGTCGTTGTTGTTGATTGTGTTATGTTTCCAATACTTGTAGCACGATGCCACCGAGACGTGAGAATAACCTTGCTAGGGAAATCATAGCGGCACTTGCAGAGTCGAATCTTTTGAATCCAGCACTTAGGGCTAACACGAATGATCGTGCCATGGAAGTGATGAGGGCATTTTGCCGTATGAAACCGCCTCAGTTCGATGGGGAGAGTAGTGATCCTCTTGTGGCCGACCATTGGCTACCACAAATTTGTAAAATCTTTAACGCTCTTAAGATTTCGGAAGATGACCTTCGAGTGAATATTGTGGCCATTCAACTTGTCGGTGAGGCGAATGAGTGGTGGGAATCGGTTTTAGGAGCAAGAAGGGATGCTAGGACAATGGCAAGGGCTATTAATCAAACAAATGAACCAGATGTAGAGAACCTGACTTGGGCTGAGTTTGAAGAACTCTTTGAGAATCAATATTTTCCAGAAACTTATCGTGAGAAACTTAGAGGACAGTTCGAGGAGTTAGAGCAAGGAAATATGACTGTCTCCGATTATGCTATAAAATTTCAATATTTGTCACGTTTTGAACCGGAATTAGTGGCGCTAGAGGAGAGGAAATGTAGACGTTTTGAGAAGGGATTACACCCATCCATTAAGTTGTTAGTGGTGAGCCAGCGCATTGGGAGGTTTTCCGAGATTGTCGAATGTGCAAGAAGTGTTGAGAATCCAGTGAGTGCACACGGAGATGTGGAAGTGTGGGAACCTAAGCAATCGTCCGCTAGTGCAAGTTTACCTAGCCTTCGGGAAGTTCTGGGAATCAAGGGAGGAAGAGACAGCGAGAACCACCTCAATCATTGCATGTTCAACAGAGTTTTGGGCCACCTACTTCGTCGGGAAGTCATGGAGTTTCTGTCAAGCCACAAATTGTGTGTCATCGGTGTGGTCAGTCGGGTCACTTTCGTGCTCAGTGTACACAACAATGGAAGGCATGTTTCATTTGCGGTACACCTGATCATCTTGCCAAAAGATGCCCTCAGAAAGTAGGAGAGCATGGTGGGCCTAGTTCAGTGAGACCAGGACAGAGTTTTGTTCGGCATCATTCACAGTTCCAGTCTACTTCGGGTCAGGGGTCACACGTTGAGTAAGGAGCAAATCCTACCGTTTCTCAGGTTCCAGAGACATCGGATGTATAGGGGTAATTTCTCCCATCTCGTTTAAATTCTTTACTAGAATCTTTTAATTCGGGAACATGCCATAAATATACGATTTGCATCTTTCCTTTGACTTGAATTGGAACATCGAAAATTTTTAATCTATTCTTATTTGTTGAGACTATGAGTTGGTTATTCTAAGTTATCCTTTAGCCTTTGATTCCCTATTGGGTGTAAAGCGAGGTTTGGTCCTGCCTTGGGAAAGGTTTGGTTACACCAGTGATTATTTGCTATATGTCGAGTGTGTCTCTACCCAAGTCTTTCTCTTACTGCTTTTTCTTTTCTTTTCTTCTATGGTCTAGTTGAACTCTAATCGGAATTTGTATCTGAGCTGGTTGTTCATGAGGTCGTTTGATCATTGGGTTGAATAGGTTTTGACACCTGCATCAATTATCACACAATCATTTCTAATGCTCCCTCATGCCACCCGGATCCTTGTTATGAGATATCTTGTGGTGTGTTTACTATCGATTTTGACATACTTGTTATTGAAATCAATGAATATTTCTTGTCTTGTACTCTTGTTCTACTCCTTACGTTATGATTCGTGGTATAAAATCCCGCTGGTCAATCTGGAATTCCGTCGCTGCGGTTACAATTTTCTCAGTTCGTAGTTGCCATTCACTTGATCTCTGCTGTTGCAACACCTAGCTATTAAGGCCAAGTTAGTAGTGATGTCTTCAATGACATTATATCCTTTGTGTTTTCAAGTTCGAATCTTGTTGCAATTGTGGCCTTTTTCCTTAATCTTAAAGGTACATGGTTTGATCAATACTGCTTCGTTCCGGCTTATCGAGAATCTTGCACCATCTGGTATCGGTCTAAGCTCGGTTGTGTGTCTTTTGTCGGTTTTGGCTCTATCTTTACATTATTCTCGTCACTTGTATCGGGATGCTCTCTTGTCAAAATGTATACACTAGTTTCCTAGAAATGTGAAATGGTAAGAAAATTGAACTAATTTTTCCAAATTCTTGGCTTCGGTGTGTGAGTTGGTGCATTGAGTTCGTAGCCCTTCAAAGAAAAATATCACATGTCTGATGTTATGCAAATTCATTCATACCGTCAAATATGGACCTTGTTGCCATCGTTGTTTACTTTGGCGCCACAGTTTGTTGTGACTCCTCAATCTTGAAGTTACGTGATTGGAACTTACTTTTGCATCGTATCGGTTTGCTCATCTAGACTTCATTGATTGGTGTCGATGCCACTGTTGCAGCTACTAGTCTATGTATTGAAGATTGCTATTCTATTCAAGTTCTTGTGTCGTAATACTCACGTATTCGGGACCAAAATTCATGGTGACATATTGATTGATATTGATTTATGGTTGTTGTTCAATTCAACTTCACTTGTTGTAGTTGTTCTCTGTGGCGTTCAGAATTGTAGTCTTTGTTGAAATCTCTCAACTCTGGAAGCACATAACTCATTCTATGTTACTCAATTTCAATTTGTTGAAAGCTTTGCTTACCTTTGGTAATGGGCAAATTATTGGTTTCGCCTCAATTCGTTTGTACAGTGGCTTACTTTGTTACTATGAGATTGTTCTCAGTATTGAAATCAGTCGTGTACCAGGAGTCATTCATTGATTCATTTGGCTTATAGAGCAATAGGAAGGTTATGGTCAGAACGTTGGGTTTATTGCTTGGAGATTTTAAAGATATCACGTATTCTTCAAATTCCGGATGCCTCGCCCGTGTTCTTTGAGATCTTGATCGGTATACGAGTTTGGAGCTCACTTGTTTCGTTTGAGATAACCGAAGGATTGTGTTGACCGTTGACATCACCCTTTGTCATTTAAAGTGGGAGAATTCACGTATTGGGTAAGGTGTCGTCGTGTTGAGCTTTGTCTTGTTTGGGACAATTAGAAGAGAGCTTATACTGTTAGCGAGATAAGTCAAGTACTGGATACGGTGTGTGTTCCTCGGATACCCAAGCGACAACCGATGAAATCCAATTGGAAGAAGCGCTTGATCACCGCACCTTCTAAATGGAAGTCTCGGGAAGTCAATTGGACTATCAGATTGCATTAGTGGGTAAGATCTTTATGCTTGGATAGATTATTGTATATAGAGAATTTCGCAACAACAAGGGGAAGCTTAGAAATTGCATACCGTCTGGCAATGCCGCCGAGACTTTTGAGCATTTGTGTTGTGTTAGATATACGTATGAATATGGTGCCCGAATTTGAGTTAGAAACTGACGTGTCCCATGGTAAGAATCCGACACGTATCCTAGATCTACGTGATTAAGTTTTGAAGGGTAAGGTGATGCCGTTAGTGTAAATTTACGTGGGAATAGGAGGACAATGTTAGAAAGAAATGCTTGCGACTGTTTCGATTTTATTGACATGAGTTATGACGAAGATTTGCATGATTACTGAATTGTGGCTTGATGAACCATGTTATGGCTGATGCGTGTCTGTATAGTGTGTGTTGGTTGGACTTGGTTTGGCAAATTTCGGGACGAAATTTCTTTTAGGAGGGAAAGATGTAAGGACCCGTAATTTTCGGAAATTATTTAAAGGATTATTCGATGTTGGAAATTGGAAGAAAATGTGAGATTTGTCGAATTATATGATTTGGGGTTAATGTGAGAGAGTTGTTTGTAGAGGGGTGCATGTGTAATTATGTGTGTGCTAGTATATATATAGGGGTGTGTTAGTTGAAGGAGATTAAAAATCTCCCACCTCTCTCTCTCTTCTCCCGATCCCTCTCTCTCCCACGGCTCTCTCTCTCTCATGCTCTCTCCCTCAAAATTCATCCAAACCAACACAAAACCCATACAATACACCTTCCAATCTTTCATCCTTACGTGCTTTGGAGCTCGAATCGCGTTCGTAGGAGCTCGGTGGTTCGTATTTGGTTCGGGGTTGATTTTGGAGGCCGAGGCCCGATCTCTTGTTTGGAGCTTGTTCACCAAGTTCGAGGTAGGGATTTCTCTCACTTTTTGTATGTTATTGAGTTGGTATTGTACATGAAATCGTGCTTGGTTGTTGTGTTGTAGTTGTCGTAGTCGAAGTTTCAAAAATTTGCTGCAAATCCGCTCGAACAGCATCTGTATCGATACGGCTGTAAACCCGTATCGATACCCATCAAGCTGGACAAACTCGTAGTCAACCCGTATCGATACGGATTTTACCCGTATCGATACAGTGAGCTTATACCCAGTTTTCACTGTTTTGCTTCGAAACCCATTGTTTTGACCTCCGAACACTTTTGGCCATTCCAAACCACTTCCAAACATGGTTGCTTACGCTCCAATGATTCCTTGGTCAACCCCATTCGTTGGCTCTCGTTGCGTCAAACAAGAATATCGTACGGAATGGATTGTCGTCCTAATGTTCTATTAGAGCATTCGTTTAACCAATGGTGATAACGTGAAATGTTAGGATAGATGGAGTGAACTTGTTCATGCTAAATGTGTATGTCGATAAGGTTGATTGTTAGATAGGAGGTTGGATGAATCATAAATGTGACGCGATAACTTAACACTAGAAGCCATGTAGTACGAGGAGTGAGTTGGGATAACGAGTTTGGAAACAAAATGGGAATACGAATTGATGAGTGAACCTTTTACTTAATATCAATCTCTCTTTCTCTTTATCTTCAAATCATGAAATCAGAGCTTTAGGAACATATATGACGAAATGCAACACCAACGGATTGTAGTTGGCATACGGGGTCTTGATACCCGGAACTGAAATTGGATGTACGGGGTCATGAGTGCCCGGAATGTAAAGTGGATGTACGGGGTCTTGAGCACCCGGAAATGCATTATGGGTATATGGGGCCCTGAAACCCGGAAAGTTTCTTAAGTAAATTGTTCGGCGTGTTATTGGAGGAAGAGCTACTTGAGCTCATAATGGAGATGTACGGGGTCCTTAAGACCCGGAATGTAAGTCTTTCAATGCAGGAGTGTGTGAGAAGAAGTTTGACCACTAACGGAGTATTAAAAGATGGCTATTTGATTGATAAATGACAAGTGAAATACTTTTGAGTCTTGAGTTCCCTTCATGAAGTTGCGTTGGTTACCTTCTCTTTTGTCGTCTCAGGTTTCACTCTTTTTTGTTCAAATCTTCTCTTTTGCATACAAGTTTTGTAGAGATTTTCCTACTGGGCATGTGTTTGCTCAACCCTTCATTTTTCAGGTGTGAATTCGGGGCTGTAGCATGGAGTGCAGTGCATGCATTGATTGGAAATCTTTTGAAAGCTGACATGGGGAAATTGCATTGACACTCGTATGATTTTTCTTTGAAAGATGTAATTGTACCTTTATTATAGCTATATCTTGTCAAATGGATAATTGTAAACTATTTAACTCTTCTTTCACTCTTTGTAATTGCAAGTCATTGGGCCGATGTGCCTTGAGTAAAACTCTTTTGGGGTATGATGTACGTTATGGGAGGATTGTTAATTACGAAAAGTTATCTATATTTATGTTGAAAATCGAGGGCGTGACACTGTAAGTGCAGTTCTGTTAAGGGTTAAAGGATCCGAACAAATGCCAGTATATTATGTGAGTAAAACATTGTTAGACGCAGAAACAAGGTATTTGCCCCTTGAGAAGCTAGTCCTTGAATTGAGGACAGCTACAAGGAAGTTACCTCATTACTTCCAGAGCCATAACACTACAACAAAAATGATATTTAATGACGAAATTCCTGGTGACGAAACTAAATTTCGTCTCTTATATGTCTATTTAGAGAGGAAAAACATGTTTCGTCTCCAATTAGATGGATAAACAAATTTTAAGGGAGAGGAAATTTTATTTTGTCGCCAATAGTAGTAAATTGGTGAGGAAATTTTTTTTCCGTCTCTAAAAACTGATTACAAATGAAATTATAGGTGAGGAAATTTTTTTTTTTCGTCTCTAATAAATTCCCTCGATATCTTTTCCCGGGCGTGTGAAATCCTCAAACCAATAGATGACGGAAAAATTCCTCACAAAAGAGAACACTTAGGGTGAGGAAAGTTTTTTCGTCACTGATGGTACTAAAATCAATTTGATTTTACTGAATTTCATTTTAGCGGGGTGCAATAAGTATTGGGCGGGACTTAAAATGAAAATAAATCCCTAAATCCTTTCGTATCCCTCTCTCTCTCGCTCCCTCTCCTGCACCCTCTCTCTCTCTCTCTCTCTCTCCTCCCTACACCCAAGTTCTTGGCTGCGATTGGAGAAGACCCAAGCAAGTATTCCTCCTCTGTTCTTCTTCTTGTTCCTCTTCGTCTGTTCTTCTTCCTCTGTTCTTCTTCTTCCTCTGTTCTTGTTCTTCTTTGATTGGGTTTTCGACCAAATAGAATTCGAAATAGGTTTTTGAAATCTCGATTTTCTACTAGTTTGCTTTCGACCAAATCGATTTTGACCAGATTTCGCTTTGTAACCCTAGATTTCGATTATGCTATTTGTGCTTGGTTGGTAGTAGGTGTTGCAATTTTAAATGTCTGAATGTGTTTTGTTCAGTGAACTTTTGAGAGGAATCATATGTATCACCAAACAGATGACAAAACTGTGCTTTTATTTTATTTTTTGTTATTCTCTAGCATGAGCCCGTCAAAGATTTGGGATTTTTTTTTATTTTCTATTTTGATCAGCTAAAAGAAGTATTTTCAACCAACATTTGTGTTGAATCAACAGATCACTTCAAATTGATGGCCAATATTTTTTTTTTTGATTCTTCCACAAAGCAAATGCAGACTTATTAACTAAAAATAGATTAATACTTCAGTACTAATTTGCTTTACTATATGTTTTTCAAATATTGATCGCAGTTGTCTTTTATGGATCCTAGTCATTCTACAATAGTACTAAATTTGTTCCCAGTCACCACTTAGAACAAGATGTGCAAGAAACTTGGAAGCTTTTTTTCCAGTCATCTCTAGCATACCACATTCTTTAACTAGTGAGTCACCACTTGGTACTGATGGTAAGCTAGAGATGATTGGAAACTTGGAAGCTTTTTGGCTCTTGCGTCTGTTGTTGGGTGATTCTGGGGTAGTCATTGTGGTGTTCTGTTTTATAGTCAGTTTGGAGTTTTGTTGTATGTCCTGCTATTGTGTTTGGGGTCCTGTCGTTGGTGATCCTTGGTCTTGTGTCTTGTGATATTTTGGAGCCTTTCTGGCTCTCTGATAATCTGGGTGATTCAAATATTGTGGGGGACAATTCAAAATGTGAGGGACGATTCAAAATGTGGAGAGGAACCAAGAAAGGTTCTAAATTAGGTCGACTAATGCTTGGAATCTTTGAAGAACAACTGGGAAAGGCTGATTTTGTTGATGATTTTGAAGATCAGATGGCATCTTAAGGCTTCATTGGTTTGTGTAATGGCTACTCTCTCTAGGGTCTGTCCTAGGGAGCTTTGATTCTGTTGTAGTTTGGTTGGAACCTTTCCAACCATTTACTTTTGGGTTTGGTTAGGTATGTACGTTAACCATGTAAATAACCATTGCATTGCATGTGATGACTATTTTATGGCCTTTTGATAATGCACAGTATGACACAGTATCTACATAGGAAATAGAAATTAGAAAGTAAGCTCATTTCCACACAGATAGAACAACTCGGACAAAGACTATAGATTACTCTTCTCAACATGTTGAGCTTGTTTAATATTTGTTTATTCTTATACTTGTTCCCTTATGGCTTATGCCCTAGTTTTTAACGGAGCTAATTTTTTGTATTGTTTTCTTCTTTGTCTTCTTTCAGTAAACTTGATTCTAATTAATAAGTAGATGAAGAGAACTTCATAATTTGTAGAGATTGAGATCAGTGTAGTAATGTTCTTGCACGTGTACTCATATTATGAATATGAAATGCATGAGGTGTTGCATTTTTAGGATAATACGTAACTTTGAGGGATCCTGACATGTATTATATATGTGCTTAGTTCTTGAAGTGATTGGTTTGCCACTTTGCCTTATCTTTTATTTTTTACATTGAGCTTGGTCTGCATTAGTTTAAAATGTTTGTGTTTATTTTCTAGTTCATAGTTACGCAAAATGTCCAAAGGAGGAAAAGTGTTGCTCTAACCTAGTTTTCTATCAACTCATTTCATACCAGATTATGAGAGGAAAAGAAATGAGAAGATAAAGAGGAACAATAAGGTCTGTGAATCTCATGGGGTGAAGAGTATTGCAACTCCTTTTGTGGGATCGGTTCAGCAGCGCAAACGTGTTACTGCTGAAAATGGAAAGCGTACTAGGGTTGAGTTGGAGGATGATGGCTATAGACTTTCACGTGATGAGGATGACCCTGGCCATGATAGTGAGTCGGTTGACTCTTTTGAGCAGGTACAATATATAAGTACACGTTAATGATAAGCAAAAATAATGTATCTATACATTTTCTTTCTTTCTTTCTAGTAGTCTTTGTCACGTCCTCGATTTTCAACATAAATTATAAAGGAATTACGTAAGAAAATACCTCTCAACGATCCATACGATACCCAAAAGATCATTAACTTCCCATAATCATAGTTCGAGTCCATAGTATTCAAAATATTACATCTTTGGCACAACGGCCCCAAATCAGATTTCACGTCGATAAACCGGGGATTTAGAGTTTACAAACGTCCCATAATCAAAGAAATCATTAATCAAGTTACAAATACATCCTCAAAAGAAGTTTACAAAGATGCCTAAGTAACTCTACGATGTTAGCTTTCAAAAAGTTGTGTCCAATGTCCAAGCACTCCAGTCATGGTCGCTACTGTCCTGAGTTAGCACCTGAAAAGAAATAAGGCTTGAGCTACACTAGCCCAGTAGAAATTCTACTCAAACGATATATGCAATAGAAATGCGAGAATAAAGATACGGCGTGTCCAAAGGTAGCTCAAACATTTAACGATCGATAGGAATCAACAATCCGACAAACGAGTCATGAGACTTAGATTACAACTCAACTTTAAACCATTCTCATATCCCGCGCGTCCAAACCGTCTCGCGTTACGTGTCATGAGCCGAAGCTCCTGCCGGGCTATTCATGGGACCCCGATATCCCCTGCCAAGCACCCACCGTATAGGTTGGGTCTTGAATTATCAATATGAGCATTGGCTCCCGCCAGGCTATTTATGGGACCCTGATATCCCCTGCCAGGCACCCACCCGTCGATGGGTCCTGAATGTTCGCGCGTTGTGTCAACAAGGTTTCACGTATCACAAATTCTCATATCGTGTCTTTCCATTTCTATAGTAACATGAGGAACTTGAGTAAGGTTCACCGAACAAGAACACAAGGAGCGTAGATATCTCTCGAACTCAACGGATACGATTAATCATGTTATAAGGTGATTTGGAAGTGTTTAGAACAAGTTAGAAGTGATCGGGGGTCAAAACGATGAAGTTTGGAACAAAGTAGTGAAAACTGTCCATAAGCATCTGGTATCGATACGGCCAAAATGGCTGTATCGATACAGGATGCTTATCAGCAAAGTCCATTCTGTGTTAATGATGTATCGATACGGCAAGAACTCCGTATCAATACGGAGTGGTTTCGAGCAGATAAACAGCAGATTTTCTGGGTTTCAATGCCATCAACAACTACAACAACTACAAGCATGGATTCAAGGATAGAAGCACGTCTAATACATGTATTGAGAGGTAGAATCCCTACCTCGAGCCGAGGCACGAGACCCAAGAAGATTCGAGCCCTAGCCCTCCAAGAATCGAAACCGAGAGCAAGACGACTCCACCGAGCTCCAACCGGTGGGATACGGACCACAATATGCGTAGAGTTGCAAGATTGAAGGTTAATTTGGTGGGTTTTGGGTGGAATTTTGGAGAGAGAGCAAGAGAGAGGAGGGGAGCCGAGAGAGAGAGTGAGAGCCGGTGGGGAGTGGAGAGGGGAAAATGATCTCCTACTCCTCACCCTCCTATTTATACTCTAAAATCCACATATTACACTTACACCCCTTCCACAATCAATTTCAACACTTAGGCCTCAAATCACATAAAATCAATAATTCATTTCCTTTTCCATTATTTCTCAATTAAAAACATTTAGAAATTAAAAGAATTTATTATGGGTCTCTACAGTCTTGTTATATGTACATTATATATTTATGCTTGGGCACTTTATATTGTTTTGTTATAGGCCTTAGAGATGCCACGAGGTTGTCAAAGAGCGCCACAGTCCCATCCAGAGCCACAATCCTGTGCAACTATGATCTCCGAGAGGGTCACCCGATCGATGCCACAACCTAGCATGGATACCCAGGCCCTACCACCTCCCATTGTCCAGCCACAATGTGAGGCATTAGCTACAACAATGTCGGTGAGTGATGTAGTTTAAGAATTATTTTTTAGATTTATTATCTTATTTTTTAAGTCTGAAGCTGCTGCCTTTTTTTGTTACCTCTGTATTAGCTTTCTTCTTTTTCTGCATGTTCATTTTTTGTCCAAGCACATGTTATTGCTGCTGCAATTTTTCTCCATTATAAGATGTGCTTAATATGCAAGGAAAGGGGGAACAACAAACGAAAAAGAAAGAGATGTAATATGTTTGCTCACTGCCTGAACCTTCAATTCTTAAAGGGCCTATACTTCAGCGACTGACGGTAGTTGCAAGATCTACTTATTTATTGTTTCTTAAATGACAACAAAGTCATTATCTAAAATATCAACTATTGCAGGATAAGTTTGATTTGCAAGGAGATCCTATTGATGTTGATAAGGTAGTGGCAACACAATGTGGACGAAGAATAAGCAACTACACCTATAAGTTGAAGAAAAAATACGATAAGCTTGTAAAGGCAAAGGGGGTTGAGTATGCAAGAAGCAACCCCCCAGGTGGTGTGAAGCCCGAACAGTGGACAAGCTTAATAGATAAGAAGTGGAATGATAAGAAGTGGCAGGTAATCTCATGCGTACACATAAAAATAGCCATAGGTTCTTCTTGTAGCATCCTAATCTTTAATGCTCTTAAAACAACATTCTAAATCTGAACCTACCTCATAGTTTCTTGTTTCTCTATTGGTTTGTACTCCTTACAGAAACAATCAAAAGCAAACACCAATAACAGGTCCGATAAGAAAAGCAAACACAGATGTGGATCAAAGTCATTGCCGGTTAGGGTTGTCGAAATGGTGCGTTTTGAATTATATTTTCAGTTTTATTACATTATAAATAGGCTTATTAACTTATTTGTTGCGAATAAAACATATTAGATGGAAGGAACTGATGGTGCCGTGCCTGCATTAGAAAAAAAATACAAATCCACCCACTTTAATGCAGACACAAATGAGTGGATCTCTCCAGAATGCAAAGATATCCATGTACGTGTATCAAGTACTTTATTGTGTACTTGTGTTTGCGTAATTATTAGAACTTGCATCTACTAAACTGTTAGAGCTTAAATTACTCAATTTACTTTAAAATGACAGGATGAGATCGTAAGAATAGTGGCTGAACATAATTCTCAGAATGGTGCAGTCCCGATAACGCAAGAGGAGCTTTCTGTCAAGGTATTCAAGGCAAAATCAGGCTATTTGAAGGGACTTGGAATGAGGCCTTCCTCTACTGTTAGGAGTACCATTGTTGGATCTGTGAACAATAATGAATATGTAACACACCTCGAGAAAAAGGTAGACGAGCAAGATGAGTTAATTCAGGAGCAAGGTGAAAAAATTCAAGCGCAAGCAGAAGGAATTGAAGCAGCAAATGCCACGATAGCCGAGCTAGTGGAGGCAAAAGAGCAACAGGGGAGGGCTTTGGCTAGCGTTCTGGAGTACCTTAAAAATCAAGGGTACACCGGATACTGGTATGTCTCTCTCTCTCTCTCTCTCTCTCTCTCTAACAAGTGGTATGTCTTTAGTTGGAACAACTTCTAAGTGATAGAAGAGCAGCTCTGTAAAAAACAGAGTATATTTAGATTATAGAAGTCAAATAATTTAGTAGTTTGACAAGATTACTCAGGCAAAAATATAGTATCCATGAATGTGTTCGTGAAAGTTATTTTTACCTAAGTTTGCACTTCCATCCACCAAGCCAATTTTTCAGCCAGCTAATTTTCATGTATTTTTCTTTCAACTGTTTGGTTAATGAAACTATTTTAGAGAACCATAGCTAACTTAGAAACCCTAAAGTAACATCAGAGGGACAGCAAGCACCAATTCGGTTGAGAGCATCCAGCCATGGCACTTACTAAGTAAAATCACCAATAGCATTATGGCTGTTTATGGAACCAATATGGTTGTTTTCATGGCTAGTGATGCCTTAGTTTTCTACTGTTTTATGGCTCTCATCTTTGGGTTGATTCTGTCATGGATTAGGCCTTCATCGTGGCTTTCATCCATGTATGCTCACAACTGTATGATTATTAGCTTTCATCCATAGATTATGGCTGTTTACGAGACTCATCTTGGCTTGTGTGGTTTGAGTTCTCAATTGGAGTATGTTCGAACTATATATAAGCAGGAACATGAATGCCCAAGTACAACCACATAATTCTAGTCGTCTCATTGGTGCACGTGTTTGCTTGGAAGTGTAGAGTTTGAGGGAAATATCTAGTGGCAGACTTGTATACTAGTAGTACATGCGGTCTTTTGTACGTGATGTCATTTGGTCATAGCTAGCTGGGGTGTCATTGATACTCCTATTTGCTCTCTCTTTAAGCTAATTGATGAATCATTGGATCATCTTCTTTTTGAGCGCTCCTTTTCTAAGCAAGTCTAGAACGTTGTTGCTAAGTTGAGATATATCCCTGCTGGTCCTACTCTTTACTTCTAGAAAGTTGCTTGTGGTTCTATTCCAATTTCGAAAAGAGAGACTTACCTAATACTCTTAGAAGGCTTGCTCTAGATGCTATGGTCTGTTTCACTTGGGAAGAAAGGACCAACAGAATTTCAAGGGCATTCTAAGGTTTTTTTGCTCTGTTTTATTTGAGGTTTTTCCTCTTGATAGTGTTTTTTAATAAAGTTCTCAGTCACCAATAAAAAAGAAAGAATGTGGCATAACTAGACCAATTTCTGACTTCACTGTTGACATAGAGTGAAGTTCACTTTTAACTCAGTGAACTTCAAGTCCAAACAAAGTACTTATAAAAAAAACATAATGCTAGGGATTTGAATTGCATTCATAATGTTAGGAAACACTTCATTCATTCATATAGAACAACATTATAGATAGCTACTAGTCATTTGGACTGGATGTGCCATTTTCAGTACATAGGTGCTTCTCATGTGTCATTTTCAGTACATAGGTGGTTAGTACATCATGCTTTCTCTATTTATATTCTTAATGAAAAAACTTGGAGTGGGCTATATATTTTTGGTGGTTTGATTTTTTGCCCTTTTTCAGCATTGGGCTTGTTATGAACCAGTTTTGTGGTCTGTTTTGGTTTATGGTTCTATGTTCAAGTTACAGCATGGCCGCTCTATTCCATTCTTTAATCCTTTTGAATCCCAAACCACCTTCCTCTTTAGGACAACAGAGCTGATCCCACTTCACTTTTTCCCTTGAATGCTTGAGCTCAAATCCAGACCAAAGAAATGCCATGAGAGTACTTTCAATGTCCTTAACCAAAGAACTTGGATAGCGGGATTTCATGCTCTGTAACTGGAGCAATCAACTGATCTCTGAAGTGAACTGGAACCTTAGATTGAATGGCTAGATTAAGAGTAGGCATAGCATCCACTTTTCCATCGAAAACAGTCCCTAATAACCCAACATAGTAACCCAAAATCTCCTGCTTCACGGCCTTAGGATCATCAATCAAACAACCACTAGAATCAGTAAGACTTAGAATTGTATTTCTAGCTCTACGGGAACACATTTTCTAGTGAAAGTACTTAGAGTTTTGGTCTCCTAAAGCCAACCATTTCACTCTAGACTTCTATTTTGTATTTCTGCTCTTAATTTTCTGGATTGCTTGGCTAATCTTTGCTGATGGTTTTTGGCTGTTTTTGCATTCCAACTAACTAAGCACCCACACAACACACACCAGTAATGAAATCCACACCTTTAAAGGACACAACACACCTTTAGTGGACACAACACACACCTTTAGTGGATTTGAGAAGTGTTCCCAGTAAGACCCGTAAAAGTTTAGTCATAAGACCCCCAGTTGGTATTTTGGTTTCAGTGTAGGTTTAGCAGGTTTTAATTTCTGCATATGCATTTTTGTTTCAAGTATGTTCTGGTTGTGCATTTTTTTTGTTTTGCTACAGCATTAGACTTGTTATGAACCAGTTTTGTGGTCTGTTTTGGTTTATGGTTCTATGTTCAAGTTACAGCAGTTATGTGGTCTATTTTTTGTTGTTTGCTGGTGATATGTTGAGTTGCAGCAGTTATGGAAATTTGTTAGGTATTGACACTTTAGCTGGTATGGACACTTGAGTAGTCACAAACTTCAGTTCAGGCATAACATCTCTAACTTGGGTTCTGTTTCAATTGCACAAAAGGAAAGTACTTATGGACAAGATAAAAGCACTTATGTTTCAGTTGCACTTCGTCTTCAACTTTGGTTATATTTTTTGGCATTAGATTTTTCTGCTTGAAGTATAATCTGTCCAAGTTGTTTGCTGCATACTCCGTCCATTGTCCGTCCAAATAGTAATGTTTCCAGTTCTATTGTCAGATTGTTTGCTGCATACGTGTCAATGTTTATGAAGCACAAAATGAAGGCATTACACTTCAGTTCATTGATTTTGGCATAAAACTTAAGTTTACATGATGTTTCGTATTTCTATTAACAATATTGTAACAATATTTTCTGAATCTTGTTTTATGTTAATTTGCAGATTGAGTATGTAGAAGGTTGGTAGCAGAAGATGATATATGCGTGTTCCTATGAAGACTTCTTTTTGGATGAAGTTCAGAGTCTTCTTTTTTTTGATGATGCTACGAGAACTCTTCTTTTTTGATGATTCATAGTATAAGATCTATGATGAACAACGTATATGGTCTAGTTTGGTTATTTTTGACATTCGTACATGGATGCATTA
The DNA here is from genome assembly GCA_018127125.1 of Rhododendron griersonianum. Taxonomy (NCBI): domain Eukaryota; kingdom Viridiplantae; phylum Streptophyta; class Magnoliopsida; order Ericales; family Ericaceae; genus Rhododendron; species Rhododendron griersonianum. The sequence goes on along the minus strand of CM030798.1, from coordinate 5,312,143 downwards.
CATCTAAGTGTGGATGATTATTTTGGTGTGGATGAATGTTGGGTATGACGATGTGTTGGATATTATGGTAAAATAGAATGGGCTTACTATTTAGTGCAATTCAGATGTATTATAGTTCTTGTTTGAGATCTATTGGATTCTAAAATGCACAGGATATGGTATTTAGAAGAGTGCGAGACGATTTTTTGTCACCTATATTTCTAATATATGAAAAATAGGTGACAAATTCTTTTGTCACTAAAGAGGATTTTCGAGGAAGCATTTCAAAGACAAAATTTTTTGTCATTAATCAGCTTCAATTTTACAATTATAGGAGACGAAATTATTTGTCACATTTACTATTTTATAATATTTAAATTAAATTCTTTGGAGACGAAATTTTTGTCACCTATGTAGTTTTCCTGGTCAATATTCATTCACTATTAGTGACGAAATTGGACAAGGGTGACGAATAATCGATAAATTGGTGACGATAAATTTTGTCTCCAAAAATTACTATAGGTGACGAAACATGATTTTCGTCACCACGTTACTTTCTGAGACAACCTATAGGTGGCAAAACTTTTTTCGTCTCTAAACTTTTGGCGACAAAAAATGTGCATTTTGTGACAATTTAATTCGTCTCCAAACACAAAATTTCTTGTAGTGCAAGGTTGTGGTCTACACTGAGTTTCCATTGAAATCACTACTACAAAAGGTAGACTTCTTAGGACGGATCTCAACTTGGTCCATCGAGTTAAGCCAATACGATATTGACTTCCAGTTGCGCACTGCAATAAAGGGCCAAGTGTTGGCTGATTTTATGGCGGAGTTTTCACCAGCCATAGCGCCCTAGTCACCCATGAGAAGGGAAAGGGCACCTGGGCTGCCCGTGAAGCAAAACAGGCAGCCAGCCGAACAGGACCCACAAGAATGGAAGTTATTTATTTGTTGACGGTTCGGCTTGTAATACTGGATCAGGGGTTGGGATCGTGCTTTTTTCCCCCTGAAGGAGTAATGATTGAGCTGTCTGTTCGGCTGGGTTTCAGTGCATCGAACAATGTGGCGGAGTATGAGGCTCTCCTAATCGGCCTTAAAAGTGCAAAAACTTTAAAGATAAGGAGAATTAGGGTTTATTGCGATTCTCAGCTGGTGATATATCAACTGTCCGGGAAGTACGAAGCCCGGAGTGAGAAGATGGCAGCCTATCTGGAGGCAGCCAAAGACTTGCTTGACACCTTCGAAAAGGTATACATTGAGCAGATAAGCTCTAGACAGAATTCCCATGTAGATTCTCTGGCTTGGTTGGCTGCAGCCGTTCCAACAGAGTGTAAAAGGAAGGTAGCAGATGACTATCTTAGTGAACCAAGCATTGGGAAAAGTGTAGAATTCATCTTGGACATGAACCAGGGACCAAGTTGGATGGATCCAATCATGGGGGTTTTACGAGATGAAACACTTCCCTCTGATAAGAAGGAAGCCCATAAGATCAAAACCAAATTTGCAAGATTTTGGCTGTCCGCAGAAGGAAAGTTATATAGAAAGTCTTTCACAAGACCATACTTGCTTTTTGTGCACCCAGAGATGGTGCAAAAATTCCTTCACGAATTTCATGAGGGGACTTGTGGAAGCCACGCAGGAGGCAGGTCCATAGCCCACTGAGCAATAACCCAAGGGTACTGGTGGCCACATATGCAGGAGGATGCCAAGGTTTATGTGAAAATCTGTGAGAAGTGCCAGAAGTTTTCACCTATGATTAGAACACCAGCAAAGGATCTGGTGCCGTTGACTTGTCCTTGGCCATTTGCCCAGTGGGGAATGGACATCGTGGGTCCACTCCATAAGGCAACTGGGAACAGGAAATTTCTGTTGGTAGCAACAGATTATTTCACCAAATGGATTGAGGCAGAGCCATTGGCCAAAATCACTGAACCCATGATAGAAAGGTTCGTGTGGAAGAGTATTATTACTCGTTTTGGGGTTCCCTATTCTTTGATCACAGATAACGGGGCACAATTCCAAAAGAAATTCAAAGCTTTCTGTTCCCAGTATGGGATAAGGAACTACTATTCCACTCCGGCTTACCCTCAAAGTAATGGGCAAGCAGAAGCATCCAACAAAACCATTCTTGATGGAATCAAGAAAAGGTTAGACAAGGCGAAGGGGAAGTGGCCCGATGAGTTACCACTGGTGCTGTGGGCACACCGAACAACACCTAGGAGGTCTACGGGAGAGACTCCCTATTCTTTGGCATATGGTACAGAGGCAGTTATACCCCTAGTAGTTGGTCTTCCAACCAACCGAACTGCGTTGGTTGAGAGTGGGGGAAATGACAGGGCCCTTTAAATTGAGCTTGACCTTGCCGAGGAAAGGAGAGAAAGGGCCCTGGTGCATCTAGCCTCTTACCAAGAACAGCTAATGAAGAGCTACAACAAACACGTTCACCCCCGAGAATTTGGTGTTGGGGACCTTGTTCTTCGAAAAGTACTTGGCAATACCAAAGTGGCAAACGAGGGCAAATTGGGGGCAAATTGGGAAGGCCCATATCGAGTGACTGAAATTGTGGGTATAGGGGCTTATAAATTGGCAGACCTGGATGGGAACCGGTGCCAAGACCCTGGAATGTCCATAATTTGAGAAAGTTCTTTGTTTGAAAGACTTTAGTTTATTATTTATTTTTGTTTTAGGATCACGTAACTGTGTGAAAATTATGAAGAATATTCCCTTGTTTTTTATTTAATTAGTTGCTAGGGGTACGTGTAATGCCCCCTTGAGTTCAAGGATTATGAATACAATCACATTTTTCTGCAATATATTGATTTTTCAGAAATTTTGTTTCTTGTTTTTTCTGTGAATACAAACAATGGCCTTGTTTTCCTTTTTTCGTATTAGGGAGCAGGGAACGGGCATGTATGCCTTGGTACGTACGAATTCACGTATCAACTATCTCAGTACGAGAAACTTAGATTGGCTAAGTATGAAAACTTAGAATGTGTATGAATGCCTTGCAATGTACGAATACACGTATTAACTGTCTAAGTACGGGAAACTCAGATTATAAAAGTACGAACAAACTTGTATTAGATATTGTACGAGTATGAAAAAACTGGTAAAAATGCACAGCTTGCTAAATATGAACAAGCCGAACTTTCTGTTTAAGATATGGGAAACTTCGTACTTGCTTAGGATTCAGAAATTTGGATGCATATGAATAAATGCTCCCAAGTATGAAACACTTGGGTTGAGGCATGACGAAACTATGTCTGGTAAGTATGAAACACTTATATAGGTAAGTGTACCTCAACATGTGCAAGTAAACCATATGTGAAATACACATAGTCAAGTAAACGATTACATAGAGGCATGAGATACCCAGAATACCACTAAACTACGACAAGAGTTTGTGGCTACAAAGGGTCGAGCAAATCACAAAGGCCACGAACGGTCGCAGCCAACTTAAGCAAATTGTTATGCCACGAGGGGCCGAATACCTGTATTAGCAAACAGTATTACCAAAGTATGGAATGTGCTGGTGACTCGCAGGGCTCAAAAACTTCCGTCACGCCGGACCTGCTAAGTATTAAAAATATTTAGGATGTAAGATAGGAACTTACCCAATCAGTCCAGGTTCTGGACCTCTGGTGGGGTGATACTCAGGATCTCTGCGTTGACTTCAATGCTGGCATCGCCACCAGCGGTGTTCTCTTCCAGGTTAACAGGTTCATTAGCTGTTTCTCGGACAGTTGATTGTTCAGTTACAGTATTCTGGGTCTCCATTTGGATTTCTTCGTTGGCATCTGCAAAATCATCAATTTGCTGCTCGACATCGCCAGTTGAGGGCTCTTCAAACTCCTGAGAGGCTGGAGCACGACTGCTCGGTAAGTCATTTTCCACCCAAAGAACTGAATCTTCAGTAACTCCAACTTTAGTCAGACAAGCCTCCCAGCTAGCAACCCAGATCTGGTCTTGAACGGCTGGCATTTGCTCCACATAGCTGGCCGTGGCAGCATCAAAGCCTTTCTGATAGCCATCTTCATAAGCTCCTTTCTTGGTGCTGTCCATTTTAGCCTAGTGTAGTCATTTAAGAGTCTGATTCGTTCAGTATCAGCCTCTTGGAATTTCTGGCCAAGAGTGACCATCTTTTGGATAAACTGAGAAACACCAAGTGACAAATTTTTATTAGAAATCTACCAGCTACGAAGAAAGTTAGCTTGAATTACGAATACAGTAAGTTACCTTAATACCACTGATGAGTCCAGTGGACACTAGCCGTTCAGGAGGAGAGGAAGACTCTTTCTGCATGTCAACCGGTAGCAAAAGGCCTTGAGCAAGGGCCAGTGCAGTTTCAGAAGAACTTGCACTGTCTCCAATATTCACTAGCCGATCGCCTCTTGTGAATTGGGGGATCCAGGGTTGTTGAGTTACGTGGGTGCTCGGGGAAGGAGGTTGTAGAGTTGATGCAACAGCATCCAGAGCCGTCTTTCCAGCATCTTGGTTTCTGGGACGCTTGTCCCGATGGGCATCATCAGCCTCAAGGGAGCTATCATGTTCCCGAGGAGAGATGATGGATCGTGTGGAGCCCCCCCGGTACGACGTGGAGGCAGGGGGGCTTGACCGGTGGATGGTGCCCGACCAGAGGCACCACGTCCTCGAGAGGACACAGTTAGCAGAAAGCTGAGGTTCAGGGGTTGTCTAGGCATCGTACCTGAACTTGGAGGGGATCGAGAGTATCCAGAAGAGGAAGATTGGCTGGTGTCTCTGTCTAAAGGTATATGTTCGGCACGACGTTGAGCAGGCCTTCTTAGCACCACACGAGGCAGAAGGATGCCTTCTGAAATAGGGATCTCGCCGAGCTGACCAGCGATTGTTACTTCGGCACTGGACCTTGTACTTCCTGATTGGGGAGCTACAGAACTGGAAGCGCCGTTTGTACACGGGTTGTTAGTCTTCTGTCAATGAAACCCTTATAAGCAGGGTTCTATCCAAGTAGCACGTCGGCGTCTCGACCACGGCCGACATTTGTTGTGCCCGGCTCCCCTTTATATTTTAAAACCTTGTTTATGTCTGCTGTACGGACATAGCTTGGTTCTCTACGAGGCCTCTTGTTCGCGTTAGTTGTTGTAAATCAAAGCAAAGAAAGGGTGAGACAAAACAAAATTATAAGAAATCCAGAAGAACTGAAAGTGTAAATCAAAATTAGGAGCGTACATGGGTGGCCCCATACGTGGGGGCAATGAAAGCCCACCACCTGGCCGTCTTCCCCCAATGGCTCAAAGGCTCCAGTGACGTAGAGGAAGTCAATCTCGTGATCCCGAGCAGAATCTGGCAGATTAAGCACGAAACGCTTCTCTGCCTTCCTAACTTTGAAGTAATAAGTATTGTACTCAGGATTGAGCACAATACTGTACCACCATTGGAGTTCCCAAATTCCCAGTTGAGTACCCAGAATTCTGTTTAGGGCTACCATTCCCATTACAAGTCTAAAAACGTTGGTTGAAACTTGCATGGGTGTAAGTTTATACCAATTAAGGATCCGACGAATTAGTGGATCGAGGGGGAAACGAACTCCGCCCTCAACAATTGCTATGATAGGGATGCACATCCTATCCCATGAGCCACTATCCCTATCGTATTTAAAGGGGCAAGTTCGAGCCCGACGTTGTCAGAGACGCCGTATTTAGTTCTAAAAGCGGCCATGGCAGCAGGGGTCTCGCAGAGTTTTCTAGACTTACCAGGTTTAGGGGCGTTTTCGTCCGCCATGGATATGTTCAAGGAAAACTACGAACAAAACAAAGACTTTTGAAATGGATGTGTGCGAAACCCTAGGAAATGACGAATCCAAGAACGAGATCTCGGATCGAAGCACAAAGAGGAGAAGGAATGAGAGGTCTTACGATAATGATAAAGGCAGTTGCTGGAGGTGCGAAATTGCAGACGGCGGTAATGGCGGTTGAGAGCAAAGCTTTCGACTGGATTCTAGAGAGAGAAAGTGAAGATTCAAGTTTTCGCTGAAAAATCCCAAGAGATCCCTTTTTGGGGTTTAAAAGTGGAGGAGGGAGGCGAAACGTCCCCCAATCACTTCGTTACATAAAAAGTAACGGAAAGTAAATTTGGAAGGGATACCATTCTAATTCTGTTTGGCTAGGACGTTAGCAGAAATTAAATGCTGAGCGTACGAAATGCGCCACGTGGAGTCACTTCTTCGAGGAAGTATAATGACTAAGCCGCCAAAAAACATCAATGGGCATAGATACTATGACTGCACGGGACCTAATGAGTTCGGCTCAAGGTCTACTTCTTGCATCACCCATTGCCCCCAAACAGTGGCAACGAGCAAAGCTGGGGAGCAATTGTAGGGAGGTATTCCCAAACAGGTACATCTAGTAGCCGAACACGTGGTAAACGGGGTCCACGTAATCAATAAAGTAAGGTAAGACGCCGTGAAAGACGGTGAATGGCGAGAGGGACCAAGGACATGAGAAGTCATTGGATCATGCGGTCTGTTCGGCAATAAAAGGGCCGAACAGAGGGAGATTTCTGAAGAAAATAGTCTTAAGTGGTAAGGCGGTAAAAATGTTCTAGAGAGAACCCAATATCCGGTAAAGATAAGTGAGGAAAGGGAAGAGTCCATATGAGTAAGGGATCTCGGTTGATTGGGCAAGAGGATCCTCGAGAGGACAGGTTTCCTGTACGAGGCAGGAAACCTTGGGCAATGAAGATGCTTGGAGGTCAAGCAAATGTATATCTATAAATACAAGGTAAACCTAGAGGAAAAAGGTACGCAATAAGTTGCATTCATTTCATACTTTCCTATCGATAATTAGGGTTTTGCATAGTACGAGAGACTAACTTAGGCATCGGAGGGCCTTTGCCACGAGAGGCAAAGGTGCGCTCACCCCCTGTCTGTTTTGCAGATTTGGGTTCCGGCGAAGGCATTAGGGTTCCGATCGAACACCACGTGGACCCATTGAAATCCAATGCTGGTCTAGGTACCATTTGTTTTTTACCACCTACACAAGCAACTTCGAAGCAAAGTCATTCCATTGGTAAAAGTTTGGTGGGAGAAACATTCAAGTGATGAGGCGACATGGGAAAGAGAAGATGATATGCAACGGCAATAGCTGGAGCTGTTTGAAAAAGGTATAACTAATTTGCCCAACTCATTTCCAACCCTAAGTTTCGACAAATTTGGAGGACCAAATTTCCTAAGGTGGGGAGAATGTCAGGCCCGGCATCTAAAAAGTATACTTATGTGATTCTATTTAGGTTATGAGATTAAAAAAAATGCACTTTAGTAAATATTTTTAGGATACGAGTATAGCACGATATAATTTTAGGGGTTTAATACTTTTCTTTAGAAAGTGAACGACACCCTAAGTAGTCTACGTTGTAATCTTTTTGAGTTCGGAACCCGGACATGACTAATTGAATCAGAGTGAATTTTTATTAGAAAACAGAATTAAAATTTAGGCATTCAAATTACCTTAGAGTTACACGTATCATAGCTAGGAGAATTGGTTGGCACATGTATCTGTTGGGAAACGATTCCCAGAAACCAGTAATGACGCGTACAGATTAAACAATAAGAAAACCGCAAAACCCTACAAGGCGGAATTAGGGTTTTACCTCAACTCCCTGCGAACACGAACGCTGGTTGAACTTGTTATAGCACGTCTTGCTATAAGCTACGTATACTGCTCGACTGCACCTTACGATCTTCTATCGTATTCCCTGCACGTCTAGAACATGAACTGAGTGTGGACTCTCTCGTGATCTGTTTGCTCTCTCTAAGCCTCCCACTATTCCGTGAATAATAGAAAACGTGAAAACGTGAAAAACGTCCAGTCTGACCTAGAGAGCATAACGTGTATATATAGGGCTACGATAGGGACCTAAGGAGTAATAAGTCTGGGCTCCCAGTGTAAATAAGAAAACCTAATCCCACCAGGATTCTATTTCTTATTTCACTAATTATAATTCACCCCACTACAGAATTATAATTGCACTCCCGTCCTTATCTCAATTATATTACGAGCTCCATGATATTAAATACTTATTAATCTCCCCACGTTAAGATTACAGATACCCGTTGATTAAAATAAATTACTAACAATCTCCCACTTAATCAACATCTTAACTTGAGACTATCCGCTTAACTTATTCGATATGTCGGATACAAATATCCACCTGCAGGGTTTGACATAATCGAAACTTATAAGCTTACTCAAGGGGTATCATCAATCCCTATCGAGACGTGGATTCCATTAATAATTAATAGTTGTCATATACATAGTGTTGCGACCCAACTCACCGAGACTATTGATCGTATAAAAGACCTCACCCTTTAATGAATCAAAATCAACAACATTAAATATATACCTCTAATAATCATCTTTGGATTAAGAGTATAAGCACTCATAATAACCATGAGGTTCCAATTGTCTTATGAAGTTAGTACAAAGAGAATTACCTCAAAGTGGTCCCGTTCAATACACACAAAGTGTACTAGCACAATGAGTTAGAACTAGACCGTTCCATGTAGTCAAGATAGACCTACTAAACATTGTACTACAGTCCTACCGATGGTGTGTCAAATTCCATCTAAGACTGTGAACTATCTCTTATATTCCACAAGAATCGATGATCCAATCTTCTATGTGTAAGCCGTACTCTACACACTGGATTATCTACTATGTAGAATAAAAGACACATATACACAACATACAAAAATATCATGCAAACATTGCCCATAAAAGATTCTCATAAAAAAAGAGGATAAAACTGATTAATACATAACAATATTAATCCATCATATAAAAACATAGCTTTTACATAACCTCCTAACAAACTCCCACTAAGACTCAAAGTCATACTGCCACGCATCTCCCTCCCATTCCTTCTACGTGACTATCAAAAGTCTTAGCCGGTAAGCTTTTCGTAAAAGGATCTGCCAGGTTGTTTGCTGATGCAATCTTGGTTACAGTAACATCACCTCTCTATACGATCTCTCGAATCAGATGATACTTACGCTCGATGTGTTTGCCCTTCTTGTGAGTCCTTGGCTCCTTCGAATTAGCAACTGCACCACTATTGTCACAATAGAGTGTAATGGCTGATTGCACTGAAGGGACAACATCCAGATCCAACAAAAAGTTTCGGAGCCAAACGGCCTCCTTGGCTGCTTCAGAAGCTGCCACATACTCTGCCTCCATGGTAGAATCAGCAATGCAAGATTGTTTGACACTCCTCCAACTTATGGCTCCACCTCCCAAGGTAAACACATATCCCGAGGTAGACTTTCTGGAATCCCTATCTGACATAAAGTCTGAGTCTGTGTACCCATGAGGTACCAGACTATCTGACTGGAACACCAACATATGATCTCTAGTTCTTTTCAAATACTTGAGTATATGTTTCACTGTAGTCCAATGTTCTTGCCTTGGATTAGACTTAAATATGCTAACCATGCCAACGGCAAAGCAAATATCAGGTCTAGTACACAACATAGCATACATAAGGCTTCCTACTGCCGAGGCATAAGGAACTGCCTTCATTTTCTCCATCTCCTCAGGTGTTTTAGGACACTGATCCTTGGAAAGGTAGATTCCATGTGTAAAAGGGAGGAACCCTTTCTTGGAATCTTGCAAGCTAAAACGGGCAAGAATGGCATTGATATAAGTAGCTTGTGATAAGCCCAACATCCTATTCTTGCGATCTCGTATAATCTTAATCCCTAGGATGTGACCGGCTTCTCCCAAGTCCTTCATTTCGAATTGGCCGGATAACCACACTTTCACTGAAGACAACACTCCCACATCGTTTCCGATGAGTAGGATATCATCGACATATAGTACTAGAAACACCACAGCTTTTCCGTTGCGCTTCTTGTAGACACATGACTCATCCGGACATTGATCAAAACCAAAAGACTTGATTGCTTGATCAAAACGGATGTTCCAAGATCTAGATGCTTGCTTAAGCCCATAAATGGACTTCTTGAGCTTGCACAACATGTGCTCTTGACCTTTTGCTATGAATCCTTCTGGTTGCACCATATAGATACAATCATCCAGATTTCCATTAAGGAACGCGGTCTTGACATCCATTTGCCAAATCTCGTAATCGAGATGAGCCGCAATGGATAAGAGAATCCTGATGGACTTAAGCATGGCTACTGGCGAAAAAGTTTCCTCATAGTCGATCCCTTCTTTCTGAGTATACCCTTTCGCAACAAGCCTAGCTTTGAAGGTATGCACCTTCCCGTCCGCCCCTCTCTTCTTCTTGTAGATCCACTTGCATCCAATGGGTTTAATCCCTTTAGGTGGTTCTACAAGATCCCAGACCTCATTAGAGTACATAGACTCCATCTCTGATTTCATAGCCTTTTGCCAAAGTTCCACATCTTTATCTTGAAGTGCCTCATTGTAGTTACAGGGTTCGGCATGTTGATCATCAGGGATCATTTCAAAAGACTCTCCCAACAACGTATACCGACTGGGTGGAACAATAACCCTCCCACTACGTCGAGGTACCAGTGTATCAATAGGTGCCTCTACAGATGTCTCTTGTGGCATTTCCTTCTGCACTATTAGTGGTAAAGAAGTTTGTGCTGGTCTTTCTCCTCTCAATTCCTCTAGAACAATTTTACTTCTGGGTTTGTGGTCTATCACATAGTCCTCTTCTAAGAACCTGGCATTAGTGCTAACAATGACCTTCTTATCCGTAGGACTATAAAACAGTCCACCTTTCGTTCCTCTAGGGTACCCCACAAACAAGCAAACTTCTGTCCTCGATTCCAATTTATCTGCGTTCCCATTCAGCACATGTGCTGGACTACCCCAAATCCGAACATGCTGCAGACTAGGTTTGCGCCCAATCCATAGTTCTGTGGGTGTAGATGGTACTGACTTAGATGGTACCAAGTTAAGAATGTACGCTGCTGTTTCTAATGCATGTCCCCAAAACGAAATTGGTAAATCTGAATAACTCATCATCGATCTCACCATATCCATAAGAGTCCTATTCCTTCTCTCTGCTACACCATTTTGTTGTGGCATACCTGGAGCTGACAACTGGGATGTAATCCCTTCAGCTAACAAGTAGTCCCTAAACTCTCCCAAGAGGTATTCGCCACAATGATCAGATCGCAGTGTCTTGAGACATTTACCTAGACGCTTTTCCGTTTCTGCCCTATACTCCTTGAATTTCTCAAAGCATTCAGACTTACGGTGCATCAAATAAATGTATCCATACCTTGAGTAATCATCAATAAAAGTGACAAAGTACTCAAAACCACCTCTAGCTTGGATATTCATAGGCCCACACAAATCAGAGTGAACCAATTCCAACGGCTTTTTGGGTCTATATCCTTTTGCTGAAAAAGGTCTTTTGGTCATCTTACCTTCCAAACAGGATTCACAGACTGGAAGTTCCTTAACTTCTAATGAACCTAAAGGTCCATCTCTAACCAGTCTAGAAATCCTATTCAGATTAATATGACCAAGACGTAAGTACCAAAGATACGTTTGATTCAATTTAGAAGGGTCTTTTCTCTTACATGGTAAATTATTAGTGTTATTCAATTCATGTAGTTGCACTGTAGGAAACATAGGATTAATAATGTAGAGATCATCCATCAATGAACCAGAACAGATAAAACGTTTATTTAACTTAATAACCACAGAGTCACTAAAATAAACCAAATATCCATCCTTAATTAACTTAGAAACTGAAACCAAGTTTCTTCTAATAGTAGGAACATAAAGACAATCTCTCAAAATTAAATTCCTATTACTATTAAAATTTAAAAAGACATTTCCTACTGCAACTGCTGCCACTCTCGTAGCATTTTCCATATGTAAATAAATCTCCCCATCACTGAGTCTTCTGGTTTCCTGGAACCCCTGCAATGAATTGCAAACATGATTAGTGGCTCCCGTATCTACACACCAGATACTGGTAGATAACACCGCTAAACATGACTCAACAACTAGTGAATAAGATTTACCTTGTTTGTTCACTTTATTGAGAAAAACTGGACAATCCTTCTTCCAGTGTCCTTTCTGCTTGCAGTGAAAACACTTACCCGCAGGCTTTTTCACTCCACCCTGAGGCGCATGAACTGCCTCCATAACCTTTTTCTGAGACTTGTTCTGCTTCTTCCTGCCTTTCGACTTAGAACTAGAAGCCTTCTCAGCCACTAACACTGATGGTGGTTTCTTCACAACCAAAAGACCCTCAGCTGCTTGGAGTTCCTTAAGAAGTTCCGCCAAAGATAAATGCATTTTGTTCATAGAATAAGTCAGGCGAAACTGCTTAAAACTCTCAGACTGCAGTGAGTTAAGAACGAAATCGATCTGGGTTTCCCCATCAATTTCAGCTCCAAGGATCTCTAGTTCATTAAAAAGACCTATCATCTTTAGAACATGATCCCTAATCGGGGTCCCTTCAACATGGGTGATGCTCACCAATTCTTTCATGGCAACTAGCCTTGCTGCCCGATTCTGATCCCCAAACATTTCTCTGAGGTTCAGCATCATATCGGAAGCAGTTTCCATAGCTTGATGCTGATGTTGCAATATATTCGACATAGAAGCCAGAATATAACACCGCGCCATCTCATCAGCCTTAACCCAATCTTTATAAGGCTTTGCTACTTGTTCTATGGCATTCTCTTCAGGTATAGGAGGGCACGCCGTAGATAGCACATATTTGTGGCCCTCAGCAGTTAACACAATATCCAAGTTTCTTTTCCAATCAACATAGTTTGGTCCAGTAAGTTTATTATCTTTGAGAATAATGGCAAGTGGATTGAAAGAGCCCATTTTTGAATCTGAGAATCAAATAACATAACAACAATTATGAAGGGCAATAAAAACTTGAATTTCATTTTAATATTGGTTCCCTCAACCACATGTTAAAAGAAAAACATTGGCAACCCTACACACCGTGAAGAGCATGCCTCGATGGGAAGGTCGTCTACTCTTCATCATTCGTGTAGATAGGCACAACCTTTTAATTTTACTATCCAGACACTATACCGTGCCAAGCAAACTTAAATAGCCAATATAGCTTCGGTCCTATAAATAATAATAGTGACTCAGATGGTGAGGATACTATTATTTACAGCTAAGTGTATACCATTACCTAGCTCCATGACCCATTGTTCCATTATGAATTACCTCAGATGGAGAAGTAATTCACACAACAATTATCATAGACCTATCCATTTAAGGAAGTTTGTACCGATGAGGCCATAATTAATTTTGCCCGATGGGGGGGAAGGTTTTAAAACCATCACACAAAATTAATTACATCATCTACATAATAGTAATGGAGACCGTGGGATTTATGAAAATAAACTCCCTCTCCCACTTAGTTATTTAAAAAAAATTTGTGAGGGTTATCAAAATTTTCGAGTTTGCAAAAAACCGTGATCTAGGTCAAAGCCAAAAATTACCATGTTGTCCAATATGGTAAAACTATCACACATGCAAACACCCATGGAAACATGCATAAACATAAATAAGGAAACATATTAAAATATGCATCCCAACTATTATGGTCAATATCCTTGTTTCCAAAAACAGCCAAGATTGCAGCCGCGTCTTGCCCACCAAGTCAGAGGTTGATGCTGGCACAGGGGGTCGAAGGGGGTCGAGCTCCAAACAGCAACTTCGGCCACCATACAGAAACCATGATAATATACATCAATCCTATGCCTCCTTTGTAGAGTTTACATAATCTGGATCTAAAACACATACTGCATGACTTGTAATCTTACAACAGTTCTACATATCAAATAATGATATAACTGGAGAAACAAAGATTACACAAAAACCTTATGCCTCCCACAAACTGGAGTTCACATACTACTTTTAATATTACAACCACGAAAAATAATCTTGGCACCCAAATATAAAAGCAGTAACCACGTATACAAAAACGTGGGATCCAATCACACAAACATACATGCATGACCATAATAGTGGGATAAGATTATCTGCAAAACAGACGTTAGTAAAAACTGAACCCTGCAAAACAGCGGTTACCACAGTTTCATACTATGCGATCTACGGACAACATGGCCTGTTTAATTCATACGCGCGATTACAGCCGGCTCTGATACCACTGTTGGGAAACGATTCCCAGAAACCAGTAATGACGCGTACAGATTAAACAATAAGAAAACCGCAAAACCCTACAAGGCAGAATTAGGGTTTTACCTCAACTCCCTGCGAACACGAACGCTGGTTGAACTTGTTATAGCACGTCTTGCTATAAGCCACGTATACTGCTCGACTGCACCTTACGATCTTCTATCGTATTCCCTGCATGTCTAGAACACGAACTGAGTGTGGACTCTCTCATGATCTGTTTGCTCTCTCTAAGCCTCCCACTATTCCGTGAATAATAGAAAACGTGAAAACGTGAAAAACGTCCAGTCTGACCTAGAGAGCATAACGTGTATATATAGGGCTACGATAGGGACCTAAGGAGTAATAAGTCTGGGCTCCCAGTGTAAATAAGAAAATCTAATCCTACCAGGATTCTATTCCTTATTTCACTAATTATAATTCACCCCACTACAGAATTATAATTGCACTCCCGTCCTTATCTCAATTATATTACGAGCTCCATGATATTAAATACTTATTAATCTCCCCACGTTAAGATTACAGATACCCATTGATTAAAATAAATTACTAACAGTATCCACATACCCTAGGTTCTGAATGACTCAGGGGTGTTTCACCTCTAAAATATCTAATATATGTATATAGTAGAATAGTAAATAAAAATGGGTAAAAGAGAAAGAAAAGAACCAGCTAGAAGGAAAAAAAAAAAGAAACAGTGAAGGAAAAGAGAGGGCAATTCGTTCACCCCTGGTTAGATCCGACCATCGACATCCTTCGATTACCACCGGAAAAATTTAGTAGGTACTTTCCTCTTCCCTCTCTTTCTGTTTTCCCTACGCAGGCACCGCACGTGTCGGCGGCCATGGCGGATCTTCCCATACCTTTTTCCCCTCTTCTCTCGACCTAAAACAGATGTAGGAATAATTGCAGCACCGCTGCTGCTGTGCGTAATGCATGTAGGCTGCTTATCTTTGCATCTATTATTAAATTAGAATGTGTATGTGTATGTATTAGGTGCTGGAACGCATGGGTACAAGAACTCTTACATTGATTAGCCCTTAATCAAACCTTGATTTGCTTAGACTAAAAGAATTAACGAAGTCAATTTGGGTTTTCTTAAATTACAGTTTGTTTAGGTACATACCCATGTGCTGGTAGCTTAATTGCTAATCAAAGTTTGGTTCTTTGGATATATGACTTGATTAAGTATAGCAGACCCATAGATTAACCCGGAGCCTTTTTTGATGCCCAGTAGGCCGACTCACAATCGAGAAGGCCTAAGAATATTATGATTACAGTTTTGAACGTATTGTGACACAAAGTAATTGGCAATAGGTTGGTTCAAGGGATAAGAACGAGAACGATCCAAGTCTTTAGCGTAGCACTCGAGAAATCAAAGATGAGATACTCTAACCTTGGTTATATTGTTTTCTCAAACAAATTATGTTATGCGTTTCTTATGCTCAAAAGTTACGATATGTTATAAGGAAGCATGATTTGATGAAATGTTTTTATATCTTATATTTTATGCCATGGAAATATGCTACGAGTTTTGTACTGAAAGATGATGATTTTATGAGAACGATTATGTTTGAGAAGTGATGATTCTACAAACACCGGTCTTACCATCCAATGGTGACAGTGAACACTGGCCTTGCCATCTAAAGGTGACGGTGTAATGTAATTATGATTCTATGAGCTTAAAGCTCATTGATTCATCCAGACAGCGGTGTCTCGGGTTAGGGGGACGGATTTTAAAGATACCGTGACCAACGAAGGGGTTATAAGGAAGGATTGTTATGTGACACCAGCTGGCAGTGACTTGATCATTTCACACCACGTGGGGTTGCTCCCCTATGCATGTTAAGCTGTTGGATGTGCATCGTTTATGTATGCGAAGTTGATGATATGCAATTCTTCTTATGGAATTTATGATTAAGCTATGATCTGCTATGTCAATAAGGTTTATAAAAGTTATTTCCGTGACAAAACGTATAACTCTGGTGTTGTATCTCACACGAGCTTTCGGCTTATGAAAATTTACTATTTTCATACAGGTAATGGCGAGTATGAATGAAGTATGCTGCTGCCCGGTGGACATGTAGATATTGTATAGCTAACTTTTGAAAACCAAACCGGGAATTGACTGTTCCCCATTTTGTGTAAGATCACCTACGTTTTGTAAAGGCTGTAAATTTGCTAAGCTCTGATGGTGTTTTGTTAAAATGTAATAATGCTTCCACAGCTTTTAACTTGTTGAAAATTTCTGTATTTTTGGTCTGAGTAGTTATGAGGCCTTGGGTGGAAGTGAGATCCACTGGCCGGTCACGACATTCTTGTTATCCAACTATTGGGATGCAGTCGTGACAATCTTCCAGCAGCTTTATTGCTCTGTCTCGGATGGTCTTTGATAAGGAGATTGGCTCAGATTCCCAACAGATGGAATTCAACCTACCTGACACGACTTACCCGTGTTTGTTGGAATGCTTTGTGCCGAGAATAGCTTGATCCCCAGCAACGATGGCGTGCCCCGTCCACATCTGCAGCGACAGCCTGTCCTGTCTAAATTCGATCAACAAGCGGCGATGCAATCGTCCACTTCTACTTTCATCCCTAGCAATGGACCGTTCGTCCATTTCTTCAATCAGGTTTCTTAAGTTTACTTGTCTACTTTGCTAGTATGTTCTGCTTTAAATTGCTTTGAGGGGTGTCTAGAAATCTTTGACGTTACTTGTACCAAGTCGATGGTGCTTCAAGTGCCGTCAAAGAGAGGCTACTGTAGACACCCCAATCTGGGCTTCCAGATTAGTTTACTTTTGGTTTTTGATTCCCCAATGTTGAAATGGATCAAGAACACCCCGGGAATGTCGAGTGTTTGAGCTTCGAGTGTTTGATACCCTTTTGAACCCTTGAACCTAGCCTAAGCCTTCACTACTACAAAATGATATAAAGATCACGGTACAAAAACTAAAAAGATTTCACTTTTTGTAAAAGCGTAATAAAATGTTATGGACTATAGTTTTAATCTCAGTTATACGAAAAAATTGAGATGGAAAGATTTTTTAATCTCAATAATCTAAAAAGTGAGATTGTAACTTGTAGAATAGATCTCATTTTCAAAAAACTGAGATTATATATGAAAGAATTTGTCTCGTTTCGAAAAATACTGAGATGAAAAGATTTTTTAATCTCAGTAATCTAAACTGAGATTGTAACTTAAGGAATAGATCCCGTTTTTGAAAAACTGAGATTGTATATGAAAGAATATATCTCATTTCTGAAAATTTGAGATAAAAAGAACCTTTAATCTCAGTCATCTAAAAACTGAGGTCGTAAGTTAAACGCATATGTTATATATATTAAATATATCACATTGAAGAGTGTATGTGGTGGAGTTGGTTAAAGCTTCCATATAAAACTCAAGAGACTTGGGTTCAAAACCCAGCAGGAGAAATAGAGTAGGATTTTTTCCCTTGGGAAAACACTTATTTTAATCTCGGTTTTTTCAAAAACTGAGATTATTTCTCTATAAACAACCACAGTTTTATAATAAAACTGAGATGTTAAGCTATTAAAGGTCACGGTTTTGTCATTTTAATCACAGTTTTCATGCTTTTAGTCACAGTTTTAATCACGATTTTTATCCTGTGGTTAAAAGATAGAGACTTTTAGTTACACCTTGATAGACCACGGTTTTGAATGCGAGATTAAAAGTGAAAGATCACACCAGATGACCGAAATCTTTATCTATTTTTGTAGTAGTGCTTTCAAAACCCCCAAAACCCTACTAGCATGCGATGGTTGAGACCCAGTCCGCATGGGTCAAAGTGCCAGGTATTTGTCAAATGGTCAGGTTTGACCGTGAACCAGCTCTGGGTGGCTTGGACTCGCGCGCGCTAGTCCACAACTGGCGCGCGCTGGTCAACCTATGGCGTTGACTCGTACGCGCAAAACCCAGACTCGCGCGCGCCGGTCAGCGTCTAGTCAAACTTGCTTTATTCAACATGCAGAAGTCATTATCAGTGGAGTACAGTGCATTGGAAGCTTCCATTTTGCTGGAAAAGCAGTTTCCGGACAGGAGGTGTCCACTTCTCACATATCTCCCACCAACCTTTTCCAAAGGTGGAAATTTGGCCACCAAAGCAACTCAAACCAACCTTTGTTGGTTGGTTATATCTCCATTCACCACCATCTCCTCCTCCTATAAATACCCCCATGGTTCTTCCTTGCCAAGGGTTACCAAGTTTTAAAGACTTAACCCTAGTCTTGTTAAAAACTCAAGCAAAAGCCCTAACCCACAAGCAACAAGCTACCTTACTCTTTGCTTCTACCACTCAATCAAGCCTCAAGCACATCAAAGTTCAACTTCATTTCAAACTCAATTTAGGTATAGCATACCTATCGTTTTCTGTTCTGATCCCTGAAAGGGGCTGGCAGGGTCAAGGACGGTAATCAATACCATGCCTTAGCCTTAAAGCTAGCAAGGTTTCAAAACCGTTGTGGTAAGAACCAGCGCGCGCCGATCCTAAGTACGCGTGCGCCACTCTGTGGCTGCATGCGCAAATCTGCGTGGGATTGGTGTCTTGCTCTTTTATGATCTTCTTTGTATATAGGCCACTGTAAGCATGATAAAAACTAGTCTACTGCTTTCCTTTGTTAGAACTGCTAGTTTTAGTTCAATTTGTATTTCTGTTGCTATGGAATACCCCTGGGGTTTTTCTGGACATGTCCCAGAACCTAGAAGCATGTAAACCAAGCATTGGTTAAGTGGCTCAGACCCGCGCGTGCCTGTGGCTTACCCGCGCGCGCCGGTACATCTCTGACCAGTGGCTGGCCTTGCATGGGTAACTAGGCCCTTTGTCTCTGTTTTTATCCCCACTGTTTATGGGGTGTTTTGTTAATTTGTAGGGCTTTTCGGCCTTTAAACACTACTACAAATATAGATAAGGATCTCAGTCATTTGGTGTGATCTTTCACTTTTAATCTCGCATTCAAAACCGTGGTCTATCAAGGTGTAACTAAAAGTTTCTATCTTTTAACCACATGATAAAAACTGTGGTTAAAACTCATTAAAACAGTGACAAAAAAACATGAAAACTGTGATTAAAATGACAAAACCGTGATCTTTAATAGCTTAACATCTCAGTTTTATTATAAAACCGTGGTTGTTTTTGGAGAAATAATCTCACTTTTTGAAAAAACCGAGATGAAAAGTAGTGTTTTCCCAAGGGAAAAAATCATACTCTATTTCTCTTATTGGGTTTTGAACCCAAGTCTCATGAGTTTTATATAGAAGCTTTAACCAACTCCACCACATACACTTTTCAATATATAATTGAAATATTTAATATATATAATATATGCGTTTATCTTACGATCTCAATTTTTAGATGACTGAGATTAAAGGTTCTTTTTATCTCAGTTTTTCTAAAATGAGATATAGTCTTTCATATACAATCTCAGTTTTTCAAAAACGAGATCTATTCTTTAAGTTACAATCTCACTTTTAGATTACTGAGATTAAAAATTCTTTTCATCTCAGTATTTTTCGAAACGAGACACATTCTTTCATAATATAATCTCAGTTTTTTGAAAATGAGATCTATTCTACAAGTTACAATCTCACTTTTTAAATTATTGAGATTAAAACCATAGTCTATAACATTTTATTACGCTTTTACAAAAAGTGAGATCTTTTTAGTTTTTGTACCGTGATCTTTATATCATTTTGTAGTAGTGAAACTATGTAGAGTAACTATTATAACTGCTTGGTTTGTCCTAGGTGAGCACTGGTCCTTCCAAAGCCCAAAGGAGGATAGAAACAGAGTCTGTGAGAGAAGCAAATCCGCGCGCGCGTGTGGCTTATTGGCCCGCGCAGGTTGGAACCGCGTGAAGTGGCTTTGGTCAGTGCATGTGTAGACACCCCAATTTGGCCTAACGATTATTTCAAGTCCCACCTTGGGACCATCCCGATGATGAAATGGATACAGTGATTGCTGATTGCCTCCTTGAGAACCTTAGGACTTTTGGTAAGAACTTTGAGCCACTTAGAGGACCCAATTCAGAGCCATACAACATTTCAGACAGAAATACAGAAGCCTAGGAGAATCCATCTGTCGGCCGTGACATCGATCCCACGGCCCTAACATCATTTCCTCACCCGAGCAACCTGTTGCTAGCAAAATCTCCCTGAGAGATCAATCCCTCGGCCGCAAGATCTATCCTTCGGCCGAGACATCCATTCCTCGACCGTGATATCCTTTACTCGGCCGCCAGATCGACCTTTTTCCAGACTCTGGAACGTGTTCTGTCAGACGTTTGATCCAACTACACTACCTTCCCGATGCGTTCGGGCTACGCTCAGAGATTGCGACGTAGAGTTAGAGGTGCATTGTAATTGCAATTGCAATCGTGCCATTTGATTGGCCGGAGTGAGTCACCAATTGCCTATATAAAGGGCCTTTGGACTCCGAAAATATACACACGAAATTCATTAGAGAATACACTCTCTCAAGCCACAAAACTCTGTCAAAATACTCTCTCAATCCCACTCCTCAAAAGCCCTAACCTCCCGAAGGCAGCCGTCAATCCGGCGATCAAACCCCGAAGTTCAAACCCTAACCCTAGGGTTTTTCAATCAAGCAATCAGTCAAATCACACCCAATCCGAAGCAATCAAGCAACTGAGGGATCAAGGTGGTGAGGCCCAACGGCCTCTGGTTTGTTTTATTTATCGTTCTTACGCTTAATCACAACTTTCTGATTATCTGTTAATCGTATAGTCTGGTGTGAGGAAGAACACCGACCGGGGCCTCGATCCCTCGGCCGGTACATCAAACCAGGAGGATCCCTCGGCCATGACATCCATTCACTGGCCACGGGATCCATCTCCCTGGGACAGTTTGTTTTGTTCTGCTTTTCTGATGCATGCTTTATTTATCGCACTGGCTCACCCTTTACTGCTTAAAGGTTAAAAACAAACTATGTGTTAGAATTAAACAAAGTGTGTACATGTCTTATGTTGAATTACTATAAGCCAGTCTCACGGCTGGGTAGAGAGGGGTGCCTAACACCTTCCCCTTACTGTACTTTTGGCTCTCGTACCCAGAATCTCTATCTGTTTTCCTAGTTTTAACAAACTAGGTGGCGACTCTGTTTTGATGATAACCGCTATCATGTGGCGATGTTCTTAGCCATGGGAATGTCCATGATTTTGGTTTACGAAGCAAGCAACCAATCGAGCAAACAAACATGATCAATCTGTATGGCGATGCCCCGTTTGGGAGGTGTCTACAGTTTTTGGCGACTCTGCTAGGGATGTGAGAGCCATAACCAAAAAGTTCAACATAAGACTAATACATGCCTTGTTTAATTCATCGAGCGGGCAACCCGTTGAGTTCACCTGATATCCCGGCATGACACGGGCTATGTTGGGGGTTCCAGCAAACTCCACAGTCACTCGTACCTAGTGGTATATCAAAAAAGAAATCACCCAATTACCGCCTATGATGGGCTAGTGAGAGGATTGGTGCCCTTTGACAATGGAGCACCCTGAGACTACCAAAACCTTGCATGTTTTAGAAAGCCATAGAACTTATCAAACTAAGACAGGAACCTACAGGCTAGGAACCTACTTGCATTTTACTTCCGAGTTCTTCCTCACACCCATTGTATATGTGTATGTTGTAAAGTTTCTCTTTTGCAGGTTAAACCTTAGGAATCTCTCTAAGTCAAATGAACAGTAGGTAAGATTAATCAATCTAATTAAAACAAAAACCTTTTCAGGAAAAATGACTGCATCACTGTTCACGTCTGATTCGCACTTTCAAGTTGTCACCAAGCTGTCTGGCCCGCTCCACTTTGCTGTTGAAGATTTCAACCCCTCTGAATACATCACTCCAGTAAATCAACCAAAGCCTGTGGTGACTATCATTGAAGACAACCATGTCATGTTCGCTAGAAAGGTTTATGAGGAAGGAGTAGAAGACCTGATCGAAGAAGAAGGGCTTCGCAGGGTTCCAATCTATTTTTATGACCCCTATGCACCTACTGACGACTATTGGCCAATAGATGAGGTCAACAACCTCAAAATTGAAGAGGCAAAGGAAGAAGAGTCTGTCGACAATGACCCACTAGACGAAATATCACTGAACCTACTCTTTGATGAGGGGGTCACCAACGATGAAATAAGGGTGATCCACCCCATCACAGATAGCTTTGGTAATTGGTGGGGCTTTGTTGGCACACGATGAGTCGACAACAGCGATGAAGCAGAGATTGAAGCTCAATTGGAGGAGATAACAGCGATAGCAAATCAAATGGCCCTTCAAGACTTGCAGGGTGACAATGATGAAAGTGCAAATCAAGGGGACAGTGAAGTGCTGGTGATCAACCTTGGTGATGAAAAAGACTGCTCTGAACTGATTGTGGATGCTGAAAAAGGGGCTTATCCTAACTGGACCGTGGAACACACTCTGAAATACAAAATGAAAAGCGCTAATTCTGATCTTAGTTCTGATTCCGATTCCGACTCCGAGTCGACTCAGTCCGAGTCAAGCTTTTCATCTTTTGAAACTACTAAGTCTAGTGAGGAAAACCTGGTTAAAGTACCAAGGCATAACATTTACTTTGAGTTCGTCTCTGAAATGTCTTTTGATAATCTTAGCAATGAGAAGCAAGATTTAGAGTATTTCACTTTGCCTATGATCAATTGCATGGATTCCGACAAACCAAATTTTGAGGAAGAAATTCCAAAAGAAATTCTAGAATTCATCGAGAGAGAAGAAGAAAGGCACGCTAAACCTTTTTCTGAGGAAATAATCACAGCAAACATAGGCTCTGAAAACGAGCCCAAAATGGTTAAAATTGGTGCCACACTATCCCCTCAAGAAAGTGAAAAGCTAATCCTTTTGCCAAAAGAATACAAAGATGTTTTTGCCTGGTCTTACGAGGACATGCCTGGAATAGACCCTGAAATTGTTCAGCATAAAATTCCCCTTCATCCTGATGCAAAACCAGTTAAACAGAAACTGAGACGTATGTGCCTTGATTGGGTCTTAAAGATAAAAGAAGAAGTCACTAAACAAATCAATGCTGGTTTTCTCATAGTCACCGAATATCCACAATGGGTAGCTAACATCGTTCTTGTACCAAAGAAAACTGGAGGAATCAGGGTCTGCGTAGATTTCCGAGATCTCAACAAGGCCAATCCAAAGGATGACTTCCCATTACCTCACATAGACGAGCTAGTAGATAACACCACAGGCCATGCATTGCTATCCTTCATGGATGGATTTTCTGGGTATAATCAAATCCTTATGTCTCCTGAGGATAGAGAGAAAACTACCTTCACTACACCTTGGGGAACCTACTGCTACCGAGTGATGCCATTTGGGTTGAAGAATGCTGGAGCCACTTATCAGAGGATGGCAACAACACTGCTGCACGACATGATGCACAAAGAGGTCGAGGTGTATGTCGACGATATGATAGTCAAATCAAAGGAAAGGGAAGGACAGTATGGAGCACTCCAAAAGTTCTTTGAGAGGATTAGGAATTACAAACTACGTCTTAACCCTCAAAAATGCACTTTTGGGGTAACAGCCGGAAAGATGTTGGGATTCCTCATCACTCAAAGAGGAATCGAGGTAGACCCTTCCAAGATACAGGCTATCATGGAGATATCACCGCCTAGGACGGAGAAGGAAGTAAGGAGTTTCTTGGGGAAGGTACAGTTCATCAGCAGGTTCATTTCCAAGCTCACAACTACCTGTGAACCTCTTTTCAAGCTACTGAAGAAAGGTACTGATTTTGAATGGAGCCAAGACTGTCAGCAAGCGTTCGAGGCAATCAAAGAATATCTTCAGAATCCACATGTACTGTCGCCGCCCATCCCTGGGAAGCCATTGATTCTGTATCTCTCAGTAACAAACACATCCATGGGGTGCATGCTAGCGCAAGAAAACGACGCCAAAGTAGAGTGCGCCATTTACTACCTCAGCAAAAAAATGATGGACTATGAGACAAGGTACACTCCCCTCGAGAAAACCTGTTGGGGGCTAGTATGGGCCACAAAGAAACTAAGGCACTACCTGTTAGCACATCCGGTGGTGCTGGTCTCTCGTTTAGACCCAATCAAGTATCTTTTCGAAAAGCCAGCACTTATCGGAAAGCTAGCTAGGTGGTTATTGCTGCTAGCAGAATTCGACCTCAAATACATGACAAGGAAATCAGTAAAGGGAAGAGCTGTGGCAGAATTCTTGGCAGATCACCCTGTGACAGAGGCCGAGGCAGAGGACTTCATGTTCCCCGACGAGGACATCTTATGTCTCTTAGACGACACCTGGCAACTTTACTTTGATGGAGCATCAAACCGATGTGGATATGGCATAGGGGTATTGCTAGTTTCCCCAAACGACTCCCACATCCCTTTGTTATATAAACTGAGGTTTGAAGTCACTAACAACCAAGCTGAATACGAGGCTTGTATTGCTGGAATGGCGGCAGCCCTGGAGCTAGGGGCAAAAAGGGTAGAAGTCACTGGGGATTCAAACCTGGTGGTATCTCAAGCCAGAGGAGACTGGAAGGTCAAGGAAGATACACTGAAGCTATATCACTTTGTGCTGGAAGATCTAATTCAACAATTCGATTCCGTTATCTTCACACACACTCCTCGAGTGAGCAATAGATTTGCAGATGCACTGGCAACATTAGCATCTATGGTCGAAATACCCCTGGGATTCACAATGCGGCCTCTCATGATCGAACAAAAGGTTAAACCAGCATGTGAATGCACCTTTACCGAGGAAGGTGAAGACGATGGCAAGCCATGGTACGAAGACGTGAAGGAATTCCTGGAAAAAGGAGAATACCCATCTGAGGCCACCTCGAAAGACAAAACGGCTCTACGGAAGTTTGCAGCCCGATTTGTAATCTGTGGAGGAGCATTGTATCGAAGGGCACACTTGGGTCCAAGTCAACTTTGCGTCACAACGGAGGACAACCGCAAGGTAATGGAGGAAATACACGAAGGAATTTGTGGGCCACACATGAATGGGGCAACGATGGCAAAGAAGATCCTACGTCAGGGATATTACTGGACTACAATGGAGGCCGACTGCGCTGATTATGTCCGCCGATGTTACAAATGCCAAACTCACGCTGATCGTATGTGTATTCCCCCTACGGGATTGTATAGCATGGCATCCCCTTGGCCATTCTCCACTTGGGGGATAGACGTCATTGGAAGCATAAATCCAAAGGGAAAATACAAACATCAGTTCATTCTGGTGGCCATTGACTACTTCACCAAGTGGGTAGAAGCAGCTTCTTATGCTACTCTCAAAGCCACTCATGTGGCCAAATTTATTCGCACTAATATCATCTATCGATATGGTGTACCACACGAGTTCGTCTGTGACAATGGATCGCACTTCAAGGGGGTGACAAAGAAGCTTTTCGCCGAATTTGGGATACAGAATCATCGGTCATCTACCTACCGACCTCAAACTAATGGAGCAGTTGAGGCTGCAAACAAGAAAATCAAGAGGATTCTGCGGAAGACTACCGACACTTACACAGACTGGCCAGAAATGCTACCTCTGGCACTATGGGGTTATCGAACAACTGAAAGGACTTCAACTGGGGCCACTCCCTACTCTCTGGTTTATGGAATGGAAGCTGTCTTGCCTATCGAACTGGAATTACCTTCGTTAAGGGTTCTAGCTGACACTGGAATGATCGAAGAAGACTGGGTTCAAAATCGCCACGACGAGTTGGTACTACTAGACGAAAGGAGGCTGAGAGCGTTATACCATGTACAAGGGTATCAACGCCACATTGCACGAGCATTCAACAAAAAGGTGAAACCTAGGGACGTCAAGGTAGGAGACATGGTGCTCAAAGCAATTCGTCGCCACGTCTCAGACCCAAGGGGCAAGTTTAGACCAAACTGGGGAGGCCCCTACCTTATCAAACGCATACTTTCTGGAGGAGCAGCATACATTGCAGACTTGGATGGAATGGAATTCGCAACGCCAGTCAACATTGACAAGCTGAGGAAGTATTACCCATGAGAGATGCTCGTTGGACCGAAAACCACAAGGGTGGGCGGATCCAAGCAAAAATTAGAGCAGCCTGCTAGGTCAAAAACCCACAAGGGCGGCTTAGGCAAAAACTAAGGCATAAATAAAACACTCGCTAGATCGAAAATCCACAAGGGCGGTTCTAGGCAAAATTTAGAGCACAAAAGGAGAGGAAAACACCTGAGTGGACCCTAACTAAAAACAAAACAAATCCCCTTTGTTGGAACTACGTTTATGGCCTGATTCCCTCCATGGGATATGTAGGCAATCTCCAAATTTGAGAATCGGCCACTGCTATCATCATCACTTCTAAAATTTCCAGGTCTATCCTAAAGCATGTTCACTGTCAAATCATGGCAATAACATTTCCGAATAAAGCGACCAAATGTTTTATTATTTCCAAAGGAAAAGGACAAAGCAAACCTAAACAATTCTTAATCCATGAAAGCTAGAATCAAATAAACATCTTTCAAAAAACATAAGCAAAGTGTCAATCTCTAGGTCTTCCTTCTCTTTGCACTACTATCCTCAAAAAGGTTTTTCTTCAACCAGCGTTTGTAAGAACCCGATAGTTTGACAACGAAGTTCTCAGCAACCTCCTGCATTACTCTATTTGGTCAAAGACGCAACATATTGCGACGGAAGTTGGCATCATGAACCTTAGAGACAGTGTACTCAGGGTCACCCAGGATTGCGGTTTGTTCAGCCCCGAACTGCCTTTGAAAGCGAGCAGGAAAGTAGAAAACGACTCGAGTAATACCAATCACTGCTACACCAAAATGGTTCATGGTACTCGTAGTCATACTCTCGATACCATACTAGGGGCAAACCCATTGAATCCAATCACCTCTGCAAGTCTTCATCCATGCTTCCCAAGCAGCTTCAGTTGGGAACTGTTTAATCATGTGACGCTCCGTGCATTGGTCTGGATTATAAGGAAGTCGTTCTGGCGCATCCCACACCTTTAGCTTCTCAAACAACCACACCTAGAGAAAAAGGGAAAATTGTGAGTTGAGAGAACACGTGAGTCAAAACAAAAGAGTGATGAGTGAAAAGATAAACTTGACAAATAAACAAATAAAAGAGCGAACCTGCAATAGCAAAGGACTGCCTGAGAACTGAGCTGTAGGACTACCCTTCATCACATCTAGACCCATTAAGGTCTCTGCCAATACTAAACCAGCGAAACCCACACGGTTTCCAATCTGTTGAGCAAGGTTAAGCAACACGGGATCAGCATGGCCAAAGGAAGGGCCAAGCAAATAATAATGAAGGAGACAAATGCACAACGCATGAAAGCACGCCTTCTGTAGGGAAACTTGGCGATGAGCCTCAGCTGTACCAAAATGCTTAATAAGTTGCAGAATCTCCAACCTTCCTTTCACTAGGAAGAACTTAACTTCATGTTTCTGAACTTGGAGTAAATCCTTCAGGAGATCACCTCGGTTGAACACAGGATTAGGGACAACGAAACCCTCTCTATCTGAATGACCCATGATGGCTGCAAATTCCTCGATAGTAGGACACAACTCCTCTCTCCTAAATCGAAAGACGTGAAAATCAGGGTCCCACAAACTAGCGGCTGCCCTAAGGAAGGCAAAATTCACAGGAATTTGACGAAGGGAAAAGAGGGAGTCCATGCCAAAGTTCTTAAAGTGTAAACGGTCGAGGCCATTGAAGGAAATCAACCACTGATCAAGGACTGGTTGTGCCATATGTAAGGAATTGCTGCTGACAATGCTATCGGGTTCGTAGAACGCGTATTTATAGAACTAAATCGAGTCTTAGTTCGAATCGGAATCGAATTCTTAATCCTCGGAATTTTAGTCGGTCTCTCAGCCGACGCTTCAATATGATGGCCGTACGATCTATCCATCGGCCCGTGAAAATCAGGGTTGACTGCAAGTCAAACCCAGGCAGACAAAACGATCTTTCGGCCGCCAGATCGAAGCCTCGGCCGCGTAATCATTAGATCGGCCGCCAGAACGGCTGTTTTACAGATTGTTTCCACGATTCAGTTTGTTCCATCAGATTAACAAAACTATCGTACACAAACAGGTGCAGACATAACATACACAATCACAAGCAGAGCAAAAAGGTTTTTGTTTCATATAATGAAATCTTTTTACATCACAAGGTGGATCATCCCACATTTCCTAAACAAACTATACATCGATTTCCTGTCGAACTAACCTATGCAGGAAGAGGAGCAGAAAAAACAAAAAGAGAAAGGAGAGGAGGAGCTGAACCCTCTGGTGGTCTAAACACCAGAGGCCTGCTGCAAAGAAACTAAAAAAGAGGACACCCCTGGGCCGGTGTATACCGGAGGAGTACTACGGTACAGAAGAGACACCACGTGGCTCCAAAGAATCACCACATGGCCCAGAAAAATCACCATACCACGCACTGCCGCCACCCCAGGAGTTCCGCGTCACGGAAGCAAGCTACCCATGCAAGGGTCCCTAATCAAACATCAAGATAGGACCAAGAATAGCGCGGTCTCCCTCCGCGATCTCTGGCCGTGCGTCGCCCATGGCCCGAAGCCGTCAGGAACGAGGGGGAGTGAAGGAGGAGCTCTCAGCAAGTCTCCTGGACGAAGAGAGAAACCGAGGAGAGCGAGAAATGAAATGAAACGGCTGAGGCCGTGGCCTTTTATAAGCCCCTAGAAACGAACCGATTAAGCGGCCGAGCATTCGATACCTCGGCCGAGACATCAATCTTTCGGCCGAGAGATCGATCTCCTGGCCTCCTAATCAATTTCCTACACAACATCAGATCATACTCAGTACACCCAAAACTCAAGCAATTACGGACTTCTGGGTCCTCGACCAACAGAATAGCCTTGGGGGCACCCCCGAGCCAGTATAACGTGATCAAAACTAGCCTTGGGGGCATGCCCAAGCATCGAAAAATATCTCCACAAACTGCTGGCCACAAGCTTTTGTTACAGCAAACCAAGACATTCAGCAACTTTGCTATTCACCGCCATCAAAACAATTCAACGGCCCTATGCCTATTCCCAATCATCATTCAGCGGTTCTATGCCCGTATCAACTCAGCGGCTCTACGCCCATCATATCTAAACAAACAATCCCAGCGGCTCTACGCTCGTATTTGCTCACTTAGCGGCTCCAAGCCCTCAACTTAGCAGCTCTATGCTCGCTACCACAGCAACAGGCTCTACACCTATACTCATTCACTCAGCAGCTCTACGCTCGCTATCATAACTTAGCGGCTCCAAGCCCACTATCCCAACTGGATCGAAGCCGTAACAACCAATCTCAGCGTCTCAAAGCCCATTACTTCAACAGGCTCGAAGCCTATATCTACCATCTCAACTGGTTCAAAGCCATAGCAACTATCTCAGCGGCTCCTAGCCCTCGACTCAGCAGCTCTATGCTCACTATTACAACTCAGTGGCTCAAAGCCCATCATCTCAAACTGGCTCGAAGCCGTAAACAAGCAAATCTCGACAGGCTCTACGCCGCCCCAACAATCAAGCCATCTATTCTCAGGCTCTACACCTGAATGCTCAAAATCTAATATTTTGAATGCTCAAGCTCTACGCTTGGATGCCCAACCACTGTGTACTGGATGCTCAAGTTATACACTTGAATGCTCAAGCTCTACGCTTGGATGCCCAACCACTGTGTATTGGACGCTCAAAGCCTGTACTTTGAATGCTTGGATTCTGCCGTCCGAATGCTCGAGCTCTACGCTCTGAATGCTCAAGTCCGGAACTTGATAGAAGCTCTAAGCTTTAAATCAAACACACACGCACGGACCCGTGCACATATTGCATTATCACATCGAGTCTGCATCATCATATCTGTTCACATCTTACAAACATCATTACACATATACACTATGCATGTCTCTCATGAAACAGGTCAACCCTGCAATCAACCGGCTCTATGCCTCGGTTTTATTGATCGGTCCAGCGCCTCGATCCTTTGGCTCTACGCCAACACTTATGATGAGAAAGCTCCGTGCACAGACCATCAGAATGCAACCAGCTCTACGCTTTGGTTCAAATCACGTCAAGCTCTAAGCTCACCTCAGGCCCTCGCCTCAAGTTCACAGCAGGCTCTACGCCTCAATTCAGGCTCTCGCCTTATACCAGCTCCACGCTTCGGTTCAAACACGACAAGCTCTAAGCTCCGACACCTCAGGCCTTCGCCTCACGACCACAGCAGGCTCTACGCCTCAAATCTAATCACCCCAGGCTCTCGCCTTGTAACCACAACCGGCCCCGCGCCTCGGTTCCATCACATCAGAAGCTATCACCTTAGGCTCTTGCCTTATGACTACAACCGGCTCCGTGCCTCGGTTCCCTCATTCCCCAAAGCTCCGTGCTCTATGTTACTGGCCCTGCGCCCCTCACATCTCAAAACAACCGGCGTCCAACTCATCCCAGTAGATGGTTTGGATTCCACCCCATTACATCAATTCCTTCCAGCTCATTCGCAAGGATAGGCTACTCTACCGAGCCCCTCTCAGTCAAAGTAAGGATGATCAAGAAAAGCAAACGCACCTGCCATGTACTAATCTACCCCAAAATACTAAGGAAGCTCTCCACAAAAACTCCCCCGGCAGCCCCGCGCTCCTGCAACTATCATCCGCCAAAACCCTGGCTCAGTCTACGTACGTCACACTACGGCTTTTTAAGCCCAAAGGTACGTCTTCTGTCTCTAACCCTCCAAACTTTTACTTTTTGCCCGAACTACGATTGGTCTGAATTTCCCTTGTGGAATACATAGGCAGCCTCCCGGCCCGACCATAAAAAAACCATTTTCAAAAAACCCCTTGGAATAGTGGTTGGACCAAATTGAGTTGCTTTTTACAGCTTTGACTCTTACTCAAACATGTCTCGCGATCCGTCTGAGTTCAGTCAAAGAGGGGCATCTGTAGACACCCTAATTTGGCCTAACGATTATTTCAAGTCCCACCTTGGGACCATCCCAATGATGAAATGGATACAGTGATTGCTAATTGCCTCCTTGAGAACCTTAGGACTTTCGGTAAGAACTTTGAGCCACTTAGAGGACCCAATTCAGAGCCATACAGCCTTTCAGACAGAAATACAGAAGCCTAGGAGAATCCATCTGTCGGCCGTGGCATTGATCCCACGGCCCTAACATCATTTCCTCACCCGAGCAACTTGTTGCTAGAAAAATCTCCCTGAGAGATCAATCCCTCGGCCGCAAGATCTATCCTTCGGCTGAGACATCCATTCCTCGGTCGTGATATCCTTTACTCGGCCGCCAGATCGACCTTTTTCCAGACTCTGGAACGTGTTCTGTCAGACGTTTGATCCAACTACACTACCTTCCCGATGCGTTTGGGCTATGCTCAGAGATTGCGACGTAGAGTTAGAGGTGCATTGCAATTGCAATCGTGCCATTTGATTGGCCGGAGTGAGTCACCAATTGCCTATATAAAGGGCCTTTGGACTCCGAAAATATACACATGAAATTCATTAGAGAATACACTCTCTCAAGCCACAAAACTCTGTCAAAATACTCTCTCAATCCCACTCCTCAAAAGCACTAACCTCCCGAAGGCAGCCGTCAATCCGACGATCAAACCCCGAAGTTCAAACCCTAACCCTAGGGTTTTTCAATCAAGCAATCAGTCAAATCACACCCAATCCGAAGCAATCAAGCAACTGAGGGATCAAGGTGGTGAGGCCCAACGGCCTCTGGTTTGTTTTATTTATCGTTCTTACGCTTAATCACAACTTTCTGATTATCTATTAATCGTATAGTCTGGTGTGAGGAAGAACATCGACCGGGGCCTCGATCCCTCGGCCGGTACATCAAACCAGGAGGATCCCTCGGCCGTGTCATCCATTCACCGGCCGCGGGATCCATCTCCCTGGGACAGTTTGTTTTGTTCTGCTTTCCTGATGCATGCTTTATTTATCGCACTGGCTCACCCTTTACTGCTTAAAGGTTAAAAACAAACTATGTGTTAGAATTAAGCAAAGTGTGTACATGTCTTATGTTGAATTACTATAAGCCAGTCTCACGGCTGGGCAGAGAGGGGTGCCTAACACCTTCCCCTTACTATACTTTTGGCTCCCGTACCCAGAATCTCTATCTGTTTTGATGATAACCGCTATCATGTGGCGATGTTCCTAGCCATGGGAATGTCCATGATTTTGGTTTACGAAGCAAGCAACCAATCGAGCAAACAAACATGATCAATCTGTATGGTGATGCCCCGTTTGGGAGGTGTCTACAGCATGTGAGTTCCTTCCTGCACACGTCAAATTTGGGACAGTGCATTGGGTTTGCTCTTTTGAACAGAACCTGGTTTTATCCTATTTACTGCTTTCGCATCCATGCCATCTATCACACCCTGCAAACATGTTACTGTTTTAATTCCCTTTTAACTGTACCCCCACCCTAATTGGCTAAAAATTGATTAATAAAAGAAAAATCGCAATATTTTCACAAAATGCCTGAGTAGAGACTGATCTCCGGATTGGGCGAGAGGGGTGCCTTAAAATGCTTCCCCTCTTGTAACCTGGCTCCCGAACCTAGATATGGTTATGACGGACTGGTGCCTTCACTTTTCAAATCAAATAGCACAGCAGGTGCTTCAAAAGACGGTTCCGTAGGTGTCGGACCTTCAAACCCGAGTGGCGACTCTGTATTCTGAGCGCTTGCCCCATCCGCTGGCGCTCCCTCAATTCGCAGGCCTCTTTTAGAAAGGAACAAAATCCTTTTTAAGGGAATGTTGCCAACAACATTCAAATGCATCAGTTACAGGATACACAGTTATGCAATTTTACAGTAGAGCAGGCTATGCAGTCAAATGTTACAAGTATAATGGAAGTTCTACTTTATAGTGGCGAAATTATACCTCCCAGATTCTCCAATATCCAGTAGCTCCCTGCTCCGTGCTCGACAAGTCCCCCAGAAAGCCGTAGGCCACACCTAGCGCTGCACCACCCCAGTCAAAGCGAGAGGCCGTCCTCAGGTCCCTCAGCGCTGGCAAGTACTGTAACGCCCCCATTTTCGGGTACGTTAATTAAACATTTTTATTGAATAAAAAGGCTAAGAGTCAAGCTCATTATTACAACATGGCTCCTACTAGAGTACTTTTATTACACAAGGATGGGAAAACTCTAAGGTTATCTATTGCTCCACTTCTTCCTCCATCCTAGCACGCTCTTCGGCTCCAAAAGCCTCCAGTGTGTATTGTTCTCCCTTTTTGTCTATAAGATCTGACCCATTATACCGGCGTCGCCACCAGTATAATAAGTCAGGGTCACCAAAGGTAACACCGTGAGTTTATAAAGCCCAATAGAATAAACCATACCCACTAACCCTTAACTTACAACAAGAAGCATATAAACAATTACACATGCTCATTCAACAACATAGCTAGCAATTACACATCCACATTTGCTATCTTTCTAACGTTGGTGTCATGCATTTTCGTGTTTCTCCTACGCGACTCATCGTAGACCGTGTCATCAATTTTCCACTTTATTAACACTTCCAAAATAATTTCAAAAATCACATTTTTAACACACCCAACCTCTGTTCCGCCGCGCCGGGTTCCCGAGTATCCTCACAATGGTTCCACTGCGCCGGGTTCCCATTGGCACACACCCAACCTCGATTCCACCGCGCCGGGCTCTCGAGTATCCTCACAATGGTTCCGCCGCGTCGGGTTTCCATTGGCACACAAAACACACCATACTCCCATAATGACTCCCATTCTTGGTCATTATGTAGTTTCAAAAATATTTTACGCACGCACACACACCACACAATGGGCAAGTCCGGCCACATTGCGGTTTTCAAAAACTCACCTTGTCTTTAACACATCCTAGGTGTCATGTTTCTAACTTTTCTTGATTTTTGTGTCTCGTCATCATGCATAGACTCCGCGGCAAGACTTTTCATGTAATCTTAGTAATCTTGAAACTAAACTAGCAAGATCATTCAACTCTATATTAAATAGCATGCTCACTTTATCACATCATCATGCTCAACATTTAATCATACAAGATGAAGCATAGTGCCACATGGACGGGCACCTTTGGAGTGGTAAACCACTTATGCTATATCAACAACAAGTAGTCAAGTAATCACATAATCATGCTCATATTCATTCTAAGATCAAAATATGAATACTTAAAGCTAATCTATGAACGTTATCTTTCAAAACTCATGCTTCCTTTTCAAATTTCAAAACAACATATGTTTATTGAGATTCTAGGATACGATCGTTCTGCGTATATACTTAGGATTTGAGTGTACGGAATAATCTACGTATTCTTAGGAATAGCGGGGACGGAGAATTCTACATTCACTTCAAATTACGCATACAATACGCTATACTTAGAGTTTAGGAGGTATAGGAAAATCCTACCGTTCTTTTTGGCGGTAGTGACGACTACGAAGGTAAGATGGTACGTCGGTGGTCGGACGGAGTAACTTCTTAGGATGGCTTCTGGTAGCTTTGAAAGAGAAAGGTTTCTCTCGAAACTAGATCTTGACTAACACTACTTAAACTTTTGGATCGATAGGGTGGTGGAGTGGCGGTTTAGTGGCGGCCTTGGATGAGTTTCTTGAAGAACTTGGGAAGAACTTCAAGAACACCAAGAACAAGAGAGAATGCTAAACTTTTTAGAGAGAGAAGTTGTAGAATGAAGGTGTGAGTTGAAATGGGAAGGAATGGGTGCTATTTATAGCCAAAGGGTGACTTATTATCCAAAAGGTAAATTTTCCCCTAACATTTGTTGTCCAATGGTTAATAAAATGACTAGATTTGATGGTACTTGGATGAGGTAGGATGATGGCCAAAGGACCATGACTAGGCTTAAGGGTACACATGCACACATCACCAATCTCTCTCTCCCTCTCTCCCGGCCTCTCTCTCTCTCTCTCGGCCATCTCTCTCTCTCTCTCTCTCTCTCTCTCTCTCTCTTTGGTACAATGTAAGTACATAGGTGGAAAGATTACAAGATTTTCTTTCCAATCTAGGACAAGTCTAGGTTATTCTATTGGGGTTTTGGTCTTGTCTAGTACTTTGGAAGATTGGTTTGGATATGAAAGAGTAAGAAACCCTAGATTTGGTGGTACAAGGTGATGTGTGAAGATTGGCCAAGGACTATGACTAGGTTGAGTGAGTACAAGTGCACACATCACTCTCTCTCTCTCTCCCTCTCATCCGGCCTCTCTCTTTCTCTCCCTCTCTCACTCTCTCGGCCTCTCTCTCTCTCTCCCTCTCTCTCTCTCTCTCCCCTCTTAGTCCAATGTACATCTAAGCATGGAAGGACAATGGTTGGGGTTTGACTTAGGTAGAGTAAGAGATTGAGGTGTAAGGTTGTAAGAGATTTTTGTACCCTAAAATCTATCTCATATACACCATATCTCTCTTCTTTCATTAGTACAAGTACCTATATATATATAACTTAGATTTGGTAGAAAACAATCCAAAGAGTACCTCACTCTTCCTTCTCTCTCCTATCTCTCTCCCTCTCCCATCTCTCTCGGCCTCTCTCCTCTCTCTCCTCTCTTGGATTCTCTCTCCCTCTCTCTCTCTTTTGATTAGTATATGAATGTAAAGGATGACTAACTATAAAGGACAAGGGTACTATGTGATCTCATCCTAGATTTCTAAGTCAAAATTCTTAATAGAATAAGTCTAAATGCCACCTATGTACTTATAAACTATATTATAGGGCTTAGAATCTTAGGATGACATATACATATCTAATACTTTAAGTAAATAGGTACATATCATATCTAGTAAGCAATTAACTTAATAAAACTTAGTACTATGGCTTGACTTGGCCTTATTGACCAATGGACCAAAATTCCCCTAACTTTTATTATCCAATGGTTAATGGATGGAAGTACTATGCTTATATAATCTATCTATACTAGTACAATGACTCATGGTGAATCTACTTAAACTAATAGATCTTGTACTAGGTAGAAAGACTAACCTATTGTCCAATGGGCAACAATTCCCCTAACTTTTATTATCCAATGGATAAAGATGGTAAGTATTATACTTTCATAAAGTATGTATATAAGTACAATGACTCATGGTGATTCTATTAAACTAATTAGTCTAGTACTTGATGACAAGGCTAAGTTATGACCAATGGGCGATATTTTCCCTAACTTCTATGGTCCAATGGATAAAAGGGCAAAGTATAATATTGGATTATTATATATACATCTTCCTATATAATACTTTATAGGTGTACCTTAATAGAATAACTTAGGTGGAAAGCCTATTGTCCAATGGATAAAGATTTTCCTAGCATTTATCATCCAATGGGTAATAGTCAAAGATGATCTTGGTCCAAAGGGTTCCCTTAGGTTTTGGAAAGGTTCACAAGGTTCAACTAGGGTTGGGATTGGTCGTTAGGTTATCTCAATGAATTGGTCAGAAGCTAACTAGACTTGCTAAGTAGGATTTCTAGTCAAGAAATACGATTCTACGACTTCTCAATATGCTAGACGCTTGTCTTTAGAAAATGACCTTATGGCTGGAGTGAAGAATCTAATCATGACGGATTACTAAGAACGATCCAAGGTTTTTAAGAGGAATCGAAAGGAATTTACAAGGGCACTCAAGAAGAATAAAAGGATTATCGAATAAACAACGAGATTTTTATTTACTGAAAATTGGAGTTGTTACAAGTACGACAGGTGCACTCTGCTGCGCCTACTCGGGAACAAGGTAGCGCCGAAAAGGTACAGCAAGTACGCCCTCGCTATCTGCTCTGCCTCCTGGTCAGTGGTCACCTTCTTCTTTAGGTACCTCTTGAATTGCTTGTATTTCACCATCTCCTCGTCCAGGAGTGGTACCTCTCCCAAGAACCACTTCAAGGCCTCCTCATCTTCATGTATACCTGTGTCAAATGGGATAGGCTCTCCTCCAACCCTCAACCCGGTGATCGCCGCAAAGTCTGTGGGTGTCACAGTCATCTCCCCTGGCGGTAGGTGAAAAATGTTGGTGGTATCCCTCCACCTCTCTGCAAGCGCAATGAGGACAACATGATCATTCCTGACTGGGGACAGGATCCTCACAAATTGGCCAAAGCCCGCCTTATCCACTAGCTGCCTCACCCTCTCCGGCAGTCTCTCATACAAGACCAGGGAACTACTTGCACCTCCGTGGCCGCGAATGTCCCGTTGTCTCGCTCTCTCCTATTTTAAGCACGAGAACAAGCAACAAAGGGAATATGTTAGTATACTAGGCATTCATTTTCAGGTTCTAGGTAATCAATTCAGCCTAATAGCAAATGGTTGGTTCAAGTTATGCATGCATGCGATAGGATTTAGAATCTATCATGATCTATTCAAGGTTACTCGAAGTACGTTCAAGCTGAAATAAACTAAAGGAAGGGTTTTCAAAGATGTACCTCTGTCCAAGTCCTCGAGATGTGAGTCTCAAGGTCTCTCAGGATGAGCTCGGCAACGTAGTCCGCTCGTCGCGGCCTGTAACATGTAAAACCGGACGGTACAAATAGGTGTGGCGTAGGTGGCACGTATGCCGTCGCTGAAAAGGGGCACGCGCCAAACCCACTGCCACAGTTGCTGCAGGTACTCTCGGTAACTCTGCTTCGGCCCTGGCCCTCTCAACAGCCTCCGCCTCTCTCAGGACGTCCTCGCCCTCAACCCGGACTCTCTCGGCCTCGTCTCTCAGGTGCTCCTCCTCTAGGGCCAATACAATGGCCTTCTGTCTCTCCTCCCAGGCAGCCACGACCGCGGCAACTACGGTCGGATTATCTTGGAGCAAGCGGCTAAGCATGGCATCATCCACAAACTCCGCAAAATCACCCTTCGAGATTGGCTCGTGCCTCGAAGACCCCTCTGCCGGTTGAAACTCAACTGGCCATGTTCGAACCTCTGTGGTCTCCTTGGTCTCGACCACAACACCCTTGCCCCTTGCCGAATCTCTTGGCGGGGACCCGCTCGGCCTGGTGCCATTGCCACTACCTCTACTGCCTTCAGCACCATCAAAACTACCTTTGGTGCCCCCAGCATTGCCACCAATGATCACTGAGCCTTCCACTGAGGTACGTGGATCCAATGGTTGAACAACAGGCCCTGGTGGCCTTGACTCCACTGACGCGTGTGGCACCTCCACCGTTGCGCGCCACTCGGCTTCATTGACCACTTCCTGTTGTCGATCTCCACTACCGTCGCCGCCTCCTCCTACCGTTGCACCCTGAACTGCGGTCTCCTCCTCCACTTGTTCAATCTCCATTGGTCCTCCTTCATCCCCCGGCCAATCGATCACATCGCCATTACCTCCATCGGCTCTGTGGTCCGCCATGGATGTTTACGTGAGTGTGGGTTTGTTGATTTTGGAAGAGGAATCAATGGGATGGGAGGAGATTGAGAGAGTTTGATAGGTGTTGGAGTTTTTGAAACTTTGGAAACTGTTGTTATGCTTTCTGAAACGTCTTTGCCGAGTATATGAGAGAAAAATAGGCATGCGCCGGGTCTGGACTAAATCTGGATTCAAGCCCTAAAAAGGCATCCGCGCGCGCGTGTATGGGTCAGGCGCGCGTTGGTCCATTTGGGCCACAAGCCCAATCCATCTTCTGGCCAGACCCAATTGATTTATTTTTTTTACCATAGCCCATGGGGCCTTGATCATGGCATCTCAATAATTTTGGATTGCCCCGAGTTGATGCAATTTAGTCCGAGGCTTTATGTATCCCCACCAGTGGTCCGCCTGTGTTCACCTTAATTCTCGTGGGTATCCAATTTTTCACCTCAACGACGATCTATCCGTCCAATTTCAAATCAGCGACGATCTATCCGTCCAATCTCAAGTCAGCGACGATCTATCCGTCCAATTTCAAATCAGGGACGATCTATCCGTCCAATCTCAAATCAGTGATGATCTATCCGTCCAATTTCACCTCAGTGACGATCTATCCGTCCAATTTCAAATCAGCAACGATCTATCCGTCCAATTTCAACTCAGCGACGATCTATTCGTCCAATTTCAACTCAGCGACGATCAATCCGTCCAATTTCAAAATCAGCGACGATCTATCCATCCAAATCAGTTTATTCCCCAGGAGAGTTCACCTTCGACAATCGATGTTGATCTGCTCTTTTAGGATTTTGTTTCTCCCCAAGTAGAGTTTGGACTCCCTTACAAACGATCTCGTGATGGACGCCCATCTTCGATCCTTTGGTGCACGGTATTTTTATATACACGTCTGCATTTTCTATTTATCGGCTTTTGGGCAGATTTGGTGGGTGTCTAGAAATCTTTGACGTTACCCATACCAGTTCAATGGTGCTCCGCGTGCCGTCAAAGAGGGACTACTATAGACACCCCAATCTGGATCTCCCAATCGATTTACTTCATTTTTCGGTTTCTTGTTTCCCCGATGATGAACCAAATCAAAAACAGCCTTAAGAATGAAAAGGATTGAACTTGGAGTGATTGGAACCCCTTTTTAACCTTTTGAACCTCAGACCCTGAGTCAAAACCCTAACCCTAGGTTTGACCAGCGTGCGTTGAACAGGTTCTCACGCACGTCAGTCAGCTTGTGATGCACGGCAGAACTATGAATCGAAGAACAAACGTGCGACAAGGACAATCACAAACGGGATAGATATAGAGAAACTCTCTCTAGACACTTTGTTAATCAATAATAATCAAAACTGTTCAGCCCTAAGGCTTACAACTCCTTAAATACGAAGCAAACCCTAACCCTACTAGGAAAAGGAAAAAATACCAATTTTGGAAAGTTCCTAAATTATTACATATGCTGAAAATATAAGAAAAAATAAGACTTCTCCAACAAGAACGGACGTTATTGGACTTTCCTACCAAAAGTTATAATTAAAAAGATTATTTCCTAAAACGGCAAATTTGGCCTTTCGGAGCCCTAAACGGCCAAAAACGGCTAAAAAACAAAGGCCATGTGGCCTGACCGTTGGGCCGTTTCGGTTCGAACCTAGGTAGGCCCGACTCATAATTCCACCGTCGCATTGCCACTTATTTACGATTATGCCACTCGATGCTTTAAATGGTATTCCTCCTCTATGCGCACCGCATTAGCTTGCCAGGTGTTGGTCAAAAGTCAAACTTTGACTGTTGACCAGCGTGGGGGAAGGTGGCTCACGCGCGCGCCAGTCAACACCTGTCCCTTTCACCGTTTTGCCAGCCAGATTTTGTGATGATCAGGGGTCTATTACACCTGTGGAACTTAGATTTCATCGCCTGAACAGTATTCTGGTAGGTTTGGGGTGCACCCCTTCACACCCACTCCCATCACCTTTTGGGGAGTCTTCTCCACCAAGTAAGGCCAACCAGCCTTGTTGGCTGGTTGCTCCACCTTGTTTGCCACCAACCTAAACCTTCTATATATACCCCTTTGGTCTTCCATTTAAAGGGTTACAAAAAATCAAGCTTCCAAGGTTAACAAAAATTCCAAAGAGCAAGACACAAACTAAAGCCCACATCTTCCATCACTATACTTACCACTTCCATACACTCATTTTACAACCTCTACCTCCTTGTTCAAACCATTTTTAAAACACTCAAGCAAGGTATTCCCCTTTTTCTGCTTATTATTTTGATCCCTGAGGGGGGTTGGCAGGGCCAAGGCTAGTAATCAATACCAATCTGGGTCCTAAAGCTAGCAGATCTACAAGAATCGTGTGTCTAGCACAACTGTGCACGTGGATTTGATGTTCGCGCGTGCCTGTGATGGGCTGCGCGCACTGATCCTCGTAGGGACAGGGGTGCTGGCCATTTTATGTTTTTTTATCTTGTTATAAATCACCCTGATGCATGATAAAATTTACTTACTGTTTTATGTGTAAAATCTATTAAGATTAGCTCAGTATGCCTTTCTGTTTCTTTGGGAATGCCCCTGGGTTGCTTCTGAATATGTCTTACAGCCCAGGCATGCAACACCAATCACTGGAAATCCTGTCAGAACAGGCGCGCGCCGGTCCCAGATGTGTGCGCATGTGTGGCTCTGTTCCAGTGACTGGCTTTGTATAGGCAGCTAGGCCCTTGTCCTCTGTTTTAATGCCCCCACTATTTAGGGGTTGCATTTCAATTAAATTCATCCTGTCTGTAAATTATATTTGCTGTCTGTGCATATAAACTGCTTGGTTTGCCCCTAGGTGAGCACTGGTCATTCCAGAGCCCAAAGGGGATGAAATCAAACCTCTTCATGAGAGGTCAACACACGCACGTGTATGTGGGTTTGGTGCGCGTAGGCCAGCTTGCATGCACGTAGATCCATGCATGCAAGTTGGCTTCTGTTCACGTCACAATCTAAGTAATGCACTGTTTTGATCTTTTTAGGCAGTGTTGGATTTTATTCCATTTATTACTCAACATTTCATCCATCCATGCTATTCTGATCACATCTTGCAAACTGTTACAATTTTAATCCCCCGTTAAACTGTCCCCCAGCCCTAATTGGCTAACAAATTGATAATAAAAGAAGAATCGCAATATTTTCAAACCCGAGTGGCAACTCTGTATTCCGAGCACTTGCCCCATCTGCTGGCGCTCCCTCGATCCGAGGGCCTCTTTAGAAAGGAACAGAATCCTTTTTAAGGGCATGTTGCCCACAGGGTGCCTAACACCTTCCCTTTATCATACTTTTGGCTCCTGTACCTAGAATCTCTACCTGTTTTTCCTAGTTTTTATAAACTAGATGGCGACTCTATTTTGATAATAACCGCTATCGTGTGGAGATGTTCCTAGCCATGGGAAAGTCCATGATCTTGGTTTATGAAGTGGAATTGAGGATAGAGGATATCTGTATGGCGAAGCCCCATTTGGGAGGTGTCTACAGTTTTTGGCGACTCTGCTGGGGACTTGAGAGCCATAACCAGAAAGTTTGACGTAGGATTAATGCTTGCTTTATTTAATTCTTATATCATATGCATCGAGCGGGCAACCTCGTTGAGTTCACCTAATATCCCGGCATGTCACGAGCTATGTTAGGGGTTCCAGCAAACTCCACATTCACTTATACCTAGTGGTATATAAAAAAGGGGATCACCTGATTGCTGCCTATGATGAGCTGGTGAGAGGACTGGTGCCCTTTGACAACGGAGCACCCTTGAGACTACCCAAACCATACATGTGTTAGGAAGCCATAGAACCTATCAAAACAAGACAGGAACCTGCAGGTTTGGAATCTACTTGCATTTGTTCGTAAAGTTCTTCCTCACACCGTAGACACCTCCCAAACGGGGCATCGCCATGCAGATGATCCTCTTTGATTGGATTCCACTTTATAGACAAAGATCGTGGACATTACTATGGCTAGGAATATCTCCACATGATAGCGGTCAACATCAAAAATAGATTCGCCACCTAGTTTATAAAAACTAGGAAAAACAGATAGAGATTCTGGGGAAGGTGTTAGGCACCCCTCTTTGTCCAGCCGTGAGATTGGCCCATAATTATTCGAAATATGATTAGTACTTGCTTTATTTGATTCTAAACACTTAATCTGATTATTAGCCTTTAACAATTAATAAGGTGAGTGAGAAAAGTATTTGAAACATGCATCAAAATAGAAAACAGGCTGTCCCAGAGAATGGATCCCACGGCCGGTGAATAGATGTCACGGCCGAGGGATCCTTCTGAATTGATGTACCGGCCGTAGGAACGATGTGCCAGTTGATGTTCTTCCTCACACCAGAATACGAACAGTTAATTAGAAATTCAGAATACTATAATCAAAGTACAGAGACTGAAAAGTAAATCAAATCATAGGCCCGTGGGCCTCACCACCTTGATCCTTCAGTGCACAATTGCTTCGGATTGAGGGTGATTGATTAACCTTCTTCTCGAAACCCTAGGGTTAGGGTTTGTACTTCGGGGGTTTGATCGTCGGATTTTTGCTGCCTTCGTGATATTAGGGCTTTTTTTAGAAAGAGTATGAGAGAATATTTTTACAAG
This sequence comes from Rhododendron griersonianum, assembly GCA_018127125.1. Lineage (NCBI taxonomy): Eukaryota > Viridiplantae > Streptophyta > Magnoliopsida > Ericales > Ericaceae > Rhododendron > Rhododendron griersonianum. The sequence goes on along the minus strand of CM030798.1, from coordinate 5,268,994 downwards.
GTTTCGTGGTTGATGAGTGTGAATTGTGATATCAATTTCGGAACCCAAATGCCCCTTTATATAAGCATAGGATGACTCACTCCATCCTATCACAAAGCATGATTAAATTGGAAGTGTAGGGCAACTCTAACTCTGCATGGTAATCTCTTTTCATAGCTCGAAAGAATCGAAAAATGGCAGCTAGGGTTTTGAGCATCGGATCAAATGATTGGCAGAACATTCTGAAATCTGGAAAAAGGATGATCTGGCGGCCGAGTAATAGTTCTCGCGGGCGAGGGATCAATCTCTCAGGGAGATTTTCAAACAACATGTTTCATGGGTGAAAGAATGAAGTGGAGGCCGTAAGATCGATCATACGGTCGACAAATGTATTTTCCTAGGATGCTGTATTTCTATCTGAAAGGCTATATGTCTCTGAATTGGGTCCTCTAAGTGGCTAAAAGTACTCACCGAAAGTCCACAGGTTTACGAGAAGTCAATCATTAATCACTGTATCCATTCATCATTGGGATGGTCCCCAAGGTGGGACTTGAAATAATCGTTAGGCCGAATTGGGGTGTCTACAGATGCCCCTCTTTGACCGAACTTAGAAGGATCGCGAGACATGTCAAGTAAGAGTCAAAGCCATAAAAGTTCAGATGGTTGAGGACAGAAGACGTACCTTCGGGCTTTACAAGACGTAATGCAACATACCTGGGCTATGCCAGGATTTTAGCGGAGAGTAGTTGAAGGAGCGCGGAGCTGCTGGGGAGGTTTTTTGCGGAGAGCATCCTTAGTATTTTGGGGTAGATCAGTACACAACGGGTGAGTCGATTGCTTTTCATGGTCATCCTTACTTTAACTGAGGGGAGCTCGGATGGGTAGCCTATCCTTGCGAATGAGCTTGATGGAATTGATGTAATTGGGGTGGATTCCAAACCTTCTTCTGGAGATGATCGAACGTCAATTTTGAGATATGATGGCACAAGGCTAGTAACTGGAGCACGGAGCTTTCAGAAGAGAGAACAGAGGCGCGGAGCCGGTTGCAGTCGTAAGGCAAGAGTTTGAGGAGTCGGAGCACGGAGCTTGCAGTAATAGAACTGAGGCGCGGAGCCGATTACAATCATAAGGCAAGAGCCTGAGGGTTAGAGGATGGAGCTTGAATCTTCTATAAATTTTGGCGTAGAGCCAGAGGATCAAGGCACGGGATCGATCAATAAAATCGAGGCGTGGAGCCAGTTGCATGCAGGATTGACCTGTTTCCTGAGTGAGAGAGATGCAAAACATAGTATGTGTATGATGATGGTTAGACATGATAATGATGATGCAGACTCGATGATGACAATGGTGATGCAATTGATGCTTATGTGCACGGGCCCTTGTGTGTGTGTTTGTTTTAAGCGTAGAGCTTCTTTCGAGTTCTGGACTTGAGCATTCAGAGCGTAGAGCTCGAGCATTCGGAGGGTAGAGTCCGAGCATTCAAAGTACAGGCTTTGAGCATCCAGTACACGGTGGTTGGGCATTCAAGCATAGAACTTGAGCATTTAAAGTATGAACTTTAAGCATTCGAACATAGAGTTCGAGCATCTAGTACGCAGTGGTTGGGCATTTAAGCGTAGAACTTGAGCATCCAGTACACAGTGGTTGGGCATTCGAATAGAGCTTCGAGCATTCAAAGTGGAGAGCTTCGAGCATTCAAAGTGTGGAACTTTGAGCAGTCAAGCGTGGAGCTTGAGAACAGATGATATCTTGCTGATTGTTGCGGCATAGAGCCATTTTAAGATAGTGAATTTTGTGGGCGTAGAGCCGCTGAGATGGGGCTGCTGAGATAGTGAGCACGGAGCTGTTGAGTAACTTGAATATGAGCATGGAGCGGTTGAGTGATTGAGATAATGATCACGGGGCTTTTTAAATGAATGATTGTGGCTTCTGAGTGATAGTGAGATTATGGGCATAGAGCCGCTAATTACGAGTATGGAGCTGTTGAGATGGTGAGCAAGGGTTTGTTAAGTGATGATGAGCATGGAGCTGTGGAGCTTGAGATAGTTAGTTCATGGGCGTAAAGCCGCTGAGCATGGAGCTTTAGCATAGGACGTGATGGTGGGGCCCAAGAAGCCTGAATATGAGGTATCGAGGGTTCTTTGGTTTTGTGAGCGAGAGCTCGGAGTTGACAATCCTTGAAAGTAGGGCGCAAGGCCGTTGTAAACTTTTCAGTTTTAAAGGACCATAAAGGAACCCAAAATGGGTCCAACACCAGTATTTGTATCCCTCGGGGATGCCCCCAAGGCTTGCTTTAACCATCCTTTGTTATTGGTTGTTTTGGTTGTGGACCCAAAACTTCATATTTGCTTGAATTGGTGCACTGGGCAAGATCTATTTTTGTTGTAAGAAATAGATTTGATGGCTAGTGGATCGATTAAGTGGCCAAAAGATCGATGTCTTGGTCGAAGGATCGAAGGCTCAGCCGCGAGAAAGCCAAAAGTCAGAAAATCGATTTAAGTTAGTTTTAATCAATTTCATGGCTCATTTTTTCGATTCCCCTCTTCCTCATTTCTCTCATCCGAAACCTCTCCGTCCCCTATTTCTCTGATCGCTGCCATTCCTCCTCGCTGCTATCGTTCTCCGCCGCCCTCTCCGGTTGCCATTGTTCTTCGACCACCATGGCTATGCCTTCTTCTTCTGATACCAACTTCCCACCATCCTCCTTTACTACGGTGCCGCCGCCCATTGCAGGTTCTTCCTCACTTCCTCCATGTGGATGTGATCATGCCTCCGACCCTTCGAACAAGGAGTCGGTTGTGGAGCTTGGTCCATTCGATGTTGTTACCTACGTTCTTCCTTCGCGTAGGTTGGGTCTTGGTGCATTCTTGCAGTACTGCCCTCCCGTGGGTGGGCCAGAGGCCGAGGTGGTTCGTAGGGAGCCTGAGCATCACTCGAGCATTCTCAATGTTTTGGTAAGCTTTCCGAATTTCCTGAAAACAAAAAGTTTACTTCTTTATAGTTTGATTTGCATATTTGAAATGAATTCTTATTCATGGGATGTAATCCCTTTTATTTTCAGCTCGGGGCATTAATGAGAAGGACCCATAGTAGGGTTAAAATTGTTTTATTTGAAGAGATTAGAATAACCCTGCCCCCTGTTTAGGCAATGCATGCTCTTTAGATGTCAATCTTAGTGCCCCTTGCTTTTCATTCTTTTATGCAATCATGAGATTAACTCCCTTTTCATTTTTGGTGGAATTTTGCAGAGAAACAAGAGACTGGAGGCTCGTGGTGGAGGCAAGGAAGTGCACAAGTGGTTCTTGATGTTGCCGGAGCAAGCTCAAGAGTTGGTGCGTGCTGCAGGTTTTGAGGCGTTTATTCTGGGCCTCAATCTTCCAAAGATTGATTGGTCCTTGATGACCTCACTAGTGGAGAGATGGTGGGATACAACCAATACATTTCATTTTCCTTCTACCGATGAGATGACGATCACCCTAGGCGACTTCTCTCTTCTGACCGGCTTGCGAGTGGGGTAGAGCTCCCTTTTGGATTGATCCTCATCATTGGCAGTAGGAGGGGGCTTTGGAGTGGTTCTTGGGCAAGGTGCCCCCTCTTCATTCGGAAGGTCATCTTGACATCTCCTGGCTAAGTAAGAGTTTCATGAAGGCTAATATCCTAACCCAGGTGAGTGTTGAGCAGTCGGCACGGGCTTTCCTTCTCTACCTCCTTAGGTAGACATTGTTTGCCAACAAGGATAACTCGGTGCACATACAGTTCTTTGCCCCCCATGCAGCAATTGGAGGCTATTTGGGAGTTCAACTGGGGGGCATCCACTTTGGCCACCTTGTATGGTCATCTTGGAGCTTGCTCATGGGACAAGAGTCCCATCCTTGGCGGTCACTACCGAGTGCTTGAGGTATACTCTTCTTCCTTTTCCACCTTTCTCATTTTGATTTCTTCTTGTGTTGAATCATATCTGTTTGCTAACCTATCTTTCAGCTCTGGGCTTTCGAGAATCTCCTTCAGTTTCCTCCTAGCACCAAACATGAGGATGCGAGCTGTGTTCCTTGCTATGAGCAATGGTTGGTGGGCCAACAAAAGCCACGGTCACTGGTTTTGAGCCTTCTTGAGTGGCGACGAGTTTTGGATCGGCTGACGGTCGATCAGGTACCTCTCTTTTCTTGTATTTTTTATCTTTAAATTTCCATATCCTTGTTCTGTAGCTGATTTAACCCTTGTTGTAGGTTTTATTTGACCCTTGGAGTGGTGTACCAGAGGATGCCCCTCTCGCGCATTACAGAATTCTAGACCATACTCGTAGCTTGCTTGAGGGGCCCTTTTGCTGAGCCTGGTACTTAGGTGATAGGGTGGCGAGCCAGTGGCATCCATGTGTTGAAGCCCTTCAGTTCATTCCTCCTCCTCCTCCAACGTCGATGAGATCTACCTCCTCATTGTCCAAGGAAGACCTGAAGAATGCTCGGATTAGAGACTGGGCGGGTTTACTCCTTCAGGCAGGAGACTACATGGAGTATTGTCGCCTTTTCTTGGCTCCACCCGCTGTTCCTTCTGTTGCTCCTGTTTGGCCACGGGCCTCCTCCTTTATCTCTTTCAGCTCTGCTGATGGAGAAGAGGAGCGCTTGGTGCTTACTCCTTGTTCGACTCAGCTCTATACGTTATCGGCCGGAGCTTCACAGGTATTTTCCACTTTCCTCATTTCAATTTCCACTGCTGTATCCTATGTTCAAATGCCTGTTGATTATCCCATAGGTACCCGTTGACATAGTGCAGGAATGGCTACATGCTTTTCAGAGTGCGGAGGCCTTAGTTTGAAGGCAGAGCCGTTGAATCCTCAAGGTATGGTTTTTCCATTTATTCCTTTGCTTTGTATTCTTTATTGAATCTGAATGCCTGTATTCTTTTCTGCAGCTTGAGGCTGAACAGGCTTCTGTTGGGCCCGGAGTGCCCCCATGGATTTGATTACACAATGCCACTCCCTGCGACCGCTCTAAAAACAGACTTGCGGGTGCGATGTTGAATGCCATAAAAGACTTAATTGAAACCCTTCATACCACCAATTGGTTTTAGGAGAGATGGTGGAAAAGCGGTCCAACAAGTGGTATCAGAGCCAGGAAGTCATGGGTTCTAGTCGCAGGAGCGTCATCGCGAGGGAGGGATTGTTAGGCCCGAAGTGCCCCCATAGATTTGGTTACACAATGCCACTCCCTGCGACCGCTCTAAAAACAAACTTGCAGGTGCGATGTCAAATGCCATAAAAGACTTAATTGAAACCCTTCTTACCACCAATTGGTTTTAGGAGAGATGGTGGAAAAGCGGTCCGACAGCTTCTGCTGCTAGTGGGGGGAATGTGGGAACTAGCGAGCAATCCCTATCTTCATCTCAGAGACCATCTCGGAGACGCTGCCATGACTAGCCTTAGGATTTTCCTTTTTCTTTCCTGTCCATAATTAGTACAAAGACAGGCAGAAACTGTATTTATGTAGTGAAAGCAACCATAGTGTTGATTTTGTAATCAAACTTTTGTTCATGAAATGAGAAATGCTTTTCATACCCCTAAATGTCTCGAGATTGTATATAATAGTCAGAACATGGCTTTTAAAATTGTTTTGAACAGGTATCTGTTATTTTTGGATAAGCATACAGTAATCTGTGCGAAGCGAAATACCGGCCGAGGAATTGATAACACAGCTGAGGAATCGATATTTTGGCCGAGATATCAATCCTTCGGCTATTACTTCTATTTTCTAAAGTAAGCTAGATTTTGCTTTAGCCAAGTGGCATCCTCTTTTCTCTTCCCTCTTATGCTTGGTTTTGCTTTTGCCATGTTCCATAGTCTCATTGCCAAATTCAAGAATTTTCGAGGCATCCTGCCCATTGTACCAATGACCTTTAGGTTAGAAGGAATGAACGATAGATCTCGTGTCTTTTGCTGTTGTCAATTCCTTGAGAAAAGCATACTTATCTTTCGCGAGCTCAATACGCAGGGTTAGCTATGCCTATATTGAGTACAAATCCCTTGATATTTTCTCTCCACATGTTTAGGCCGCATCTCAATGTGAGATTGCCTACGTATCCCAATCAGGGAATCAAGCCTTTTACGTAGTTCCAAAATCACAACCTTTTGGGGTTGGTTTTCCACTCTTGGTTTTTCTCCTCATATGCTCCAAATTTTGCCTAGGTTACCTAATAGAGGTTGAGTCCCTAGCGAGCTTTTCTTCAAATGCCTTAACTTTTGCCTAGGCTGCGTTTTTGCAGTTTCTTGTCCTAGCAGGCTTTGCTCTTACTTTTGCTTGGGTGCTTAGGTTACCCAACGAGCATTTCTCACAAGAGAGCTTCTGCTTGTTTTTGAAGAGGAATTTGGTGGAGATATTTTTCTGAATCTCCTTTGTGTTTGTACATTCATTATGGGCAAGCTAACTCTAAGTGTTCTCGCGGAGATAGCGTCTTCTTTCTAAGTTTTGACAAAAACCTAGTTTCGTAAGCAACCAAAGTTCATCCCTACTTTCCCTTTTGTCAGCAACACAAAGAACTTGATTCTTTGAGGTTTCCCTTGTTTGGCAAAGAGACTGTAGTATATGGCAAGATAAAACAGGAATTCATTTAGCAGAAATAAAATGCCCAAACAGGGGCCCAAAACATGTCCTTGCTTGATTTAGAAAACAAAAGTAATGTTCTATCATTTTTTTTGCCATGTTATGACTTCTCAACTACTGCAGCATTTCGAGGCTATCTTCTTTTCCCTTGCCTTTCACAGTTTTATACTCTTTTCCACCCTCTTCTTTGCCAAACAGAGCCTTTGAACTGGATCCATCTTCAAAGCTTGCACAGTGACTACTTTCTCGAGACATGAGCAATCCCCAAATAGAAATATCAGCCTGGTTTTCTGTAACGCCCCCATTTTCGGGTTCGTTAATTAATCATTTTATTAATAATTCAAACAGAGTCTGGCTCATTATTACATTGTTAACCTCACAAAGGAGTACATTTTATTCAAAAGGAAAGGGAACTAGGGGTTCCTAACTACAGCTCTGCCTGCTCTTCCATCCTAGCCAGCTCTTCGGCTCCGAAAGCCTCCACAGTGTACATCTCACCCTGTTCATCTATAAGGTCTGACACATTATACCAGCGTCGCCACCAATATAATATGTCTGGGTCACCAAAGGCAACACCGTGAGCTTACAAAGCTCAATAGATAAACCGTACCCACTAATCCTTACTTATAACCAGAAATTCACATAGACAATTACACATGCTCATTCATTGAAGTAATTTAAGCAATAACACATCCGCATTCGCTATCTTTCTAATGTTGGTGTCATGTCTTTTCGTGTTTCTCCTACGCGACTCATCGTAGACCGTGTCATCATTTTTCCACTTCATTAACACTTTCAAATTACATTTCAAAAAGAAAATCACATTTTCAACACACGCACACCACACAATGGGCAAGTCCGGCCACATTGAGGTTTTTAAAACGCACACAGCCTCACAATGGTTCCGCCACCACGGATTTCCATTGGAACACACCCAACCTCGATTCCGCCGTTCCGGGTTCTCGAGTATCCTCACAATGGTTCCGCCGTCCCGGGTTCCCATTGGCACACATTAGCATTGGCTCCTCTCCATGGATAACCAAGCCACACACCCAACCTCGATTCCGCCGTTCCGGGTTCTCGAGTATCCTCACAATGGTTCTGCCATCCCGGGTTCCCATTGGCAAACACACACACATAATGACTCCCAAAAATGGTCATTATGTAATTTCAAAAATATTTTACCAAGGCCATGCCTTTAACCACACCCTAGGTGTCATGTTTCTATCATTCTTTGGTTTTCGTGTCTTGTTCTCATGCATAGACTCCGCAGTAGGACTTTCATAGAAATCTTGAAACTAAACTAGCAAGATCATCCAACTCTATTTCATATAGCATGCTCAATTATTCGTAAAGCATAACGTCACATGTGCGGATGCCTTTGGAGTGATAATCACTTATGCCTTACTTAAAAACAACCACAAATAATGCAAGTAAGCACACATAACAAGTCTAGTTTATCTAAACGGTCAAAATACAATTTCCTAAAGTTAAGCCACGACGTTAACCTTCAAAGTTTATTCTTTCTTTCAAGATGTTCAAAACAGCATATGTTTGTTGAATTGCAATGCATATATCAAAATAGTGTCGATAAGGATTCTATGTTTTCGTGAGAGGTGTCGATTAGAAAATCTATGTGAACATGCCTTTATCTTTACTCTAATCAATTTGAGTCATGCATACGATATGCTACACTTAGAGTAAAATCTATCTACATATTCTTAGCCTACTTTAAAGTAAACTTTATATTTGGATAAGTAGTAAAGATTATCTATATTTCAAAGCAAACATATTTCTAATTATATTTATGGGAAGTAGATATGGAAATCTACCGTTCTTCTTGGCGGTAGAGATGACTACGGAAAGTACGTCGATAGTTGGACGGAGTACGTCTAGGAATGGCTTCTGTTAGCTTCGAAAGAGAATGGTTTCTCTCGAAACTAAATCGTGACCTACGGTACTTGACTTTTTGGATCGAAAGGGTGGTCGAGCGGTGGTTTAGTGGCGGCTTAGGATGAGTTTCTCAAGAACAAGGAAGAACACTCAAGAACAAGCATGAATACAAGCTTTCTAGAGAGAAGTTGGAGCAAAGAAAGGTGTGAGTTCAAATGGTGAGAAATGCTTGCTATTTATAGGCAAAAGTTGGCTCCCTCTCCTCCCACATTGGCCGGCCCTCTCTCTCTCTCCAAATCCCAAAGATTTCTTCCATATCTAGTCATATCCTAGGCTATGAAAGGCTAACAAGATCTTCTCCTTTCTTTATTTCCATTTTAGGACAAAATCAATGTTATTCTATGGGGTTTTTGTCTTGTCTAGTACCTTACAGAGTTAGAATACTAGATTGCTTGTCCTAGTTTAAACATGTGCAAGAAAAACCCTAGATTTTGGTGGTACAAGATGATGTAGGAAGATTGGTCAAGATTGGTGCTAGATTTGGATGGTACACTAGCACACATCACACTCTCCCTCTCATTCGGCCTCTCTCTCTCCCTCCATCTCTCTCTCGGCCTCTCTCTCCCTTTCTCTCTCTCTCTCTCTCTTGGTACAAAGTACATATATATATATACATATATGTTTACAAGGACAAGGATTGGAAAGAGTAAGGATTTGGATGGTAAGTTTGTAGGAGATTTTGTAGGCAAATCTAGTATTCTAAATCTATCTCACATCATCCTATCTTCTTCCTCCATTTAGTGCATGTACTCCTATGTATATTAAACTTGGATTTGATAGAAGAAAGATTAAGAAAGTACTTCCATATCTTGCTCTCTCTCTCTCTCTCCCTCCTATCTCTCTCCCTCTCGGCCTCCTCTCTCTCTCTCCCTCTCTCGACTGTCCTCTCTCTCTCTTTCTCCTTCTTTTGTACTATATATATGCATATATAGGTGAAAGAACATAAGTACCTTTCAATCAAGCGATCAGTCAATCACAATCAAATCCGAAGCAATCAAGCAACTGAGGGATCAAGGTGGTGAGGCCCAACGGCCTCTGGTTTGTTTTACTTATCGTGTTTATGGCTAATCGTAGCATTTAATCGTTTGCTAATTTTTCTGTCTGGTGTGAGGAAGAACATCGACCGGGGTTTCGATCCCTCGGCCGATAAATAAAACCAGGAGGATCCCTCGGCCGTGAGATCCATTCACCGGCCGCGGGATCCATTTCCCTGGGACAGTTTTGTTTGTTTCCTGCTTTTCTATGCATGCTTTCAATTACCGTCCTGGCTCACCTTTATCTGTTTAAAGGAATAACTAAACAGACTATGTGTTAGAATTAAACGAAGCATCTATATGTCTTATGTTGAATGATTATGGGCCAGTCTCACGACTGGGCAAAGAGGGGTGCCTAACACCTTCCCCTTATTGGACTTTTGGCTCCCGTATCCAGAATCTCTATCTGTTTTCCTAGTTTTAATAAACTGGGTGGCAACTCTATTTGATGATAACCGTTATCATGTGGCGATGTTCCTAGCCATGGGAATGTCCATGATTTTGGTTTATGAAGCGAACAACCAATCGAGCAAACAAGCGTAATCAATCTGTATGGCGATGCCCCGTTTGGGAGGTGTCTACAATCACTCAGAGAGGGATCGAAGTAGACCCTTCTAAGATACAAGCTATCATGGAGATACCATTGCCAAAGACGGAGAAGGTGCATGGTAAGGAGCTTTCTAGGAAAGGTGCAACTCATCAGCAAGTTCATTTACAAACTCACAGCCACTTGCGAACCTCTTTTCATGCTTTTGAAGAAAGACACAGATTTTGAGTGGAGTCAAGACTATCAACGGGCATTCGAGGCAGTCAAAGAGTATCTTCAAAATCCGCCTGTATTGTCACCACCCATCCCTGGAAAACCATTAATTTTGTACCTCTCAATAACGGAAACATCCATTGGGTGCATGCTGGCACAAGAAAACGATGCTAAAGTAGAGTGTGCCATATACTACCTTAGCAAAATGATGGATTATGAGACAAGATATACTCCTTTGGAGAAGACCTGTTGGGGGCTAGTATGGGCCACGAAGAAACTAAGGCATTACCAACTGGCACATCCAGTAGTTCTGAATTCTCAATTAGACCCAATCAAATATCTTTTTGAGAAGCCAGCAGTTATTGGAAAACTGGCTAGATGGTTATTGCTATTAGCAGAGTTTGACCTCAAATACATGACGAGGAAATCAGTAAAAGGAAGGGCAGTGGCAGAGTTCTTGGCAGATCGTCCTGTAACAAAGGTTGAGGCTGAAGACTTCATGTTCCCAGACGATGACATCTTGTTTCTCCTGGATGACACTTGGCAGCTATATTTTGATGGAGCATCGAACCAATTTGGGTATGGCATAAGGGTATTGCTAGTTTCCCCCAATGACTCCCACATCCCTCTGTCATACAAATTAAGGTTTGAAGTTACCAACAACCAAGCTGAGTATGAAGCCTGCATCGCTAGAATGGAAGCTGCACTGGAACTTGGGGCAAAAAGGATAGAGGTCAATGGAGATTCAAACTTAGTGGTGTCCCAAGCAAGGGGAGATTGGAAGGATAAAGAAGATACGTTAAAATTGTACCACTCCGTGCTGGAAACTTTAATTCCACAATTTGACTCCGTTATCTTCACGCACACTCCATGAGTGAGTAATAGGTTCACGGATGCAATGGCAACGTTGGCCTCTATGGTTGAAATACCTCTGGGATTCACAATGAGGCCACTGATGATCGAGAAAAAGGTCAAACCACTACTACAAAATGATATAAAGATCACGGTACAAAAATGTAGACACCTCCCAAGCGGGGCATCGCCATACAAATTGATCACGTTGTGTTTGCTCGATTGGTTGCTCATTTCATAAACCAAAATCATGGACATTCCCATGGCTAGGAACATCGCCACATGATAACGGTTATCATCAAATAGAGTCGCCACCCAGTTTATTAAAACTGGGAAAACAGATAGAGATTCTGGATACGGGAGCCAAAAGTACAGTAAGGGGAAGGTGTTAGGCACCCCTCTCTGCCCAGTCGTGAGACTGGCCCATAATCGTTCAACATAAGACGTATAGATGCTTTGTCTAATTCTAACACATAGTCTGTTTAGTTATTCCTTTAAACAGTAAGCAAAGTGAGCCAGTGCGATAGTTGAAGCATGCATCAGAAAACAGATAAAACAAACAAAATGTCCCAGGGAGATGGATCTCGCGGCCGGTGAATAGATTTCACGGCCGAGGGATCCTCCTGGTTTGATATACCGGCCGAGGGATCGAAGCCCCGGTCGGTGTTCTTCCTCACACCAGACAGAAAGATTAACAGTTGATCAAAATACTACGATTAGTAAAAAGGGACAATAAATAAGGCAAACCAGAGGCCGTTGGGCCTCACCACCTTGATCCCTCAGTTGCTTGATTGCTTCGGATTTGATTGTGATTGACTGATCGCTTGATTGAAAACCCTAGAGTTAGGGTTTGAACTTCGGGGTTTGATCGCCGGATTGACGGCTACCTTCGGAAGGTTAGGGCTTTTGGAGTATGGGGTTGAGAGAGTATTTTGACAGAGTTTCATGACTTGATTGAGTGTGTAGGTATCTCAATTTCTGTGTTTATTTCGGAGCCCAAAGGCTCCTTTATATAGGCATAGGGATGACTCACTCCGGCCAATCAAATCACGAGATGGCAATTGCAATTGCAATGCATCTCTAACTCTACGTCGTGATCTCTGAGCGTAGCCCGAACGCATCGGAAAGGTAGTGTAGTTGGATCAAACCAAACGTCTGACAGAACGTTCCAGAGTCTGGAAAAAGGTCGATCTGGCGGCCGAGCAAAGGATCTCGCGGCCGTGGAATGGATGTCTCGGCCGAAGGATAGATCTTGCGGCCGAGGAATTGATCTCTCAGGGAGATTTTGCTGGCAACAGGTTGCTCGGGTGAGGGATTGATGTTATGGCCGTTAGATCGATGTTAAGGCCGTCAGATGGATTCTCCTAGGCTTCTGTATTTCTGTCTGAAAGGCTGTATGGCTTTGAATTGGGTCCTCTAAGTGGTTCAAAGTTCTCACCGAAAGTCCTAAGGTCCTCAAGGAAGCAATCATCAATCAATATATCCATTTCATCATCGGGATGGTCCCAAGGTGGGACTTGAAATAATCGTTAGGCCAAATTGGGGTGTCTACAGATGCCCCTCTTTGACTGAACTCAGACGGATCGCGAGACATGTTTGAGTAAGAGTCAAAGCTGTAAAAAAGCAACTCAATTTGGTCCAACCACTATCCCAAGGGGTTTTCGAAAAAGGTTTTGCTATGGTCGGGCCGGGAGGCTGCCTACGTATTCCACGAGGGAAATTCAGACCAATCGTAGTTCGGGCAAATAAAGAAAAATAAAAAGTTTGGAGGGTTAAAGACAGAAGACGTACCGTAGGGCTTAAAAAAGCCGTAGTGTGAGTACCTAGACTGAGCCAGGGTTTTGGCGAAGAGTAGTTGAAGGAGCGCGGGGCTGCCGGGAGAGTTTTTTTTTACGGAGAGCTTCCTTAGTTATTTTGGGGTAGATCAGTACACTGCAGGTGCGTTTGCTTTTCTTGATCATCCTTACTTTGACTGAAAGGAGCTCGGTAGAGTAGCCTATCCTTGCGAATGAGCTGAAAGGGGTTGATGTAATGGGGTGGAATCCAAACCATCTACTGGGGATGAATTGGACGCCGACTTGTTTTTGAGATGGGGGGCGCAGGGCCAGTAACTGTAGCACGGAGCTTTGGTGATGAGGGAACCGAGGCACGGAGCCGGTTGTAGTCATGAGGCGAGAGCCTGGAGAGTGATAGAATCGAGGCGTGGAGCCTATTGCAGTCTTGAGGCGAAGGCCTGAGGAGGTTGGATAGGACCGAAGCGCGGAGCTGGTGTTGATCGTAAGGCGAGAGCCTGAGGTGATTGATAGGACCGAAGCGCGAAGCTGGTGTTGGTCATAAGGCGAGAGCCTGAGGTGACTAGATTGAGGCGTGGAGCCTGCTGCGGTTATGAGGCGAAGGCCTGAGGTGAGCTTAGAGCTTGGAGCTTGATGGGACCGAAGCGCGGAGCTGGTGTTGATCAGGATGAGAGTCTGTGGTGTCAGAGCTTTGAGCTTGACGTGATGAGCCGAAGCGCGGAACTGGTATAAGGCAAGGGCCTAAGGTGAAGGAACTGAGGCATGGAGCCTGAAGTGGTTGAGGCGTGGAGCCTGCATGCAGTCTTGAGGCGAGGGCCTGAGTTGTCGGAGCTTAGAGCTTGACGTGATATGAACCGAAGCGTAGAGCTGGTTGTATTCTGATGGTCTGTGTACGGAGCTTTCTCATCATAAGTGTTGGCGTGGAGCCAAAGGATTGAGGCGCTGAACCGATCAATAAAACCGAGGCATAGTGCCGGTTGATTGCAGGGTTGATCTGTTTCATGAGAGATATGCAGAGTGTATATGTGCAATGATGGTTGTTAGATGTGAACAGATATGATGCAGACTCGATGTGAAAATGTTGATGCAAATGTGCACAGGCCCGTGCGTGTGTGTTTTTAAGCTTAGAGCTTCTATCAAGTTCCGGACTTGAGCATTCGGAGCGTAGAGCTCGAGCATTCGGACAGCAGAATCCGAGCATTCAAAGTACAGGCTTTGAGCGTCCAGTACGCAGTGGTTGGGCATCCAAGCGTAGAGCTTGAGCATTCAAGTGTATGACTTGAGCATCCAGTACACAGTGGTTGGGCATCCAAGCGTAGAGCTTGAGCATTCAAAAATGTTAGATTTTTGAGCATTCAGACGTAGAGCCTGAGAATAAATGTCTTGATTGCTGGGGCGACTTAGAGCCTGTAGAGATTTGCTTGTTTACGGCTTCGAGCCAGTTGAGATGATGAATACAGGCTTCGAGCCTGTTGAAGTAATGGGCTTCGAGCCGCTGAGTTGTGATAGCGAGCGTAGAGCTGCTGAGTCGAGGGCTTGGGCATAGAGCCTGTCGATAATGGGCTTCGAGCCGCTGAGATTGATTGTTACAGCTTCGAGCCAGTTGAGTCAGTGGGCTTTGAGCCGCTGAGTGTGTAGAGACGATGGGCACATGGCCGCTGAATTGGTAGGTGGGGGCGTAAAGCCACTGAGTTGCGTAGAGATGATGGGCTTCGAGCCTGTCAGGATAGTGGGCGTGGAGCCGTTGATTTGTAGGCATAAAGTTGCTGAGTGAGCGAGTATGGGCATAGAGCATCTGAAGTTTTGAGCTCAGGGCTACTTGTTTTGCTTCGGCCAGCAATTTGTGGAGAGAGATTTTCCTCATGCTTGGGCATGCCTCCAAGGTTAGTTTTGATTATGTTGCATTGGCTTGGGGATGCCCCCAAGGCTACTTGGTTGGTTGAGGACCTAGAATCCATGACGGCTTGAATTGATGCACTGAGCATGATCTGAAATCGATTGGGAGGCCAGGAGATCGATCTCCCGGCCGAATGATTGATGTAACGGCCGAGGAATCGATGTCTCAGCCGCTTAATCGATTCATTTCCAGGGGCCTATAAAAGGCCACGACCTCAGCCGTTTGCTTCACTTTCCTTTCTTCCCTCTCCATTCCTTCCGTCCGAGGCTTCGACCGAAGACCCCCCCTCCCCTTTCCATTTCTCCTTGTTTCCGACAGTTCCAGGCCGTGGGTGATATGCTGACGTGGCTAGTGTGCGCGGAGGGAGACCGCGTTTGCTTTTGGTCCTGTCTTGACGCTTGATTATGGATCCTCGCATGGGTATGCTTGATTAGGGGCCCTCGCATGGGTGACTTGCTTCCGCGAAGTGGAACTCCTAGCGTGGCGGTGGTACGCGGTGTGGTGGTTTTTCTGGGCCATGTGGTGTCCCTTCTGCACCGTAGTACTCCTTTGGTATACATTGCCCTAGGGGTTTCCTCTTCTTTTTTGCAGCTGGTCTCTTTTGTTCGGACCACCAGAGGGTTCGACATCCTCTTCTGCTTCCTCTTTTTGTTTCTTTCTTTGTTTCTCTTCCTGCATAGGTTAGTTCGACAGGAAATCGATGTATAGCTTGTTTAGGAAATGTGGGGTGATCCACCTTGTGATGTAAAAAGCTTTCGTTATATGAAACAAAAACCTTCTTGCTCTGCTTTATGATTGTATATGTTGTTCTTACGTTGTTTACGTGTGATACTCTCGTTAATCCAACGAAACGAACTGAACCGTGGGAACAGTCTGTAAAATAGCCGTTCTGGCGGCCGACCAAATGGTTACGCGGCCGAAACTTCGATCTGGCGGCCGAGGGATCGTTTGGTTTGCCTGGGTTTGACTTGTAGGTCAACCCTATCATCTACGGGCCGGTGGATTGATCCCACGGCCGTCTTATCGAAGTACCGGCCGAGAGACCGACTAAATTTTTGAGGATTAAGAATCCGATTCCGATTCGAACTAAGACTCGACCTAGTCCTATAAGTACGCGTTCTACGAACCTGATAGCATTGTCAGCAGCAATTTCCTTGCACATGGCACAACCAATCCTTGATCAGTGGTTGGATTCCTTTAATGGCCTTGACCGTCTGCACTTTAAGTCCTTTGGCATGGACTTCCTCTTTTCCCTTCGTCACATTCCCGTGAATTTTGCCTTCCTTAGGGCAGCCGCTAGTTTGTGGGACCCTGATTTTCACGTCTTTCGCTTTAAGAGAGAGGAGTTGTGTCCTACTATCGAGGAATTTGCGACCATTATGGGCCATTCAGACAGGGAAGGTTTTGTTGCCCCTAATCCCTTATTCAACCGGGGTGATCTCCTGAAGGATTTACTCCAAGTTCAGAAGCATGAAGTTAAATTCTTCCTAATGAAAGGAAGGTTGGAGATTCTGCAACTTATTCAGCGTTTCGGTACAGCTGAGGACCATTGTCAAGTTTCCTTACAGAAGTCGTGCTTTCATGCATTGTGCATTTGTCTCCTTCATTACTACTTGCTTGGCCCTTCCTCTGGTCATGCTGATCCTATATTGCTTAACCTTGCTCAGCAAATTGGAAACCGTGTGGGTTTTGCTGGCTTAGTGTTGGCAGAGACCTTGATGGGTCTAGATGTGATGAAGGGTAGTCCTACAGCCCAGTTCTCAGGCAGTCCCTTGCTATTACAGGTTCGCTCTTTCATTTGTCAAATTTATCTTTTCACTCATCACTCTTTTGTTTTGACTCACATGTTCTCTCAGCTCATAATTTTCCCTTTTTCTCTAGGTATGGTTGTTTGAGAAGCTAAAAGTGTGGGATGCGCCGGAGCGACTTCCTTACAATCCAGACCAGTGTACGGGGCGTCACATGGTTAAACAGTTCCCAACTGAGGCTGCTTGGGAAGCGTGGATGAAGACTTGCAGAGGTGATTGGATTCAATGGGTTTGCCCCTGGTATGGTATCGAGAGCATGACCGCGAGCACCATGAACCACTTTGGTGTAGCAATGATTGGCATTACTCGAGTCGTTTTCTACTTCCCTGCTCGCTTTCAAAGGCAGTTTGGGGCTGAACAAGCCGCAATCTTGGGTGACCCTGAGTACACTGCCTCTAAGTTCCATGATGCCAACTTCCGTCGCAATATGCTGCGTGTTTGGCCAAATAGAGTGATGCAGGAGGTTGCTAAGAACTTCGTTGCCAAGCTATCGGGTTTTTACAAACGCTGGTTGAAGAAAAACCTTTTGGAGGATAGTAGTGCAAAGAGAAGGAAGACCTAGAGATCGACGCTTTGCTTATGTTTTTCAAAAGATGTTTGTTTGATTCTAGCTTTCATGGATTAAGAATTGTTTAGGTTTGCTTTGTTCTCTCCCTAAAACATTTGGCCGTTTTATTTGAAGATGTTATTGCCATGATTTGATGGTGAACATGCTTTAGGATAGACCTAGAAATTTCGGAAGTAATGATGATAGCAGTGGCCGAATCTCAAACTTAGAGATTGCCTACGTATCCCATGGAGGGAATCAGGCCATAAACGTAGTTCCAACAAAGGGGATTTGTTTTGTTTTTAGTTAGGGTCCACTCGGGTATTTTCCTCTCCTTTTGTGCTCTAAATTTTGCCTAAAAACCGCCCTTGCGGGTTTTCGGTCTAGCGAGCATTTTATTTATGCCTTAGTTTTTGCCTAAGCCGCCCTTGCGGGTTTTCGACCTAGCAGGCTGCTCTAATTTTTGCTTGGATTCGCCCACCCTTGTGGTTTTCGGTCCAACGAGCATCTCTCATGGGTAATACTTCCTTAGCTTGTCAACGTTGACTGGCGTTGCGAATTCCATTCCATCCAAGTCTGCAATGTATGCTGCTCCTCCAGAAAGTATGCGTTTGATAAGGTAGGGGCCTCCCCAGTTTGGCCTAAACTTGCCCCTTGGGTCCGAGACGTGGCGACGAATCGCTTTGAGCACCATGTCTCCTACCTTGACGTCCCTAGGTTTCACCTTTTTGTTGAACGCTCGTGCAATGCGGCGTTGATACCCTTGTACATGGTATAAAGCCCTCAGTCTCCTTTCGTCTAGTAGTGCCAACTCGTCGTAGCGGTTTTGAACCCAGTCCTCTTCGATCATTCCAGTCTCAGCTAGAACTCTCAATGAAGGTAACTCCAATTCGATAGGCAAGACAGCTTCCATTCCATAGACCAGAGAGTAGGGAGTGGCCCCAGTTGAAGTCCTTTCAGTTGTTCGATATCCCCATAGCGCCAGAGGTAGCATTTCCGGCCAGTCTGTGTAGGTGTCGGTAGTCTTCTGCAGAATCCTCTTGACATTCTTGTTTGCAGCCTCAACTGCTCCATTAGTTTGAGGTCGGTAAGTAGATGACCGATGATTTTGTATCCCAAATTCAGCGAAAAGCTTCTTTATCGCCCCCTTGAAGTGCGATCCATTGTCACAGACGAACTCGTGAGGTACACCATATCGATAGATGATATTAGTGCGAATGAATTTGGCCACATGAGTGGATTTGAGAGTAGCATAAGAAGCTGCTTCTACCCATTTGGTGAAGTAGTCGATGGCCACTAGAATGAACTGATGTTTGTATTTCCCCTTTGGATTTATGCTTCCAATGACGTCTATCCCCCAAGTGGAGAATGGCCAGGGGGACGTCATGTTGTATAATTCTGTAGGGGGAATACGCATACGATCGGCGTGAGTTTGGCATTTGTAACATCGACGGACATATTCAGCGCAGTCGGCCTCCATTGTAGTCCAGTAATATCACTGATGCAGGATCTTTTTTGCCATCGTTGCCCCATTCTTGTGTGGCCCACAAATTCCTTCATGTATTTCTTCCATTACCTTGTGGCTGTCCTCCGTTGTGATGCAAAGTTGACTTGGACCCAAGTGTGCCCTTCGGTATAATGCTCCTCCACAGATTATAAATCGGGCAGCAAACTTCTGCAGAGCCGTTTTGTCCTTCGAGGTGGCCTCGGATGGGTATTCTCCTTTTTCCAGGAATTCCTTCACGTCTTCGTACCATGGCTTGCCATCGTCTTCACCTTCCTCGGTAAAGGTACACTCACATGCTGGTTTAACCTTTTGTTCGATCATGAGAGGCCGCATTGTGAATCCCAAGGGTATTTCGACCATAGACGCCAATGTCGCCAGTGCATCTGCAAATCTATTGCTCACTCGAGGAGTGTGTGTGAAGATAACAGAATCGAATTGTGGAATTAGATCTTCCAGCACAGAGTGATATAGCTTCAGTGTATCCTCCTTGACCTTCCAGTCTCCTCTTGCTTGAGATACCACTAAGTTTGAATCCCCAGTGACTTCTACCCTTTTTGCTCCTAGCTCCAGGGCTGCCTCCATTCCAGCAATACAAGCCTCGTATTCAGCTTGGTTGTTAGTGACTTCAAACCTTAGCTTATATGACAAAGGGATGTGAGAGTCGTTTGGGGAAACTAGCAATACCCCTATGCCATATCCACATTGGTTTGATGCTCCATCAAAGTAAAGTTGCCAGGTGTCGTCTAAGAGACATAAGATATCCTCGTCGAGGAACATGAAGTCCTCTGCCTCGGCCTCTGTCACAGGGTGATCCGCCAAGAATTCTGCCACAGCTCTTCCTTTTACTAATTTCCTTATCATGTATTTGAGGTCGAACTCCGCTAGCAGCAATAACCACCTAGCTAGCTTTCTGATAAGTGCTGGCTTTTCGAAAAGATACTTGATTGGGTCTAGACGAGAGACCAGCACCACCGGATGTGCTAACAGGTAGTGCCTCAGTTTCTTTGTGGCTCATACTAGCCCCCAACAGGTTTTCTCGAGGGGAGTGTACCTTGTCTCATAATCCATCATTTTCTTGCTGAGGTAGTATATGGCGCACTCTACCTTGGCGTTATTTTCTTGTGCAAGCATACATCCCATGGACGTGTCTGTTACTGAGAGATACAGAATCAATGGCTTCCCAGGGATGGGTGGCGATAGTACAGGTGGATTCTGAAGGTATTCCTTGATTGCCTCGAACGCTTGCTGACAGTCTTGGCTCCATTCAAAATCCGTACCTTTCTTCAGTAGCTTGAAAAGAGGTTCACAGGTGGTTGTGAGCTTGGAAATGAATCTGCTGATGAACTGTACCTTCCCTAAGAAGCTCCTTACTTCCTTCTCTGTCCTAGGCGGTGATATCTCCATGATAGCCTGTATCTTGGAAGGATCTACCTCGATTCCTCTTTGAGTGATGAGGAAACCCAACATCTTTCCAGCTGTTACCCCAAAAGTGCATTTTTGAGGGTTAAGACGCAGCTTATAATTCCTAATCCTCTCAAAGAACTTTTGGAGTGCTCCATAGTGTCCTTCCCTTTCCTTTGATTTGACTATCATATCGTCGACGTACACCTCGACCTCTTTGTGCATCATGTCGTGCAACAGTGTTGTGGCCATCCTCTGATAAGTGGCTCCAGCATTCTTCAACCCAAATGGCATCACTCGGTAGCAGTAGGTTCCCCAAGGTGTAGTGAAGGTGGTTTTCTCTCTATCCTCAGGAGACATAAGGATTTGGTTATACCCAGAGAATCCATCCATGAAAGATAGCAATGCATGGCCTGCGGCGTTGTCCACTAGCTCGTCTATGTGAGGTAATGGGAAGTCATCTTTCGGACTGGCTTTATTGAGATCTCGGAAATCTACACAGACCCTGATTCCTCCAGTTTTCTTTGGTACGGGAACGATGTTTGCTACCCATTGTGGATATTCGGTGACTATGAGAAAACCGGCGTTGATTTGCTTAGTGACTTCTTCTTTTATCTTTAGGACCCAATCAGGGCGCATACGTCTCAGTTTCTGCTTAACTGGTTTTGCATCAGAATGAAGAGGAATTTTATGTTGAACAATTTCAGGGTCTATTCCAGGCATGTCCTCGTAAGACCAGGCAAAAACATCTTTGTATTCTTTTAGCAAAAGGATTAGTTTTTCACTTTCTTGAGGGGATAATGCGGCACCAATTTTAACCATTTTGGGCTCGTTTGCAGAGCCTATGTTTGCCGTGATTATTTCCTCAGAAAAAGGTTTAGCGTGCCTTTCCTCTTCTCTCTCGATGAATTCTAGAATTTCTTTTGGAATTTCTTCCTCAAAATTTGGTTTGTCGGAATCCACACAATTGATCATAGGCAAAGTGAAATACTCTAAATCTTCCTTCTCATTGCTAAGTTTATCAAAAGACATTTCAGAGTCGAACTCAAAGTAAATGCTATGCCTTGGCACTTTGACCAGGTTTTCCTCACTAGACTTAGTAGTTTCAAAGGATGAAAAGCTTGACTCGGACTGAGTCGACTCGGAGTCGGAATCGGAATCAGAACTAAGATCAGAATTAGCGCTTTTCATTTTGTATTTTAGAGTGTGTTCCATGGTCCAGTTAGGGTAAGCCCCTTTTTCAGCATCCACAATCAGCTCAGAGCAGTCTTTTTCATCACCAAGGTCGATCACCAGTACTTCACTGTCACCTTGATTCTCACTTTCATCATTGTCACCCTGCAAGTCTTGGAGGGCCATTTGATTCGCTATTGCTCTTATTTCCTCCAATTGAGCTTCAACCTCGGCTTCGTCGCTGTTGTCAACCCGTCGTGTGCCAACAAAGCCCCACCAATTACCAAAACTGTCTATGATAGGGTGGATCACCCTTATTTCATTGTTGGTGACCCCCTCATCAAAGAGCAGGTTTAGTGATATTTCGTCTAGTGGGTCATTGTCGACAGCCTCTTCTTCCTTTGCCTCTTCAGTCTCGAGGTTGTTAACCTCGTCTATTGACCAATAATCATCGGTAGGTGCATAAGGGTCATAAAAGTAGATTGGAACCCTGCGAAGCCCTTCTTCTTCAATCAGGTCTCCTATCTCTTCCTCAAAAACTGTTCCAGCGAACATGACTTGGTTGTCTTCAATGATAGCCACCATAGGCTTTGGTTGATCTACTGGAGTGATGTATTCAGAGGGGTTGAAATCTTCAACAGCAAAGTGGAGCGGGCCAGACAGCTTGGTGACAACTTGAAAGTGCGAATCAGACGTGAACAATGATGCAGTCATTTTTCCTGAAAAAGGTTTTTGCTTTAGTTAGATTGATTAATCTTACCTATTGTTTATTCGACTTAGAGAGATTCCTAAGGTTTAACCTGCAAAAGAGAAACTTTACAACATACACATATACAATGGGTGTGAGGAAGAACTTGGAAATAGAATGCAAGCAGGTTCCTAGCCTGTAGGTTCCTGTCTTAGTTTGATAAGTTCTATGGCTTTCTAAAACATGCAAGGTTTTGGTAGTCTCAGGGTGCTCCGTCGTCAAAGGGCACCAATCCTCTCACCAGCCCATCATAGGCGGTGATTGGGTGATTCCCTTTTTTAATATACCACTAGGTACGAGTGACTGTGGAGTTTGCTGGAACCCCCAACATAGCCCGTGTCATGCCGGGATATCAGGTGAACTCAACGGGTTGCCTGCTCGATGCATATGATAAATGAATTAGACAAGGCATGTATTAGTCTTATGTTGAACTTTTTGGTTATGGCTCTCATGTCCCCAGCGGAGTCGCCAAAAACTGTAGACACCTCCCAAGCGGGGCATCGCCATACAGATTGATCACGTTGTGTTTGCTCGATTGGTTGCTCATTTCATAAACCAAAATCATGGACATTCCCATGGCTAGGAACATCGCCACATGATAACGGTTATCATCAAATAGAGTCGCCACCCAGTTTATTAAAACTGGGAAAACAGATAGAGATTCTGGATACGGGAGCCAAAAGTACAGTAAGGGGAAGGTGTTAGGCACCCCTCTCTGCCCAGTCGTGAGACTGGCCCATAATCGTTCAACATAAGACATATAGATGCTTTGTCTAATTCTAACACATATTCTGTTTAGTTATTCCTTTAAACAGTAAGCAAAGTGAGCCAGTGCGATAGTTGAAGCATGCATCAGAAAACAGATAAAACAAACAAAATGTCCCAGGGAGATGGATCTCGCGGCCGATGAATAGATTTCACGGCCGAGGGATCCTCCTGGTTTGATATACCGGCCGAGGGATCGAAGCCCCGGTCGGTGTTCTTCCTCACACCAGACAGAAAGATTAACAGTTGATCAAAATACTACGATTAGTAAAAAGGGACAATAAATAAGGCAAACCAGAGGCCGTTGGGCCTCACCACCTTGATCCCTCAGTTGCTTGATTGCTTCGGATTTGATTGTGATTGATTGATCGCTTGATTGAAAACCCTAGAGTTAGGGTTTGAACTTCGGGGTTTGATCGCCGGATTGACGGCTACCTTCGGAAGGTTAGGGCTTTTGGAGTATGGGGTTGAGAGAGTATTTTGACAGAGTTTCGTGGCTTGATTGAGTGTGTAGGTATCTCAATTTCTGTGTTTATTTCGGAGCCCAAAGGCTCCTTTATATAGGCATAGGGATGACTCACTCCGGCCAATCAAATCACGAGATGGCAATTGCAATTGCAATGCATCTCTAACTCTACGTCGTGATCTCTGAGCGTAGCCCGAACGCATCGGAAAGGTAGTGTAGTTGTATCAAACCAAACGTCTGACAGAACGTTCCAGAGTCTGGAAAAAGGTCGATCTGGTGGCCGAGCAAAGGATCTCGCGGCCGTGGAATGGATGTCTCGGCCGAAGGATAGATCTTGCGGCCGAGGAATTGATCTCTCAGGGAGATTTTGCTGCCAACAGGTTGCTCGGGTGAGGGATTGATGTTATGGCCGTTAGATCGATGTTACGGCCGTCAGATGGATTCTCCTAGGCTTCTGTATTTCTGTCTGAAAGGCTGTATGGCTTTGAATTGGGTCCTCTAAGTGGTTCAAAGTTCTCACCGAAAGTCCTAAGGTCCTCAAGGAAGCAATCAGCAATCAATATATCCATTTCATCATCGGGATGGTCCCAAGGTGGGACTTGAAATAATCGTTAGGCCAAATTGGGGTGTCTACAAAAAACTAAAAAGATCTCACTTTTTGTAAAAGCGTAATAAAATGTTATAGACTATAGTTTTAATCTCAATTATACGAAAAAATTGAGATGGAAAGATTTTTTAATCTCAATAATCTATAAAGTGAGATTGTAACTTGAAGAATATATCTCGTTTCGAAAAAAACTGAGATGAAAAGATTTTTTAATCTCAGTAATCTAAAAGTGAGATTGTAATTAAAAAAAAGATCTCGTTTTTGAAAAACTGAGATTGTATATGAAAGAATATATCTCATTTCAGAAAAACTGAGATAAAAAGAACCTTTAATCTCAATCATCTAAAAACTAAGGTCGTAAGTTAAACACATATGTTATATATTAAATATTTCAATTATATATTGAAAAGTGTGTGTGGTGTAGTTGGTTAAAGCTTCTATGTAAAACTCAAGAGACTTGGGTTTTGTTCAAAACCCAACAAGAGAAATAGAGTATGGTTTTTCCCTTAGGAAAACACTACTTTTAATCTCGGTTTTTTCAAAAATTGAGATTATTTCTCTCTAAACAACCACGGTTTTATAATAAAACTGAGATGTTAAATTATTAAAGGTCACGGTTTTGTCATTTTAATCACAGTTTTTATGTTTTTAGTCACGATTTTAATGAGTTTTAATCACGGTTTTTATCCTGTGGTTAAAAGATAGAGACATTTAGTCACACCTTGATAGACCACGGTTTTGAATGCGAGATTAAAAGTGAAAGATCACACCAAATGACCGAGGTCTTTATCTATTTTTGTAGTAGTGAACCGGCATGTGAGTGTACTTTCACTGAGGAAGGTGAGGATGATGGAAAGCCATGGTATGAGGACGTGAAGAAGTTCCTGGAAAAAGGAGAGTATCCCTCGGAAGCCACCTCAAAGGATAAGATGGCTCTGCGAAAGTTTGCTACCCGATTCATGGTTTGTGGTGGAGCATAGTATCGGAAAGCACATCTGGGCCCCAATCAACTCTACGTCACGATAGAGGAAAGTCAAAAGGTAATTGAGGAAATACACGAGGGGATTTGTGGGCCGCACATGAGTGGGTCAACAATGGCAAAAAAGATCCTACGTCAAGGATATTATTGGACTACAATGGAGGCCGATTGTGCTAGCTATGTCTGTCGGTGCTATAAATGCCAAACTCACGCTGAACGCTTGCGTATTCCCCCAACAGAATTATACAGCATGACATCCCCTTGGCCATTCTCCACTTGGGGAATAGACGTCATTGGGAGTATAAATCCAAAAGGGAAGTACAAGCATCAGTTTATCCTTGTGGCCATTGACTACTTCACTAAATGGGTAGAAGCAGCTTCTTATGCTACCCTCAAAGCCACTCATGTGGCCAAGTTTATCCGCACCAATATCATCTATCGGTATGGTGTACCTCATGAGTTCATCTGTGACAATGGGTTACACTTCGAAGGGGCAACAAAGAAACTTTTTGTTGAGTTTGGAATACAAAATCATCGATCATCTACTTATCGTCCTCAAACCAATGGAGCGATTGAAGCTGCAAACAAGAACATCAAAAGGATTCTGCGAAAGACTACTGACACCTATACGGACTGGTCGGAAATGCTACCATAAGCACTGTGGGGATATAAAATGACCAAAAGGACTTCAACTAGGGCCACTTCCTATTCTTTGGTCTATGGGATGGAAGCTGTTTTGCCTGTCGAACTGGAACTACCATCATTAAGGGTATTGGCTGAGGCCGAGATGATTGAAGAAGATTGGGTTCAAAACCACTACGATGAGTTGGCATTACTAGATGAAAGAAGGCTAAGGGCATTATACCACATGCAAGGGTATCAACGCCGCATCGCGTGGGCATTCAACAAAAAGGTAAAGCCAAGGGATATCAAGGTGGAGATATGGTGCTCAAAGCAATTTGTTGCCAAGTTTCAGACCCAAGAGGCAAGTTTAGGCCAAATTGGGGAGGACCCTACTTTGTCAAGCGCATACTATTTGGAGGGGCAGCAAACATTACAGAGTTGGATGGGATGGAATTTACAACACCGGTCAATATCGACAAGCTAATGAAGTATTACCCATGAGAGATGCTCATTGGGCCGAAAACCACAAGGGTGGGTGGACCCAAACAAAAATTAGAATAGCCAACTAGGTCGAAAACCCGCAAGGGCCTTAGGCAAAAACTAAGGCATAAATAAAGAGCTCGCTAGACTGAGGACCCACAAGGGTAGTTTAGGCAAAATTAAGAGCATAAAAGGCGAGGAAAATACCCGAACGAACCCTACCTAAAAAAAAAATAACAAATCTTTTTGGAACTACGTTTATGGCCTGATTCCCTCCATGAGATACGTAGGCAGTCTCTAGATTGAGATTCGGCCACTTTCACTTCCAAATTTCTAGTCTATCCTAAGCATGTTCACTATCAAACCATGGATAAGGCATTTTTAGTAAAGCAAATCAACGTTTCATTATTTCTAAGGAAAAGGGAAAGGCAAGCCCAAACAATTCTTGATCTATGAAAGCTAAGAATCAAACATGGAAAAGAACATCATTTAAAGCATAAGCAAAGAGTCGATCTCTAGGTCTTCCTCCTCTTTGCACTTTTGTCTTCCAAAAGGTCTTTCTCTAACCAACGTTTGTACGAACCAGATAGCTTGTCAGCAAAGTCCTCAGCAATATCTTGCATCACTTGATTCAGCCATAGACGGAGAGCATTGCGACAGAGGTTGGAATCATGAGTCTTAGAAGAAGCATACTCAGGGTCGCCCATCACCTTAGCTTGATTGGCCCCAAATTGTCTTTGAAAGCGAGCGGGAAAATAGAAGATGACTTGAGTAATACCAATCACCGCAACACCAAAATGGTTCATGGTACTTACAGTCATGTTCTCAATGCCATACCAAGGGCAAACCCACTGAATCCGATTGCCCTTGCGAGTCTCCATCCATGCCTTCCAAGCAGCCTCAGTTGGAAATTGTCTGATCACACGTCGCTCCATGCAGTGGTTTGAGCTAGAAGGGAGCCGCTCTGGCGCGTCCCACACCCTCAGCTTTTCAAATAACCACACCTGCAGGAAATAAGGGAAAATTGTGAGCTGAGGGAACATGTGAGTCAAAACAAAAGAGTGATGAGTGGAAAGATAATTTGGAAAATAAATGAACAAAGAGTGAACCTGTAGTAACAAAGGACTGCCTGAGAACTGGGCTGTTGGATTACCCCTCACTGCATCGAGACCCATCAAGGTCTCTGCCAGCACCAAACTAGCAAAACCCACATGTTTACCAATCTGTTGAGCAAAGTCAAGCAACATGGAATCAGCATGGCTGGAGGAAGGGCCCAGCAGATAGTAGTGGAGCAGGAAAACACACAAGGCATGGAAGCACGGTTTCTGCTGAGGAATTTGGCAATGAGCTTTAGTAACACCAAAACGCTGGATGAGCTGTAAGGTTTCTAACCTTCCATTCACTATAAAGAATCGAGTTTCGTGTTTCTGAACATGAAGCAGGGCCTTCAAGAGGTCACTACGATTGAACAAAGGATTAGGGATGATAAGGCCTTCCCTGTCTGAGTGACCCATGATAGCTGCAAATTCCTCAAAGGTGTGGCACAACTCATCTCTTCTGAATCGAAAAACATGAAGCATAGGATCCCAAAAACTAATGGCTGGATGAAGGAAAGCAGAGTTGATAGGGATTTGGCGGAGGGAGAAAAGAAAGTCCATACCAAAGGACTTGAAGTGTAGACAGTCAAGACCATTGAGGGAATTCATCCACTGATTAAGGACCAGTTGTGCCATGAAGGAGGAGTGAGGTAAAGACTGCTGACGAGCTATTGAGTTCATAGAACGTATTTATAGGCTAGGTTGAGTCCTAGACTGAATCGGAATCGGATCCTAAATTCACGTTAGTTAAGTTGGTCTATTGGCCGACACATCGATGTGGCGGCCGTGGGATCAATTCCCTGGCCTGTGCAAATCAGGGTTAACTCAAGTCAGCCCACAGAAAGGGGAATCGATTTCCCGGCCGCCTAATCGATTACACGGCCGCCAAAATGACTTATTTGCAGAGAAATTCCACGGTTCTGTTCAATTTGCCGGATTACGATTTTCGTGTTAAAACAGTAAACAAAACAACATGCACAATCAGATATCGAAGCAAAAGATTTGGTTTCATATATAATCAAAAGCTTTTTACATCACAAGGTGGATCATCCCATATTTCCTAAGAAAACTATACATACTTTCCTGTTGGACTAACCCATGTAGGAAGAGAAAAACAAAAAGAAACAGGAGAAGTGGGGACGAGCCCGCCGAAACTTCTAGTGGTCCGAACACTAGAGCCCAGCTGCAAAAAAGGGAAGAACACCCCTAGGGTGGCGTATACCAGAGAAGCACCACGGCGCAAAAGAATCATCATATGGCTCAAAAGGATCACCACATAGCCCAGAAAAATCATCACACCGTGTGCAAGCACCACCCAGGAGCTCCAAGTCACGGAAACAAGTCCCCCCATGGGGAAGTCTCTAATCAAGCTTCAAGACAGGACCGAAAGCATTGCGGTCTCCCTCCGCGATCACCGGCCATACCCACGCACTGCCCATTGATTGGGTTCGACGGAAATGAGGGACGGAGAGGAATACGAACGGAGAAGCAAGGAAGAGGAGAAGGAAATGAAATAAAACACCAGTCTGAACCTTTAAATGGGCTCTGGAATAAAGAGATCTCACAGCTGGTTCTTCGATCCTTCGGCCGGTTTTCTGATTACTCGGCTGCCAAATCAATCTGCCAGCCCTCCAATCTATTTCCTACAGCAATAATAGATCTTTCTCGGTGCACCAAATCAAGTAATTATGAAGTTCTGGGTCCGTGAGCAACATAATCAGCAACGGAGGACAATTAAAATAAGCCTTGGGGGCATCCCCGAGCATATGGAATCTCAAGCACCGGTGCTGAACCCACTTCGGCATTGTTTGAACTCTCTCCAGCAACTTTACAATTGCCCATCACCCAGTCTTTGAGGATTATGAAATCCGAGCTCTTGCTTGCAAAACCCAAGAATCCTTGGTACCTCAAACTCAGGCCCTGCATCCCAATTACTGTACTCTAAAAGTACGACTAAGCTCCGCGCCCACATTTATTCAATAGCTCCGCATTTACACCCACTCAGCAGCCTGCGCTCACCACTATTCCAATAGCTCAATAGCTCCGCGCTCACTACTGTTCCAACAGCTCCATGCTCATGATCTCAATAGCCCTACGCTCATATTCACTACTCAGCAGCTCCGCGCTTGTACTCATTCAGCAGCTCCATGCCCACTATCACAATCACTCAGCAGCCCCGCACTCACACTCTCAAGCTTCGTGCTTCTATTCTCAACAGGCTCCGTGCCGCAACAAACAACAAAATATCATATGTTCTCAAGTTCCATGCTTGAATGCTCAAAGTTCAAAATTTTGAATGCTCGAAGCTCTTCGAATGCCCAATCACTGTGTACTGGATGCTCAAGTTCCATCCTTGAATCCTTAAGCCCCACACTTGAATGCCCAACCACTGCGTACTGGATGCTCGAACTCCATGTTCGAATGCTTAAAGTTGATACTTTAAATGCTCAGGCTCCGCACCCTGAATGCCTAACCACCGTGTATAGGATGCTCAAAGCCTGTACTTTGAATGCTCGGATTCAACCCTCCGAATGCTCGAGCTCCACGCTTTGAATGCTTAAGTCCAGAACTTGAAAGAAGCTCTACGCCTAAAAACACACACATGCACGGGTCCGTGCACATAAGCATCAATTGCATCACCATTGTCATCATCGAGTCTGCATCCCCATCATATCTGCTCATATCATATACATACTATAGACACCCTAATTTGGCCTAATGATTATTTCAAGTCCCACCTTGGGGACGATCCCGATGATGAATGGATACAGTAATTGCTGACTGACTTCTCGTAAACCCGTGGACTTTTGGTGAGTACTTTTAGCCACTTAGAGGACCCAATTCAAATCCAAATAGCCTTTCAGACAGAAATATAGCATCCTAGGAAAATACATTTGTCGGCGGTAAGATTGATCTCACGGCCTCCACTTCATTCTTTCACCCGTGAAACATGTTGTTTGAAAATCTCCCAGAGAGATCCATTCCTCGGCCGCCAGATCGTCTTTTTCCAGAATTCTGGAATGTTCTGGCATTCGTTTGATCGACGCACTAAAACCCTAGTAGCCTTTTTCTGATTCTTCAGGGCTACGAAAAGAGATTCGAGCAGAGATCTTCTAACCCTATACTACCTTATTGATTCACGCCATTTGATTGGCCGGAGTGAGTCATCCCATGCCTTTATAAAGAGGCCTTAGGATTCCAAAATTCACAACACAATTCACCCTCTCAAGCCATAATACTCTGCAGAAATACTCTCTCATATCCCCTCTACAAAAGCCCTAATACCCCGAAGGCAGCCGCGATCCAATGATCAAACCCTAACCCTAGGGTTTTCGAGAAGCAAATCAGTCAATCACCCCCAATCCGAAGCAATCACGCAACTGAGGGATCAAGGTGGTGAGGCCCAGGGGCCTATGGTTTGATTCTTTTTTACTTCTATACAATAATTATAACATTTTGATTTTCTGTTAATCATTTAATCTGGGGTGAGGAAGAACATCGGCTGGGATATCATTCTCTCGGCCTATACATCAATCCAGTGGGATTCCTCGGCCGTGAGATCCATTCACTGGTCGAGGGATCTATTTGCTGGGACAGTCTATCCGTTCTGCTTATTTTTTATGCATGCTTTCATTATTGTTCTGGCTCACCATATCAATTGTTAAAGGCTAAAATAGATTACATGTTAGAATTAAATAAAGCAAGTATATATCCTGTGTTGAATGTTTATGGGCCAGTCTCACGACTGGGCAAAGAGGGGTGCCTAACAGCTTCCCCTTATTGTACTCTTGGCTCCTGTACCCGGAATCTCTGTCTGTTTTTCCTGGTTTTAATAAACTAGGTGGCGACTCTATTTTGATGATAACCGCTATCGTTTGGCGATATTTCTAGCCATGGGAATATCCACGATCTTGGTTTATGAAGTGGAACCAAACAAACATGATCAATCTGTATGGCGATGCCCCGTTTGGAAGGTGTCTACACATACTATGTCTTGCATCTCTCTCACCCATGAAACAGGTCATCCCTGCACACAACCGGCTCTATGCCTTGGTTTTATTGATCGGCTCCGTTCCTCGATCCTCTGGCCCCGTGCCAAAATTTGTGGAAGATGGAAGATGGAAAAATTCTAGCTCCGTGCTCTAACCCTCAGTCTCTTGCCTTATGACTGTAACTGGCTCCGCGCCTCGGTTCTATCACTTCAAGCTCCGTGCTCTGACCTTCAAGCTCTTGCCTTATGACTACAATCGGCTCCTACCTCGGTTCTGTCACTCCAAGCTCCATGCTTCAATGGCTTCGTGCCTCCATATCTCAAACCGGTGTCCGATCATCTCCAGAAGATGGTTTAGATTCCACCCAATTACATCAATTCCATCAAGCTCATTCGCAAGGATAAGCTACCCAACCGAGCTCCCTTCAGTCAAAGTAAGGATGATCATGAAAAGTAATCAATTCACCCGCTGTGTACTGATCTACCCCAAAATACTGAGGATGCTCTCCGCAAAAACTTCCCCGGTAGCTCCGTGCTCCTTCAACTACTCTCCGCCAAAATCCTGGCATAGGCCAGGTACGTTGCATTATGGCTTTTAAAGCCCGAAAGTACGTCTTATGTTCTTAACCCTCTGAACTTTTTGTTTTTCTTTATTGCCCCGAACTACGATTGGTTTGAATTTTCCTTGTGGAATACGTAGGCAGCCTCCCGCCCCGACCATAACTAAAAACCTTTTTCGAAAACCCTTGGAATAGTTGTTCCACCAAATTGAGTTGTTTTACAGCTTTGATTCTTACTTGACACACCTCGCGGCCTGTCCAAGTTCAATCAAAGAGGGGCATCTGTAGACACCCCAATTTGGCCTAACGATTATTTCAAGTCTCACATTGGGAACCATCCCGAAGATGAATGGATACAATGATTGTTAATTGACTTCTCGTAAACCTGAGGACTTTGGTGAGTACTTTTAGCCACTTAGGGACCCAATTCAAAGCCAAATAACCTTTCAGACAGAAATACAGCATCCTAGGAAAATACATCTGCCCGCCGCAAGATCGATCTCACGGCCTCCACTTCTTTCCTTCACCCATGGAATATGGTGTTTGAAATTCTCCCTGAGATATTGATTCCTCACCCGCGAGATGCATCCCTCAGCCGCCAAATCCTTCTGGCGGCCGCCAAATCGTCCTTTTTCAATATTCTGGAATGTTCTGTCATCGTTTAATCCATGCTCAAAACCCTAGCAGCCATTCTCCAATTCTTTAGGGCTATGGAATAGATTCCAAGCAGAGATCTTTCAACCCTAAACTACCTTATTGATTCACGCCATTTGATTGGCCGAAGTGGGACATTATTCCCACGGCTGGTATATCAATCCAGTGGGATCCCACGGCCGTGACATCTATTCACCGACCGTGGAATCCATTCTATGGGACAGCCTTTCTTTTCCTATTTTTTTAATACATGTTTTATTTACTGTCCTGGCTCACCTTCTCAACTGTTAAAGGCTAATAAATTAGATAATGTGTTTAGGATTAAATAAAGCAAGCATTAGTTGTATGTCGAATGATTATGGGCTGGTCTCACGGTTGGGTAAAAAGGGGTGCCTAACACCTTCCCCTTATCATACTTTTGGCTCTCGTACCCCGAATCTGTACCTGTTTTTCTTAGTTTTTATAAACTAGGTGGCGACTCTATTTTGATGATAACCGCTATCGTGTGGAGATGTTCCTAGCCATGGGAATGTCCACGATCTTGGTTTATGAAGTGGAATTGAGGATAGAGGATATCTGTATGGCGACGCCCCGTTTGGGAGGTGTCTACAATCCTCTGCCCGAGCATGATGCTCTATCTTTTCCGTCAGCTTGGCCAACGTATCTACGGGATACATGTTTAGGTGCTCTCGTAGCTTTCCTCCCAAGATTAGGCTGGTCTTGAAGGTTGCCAACGCATACTCCTCGCTACAATTTTTGATCTCGTTAAATGCTTCCCAGAACATTTTTGTATATCCCCTCAGTGGCTCATCATGCCCCTGTTTCATGGAGGAGAGCACCTAGAATGTTTTAGGGGCAGCTCAGCTCGTCAAGAACCGCCCAGTGAATTCCTCCGAGAGTTGCTTCCAGCTTCTGATCGAGTTTGGCTCAAACTTATGGAACCATGTCAGGGCCACCTTCCTGAGGCTTGAAGGAAACATCTTGCACATGATGACGTCATCCTCTTCGTGCATTGTTCATAGCTTGCTGGTAATGCTGCACATGGGTCATTGTGTTCGCGTCCGTCTAGTACGGTATGAACACGCTGTGCTTCACCCTACTCGGGAGCCGAGCATCTTGCAACCTCCTTGAGAGAGGAGAGGCCGTTAGTTTACTGAGGGCCTTTCGCACCGCATCCCATTTGGTCGTGGCCCCCTCCTTGTGCCGTTCAGACCTTCGCTCCTCTTCCCTTTCACGATCCGAGTTAGATCTTTCAAACCTGTTCCGGTGGTGCCTTCTCGACCGTTTTTCCTACGGCGTCAGACTTCTTTCCCACAGACAGCGCCATACAATTGTAACGGGTAAAAACCGCCAAAGGAAAAATAACTCTCTTTGAGATCGCAACGCATGTGACAGCCTCGCCGGAACCCTAAGACCTACGTCCACAAACACGGGTGAGCGCACCTTTGCCTCTCGTCAGCAAAGGCCCTCCAATGCCGCCCAAAAATCCAAAAAAGAAACCCAATTGAAGCCCAAAAAGCCCAAAATTAAAGAAGCCCAAAAACCCAGAACTGGACCTGGACACCGCACAGTATTACCTTCTAAATCATACGGTGTAGTTTTCTTACTACACCGCACGCGGTCTTGAGGTACACCACACGACGTTTTGGGGAAAAGTTCTTACAGGTTCAGAAAGTTGTCGGCCACACTTGTTGGGGCCATAACTGAAAAACGGCTTGGCAGAGAATATAATTTTTAACCAGCCTTGAAGCCACTTGTATATATTTCTTTCTTCTTTTTCCTATAATAATCTCCTGACTAATATCTTGTGATACGAGGAACAGTTGAATCTGCAACATATTTTTCATACTTGAATGGTCCGAAAGCACATTCGTGGGAACTCTATTCTTCTTTTCTTCCAAAATCCAGTAAACTACTAGCTTTGGAACACCATCATTCCGAAGCTTTCAACCCACACTCACCAATCCTCATTCAAGTTCAAAGTCAAAGGTATAAAGCAACTTTCCTTGGGCTAAGCTCAGTCATAGTCCTGAGGGGATCGGAGCTTTCTGCAGTCGCGCTTGACTTCTTCGTGTCAAGTGTTGACTCAAAAACTATTTTTAAAAGCAAAACGAAACAAAAACCAGTGACTGTACTGGAGGTACTACACCGTGCGGTGTTGTAGTACACCACACGATGTTATGCTGATCCTCATTCGTTTGGCTTTATTTTGATAGTCCTGATCATATTCAATCTTTGCTAGTTCTGCTAATATTTCTGAGAGATCATGCAAGTGTGTTTCAGAATGGAGCTTTGTTTAAAATCATGTCTTTTGTCTAATAAATACTTCAAAAGAAGTTTTCAAGATCATTTTCAATGATTAAGTGCATCAAAAAGGATTTACAAACTCTTTTATGAAAAGTTAGTAGAAATAAAAGAACAAAGGCCTTCTGAAACCCTGGTTTGTTTTTAAGAATATAAAGCTGTTCTAAAATAAGCTAGAAGTTACACCGTATGATGTTTTGAGGAATAACGTATGATGTAGTCAGGTATATCGTGTGAGGTTTTCAGTAATAATAGCAAGTTGTAAGTGAAAAGATACACAATATGGTATACTAGAAAACCGTGTGAGGTACCTTGGTACACCGTGCGGCGTTGCTATGATCTACACATCATTCACTTGTTATCTACTAGATAGTAAGCACCACGAGCACGCCAAAGTGATATATTCAATCCCATGTCCCTCTCCCGTATTTGTTTTATGAAAGTTTAATCTTCCAAATGATATAAAAGTTTTCCCCTTAGAACATGCTAAGTAGAGACCGGTTTTTACCTGGCGAATGGGGTGATTTTTCAACAAAACCTTCCCCATTCGTAACGTGGCTCCTGAACCCAAACTCTTGGCGGTTTTGCTAGATCAAAAGCCTTCTTCTTCAAATCAAACCCTCAATTTCTCAGATCATCCATCTCAAAAATTCGGGTGGCGACTCTCGAGCGCGCCGGTCAGGGAGCCCACACTTCGGTAAATAGGCATACAACAACTACTAAACTATTTATCTAGACTAGAGGGGCTATGCCACCACCTTGTTTCTAAAAGCAGTCGCGAGGGGTTAAGCCACCACCTTGGCTATAAGCAATAAAAGGAAAGACAAACTCTATACATAGTCTAGCTTCATTACACCTTAGGTTATGATATACAGATTGGTTAGAGGTTTCCACTAGACTAAGTATGAGTTACACATCATAAAATAAAGTGGTATACTCACAATGGTTTGTCGAACCTCCAAGAAAGCCATAATAAGAAAAATCCCTGGCAACGGCGCTAAAAATGCTAAATCGACGAACCTACCCCAAGAATATGGCTAAATTTTTTGGTTGCAAAATAATCCGGAAGACCAGGTATCGTGCCCAAGGAAATATCAAGAACGACTTGCGTGGATTTGTAGATGTGAGAATTGCGGTGTCAAGACGACCAACTTTTAGAAACTTTAAATGGTGGTGTAACAACTCCGATTTTTAGTAAATAAAAATCTCGTTGTAATATTCGAAAATCCTTTATTTATTCTTGGACTTCTTTATAAATTTCCTGTTAATTCTAATAATCCGTCATAATTAGATTTTAAGGCCTATAAAATTCAATTTCATCACACCGGGCAATCTAGTCATTTTCTAAAGACAAGTGTGAGTATAAAAGCACTAGTATATTTTCCTAATAATTGAAATAAAATCTTAAAAATATATTTCTTGGCTAGAAATCCTACTTGGCAAGTATAGTTAGCTTCTAACCAACTAGTTGAAGAAACCTAACTACCATTTCATTTAGTTACATACTCCTAACCCTAAATGAACCTTTCAAAACCCTAATGGACCCCTTTGGACCAAGGTAATTTTATATATATATATATATATATATATATATATATATATATATATATATATATATATATATATTCATTTAACTAGTCATTTCAAAGCCATACTTGTCACTTTTGTCTCTTACCCATTGGACAATAAATGTTAGGGAAACTATTATCCCTTGGATAATAGAAAACCTAGACTTATATCTAAGATTCCCACCAAAGTCAATTTCCTAGATTTTCCAAGTACACCTATATGTTTATATATAGGAATATGTACCTCATAGCAATTATTATATTTCTAAGGAATCCTAGACCATACTTGTAGACACCCCAATTTGGCCTAACGATTATTTCAAGTCCCACCTTGGGACAATCCCGATGATGAAATGAATACAGTGATTGCTGATTGCTTCCATGAGGACCTTAGGACTTTCGGTGAAAACTTTGAACCACTTAGAGGACCCAATTCAAAGCCATACAGCCTTTCAGACAAAAATACAGAAGCCTAGGAGAATCCATCTGACGGCCGTAACATCGATCTAACGGTCAAAACATCAATTCCTCACCCGAGCAACCTGTTGCCAGCAAAATCTCCCTGAGAGATCAATTCCTCGGCCGCAAGATCTATCCTTCGGCCGAGACATCCATTCCTCGGCCGTGTGATCTATTACTCGGCCGCCAGATCGACCTTTTTCCAGACTCTGGAACGTTCTGTCAGACGTTTGGTTTGATCCAACTACACTACCTTCCCGATGCGTTCGGCCTACGCTCAGAGATCACGACGTAGAGTTAGAGATGCATTGCAATTGCAATTGCCATCTCATGATTTGATTGGCCGGAGTGAGTCATCCCTATGCCTATATAAAGGAGCCTTTGGACTCCGAAATAAACACAAGAAATTCATAAACCTACACACTCAATCAAGCCTCAAAGCTCTGCACAAATACTCTCTCGATCCCATACTCCAAAAGCCCTGACCTCCCGAAGGCAGCCATCAATCCGGTGATCAAACCCTAACCCTAGGGTTTTCAATCAAGCGATCAGTCAATCACAATCAAATCCGAAGCAATCAAGCAACTGAGCGATCAAGGTGGTGAGGCCCAACGGCCTCTGGTTTGTTTTATTTATCACGTTTATGGCTAACCGTAGCATTTAATCATTTGCTAACCTTTCTGTCTGGTGTGAGGAAGAACATCGACCGGGGTTTTGATCCCTCGGCCGATAAATAAAACCAAGAGGATCCCTCGGCCGTGAGATCCATTCACCGGCCGCGGGATCCATTTCCCTGGGACAGTTTTGTTTGTTTCCTGCTTTTCTATGCATGCTTTCAATTACAGTCTTGGCTCACCTTTATCTGTTTAAAGGAATAAAATAAACAGACTATGTGTTGGAATTAGACAAAGCATCTATACGTCTTATGTTGAATGATTATGGGCCAGTCTCACGACTGGGCAAAGAGGGGTGCCTAACACTTTCCCCTTATTGTACTTTTGGCTCCCGTATCCAGAATCTCTATCTGTTTTCCCAGTTTTAATAAACTGGGTGGCGACTCTATTTGATGATAACCGTTATCATGTGGCGATGTCCCTAGCCATGGGAATGTCCATGATTTTGGTTTATGAAGCGAGCAACCAATCGAGCAAACAAGCGTGATCAATCTGTATGGCGATGCCCCATTTGGGAGGTGTTTACAGTTTTTGGCGACTCTGCTGGGGATGTGAGAGCCATAACCAAAAAGTTCAACATAAGACCAATACATGCCTTGTCTAGTTCATTTATCATATGCATCGAGCGGGCAACCCGTTGAGTTCACCTGATATCCCGGCATGACACGGGCTATGCTGGGGGTTCCAGCAAACTCCACAGTCACTCGTACCTAGTGGTATATCAAAAAGGAAATCACCCAATCACCGCCTATGATGGGCTGGTGAGGGGATTGGTGCCCTTTGACGACGGAGCACTCTGAGACTACCAAAACCTTGCATGTTTTAGAAAGCCATAGAACTTATCAAAGTAAGACAGGAACCTACAGGCTAGGAACCTACTTGCATTTTGCTTCCAAGTTCTTCCTCACACCCATTGTATATGTATGTTGTAAAATTTCTCTTTTGCAAGTTAAACCTTAGGAATCTCTCTAAGTCAAATAAACAGTAGGTAAGATTAATCAATCTAACTAAAGCAAAAACCTTTTTCAAGAAAAATGACTGCATCACTGTTCATGTCTGATTCGCACTTTCAAGTTGTCACCAAGCTGTCTGGCCCGCTCCACTTTGCTGTTGAAGATTTCAACCCCTCTAAATACATCACTCCAGTAAATCAACCAAAGCCTATGGTGGTTATCATTGAAGACAACCATGTCATGTTCGCTGGAACGGTTTATGAGGAAGAGGTAGAAGACCTGATTGAAGAAGAAGGGCTTCGTAGGGTTCCAATCTACTTTTATGACCCCTATGCACCTACCGATGATTATTGGCCAATAGACGAGGTCAACAACCTCGAGACTGAAGAGGCAAAGGAAGAAGAGGCTGTCGACAATGACCCACTAGACGAAATATCACTAAACCTACTCTTTGATGAGGGGGTCACCAACAATGAAATAAGGGTGATCCACCCCATCATAGATAGCTTTGGTAATTGGTGGGGCTTTGTTGGCACACGACGGGTCGACAACAGCGATGAAGCTGAGGTTGAAGCGCAATTGGAGGAGATAACAGCAATAGCAAATCAAATGGCCCTCCAAGACTTGCAGGGTGACAATGATGAAAGTGCGAATCAAGGTGACAGTGAAGTACTGGTGATCGACCTTGGTGATGAAAAAGACTGCTCTGAGCTGATTGTGGATGCTGAAAAAGGGGCTTACCCTAACTGGACCGTGGAACACACTCTAAAATACAAAATGAAAAGCACTAATTCTGATCTTAGTTCTGATTCCGATTCCGACTCCGAGTCAACTCAGTCCGAGTCAAGTTTTTCATCCTTTGAAACTACTAAGTCTAGTGAGGAAAACCTGGTCAAAGTACCAAGGCATTGCATTTACTTTGAATTCGACTTTGAAATGTCTTTTGATAAACTTAGCAATGAGAAGGAAGATTTAAAGTATTTCACTTTGCCTATGATCAATTGTGTGGATTCCGACAAACCAAATTTTGAGGAAGAAATTCCAAAAGAAATTCTAGAATTCATCGAGAGAGAAGAGGAAAGGCACGCTAAACCTTTTTCTGAGGAAATAATCACAGCAAACATAGGCTCTGCAAACGAGCCCAAAATGGTTAAAATTGGTGCCGCACTATCCCCTCAAGAAAGTGAAAAACTAATCCTTTTGCTAAAAGAATACAAAGATGTTTTTGCCTGGTCTTACGAGGACATGCCTAGAATAGACCCTGAAATTGTTCAACATAAAATTCATCTTCATCCTAATGCAAAACCAGTCAAACAAAAACTGAGACGTATGCACCCTGATTGGGTCCTAAAGATAAAAGAAGAAGTCACTAAACAAATCAACGCCGGTTTTCGCATAGTCACCGAATATCCACAATGGGTAGCAAACATCGTTCCCGTACCAAAGAAAACTGGAGGAATCAGGGTCTGTGTAGATTTCCGAGATCTTAACAAAGCCAGTCCGAAAGATGACTTCCCATTACCTCACATAGACGAGCTAGTGGATAACACCGCAGGCCATGCATTGCTATCTTTCATGGACGGATTTTCTGGGTATAACCAAATCCTTATGTCTCCTGAGGATAGAGAGAAAACCATCTTCACTACGCCTTGGGGAACTTACTGCTACCGAGTAATGCCGTTTGGGTTGAAGAATGCTAGAGCCACTTACCAGAGGATGGCCACAACACTGCTGCACGACATGATGCACAAAGAGGTCGAGGTGTATGTCGACGATATGATAGTCAAATCAAAGGAAAAGGAAGGACACTATGGAGCACTCCAAAAGTTCTTCGAGAGGATTAGGAATTATAAGCTACGTCTTAACCCTCAAAAATGCACTTTTGGGGTAACAGCTGGAAAGATGTTGGGTTTCCTCATCACTCAAAGAGGAATCGAGGTAGATCCTTCCAAGATACAGGCTATCATGGAGATATCACCGCCTAGGACAGAGAAGGAAGTAAGGAGCTTCTTAGGGAAGGTACAGTTCATCAGCAGGTTCATTTCCAAGCTCACAACCACCTGTGAACCTCTTTACAAGCTACTGAAGAAAGGTACGGATTTTGAATGGAGCCAAGACTGTCAGCAAGCGTTCGAGGCAATCAAAGAATACCTTCAGAATCCACCTGTACTATCGCCACCCATCCTTAGGAAGCCATTGATTCTGTATCTCTCAGTAACAGACACGTCCATGGGATGTATGCTAGCGCAAGAAAACGACGCCAAGGTAGAGTGCGCCATATACTACCTCAGCAAGAAAATGATGGATTATGAGACAAGGTACACTCCCCTCGAGAAAACCTGTTGGGGGCTTGTATGGGCCACAAAGAAACTGAGGCACTACCTGTTAGCACATCCGGTGGTGCTGGTCTCTCGTTTAGACCCAATCAAGTATCTTTTCGAAAAGCCAGCACTTATCGGAAAGCTAGCTAGGTGGTTATTGCTGCTAGCAGAGTTCGACCTCAAATACATGACAAGGAAATCAGTAAAAGGAAGAGCTGTGGCAGAATTCTTGGCGGATCACCCTGTAACAGAGGCCGAGGCAGAAGACTTCATGTTCCCCGACGAGGACATCTTATGTCTCTTAGACGACACCTGGCAACTTTACTTTGATGGAGCATCAAACCAATGTGGATATGGCATAGGGGTATTGCTAGTTTCCCCAAACGACTCCCACATCCCTTTGTCATATAAACTAAGGTTTGAGGTCACTAACAATCAAGCTGAGTACGAGGCTTGAATTGCCGGAATGGAGGCAGCCCTGGAGCTGGGGGCAAAAAGGGTAGAAGTCACTGGGGATTCAAATCTGGTGGTATCTCAAGCTAGAGGAGACTGGAAGGTCAAGGAAGATACACTGAAGCTATATCACTCTGTGCTGGAAGATCTAATTCCACATTTCAATTCTATTATCTTCACACACACTCCTCGAGTGAGCAATAGATTTGCAGAAGCACTGGCGACATTAGCGTCTATGGTCGAAATACCCCTGGGATTCACAATGCGGCCTCTCATGATCGAACAAAAGGTTAAACCTGCATGTGAGTGTACCTTTATCGAGGAAGGTGAAGACGATGGCAAGCCATGGTACGAAGACGTGAAGGAATTCCTGGAAAAAGGAGAATACCCATCCGAGGCCACCTCGAAGGACAAAACGGCTCTGGGAAGTTTGCTGCCCGATTTATAATCTGTGGAGGAGCATTATACCGAAGGGCACACTTGGGTCCAAGTCAACTTTGCGTCACAACGGAGGACAGCCACAAGGTAATGGAGGAAATACATGAAGGAATTTGTGGGCCACACATGAATGGGGCAACGATGGCAAAAAAGATCCTGCGCCAGGTATATTACTGGACTACAATGGAGGCCGACTGCGCTGATTATGTCCGTCGATGTTACAAATGCCAAACTCACGTTGATCGTATGCGTATCCCCCCTACAGAATTGTACAGCATGACATCCCCCTGGCCATTCTCCACCTGGGGGATAGACGTTATTGGGAGTATAAATCCAAAGGAAAATACAAACATCAGTTCATCCTAGTGGCTATCGACTATTTCACCAAGTGGGTAGAAGCAGCTTCTTATGCTACTCTCAAAGCCACTCATGTGGCCAAATTTATTCGCACTAATATCATCTATCGATATGGTGTACCTCACGAGTTCGTCTGTGACAATGGATCGCACTTCAAGGGGGCGACAAAGGAGCTTTTCGCTGAATTTGGGATACAAAATCATCGGTCATCTACTTACCGACCTCAAACTAATGGAGCAGTTGAGGCTGCAAACAAGAATGTCAAGAGGATTCTGCGGAAGACTACCGACACCTACACCGACTGGCCAGAAATGCTGCCTCTGGAACTATGGGGATATCGAACAACTGAAAGGACTTCAACTGGGGCCACTCCCTACTCTCTGGTCTATGGAATGGAAGCTGTCTTGCCTATTGAATTAGAATTACCTTCGTTAAGGGTTCTAGCTGAGACTGGAATGATCAAAGAAGACTGGGTTCAAAACCGCTACGACGAGTTGGCACTACTAGACGAAAGGAGACTGAGAGCCTTATACCATGTACAAGGGTATCAACGCCGCATTGCACGAGCATTCAACAAAAAGGTGAAACCTAGGGACATCAAGGTAGGAGACATGGTGCTTAAAGCAATTCGTCGCCACGTCTCGGACCCAAGGGGCAAGTTTAGACCAAACTGGGGAGGCCCCTACCTTATCAAACGCATACTTTTTGGAGGAGCAGCATACATTGCAGACTTGGATGGAATGGAATTCGCAACACCAGTCAACGTTGACAAGCTAAGGAAGTATTACCCATGAGAGATGCTCGTTGGACCAAAAACCACAAGGGTGGGCGGATCCAAGCAAAAATTAGAGCAACCTGCTAGGTCGAAAACCCGCAAGGGCGGCTTATGCAAAAACTAAGGCATAAATAAAGCGCTCGCTAGACCGAAAACCCGCAAGGGCGGTTTTTAGGCAAAATTTAGAGCACAAAAGGAGAGGAAAATACCCGAGTGGACCCTAACTAAAAACAAAACAAATCCCCTTTGTTGGAACTACGTTTATGGCCTGATTCCCTCCATGGGATACGTAGGCAATCTCTAAGTTTGAGATTCGGCCACTGCTATCATCGCCACTTCCAAAATTTCTAGGTCTATCCTAAAGCATGTTCGCTATCAAATCATGGCAATAACATCTTCAAATAAAACGACCAAATATTTTATTATTTCCAAATAGAAAGGACAAAGCAAACCTAAACAATTCTTAATCCATGAAAGCTAGAATCAAACAAACATCTTTTGAAAAACATAAGCAAAGCGTCGATCTCTAGGTCTTCCTTCTCTTTGCACTACTATCCTCCAAAAGATTTTTCTTCAACCAGCGTTTGTAAGAACCCGATAGCTTGGCAACAAAGTTCTCAGCAACCTCCTGCATCACTCTATTTGGCCAAAGACGCAGCATATTGCGACGGAAGTTGGCATCATGGATCTTAGAGACGGTGTACTCGGGGTCACCCAAGATTGCGGCTTGTTCAACCCCAAACTGCCTTTGAAAGCGAGCAGGGAAGTAGAAAACGACTCGAGTAATGCCAATCACTGCTACACCAAAGTGGTTCATGGTACTCGCGGTCATGCTCTCGATACCATACCAGGGGCAAACCCATTGAATCCAATCACCTCTGCAAGTCTTCATCCACGCTTCCCAAGCAGCCTCAGTTGGGAACTGTTTAACCATGTGACGCTCCGTACACTGGTCTGGATTGTAAGGAAGTTGCCCCGGCGCATCCCACACTTTTAGCTTCTCAAACAACCACACCTAGAGAAAAAGGGAAAATTGTGAGTTGAGAGAACACGTGAGTCAAAACAAAAGAGTGATGAGTAAAAAGATAAACTTGACAAATGAAACAAATAAAAGAGCGAACCTGCAATAGCAAGGGATTGCCCGAGAACTGAGCTGTAGGACTACCCTTCATCACATCTAGACCCATCAAGGTCTCTACCAACACTAAGCTGGCGAAACCCACGCGGTTTCCAATTTGCTGAGCAAGGTTAAGCAATATAGGATCAGCATGACCAGAGGAAGGGCCAAGCAAGTAGTAATGAAGGAGACAAATGCACAATGCATGAAAGCACGACTTCTGTAGGGAAACTTGGCGATGAGCCTCAGTTGTACCAAAACGCTGAATAAGTTGCAGAATCTCTAGCCTTCCTTGCACCAGGAAGAATTTAACTTCATGTTTCTAAACTTGGAGTAAATCCTTCAGGAGATCACCCCGGTTGAACAAAGGATTAGGGGTAACAAAACCTTCCCTGTCTGAATGGCCCATAATGGCCGCAAATTCCTCAATAGTAGGACACAACTCCTCTCTCTTAAAGCGAAAGACATGAAAATCAGGGTCCCACAAACTAGCGGCTGCCCTAAGGAAGGCAAAATTCATGGGAATGTGACGAAGGGAAAAGAGGAAGTCCATGCCAAAGGACTTAAAGTGCAGACGGTCAAGGCCATTAAAGGAATCCAACCACTGATCAAGGACTGGTTGTGCCATGTGCAAAGAATTGCTGCTGACAATGCTATCGGGTTTGTAGAACGCGTACTTATAGGACTAGGTCGAGTCTTAGTTTGAATCGGAATCGGATTCTTAATCCTCAGAAATTTAGTCGGTCTCTCGGCAGGCACTTCGATAAGACGGCCGTGGGATCAATCCATCGGCCCGTAGATAATAGGGTTGACCTGCAAGTCAAACCCAGGCAAACAAAATGATCCTTCGGCCGCCAGATCGAAGTTTCGGCCGTGTAATCACTAGCTCGGCCGCCAGAACGGCTATTTTACAGACTGTTCCCACGGTTCAGTTCGTTTAGTTGGATTAACGAGAATATCACACGCAAACAACATAGAAACAGCATGTACAATCACAATCGCAGAGCAAAAGGTTTTTGTT
This sequence comes from Rhododendron griersonianum, assembly GCA_018127125.1. Classification (NCBI taxonomy): domain Eukaryota; kingdom Viridiplantae; phylum Streptophyta; class Magnoliopsida; order Ericales; family Ericaceae; genus Rhododendron; species Rhododendron griersonianum. The sequence goes on along the minus strand of CM030798.1, from coordinate 5,224,286 downwards.
TCATATATCGAAAGCTTTTTACATCACAAGGTGGATCATCCCAAATTTTCCTAAACAAACTATACATCGATTTCCTGTCAAACTAACCTATGCAGGAAGAGAAACGAAGAAAAAACAAAAAAAAAAAGAAGAGGAAGCAGGAGAGGATGTCGAACCCTCTGGTGGTCCGAACAAAAGAGACCAGCTGCAAAAAAGAAGAGGACGCCCCTGGGGCGATGTATACCAAAGGAGTACTACGGTGCAGAAGGGACACCACATGGCTCAAAAGAATCACCACATGGCCCAGAAAAACCACCACACCACGTACCACCGCCATGCCAGGAGCTCCACGTCGCGGAAGCAAGTCACCCATGCGAGGGCCCCTAATCAAGCATACCCATGCGAGGATCCATAATCAAGCGTCAAGACAGGACCAAAAGCAAACGCGGTCTCCCTCCGCGCACACTAGCCACGTCAGCATACCACCCACGGCCCGGAGCTGTCGAAAACAAGGATAGATGGAAGGGATCTTCGGTGGAAGTTTCGGGCGTAAGAAACGAAAAGGGAAGAAAGGAAAACGAAATGAAACGGCTGAGGCCGTGGCCTTTTGTAGGCCCCTGGAAACGAACCGATTAAACGGCCGAGTATTCGATATCGCGGCCGATACATCGATCCTTCGACCGAGAGATCGATCTCCTGGCCTCCTAATCAATTTCCTTCAACAAAATCAGATCATGCTCAGTGCACCAATTCAAGCCACTACAGACTTCTAAGTCCTCAACCAACCAAGTAGCCTTTGGGGCATCCCCAAGCCAATGCAACATGATCAAAACCAGCCTTGGGGGCATACCTAAGTATGAGGAAAATCTCTCTCCACAAACTGCTGGCCGAAGCTCCTACCACGGCAAAACAGGACACCTGGCGGCCCTATGCCTCCACCTACTAACTCAGCGGCTCCGAGTCCGCTATCTTAACTGGCTCGAAGCCATGACAACCATCTTAGCGGCTCTAAGCCCATTATTGACAGGCTCTACGCCCATATCAACTCACTCAGCGGCTCTATGCCTATACAATCAACTCAGCGGCTCGAAGCCCATTACATCAACAGGCGTGAAGCCTACGTCTATTTTCACCCAGCGGCTCGAAGCCCTTTATCATAGCAGGTCCCTACGCCCGTATCAGTTCAGCGGCCCTGTGCCTATCATCTCTACACAACTCAGTGGCTCCAAGCCCGCTATCTCAACTGGCTCAAAGCCGTACACAAGCAATCTCAGCGGCTCCAAGCCCGCTATCTCAACTGGCTCAAAGCCGTACACAAGCAATCTCAGCGGCTCAAAGCCCATTATCCCAAATGGCTCCAAGCCATCACCTCAACAGGCTCGAAGCCTATGTTTACTATCTCAGCAGCTCTATGCTCGCTATCACAGCAACAGACTCTACGCCTGTTATCACAAACTCAAACGGCTCAAAGCCCACTATCTCAACTGGCTCGAAGTCGTAAACAAGCAACAGGCTCTAAGCCGCCCCAACAATCAAGACATCTATTCTCAGGCTCTACGCCTGAATGCTCAAAAATCTAACATTTTTGAATGCTCAAGCTCTACGCTTGGATGCCCAACCACTGTGTACTGGATGCTCAAGTTATACACTTGAATGCTCAAGCTCTACGCTTGGATGCCCAACCACTGCGTACTAGACGCTCAAAGCCTGTACTTTGAATGCTTGGATTCTGCCGTCCGAATGCTCGAGCTCTACGCTCTGAATGCTCAAGTCCGGAACTTGATAGAAGCTCTAAGCTTAAAACAAACGCACACGCACGGGCCCGTGCACATTTGCATCAACATTTCCACATCGAGTCTGCATCATCATATCTGTTCACATCTAACAACCATCATCACACATATACACTCTGCATATCTCTCATGAAACAGGTCAACCCTGCAATCAACCGGCACTATGCCTCAGTTTTATTGATCGGCTCGGCGCCTCGATCCTTTTGCTCCACGCCAACACTTATGATGAGAAAGCTCCGTGCACAGACCATCAGAATACAACCAGCTCTACGCTTTGGTTCATATCACGTCAAGCTCTAAGCTCCGACAACTCAGGCCCTCACCTCAAGACTGCAGCAGGCTCCACGCCTCAATCTAATCACCTCAGGCCCTTGCCTTATGCCAGCTCCGCGCTTCGGTCCCATCAAGCTCTAAGCTCCGACAACTCAGGCCTTCGCCTCATAACCGCAGCAGGCTCCACGCCTCAATCTAAGCTCACCTCAGGCCTCCGCCTCATAAGCACAGCAGGCTCCACGCCTCAATCTAATCACCTCAGGCTCTCGCCTTATGATCAACACCAGATCCGCGCTTCGGTCTTACCCAATCTCCTTAGGCCTTCGCCTCAAGATTGCAACAGGCTCCACGCCTCGATTCCATCACTCTCCAGGCTCTCGCCTCATGACTACAACTGGCTCCGTGCCTCGGTTTCCTCATCACCAAAGCTCCGTGCTCCAGTTACTGGCCCTGCGCCCCTCACATCTCAAAAGCAAACCGGCGTCCAACTCATCCCAGCAAATGGTTTGGATTCCACCCCATTACATCAATTCCTTCCAGCTCATTCGCAAGGATAGGCTACTCTACCGAGCTCCTTTCAGTCAAAGTAAGGACGATCAAGAAAAGCAAACGCACCTGCAGTGTACTGATCTACCCCAAAATAACTAAGGAAGCTCTCCGCAAAAGCTCCCCCGGCAGCCCTGCGCTCCTTCAACTACTCTTCGCCAAAACCCTGGCTCAGTCTAGGTACGTCATACTATGGCTTTTTAAGCCCTAAGGTACGTCTTCTGTCTCTAACCCTCCAAACTTTTTACTTTTCTTTATTGCCCGAACTACGATTGGTCTGAATTTCCCTTGTGGAATACGTAGGCAGCCTCCCGGCCCGACCATAACAAAACCTTTTTTGAAAACCCCTTGGAATAGTGGTTGGACCAAATTGAGTTGCTTTTTATAACTTTGACTCTTACTCAAACATGTCTCGCGATCCGTCTGAGTTCAGTCAAAGAGGGGCATCTGTAGACACCCCAATTTGGCCTAACGATTATTTCAAGTCCCACCTTGGGACAATCCCGATGATGAAATGGATACAGTGATTGCTGATTGCTTCCATGAGGACCTTAGGACTTTCGGTGAGAACTTTGAACCAAGTTATCACCACTTAGAGGACCCAATTCAAAGCCACACAGCCTTTCAGACAGAAATACAGAAGCCTAGGAGAATCCATCTGACGGCCGTAACATCGATCTAACGGCCAAAACATCAATTCCTCACCCGAGCAACCTGTTGCCAGCAAAATCTCCCTGAGAGATCAATTCCTCGGCCGCAAGATCTATCCTTCGGCCGAGACATCCATTCCTCGGCCGTGTGATCTATTTCTCGGCCGCCAGATCGACCTTTTTCCAGACTCTGGAACATTCTGTCAGACGTTTGGTTTGATCCAACTACACTACCTTCCCGATGCGTTCGGGCTACGCTCAGAGATCACGACGTAGAGTTAGAGATGCATTGCAATTGCAATTGCAATCTCATGATTTGATTGGCCGGAGTGAGTCATCCCTATGCCTATATAAAGGAGCCTTTGGACTCCGAAATAAACACAAGAAATTCATAAACCTACACACTCAATCAAGCCTCAAAGCTCTGCACAAATACTCTCTCGATCCCATACTCCAAAAGCCCTAACCTCCCGAAGGCAGCCATCAATCCGGCGATCAAACCCCGAAGTTCAAACCCTAACCCTAGGGTTTTCAATCAAGCGATCAGTCAATCACAATCAAATCCGAAGCAATCAAGCAACTGAGGGATCAAGGTGGTGAGGCCCAACGGCCTCTGGTTTGTTTTATTTATCACGTTTATGGCTAACCGTAGCATTTAATCATTTGCTAACTTTTCTGTCTGGTGTGAGGAAGAACATCGACCGGGGTTTTGATCCCTCGGCCGATAAATAAAACCAGGAGGATCCCTCGGCCGTGAGATCCATTCACGGCCGCGGGATCCATTTCCCTGGGACAGTTTTGTTTGTTTCCTGCTTTTCTATGCATGCTTTCAATTACAGTCCTGGCTCACCTTTATCTGTTTAAAGGAATAAAATAAACAGACTATGTGTTGGAATTAGACAAAGCATCTATACGTCTTATGTTGAATGATTATGGGCCAGTCTCACGATTGGGCAAAGAGGGGTGCCTAACACCTTCCCCTTATTATACTTTTGGCTTCCGTATCCAGAATCTCTATCTGTTTTCCCAGTTTTAATAAACTGGGTGGCGACTCTATTTGATGATAACCGTTATCATGTGGCGATGTTCCTAGCCATGGGAATGTCCATGATTTTGGTTTATGAAGCGAGCAACCAATCGAGCAAACAAGCGTGATCAATCTGTATGGCGATGCCCCATTTGGGAGGTGTCTACAATACTCATAACCTTTACCCATTGGATAATAAATATTAGGGAAACTTTTATTCCTTGGATAATGGAAACCCTAGATTTGCCATAGACTTATAGCCCTAAACCTAGATTGACCAAAGTTACTTTTCTAGATTCTCTAAGTACACTTATATACTTATATATAGGTGTAGGTACCTTATGACCTATTATTTTACTAAGGAATCTTGACCATATCCTAGACTAGATCACATAGTACTTAATGTATACTTCTATATATATATATATATATATATTCATAGATGTATATATATACATAGTACTAGAGAGAGAGAGGGAGAGAGAAGCCGAGAGGAGAGAGAGAGAGGGGAGGCCGAGAGAGAGGAGAGATTTGGAGAGAGATGGTGAGATATGGGAGAGATTTGAAGTGTACCTTGACATGATCTTCTTACATCCTTACAACCCATTGTTATACACTTCTCCAAGTCAAATCTACCCACCACTATCCTTGTATATACATTTACCAACTAAATCCTTGAACCATCCTTTCCTTCTTCCATCAAATCTTCCTAAAACCTAGCCCAAAGTACAAAATCTAGTCTTTCAAGCCTAGACATTGATAGTTACTTGTACAATACCCTTCTACTTACCCACCAAGCCATGCCTTGATGTGACAAAGTAAGAGAAATCAAAGATAGGAGAGAGAGAGAGATTTTGGGTGGGAGAGGGAGAGGGAGAACCCTTGGCCTATAAATAGCAAGCTAACTTCAAGCCATTTTCACACCTTCACTCCTTGCTCTCACTTCTCTCTAGAATTTCTAAGCTTTCTTGGTTACAAAGTTCAAGTTTCTTAAAGTTTCTTGAAGTCCTTGAGAGCTACCACCAAACCACCTCCAAAACCACCCCTAGATCTTTAAAGTAGCCTAGTTTAAGTTGGCAAAGTTGTTTCTAGGAAGAGAAATGGATTTTCTCTTCCTTTCAAAGCTACCGTAAGCATTCTGTAAGAAGTTACTCCACCCGATCACCGACGTACTTTCCGTAGCCGCCCTACCGCCAAGAAGAACGGTAGATTAATCTTAACCCCTATCTCTAAGTATAGTAGAATGTCCTTATTCTCTAATCCAAGCATACGTAGAATACCTCTACTTACAACTCTAAGGATACGTAGTTTATCCTCGTACTTTGATTCTAAGTATAATAGAAATGTGTTTTTATTGTATGTTGAAATGCATGATAGCTAATAAACTTAAACTGCTATTGGAAGTATGAACATGTTTAATAACCATTTTTACTCCAATAAACATATGCTGTTTTGAACTTCCTAAAAAGGAAGGAAGAACGAATCTTGAAAGATAACGTTTGTAGTTTGACTTAAAGTATTCGTATTTTGATCTCGAGATGGTTATGAGCATGTATACATGATTACTAGGATTATTTGTCTTGATGTGGTTAAGCATAAGTGGTAACCACTCTAAAGGCGTCCGTACATGTGGCGTTATGCTTTAAGCGGTGATTTGAGCATGATTAGTAATATAGAGTTGGATGATCTTGCTAGTTTAGTTTCAAGATTACAATGAATGATTTATGATTTTCTCATAAGAAGTCCTACCACGGAGTCTATGCATGAAAATGAGACATGGGAATCGAGAAAGATAGAAACATGACACCTAGGGTGTGGTTAATGAAAAGATGTGTTTTGAAAAAGAGAAATGTTTTTTTTGGAAACCGCAATGTGGCCGGACGTGGTAGCCCAATGTGTGGTGTGTGTTTTGTGTGCCAATGGGAACTCAGTGCGGTGGAACCATTGTGAGGATACTCGGGAGACCGAACGGCGGAACCGAGGTTGGGTGTGTGGCTTGGTTATCCGCAGAGAGGAGCCAATGCAAAGTTTGTGTGCCAATGGGAACTCGGGACGGCAAGACCATTGTGAGGATACTCGGGAGACCGGAACGGCAGAACCGAGGTTGGGTGAGTTAAAAACGATTTTGGAAATGTTGATTTGGCTAATAAAAGGTGAATATGGTGACACGGTTTACGAGAAATCGGGTAGGAGAAACTCAGAGAATCATGGACACCAACATTAGTAAAAAGTGAATGTGGATGTGTCATTGTTAACTATTTTGTTAAATAAGCATGTGTTATGTGGAAATCATTATCTGTATGTCCTATTGTTTGTAAGTTAAGGGTTAGTGGGTATGGATTATTCTATTGAGCTTTTTGTAGCTCACGGTGTTACCTTTGGTGACCTTGGCATACTATATTGGTGGTGCCACTGGTGTCAGACCTTATAGATGAACAGGGTGAGCTGTACACCTTGGAGGCTTTCGGAGCCGAGGAGCTGGCTAGGATGGAAGAGCAGGCGGAGCAGTAGTTAGGAACCCTAGTTGTAACGACCCTGATTTTTGGTCAGTAAAAATTTCATTAAAAATTTAAATTTTATTTTAATTACTTGGACTTCTTTTAAAATTTCTTTTTAATACCCAAAAATCTGTCGTTACTAAATCCTAGACTTATAAAATTAGATTTCTTCACTCCGAGCAATAAGGTCATTTTCTAAAGACAAGTGTCTAGTTTATTTTCCTAACTATTAAGATAAAGTCGTAGAATCGTATTTCTCGACTAGAAATCCTACTTAGCAAGTCTAGTTAGCTTCTGACCAATTCATTGAGATAACCTAACGACCAATCTCAACCCTAGTTGAACCTTGTGAACCTTTCCAAAACCTAAGGGAACCCTTTGGACCAAGATCATCTTTGACTATTACCCATTAGACAATAAATGCTAGGAAAATCTTTATCCATTGGACAACAAATGTTAGGGGAAAGTTTACCCCTTGGATAATAGGTCACCCTTTGGCTATAAATAGCACCCATTCCTTCCCATTTCAACTCACACCTTCATTCTACAACTTCTCTCTCTAGAAAGCTTAGTGTTCTTGCTTGTTCTTGGTGTTCTTGCTTGTTCTTGAAGTTCTTCCCAAGTTCTTCAAGAAACTCATCCAAGACCGCCACTAAACCGCCACTCGACCACCCTTTCGATCCAAAAAGTCTAGTAATATTAGTCAAGATGTAGACACCCCAATTTGGCCTAACGATTATTTCAAGTCCCACCTTGGGACAATCCCGATGATGAAGTGGATATAATGATTGATGATTGCTTCTTTGAGGACCTTAGGACTTTCGGTGAGAAATTTGACCACTTAAAGGACCCAATTCAAAGCCATACAGCCTTTCAGACAGAAATACAGAAGCCTAGGAGAATCCATCTGACGGCCGTAACATCGATCTAACGGCCATAACATCAATCCCTCACCCGAGCAACCTGTTGCCAGCAAAATCTCCCTGAGAGATCAATTCCTCGGCCGCAAGATCTATCCTTCGACCGAGACATCCATTCCTCGGCCGTGTGATCTATTGCTCGGCCGCCAGATCGACCTTTTTCCAGACTCTGGAATGTTCTGTCAGACGTTTGGTTTGATCCAACTACACTACCTTTCCGATGCGTTCGGGCTACGTTCAGAGATCACGACGTAGAGTTAGAGATGCATTGCAATTGCAATTGCCATCTCGTGATTTGATTGGCCGGAGTGAGTCATCCCTATGCCTATATAAAGGGGCCTTTGGGCTCCGAAATAAACACAGAAATTGAGATACCTACACACTCAATCAAACCTCGAAACTCTGCACATATACTCCCTCAATCCCATACTCCAAAAGCCCTAACCTTCCGAAGGCAGCCGTCAATCCGGCGATCAAACCCCGAAGTTTAAACCCTAACTCTAGGGTTCTCGATCAAGCAATCAATCAATCACGCTCAATCCAAAGCAATCAAGCAACTGAGGGATCAAGGTGGTGAGGCCCAACGGCCTCTGGTTTGCTTTATTTATTGTCCCTTCTTACTAATCGTAGCATTTTGATTAACTGTTAATCCTTCTGTCTGGTGTGAGGAAGAACACCGACCAGGGCTTCGATCCCTCGGCCGGTATATCAAACCAGGAGGATCCCTCGGCCGTGACATCCATTCACCGGCCGCGGGATCCATCTCCCTGGGACAATTTGTTTTGTTCTGCTTTCTGATGCATGCTTGCTTATCGCACTGGCTCACTTTGCTTACTGTTTAAAGGAATAATTAAACAGACTATGTGTTAGGATTAAACAAAGCATCTATACGTCTTATGTTGAGCGATTATGGGCCAGTCTCACGACTGGGCAAAGAGGGGTGCCTAACACCTTCCCCTTATTGTACTTTTGGCTCCCGTATCCAGAATCTCTATCCGTTTTCCTAGTTTTAATAAACTAGGTGGCGACTCTATTTAATGATAACCGTTATCATGTGGCGATGTTCCTAGCCATGGGAATGTCCATGATTCTGGTTTATGAAGTGAGCAACCAATCGAGCAAACACAACGTGATCAATCTGTATGGCGATGCCCCGTTTGGGAGGTGTCTACACAGCATTCAATTTAAGAGTATGAGAGCCATAACCAGAAAGTTCAACATAAGACTAATACATGCCTTGTTTAATTCATTTATCATATGCATCGAGCGGGTAACCCATTGAGTTCACCTGATATCCCGGCATGACACGGGCTATGTTGGGGGTTCCAGCAAACTCCACAGTCACTCGTACCTAGTGGTATATCAAAAAGGAAATCACCCGATCACCGCCTATGATGGGCTGGTGAGAGGATTGGTGCCTTTTGACAACGGAGCACCCTGAAACTACCAAAACCTTGCATGCTCTAGAAAGCCATAGAACTTATCAAACTAAGACAGGAACCTACAGGCTAGGAACCTACTTGCATTCTGCTTGCAAAAGTTCTTCCTCACACCTTGTACCATCTGTTGTTGTAATTAACTCTTTCTGTGCATAAGGGTTGGGATTTTCAGCCCAAATCCTAACCCTACACAAGCAAAGTACTGACTTCCAGGTATTCTACTTTTAAGCAGGCACAATAGGTAAATCAAAGAAGCAACCACAGCCAACTTTGTACTCTTATAACACCCGAAGCTACGCCAAACAAAGGTCTCTGCAACCCTCCCGTTTATCGTCTCCATCTGACAAAACACCCTCACCACAACAGTTCCAACCGCTCTCAAGAACTTTCCGGTCATCCCCTCAACGGACCCCGTCATTTACTAAATCTCAAGCTTCATCAAGCAACCCTTCTACCTTCATGGCAGACAACGACGCCACTATTGCCGACCTCCAAGCTCAAATCGCTGCACTACTGGCAGAAAAGGCAACTAGAGATGCTGAAGATGAGGAAAGATCAATGGAAGGCGAGAATCCCCATAAAGTGATATTGGCAGAAAGTCCTGAGTTGACTAAACAAGTCAAGGAAATCAAACAAGCCTTAGCCCGTTCGCAAGGGGATCAAATTCTGGATTTCGAAGGACTTTGCCTCTTCCCAGAATCCAAGCTACCTGAGAATTTCAAGATGCCCAACATCGAGAAGTTCAATGGAACTGGCAATCCTACCAGTCATGTTTGCCATGTTATTAACACCCTGAAGCCGATGGGATTGAACGACGAGCTCATCGCCCAGTTGTTCCAGCGAACCCTCACCGGAAGTGCTCTCGACTGGTTCCTCACTTTGGAGTTTGTACATTATCAAACTTGGCCAGAAATTGCCAATGCTTTCGTCAAGCAATATGCATACAACGTCCAAATTGAACTAACAACTCGAGACTTGGAAATGACCAAACAGGATTCCAATGAGGACTTTGCTACCTTTGTGGCAAGATGGAGGGAAAAGGCCGCCAAGATGAAGAACCGTCCCTCCGAGGAAGACCAAGTGAGGATAGTTGTCAAAAATTTGCAACCCAAATATCTCAGGCATATTTACACACAGGCTATCACCGATTTCAAACGCTTGCATGCCACTGGGTTGCAAATTGAAGATGGAATTAAGCTAGGACTCATTGGAAAAGAAGAGGCCACTCCTCCAGCTAAGAAAACCTTCTCCAGCCGTACGTCTCACTCCTCCGTAAAATACCCTTGGTTCCATGTCTCAAGACCCTTTCCAAACTAGCCCATCCCGAAGCTCAAATCGACCTCATCGCAACTTTGATCCTCTCTACATGACCTTATCCCAAGCCTTGACCATCCTTAGCCGTCAGGGGCATCTTAAACCTCTAAACAATCCACTTCCTCCATCGCCTTACGGTCCAAACCATGATCCAAACAAACAATGCGCCTACCACCAACATCCTGGGCACGAAACAGACAATTGTATGCGTCTTCGTCACGACATTCAAGACCTTATTGATAGTCGAACCATAAAGCCACCAAAACTTGATGGGCAAGCCAACCAACTCCCCACTCACAATACTGAGCTGCCACCCCGAAATATCAATCTCATAAATCTATCTCACAACCCCACATACAATCCCAGCCAATACATTGTCCAAGACAACCGAACCAAACCTACCTTAACCTTCCCCGAGGAAGACGAGTGTTTCATGATGGAGGAGGAGGAGGATAATGATTCTAATCAGTCGGAAGTAATTGACTTTGATATGTCCGACATAAGCAGCAAAGATCAGGCAGAGGAGGAAAGGCTAAGGAAGTGGAAGGAACACTCTTGGGCAAAACACAATTTGGAGGATCCGGACATTCCGTTTGAAGAAGATGATGAGTGGCTTCGTATCTGGTTTGAGAAAAGGAAGAAGGAAAAAGAAAGGGTCATCATGATGAGAAGGCATGCTCGCTTCGAGCCTGCCCAAATAGTGGTACGCATCAACCGTCCCAAAATTCCAACACCGCCCATTGTTTGGGAGACAATCAATCTCATTGAGAAAGTAGAGGAGTTCCAAATGCAACCATGGGTCAACCCTTACGATGAGTGCGACTATAGTCAATGGATAGAGGAAAGAGAAGATCTAGATTTTATGTGCACAGAACCCTATAAAACAGGGGAAAGTGACTTTGATGAAATGGAAGAAGAATGCAACGATCCGCTCGATGAAACCTCCTTAGCGTCACTATTCAATCAGGAGGAAACAACTGATAACCACGCGATCAATGAGGAAAGAGAAAGGGAGTTTCCTGCTGACACATCCATCTGGGGATTACTCATGGCTCAAGGAGGTAGCCATCGTGCAAAAGATGAACCCGGTTCAAAGGCTCTGTTTGGCAAGGAAGAGGGTGGGAAAGAGTACAAAGTTGCAAAACTTGTTTACAAAACCGTCGCTGTGATTGCTTTTGCTATACAAATATAGTTTCTGCCTATCATCTACTAACTATGAACAGGAAAAAGAAAGGCCCTAAAAACTAGGCGATCTCTGAGAAGAAGGCAAAGGCTGCTCGCTGGTCCCCGCATTCCCCTCAGCAGCCGGTACTCTCTCAGCCTCAAGCTGCAGCCAAGGAAGATATAAACGTTCAGACTTAAAGGGATAATACATAGCAGACTAAACTCATAAAGAAAGTCATACCTCGAGGATCCTACGGCGCTGTCTCCGAACCAAGACCTCTGTACTCTGGTAGGCGCGAAGCCATTCTTGCACTATCTCGGCAGGCACCTGTAGAACAGCCAAGCATTACCAACATCTAAAAGCAAGGATACAATGCGAAGTGATGAAAGCTAACACAGGAAACTAAAAATACCTGTGAAGCCCCGACTGGCAAAGTATAGAGCGGGGTCGTGCAAGGAGTTAGCGTCAGGCGCTCTTCCTCCCCATCGTCTAAGTGGAAGGAGACAAACGAAGGAGCCCGTGGCCAGACAGGAGCAACGGGAGGAGCCTCAACAAAGGGAGTCAAGAAAAGACGGCAGTACTCCGTATAGTCACCTGTCTGGAGGAGTAAACCTGCCCAATCTCTGATCCGGGCATTCTTCAGATCTTCCTTCGACATCAAGGAAGTGGACCTCATGGATACTGGAGGAGAAGGAGGGATAAGCTGAAGAGCCTCAGCACGTGACCGCCACTGGCTGGCCACTCGGTCACCTAAGTACCAGGCTCGGCAAAATGGACCCTCGAGCAAGCTACGGGTCCGATCTAGGACTCTACAACGAGCGAGAGGGGCATCCTCTGGTACACCACCCCAAGGGTCAAACCGTACCTGTAAGAGCAAGGACAAATCAGTCCCGACACAAGAATATGGAAACCTGAAGGACAAGAAGTACAAAAGAAAAGGTACCTGATCAACCGTCAGTCGGTCCAAAACTCGCCGCCACTCGGGAAGGCTCAAAACTGGTGACCGTGGCCTCCATTGCCCCATCAACCATCGCTCATAACGAGGTACGCAGTCCGCATCACCATGCCTAGTCTCAGGAGGAAACTGGAGAAGATGCTCAAAAGCCTAGAGCTGAAAAGCAGGTTAACCAAAACAAGTTCAGAACTAGGAAAAAGCCAAAATAAAGACAGAAGTACAAAGGAATGATATGTACCTCAAGCACTCGAAAGTGGCCGCAAAGAATGGGACTCTTGTCCCGCGAACAAGCTCCAAGACCGCCATACAAAGTGGCCAAAGCAGACGAGCCCCAGTCAAACTCCCGAATGGCTCCCAAGTGCTGCAGAGGGGCCAAAAACTGCGTATGTACCGAACCATCCTTGTTGGCAAATAAAGTTTGCCCAAGGAGGTAGAGAAGGAAGGCTCTCGTCAACTGCTCGGCACTCACCTGGGTCAGAATGTCAGCCACCATAAAAGTCTTGCTTAGCCAAACAAGATCTATATGACCTCGAGAACGAACAGGGGGCACCTTGCCCAAAAACCACCTCAAAGCACCATCTCTCTCCCAAAGCCGAGGGTCAACTCGAAGAGCAACCTCGCCTATCCGCAGACCAGTCAGCAAAGAGAAGTCACCCGGAGTGATAGTCATCTCACCGGCAGCAGGAAAATGGAAGGTATTGGTGGTATCCCACCACCTCTCAACCAGCGAGGTCATCAATGACCAATCCATCTTCGGAAGGTCGAGGCCCAGAACGAATGTCTCGAAGCCTGCAGCACATACTAATTCCCGAGCCTGCTCTGGCAGCTTCAAGAACCATCTGTGCACCTGTTTGCCTCCACTGCGAGCTTCCAGCCTCCTATTTCTCTGCCAAAGACAAAAGGGAGTTAATCTCATGATTACATAAACAAAGAAAATGCTAAGGGGCGTCAAATTAACATCTAAAAGCATGCATTGCCTAGACAGGGGGCATAGTTATTTTAGTTTCCTTAAATAAAAATAAATTCAACCCGAACATGGGTTCCTCACATTCACGCTCCTAGCCAAAAGGGATTTTCGTCCCGCAAGCAAAAAAATTTCTAAATACAAAGGATTTCCAAAACTCTGAACAAAAGTAAACTTTTTGCTTTTCAGGAAAACTCACCGGTACGTTCAGAACGCTCAGATGATGCTCAGGCTCTCTGCGAACTATCTCGGCCCCTGGGCCACCAACAAGAGGATGGTACTGTAGGAAACCGCCGTAACCCAGCCTACGCGAGGGAAGAACGTAAGTAGTAGCATCAAACAAACCGGGTTCCTCAATCGCTTCCTCATCGGAAGACGGGTGCTCGCACCTACATGGAGGATGCGAGGACGAACCCGCGACACCTGAGGATGGCGTGGCCATCACGTCCAAACCAAGAAGGAAAGAAAAACGGTTTCGGACAAACAAAGTCAGCAGTAACGGTAATGATGGCGGTGGTCGGAGAGGTTGGTCGCCGGAGATGATGGCGGCCGATGATAGTGGAGGAGGGCGACGGCGTACGGCGGTCGTCGGGCGAGAGGAACGAAGGAGAATAAGAGGAGGAGAAGAAAAGATTAAATGGGCCGTGAAATCGATTTAACTGAACTTAAATCGATTTCCTGGCTTTTGGCGTTCTCACGGCCGAGACATCAATTCCTTAGCCGAGACATCAATTCTTCGGCCGAGGGATCGATCTCCTGGCCTCTTAATCAAATTCCCTCAGCAACAGCAGATTTCGCTCGGTGCACTGACTCAAGCCACTACAGACTTCTAAGTCCTCAACCAACCAAGTAGCCTTGGGGGGCATCCCCAAACCAATGTAACATGATCAAAACCAGCCTTGGGGGCATATCCAAGCATGAGGAAAATCTCTCTCCACAAACTGCTGGCCAAAGCAAGTTGAAACACCCAGCGGCTTTACGCCCATATCCATTATCAATTCACTCAGCGACTCCCGGCCCACCATTTCAACAAGCTCGAAGCCATGACAACCAATCTCAGCGGCTCTACGCCCATTACTTCAACAGGCTCGAAGCCTATGTCTACCATCCCAGTGGCTCTACGCCTGTATACACTCACTCAGCGGCTCCAAGCCCTCGAATCAGCAGTTCTACGCTCGCTATCACAATTCAGCGACCCTGTGCCTATCATCTCTACACAACTCAGTAGCTCCGAGCCCGCTATCTCAACTGGCTCGAAGCCATAGCAACCATCTTAGCGGCTCTAAGCCCATTATCGACAGGCTCTACGCCCTTTATCACAACTCAGCGGTTCAAAGCCTATTATCTCAAGTGGCTCCAAGCCATCACCTCAACAGGCTTGAAGCTTATGCTTACTATCTCAGCAGCTCTATGCTCGCTATCACAGCAACAGACTCTACGCCTGTTATCACAATTTCAGCAGCTCTATGCTCGCTATCACAGCAACAGACTCTACGCCTGTTATCACAATCTCAGCAGCTCTATGCTCGCTACCACAGCAACAGACTCTACGCCTGTTATCACAATCTCAGCGGCTCGAAGCCCATTACTCTAACAGGCTCGAAGCCTGTATCTATAATCTTACTTGCTCGAAGCCGTATACAACCAATCTCAGTGGCTCGAAGCCCATTATCGACGGGCTCTACGCTTGTTATCACAAAACGGCTCAAAGCCCACTATCTCAACTGGCTCGAAGCCGTAAACAAGCAACAGGCTCTAAGCCGCCCCAACAATCAAGACATCTATTCTCAGGCTCTACGCCTGAATGCTCAAAAATCTAACATTTTTGAATGCTCAAGCTCTACGCTTGGATGCCCAACCACTGTGTACTGGATGCTCAAGTTATACACTTGAACGCTCAAGCTCTACGCTTGGATGCCCAACCACTGAGTACTGGACGCTCAAAGCCTGTACTTTGAATGCTCGGATTCTGCCGTCTGAATGCTCGAGCTCTACGCTCTGAATGCTCAAGTCCGGAACTTGATAGAAGCTCTAAGCTTAAAAACACACACGCACGGGCCCGTGCACATATTGCATTATCACATCGAGTCTGCATCATATCTGTTCACATCTAACGAACAAGCATCACACATATACACTCTGCATATCTCTCATGAAACAGGTCAACCCTGCAATCAACCGGCTCTATGCCTCGGTTTTATTGATCGGCCCAACACCTCGATCCTTTGGCTCCACGTCAACACTTATGATGAGAAAGCTCCGTGCACAGACCATCAGAATGCAACCAGCTCTACGTTTCGGTTCATATCACGTCAAGCTCTAAGCTCTGACAACTCAGGCCCTCGCCTCAAGACTGTATACAGGCTCCACGCCTCAATCACTTCAGGCTCCATGCCTCAGTTCCTTCACCTCAGGCCCTTGCCTTAAATACCAGCTCCGCGCTTCGGTTCATCACGTCAAGCTCAAAGCTCTGACACCACAGGCTCTCATCCTGATCAATACCAGCTCCACGCTTCAGTCCCATCAAGCTTTAAGCTCACCTCAGGCCTTCACCTCATAACCACAGTAGGCTCCACGCCTCAATCTAGTCACCTCAGGCTCTCGCCTTATGATCAACACCAGCTCCGCGCTTTGGTCCTATCAATCACCTCAGGCTCTCGCCTTATGATCAACACCAGCTCCGCGCTTCGGTCCTATCAATCACCTCAGGCTCTCGCCTTATGATCACACCAGCTCCGCGCTTCGGTCCTATCCAATCTCCTCAAGCCTTCGCCTCAAGATTACAACAGGCTCCACGCCTCGATTCTATCACTCTTCAGGCTCTCGCCTTATAACTACAACCGGCCCCGTGCCTCGGTTCCCTTATTACGCAAAGCTCCGTGCTCCAGTTACTGGCCCTGCGCCCCTCCTACATCTCAAAAGCAAACTGGCATCCAATTCATCCCCAGTAGATGGTTTGGATTCCACCCCATTACATCAATCCCTTCCAGCTCATTCGCAAGGATAGGCTACTCTACCGAGCTCCTTTCAGTCAAAGTAAGGATGATCAAGAAAAGCAAACGCACCTGCAGTGTACTGATCTACCCCAAAATACTAAGGAAGCTCTCCGCAAAAACTCCCCAGGTAGCCCCGCGCTCCTTCAACTATCTTCCGCCAAAACCCTGGCTCAGTCTAGGTACGTCACACTATGGCTTTTTAAGCCTTAAGGTACGTCTTCTGCCTCTAACCCTCCAAACTTTTTGCTTTTCTCTATTGCCCGAACTACGATTGGTCTGAATTTCCCTTGTGGAATACGTAGGCAGCCTCCCGGCCCGACCATAACAAAACCTTTTTCGAAAAACCCTTGGAATAGTGGTTGGACCAAATTGAGTTGCTTTTTACAGCTTTGACTCTTACTCAAACATGTCTCGCGATCCGTATGAGTTCAGTCAAAGAGGGGCATCTGTAGACACCCCAATTTGGCCTAACGATTATTTCAAGTCCCACCTTGGGACAATCCCGATGATGAAGTGGATATAATGATTGATGATTGCTTCTTTGAGGACCTTAGGACTTTCGGTGAGAACTTTGACCACTTAGAGGACCCAATTCAAAGCCATACAGCCTTTCAGACAGAAATACAGAAGCCTAGGAGAATCCATCTGACGGCCGTAACATCGATCTAACGGCCATAACATCAATCCCTCACCCAAGCAACCTGTTGCCAGCAAAATCTCCCTGAGAGATCAATTCCTCGGCCGCAAGATCTATCCTTCGACCGAGACATCCATTCCTCGGCCGTGTGATCTATTGCTCGGTCGCCAGATCGACCTTTTTCCAGACTCTGGAATGTTCTGTCAGACGTTTGGTTTGATCCAACTACACTACCTTTCCGATGCGTTCGGGCTACGTTCGGAGATCACGACGTAGAGTTAGAGATGCATTGCAATTGCAATTGTCATCTCGTGATTTGATTGGCCGGAGTGAGTCATCCCTATGCCTATATAAAGGGGCCTTTGGGCTCCGAAATAAACACAGAAATTGAGATACCTACACACTCAATCAAACCTCGAAACTCTGCACAAATACTCCCTCAATCCCATACTCCAAAAGCCCTAACCTTCCGAAGGCAGCCGTCAATCCGGCGATCAAACCCCGAAGTTTAAACCCTAACTCTAGGGTTCTCGATCAAGCAATCAATCAATCACGCTCAATCCAAAGCAATCAAGCAACTGAGGGATCAAGGTGGTGAGGCCCAACGGCCTCTGATTTGCTTTATTTATTGTCCCTTCTTACTAATCGTAGCATTTTGATTAACTGTTAATCCTTCTGTCTGGTGTGAGGAAGAACACCGACCGGGGCTTCGATCCCTCGGCCGGTATATCAAACCAGGAGGATCCCTCGGCCGTGACATCCATTCACCGGCCGCGGGATCCATCTCCCTGGGACAATTTGTTTTGTTCTGCTTTCTGATGCATGCTTGCTTATCGCACTGGCTCACTTTGCTTACTGTTTAAAGGAATAATTAAACAGACTATGTGTTAGGATTAAACAAAGCATCTATACGTCTTATGTTGAGCGATTATGGGCCAGTCTCACGACTGGGCAAAGAGGGGTGCCTAACACCTTCCCCTTATTGTGCTTTTGGCTCCCGTATCCAGAATCTCTATCCGTTTTCCTAGTTTTAATAAACTAGGTGGCGACTCTATTTGATGATAACCGTTATCATGTGGCGATGTTTCTAGCCATGGGAATGTCCATGATTCTGGTTTACGAAGTGAGCAACCAATCGAGCAAACATAACGTGATCAATCTGTATGGCGATGCCCCGTTTGGGAGGTGTCTACACAAGATTTAGTTTCAAGAGAAACCTTTCTCTTTCGAAGCTACCGGAAGCTTACCATAGGAAGTTACTCCGTCCGACCGCCGACGTACCTTCCTTACACCGTAGTCGTCACTACCGCCAAGAAGAACGGTAGACTTTTCCTATGACCTTTAACTCTATGTATATACGTAGAACGATCGTATCTTAGAATTTCAATAAACATATGTTGTTTTGAATTTTGAAAAGGAAGCATGAGTTGTGAAAGATAACGTTCATAGATTAGCTTTAAGTATTCGTATTTTGATCTTAGAATGAATATGAGTATGATTATGTGATTACTTGACTACTTGTTGTTGATAAAGCATAAGTGGTTTACCACTCCAAAGGTGCCCGTCCATGTGGTACTATGCTTTATCTTGTATGATTAAATGTTGAGCATGATGATGTGATAAAGTGAGCATGCTATTTAATATAAAGTTGGATGATCTTGCTAGTTTAGTTTCAAGATTACTATGATTACGTGAAAAGTCCTGCCGCGGAGTCAATGCATGTAACAAGACACGGAAATTGAGAAAATAGAAACATGACGCCTAGGGTGTGGTTAATAAAAAGGGCGTGTTTGAAAAAGAGAAATGTTTTCGAAAACCGCAATGTGGCTGGACTTGCCCATTGTGTGGTGTGTGTGTGCGTGCGTAAAAATATTTTTGAAGCTACATTGTGGCCGTTTGCCCAATGGGAGTTGTGTGTGTGCGTGTGTGTGTGCCAATGGGAACCCGGCGCGGCGAAACCATTGTGAGGATACTCGAGAACCCGGCGCGGCGGAATCGAGGTTGGGTGTGTGCCAATGGGAACCCGGCGCAGCGGAACCATTGTGAGGATACTCGGGAACCTGGCGCGGCGGAACCGAGGTTGGGTGTGTTAAAAATGTGATTTTCGAAATGATTTTGGGTAAAAGAAAGATTTATGACATTGGATAAAATATTTTTGAAACTACATTGTGGCCGTTTGCCCAATGGGAGTTGTGTGTGTGTGTGTGCCAATGGGAACCCGGCGCGGCGAAACCGAGGTTGGGTGTGTTAAAAATGTGATTTTCGAAATGATTTTGGGTAAAAGAAAGATTTATGACATTTGATAAAATATTTTTGAAACTACATTGTGGCCGTTTTGTAGACACCCCAATTTGGCCTAACGATTATTTCAAGTCCCACCTTGGGACCATCCCGATGATGAAATGGATACAGTGATTGCTGATTGCCTTCTTGAGAACCTTAGGACTTTCAGTAAGAACTTTGAGCCACTTAGAGTACCCAATTCAGAGCCATACAGCCTTTCAGACAGAAATACAGAAGCCTAGGAGAATCCATCTGTCGGCCGTAACATCGATCTCACGGCCTTAACATCATTTCCTCACCCGAGCAACCTGTTGCTAGAAAATCTCCCTGAGAGATCAATCCCTCGGCCGTAAGATCGATTCCTCAGCCGCAACATCGTTTCCTCGGCCGCCAGATCTATTCCTCGGCCGCCAGATTGTCAAATCCATTCCTCAGCCGTAAGATCGATTCCTCGGCCGCCAGATCCATTTCTCGGCCGCCAGATCGTCTTTTTCCAGAATTCTGGAATGTTCTGTCAGTCGTTTGATCGACGCACCAAAACCCTAGCAGCCTTTTTCCGATGCGTTCGGGCTACGAAATAGATCGCGTCTAGAGATCTTTGAACCCTAGAATTCCTTTTTGATTCACGCCATTAGATTGGCCGGAGTGAGTCATCAATTGCCTATATAAAGAGGCCTTAAGGTTCCGAAATAAAACATTCAATTCCTCCATCTCATACCTCCAAGCTCTGCAGAAATCATCTCACAAACTCCCTCTATAGAAGCCCTAACCTTCCGAAGGCAGCCGCATCCCGAACGATCAAACCCCGAAATACAAACCCTAACCCTAGGGTTTTTGTGAAGTAAATCAGTCAATCACACTCAAATCCGAAGCAATCAAGCAACTGAGGGATCAAGGTGGTAAGGCCCAGGGGCCTATGGTTTGATCTCTTTCACGTTTTTATGCATTAATCATAGTGTTTTGATTATCTGTTAAAAATCTGTTCTGGTGTGAGGAAGAACATCGGTTGGGGGATCAATCCTTCGGCCGATATATCAATCCAGTGGGATCCCTCGGCCGTGAAATCCATTCACCGGCCGAGAGATCGATTTTCCTGGGACAGCCTGTCTGTTTTGTTTATTTCTGATGCATGCTTTCAATTACAGTCCTGGCTCACCTTATTCACTGTTAAAGGCTTAATTAAACAGACTATGTGTTAGAGTTGAATAAAGCATGTACATGTCTTATGTTGAATAACTATGGGCCAGTCACACAACTGGGCAGAGAGGGGTGCCTAATACCTTCCCCTTACTGTACTTTTGGCTCCCGTACTCAGAATCTCTATCTGTTTTCCCAGTTTTAATAAACTGGGTGGCGACTCTATTTTGATGATAACCGCTATCATGTGGCGATGTTCCTAGCCATGGGAATGTCCATGACCTTGGTTTACGAAGCAAGCAACTAATCGAGCAAACAAACATGATCAATCTGTATGGCGATGCCCCGTTTGGGAGGTGTCTACAGTTTTTGGCGACTCTGCTGGGGACTTGAGAGCCATAACCAAAAAGTTCAACATAAGACTAATACATGCCTTGTTTAATTCATTTATCATATGCATCGAGCGGGCAACCCATTGAGTTCACCTGATATCCCGGCATGACACGGGCTATGTTGGGGGTTCCAGCAAACTCCACAGTCACTCGTACCTAGTGGTATATCAAAAAGGGAATCACCCAATCACCGCCTATGATGGGCTGGTGAAAGGACTGGTGCCCTTTGACAACGGAGCACCCTGAGACTACCAAAACCTTGCATGTTTTAGAAAGCCATAGAACTTATCAAACTAAGATAGGAACCTACAGGCTAGGAACCTACTTGCATTCGTTTGTAAAAGTTCTTCTTCACACCTTGTATCATCTGTTGTTGTAAATAACTTTTTCTGTACAGAAGGGTTGGGATTTTCAGCCCAAATCCTAACCCTACACAAGCCAAGTACTAACTTATAGGTACTTTACTTTTCAAAGCAGACACAATAAGTAAAACAAAGAAGCAACCACAGCCAACTTTATACTCTTACAACACCCGAAGCCACGCCAAACAAAGGTCTTTGTAGCCGTCTCGTCTGTCACTCTCACCGGCCAAAACACCTACACTGCTACGGTCCCAATCACTTCCAGGGACTCCGCGATCATCTCCTCAACAAAACTCAATCATCTACCAAATCCCACTCTCATGGCAGATAACGACGCCATCATTGCTAATCACCAAGCTCAAAGTCGCTACCTTACTAGCAGAGAAAGCAGCAAGAGATGCTGAGAACGAAGAGAAATCGGTGGAAGATGAGAATCCTCAAGAAGTGGTATTGGTAGAAAACCCTGAATTGGCCAAACAAGTCAAGGAGATCAAACGTACTCTGGCCCGTTCACAAGGGGACCAAATTCTAGATTTTGAAGGACTCTGCCTTTTTCCAGATTCTCAACTACCTGAGAAGTTCAATAGAACTGGCAATCCTACTAGCCATGTCCGCCATGTCATCAACACTTTGAAGCCAATGGGCTTGAATGATGAGCTCATTGTTCAGTTATGTCAAAGGACTCTTACTGAAAGCGCTCTCGATTGGTTTCTCACTTTGGAGTTTGTACACTATCATACTTGGCTAGAAATTGCCAATGCTTTTGTCAAGCAATATGCATACAACGTTCAAATTGAGTTAACAACTCAAAATTTGGAAATGACTAAGCAGGAATCAAACAAAGACTTTGCAACCTTTGTGGCTAGATGGAGAGAAAAAGCCACCAAGAACTGCCCCTCTAAGAAAGATCAAGTGAGAATAGTCGTCAAGAGTTTGCAGCCCAAGTACCTCACGCACATTTGCACTCAGGCTATCACTGATTTCAAACGCCTGCATGCTACTGGGCTGCAGATTGAAGAGGGGATCAAGCTAGGCCTCATTGGGAAAGAAGAAAACTCCTCCAAAGAAAACCTTCCCAACCCGCACATCTCCTGCCTCCGTCAACACCCTTAACTCAACCTTACCACAAGACCCTTTTCAAATTAGCTCATCCCGAAGCTCAAATTGCCCCCGCCGCAATTTTGACCCTCTCTATATGACCTCATCTCAAGCCTTAGCCATTCTGAGCCATTAAGGGCATCTTACCTTTAAACAAACCACTTCCTCAACCACCCTATGGCCCAAACCATGATCCCAACCAACAGTGCGCCTACCACCAACACCCTGGGCATGATAGCTGAACTATAAAACCTCTAAAACCTGATGTGCAAGTCAATCCACTCCCTACTCACAATGCTGAACCATCACCCCAAAACATCAATCTTATAAGCCTATCTCATAACCCCACATACAATCCTAGCCAATACATTGTCCAAAACAACCAAGCCAATCCAACCTTTACCTTCCTAGAGGAGGATGAATGTTTCATGATGGAGGAGAAAGAAAACAATGAGTCCGATCAATCGGAAGTGATCGATCCCGACATGTCTGACAAAAGTAATGAAGAAGAATAAGCAAAGGGGAAAGTGACTTTGACGAAACGGAAGGAGAACACGATGATCCACTCGATGGAATCTCCTTAACATTACTATTCGGCCAAATGGAAGTAACTAATCTCTCTTATGACTGCATAATCAACGAGGAGGAAAAAGAGGTGATGAAAATCCAGACTGACATTTCCATTTGGGGACTACTCATGTCTCAAAGAGGTAGACACCGTGCAAGCAGTGAAGATGGATCTAGTTCAAAGGCCCTGTTTGGCAAAGAGTATAAAGTTGCAAAAGGCAAAGGTTTTGAAAACGACCTCGAAATGCTACAGTAGCTAAGAAATCACAACATGGCAAAGAACATTAAACATTGCTTTTATCAAACTAAAACATGTTTTGAACCCCTGCTTGGACATTTAATTTCTGCTAAGTGAATTCCTGTTTCATCCTCTAGACTATGCTTATTCAATGATTTACTTCCTAAATTGCAATTGCCAAACACTATAGTCTCTTTGCCAAACAAAGGAAATTTCAAGGAATCAAGTTCCTTGTGTCGCTGACAAAAAGGGAGGAAAGGATGAACTTTAGTTGCTTAAGAAACTAGGTTTTGTCAAAACTTAGAAAGAAGACACTATCTCCGCGAGAACACTTAGGGTTAGCTCGCCCATTATGAAGGTATAAACACAAGAGAGATTTAGAAAAATATCTCCATCAAATTCCTCTCCGAAACGCAGAAACCCTCTTGAGAGAAGTGCTCGTTGGGTAACCTGAAAACCCAAGCAAAAGTAAGAGCAAAGCCTGCTAGGGCAAGAAAATGCAAAAACGCAACCTAGGCAAAAGTTAAGGCATTCAAAGAAAAGCTCGCTAGGGACTCAACCTCCATTAGGTAACCTAGGCAAAATCAAGAGCATGTGAGAAGAAAAACCAAGAGTGAAAAACCCAACCTCAAAGGTGATGATCTTGGAACTACGTAAAAGGCCTGATTCCCTGATTAGGGATACGTAGGCAATCTCACATCGAGATGCGGCCCAAACATTTGGAGATAAGGAAAAACATCAACAAATTTGTACTCAATGATAGGTATAGCTAACCCTACGTATTGAGCTCGCAAAAGATGAGTATGCTTTTCTCGAAGAATTGGCAACAGCAATAGACACAAGAATTATTGCTCATCCCCTCTAACCTGAAGGTCATTAACACAATGAGCAGGATACCTCGAAAACTCTCAAGTTTGGCAATCGGACTATGGAACATGGCAAAAGCAAAAGGCAAGAAAATCAAAACCAAGCATAAGAAGGAAGAGAAAAGAGGATGCCAATTGGCCAAAACAAAATCTACCTTTGGAAAATCAAAGTAACGGCCGAAGAATCTATACATCGGCCACAATATCGATTTTTCAGCCGAATAATCAATTCTTCGGCCAATATTACATTTTCACACAAATTACTGTCTATCAGCAAATACTTGTTTAAAAAGCCATGTTCTGACTATCGCATGCAAACTCAAGACATCTAGGGGCATAAAAAGCATTTCTCAAATCATCACTGTGGTTGCTTTCACTATACAAATACAGTCTCTGCTTCTCTCTTTGCTAACCATGAACAGGAAGGAAAAAGAAAATCCTAAAGCTGGTCGTGACGCCGTCTTCAAGACGATCTCTGAGATGAAGAAGGGGATTGCTGGCTATCCTCCCCACTGACAGCTGGTGCTCACTCAGCCTCAAAGCTACAAGGAAAAGAATGCAAAACGAGGGGCAAGCACCAAGCGCCTCTTCTCCGTCATCAAAATGGAAGGAGACAAAGGAAAGGGCCCGTGGCCAAACAAGAGCAACTGAAGGAACAGCAGGCAAAACCAAGGAAAAATGACATCGAAGAAGTAGATCTCATCAACATCGGAGGAGGAGAAGGAACAAACTGAAGATCCTCAGCACGCGGGCGCCACTGGCTGGCCACCCGATCACATAAGTACCAGGCTTAACAAAAGGGACCCTCGAACAGGCTACGATTACAATCTGGAACCCTGGAACGTGCAAGAGGGGTATCTTCTGATACACCACTCCAAGGGTCGAACCTCGCCTACAAACAAAGTCTAAATCAGCCACAGCACAGAGGAATGGAGATCTAAAAACAAGGAATGCAAGGGGTACCTGGTCAACCGTCAATCGGTCCAAAACTCGTCGCCAAGGCTCAAAATTGGCGACAGTGGCTTTCGTTGCCCCACCAACCATCGCTCGTAGCAAGGGAAAAATCACAACGAGAAAAGAAGAAGGATATACCTCAAGTACCCAGTAGTGACCGCCAAGAGTCCTGTCCCGTGAAGAAGCCCTAGGGGGGCCATACAAGGTGGCCAAGGCAGATGCTCCCCAATCAAGCTCCCAAACAGCCTCCAAATACTGCAAAGGGGCTAAAGACTGCCTATGCACTGAACTATCCTTGTTGACAAACAACGAGGTAGAGAAGAAAGACCCATGTCAACTACTCAACACTCACCTGAGTCAAGATATCAACCTTCATAAAAGTCTTGATAAGCCAAGAGACGTCAACATGACCACGCAAGTGAAGAGGGGGCACCTTGCCCAAGAACCACTCCAAATCCCCTACTCGCTCCCAAAGCCTAGGGTTAACCCAAAGAGGAGCTCCACCTACTCATAGGCCAGTAAGCGAAGAAAAATCACCTGGCGTGATCGTCATCTCGCCAACAGAAGGAAAGTGGAACGTGTTGGGAGTATCCCACTACCTTTCAACCAGCGAGGTCATTAACGACCAATCCATCTTCGGAAGATTGAGGCCCAAAACAGACGGCTCAAGACCAGCAGCGCGTACTAACTCCCGAGTCTGCTTCGGCAACGTCACAAACCACTTGTGCACCTCTTTGCCTCCACCACGAGCCTCCAGTATCATATTTCTCTGCCAAGGACAAAAAGGGAGTTAATCTCACGATTGCATAAACAAATAAAAAGCTAGGGGCATCAAATCGACGTTTAAAATGCATGCATTGCCTAAACAGGGGGCACAGTTATCTTAGCTTCTTTAAACAGAACAACTTCGACCCAACCATGGGTCCTTCTCATTCACGCCCCTGGCTAAGAGGGATCTCATCCCGCAAATCAAAACAAAAAAACACACTTTTGATCATGCAAATTAAAACTCCGAACTAAAGTAACCCTTTTACTTTTCAGGAAGCTTACCGAAACATTGAGGACGCTCAAGTGCTGCTCAACGGCTCTATGCCCACATCTCAACAGCTCTATGCCACGCCATGTGCACAACCTCGCGCTCAGCAGGCCAGCAAAACAATCCTGTGGCTTCCACTCAATGCACCCTCCAGAAGGCGTTTATGTTGCTAGCTTCCAGAAAGCATTTATGTTGCCAACTTGCAGAAAGCATTTAGCCACCAGAAGACATTTGAGTCGCTAGAAGGCGTTTAGCCTCCGGAAGGCACTCCCAGCAGTGGAGGTAATGGAAATCTCCCTAACAAATTGGAATATGGTCAAGGACTAGCCTTGGGGACAACCCCGAGCATATGGAATCTAGCCTTGGGGGCAATCCCGAGCATACTCAAAACTAGCCTTGGAAACATCCCAAGCATAAGGAACCAATCAAACCCCGTGGAAGATGGAAGATGGAATACTCAACAGCTCAGCAGTTCTATAAGCCTACCATCTCATCAACTTAGTGGCTCGAAGCCGTAACAATTCTCAACAATCCTCTATCAGCGGCTCTACGCCCGCCATCTCATCAACTCAGCGGCTCGAAGCCATAAACAATCATCTCAACACCCGTATTAATCATATTCAAGCAATCTTAGCGGCTCAAAGCCCATTACCTTAACAGGCTCGAAGCCTATGTCTACCATCTCAGCGGCTCGAATCCCATTATCGACAAGCTTTACACCCGTATCTATCATCTCATCAACTCAGCGGCTCGAAGCCCACCGTCTCAACTGGCTCGAAGCCGTAAAAAAGCAAATCTCAACTGGCTCGAAGCCATAACACCCATTTCAACAGGCTCTACGCCGCCCCAACAATCAAGACATCATCTATTCTCAGGCTCTACGCCTGAATGCTCAAAAATCTAACATTTTTTGAATGCTCAAGCTCTATGCGTGGATGCCCAACCACTGTGTACTGGATGCTCAAGTTATACACTTGAATGCTCAAGCTCTACGCTTGGATGCCCAACCACTGCGTACTGGACGCTCAAAGCCTGTACTTTGAATGCTCGGATTCTGCCGTCCGAATGCTCGAGCTCTATGCTCTGAATGCTCAAGTCCGGAACTTGATAGAAGCTCTTGTGGGCACACGCCCCAAAAACTCCCATGTTTTAGGCATGAAAATTCCGGGTGCGCCCTTTTCTGTAAAGCGCGGCGAAACGCTTCGCAAATCAGAGAGTCGCCACTCGGGTTTTGCAGATAGTAACCAAGAAACCGTTCTTTTAAAAAACGCTTGGACCACGTTTTGTTTGATTTAGAAAAAAAAAGGCTTTTGTAGACTGGACCGTCGTCACCTTCGATCTTGAGGTTCGGGAGCCAGATTACGAGAGGGGAAGGGTTTTATGGCACCCCCCCTCGCCCAGTCTGGAGACCGGTCTCTACTCAGGCGTTTTGTAAAGCGTTTGCATTTCTCTCTTTATTTGATCATTCTTTTAACCAGTTAGGGCGGGGGAACAGTTAATAGGGATTAAAACTGTAAACAAATTGCAGTTTATGTACAAAAATGTGACAAAATGTTTATGGATGTTTGATATTTGATCTAAACAAGCATAATAGATTGAGAACAAGCTACTGTGAGCATTTTAATTAGACTAGAACACACTGGCTGTGGGACGTTGCACACAGAATCAAGCCTGTATACACTGGCCAGGCCACTGCATGCAGTCATGACCTGCGTGCGCCACCCCACTACTGGCGTGCGCCGGTAGACTTAAGCCCACAGCTTCTGTTCTCAACCCTCTGGGCTTTGGAAAGGACCAGTGCACACCCAGGACAAACCACGCAGTCAAATATGGGAATACTAACTATTACAGACAGATTAATGGGCTTAGAAGCCACCAAATGAACAGAAAATCCCTTAAACAGTGAGGGGAGGATAATCAAAGGCCTGGATGTAAGATCCATGCAAGGGCCAAGCCACTGGGACTTGGACTACTACCGTATGCCACTCACGAAGAGCCGTACGCCAGATGTCTATAGGTTCCAGTGCTTTGGCTTTGCACATTCTGGGCTCTGGAACAGGACCAGAAGAACCCAAAAGGCCATACTAAGCACAGAAATACAGATGAAAGAGAAAGCTATTCTAAGTGCAGAAAGCAGTAAACTAGTTTTAGCATGCATCGAAGTGATCAGAACTTAAAGAAAGCGAGAAAACAATGATCCGTGACCCCCACGCCAGTTTTGCACATACTACCATGACTGGCGTACGGCTGAAAGTAACTGGCGTGCGCCACTGATCATTGCATATGGTTTTGAAACCTTGCCAGCATTAGAGCCAGGACTGGTATAGATTACCAGCCTTGACCCTGCCAGCCCCCCTCAGGGGTCAGAACTGAAAACAGTAGCAAAAGGTAATATACCTTTGCTTGTGAGTTGAGAAGATGATTTGAGTTTTGAGCTTGAAGGTGAGGGTGGATGAGAGTGTGGTAAAGGTTTATGGACTGTGGAAAGTACTCCTTTGCTTGTTCTTTCTATGGAAGAGAAAGGAAGCAAAGAAGAGAGTAATGGAGAAGAAGACAAGGTTTGGACTTCTTTATGGGACTAACCCCTTTTTGTGAGCCAACCCTTTTGCAAGGGTGAAAGGGAGGGGTATTTGTAGGCCAAGGAGGACTGAGATCAGCTGGTCCTAAGGGCTTGTTTGGTGGCTAAGGAGAGAAGGGAGCCTCCCATGCATTAAATGCATGGGACAAGGCTTGATGGAGGGTGTAGGAGAGAGGGGGGAACATCTCTGGCCGAAGTAATCATCAGGAGACTGCCAACTAATGTAAGTCGGTTACAAAAACTCCCGCCCATCTGGCTGAAAAAGGTTGATTTGACTGGCTTTGACTGGCGTGCGCCACTTTGGGAGTGGCGTGCGCCAGTAACCGGCGATGACTGACACGTGGAAATGCTTCCTGCGCACGCTAGTCAAGAACCAGCGTACTCCAGTAGGGTTTTGCTGAGGCCATTTGGTTCTGGCTTGAGGTTTCGACAAGGGTTTGAAACGGGTTCGGATGAGGTTCGGGACGCTCAAAGCTCAAACTCATTAACAAACTCGGGATGTTCTTGACCTTAATCATCATCGGGGAATCGAAGACTGTAAGTAAACTATTCTAGAAAGTCCAAAATAGGGTGTCTACAGTAGCCCCCCTTTGACGGCACTTGGAGCACCATTGTTTTGGTACAAGTAACGTCAAAGGTCTCTAGACACCCTCTCAAGGCTATCCAGAAGAAATAGAAAGTGCGGACATGTATTTAAAAGTACCGTCCATTGATAGATTGAAGATGGGCGGACCATCTGAAGATCGTTGGAAGAGAGTTTGAACTCTGTTGGAAAATAAGGATGGGTGAACCATCATTGAATGGTGAGGTGGACTCTCCTGGGGAATAGTTAGTTGCGGATAGATCAATGCCGCTAGGGATCAAACCTTCTTTGGCATAAGCAGTTCCAACAAATCACGGGTAGGTCGCGTCAGGTAGGTTGAATTCCATCTGTTGGGAATCAAAGCCAATCTCCTTATCATGGACCATCCGAGACAAAGCAATAAGACTGTTGGACAATGCGCCACTTGTAGACCGATGTGGACTGGGATAGGCGAACGGTGTTGTAGACTGATTGGACGGGCAGACCGTCGTCGTGGATCGATCGGACGATATTCTGATCGTCGTTGAGGGGGTGAACGGGGGCAATATTCTGATCGCCGTTGATCGGGGTGAACGCGGGCAATATTCTGATCGCTGTTGATGCGGGCAATATTCTGATCTCCTTTGATAGGGGTGAACGCGGGCAATATTCTGATCGCCGTTGATCGGGGTGATGATATGACAGATCATCGTTGATCGGGGTGAACGCGAGCAATATTCTGATCGCCGTTGATCGGGGTGAACGCGGGCAATATTCTGATCGCCGTTGATCGGGGTGATGATATGACTGATCATCGTTGATCGGGGTGAACGCGGGCAATATTCTGATCGCCGTTGATCGGGGTGATGACATGACTAATCATCGTTGATCAGGGTGAACGCGGGCAATATTCTGATCGCCGTTGATCGGGGTGAACGCGGGTAATATTCTGATCGCCGTTGATCGGGGTGATGATATGACTGATCATCGTTGATCGGGGTGAACGCGGGCAATATTCTGATCGCCGTTGATCGGGGTGAACGCGGGCAATATTCTGATCGTCGTTGATCGGGGTGATGATATGACTGATCATCATTGATCGGGGTGAACGCGGGCAATATTCTGATCGCCGTTGATCGGGGTGATGATATGACTGATCATCGTTGATTGGGGACGACATGGCTGATCGTTGGTGATGACATGGCTGATCATCGTTGAGATAGACGACATGGCTGATCGTCGGTGATGACATGGCTGATCATCGTTGAGATAGACTACATGGCTGATCGTCGGTGATGACATGGCTGATCATCGTTGAGAGGACGACATGGTTGATCGTCGTTTGAGTTTGGACAGGACGGGCTGTCATTGCTGGGGATCAAACTATCCTTGGCATAAAGAATTCCAACAATCACGGGTAGGTCGCGTCAGGTAGGTTAAATTCCATCTGTTGGGAATCAGAGCCAATCTCCTTATCAAGGGCCATCCGAGACAGAGCAATACGACTGCTGGAAGTTATGCGATTGAATTGGAAGCTGGACGGACTGCCCGTCGTTGATTTTGAATTTGGATGGGTAGAACGTCGTTGATTTGAAATAGGACGGATAGATCGTCGTTGATTCAGAATTGGACGGATAGATCGTCGTTGATTAAAAGTTGGACGGATAGATCGCCGTTGATTAGAAATTGGACGGATAGATCATCGTTGATTAGAAGTTGGACGGATAGATCGCCGTTGATTTTAAATAGGACGGATGGATCGTCGTTGATTTGAAATAGGACAGATAGATCGTCGTTGATTGGAATTGGACGGATAGATCGTCGTTGATTTGAAATAGGACGGATAGATCGTCGTTGATTGGAATTGGACGGATAAAACGTCGTTGATTTTGAAATTGGACGGATAGATCGTCATTGATTTGACATTGGACGGATAGATCGTTGTTGATTTTGAAATTGGACGGATAGATCGTCGTTGATTTGACATTGGACGGATAGATCGTCGTTGATTTGACATTGGACGGATAGATCGTCGTTG
Source organism: Rhododendron griersonianum (assembly GCA_018127125.1). Taxonomy (NCBI): domain Eukaryota; kingdom Viridiplantae; phylum Streptophyta; class Magnoliopsida; order Ericales; family Ericaceae; genus Rhododendron; species Rhododendron griersonianum. Next base: position 5,193,019 of record CM030798.1, on the reverse strand, counting down.
ATTTGACATTGGACGGATGGATCGTCGTTGATTGGAAATAGGACGGATGGATCGTCGTTGATTGGAATTGGACGGGGTCTGCTTGGGGGAAATAGCAAACTGGGATGGAAACATGGATCAAGGCAACATGGGCTGCCTGTTGGGAATGGGCCTCAATGCTGATTTGATTTGATTTGTCAATGCCACAACACTGACGATAGAAACGCCTCAACGCTGGTTTGATTTGATTTGCCAATGCCACAACACTGACGATAGAAACGCCTCAACGTTGGTTTGATTTGACTTGATTTGATTTGAAAGCCTCCACGTGCTTTGGATTGATTTTGATTTGATGCACTTTCCTGCTTTTGACATTTGATATACAATAGGCAACGATAACGTATGCTAAACACATATGTACAAATTGAAAATACAAAGGCAGACTAGGGCGGCTTCTAGAGAATGGGACGACACAAACGACGACCAGGACAATTTTGATGATTGAGGGCTACCTCTGAGCCACACTTTTGCTTTACTGCTTTGATTTGAGCTGCGGGCCTGCGTGCCCAAGTAGATAACTTTTGAGCGGGTCAGAGCTTTGCTGCTTTGATTTTGAGGTGCGGGCCTGCGTGCCCAAGTAGATAACTTTCGAGCGGGTCAGAGCTTTGCTGCTTTTGTATTGGGCCAATGTATCCCTCTGTACTTGATGATTTGCTGTTTGGACCATGGATGCCGTAGGGGCGCTGTAAAAGTTGCATTATTCTCGGTTCATTGGAGGTAGAGTATAAACCAATCGCTAACATCCAACTTGCATTGACGAGCGAATCGAGTTGACACACAGACATACGCACACGTATAGACTGCCTAGCTCGAAAGAATGAGGAAGAAGAGTCCTAGGATACAATGCAGACTCTCCGACACATGGGCAATAATGAAATTTTGGGCATTAACAGGCCAAAATTCAAAATATCCCTAGATAGGTGAAACTGACATTCACACACAGTCAAATATGTACAAAGACCTGTGTGAATAAATGAAACAGAGAAGAAAGCCTCGGAATGGGCAATAGATCGAAAAACTAGAAAAATGTCGCAAAGGTGGACAAAAGACGCTAAAGGATGACTCATATAGGCCCGGACTGAAACCGACACCCCCGCACAGTCACATTAGGCACATATGACCTGCACGGCATAGAAAACTTGGCAAGAGCCCTTAAAACCAATTTCGAGGCACCGAGACCTTGGTTTTAACTTGAAATTCCCACCGGGGGTTCAAAATCGTTGTTAGGCGTGATGGCTGCCAAACGCTGTATGCTGCGGGAATTGGAGAAGCACGTGTAAGTTTGAGACCAACGCGTGTCACTTTGAGCAAACGTGCGTGAGTCTCAAACTAGCGTGCGTGACTGAAAAGCTGCTCAAACTAGACTTCGCTGAACTTAGAATAAACTGTGAGCCCATTGGGGCCTCTAGCATTTCGTTCTGCTTTTGATGCTTTAAATATTTTTTTAGGGCTTTTACTCAGCTTTTGAAATTGAAATAGTAGTTTGAAATAAGATTGAAAGATGAAAGGATTCCCCTCTTCTGTTTCTGATGAAGCTTGTCTTGTTCTTGAAACTTCTCGACCCTTGATGTGTGCCAAAATGTCAACCATGGATCCAATTGATAGAATATGACCAAGTCTCGAAGAGAGACTGCCTACGTATCCCATTTAGGCGACCATTGCGGTGTACCAAAGCCGTAAACCTGTGATCCAATTGAATAGATTATGACCGAGTCTCGAAGAGAGACTGCCTACGTATCCCATTCTGGGGAATCAGGTCAAAACGTAGTTCGGGCCGAGGTTCACTCGTGTATTTTACCTCTCCTTTTACGCTCTAATTTTTGCCTAGCGCCGCCTTTTCAGGTTTTTGGCCTAGCGAGCTTTCGACTTTTTTGCCTATTTATTTTTGCCTAGACCGCCTCCTTAGGTTTTCGATCTAGCAGGCTGCTCTAACTTTTGCTTGGAACCGCCCACCCTTGTGGTTTTCGGCCCAACGAGCTTCTCTCAGGGAAAAGTGGCTCTTGAATTGATCCAGGTTGACTAAGGTATTGAATCCGTTGCCGTCGAGATTGATGAGCTTTGCTGTAGCCCCGGATGGGTTTGATAATGAAGGATCCAGAGGGTTTCAGTTGGAAATGCCTCGCTCCGGGCCAATTTTGCACCTTTTGAATGCGCGCTTGATGGAACGCCGTTGTTGCTATTTTGAACATGGTACGAGGCCTGGAGCCTTTTGAGCTTCCGCTTTTCTGGCTTGGCATTTGCTAGCAGGGGATTTGGTGATCCTTTATCTCATTATCAATGCCAGGTACGTCTTTGTGAGACCATGCCAAAACGTCGATGAATTCTTTGATCTTGCCTGATCGGGCGCGATGCTCCTTTGGGGACAGCGTTGAGCCAATTTTGAACCATCCGGGGCACAATGCTCCTTCGAGGGATAGCGTTGAGCCGATTTTGAGTCATCCGGGGGTCTACCTCATCTTTCAAGTTTATTGAAACTACTTCTTCTTTTAATAGGCCGAGCATGCCTTTCGTCTTCCCTTTCGGCGAGGGAACACATTTCCTTGGGGATGACCCCATCGAAATCTATCCCTTCGTCGTCAGGGTCGACACAGTTTATTCAAAAGCCAGCAAAGTACTTAGAAGCAAGATAATGCATATCATAAAGAAAGCCCCACGGGGTTTCCAAGTATAGCAAAAGACTCGAATTGAGAATAGAAGCTACGACATGGAGGACCAAGAGGCACGAACTCCGACTCAGAGCTAGACTAAGACGACTTGACAGACACTGTGTCAGACTCAGACTCAAAAGTGTGCAATGCAAGCTAAACGCGATTTGAAAGTGCAACTTTTATTGTTACCCTTGGCTTCCTCACAGAGAGGTGGGATCTAGAGGATGTCAGGCCCAAGCAACAGCACTTCAGCCTCCTCAGCCTCTTTGACTAAACCCACTTGGGAGAACAGCAACTCCAAATGCCCTTGAGTGAAGGACCTCAGACTGTCAGTCCGCTCCTTTGTTTGATCGATCCGGTCCTCAACCAGTGCTTTCTAGTTTTCAGCCCCATCTTCTATTCCGCACCCTGCAGCCTCGGATTCAGAAGGGATAACCACAGTTGGTTTGGGTTGAGTTTCTGGGACAATGCAGAGGGTTGGGTTGAGTATGGTGGAGCTCAGGTTGATTTGAGTGGAGATGGGGTTGATTTGAGCGGAGGTGATAGATATCTGACCAACCAGAGGGCCAGACTCGAGTTGGAGCAAGGAGATGGAACTGTCGTCGGGCTTTGATGGGAGTGGGGGTGGAATAGTGCCATTATCGATGAGATTCTGAATGGCATGCCGGAGGCGGTAGCAAGCATCGGTGGGATGGCCAGGCGCTTGATGGAAAGCACAATAGGTATTTGGATTGTGAGACGCCGGGAGTGCTCGAGGTGGAGGAGTCAGACGGAGTGGCCTGAGGATGCCAGCTTCAAGGAGCTTCTCAAAAACTGAGGACAAAGGTGCAGAGAAGCATGAGAAGACCCTTGGTGGGTTTCGGCGACTAGATTGAGGGTTGACAGAACTTTTACTCACTCCGCCGCTATATAGCATTGTGCTGTCAAGGGAATGCACTCTTTTGGCACTGGGGATGACTTCTTTGTTGCGCATATCCTCCTTTTCGGCACTGGCTTTGAACAAGGAACCAGCGGTCTTCGGGCGAGTTCTAGCTTCATGACACTCAACTAGGTCTTTAAACATGTCTCTCGAGCACGGCTTGATTTCGATCGCAGGAGTGTGACAGGCCTAAAGAGGTTCTTTGACTAGCCCCGGATTCGGCTTTGACATGATGGAGGTGAAAAGGTCAAACAGCCCCTGGACCATAACCATTTGCTTGTCCATTTTCTGGTTCATCTCTTGTACAGCCCTCTTCAGCTCAGCCAGCTCTGCTTGTGCTGCAATTTCGGATTGATGATCGAGGAAGGTGGTGGCCTAGAGCTCCTCTTTTTGGTACTTTCTTTGACGGTGTGACGCCTAAAGCTAGACAGTAAAGCAATCGAAGGCTCAGGAAGTGTCCCTGCAATAGTTTTATTTGAAAGAATGCAATGTACATGTTGTCGTTGGTGTCCTCCTAGACTCTAGAGCTAGCAGACAAAACCGTTTTATGACAGTCGGACGCTGCCAGGGTCCTCGGATTTCTTTTCGATGATATATCCTTGTTTGAATCGACTAACACTAAGAGATGTCAAAACAGCCTAAGCCTTTGACTATTCCGTTCTCGAAGTTTCAACTTTGGAGGTCGGAACAACTCGGTGTAGATGACGTGATACCGGAACCGGGGCGGCGTTGTGGCAACACTCCACTTAGCCTAAGCGGTGTACATGCTTCGCACGATAACCAAGGTGGTGTAAGTATCACGGCATTCTCTCCGTTGTTCCTAATTTTCTGTTTGAAACCTCGATCGGGTTTAGACAAGGATTTAGAAAGTCTTGATTTCCCAAAGTCTCGTTGACCCAAGGAATTGGAAAGTTGACAACATGCACCATCGAGATGCACGACTCTTCATCGGGCCAGGCAGCGCCTCAGCAGGCATAAAATGGGTTTGAAAGAGAGAACAACCCTAAAAGCCGCCCTAGCATGCTCCTACGCAGAACGGTATGGATGTATGTACAGGCATGCGACATGGAAAGCAGTAACACATAGACAGTTTATGGGGGTTAGATGCAAGTAATCCTACCCTGTGGGTTCCTGTCTTAGTTTGGAAGGTTCTATTGCTTTGTACGCATGGCGAGGCTGGTTTTGGCTTAGAGGGGTTCTTCAGACTAGAGCCGCGGTATACCTCCCATTGCAACGCGTGCAGCAGAGCAATGGTCAAACGGTAATGCGACTCATCATTGACCAAGGTTGTTGGGCATTCGAGGACCCCGGGCTCCAGAAAACTGTGCCGGTTACCCAAAACACCTCAACGGGGCTGATAGAACACCAATGCAAATGAACGCGTGACGAAAGAATGATTGAGAGAGAGAAACACAATGCTTTTGAAAAAAAAACGCCTTTTGAAGCTCGGCTCACTCCATTAATCGACACTTGGGAGAGACTACATAAGCGAACAGTAGTAAAAGCCCCAGTTCGGAGTGGTCGGATGTAGAATCCTGTTACGTTACCATTCCGTTCTTCAGCAGCGCGGAGCGTACTGTTTTGACAGACTTTTGAAAAATTGTTCATTCATGTATTAACTTCCAAATGTAGATTAATGTAATGTCCCCAGCAGAGTCGCCACTGTGGGCACACGCCCCAAAAACTCCCATGTTTTAGGCATGAAAATTCCGGGTGCGCCCTTTTCTGTAAAGCGCGGCGAAACGCTTCGCAAATCAGAGAGTCGCCACTCGGGTTTTGCAGTTAGTACCCAAGAAACCGTTCTTTTAAAAAACGCTTGGACCACATTTTGTTTGATTTTGAAAAAAAAAGGCTTTTGTAGACTGGACCGTCGTCACCTTCGATCTTGAGGTTCGGGAGCCAGATTACGAGAGGGGAAGGGTTTTATGGCACCCCCCCTCGCCCAGTCTGGAGACCGGTCTCTACTCAGGCGTTTTGTAAAGCGTTTGCATTTCTCTCTTTATTTGATCATTCTTTTAACCAGTTAGGGCGGGGGAACAGTTAATAGGGATTAAAACTGTAAACAAATTGCAGTTTATGTACAAACATGTGACAAAATGTTTATGGATGTTTGATATTTGATCTAAACAAGCATAATAGATTGAGAACAAGCTACTGTGAGCATTTTAAGTAGACTAGAACACACTGGCTGTGGGACGTTGCACACAGAATCAAGCCTGTATACACTGGCCAGGCCACTGCATGCAGTCATGACCTGCGTGCGCCACCCCACTACTGGCGTGCGCCGGTAGACTTAAGCCCACAGCTTCTGTTCTCAACCCTCTGGGCTCTGGAAAGGACCAGTGCACACCCAGGACAAACCACGCAGTCAAATATGGGAATACTAACTATTACAGACAGATTAATGGGCTTAGAAGCCACCAAATGAACAGAAAATCCCTTAAACAGTGAGGGGAGGATGATCAAAGGCCTGGATGTAAGATCCATGCGAGGGCCAAGCCACTGGGACTTGGACTACTACCGTACGCCACTCACGAAGAGCCGTACGCCAGATGTCTATAGGTTCCAGTGCTTTGGCTTTGCACATTCTGGGCTCTGGAACAGGACCAGAAGAACCCAAAAGGCCATACTAAGCACAGAAATACAGAAGAAAGAGAAAGCTATTCTAAGTACAGAAAGCAATAAACTATTTTTCTTTTTAGCATGCATCAGGGTGATCATTACTAAAAGAAAGCAAGAAAACAATGATCCATGATCCCCACGCTAGTTTTGCACGTACTACCATGACTGGCGTACGGCACATAACTACTGGCGTGCGCCGCTGATCATTGTGCACGGTTTTGAAACCTTGCTGGCATTAGGGCCAGGACTGGTATGGATTACCAGCCTTGACCCTGCCAGCCCCCCCTCAGGGGTCAGAACAGAAAGCAGGAGCAGAAGGTATTATACCTTTTCTTGTGAGTTTGATGGATGGTTTGAACTTTGAGCTTGCAAGGGGATGAATGGAGGATGGATGTAGTGAGGTTTGAGGACTGTGGAGAGTGTATTCTTCACTTACTCTTTCTATGGAGAAGAAAGAAAGCCAAGAACATTGAAGAAGCAGAAGACAAGAAGGCTTGAAGCTTTTATGGTGCTAACCCCTTTTTGTGAGCCAACCCTTTTGCAAGGGTGAAAGGGAGGGGTATTTATAGGCCAAGGAGGACTGAGATCAGCTGGTCCTAAGGGCTTGTTTGGTGGCTAAGGAGAGAAGGGAGCCTCCCATGCATTAAATGCATGGGACAAGGCTTGATGGAGGGTGTAGGAGAGAGGGGGGAACATCTCTGGCCGAAGTAATCATCAGGAGACTGCCAACTGACGTCAGTCGGTTACAAAAACTCCCGCCCATCTGGCTGAAAAAGGTTGATTTGACTGGCTTTGACTGGCGTGCGCCACTTTGGGAGTGGCGTGCGCCAGTAACCGGCGATGACTGACACGTGGAAATGCTTCCTGCGCACGCTAGTCAAGAACCAGCGTACTCCAGTAGGGTTTTGCTGAGGCCATTTGGTTCTGGCTTGAGGTTTCGACAAGGGTTTGAAACGGGTTCGGATGAGGTTCGGGACGCTCAAAGCTCAAACTCATTAACAAACTCGGGATGTTCTTGACCTTAATCATCATCGGGGAATCGAAGACCGTAAGTAAACTATTCTGGAAATTCCAAAATAGGGTGTCTACAGCTCTAAGCTTAAAAACAAACACACACGCATGGGCCCGTGCACATATTGCATCTCCATTATCACATCGAGTCTGCATCATTGTAGACACCTCCCAAACGGGGCATCGCCATACAGATTGATCACATTGTGTTGCTCGATTGGTTGCTTGCTTCGTAAACCAAAATCATGGACATTCCCATGGCTAGGAACATCGCCACATGATAGCGGTTATCATCAAAACAGAGTCGCCACCCAGTTTATTAAAACTGGGAAAACAGATAGAGATTCTGGATACGGGAGCCAAAAGTACAATAAGGGGAAGGTGTTAGGCACCCCTCTTTGCCCAGTCGTGAGACTGGCCCATAATCATTCAACATAAGACGTGTAGATGCTTTGTTTAATTCCAACACATAGTCTGTTTATTTATTCCTTTAAACAGTAAGTAAGGTGAGCCAGTGCGATAAATAAGCATGCATCAGAAAGCAGAGAAAGCAAACAAAATGTCCCAGGGAAATGGATCCCGCGGCCGGTGAATGGATGTCACGGCCGAGGGATCCTCCTGGTTTGATGTACCGGCCGAGGGATCGAAGCCCAGGTCGGTGTTCTTTCTCACACCAGACAGAAAGATTAACAGGTAATCAAAATGCTACGGTTAGTTAGAAATACAGTAAATAAGACAAACCAGAGGCTGTTGGGCCTCACCACCTTGATCCCTCAGTTGCTTGATTGCTTCGGATTGGGTGTGATTGAGTGATTGCTTGATTGAAAACCCTAGAGTTAGGGTTTGAACTTCGGGGTTTGATCGCCGGATTGACGGCTGCCTTCGGGAGGTTAGGGCTTTTGAAGAGTGGGTTTGAGAGAGTATTTTGGCAGGGTTTCGTGACTTGAGAGAGTGTGTACTCTATGAATTTCGTGTCTTTATTTTCGGAGTCCAAAGGCCCTTTATATAGGCAATTGGTGACTCACTCCGGCCAATCAAATCACGAGATGGCAATTGCAATTGCAATGCATCTCTAACTCTATGTCGTAATCTCTAAGCATAGCCCGAACGCATCGGAAAGGTAGTGTAATCGGATCAAACGTCTGACAGAACACGATCCAGAGTCTGGGAAAAGGTCGATCTGGCGGCCGAGTAAAGATATCACGGCCGAGGAATGGATGTCTCGGCCAAAGGATAGATCTTGCGGCCGAGGGATTGATCTCTCAGGGAGATTTTGCTAGCAACAGGTTGCTTGGGTGATGAAATGATGTTAGGGCTGTGAGATCGATGTCACGGCCGACAGATGGATTCTCCTAGGCTTCTGTATTTCTGTCTGAAAGGCTGTATGGCTCTGAATTGGGTCCTCTAAGTGGCTCAAAGTTCTTACCGAAAGTCCTAAGGTTCTCAAGGAAGCAATCAGCAATCACTGTATCCATTTCATCATCGGGACGGTCCCAAGGTGGGACTTGAAATAATCGTTAGGCCAAATTGGGGTGTCTACAGATGCCCCTCTTTGACTGAACTCAGACGGATCGCGAGACATGTTTGAGTAAGAGTCAAAGCTGTAAAAGCAACTCAATTTGGTCCAACCACTATTCCAAGGGTTTTTTGAAAATGGTTTTGTTATGGTCGGGCCGGGAGGCTGCCTATGTATTCCACAAGGGAAATTTAGACCAATCGTAGTTCGGGCAATAAAACCAAAAAAAAAGTTTGGAGGGTTAGAGACAGAAGACGTACCTTAGGGCTTAAAAAGCCGTAGTGTGACGTACCTAGACTAAGCCAGGGTTTTGGCGAAGAGTAGTTGAAGGAGCGCGGGGCTACCTGTGGAGTTTTTGCGTAGAGCTTCCTTAGTATTTTGGGGTAGATCAATACACTGCAGGTGCGTTTGCTTTTCTTGATCATCCTTACTTTGACTGAAAGGAGCTCGGTAGAGTAGCCTATCCTTGCGAATGAGCTGGAAGGAATTGATGTAATGGGGTGGAATCCAAACCATCTGCTGGAATGAGTTGGACACCGGTTTGTTTTTGAGATGGGGGGCGCAGGGCCAGTAATTGGAGCATGGAGCTTTGGTGATGAGGGAACCGAGGCACAGAGCCGGTTGTAGTCATGAGGTGAGAGCCTGGAGAGATTGGATAGGAATCGAGGCGTGGAGCCTGTTGCAGTCTTGAGGCGGAGGCCTGAGGAGATTGGATAGGTCCGAAGCGCGGAGCTGGTGTTGATCACAAGGCGAGAGCCTGAGGTGTCAGAGCTTTTGAGCTTGATAGGACCGAAGCGCGGGGCTGGTATTGATCATAAGGTGAGAGCCTGTGGTGTCAGAGCTTTGAGCTTGACGTGATGAACCGAAGCGCGGAGCTGGCATAAGGCAAGGGCCTGAGGTGAAGGAACTGAGGCGTGGAGTCTAAGGTGATTAGATTGAGGCGTGGAGCCTGCTGCAGTCTTGAGGCGAGGGCCTGAGTTGTCGGAGCTTAGAGCTTGACGTGATTTGAACCGAAGCGTAGAGCTGGTTGCATTTTGATGGTCTGTGCACGGAGCTTTTCCATCATAAGTGTTGGCGTGGAGCCAAAGGATCGAGGCGCTGAACCGATCAATAAAACCGAGGCATAGTGCCGGTTGATTGCAGGGTTGACCTGTTTCATGAGAGATATGCAGAGTGTATATGTGTGATGATGGTTGTTAGATGTGAACAGATATGATGATGAAGACTCGATGTGATAATGTTGATGCAATATGTGCACGGGCCCGTGCATGTGTGTTTGTTTTAAAGCTTAGAGCTTCTATCAAGTTCCGGACTTGAGCATTCAGAGCGTAGAGCTCGAGCATTCGGACGGCAGAATCCGAGCATTCAAAGTATAGGCTTTGAGCATCCAGTACGCAGTGGTTGGGCATCCAAGCATAGAGCTTGAGCATTCAAGTGTATAACTTGAGCATCCAGTACACAGTGGTTGGGAATCCAAGCATAGAGCTTGAGCATTCAAAAATGTTAGATTTTTGAGCATTCAGGCATAGAGCCTGAGAATAGATGTCTTGATTGTTGGGGCGGCGTAGAGCCTGTTGCTTGTTTACGGCTTCGAGCCAGTGGAGATAGTGGGCTTTGAGCCGTTTGAGTTGTGATAACAGGCGTAGAGTCTATTGCTGTGATAGCGAGCATAGAGCTTCTGAGATAGTAAACACAGGCTTGGAGCCTGTTGAGGTGATGGCTTGGAGCCATTTGAGATAATGGGCTTTGAGCCGCTGAGATTGCTTGTTTACGGCTTCGAGCCAGTTGAAACAGTGGGGTTGGAGCCGCTGAGTGAGTGATAGCGAGCATAGAGCCGCTGAGTTGGAGCCGCTAAGTTGATTGTTATGGCTTTGAGCCAGCTGAGACGATAGATACAGGCTTCGAGCCTGTTGGAGTAACGGGCTTCGAGCCGCTGAGATTGTGGTAGTGAGCGTAGAGCTGCTAAATAAGTACAGGCGTAGAGCCTGTCGATAATGGGCCTCGAGCCGCTGAGTTGATCGCTATGGCTTGGAGCCAGTTGAAACGGTGGGCTTGGAGCTGCTGAGATGGTAGACATAGGCTTTGAGCCTGTTGAGGTTATGGGCTTCGAGCCGCTGAGACTGCTTGTGTACGGCTTCGAGCCATTTGAGATGATGGGCTTAAAGCCGCTGAAGAGATGATGGGTATTGGCTTGGAGCCTGCTAGGAGCCGCTGAGTTCGTATAGGCCTAGAGCCGCTGAGTGGGTTGATATGGGCGTAGAGCCTGTCAATAATGGGCTTGGAGCCGCTGAAGTTTTGAGCTCAGGGCTGCTGAATGTCTTGTTTTGCCAGCCAGCAGTTTGTGGAGAGAGATTTTCCTTATGCTTAGGTACGCCCCCAAGGCTGGTTTTGATCATGTCGCATTGGCTTGGGGATGCCCCCAAGGCTGATTTGATTTTTGCTTCTGTTGGTCATGGACCCAGAATTCCATAATGGCTTGAGTTAGTGCACTGAGCAAAACCTGCTGTTGCTGAGGGAAATTGATTAAGGGGCCAGGAGATCGATCTCTCGGCCGAAGGATTGATGTCTCGGCCGAGGAATCGATGTATCGGCCGTGAGATAGCCAAAAGTCAGAAAATCGATTTAAGTTAAACTTAATCGATCTCACGGGTCATTTCATCCTTTCTCCCTCCATTCCTTATTTTCCTCTCCGATCGTCGCCGCTTCCTCCTCTCTCTCTTCATTGACCACCGTCGCCTCCTACCCGCCGGTTCTCCGACCACCACAGTTGCCATCTCCTGCCATGGCATCGTCTTCGCCCCCTCCTCCATCTTCTGGCGCTTCTGCTGCACCTAGAGATACGGGCAAAGCTCCAGCCGTTGAGGCCGCGATTCTTGGCGGGGTTTCAAGTTCCTGTGTTCTTCGTTCGAGTCGGCGCAGAGCCACTATTGGGGGAAGTTCCTCGCAACCCAATCCTCCTGAGGTCGAACCCGAGGCTGCAGGTGGTGATATTCTTCCACCGTTTGACGTCGCCACTTACGTTCCTCAGGTTCACCTGGTCAGGCGTGGCGGTTCTTTGCGATACCGTCCTCCCCTCAGTGACATCCCACCTGAGGTCTTGCACAGGGAGCCAGAGCAACACTTTGGTTTCACCAATAGGAAGGTAGAATTTTATCCTGTCAAATGATGTTTGTATATGAGACTTTGCAGAGTGATAATTTGATATTTTGATAGGGAGTTTGAGTTCTAGAAGTTGCCCCCTGTATAGGCGATATCTTGTGTATTTGATTCCTTCTTCGTATTTTGTCAGGCAAATGAGAGGCTGCGCGTGTGGGGAAGCTGCCCCCAAGTGTTTGAGTGGTATGACAGACTCCCTCAGGAAGCCAAGGATGCAGTGGCTTTGGCTGGCTTCGAGCCCTTGATACTTGGTTTCCATCTTCCGAAGGCGGAGTTGGGATTGACCACATCCTTGGTCGAGCGGTGGTGGGATACCACCAACACTTTCCACCTTCCGGAGGCTGGGGAGATGACGATCACTCCGGGTGACTTTGCTTTGCTTACAGGCCTGAGAGTTGGCAGTGATCCTCTTCCAATTGACCCGCGGATCCATGAGCGGAAGGGTGCCCTTGGATATCTTTTGGGGAAGGTTCCCATTGTGTCAGAGAGTGGTCATATCACATATACCTGGCTTCGAGAGGAGTTTGATCAAGTTGATATCCTGACGGAAATTCCCCTTTCCCAGCTGGTACGAGCTTTCCTGCTTTATCTCCTTGGGCAAACTTTGTTTTGCAACAAGGAGAATTCGGTACATGTCCAGTTCTTGGCTGCTTTGGTGCACTTAGAGACCATAGCAGAGTTTGATTGGGGAACTCCCGCCCTAGCCACGTTGTACGGACACCTCAGTGCTTGTTCCCGGGGGGGTTAGTTTGTCGCTTGGCAGACACCATCGTATTCTTGAGGTATACATTTTGACTCCTGCGTTTATTCTTTTGTTGCTTCTATCTTTGTTTATTCATGTTTTCCGTATTTGCTTGTAGCTCTGGGCTTTTGAGCACTTGTTGCAGTTTCCTCCTCCGACTGGGCACAGAGAGCCTAGGTTTGTTCCACGGGCAGCCCGTTGGTTGAAAGGAGTTCGGAAGTCGCGGTCGCCTGCCATGGACTTGCTGGCTTGGAGGCGAGTTTTGGATCGCCTAACGGTGGATCAGGTATGACATCTCTTTATCCTCTGATTTTCATGCAATTTCCTCATTCTGTCATTTTGATGCTGTTTCCCTTGTTATAGGTGCGTTTTGACCCATGGGGCGTGCTACTTGACGATGCTCCTTTGGAGTTGACCTCAGCTCGGGCGTTAGACAGCCAGCACTTCCTTCTGGAGGGGCCATTTTCGAGAGCCTGGTATCTTGGGGAGAGGGTAGCGAGCCAGTACTTTCCACGTTCCGAGGCGTTGCAGCTTGTTCCCCTCCCTCCTCCTGTTGGTATGAGATCGACCCATCTTTTGACCGGGGAGGGCTTGCTACTTGCTCTTGAGAGACAGCCAGCCATGAGTTTTCTCGTAGCGGGAGATTACTTAGCCTTTCGTTTGACCTCTTTGACCCTTCCTACCGCTACTACTGCTGCTGCTCCTCCTGTTTGGCCGCGGGCCCCCAGTTTCATTTCTTTCCACAATGCAAATGGAGAAGAGGAGCGCTTGACACTGACACCATGTGCTACGCAGTTCTACGTGCTTCCTGCCGGAGTTCAGCAGGTAATATTGTAGATTCTGCTTTGGTTTCCTTCAGCATTCCTTGCTTATTTGATTGTATATGCAATTGCTTCCTCTGCAGGTGCCTGCTGAGGTATTTCAGGAATGGTTGCGTGCTTTCCAGAGTGCAGAGGCTTTGGTTCGACGGCAGCATGGCCGAATAGCTGCAGTATACATCCTTTGATCTCTTCTTTTACCATCCTACGTTTCATGTGAAACTGAATACCTATATCCTGTGTCTCTGCAGCTTGAGGCGGAGCGAGTACCGACAGTGTCAGTTACTCAAAGTGCCGGAGTTAGCGAGGGAGGAAGTACCGGAGCTGGTGATGGGGATGCCGAGGCTGATGAAGGACAGAGGATCAGTGTCTCCATTTCTGAGCGTTTTCGTCCTGCGCCTAAGAGGGGTCGTGGACAGTAGCTAGCTTTTCCTTTCTTGTACCTATATTTTGTTAGCTCTAAAAACAGATAATTTGACATTTGTATTTTTTTTGTTTGTGTTTGAAGCATCCTCAGCATGTATGGGAAATTAGATACTTATGCAATATTTTTCAAAGTTTTGTGAATGTCTGGACTTTAAATATGGGCCGAGGAATGGATCACTCGGCCAAGGGTTCCATTCTTCGGCCGCTACTTCTATTTCCTAAAGAAGTTGGATTTTTGCTTTTAGCCAAGTGGCGTTTTTTTTTCCTTCTTACACTTGAATTTGATCCAGGCTCTTTATTTGCTTTTGCTGTTCCTACAATCTCTTTGCCATGTTTCGGGATTGTTAGAATGCTTGGTCCCTTAAGTCGACGACTTTTAAGTCAGAGAGGACGAACGATGATTCTTACGTGTCTTTGTTTTTGTCAATTCCCTGGAAAATGACTAACTCATCTTTTGCGAGCTCAATACGTAGGGTTAGCTATGCCTATCATTGAGTACAAACCTTTTGGTATTGTCTTTCTTCTCTCCAAATGTTTGGGCCGCATCTCGATGCGAGATTGCCTACGTATCCCAATCAGGGAAATCAGGCCTTTTACGTAGTTCCAAGATCACCACCTTTGGGGGTTGGGTTTTCACTCTTGGTTTTCCTTTTTCTTACGCTCTAAGTTTTGCCTAGGTTACCTAATAGAGGTTGAGTCCCTAGCGAGCTTTCCTTTGAATGCCTTAACTTTTGCCTAGGCCGTGTTTTTGCATCTTCTTGTCCTAGCAGGCTCTGCTCTTACTTTTGCTTGGGTGTATAGATTGCCCAACGAGCATTTTTCTCTCAAGAGGGTTTTAGTGTTCTCATGAATCTCGAGATGTTTTTATGAATCTCCTGTTGCGTTTGTACTTTCACAATGGGCAAGCTAACCCTAAGTGTTCTCACGGAGATAGCGTCTTCTTCCTGAGTTTTGATAAAAGCCTAGTTCTAAGTAACCAGGGTTCGTCCCCTCTTTCCTTTTGGTTGGTAACATAAAGAATTAGATTCTTAAAATCCTTTTATCTTTGGCAGAGAGATTGTAGTGTATAGCAATCACATTTTAGAGATGGAATCATTTGTCAAGCATAGAAGTGATAAAATGGGGGTTTTATTTAATCGTAGATAATGCCCAAACAGGGGCCCAAAACATGTCCTAACTTGTCTTTAGGAAATGAAAGCAATGTTTTTGTCATGCGATTTACTGCAGTATCTCGGGAGTGGCTCCTTTTCCTTTTGCAGTTTTATACCCTTCTTCACCCTCTTTGCCAAACAGAATCTTTAGGTCAAATTCAGCTAGCACCTCAATCCAGTCTTCGGGAGTAGGATTGGTTGGTTCTTCTTCCAAATCACTGTCGGTCCATTCCTGATCAAAGAAGATTTGCATTCCAGGGTACCTTTGCTTGGTAACTCCGTCTTCCCATGTCTCTGCGAAGCCACAGAATGGAAAGTCTTCTCCTTCTCTTACAAACCAGCCATTGAGTGTTTTTGGGATCACGAGTTTCTCTTCTTTGACCCCGCTTCCTCTTGCCTTAGCCTTTTCCATGCTTCTCTTCCTTTTTACCTCAGCTTCTGTCGGGGTGTAGCCAAGACCAAAGGCGTGTTGATTATGCGGAGGATCAATCATTTGCGGGATGCCTTGTGATCTTTTGCCTAAACCCAACCCAGGGAGGTATTTTTGCTTCTTCATCATCCATATGGCGGGGGTACTTACGTAGAAGTTTCTCTCAGCCATTAAGGCTTGCACAGCGATTGCTTCCTCAAGACTGAATCCAGTAAGGAAGGTTTCCTCGGTTTCTACCTCTTGGACAGGCGTATCAGAATGAGTTCGGATTGATGAATCCCCTAGAACGGTTACGACCCTTCCGTCTACTGCGAATTTGACTTTTTGATGTAAAGTGGAAGGTACTGCCCCAGTGTCATGTAGCCAAGGCCTTCCTAATAAGAGATTGAAGGTGGCCGGTATATCTATCACAGGGAACTCCACGTCCCTTTTGATCTTCTCCACTTCTACTGGCAGTGTGACACACCCAACCACTCTTCTCTTTGAATTGTCATACCCCCTTACTCCCTGGCTTGAAGGGCGTACGTCGGTGGCGTTTATCTCTAGCTTGTCGAGGGTCCTTTGAGGACATACGTTTAAAGCAGACCCGTTATCCACCAAGACCAGTGGGATCCATTTGGTGAGACATTTAAGTGAAATGTAGAGAGGTTTGTTATGTGCAGGCCCTTCAGGGGGTAGATCCTTGTCAGTGAAAGCTATCGTTGGTTTTAGAGCTTTTGACGCCATTATGAAACCCACAAGTTCTTCGAGGGTGATATCGATGGGAACTTTGGCTTTCCTCAAGGTTTTAAAGAAGGAATTGCAATGCTCGTAGGAGGACATAAGCAATCCCCAAATAGAGATATCAGCTTGGATTTTCTTTAGTTGCCTTAGCACCCTGTCTTCCTCAGGTTCGGTCCTTTGGCTTTCTTCTCTTTCTTCTTCTTCCATTACTCGTGTTGAGGCTGAACTTTCTCCACTTAGTTTAGGAGGTTTATACACTCTTCCGCTTCGGGTGAGGTGACCCACTTCTTCTTCTTGGGTACCCCAAGGATCAGCAGGCTCAATTCTTCCAACTTTCCAATCACTTGGCAGGGCTTGACGCATGTCCAGCCACCAATCTCCATCGTCAATGGCATAGATGTGGGGTTATCCCTCTGTTGCAAAGCATTCCTCGTTCTTAGAGAGGATTTGGGATGGTTTGGCTTGGGTATTTGGAATAATGTGTAGGGTAGGATTATATGTGGGGCTATTGGATAGGCTTATGAGATTGATATTTTGAGGCGGTGGTTCGTTGTTGTGAGCGGGAAGCGGATTGGTTTGTACATTAGGCTTAGGAGGTTTTACGGCTTGATTATCAATGAGATCCTGGATGTCATGACGAAGATGCATGCAGCGGTCTGTCTCATGTCCAGGGTGTTGGTGGTACGCACATTGCTTATTGGCATCATAGCTTGGGCCATAAGGTGGCTGAGGAGGTGGATTATTCAAGAGCCTGAGGTGCCCTTGACAGCTTAGGATGGCTAAGGCTTGGGATGGAGTCATATAGAGTGGGTCAAAATTGCGGCGAGGGTGATTCGTGTTTCTAGATGAGCTAGCTTGAAGAGGGTCTTGTGGTAAGACTGAGTTAAGGGTGTTGATGGAGGCAGGAGATGCACGGGTTGGAAAGGTTTTTCTGGGTGGAAGAGTGGCCTCTTCTTTCCCAATGAGTCCTAGCTTGATTCCATCTTCGATTTGCAACCCAGTGGCATGTAGGCGTTTAAAATCAGTGATAGCTTGAGTGTAAATGTGGGTGAGGTATTTGGGCTGTAGGTTCTTGACAACTATCCTCACTTGATCTTCCTCGGAAAGGGCGGCTTTTCATCTTGGCAGCCTTTTCTCTCCATCTTGCCACAAAGGTAGCAAAGTCTTCACTGGATTCTTGTTTAGTCATCTCCAAATCTCGGGTATTTAGCTCAATTTGGACATTGTACGCGTACTGCTTGACAAAAGCGTTGGCAATTTCAGGCCAAGTTTGATAGTGTACAAATTCCAAAGTGAGAAACCAATCGAGGGCGCTTCCAGTGAGAGTTCTTTGAAACAATTGAGCGATGAGCTCGTCGGTCAAGCCCATAGGCTTCAGAGTGTTGATGACATGGCGGACATGGCTGGTAGGGTTACCAGTCCCGTTGAACTTCTCGATGTTTGGCATTTTGAACCGTTCAGGCAGTTGAGATTCTGGAAAGAGGCAGAGTCCTTCGAAATCTAAAATTTGGTCTCCTTGTGAGCGAGCCAAAGCGTGCTTGATCTCCTTGACCTGTTTGACCAATTCAGGGTTTTCTATAATTTCATGAGGATTTTCTGCTTCCTCCTCGTTTTTCTTGTCTTCAGCATCTCTTGCTGCTTTCTCAGCTTGTAAATAGGCAATTTGGGCTCGGAGCTCAGGGATGGTGGCGTCATTGTTTGCCATTTTTGGGGTGTAGGTAGGGAGATTGCTTGGTGAGGCTTGGAATTGGGTAGATAATCGGTTTTGTTGAGGAGATGACCGCGAAGTCCCTGAAACTGATTGGGACCGTTGCGGTGAGGGTGTCTTGGTAGACGAAGGCAACCGGTGAGATGACTGTAAAGACCTCTGTTTGGCGTGACTTCGGGTATTGTAAGAGTATAAAACTGGCTGAGGTTGCTTCTTTAACCTACCTATTGTGCCTGCTTTGAAAAATAGAATACCTGGAAGTCAGTATTCGGCCTGTGTAGGGTTAGGATTTGGGTTGAAAATCCCAACCCTTCTGCACAGAAAGAGTTAATTACAACAATAAATGGTACAAGGTGTGAGGAAGAACTTTTGCAAGCAAAATGCAAGCAGATTCCTAGCCTGTGGGTTCCTGGCTTAGTTTGATAAGTTCTATAGCTTTCTAGAACATGCAAGGTTTTGGTAGTTTCAGAGTGCTCCATTGTCAAAGGGCACCAGTCCTCTCGCCAGCCCATCATAGGCGGCGATTGGGTGATTTCCTTTTTGATATACCATTAGGTACGAGTGACTGTGGAGTTTGCTGGAACCCCCAACATAGCCCCTGTCATGCCGGGATATCAGGTGAACTCAACGGGTTGCCCGCTCGATGCATATGATAAATGAATTAAACAAGGCATGTATTAGTCTTATGTTAAACTTTTTGGTTATGGCTCTCATATACCCCAG
The DNA here is from genome assembly GCA_018127125.1 of Rhododendron griersonianum. Lineage (NCBI taxonomy): Eukaryota > Viridiplantae > Streptophyta > Magnoliopsida > Ericales > Ericaceae > Rhododendron > Rhododendron griersonianum. The sequence continues at coordinate 5,174,387 of CM030798.1, read as the reverse complement.
CAGAGTCGCCAAAAACTGTAGACACCTCCCAAACGGGGCATCGCCATACAGATTGATCACATTGTGTTGCTCGATTGGTTGCTTGCTTCGTAAACCAAAATCATGGACATTCCCATGGCTAGGAACATCGCGACATGATAACGGTTATCATCAAAACAGAGTCACCACCCCAATTTATTAAAACTGGGAAAACAGATAGAGATTCTGGATACGGGAGCCAAAAGTACAATAAGGGGAAGGTGTTAGGCACCCCTCTTTGCCCAGTCGTGAGACTGGCCCATAATCATTCAACATAAGACGTATAGATGCTTTGTTTAATTCCAACACATAGTCTGTTTATTTATTCATTTAAACAGTAAGTAAGGTGAGCCAGTGCGATAAATAAGCATGCATCAGAAAGCAGAGAAAGCAAACAAAATATCCCAGGGAAATGGATCCCGCGGCCGGTGAATGGATGTCACGGCCGAGGGATCCTCTTGGTTTGATGTACCGGCCGAGGGATCAAATCCCCGGTCGGTGTTCTTCCTCACACCAGACAGAAAGATTAACAGGTAATCAAAATGCTACGGTTAGTTAGAAATACAGTAAATAAGACAAACCAGAGGCCGTTGGGCCTCACCACCTTGATCCCTCAGTTGCTTGATTGCTTCGGATTGGGTGTGATTGACTGATTGCTTGATTGAAAACCCTAGAGTTAGGGTTTGAACTTCGGGGTTTGATCGCCGGATTGACGGCTGCCTCGGGAGGTTAGGGCTTTTGAAGAGTGGGTTTGAGAGAGTATTTTGGCAGGGTTTCGTGACTTGAGAGAGTGTGTACTCTATGAATTTCGTGTCTTTATTTTCGGAGTTCAAAGGCCCTTTATATAGGCAATTGATGACTCACTCCAGCCAATCAAATCACGAGATGGCAATTGCAATTGCAATGCATCTCTAACTCTACGTCGTAATCTCTGAGCGTAGCCCAAACGAATCTGAAATGTAGTGTAATCGGATCAAACGTCTGACAGAACACGTTCCAGAGTCTGGGAAAAGGTCGATCTGGCGGCCGAGTAAAGGATATCACGGCCGAGGAATGGATGTCTCGGCCAAAGGATAGATTTTGCGGCCGAGGGATTGATCTCTCAGGGAGATTTTGCTAGCAACAAGTTGCTCGGGTGAGGAAATGATGTTAGGGCCGTGAGATCGATGTCACGACCGACAGATGGATTCTCCTAGGCTTCTGTATTTCTGTCTAAAAGGCTGTATAGCTCTGAATTGGGTCCTCTAAGTGGCTCAAAGTTCTTACCGAAAGTCCTAAGGTTCTCAAGGAAGCAATCAGCAATCACTGTATCCATTTCATCATCAGGGTGGTTTCAAGGTGGGACTTGAAATAATCGTTAGGCCAAATTGGGGTGTCTACAATCATCATATCTGATCACATCTAAAAACAAACATCACACATGTACACTCTGCATATCTCTCATGAAACAGCTCAACCCTGCAATCAACCGGCTCTATGCCTCGGTTTTATTGATCGGTTCAGCGCCTCAATCCTTTGGCTCCACGCCAACACTTATGATGGAAAAGCTCCGTGCACAGACTATCAGAATGCAACCAGCTCTACGCTTCGGTTCAAATCACGTCAAGCTCTAAGCTCTGACACCTCAGGCTCTCGCCCTATGATCAATACCAGCTCCGCGCTTCGGTCCTATCAAGCTCTAAGCTCATCTCAGGCCCCTACCTCATAAACTACAGCAGGCTCCACGCCTCAATCTAATCACCTCAGGCTCTTGCCTTATGATCAACACCAGCTCCGCGCTTCGGTCCTATCGATTCCATCACTCTCCAGGCTCTCGCCTCATGACTACAACCGGTTCCGTGCCTCGGTTCCCTCATTCCGCAACGCTCCGTGCTCCAGTTACTGGTCCTGTGCCCCCCCATATCTCAGAAACAAACCGGTGTCCAACTCATCCCAGCAGATGGCTTGGATTCCACCCCATTACATCAATTCCTTCCAGCTCATTCGCAAGGATAGGCTACTCTATCGAGCTACTTTCAGTCAAAGTAAGGATGATCAAGAAAAGCAAACACACCTGCCGTGTACTGATCTACCCCAAAATACTAAGGAAGATCTCCGCAAAAACTCCCCAGGCAGCCCCGCGCTCCTTCAACTACTCTTCGCCAAAACCCTGGCTCAGTCTAGGTACGTCACACTACGGCTTTTTAAGCCCTAAGGTACGTCTTCTGTCTCTAACCCTCCAAACTTTTTACTTTTCTTTATTGCCTGAACTACGATTGGTCTGAATTTCCCTTGTGGAATACGTAGGCAGCCTCCGGGCCCGACCATAACAAAACTTCTTTTGCCCGAACTACGGTTGGTCTGAATTTCCCTTGTGGAATACGTAGGCAGCCTCCCAGCCCGACCATAACAAAACCTTTTTCAAAAACCCTTGGAATAGTGGTTGGACCAAATTGAGTTGCTTTTTACAGCTTTGACTCTTACTCAAACATGTCTCGCGATCCGTCTGAGTTCAGTCAAAGAGGGGCATTTGTAGACACCCCAATTTGGCCTAACGATTATTTCAAGTCCCACCTTGGGACCATCCCGATGATGAAATGGATATAGTGATTGCTGATTGCCTTCTTGAGAACCTTAGGACTTTCGGTAAGAACTTTGAGCCACTTAGAGAACCCAATTCAGAGCCATACAGCCTTTCAAACAGAAATACAGAAGCCTAGGAGAATCCATCTGTCGGCCGTAACATCGATCTCACGGCCTTAACATCATTTCCTCACCCGAGCAACCTGTTGCTAGAAAATCTCCCTGAGAGATCAATCCCTCGGCCGTAAGATCGATTCCTCGGCCGCAACATCGTTTCATCAGCCGCCAGATCTATTCCTCGGCCGCCAGATCGTCAAATCCATTCCTCAGCCGTAAGATCGATTCCTCGGCCGCCAGATCGTCTTTTTCCAGAATTCTGGAATGTTCTGTCAGTCGTTTGATCGACGCACCAAAACCCTAGCAGCCTTTTTCCGATGCGTTCGGGCTATGAAATAGATCACGTCTAGAGATCTTTGAACCCTAGAATTCCTTTTCGATTCACGCCATTTGATTGGCCGGAGTGAGTCATCAATTGCCTATATAAAGAGGCCTTAAGGTTCTGTGGGCTACCATCCCGAAAAACACAAGTGTTTATATTTTTCCGCCGCTTTGAAGAAAAAATGCTGTTTGAAGAGTCGCCACCCGGATTTGCGGTAAATCACCCGAGAAACCGTTTTGTTTTGAAAATGGTTGATTTGAAATTGAAAACCAGAGATCAGTTTCAAGGGTCCGGAAGCCATGTTACGAGGGGGGAAGGGTTTTACGGCACCCCCCTCGCCCGATTCGAAATCGGTCTCTACTAAACGTTTGTGGGATTTTTCAAAGGGATTTTGTTTCATTAGAGCATTTAGCAAGTATCCACAGTTATAACAGGTAAGAATTGCATGCAGGTGCAGGTGTGCAGTGGATGATTAAATGAAAGTGAGCAAAATGCATGATCACAGAAACTGAGGATCTGTCACTGACTTCACTCTCGAGCGCTCGAGAGCAGTCCCGAGCGCTTGAGAGTTCTGATACTCAACCTGCAGATTTTGTTAGAACAGGCGGAATACAATGCAAAGCTGGAAACTGAAATGACATTAAGTCCCCTACTGGCTCAGCAGAGGATTTGAAAGACTGAGCTAAGCCTTCAATCTTTCAAATCATGCATCCCTGCCTTAACAAGGATAAATCTACAAATTTAAAAGGGCAACAGGCTACACTTATGCATGCAGAGACCAGATAACACAGCAGACTGGAAAATGGGAAGCAATGACATGCATACACTCCCGAGCGCTCGGGAAAGGTTCGGGGCGCTTGGGAGTAAGCTGCATGTCAGTTGGCTCTCAAACAGGAAATAGTACTGATTTGACATGCAAACACCCTTATTTTGATATTTCTCTGAAATGAATGCTTCTTCTGACTTTAAACAAAAGGAGTCTTGTTCACACATGAAAACTTTGTGAGAAAATGGTTCTGTTTTAGTGGAAAACGACTTCCTGGTGCATGCATGCCAAAATGAAACCATTTCTTTTAAGAGTGCACTTCATTTCCAACCTGCCATATGACAATGGACCATGCATGAAACCTGTAACAGTCCCGAGCGCTCCGGAGTACTCTCGAGCGCTTGGGAGTGTTTCTAGTAAGGGTTTTATGAAAACGTTTTTTTTTGTACCCCATTGCTCTTGTTTTTACACTAGGGTCCCCTAACCATGCACCCAGTATTGAAGACTGGGTCAGGCTGAGAGACCCCCCTCAGAAGGGATGAACAGCCCTTTAGTTATGATCAAAGGTAAAAGTTTCTACCTTTTCCTTGAACCTTGCTCATTGGGATAGCTTTGAAATGTGGATGAAGAGAGGAGAGTGCAAGAGATCAGAAGAGTATTCTGGATTTCTTGCCCTTTTCCTTGGGTGATGTCTAAAACCTTTTGAAGTTTTGAAGGTGAGTTTTTAGTTTCAAGCAAGAAAGAAAGAGAGCAGAGGATGGAGTTCTTAGAGAGAGAAAATTTCGTAGCCCCCTCCTCCTCTGCTGAAAACCAGTCATATTTATAGGCAAAATGACCTATGGTTTTGAAAATCAAATGGGCTTAATAAAACATTTTTTTAATAGGAAAATCTTTGGCCTGAATCTCTGCCACCAGAGGTTGAGTGTGGACCGAGCCATCGGCGGGCTCAAGGTGGTGATAATGATGAGTTGCAAGGGTAGTGGGTGATACTGCCACCCATTGGGCAACAGAATAGTCTCGAGCGCTCGGGATCAATCTCGAGCGCTTGGGACCTCACTCTCGAGCGCTCGAGAGGGAGCCAGGCCAGAGGTTTTGGAAAATGGTTTTGAGCGCTCGGGACTTCTCCCAAGCGCTTGAAAATGCTTTTGACCATTTTTAATCCCTTTCCAAATCTTTCAAGGAGCAATGTTCCGATCGATACTAGGCTTGTTTCAATCCAAAGTCATCATCGGGGAGCCTCCGGGCCACAAATCAAGGAATTTTGAAAAGTCCAAATTGGGGTGTCTACAGTTGCCCCTCTTTGGGCGACGCTCAGCACCACATCTAGATACGAGTGTCATCCAAAGATTGAGACAGCCCAATTCGAGCCAAATCAAATCCTCAATTCAAAATCAAATGCAAGTAAAGACACAAACATTTGATGCATGCGGCCGCGTCTTTTCAGACTGCCTACGTACCCTTTTCTGCAAGGATCAGACCAGCGTAGTTCTTTGGGGCAAATGCAAACATGCAGACATGCGAGCAAATGATAAAAAGGTGTCCCTCAGGACAACGCCAAATCTATGGCAGCGGAAGAGGGGTGCCAAATCTATGGCGGCAGATGAAGGGTGCCAAATCTATGGCAGACAAGATGGGTGCCAAATCTATGGCGGCGGATGAAGGAGAAAATCGGGGATGAAGGGTGCCAAATCTATGGCGGCGGAAGAGGGGTGCCAAATCTATGGCAGACAAGATGGGTGCCAAATCTATGGCGGCGGAAGGAGGGGTGCCAAATCTATGGCAGACAAGATGGGTGCCAAATCTATGGCAGCGGAAGGAGAAAATCGGGGATGAAGGGTGCCAAATCTATGGCGGCGGAAGGAGGGGTGCCAAATCTATGGCAGACAAGATGGGTGCCAAATCTATGGCGGCGGAAGGAGGGGTGCCAAATCTATGGCAGACAAGATGGGTGCCAAATCTATGGCGGCGGATGAAGGAGAAAACCGGGGATGAAGGGTGCCAAATCTATGGCGGCGGATGAGGGGTGCCAAATCTATGGCAGACAAGATGGGTGCCAAATCTATGGCGGCGGAAGGAGGGGTGCCAAATCTATGGCAGACAAGATGGGTGCCAAATCTATGGCGGCGGAAGGAGGGGTGCCAAATCTATGGCAGACAAGATGGGTGCCAAATCTATGGCGGCGGATGAAGGAGAAAACCGGGGATGAAGGGTGCCAAATCTATGGCGGCGGATGAGGGGTGCCAAATTTATGGCAGACAAGATGGGTGCCAAATCTATGGCGGCGGACGGAGGGGTGCCAAATCTATGGCAGACAAGTGGGGTGCCAAATCTATGGCGGCGGATGGAGGGTGCCAAATCTATGGCAGACAAGATGGGTGCCAAATCTATGGTGGCGGATGGAGGAGAAAACCGGGGATGATGGTGACGACAATGACGAGAGTGACGGCAGAGAGCCCGAGGGCCACCAGCGGAGAGGGATTTGTCGTGTCTGAGCCTTAGGTTTTTGCTTTGCTAGTTTACTCATACATAGACCCGAGCGCCGAGGTAGTTGTGGCTTCTAGGCCTACGTGCCTTGATTTTGTTTAGGTCTGCGTGCCCAGGTATTTTAGGATTGGGCGGTGCTTGCCCCATGTAGAGACCCGAATAATTTTAATGTTTGAGATATCGATTAAAAGTCTAATTGAGAAAATACGGTTTTATTTGTGAATATTTGAATTGGGGGCTTAAGTGAGAGAACGGAAGGTTAAGGGGTAAATGTGTGATTTGAAGTTTTAGAGGTATAAATAGGAGTGATTGGAGTGTAGGGAATCATTTTCCCAAAACCAAAACTCTCGGCTCCTCTCTCTCCCTCCACCGATTCTCTCTCTCTCCTCTCCTCTCTCACAAAAACTCACCAAAACTCCTCCAAGCTCTCAAGAACCCACCATCATTTCACCTCCTCTACGCAACCCTGGGCTCGTATCGCTTTGAGTGAGGTTCGGGAAGGAGATCGCGGCAAATTTTGAAAGTTGGGAGCTCGAGCTCGTTCGAGGTGTTGGGTTCCGTTCCTTGGACCGAGGTAGGGATTTCTTTGCTACATTTATGTGTTAGTAGCTTGTTGTGGTGTGAAATCGTGCTAAAAGTTGTTGTTGTTGTTGTGTAGTCGAAATTCTGTAATCTGCAGAAAAATCTGCTCGAAACCTCTCCGTATCGATACGGGATTCTTGCCGTATCGATACATCATTAAAACAGAATGAACTTTGCTGATAAGCATCCTGTATCGATACAGCCATTTTGGCCGTATCGATACCAGTTCCTTATGGGCAGTTTTGCCTTCGTTGCTTCTACTTCGATTGCTTTGAACCCCGGACACTTCTAACACCCTTGTAACACCTCATACAGTATCACAAGCTATTCAATTGACTTCCAATGATTGATTGGTGTATCTTTGTTCAATTGACCTCTTGTTAGTAGGGTTTTCTATGAGTTCATTTGAGTAAGCCTTGTTGAAATGAGACTTATCGATCGATTGGTTATTTTCCAAGTAATTGTAGTATCACAGTGGTATCGTTGACATAATGTGAGATGTCGCATGCATGAGAGTGATTATGAAAGAGTCTTAGTTCACATGTTGGTTAAATAGGAAGTTGTTGAGTCGGGATTGGTGTAGGGAGTCTCGTAACGCTAGGGGTGGAAATACGGAGACTCTAGTGGACCTCGTAACGCAAGGGGTGGTACCACGATGGTCCGAAGTGTTGGGATTCGCCGTAACGCAAGGGGTGGTAACACGGTGACTCACGGGATGTAGTACTGTAACGCGAGGGGTGGAAATACAGTTAGTGGAGGATGATGTTGTCGAGTCTTGTCGGGATGATTAGAGTGAGTGTATTGATCATTATCATGCTCGATTGGACAATGTCTTCTCATTCGTTTCCTTTTGCACTTAGCATGTTACTTGCACATAAGCTTAGTAAAGATTTTCCTACTGGGCTCGCGTAGCTCAACCTATTCTTTCTTTTCAGGATTAACTGCTGGGCAGTGACTTGCATGACTTGCGTGCCTGGAAGTGTAAAGAATTTTTGGAAGCTAACTCTGATCTAGTTACATAGTCATCTTTGTAATAGACTTTCTTTTGATAAAGATGAGGTTGTAACTTAATGATTTGTCTTTATGAGCAAATGTAATCTATTTTGGGCCGGAGTGCCATAGTGTTTACTCTTTTGAAACTGGGACTTATTTGTAAAGTTTAACAGGTGGGACATTATTTTGGGAATACGATGGCAAGCATGGTTCTTTATTTCAATAAGTTATTTATTTCTATGTTAAAAATCCAGGTCGTGACAAATTGGTATCAGAGCGTCTAGGTTTAGAATACCTAGAGACCGTGGGGAGACTTCTAGTCTCATGGGTTTAAAATGTCACGCAAAAATTTTCATAACTCGCATGTGCTTGTGTGCATTGATATTGCTTGACTTACGTGGCATAGCTTTTCAATACTGCAGAGTGGTGTAGCGTTGTTTTGACCCGTGTTGGGATAGTTGGAGGTTTTGACCTCACTAAATGATGTTGTTGTTGATAAACACTCTCTTTCTATGATTGTAGTAAGATGCCTCCGAGAATGCGTGTGCGACGAGGTGGGGTTGGTAACCGGGGTGGCCGTGGTCGTGGCCGTGGGGTACCTCCCGAGGACGAAGTTAGTCAGCATGGGGAAAATCCGGGGGCTGGGGCCGGTCGAGGTGCAGGTGTGCCTCCGAATCAAACTCAGTTTGCTAGGGATCTTGTCGCGGCACTCACAGCTGCAAACCTATTGAACCAAGCTCCGAGGGAGAATGCCGAGGATAGAGCTATGATAGCAATGCGGGAATTTAGCCGTAGGAATCCTCCAACCTTTGATGGAACCATTAGTGACCCTTTGGTAGCCGACCATTGGTTAACTCAAATCCGGAAGATCTTTAGAGCTCTTAACATCATCGAAGACAATATTAGAGTGGGAATTGTGGCCGTTCAACTGGTTGGGGAAGCCGGCGAGTGGTGGGAGTCGGTTTTGGAATCGAGGAAAGACGCAAGGAGAGCGGCGAGGACCGCGGCTCAAGTAGATGAGCCAGACGTTGAGAACTTGACTTGGGCGGAGTTTGAGATGCTCTTCGAGGAGCAATATTTTCCGGAAACGAGTCGGGATCAATTGAGGAATGAATTCGAGAAGCTTGAGCAAGGGGACATGACTGTTTCGGAATATGCGGTAAAATTTCAATCTTTGTCCCGTTTTGCGCCGGAGATGGTGGCAATCGAGGAGAGAAAGTGTAGGAGATTTGAGAGGGGTTTGAGCGACGCCGTGAAGAAGTATGTTGTGGCGCAACGAAAAGGAAAGTTCTCCGAAGTTGTGGAGTGTGCTAGGAGTATTGAGACACCGAGAGAGGCGCCAAAGAATCCTAAGACATGGGAACCGAGACAATCAGTGGGAGGTGTGAGTTCGTCGTCAGGAAGTTTTGGTACTCAAGGGAGGAAGAGACAACGGGATCAAATGTTTATTTCTCAAGGTCCGTTAAACTTTAGACCCCCGCCTTCTTCTTCATTTGGAACGAGAGGAGTTTCCACTAGGTCTTCGATCACTTGCCACGAATGTGGTCAAGTGGGGCACATCCGTGCTCAGTGTCCGCGGCTCTTGGGGACTTGTTTCACTTGCGGGAAGTCCGGTCACTTCGCTAGGAATTGTCCGCGCGGGGATGGGGCTCGTAATGAGTCAGGATCAGTGCAGCAATCGAGGGGTGGACAGGGTTCTAGTAGGCAGTCGTTTCGGGGTACTCAGAGACAGCAGCAGTCTCATTTCCGTCAGACCGCTTCAACTCAGGGATCTCAGGCTGAAAGAGGAGCTAGTTCGTCGACACCTACCCAGGGCTCCGGTTATCGGGGTGGACACGTTCAGGGTCAGACAACTCAGGGAAGAGCTTTTGCCATCACATCCGCCATTCCACCTCCTGTTACTTCTCAGGCTCCAGAGACTTCGGTAGTGAGGGGTACATTTCTTTTGTTTAACTCATTTGCTAGAGTATTATTCGATTCGGGAGCATCGCATTCTTTTATTGCCGCATCTTTTGCTCATGCTTTGGAATTGGAAATTGAGAGTATCAAACCTCCGTTATTTGTTGACACACCTATAGGAGGTAGATCGCCGTTAGATCGTATTTGCCGGGGTTGTGAGCTCACTATACGAGATCGTCGTTTTACTTCCGATTTTATCGTGTTGAATATGTCGGGGTTCGACCTTATTTTGGGAATGGATTGGTTGTCTACGTTTCACGCCACCATAGATTGTTTTAAGCGTCGAGTCCGTATTTGTCCGTCTGGGGGTGCTTGTTTTGAGTTCTTCGGGGAGCGTCGGGAACCGATGGAACCGTATTTGTGTGGGTCTCGGGAACCGGAATCGATGTACGCCATGCTAGCGAGCTTAACCTTAGATGAGGACGTGTCTACGCGTGGGGAGTTGCCCCTAGTTGTTTGTGACTTTCCGGATGTGTTTCCGACTGAGTTACCTGGTTTACCACCCGAGCGAGAAGTTGAATTTTCCATTGACTTACTTCCCGGTACCGCTCCTATTTCCGTACCTCCTTACCGTTTCGCGCCCGCCGAGTTGAGAGAGTTGAAGATTCAATTGCAAGAATTGGAGAACTTGGGGTTTATCCGTCCGAGTACTTCGCCGTGGGGAGCACCGGCCTTGTTTGCTCAAAAGAAAGATGGGACGCTTCGTCTTTGTATTGATTACCGTAAGTTGAACCGCGTAACCATAAAGAATAAGTACCCAATGCCTAGAATCGACGACCTATTCGACCAACTTCGAGGTGCCACTTGTTTCTCTAAGATTGACTTGAGATCCGGTTATCACCAGTTGAGAGTTCGGAAAGAAGATATTCCTAAGACTGCCTTTCGTACTCGTTATGGCCATTATGAGTTCATTGTTATGCCCTTTGGATTGACGAATGCACCGGCAACGTTCATGGATTTGATGAACCGTATCTTTCGTGCTTATCTCGATCGTTTTGTAGTAGTCTTCGTGGACGATATCCTTATCTATTCGCCTTCGGAGGAGGAACATCAATCTCACCTTTCTATCGTTCTTGAACTTCTGAGAGAAAACCGTTTGTATGCCAAGCTTAGTAAATGTGAGTTTTGGTTGTCCGAAGTTAAGTTCTTGGGTCACGTTGTATCGAAAGATGGGGTATCCGTTGATCCGGGGAAGATAGAGTCCGTGATGAATTGGCAGCGACCGAAGAATGTATTTGAGATTCGTAGCTTTTTGGGGTTGGCCGGGTACTATCGCCGGTTTGTACTAGATTTCTCTCGCCTAGCAACTCCGTTGACCAAATTGACCCGTAAGGGGACTCGTTTCGTGTGGAGTGACGCATGTGAGATGGCCTTTCAAGAATTGAAGAAGAGATTGACTACCGCGCCGGTTTTGGTTGTACCCGAACGAGGAATTGGTTATTCCGTATATTGTGATGCTTCGAAGGAGGGTTTGGGGTGCGTGTTGATGCAATTGGGACGTGTTGTAGCATACGGCTCGCGACAGTTGAAGACTCATGAGCGAAACTACCCTACCCATGACTTAGAACTCGCGGCCGTCGTCTTTGCTTTGAAGAGTTGGCGCCATTATCTTTACGGTGAGAAATTCGAAGTCTTTTCCGATCATAAGAGTTTAAAATACTTGTTCTCTCAAAAGGAGCTCAATTTGCGACAACGTAGATGGATGGAACATTTAGAGGATTACGACTTTGAGTTACAATATCATCCGGGGAAGGCGAATGTGGTAGCAGACGCGCTAAGTAGGAAATCAACCCAACTTGCGAGTTTGGCCGTCCGTGAGTGGAAAACGATGAATGACTTAGGCTCGTATGCGTTGCATTTTGAGGAAGTTCGAGAAGGAGTCACATTGTGCAACTTAACCGTCCAATCGACCTTATCGACCCGAGTTATTGAGGCCCAACAACACGACGAAGAAGCCGGAGAGTTTCGTACCAAGTTCCTTAGTGGCAATGTTCGAGAAGGGTGGATGATTCACGCCGATCAAGGTTTGCGATACAAGGGAAAGTTGTTCGTACCCGTTTCGTGTCGGGAGGAAATTTTGAGAGAATTCCATCACTCACCGTTAGCCGTGCATCCTGGTGGAACGAAAATGTACCATGACTTGCGTAGACAGTTTTGGTGGCCGGGAATGAAGAGAGATGTCGTTATCTTCGTGTCCAAATGTCTTACATGTCAACAAGTCAAAGCCGAGCACCAACGACCCGCGGGAGAGTTGCAACCATTACCTGTGGCCGAGTGGAAGTGGGAAAACGTGACAATGGATTTCGTTACTGGATTACCGAGATCGCCAAGGGGGCACGATGCCATTTGGGTGATAGTCGATCGATTGACCAAGTCCGCGCATTTCTTACCGATTCAAGTTACGGATTCGATTGAGACACTTAGTCGTTTGTATATACGTGAGATTGTTCGCCTTCATGGAATTCCCGTTTCTATTGTGTCGGATCGAGATCCACGATTTACCGCGCGTTTTTGGCAGAGTCTACAGGCCGCTCTTGGTACAAACCTCTTGTTCAGTACCGCGTATCACCCGCAAACGGATGGACAATCCGAGAGAACGATTCAAATTCTGGAAGATATGCTTCGGGCTTGTGTTATGGACTTTCGGGGTAGTTGGGAGGATCATTTACCGTTAGTCGAATTTGCGTACAACAATAGTTACCAATCTAGTGTCGAGATGGCACCGTATGAAGCTTTGTATGGGAGACCGTGTCGATCACCCGTTTGTTGGACCGAGTTGGGCGAGGCTACTTTGGTTGGGCCAGAATTAGTTCAAGAAACTTCCGAGAGCATGAGAGCGATCCGATTACGTCTTCTTGAAGCACAAAGGAGAACCACCGAACAAGTCAAGACAATTCGCCAACGATTAATAACCGCTCAAAGTAGACAAAAAAGTTATGCAAACCGCCGTCGCCGACCTCTATCGTTTGAAGTGGGGGATCACGTGTTCCTTAAGGTATCGCCGCGTCGGGGACTATCTCGTTTTGGGCAAAGGGGCAAGTTATCGCCACGTTTCATCGGGCCATTTGATATTATCGAGAGGGTCGGAGAAGTCGCGTATCGATTGGCGTTACCGCCGAGGTTGTCGGGTGTCCACGATGTATTTCACGTATCGATGTTGCGGAAGTATGAGCCGGATCCGTCACACGTTCTAGAATGGTCCGAACTTGAGTTAGAAGCCGATGCATCGTATGAGGAAGAGCCGATACGCATTCTAGATTCACGCGAGCAAGTTTTGAGGGGTAAAACCATTCCGTTAGTGCGAGTCTTATGGAGTCATCTCGGAAGGGAAGAGTCGACGTGGGAAAGGGAAGACGAAGTGAGGGAGAAGTATCCGCATCTATTTCCGAGTTAATCAATGTGAGTCTTGAACTTTTTAACCTAAAGATTGTTAACTTGTTAGTGGAAATATGTGTTGTTATATGAGCGTGATTAATTGTTGCAAGTTCTAGTTGGCATGCGTTGTAAATTTCGGGACGAAATTCCTTTAAGGAGGGTAGATTGTAGAGACCCGAATAATTTTAATGTTTGAGATATCGATTAAAAGTCTAATTGAGAAAATACGGTTTTATTTGTGAATATTTGAATTGGGGGCTTAAGTGAGAGAACGGAAGGTTAAGGGGTAAATGTGTGATTTGAAGTTTTAGAGGTATAAATAGGAGTGATTGGAGTGTAGGGAATCATTTTCCCAAAACCAAAACTCTCGGCTCCTCTCTCTCCCTCCACCGATTCTCTCTCTCTCCTCTCCTCTCTCACAAAAACTCACCAAAACTCCTCCAAGCTCTCAAGAACCCACCATCATTTCACCTCCTCTACGCAACCCTGGGCTCGTATCGCTTTGAGTGAGGTTCGGGAAGGAGATCGCGGCAAATTTTGAAAGTTGGGAGCTCGAGCTCGTTCGAGGTGTTGGGTTCCGTTCCTTGGACCGAGGTAGGGATTTCTTTGCTACATTTATGTGTTAGTAGCTTGTTGTGGTGTGAAATCGTGCTAAAAGTTGTTGTTGTTGTTGTGTAGTCGAAATTCTGTAATCTGCAGAAAAATCTGCTCGAAACCTCTCCGTATCGATACGGGATTCTTGCCGTATCGATACATCATTAAAACAGAATGAACTTTGCTGATAAGCATTCTGTATCGATACAGCCATTTTGGCCGTATCGATACCAGTTCCTTATGGGCAGTTTTGCCTTCGTTGCTTCTACTTCGATTGCTTTGAACCCCGGACACTTCTAACACCCTTGTAACACCTCATACAGTATCACAAGCTATTCAATTGACTTCCAATGATTGATTGGTGTATCTTTGTTCAATTGACCTCTTGTTAGTAGGGTTTTCTATGAGTTCATTTGAGTAAGCCTTGTTGAAATGAGACTTATCGATCGATTGGTTATTTTCCAAGTAATTGTAGTATCACAGTGGTATCGTTGACATAATGTGAGATGTCGCATGCATGAGAGTGATTATGAAAGAGTCTTAGTTCACATGTTGGTTAAATAGGAAGTTGTTGAGTCGGGATTGGTGTAGGGAGTCTCGTAACGCTAGGGGTGGAAATACGGAGACTCTAGTGGACCTCGTAACGCAAGGGGTGGTACCACGATGGTCCGAAGTGTTGGGATTCGCCGTAACGCAAGGGGTGGTAACACGGTGACTCACGGGATGTAGTACTGTAACGCGAGGGGTGGAAATACAGTTAGTGGAGGATGATGTTGTCGAGTCTTGTCGGGATGATTAGAGTGAGTGTATTGATCATTATCATGCTCGATTGGACAATGTCTTCTCATTCGTTTCCTTTTGCACTTAGCATGTTACTTGCACATAAGCTTAGTAAAGATTTTCCTACTGGGCTCGCGTAGCTCAACCTATTCTTTCTTTTCAGGATTAACTGCTGGACAGTGACTTGCATGACTTGCGTGCCTGGAAGTGTAAAGGATTTTTGGAAGCTAACTCTGATCTAGTTACATAGTCATCTTTGTAATAGACTTTCTTTTGATAAAGATGAGGTTGTAACTTAATGATTTGTCTTTATGAGCAAATGTAATCTATTTTGGGCCGGAGTGCCATAGTGTTTACTCTTTTGAAACTGGGACTTATTTGTAAAGTTTAACAGGTGGGACATTATTTTGGGAATACGATGGCAAGCATGGTTCTTTATTTCAATAAGTTATTTATTTCTATGTTAAAAATCCAGGTCGTGACACCCCAACTTTTGGACTTCCTTCCTTACTCATTGTAAATACTGCACTTGTTTATGAAAGCTTTCCTTTCGCTCTTCGGTATTCGTTTCACACTCTCTTTAAGAATTGTATTTTATGAAATATATACGTCTAGCTTGCAAGAAAGTAGAGAGCACGCGAATTTCAACCGATACTCTCAAAGTAAGAACGAAAATCTGACATCGACACACAGTCAATAATGCACATTGCGACTTATCGTTGGATTCAATAAAACATGCTTCACGTGGTATTTGACGTACTCGAGGGACGACAGTCTTGGGAATTTTAACATTTTTCAAAGAACAAGAACAAATACGCAAGAAAACATGTAATGGAAACCGCTGTATCCCCTGAGAATATGTTGAGGACTTTCTGATTGGAGTTGGACGTATTTGTGGCGTTGAACTGAGGCTGGAACACTGGGATCAGAACCCTCTGCAAAATAGTAAAACTCTCGAGCGCTTGGGAGAGGTCTCGAGCGCTTGGGTCTTTACTCCCGAGCGCTCGGGACTTCTGTCCCTGGCAGTTCAGAGTTGTTTCCCAATACCACTCACTAGCTATTCCCTTGTCATCTTCTTCTGCATGCACCCTTCCAAGACGTCTCGTAACTTTGCACCATCTGTTTCCCAGCAGAAACAACTTCCCAAAGCAAGACTTGGGCTTTCCCACCATTTTTTCAAATTTCCAAAGTTTGAAATTTTGAAATTGTTTTGGAAATGTTGAGCTTGAAGAGTTCCAAGGCTAATGAGGGCTGGCATTGCATTCTCCAGACCTCTATAAATAGGGAGCTCCTGTCTTGGCCATTCCTTCACACTTCATTCCATTCTTCTCCTCCCAAATCCTTTTTCCTTCCAAAAAACATTCCTCGCATGGCCTTGCTAAACCAAGCCTTGCTCCGTCCCTGGTTGGACAGCCTCAAAGGCATCGATTGGCTGAACTTCCGAGGACACCGACTTTACGCTCTTAGGCATCTTTGGGAGATCGCAATCCGTCCCGTCTTGCTACATGCGGCGGTGCGCTTTTGGGATTCTGAAGTGCACGTCTTTCGCTTTGGTTCTCAAGAGCTATGCCCCACCGTCGAGGAATTCCATGCTTACCTTGGAAGTCACAACTCCACGGAGCCCATTGTCCCAATGCTTAGAGAGAGTATGAAGAATGTTCTGAAAGCTAAGCTAGGTGTTAGTGGAAATGTCGCTGAGTTTCTTACTCGGGGCAATGCCATCAACATCGTGCAACTGTACGAGAGATTCAGTCCACCCGGGGACTTGACAGACTTCGAATACCAAGGCCGACGAATGGCGGCCTATTGCATTTGTCTCTTGGCGGCCTTCCTGTTGGTTCCGTCCGTTGGTCAGCCCAGTTCTCTATTGGTGGGCGTCGCTTCTCAGATCGAGGTTCGCAAGGATGTCGCACCCTTAGTCCTTGCCGAAACCTTGATGGGGTTAGACGCTGTCCATGCTGGTCGCACAAGGGTTTTCGGTGGTAGTCCGCTGTTGCTGCAGGTTAGGGACCTCACTCAGCTCTCCTTTTTCTATTTTTCTCATTCATTTTACCTCATCACTCGATTTAGGCCTTATCTGGTTCCTTACTTGTTTTCTCTCTTTTTGGGTAGATGTGGCTTTGTGACAAGTTGAGCCTGTTGACACCTCCGGCGAATGACTGGTGGTATCGTGCAAGTGGATGGAACCGCCCTTTTCTAGCGACGTATAGCAACGAGGATGACTGAGCCGATTTCTTTGCTTCTGCCGAGGAAGATGACATTGTTTGGCGGTGCCATTGGCTGAGGCTCCCTGCCATGACTACTTGTAACATGGGTTCGACACATGTCCTTGTGGCTGGCTTGTCCGGCTTCTCCTTCTATTCACCGTTCCGCATCCTCCGTCAGTTTGGACTCAATCAAGAAGTGCCGCCATTGGGTTCTGAAGTGCTTCGTCTCCCTCCTTTCACCATTCCGGGCCTTCGGAGTTATGTTCGATCGTGGGAGGCTCGCAGGACTGAGCCAAGTGATCCACTTTTCTCTATTGCTACCACTGGAAGGTATCACAGATGGTTGAGGAGAGATGTGGAAGCAAGGATGGGTTGACCACTTACTTTGCCGTTTTTTGAAATAAAAGGAGCGTGTTAAAAATGTGTGTTTTTCGTTTTCATGCTCAGCTTGTAATAAAGAGATAATCTGAATAAAATTGGCTGATTAAGGGTTTCCCCCTTTTGGTTGGTTAATCGCATGCGCCTCTGAGAAAACGTTCTGATTCGTCAATTTGGATTTTGATTTTAGAGATATTTAGGACCGAACCTCAGCATGAGATTGCCTACGTATCCCTCGTGAAAGGGAATCAGGCCCATACGTAGTTCGGGCTAGGGCTCTCTCAGGTATTAATGCTTTCCTTTTGCGCTCTAAATTTTGCCTAGAGCCGCCCTTTCGGGTTTTCGGCCTAGCGAGCTCTTTTTCGGTTTTTGCCTTAACTTTTGCCTAAGCCGCCCTTTCGGGTTTTCGACCTAGCAGGCTTGCTCTAAATTTTGCCTGGGACCGTCCGCCCTTGCGGTTTTTCGGTCCAGCGAGCTCTCTCAGGGGTAATATCGTTTAAGCTGATCCAAATTGACAAGATTAGAGAACTCGTTGCCGTCAAGGTCGATGATTGAGGCCGCTCCCCCAGAGAGAATGGTCTTGATTATGTATGGCCCTGCCCATTTAGGTCGGAACTTTCCTCGCAGATCAAACACCAGCACGCGAATTTCCTTAACTACCATATCCCCCTCTTGCAGGTCCCTTGGCTTCACTTTCTTGTTGAACGCCCGGGCGATCCTTCGTTGGTAACCCTGAATGTGGTACAACGCCCGTAGCCTTCTTTCGTCGAATAACATGAGTTCTTCAAATCTCCCACTGATCCATTCAGCTTCGTTCACTCCGCTCTCAGCCATGACTCTCAGCGATGGAACTTCTAGCTCGATAGGGAGAACGGCTTCCATACCGTACACCAAAGAATAGGGTGTTGCCCCCGTCGGTGTACGAATAGATGTCTGGTATCCCCACAGAGCTAGCGGTAATTGTTCGTGCCAATTCCTAGCTGACTGAGTGGTCCTTTCGAGGATCGTCTTGATTGTCTTGTTCGCTGCCTCAACTGCCCCATTTGTTTATGGCCGATAGGTGGTCGAATGATGCACCTGGATCTTGAACTCGTCGAAGAGTTCCAAAACCCTTCCCTTGAAGTGAACTCTGTTATCAGACACGAAGGCTTGAGGGACTCCATACCGATAAATGATGTTTTGTCTGATAAAATGAGCCACTTGAACGGCCGTCAATGTTTTATACGAGGCTGCCTCGACCCACTTGGTGAAGTAATCCACTGCTACCAGAACGAACCTGTGACCATTGGAAGCCGCGGGAGTGATCTTTCCAATAACATCGATGCCCCAGGCGGAGAATGGCCATGGTGTCGCCATTGAGTGTAACTCTGAGGGCGGGACATGGATAAGATTGGCATGAGTCTGGCACTTATGACATCGGCGCACATACTCGATGCAATCTGTTTCCATGGTTGACCAATAGTATCCTAACCTCAGAACCTTCTTTGCTAGCATCATTCCGTTCATGTGGGGTCCACAAACACCTTCATGTACCTCTTCCATTACTGCTCTTGACTCGTCATCATGAACACACAACTTGTGAACTCCACACGGAGATCGTCGGTACAATTTCCCGCCGCAGATGATGTATTGAGATGCGAGCCGCTGCAAAGCAATCCGATCCTTCTTAGTTGAATCCGCGGGAAATTCTCCCTTCTCGATGAGATTCCAAATATCATGGAACCAAGGGAGACCATCATCTAGTTCGTCGATGTTCATAACATAGTCGTACACGCATTTCCCCCTCTGCTCAATCATGACGGGTCTTAGCTTTACCCCGATTGGAAGTTCCAGCATGGATGCTAAAGTAGCCAGCGCGTCCGCGAAGCGATTCTTCATCCTTGGTACGTGCGTGAAAGTCACCTTCTGAAAGTTCGGGATAAGTTCGTCGAGTTGCTGATGATATGGCTTCATTTTCTCATCCCTTACTTTCCATTCCCCATTTGCTTGTGATACGACCAAGTTGGAATCTCCGACAACTTCCAGTACCTTGACTCCAATCTCCAATGCAGCTTCCATTCCCACAATACATGCTTCGTATTCTGCCTCGTTGTTTGTGACTTCGAAGTTTAGCTTGAATGCGAGGGGAATGTGCGACCCCTCAGGCGAGACTAGCAGTATGCCAATCCCAAAGCCCTTCTGATTAGCGGCTCCATCGAAGTACAACATCCACGTTTCGTCAACTGCTGTCGTTACATCCTCGTCGGGAAATTGAAATTCGGTGTGTTCCGGGTCCTCAATTGGGCAATCCGCCAAGAACTCTGCCACTGCTCTTCCTTTCACTGACTTGCGAGTGACATACTTGATTTCGAACTCGGCCAATAAGAGCAACCAACGTGCTAACTTACCGGTAAGTGCTGGCTTCTCGAATAGATATTTGAGGGGATCCATTCAAGAAATCAATATCACCGAGTAAGCCAGCATGTAGTGTCTCAATTTCTTTGTGGCCCATATCAGTGCCCAGCACGTCTTTTCCAATGAAGTGTACCGTTCTTCGCTTCCCACCATCTTCTTGCTCAAGTAGTAGATGGCCCTTTCAACCCCATCTTCTCCTTCTTATGCCAACATGCACCCCATTGACGAGGGCGTGACGGACAAGTACAGGATCAAAGGTTTTCCCGGGATGGGTGGCATCAAGATTGGAGGATTCTGGAGATAAGTCCGCACTGCTTCAAAGGCCTTCTGACACTTGTCATTCCACTCGAATTTCACGTCTTTCTTGAGTAGTCGAAACAGTGGTTCACAGGTCAAGGTCAACTTGGGGATAAATCGGCTAATGAATTGGATCTTCCCTAAGAAGCACCGGACCTCTTTCTCGGATTGGGGTGGCTCCATCTCGAGAATGGCTTTGATCTTGGAGGGATCCACCTCAATCCCCCTGGTTGTGATCATGAAGCCAAGCATCTTACCAGCCGTGACTCCGAACGTGCATTTCTGTGGGTTGAGACGCATCCTGTATTTCTGAATCCTTTCCAAGAACTTTCTCAATGCTGGGAGATGGTCTTTCCGCTCCTTTCCTTTCACTATCATGTCATCGACGTATACTTCGACCTCCTTATGAATCATGTCGTGGAGCAGTGTTGTGGCACCCCTTTGATATGTAGGACCGGCGTTTTTCAATCCAAATGGCATAACCCGATAACAGTATGTCCCCCACTCAGTGATGAATGTTGTCTTTTCCCTGTCTTCCGGAGCTAGGAGAATCTGATTGTACCCTGAGAAACCATCCATGAAGGATAGTAGAGCATGCCCTGCAGTGCTATCAACAAGTATGTCTATATGTGGCAATGGGAAATCGTCTTTAGGGCTTGTTTTGTTCAGATCTCTGAAATCGACGCACACTCTAATTTTTTCGTCCTTTTTTGGGGACCGGAACGATGTTTGCGACCCAAGTGGGGTATTCCGTTACGATTAGAAAACCGGCGTCAATTTGTTTTGTGAGCTCTTCTTTTATCTTAAGCACCCAATCGGGCCGCATTTTTCTCAGTTTCTGCTTAACGGGTTTTGCGTCCGGGAAGAGAGGGATCCTGTGCTCGACGATCTCTGGGTCGATTCCGGGCATGTCCGCGTGAGACCAAGCGAAAACTTCTTTTAACTCTTTTAGTAAATCGGTGAGCTCTTGAAGCTCATCGGGGGACAGCCCGGAACCCACCTGAACCAATCGAGGGTTCTCCTCATCACCCAAATTTATAGAGATTATTTCTTCTTTTAAAGGCTGAGCATGCCTTTCATTTTCGCGATCGATGAGGGAACGGATCTCCTTGGGGATGTCCCCATCGAGGTCTATTCCTCCATCGTCGGGATCTAAACAATTTATTTCAAAAATTGGCAAGTAAGCGAAAGCGTCATTCATTTCATAAGCAGCCTCCTCAGAAGGGGGGAATACAGCGGTTGACTCAAACTCAAAGTAAAAGCTACGCTGTGGAGGGCCGATAGGCACAAACTCCGACTCTGTGCTAGACGATGAACTAGTGTCGGATCCGGATTCAGACTCAGTGTAGGTGCTGTGAGTGCGAGTTACATGTGGTACGAAAGTGCAATTATCATAAATGCCTACAGCCTCCACGATGAGTTTGGAAGGATCTTCAACCTCTTCTTCCTCTCCAAGCACCAGCACGGTTGCTTACTTCCCGACCTCGCCTACAAATAAGAGGTTGATAGAAACCCGAAGCGTAGGGCTAAGTCATCGGTAGCATAGTATCCGGAAGTCCGGGATCGTGCCAAAAATGCTTACTTCCCCACCTCGCCTTCAAATAAGAGGTTGATAGAAACCCGAAGCGTAGGGCTAAGTCATCGGTAGCATAGTATCCGGAAGTCCGGGATCGTTCCCACAGAGAATTCGATTATAGCTTGATTCGGATTGTAAGTTTTATACGGTAGGGTTCGGCGTTTAAGCCCGTCAACTTGGTTTTGCTTTGAACGGAATGACTAAAACGAAAACTAGATTAACGCTTAATAAACTTAAAGAGGCAAGTCTCAGGGTCTTCTAACCCTTGACAAAAGCCGTTACCGGTTCTCGATTATAACTCAGGCGAGAGTCACGACCGCGTGCTCACTCCCGGAGGATTTAACTTAAAAAGACTACGTTTAACAAAAGATGTGATTTTCCGGAGGCGAACCAACTTGTTTTTAATATTTATCGAACACAAAGGAGGCCACTAGGCCTCGGTAAGTCACTAGCCAAGACCGCTTGACTAAGCTCCTTACCAAGGGGTTAACACCCCTAGTTTAGACCGAAAATGCAAATTAAGCTCTATTCCGGAAATCATGATTTAAAGCCCGATGGCTCAAGAACCAAGTAACAACCTAAGTCCTCGGGAAAGATTATCCCGAGACTTAGCCAATAAACTACTCACACATAGCTAAAAGACTAGACAAAGCATAAAAACGAGACATAATATTTAACCGATGAAATCGAAAACAAACTTGAGATTAATAACAAACACAACCGTAGCTACAACATTAATAAACGACAAAACAACAAAAGACAAATACTTACTAGAGAACTTGAAGGAAATTACAAGAGAGAAAGCTTGCTAGCTATGGAGTTCCTAGGAAGATGAAAGACTTAAAGCATAGGCCTAAAAAGACTAGAAAATGGCCCCCCTTCCATAAAAGGCATACAAGCCTATTTATAGGGCTCTAAAGATGGGTTACAAATGACCAAAAAGCCCCCCAAAATATCCCAAAAATATTCCACAAGTGGAAACTTTCCATAAATGGAAGGTTGAAAAAGTAGCAGATTCGGGCAGAAATTACAAGCATGAACCGGTTGGTGATTTACCCGTACCGGTTCATGGCCTCGAACAAGGTTCAATCTTCAGTTTCTGACGAGCATGAACCGGTTGGTGATTTACCCGTACCGGTTCATGGCTGGCAGATTTCTGGGCCAACTTCGCGGGCTCGCTCCGGACACTCCCGAACTCGAAAATGGGTGTTCTTTGGACCGTTGGAAAGCTCGTCGAGTCTACTTTCTAACCCAAGTGGTTTGGATCCAATATCATTTGTACATCAAAAGTTATGACGATTCTACCCTCAGCTGGTCGGAAGATGAGTAGCTTTGGTAAAATCCTAACTTCTCCTTCGATTCTCTTAACCCTTGGGCGACCCGAGCAACCTCTAAACCACCTCTTCATGACTCCTCGGGCACCACAACATAGTGACACGTGGTCTTGAGCACTTGGTTGCATCCGGAGCATTCCTTGGCGTTCAAAACCGCCTTATTAGCACGTTTTACCTGAAAACACTAAAAACACACCTTACGAGCAATATGGGATAAAAAGGAATAAATGCAAGTTAAAACAACATAAAACGGGACTAGTCGCACCAAATATCTACAATATTGGGTGCTCATCACGCCCCCCAACTTGAACTTTGCTAGTCCCTAGCAAACAAAAGCAAAACGCATTTCACTAAGCTATGCAATCTCCCCGAAATTCAAGACACGTAAACTATGCTCAACTACTACAACTAGGCAAGAGTCCAAAACACCCCTTCAAAACCGATCACGTGCAATCCACGCACAAGCATGCCATGAACTAGGATGAAGAAATTATGCCATATTAGAACAATCAAATACGCATGCACCACAACGAGTTTCGACTCCAAAACTCACAAGGATACACTCTTATTCGACTCTTCACACATTAAGATACAAAATACATCCCTTGACAAGCGCTAGCGAGTAAATGCAATAGCCAGAGATAAAAAGCTACGCATGCTATCAAAAGGGCGCTTAGAACGAAAGGAAAGCTAATTATTCACAACTATGGAAAGATAGGAATAAATCACAACTTAAGTAATAATAGATATCAACCATGCATCAAACGGAATTAATTAGCGTACTAAAGATCAACGGAGGACTTTATTAGCTTATAACGACCTTGGATACAAAGAGTAAGGGACTACAAAAATGTAGTGGCCATAAACTTGCATGGTTAATCTACCATTGGCCACTACCGACCCTAACCTACCCAAGGCATGGCCACATATTGGCCAAACACCAAACAAAGTTACGAAGAATAAAGAAAAACTACTACCACCGACTCCACCACACGTAGTCAACATCCTCATCCGGCTCCTCTTGGTATTGAGCATCGAGCTCCCCCTTTCCATCGAACTCTTTCTCATCCGGAATGTAAGCTAGCCCGGAGGTGTAACAAATCCTCTCATCATAGTATTCAACCCTCTTTCGAATATGCTTTTGCTCTTTATAGCATTTTTTTGATTTTTCTTTGAGGAATATGGTCATTTGAATTGAGATTTGTAGTAAGAGAGATTTGAGCCAATTTGAAAGCTTTGGAGAGGGAGATGAAAATTTGGGACTTAAGCTTTTGTAGTGGGAGAAGAGAGATAAGGAATCACATAACAACTCTTCGCCTTTTTACATCCCAACCACTTCTATCTCATTCACACCACCCCCAAACCTCCTTGAAACATTGAAACCTATAGACACACAACCCTCCAAACATCCGGTTACCTAGGTTTGAACAATGGAAAAGACTCGGACTATGGTTCAAAATAAGGACGATGAGACTCTTATGTGGTTTAATCAAGCAAAAATGCCTTGAATCATTTCCTAAGTACGCCAACAACTCCAAAAAGATGCAAGAAAGATATATACACTACTCAAGCATGAACAAAAGATATTATTTACGCAAGTGCAGGAAAATGAAGTCAAAAAGCATGGGATGCTTAAGAAATGAATCTCCACCCTAGCGATGCACAACACTTGACTCGACTTTTAAACTCAACTTGTTCATCAAAATTCATGTATATGCAAATGACATGGATTCAAACACACAACCGAATTCGAGGGGATACACGACTCTTGCCATATTGACACAATTGAGCATAGTTAAAGTATCTAACATGAGAAAACACTACTAACGAGAGAAGATTGCACACAAAATTTGAAAATTTTACCAATGACACAAGTCTCAAAAACATATATATAACATATATATCCCTCCCCCCAACTTAAACGATGCTATGTCCTCATAGCATGAAGAACAACAGTATTGAGAGGAAAGAACAAAAGATTGTACCTCCGGGGGAATGTCAACCCCCGTATACCTCGACCAAGTTGGAGGCTTTGTGTCAATGCCCACTTCAATCCGGAGTTATGTGCTTCCAGGGCTTCACTCCTTCGGTCCGGAACCACCAGCTAGTCACACAAGGCCATGGTCAAAGCTTTTCGGACTAACAACCGCGACACGTAATCGCACCCATGCTTAGGGCTCCTGAATGCCTCAATCACTCCGACGGTAGACCCAAACCACCAAGGCTGGTGTGGTAGCATGTTAACCCTGCAGAAACAAAATTGTACGAAGGACCTACCAACAGGCAAATGACATTAGAACCACCAGGCTCGTGTTATCCGGGCTCAAAAGTAACCGAAAGTAAAACACAACCAAATCTTCACGCGATTACACGGGTACTACTTTTCTCCCCATTTCCCAAGCAAGAAACGGGTGGCTATACCAGACCATCAAAAGAGAAAAAGAAAAGAGAAAGAGAAAAAGAAAGAAAGAGTTTATGTACGGTTAGCCAAACGCGGGCTTCGAACATTTATCATACCAACGAGAGCAAACAAAATGAACATAGCACTCCACTCCATATTCTGCTTCAAAAATTGAACTCGACCATTCCACAAGAAAAGATATTTAGAGTAAAGTATATGCCGAATTCGTTTCATACATTTAAGTTCAACCAAGTGCGCATACAAGACTAGATTGATTTTCAAAGAGTTGACAAAATCCATAATATAAGGATGGTAAACCAAATCAAATTCATCAACACCAACAAAATCAATCAATTCAACTTTTAAAAACTCTTGCGAAAGTGGCGACTCAATAGGAGGGGCGGCATCATCGAGAGCCGAAACTATAGGATGGTTCAAAAGTTCTATGGATGGTATCTCCTCAAAGGAAGGAGACAAACTCTCAGGTCTATTCACATTCTTCCCATTCTGCTCATTCAGTAGAGCATACAAAAAGTCGACCTCCACATTCGTTTCCTCAACAATGAGGAATTGCTCCCCCGGATCGTCACACAGAGAGGGATCCAAAGAGGGAGAACACTGGACATCAAGCTCAACATCCGACTCATATCCCCATTCAGACTCTGAGAAGCTGTCACAATCTAAACTAACATTTTCAACAAAGCTATGTGTCTCAATTCCCTCTTCCATGGCATTTGAGTTGGACTCTTGACAATGGTTAACAAAAAACCTAGATTGTAAAATTCCGGCCAAATGATCAAAGAAATTTAAGGCTTGAGCGGGCTCTTTTTCAAAAAGTTTGCCATCACACATCTTGTCTAAGAATCGTTGACTCGTTGGAGAAAGTCCATCATAAAAATAGTTAGCAATTTGAAAATTTTCAAAGCCATGATTCGGGACCGCAATGAGTAAGTCCTTGTATCGTTCCCAGCATGCATAAAACGACTCATTCTCTCTTTCAGCAAAAGTTTGAATTTGGTTCTTAAGATCAAGCCAATTGGAAATGGTCATACGGCTTTTAAAAACATTGGCGTCATGAGTGGCTATGCAAGGGGGTGTGAAAATTTGATTCGGACAAAGATACTCCCGCAAAGTCTTGGGGCGTGTGATAATTGGAGTGGGACAAAGGTAGTCCCGCAAAGTCTTGGGATAAGCATGATCGGGATAAGAATATTCCCACATAGGCATGGGGGCTATTTCCCCATTTGCCGCCTCCATTCTACTAGACAGATAAGACATGAAGTAAACAGGCTGGAGGGGCTAGGCCGCCACCTCTCTCAAAACAGTTCCATGGGGTTATGCCACCGCCACGTTATACAAACAATAAAAGAAAAGGCAATTGATACGTACTCTAGCTTCGTTACACCTCAAGTCGAATTGGTGGCTCAGTTAGAGGTATCCGCTAGACTATGTATAAATTGCACAAAACAAAATAAAGCGGAATACTTACAATGGTTTGGCGAACCTCCAAATAAGCTATAATAAGAATTCCCCCGCAACGGCGCCAAAAATGCTTACTTCCCGACCTCGCCTTCAAATAAGAGGTTGATAGAAACCCGAAGCGTAGGGCTAAGTCATCGGTAGCATAGTATCCGGAAGTCCGGGATCGTGCCAAAAATGCTTACTTCCCGACCTCGCCTTCAAATAAGAGGTTGATAGAAACCCGAAGCGTAGGGCTAAGTCATCGGTAGCATAGTATCCGGAAGTCCGGGATCGTTCCCACAGAGAATTCGATTATAGCTTGATTCGGATTGTAAGTTTTATATGGTAGGGTTCGGCGTTTAAGCCCGCCAACTTGGTTTTGCTTTGAACGGAATGACTAAAACGAAAACTAGATTAACTCTTAATAAACTTAAAGAGGCAAGTCTCGGGGTCTTCTAACCCTTGACAAAAGCCGTTACCGGTTCTCGATTATAACTCAGGTGAGAGTCACGACCGCGTGCTCACTCCCGGAGGATTTAACTTAAAAAGACTACGTTTAACAAAAGATGTGATTTTCCGGAGGCGAACCAACTTGTTTTTAATATTTATCGAACACAAAGGAGGCCACTAGGCCTCGGTAAGTCACTAGCCAAGACCGCTTGACTAAGCTCCTTACCAAGGGGTTAACACCCCTAGTTTAGACCGAAAATGCAAATTAAGCTCTATTCCGGAAATCATGATTTAAAGCCCGATGGCTCGAGAACCAAGTAACAACCTAAGTCCTCGGGAAAGATTATCCCGAGACTTAGCCAATAAACTACTCACACATAGCTAAAAGACTAGACAAAGCATAAAAACGAGACATAATATTTAACCGATGAAATCGAAAACAAACTTGAGATTAATAACAAACACAACCGTAGCTACAACATTAATAAACGACAAAACAACAAAAGACAAATACTTACTAGAGAACTTGAAGGAAATTACAAGAGAGAAAGCTTGCTAGCTATGGAGTTCCTAGGAAGATGAAAGACTTAAAGCATAGGCCTAAAAAGACTAGAAAATGGCCCCCCTTCCATAAAAGGCATACAAGCCTATTTATAGGGCTCTAAAGATGGGTTACAAATGACCAAAAAGCCCCCCAAAATATCCCAAAAATATTCCACAAGTGGAAACTTTCCATAAATGGAAGGTTGAAAAAGTAGCAGATTCGGGCAGAAATTACAAGCATGAACCGGTTGGTGATTTACCCGTACCGGTTCATGGCCTCGAACAAGGTTCAATCTTCAGTTTTTGACGAGCATGAACCGGTTGGTGATTTACCCGTACCGGTTCATGACTGGCAGATTTCTGGGCCAACTTCGCGGGCTTGCTCCGGACACTCCCGAACTCGAAAATGGGTGTTCTTTGGACCGTTGGAAAGCTCGTCGAGTCTACTTTCTAACCCAAGTGGTTTGGATCCAATATCATTTGTACATCAAAAGTTATGACGATTCTACCCTCAGCTGGTCGGAAGATGAGTAGCTTTGGTAAAATCCTAACTTCTCCTTCGATTCTCTTGACCCTTGGGCGACCCGAGCAACCTCTAAACCACCTCTTCATGACTCCTCGGGCACCACAACATAGTGACACGTGGTCTTGAGCACTTGGTTGCATCCGGAGCATTCCTTGGCGTTCAAAACCGCCTTATTAGCACGTTTTACCTGAAAACACTAAAAACACACCTTACGAGCAATATGGGATAAAAAGGAATAAATGCAAGTTAAAACAACATAAAACGGGACTAGTCGCACCAAATATCTACAATATTGGGTGCTCATCAACGGTAGCGCCTTCGACCATACCCTCCGGATCTTCACCCTCGAACAGGAGTTGGAGACTGCCCACTCCAAAAGCCTCTAGCCAGTCGAGTGCCTCAGATACCTCTTCTACCTTGGTCACTTCTTTATCTTCTTCCCAAGTGTCGTTGGCAAAGATTTCAAACCCCGGGTACTTCATTTTCGTTTCAAGATCCACAAAGGGCTCGGGTTCTCCTCGGTACAGCGCTTCTTCCATTTTCGGCTTAATCCCGGCTGTATGAGCCCGGGCACGGTTGCGCCACTTCTTTGCTGGATCGTTCTTCTTGGCCTCATATCCTAGACCAAAGCGTTCGTTACTCCCAGGAAAATCAGGGAACTCCGGGACTCCTTGACCATAAAGACCCAAACCCATGCCCGGTAGATATTTCATCCTTTTCATAATTTCCAGCGCTGCGGAGCTCACCAAGAAGCCGTCCTCGGCCCGGATGGTGCACACTTTTGAAGTCATAACCGCAAAGCCCCCCATGGTAATGTCCTCCTCTCCATGCATAATCTCTAGTAGTGGGGAGTTGTCCTCTGAGTGTGGACGGATGCCTGAGTCTCCATGGATGATGAGGGTTCCAGAATCTAAACCCAGAATGAGTTTCTGATGTAGCGTTGAGGGCACACCCATGACATCCGACCTGTGCAGCCAAGGCCTCCCCAGCAGGAGGTTGAACAACGCAGGTATCTCCAACACACAGAATTCGACAGTGGTTTTGAACTTCCCTGTCACAAGTTCCAAGTTGATTGTCCCCAAAACATCGCGGCGCGTATTATCATAGGCGCAGACACCCAGATTCGATGGTGCAAAATCCTTGTTTTTGAGGCCCAAGCAATAAGCGGTGCGAAGTGGGCACATGTTGATGGCTGAACCATTGTCGATGAGAATTGCAAGGACCCATTTTCCGAGACACTTCATCGTCACGTGCAGTGGCTTGTTATGGTCAGCTCCCTCCGGCGGGAGATCCTTTTCTGTGAATGACAGGGTGTGCTGGGTGAGGTTCATTGGGGTTATGAGGGCAATAAGAGCTTCCGGGGCTATATCAGAGGGGACCTCGAATTTAGAGAGAGTATTTACGAGCCTGCGGCGGTGCTCGCGGGATGCAGCTAACACTCCCCACATAGACATACGAACAGGGGTTTATGGGGTCAGTGGTGGCCACTGGGCTTTGTTGTTGGGAGGCATCAGGGTTTGAACTTACGAAAGGGTTGAGATGGACAGGTGGGTTAGATTGAGGTGGCGGGTTTGTGGAGTTAGGAGGGTTGTTTTGTGGAGCTTGAGGGGTGTTCGGGTTCGTCGAGTTGACGGGGTTGTTCTGCCGCGGCGGAGGGGCTCGGGACGAGCTTCCCCGCTGAAGGTTGGTTGGCTGGTACACTCTTCCACTCCTGGTAAGATTGCTGATCGTTTTGGGAATGGGCTCCCACCAAGTACCTTCCCAAAAGTCGAAGAAGTCAGAGTTGCAAGGGTCAGCCTTACGTTTTCCTTTGTCAAGTGTAGTTTTCTCCAAGGTTTCGTTGAGGGTTTCCATCTCCAGAGCGTGCCACATATTTCCTTCCTCTAGGGAACTCCAAAAGTTGACGTTGTTGTTACCGTTGTTGTTGTTGTTGTTGCTGCTGCTGTTGTTGTTAATCTGCAGAGAGCCTTCATCTATCATGGCTCTATTGACGGTCAGCTCCTCGCCATCAACCCACACATTCACCAATTCAGATTTTCCCCACAGATCTTCAGGGTCCAGTACACAAATAGCGGGCTCATCGGGGGTTTCGACTACGGGCTGCGGAAGGTGCTCCCCAATAATGTATTCCTGCGGGATGAAGGCCTGATCCATGATATGGTCCAGAGCGTCGGATCCTCTAGCAATATTGATAATAGCGCTGACAGTGAGTCCCGAAAACATGCGGGGGTTCATGAGGTCCATTTCTTCACGGACTTCTTCCTCTAGGAAAAGGTATGCCAATGACGTCTCGTCTAACGGGTCGGAATCATCCATCCAAAGCCACCCATTGGGTTCGGGCTCCCATGCCCATTCATCCTCTTCTTCAATCGGTTCTGGCTCCAAAAACAGAGCAAACAGGGAGTACCCGTCCAACGGGTCGGTCAACACTTCTTTGAATTCTTGCCTCCAATTGCCATGTTCTAATTCTGTGACCTGGTGAGCATCGAGAGCCACAGGCCACATTCCAATCACGATAGCCCGGTTTTCCACTGCCAGAAAATCACTTGCCAATTCTTCCCATCTTCTTTGGAAATCCCAATCCGCAGATTCAAGGGCACAGACTATATCCTCGGTTGGCAACTCGACAATTGGTTTGGGTTGGGTGGTAGGGAGGATGTAGATGCTTGGGTCAAAGGGATGGTCTAGGGAGATATGGTTGGTGCGGGCGTTAGTGTGTTTTGGGAGCGGGTTTGAGACGGTGTTTGGTTTTTGTGGTGGCATGGGGAGAGTTTTATTGTCTATGAGATCTTGGATAGCATGGCGCAGGCGGAAGCAGTTGTCGGTTAAATGGCCCGGGCCCTGGTGGAAGGCACAGTATACGTTAGGGTTGTGGGATGCAGGGAGTTTTTGTGGCAGGGGAGTAGGGGTGAGTGGTTTAAGCATGCCATCTTTGACCAACTTCTCGAGCACAGCAGAGAGGGGTGCCGAGAAATGAGCAAAAGCGCGGGATTGGGTACGGGGTTGACTGGCTTGGGTCACAATCTGATTGACGGGCTCGGCTTGAGCTGTGTTTGAGAAAGTGTTTGGGAGGTTGGTGTAGTTCGAGTTGCCAAACAGGGCGTTGCTATTTCCGGAGAAAACCTTCCTGGGTTTGGACGCAGGCTCGGGTTTGTCAAGGATTCCCAACTGAACTGCCTCTTCGACGGCTAAGCCTGTGTCGAAGAATGTTTTAAAGTCCGAGCATGCTTGAGCCATAATCATGTGCCGTGCGAGAGTTGGTTGAAGGTTCCGGACAATCATCCGGATTTGGTCCCTGTCACTTGGCCTGTCTTTCATCTGTGCGGCCTTAGCCCTCCACCTTTTTACGAACTCGGTGAAGGCCTCCTTTGCTTCCATCTTTGTTGATTCTAATTCTCGAGTGGTCACCTCCAACTGAATGTTGTAATCGTATTGCGCCACAAAAGCCGCGCATATGTCTTCCCATGAGCGTTTCTTCCTTTCATCCAGGGTGGTAAACCAGTGCAAAGCATGCCCCACTAGAGTCTGCGAGAACATCTGCGCCATAGCATCCTTCTCCACTCCCCACATGGAGAGCGCTCCGATGTATCCCGTCAAGTGAGCCTTTGGGTTTCCTGTCCTGTCAAATTTAGCGAAGTCGATCGGCCTGAACTTTTCCGGAAGCTTTGCATTAGGAAACAAGCAAAGCTTGTTGATGTCAAAACCGGTTGATGCTATCTTCTCATTTCTTGCCACAAACTCCTCTAACAGGGTGATTTTCGCCAACACTGCGGCCATCTCGGGGTTTTGCGGGGTTTCCAATTCAACGGTCAGCTGCTCCAGGTTCGGCATCGGATTCGGATTAGGGTTTGGATTGAGGTTCAGGTTGAGGTTAGGATTGAGGTTTAAGTTGAGGTTAGGATTCGGATTTGGAATCGGATTGGGATTTGGGATCGGAATTGGGTTCGGGATTGGGTTAGGATTCGGATTCGGGTTCAGTGGTGTAAGACGTCATGCAACCCCAATAATCATCATCATAAGCTGGGCGATTTGGTTATCAGTTCGCTCGCCGAGATGTTGGATACCTTCCCTTATCTGTCCCATTCCTCCGTACAAGTCTTCCAGACTTGGGTTAGGGTTTGGGTTTGGATTAGGAAGGGGGTTAGGATTTAGATTCGGCTCGCCCCCGTTTGGGTTCGGGTTACCTCCATTTGGGTTCGGGTTTGGATTGCCGGCATTCGGGTTTAGGTTGCCCCCGTTTGGGTTTGGATTGGGGTTTGGGTTTAGGTTCCCTATCAATAGATCCATTTCCTCCCTCAAATCTGATGCACCGACAGAAACTGCTTGAAGTTGAAGCCGTTCCAATCTCTGTCCCAAGGGTCTGGTCCAGGAGGGTATGGTGTCCTTCTTCTTCGGCCCAATTGCTCAGTACTGACAACAAAGCAAAAATCGTGCTCAGACGCGATTCCTGTTTTTTATTTTCATGAAATATGTGCATAGGTTTTTAGAAAATGTGCATCATCGTCACCGCCATCGACTCTGATTTTCTAAGAATGATCGAGTATCCTCCACACGAGGTTGCCTTGATCCTCAGATTTCTTTTAGGGTGTATCCTTCGTTCAGAACGACAAATTCTAAGAAATGTCAAAATGAACTAAGTATTCAACTAGTCCTCGTTCGAAGTTTCAATTTCAAACTTGGAATAACTTAGTATAGACGGCGTGATACCCCAACCATCGTGGTGTCAGTGACACGGTGCCATTAGCCAGAATGGTGTAAGTAAAGTGGCATCACGGCGCCGTTTTCCTTGTTATTCCTTATTCTCCGTTGAAATTTCGATTAGGCATTAGTCAAGGACTTAGTAATATTCTGATTTCCCAAAGTCTCCTTGTTCTAAGGACTCATGTAGTTACACAACACGCACATAGAATGCGTGACTCTTCATTGGGTCTTGGCAACCTCGCGAAGACTGCACAAGCGAGTCTCAGAGTTCTATATGAGACACAAAAAGAAAGCGTAAGATGCAAGGTGCGATGTGCAAGGGTGATAAGATTACGGTCCTTTGAAGGTTGCTTAATTCCTCAGAGTTTCTTTTAGGGTGTATCCTTCGTTCAGAACGACAAATTCTAAGAGATGTCAAAATGAACTAAGTATTCAACTAGTCCTCGTTCGAAGTTTCAATTTTGAACTTGGAATAACTTAGTATAGACGGCGTGATACCCCAACCATCGTGGTGTCAGTGACACGGTGCCATTAGCCAAGGTGGTGTAAGTAAAGTGGCATCACGGCGCCGTTTTCCTTGTTATTCCTTATTCTCCGTTGAAATTTCGATTAGGCATTAGTCAAGGACTTAGTATATTCTGATTTCCCAAAGACTCCTTGTTCTAAGGACTCATGTAGTTTAGACAACGTACGCCGGGGTGCACGATTCATCATCGGGCCTCGGCAACCTTCTACAGACCGTGCGAGCGAGATTAAAAGCGTAGGACTCAAAATTGAACGGACAGCATGACTGGATGACATGGACGAGATGCATGGTGAGATGCGGAAAGCAGTAACATGTAGACATGATATAGCATATAATCCTACCCTACAGGTCCCTGTCCTAGTTTGGAGGGTTCTATTGCTTTCTAAACACGTACAAAGGCTGGTTTTGGCTTGAAGAGGGTTCCCCGGACTAGAGTCAAAGTATACCTCCCACTATTGAGCGTACACCCAATAATGGTACAAACGGTAGAGATGACTCATCACGGTCGAGGGTTGCTGAGCATTCCGGGATTCCCCATCACCGGCAAGCCGGGTAGGATTGCCGAAACACAACAGCGAGGTTGCACAAGATATATACGAGAAATGGACAATGAAACAAAATCCCTTTGAAAATCCCACAAACGTTTTTAAGCTTGGCTCACAAGTTTAATTGACATTCAAAAAAAGTGGGCCATTTTATCAACAACCAACTTTTTCTCAAGTATTAATTAAACGTCCCCAGCAGAGTCGCCACTGTGGGCTACCAGCCCGAAAAACACAAGTGTTTATATTTTTCCGCCGCTTTGAAGAAAAAATGCCGTTTGAAGAGTCGCCACCCGGATTTGCGGTAAATCACCCGAGAAACCGTTTTGTTTTGAAAATGGTTGATTTGAAATTGAAAACCAGAGATCAGTTTCAAGGGTCCGGAAGCCATGTCACGAGGGGGGAAGGGTTTTACGGCACCCCCCTCGCCCGATTCGAAATCGGTCTCTACTAAACGTTTGTGGGATTTTTCAAAGGGATTTTGTTTCATTAGAGCATTTAGCAAGTACCACAGTTATAACAGGTAAGAATTGCATGCAGGTGCAGGTGTGCAGTGGATGATTAAATGAAAGTGAGCAAAATGCATGATCACAGAAACTGAGGATCTGTCACTGACTTCACTCTCGAGCGCTCGAGAGCAGTCCCGAGCGCTTGAGAGTTCTGATACTCAACCTGCAGATTTTGTTAGAACAGGCGGAATACAATGCAAAGCTGGAAACTGAAATGACATTAAGTACCCTACTGGCTCAGTAGAGGATTTGAAAGACTGAGCTAAGCCTTCAATCTTTCAAATCATGCATCCCTGCCTTAACAAGGATAAATCTACAAATTTAAAAGGGCAACAGGCTACACTTATGCATGCAGAGACCAGATAACACAGCAGACTGGAAAATGGGAAGCAATGACATGCATACACTCCCGAGCGCTCGGGAAAGGTTCGGGGCGCTTGGGAGTGAGCTGCATGTCAGTTGGCTCTCAAACAGGAAATAGTACTGATTTGACATGCAAACACCCTTGTTTTGATGTTTCTCTGAAATGAATGCTTCTTCTGACTTTAAACAAAAGGAGTCTTGTTCACACATGAAAACTTTGTGAGAAAATGGTTCTGTTTTAGTGGAAAACGACTTCCTGGTGAATGCATGCCAAAATGAAACCATTTCTTTTAAGAGTGCACTTCATTTCCAACCTGCCATATGACAATGGACCATGCATGAAACCTGTAACAGTCCCGAGCGCTCCGGAGTACTCTCGAGCGCTTGGGAGTGTTTCTAGTAAGGGTTTTATGAAAACGTTTTTTTTTGTACCCCATTGCTCTTGTTTTTACACTAGGGTCCCCCAACCATGCACCCAGTATTGAAGACTGGGTCAGGCTGAGAGACCCCCCTCAGAAGGGATGAACAGCCCTTTAGTTGTGATCAAAGGTAAAAGTTTCTACCTTTTCCTTGAACCTTGCTCCTTGGGATAGCTTTGAAATGTGGATGAAGAGAGGAGAGTGCAAGAGATCAGAAGAGTATTCTGGATTTCTCGTCCTTTTCCTTGGTGATGTCTAAAACCTTTTGAAGTTTTGAAGGTGAGTTTTTGGTTTCAAGCAAGAGAGAAAGAGAGCAGAGGATGGAGTTCTTAGAGAGAGAAAATTTCATAGCCCCCTCCTCCTCTGCTGAAAACCAGTCATATTTATAGGCAAAATGACCTATGGTTTTGAAAATCAAATGGGCTTAATAAAACATTTTTTTAATAGGAAAATCTTTGGCCTGAATCTCTGCCACCAGAGGTTGAGTGTGGACCGAGCCATCGGCGGGCTCAAGGTGGTGATAATGATGAGTTGCAAGGGTAGTGGGTGATACTGCCACCCATTGGGCAACAGAATAGTCTCGAGCGCTCGAGAGGGAGCCAGGCCAGAGGTTTTGGAAAATGGTTTTGAGCGCTCGGGACTTCTCCCAAGCGCTTGAAAATGCTTTTGACCATTTTTAATCCCTTTCCAAATCTTTCAAGGAGCAATGTTCCGATCGATACTAGGCTTGTTTCAATCCAAAGTCATCATCGGGGAGCCTCCGGGCCACAAATCAAGGAATTTTGAAAAGTCCAAATTGGGGTGTCTACAGTTGCCCCTCTTTGGGCGACGCTCAGCACCACATCTAGATACGAGTGTCATCCAAAGATTGAGACAGCCCAATTCGAGCCAAATCAAATCCTCAATTCAAAATCAAATGCAAGTAAAGACACAAACATTTGATGCATGCGGCCGCGTCTTTTCAGACTGCCTACGTACCCTTTTCTGCAAGGATCAGACCAGCGTAGTTCTTTGGGGCAAATGCAAACATGCAGACATGCGAGCAAATGATAAAAAGGTGTCCCTCAGGACAACGCCAAATCTATGGCAGCGGAAGAGGGGTGCCAAATCTATGGCGGCGGATGAAGGGTGCCAAATCTATGGCAGACAAGATGGGTGCCAAATCTATGGCGGCGGATGAAGGAGAAAACCGGGGATGAAGGTGCCAAATCTATGGCGGCGGAAGAGGGGTGCCAAATCTATGGCAGACAAGATGGGTGCCAAATCTATGGCGGCGGAAGGAGGGGTGCCAAATCTATGGCAGACAAGATGGGTGCCAAATCTATGGCAGCGGAAGGAGAAAATCGGGGATGAAGGGTGCCAAATCTATGTCGGCGGAAGGAGGGGTGCCAAATCTATGGCAGACAAGATGGGTGCCAAATCTATGGCGGCGGAAGGAGGGGTGCCAAATCTATGGCAGACAAGATGGGTGCCAAATCTATGGCGGCGGATGAAGGAGAAAACCGGGGATGAAGGGTGCCAAATCTATGGCGGCGGATGAGGGGTGCCAAATTTATGGCAGACAAGATGGGTGCCAAATCTATGGCGGCGGAAGGAGGGGTGCCAAATCTATGGCAGACAAGATGGGTGCCAAATCTATGGCGGCGGAAGGAGGGGTGCCAAATCTATGGCAGACAAGATGGGTGCCAAATCTATGGCGGCGGATGAGGGGTGCCAAATTTATGGCAGACAAGATGGGTGCCAAATCTATGGCGGCGGAAGGAGGGGTGCCAAATCTATGGCAGACAAGTGGGGTGCCAAATCTATGGCGGCGGATGGAGGGTGCCAAATCTATGGCAGACAAGATGGGTGCCAAATCTATGGTGGCGGATGGAGGAGAAAACCGGGGATGATGGTGACGACAATGACGAGAGTGACGGCAGAGAGCCCGAGGGCCACCAGCGGAGAGGGATTTGTCGTGTCTGAGCCTTAGGTTTTTGCTTTGCTAGTTTACTCATACATAGACCCGAGCGCCGAGGTAGTTGTGGCTTCTAGGCCTACGTGCCTTGATTTTGTTTAGGTCTGCGTGCCCAGGTATTTTAGGATTGGGCGGTGCTTGCCCCAACTTTTGGACTTCCTTCCTTACTCATTGTAAATACTGCACTTGTTTATGAAAGCTTTCCTTTCGCTCTTCGGTATTCGTTTCACACTCTCTTTAAGAATTGTATTTTATGAAATATATACGTCTAGCTTGCAAGAAAGTAGAGAGCACGCGAATTTCAACAGACTATGTGTTAGAGTTGAATAAAGCATGTACATGTCTTATGTTGAATAACTATGGACCAGTCACACGACTGGGCAGAGAGGGGTGCCTAATACCTTCCCCTTACTGTACTTTTGGCTCCCGTACTCAAAATCTCTATCTGTTTTCTCAGTTTTAATAAACTGGGTGGCGATTCTATTTTGATGATAACCGCTATCATGTGGCGATGTTCCTAGCCATGGGAATGTCCATGACTTTAGTTTACGAAGCAAGCAACTAATCGAGCAAACAAACATGATCAATCTGTATGGCGATGCCCCGTTTGGGAGGTGTCTACACGTTTGCCCAATGGGAGTTGTGTGTGTGTGTGTGCCAATGGTAACCCGGCGCGGCGGAACCATTGTGAGGATACTCGGGAACTCGGTGCGGCGGAACCGAGGTTGGGTGTGTTAAAAATGTGATTTTTGAAATGATTTTTTTGGAAGTGTTAATAAAGTGGAAAAGTGATGACACGGTCTACGATGAGTCGCGTAGGAGAAACATGTAAAATCATGACACCAACGATAGAAAGATAGCAAATGTGGTTGTGTCATTGCTAATTATGTTAATGAATGTGCATGTGTTATTGTTATTTGGATATATGTGTGCTATATGACTTGCTATGTGTAAGTTAAGAGTTGGTGGGTATAGGATTATTCTGCTGAGCTCTTATGGCTCATGGTGTTACCTTTGGTGACCCTGACATATATCGGTGGTGACGCTGGTATAATGTGTTAGACTTTGTAGATGATCAAGATGAACAGTACACCTTGGAGACTTTTGGAACTGAGGAGCTGGTTAGGATGGAAGAGCAGGCGGAGCTGTAGTTAGGAACCCTAGAACCCCTTCATTGTGTAAATATTGAACTCTTGTGAGAGTTTTTGTTGTAATAACGAGCCAGACTCCATTGGATTTTATCAATAAAATGTTTATTTAACGTACCCGAAAATGGGGGCGTTACACTAGTTCCCTCCCTTGTTTAAATAAATGTACTCTTGTGAGAATTATGATGTAATAATGAGCCAAATTCTATTTAAATTTCAATGAAAATGTCTATTTAACGTTCCCAAAATTAGGGGCATTACATGTGGAAAATAAACGGCTATGAAATGAAGTTTTAAACTATTTAAACGAGCGGCACGGTCTCGAGGATCAACCGAACCATGACTCAGCCGGCTAATGGTTCTCTTTTATAACACAAGTGAGAGTCACAACTGCGCTTTCTCACCCGGAAGGTTTGACATTAAAATCAATATAAATTCACAAAAAGGGAGCCCAGAAATGGATCAAAACTCATTTAGACCTTTAATCAAACACCTATAGACACCTCCCAAGTGGGGCATCGCCATATAGATATCCTCTTTGCTAATTCCACTTCAAAAACCAAGATCGTGGACATTTCCATGCCTAGGAACATCACCACACGATAGCGGTTATCATCAAAATAGAGTCGCCACCTAATTTATAAAAACTAGGAAAAATAGGTAGAGATTCTGGGTACGGGAGCCAAAAGTATGATAAGGGGAAGGTGTTAGGCACCCCTCTTCACCCAGTCATGAGATCGACCCATAATCATTCAACATATGACCATTATCTGCTTTATTTAATTTTATACAAATAAACCGGTTATTTGAGCCTTTAAATAGTTAATACGGTGAGCCAGGACAAGTAAGTAAACCTTATGCATAAGGAATAAACAAAACAGCAGACTGTCCTAGCGGATGGATTCCACGGCCGATGAATGGATGTCACGGCCGTGGGATCCTACTGGATTAATTTACCGGCCGACAAAACAAAGTCTCGACCGGTATTCTTCCTCACACCAGAATACGAACAGACAGCAGAAAAACTACGATTTAAAGCAGAAAAATAGAAATAGAATCAAACCATAGGCCCCTGGGCCTCACCACCTTGATCCTTCAGAGATTGATTGCTCGGATTGCGATTGATTGCAGATAATAGTGGTTGATTATGGTGGTCAACTTCACAAAACCATAGAACAAAGTGAGTTCTTTAGGGGTTTTCACTCTCGGATGCGGTTACTCACAGGAGGTTAGGGCTTTTGTAGAGGATTGATAGGAGATGATTTCTCTAGAATTTGGGGGTGGATCATGGAGTGGAGAGATGTGTATTTTGGAGCTCTAGAGGACCCCTATTTATAGGGTTTCGAAGGACCAATCAAACAGACGAGATTAACCCAATTGATAAGGAAGTTTAGGGCTTCAAGACCTCTATGGTAAGTACATTCGTAGCCCCAAAGTAATGGTTCGTGGCTGCTAGGGTTTGGGCGAATAGATTGAAAAGCTGCTGAACATTCCAGAATCTGGAAAACATCAGTCTGCAGGCTGCCCAAAGGATTTCGCGGCCGAAGAAAAGATTTCGCGGCCGCGGAAAGGATTTTCCAGCAAAAGGCCAAACTTTGCAGGCTCGCTCCGGACACTCCTGAACTCAGTTTTGCGTGTTCCTTAGACCGTTGGAAAGCTCGTTGAGTCTACTTTCTAACCCAAGTGGTTTGGATCAAATATATTTAGTACATCAAAATATATGACGATTTTACCCTTAGTGGGTCAAAAAATGGATTGTTTTGGTAAAATTCTCGTATCTCCCTCGTTTCAAATTGGTTTAAGGGTTATAATATATCAATAAAGAGGGTTTTAAAAGTACTACAAGATGGTGGAATCCAACCACAAAAATAAGGAAGTTTTATTTATGAAAAATGGGCTGAAAGTAAACTTAATTGAAGATCGACGATGCTACCAAGGCTAAAACACATGTCAACACATTTCTATCCACTCTAAGTGTCGTTTGGCATTCCTATCACTTGTTCCAAAGTGTTCCTTAATTCCTAAAGAGTTCCACAAAGTTCCTAAGGCTTTCATGAAGTCAACCACAACAACCACATATCCTATTCATCATCGGGATGGTCCCCAAGGTGGGACTTGAAATAATCATTGAGCCAAATTGGGGTGTCTACAGATGCCCCTCTTTGATTGAACTTGGATAGACCGCGAGGCGTATTCAAGTAAAAGTCAAAGCCGTAAAGCTACTCAAATTTGGCGAAACAACTATCTCAAGAGTTTTGAAAACATTTTGTGTATGGTCGAGCCAAGTGGCAGCCTACGTATTCCACAGGGGAAATTCAAACCAATCGTAGTTCGGGGCCACCAAAATCAAAAGCGTGGAGCTTTAGAGGAGAAATTTGCCATCAGGCCATACCAAACCTTCGAGCGATGTACGTGAGCTATGCCAAGATTTTGGCGAAGAGTAGTTGAAGGAGCGCGAAGCTACCAGGGAAGTTTTGCGGAGAGCATCCTTTGTACTTTGGGGTAGATCAGTACACAGTGGGTGAGTCGATTGCTTTTCATGATCATCCTTACTTTAACTGAGGGGAGCTTGGTTGGGTAGCCTATCCTTGCGAATGAGCTTGATGGAATTGATGTAATTGGGGTGGAATCGAAACCATCTTCAGGAGACAATCGGACGCCGGTTTTGAGATATGGGGGGCAGAAGGCTGGTAATTGGAGTACAGAACTTGAGATGAGAGAATCGAAGCGTAGAGCTGGTATCAATTCTAAGGCAAGAGCCTGAGGGTCAGAGCATAGAGCTTGAAGTGATGGAACCGAGGCATAGAGTCGATTGTATGTAGGAATGACTTGTTTCATGAGTGAGAGAAAAGATGCAAAACATGTATATGATGATGATGGTTAGATATAACGATAATGGTGATGCAGACTCGATGATGACAATGGTGATGCAATTGATGCTTATGCGCATGGGCCTGTGCGTGTGTGTTTGTTTTAAGCATAGAGCTTCTTTCAAGTTCTAGACTTGAGCATTCTGAGCATAGATCTCGAGCATTCGGAGGGTAGAGTCCGAGCATTCAAAGTACAAGCTTTGAGCATCCAATATGCAGTGGTTGGGCATTCAAACGCAGGGCTTGAGCATTCAAGTGTAGAACTTGAGCATCCAGTACATAGTGGTTGGGCATTCAAAGAGCTTCAAGCATTCAAAGTGTTGGACTTTGAGCATTCAAGCATAGAGCTTGAGAACAGATGATATCTTGATTGTTGTGGCATAGAGCCTGTTGAGAAGGATCTTGAGAATGCGAGCGTAGAGCTACTGAGTGATAGTGAGCTTAGAGCTGCTAAGTGATTTGAATGATAGGTGCGGGGCTGCTAAGATATGGAGTTGCTGAACTATTATGGGCGTAGAGCCGCTGAGTGAGTGAGCATGGAACTGTTGAGTGATCATGGAGTTGCTGATAGCGAGCATAGAGCTACAGAGCGACTTGAATAACGAGCGTGGAGCCACTGAATATGAGAATAGAGCTGCTGAGATGAAGTTGTTGAGACGGCGAGCAGGGAGCTTGAAATAGTGAGTACATGGGCGTAGAGCCGTTGAGTAGCTTGACAGTAGTGAGCATGAGGTAATGAGCACATGGAGTTGCTGAGTGACTTGATGGAGATGGTGAGCATAGAGCTGCTGGGATGGGGCTGTTGAGATGGTGTGCATTGAGCTGCTGAGATGGAGCATGAAGTAGTGAGTTTATTTGATAGGCGAGTGCAGAGCTGCCGAATGGTTGCAATGGTGAGCGTTGAGCTGCTAAATAGTGATGAGCGCAAGGTTGCATAGGACATGACAGCTGTCGTACTTCCGGATCACAGTAATCGGGGCGTGGAGCCTGAGTTTGAGGCATCAAGGATTTTTGGGTTTCGCGAGCGAGAGCTCAGAATTCATAACCCTCAACGGTCAAGTGACTAGTAATTGTGAGCTTGCTACTCTAGAGAGAGCTCAGAAAAGGTCTTGAAAAGGGTTTAACATCGGTGCTTGAGGTTCCATATGCTTGGGGATGTCCACATGCTTGGGATGTTCTCAAGGCTAAATTCCAAATGTTTCCTAGCGAATTCCACATGCTTGGGATACTCCCAAGGTTAGACTGAATGCATGCATTTGGTAGCCCTTGTAAGGCTTTGATTGATACTTGATCCTTCTTAAGCTTGGGAGTGCTCCCAAGGCTAGTTTCCTCATGCTCGGAATGATCCCGAGGCTAGATTGAGTGCTTCTGGTGGACATTTGACAACCTATGCGAGGCTTTTGATTCATTCTGATGCTAGTGCTCGATATCATGCATGCTTGGGAATGCTCCCAAGGCTAGATTTGATTACACTCCATAAAAATTCTATTGGTCGCAGGCCCAGAATAACATGAATGCTTTGTTGGCGCCTGGATTCAAATCGATTGCCTTTGAAAGGGGAGATTTTGCAGAAGGATATGGCAGCCGAGAGGATGATTTACCGGTTACGGGAACGCCAGGAGTCAGAGGATCGATTTTTTTAAGGCTAAATCCCACATGTTTGGGGTGCCCCCGAGGCTAGTTTCCACATGCTCAAAATCACCCCCACGGCTAGATTTAGCCACATTCCCCTCGCTAGATTTAGCTACATTCCACTTGCACAGAAGTGTCCTCAAGGCCAGACTCCTCATGCTTGGGATGCCTCCCAAGGCTGATCTGACCATATTCCCACATTGACTTCATCAACTTGTTGACCCAAAATGCCATAAGGCTCGTTAAATACTCTGGGTGAAACCTGTTAGCCATTATTGCCTTCAAAGATTTTCATTACCTTCTTCAACTCGGTGTCAAGGAAAGTTCCATTGCCTCGAGTAATAGGGTGACCCACACTTCCAACGCTTCTACTGATAGGATGCCTTCAAGAGTGTGCACTGAGCCATTATCAGCTTTTATGTAGGTGTTTTTTCTTGTAGGCTGTCGACTCAGAACTGCATAAATGTCACTCAATGCATTAAGTGGGAGCCACAGGTCCTAGAAGTGGCGAGGCGGCTTATCTTCAAGATGTGAGCTCGGGGTAGCTAAAGTAGGTGTTGTACTATTGAGATTTGAACCTACTAAGCACGAGGTTGCCTGAGTGTAGAGTACTGCTGAGCGCGAGGCTACTGTAGACACCCCAATTTGGCCTAACGATTATTTCAAGTCCCACCTTGGGACCATCCCGATGATGAAATGGATACAGTAATTGCTGACTGCTTCCTTGAGAACCTTAGGACTTTTGGTAAGAACTTTGAGCCACTTAGAGGACCCAATTCAGAGCCATACAGCCTTTCAGACAGAAATACAGAAGCCTAGGAGAATCCATCTGTTGGCCGTGACATCGATCCCACGGCCCTTACATCATTTCCTCACCCGAGCAACCTGTTGCTAGCAAAATCTCCCTGAGAGATCAATCCCTCGGCCGCAAGATCTATCCTTCGGCCGAGACATCCATTCCTCGGCCGTGATATCCTTTACTCGGCCGCCAGATCGACCTATTTCCAGACTCTGGAACGTGTTCTGTCAGACGTTTGATCCGATTACACTACCTTCCCGATGCGTTCGGGCTACGTTAGAGGATTGCCATGGAGAGTTAGAATCACACTCTAACTCCAATTTTTATCGTGCATTGCGATTGGCCGGAGTGAGTCATCCTTATGCCTATATAAAGGAGCCTTTGGGTTCCGAAACTGATATACTTTCACATTCTTTCAAGCCTCAAAACTCTGCACAAATACTCTCTCAATCCCATACTTCAAAAGCCCTAACCTCCCGAAGGCAGCCGTCAATCCGGCGATCAAACCCCGAAGTTCAAACCCTAACCCTAGGTTTTTCGATCAAGCAATCAGTCAATCACGCCCAATCCAAAGCAATCAAGCAACTGAGGGATCAAGGTGGTGAGGCCCAACGGTCTCTGGTTTGTCTTATTTACTATATTTTGACTAACCGTAGCGTTTTGATTACCTGTTAATCTTTCTGTCTGGTGTGAGGAAGAACACCGACCGGGGCTTCGATCCCTCGGCCGGTACATCAAACCAGGAGGATCCCTCGGCCGTG
Source organism: Rhododendron griersonianum (assembly GCA_018127125.1). Lineage (NCBI taxonomy): Eukaryota > Viridiplantae > Streptophyta > Magnoliopsida > Ericales > Ericaceae > Rhododendron > Rhododendron griersonianum. Next base: position 5,130,041 of record CM030798.1, on the reverse strand, counting down.
ACATCCATTCACCGGCCGCGGGATCCATCTCCCTGGGATATTTTGTTTGCTTTTCTGCTTTCTGATGCATGCTTATTTATCGCACTGGCTCACTTTGCTTATTGTTTAAAGGAATAAATAAACAGACTATGTGTTTGGAATTAAACAAAGCACCTATATGTCTTATGTTAAACGATTATGGGCCAGTCTCACGACTGGGCAAAAAGGGGTGCCTAACACCTTCCCCTTATTGTACTTTTGGCTCACGTATCCAGAATCTCTATCTAATTTCCCAGTTTTAATAAACTGGGTGGCAACTCTGTTTTGATGATAACCGCTATCATGTGGCGATGTTCCTAGCCATGGGAATGTCCATGATTTTGGTTTACGAAGCAAGCAACCAATCGAGCAAACAAACATTGATCAATCTGTATGGCGATGCCCCGTTTGGGAGGTGTCTACAGTTTTTGGCGACTCTGCTGGGGATTATGAGAGCCATAACCAAAAAGTTCAACATAAGACTAATACATGCCTTGTTTAATTCATCTATCATATGCATCAAGCGGGCAACCCGTTGAGTTCACCTGATATCCCGGCATGACACGGGCTATGTTGGGGGTTCCAGCAAACTCCACAGTCACTCGTACCTAGTGGTATATCAAAAAGGAAATCACCCAATCGCCGCCTATGATGGGCTGGTGAGAGGACTGGTGCCCTTTGACAACGGAGCACCCTGAAACTACCAAAACCTTGCATGCTTTGGAAAGCCATAGAACTTATCAAACTAAGACAGGAATTTACAGGCTAGGAACCTACTTGCATTCTACTTGCAAAAGTTCTTCCTCACACCTTGTATCATTTGTTGTTGTATTAACTCTTTCTGTGCAGAAGGGTTGGGATTTTCAACCCAAATCCTAACCCTACACAGGCCAAATACTGACTTCCAGGTATTTTATTTTTCAAGCAGGCACAATAGGTAGGTTAAAGAAGCAACCTCAACCAGTTTTATACTCTTACAATACCCAAAGTCACGCCAAACAAAGGTCTTTACAGTCATCTCATCGGTCGCCTTTGTCTACCAAGACACTCTCACCGCAACGGTCCCAATCAGTTTCAGGGACTTCGCGGTCGTCTCCTCAACAAACCCGATTATCTACCCAATCCCAAGCCTCACCAAGCAATCTCCCTACCTACACCCCAAAAATGGCAGACAATGATGCTACCATCACCGAGCTCCGAGCCAAAATTGCCTATTTACAAGCTGAGAAAGCAGCAAGAGATGCTGAAGACAAGAAAAATGAGGAGGAAGCAGAAAATCCTCATGAAATTATAGAAAACCCTGAATTGGTCAAACAGGTCAAGGAGATCAAGCACGCTTTGGCTCGTTCACAAGGAGACCAAATTCTAGATTTCGAAGGACTCTGCCTCTTTCCAGAATCTCAACTGCCTGAACGGTTCAAAATGCCAAACAACAAGAAGTTCAACGGGACTGGTAACCCTACCAGCCATATCCGCCATGTCATCAACACTCTGAAGCCTATGGGCCTGACCGACGAGCTCATCGCTCAATTGTTTCAAAGAACTCTCACTGGAAGCGCCCTCGATTGGTTTCTCACTTTGGAATTTGTGCACTATCAAACTTGGCCTGAAATTGCTAACGCTTTTGTCAAGTAGTATGCGTACAATGTCCAAATTGAGCTAACTACCCGAGACTTGGAGATGACTAAACAAGAATCCAATGAGGACTTTGCTACCTTTGTGGCAAGATGGAGAGAAAAGGCTGCCAAGATGAAAAGCCGCCCTTCCGAGGAAGATCAAGTGAGAATAGTTGTCAAGAACCTACAGCCCAAATACCTCACTCACATTTACACTCAAGCTATCACTGACTTCAAACGCCTAGGCGCCACTGGATTACAAATTGAAGATGGAATCAAGTTGGGCCTCATTGGAAAAGAAGAAACCCCTCCACCCAGAAAAACCTTTCCGACCCGTGCATCTCCTGCCTCCGTCAACACCCTTAACTCAGTCTTACCACAAGACCCTTTTCAAGCTAGCTCATCTAGAAACACGAATCGCCCTCATCGCAATTTCGACCCACTCTATATGACTCCATCCCAAGCCTTAGCCATCCTAAGCCGTCAAGGGCACCTTAGGCTCTTGAATAATCCACCTCCTCAGCCACCTTATGGCCCAAGCTATGATGCCAATAAGCAATGTGCATACCACCAACACCCTGGACATGAGACAGACCGCTGCATGCGTATTTGTCATGACATCCAGGATCTCATTGATAGTCAAGCCATAAGACCTCCTAAGCCTAATGTACAAACCAATCCACTTCCCACTCACAACAACGAACCACTGCCTCAAAATATCAATCTCATAAGCCTATCCGATAGCCCCACATATAATCCTACCCTACACATTATTCCAAATACCCAAGCCAAACCATCCCTAATCTTCTCTAAGAATGAGGAATGCTTTGCAACAGGGGGAGAACCCCACATCTATGCCATTGATGATGGGGATTGGTGGTTGGACATGCGTCAAGCCCTGCCAAATGATTGGAAAGTTGGAAGAATTGAGCCTGCTGATCCTTGGGGCATCCCAGAAGAAGAAGTGGGTCACCTCACCCGAAGCGGAAGGGTGTATAAACTTCCTAAACTAAGTGGGGAAAGTTCAACCTCAACACGAGTAATGGAAGAAGAAGAAGGAGAAGAAAGCCAAAGGACCGAACTTGAGGATGACAGGGTGCTAAGACAACTAAAGAAAATCCAAGCTAATATCTCTATTTGGGGATTGCTTATGTCCTCCTACGAGCATCGTAACTCCTTCTTCAAAACCTTGGGGAAAGTCAAAGTTCCCATCGACATCACCCCCGAAGAACTCGTGGGTTTCATAATGGCGTCAAAAGCTCCGAAACCAACGATAGCTTTCACTGACAAGGATCTACCTCCTGAAGGGCCTGCACACAACAAACCTCTCTACATTTCACTTAAATGTCTCACCAAATGGATCCCACTGGTCTTGGTGGATAATGGGTCTGCTTTAAACGTATGTCCTCAAAGGACCCTCGACAAGCTAGGGGTAAACGCCACCGACGTGCGCCCTTCAAGCCAGGGAGTAAGGGGGTATGACAATTCAAAGAGAAGAGTGGTTGGGTGTGTCACACTGCCAGTAGAAGTGGAGAAGATCAAAAGGGACGTGGAATTCCATGTGATGGATATACCGGCCACCTTCAATCTTTTATTAGGAAGGCCTTGGCTACATGACGCTGGGGCAGTACCTTCCACTTTGCATCAAAAAGTCAAATTCGCGGTAGATGGAAGGGTCATAACCATTCTGGGGGATTCATCAATCCGGGCTCATTCTGATACGCCTGTCCAAGAGGTAGAAACCGAGGAAACCTTCCTTACTGGATTCAGTCTTGAGGAAGCAACTGCTGTGCAAGCCTTAATGGCTGAGAGAAACTTCTACGTAAGCACCCCCGCCATATGGATGATGAAGAAGCAAAAATACCTCCCTGGGTTGGGTTTAGGCAAAAGATCACAAGGCATCTCGCAAATGATTGATCCTCCGCATAATCAATATGCCTTTGGTCTTGGCTACACCCCGACAGAAGCCGAGGTAAAAAGGAAGAGAAGCATGGAAAAGGCTAAGGCAAGAGGAAGCAGGGTCAAAGAAGAGAAACTCGTGATCCCAAAAACGCTCAACGACTGGTTTGTAAGAGAAGGAGAAGACTTTCCATTCTGTGGCTTCGCAGAGACATGGGAAGACGAAGTTACCAAGCAACGGTACCCTGGAATGCAAATCTTCTTTGATCAGGAATGGACCGACAGTGATTTGGAAGAAGAACCAACCAATTCATCTCCTACTCCCGAAGACTGGATTGAGGTGCTAGCTGAATTTGACCTAAAGATTCTGTTTGGCAAAGAGGGTGAATAAGAGTATAAAACTGCAAAAGGAAAAGGAGCCACTCCCGAGATACTGCAGTAATTGCATGACAAAAACATTGCTTTCAATTCCTAAAGACAAGTTAGGATATGTTTTGGGCCCCTGTTTGGGCATTATCTACGATTAAATAAATCCCCTTTTTATCACTTCTATGCTTGACAAATGATTCCATCTTTAAGATGAGATTGCTATACACTACAATCTCTCTGCCAAAGATAAAAGGATTTTAAGAATCTAATTCTTTATGTTACCAACCAAAAGGAAAGAAGGGACGAACCCGGATTACTTAGAACTAGGTTTTTATCAAAACTCAGGAAGAAGACGCTATCTCCGTGAGAACACTTAGGGTTAGCTTGCCCATTGTGAAAATACAAACGCAACAGGAGATTCATAAAAACATCTCCATCAGATTCCTCTCCAAAACACTAAAACCCTCTTGAGAGAAAAATGCTCGTTGGGTAATCTATACACCCAAGCAAAAGTAAGAGCAGAGCCTGCTAGGACAAGAAGACGCACTACAACACATATGGGCTTTAATAGCATAGTTTTATAGCGTTTTTCCAAAAATGCTATTATAGAGATTCAATAATAGCGGATATGCACTGTTTGGACACGGAAGAGCATAACACAGCGTTTCATTAAAATTCCTCCTCTTCTTCTACAGCGTGCACCTAAATATGAGGCGCCATCTACCACCATCTCTAAAATTTCAATCGATTTCGTGAGATGGTGCTATATTCCCAAGTCCCAACCTCGTGCGAACCGGTGATGGCTGAAGATGGATCGATTGCTCTGCTAGGGTTTGTTCCTCTCCTCTAGTTTTCAATAACCTTCACACCCTAATGATCGACTATTCTTCTGGTTGTTCTGCTCCCTCAGGATTGATCACTTATGCGCTAGGGTTTCAATCCTGAGTTCGTCTTCCACCCAAAGGTTTGTTCCTACTCCTCTATTTTCTGAAAATTGATCTGAACCTTCACACCCTACTATCTGACTTGATTTTTCATTCTGACTTCGTGTTTCCGTTCTATAGTTTGTTCGACAGTATTAGGCTCGGTTTGGAACAAACTTTTGTGCCTTAGGAGTACCCTTAGATATTTGGACGATAGAATCCAAAATATACGATAGATGCAAATAGGGTACTGCAATTCTCGTTTTTAATCTTCATTCATTAGGATTTGATAATGCAATTCTCGTTTTTCCCCAAATCTCTCCCGAAATCTTTCAAATTTTCTCCAAACCTTTTTCTTTTCTTGTTTGCCTCCATTGCCGCAGCGCCTCCATGATCTAAACCGTTTACCCCAACAGATTTTGGAAAGTATAAATAGAGAAAATTTTGTAAAGTTGTCGTTGTGTATTAATTTTTACTATTTTCTATATTAGTTTGCTGTGGGATCAACAATTAATTGTGTACTATCTAGATTAGTTTTGGTAGATGTAGATTTCATTGTGTATTTGCCGTTTAATGCAACCTGTTCTCTTGCTAGTTTCTAAGTTAAGATGATGTAAATTAGGAAAGATGTGGGACATTTTTCTCTCCCCCGTCAAAACAAATTGGCTCCTGCTACTGTTTGTCATACAACAAAGCCAAGTGGGTTTTTCTACTTGTTGACAAATTTCACCCCAACAAGTTGTGTTGCTGGACGTACCCTTCGCCCCTCTCGTCTTCGTATTCACGTTAGAGAAAACAGATAATTATGGATAATTTTGTCTTCTAGGGTTTTTGTGATACCCCATCTAAACAACTCAATATTATTATTATTATTATTAGTGAGGGTTTAGTGTGTTCTTTTGTATTTACCTGTGGTTAAAGTTGAAAAAGAAGATAAGAATTGGGAGAGGAAGAGATGGTTGTGTGAGTTTGCACGTGAGCTGGTGCTAAGAGCCATTCAGATATATTTCTTGTTTTATGAGAAGAGTCAAGGAAATATAATATATAAGAAGTAAAAGGCCAAAGAACTAGACATGGACAAGTGTCAAGTTTGTAGATAGATATCTTTAATGAGTCAACTTTGCACAATAAAAAGAAGAAGAGGGTTAGAGAAGGGGGGTTTCTCTCACGTTTTTTTATTATGGAAGACTATTCATTTCTCTGTTCCTACAGGGTGTGAATTGGTTGCATGCGTGGGTATGAGAGAAAGGAGGTAAGGTAAGTTGAGGAGAGAAGCATATGTGGACGGTATCTACGAAAAATTATGTAAACATTTAGGGAGGTGGGGAATGACGTTTCAATAACTCTTTGTTGTCTATATTGTGTTGGTGGCATAAATCACTCGATTTGATATGTCTTGGTCGTGGTGCTTGTGGGTCTGGGTTGTTACATTTTTCTCCGATTTGCATGGTGAAATTTGTAGTCCATGATTAATGGGCCCAGAAATGTTATAGCATAGTGGTCTGTGAATGGATTTTGCATAAGAGTTCCTTCCATCCTGACGTTATCTGCTACAATTTGGTTATTGATGCTTATGGACAGAAGTCACTATATCAGGAGGCAGAATCCACTTATTTGAACCTTCTACAAGGTCGATGTATTCCCACTGAAGATACTTATGCTCTTCTAGTAAAGGCCTACTACATATCTGGCCTGCTAGCTAAAGCTGAAGCTGTCTTTGCTGAGATGAGAAAAAATGGCCACCCCCCAAGTATGTTCTCGTCTTTTATGCCCTCACATTTAAACCAACTGTTATGGCTAACAATTCTATTCTGAAAGTTTTCTCGAAAGGATAACTTTCTTCAATTGTGGAATTCCTTACTCAGCTATATCTGTTCATTATCGTTAACCTTCAGAATTGAAGCTTTTTAGAATCAGCTTTCAAGCATTGTGAAAAGTTTTTTTTAGTCTAAAAGCAAGAGCAAAACCATTGCCAAATGAACTAGCATAGCTTTCAAGTTGTCAGAACCCAGAATCTAGTAACACGCCCTTATTACTCAGTTTATAGTTTTTTATGGGTTATTTGTATCTGGATGCATTTGCTTCTGAAATACTTCTCAGTAAGCATTGTAATTACTTAGTCTCCAATAGATTGCCTTCTTACCCAAAACCCACGTATGCTATTATTACTGTTATACTAATTGCCTTTGTGGCCACAAGAAGTGTAAAAGGCCATAAGTGGATTGTTTATTGAGAGGTACTGCACATTCACAATCGGCTTTTGACAATTCTTTTTTGACATGCTTTTTTTTTTTTTTCACAATGCTTATTTGTATGCAGATACAGTTGTATATAATGCTTACATGAATGGGTTACTGAAGGGAACAAACTCACAAAAAGTAGAAGAGATCTTTGAAAGGATGAAGAGAGATCACTGTGAACCATCTACTGAAACTTATACAATGATGATTAACCTATATGGAAAGGTGATCTCTGGTATATACTTGATTTGATTTTACATGTTTTTGCCCATGAACACCTATTGGCTTTTTATCGCAATTCTGTCAGTCAAATTCCTCGTATCATTTTTGCCAATAGACAAGTTAGATATAACAACAATAGCAGCCACGATTACTATCACTTAATATCAATAAGGTTGAGTTGATACTTATCTTATGACTCAAAGATAGTTAACAGTTATCTACTGAAAGATAGAAGAGGATGAGACAAAAGGCAGACATTTAAGTGAACTTCAATTATGATAAGCAACATTGAGCTTTATTATTCTTTTAGATCCTTAGTGCCTAGCAAAACATTAGACCAAACAATGCCGGTTGACCAGATCAATAATACTTTAGATGGTCTCTTTCTTAGACAGAGTGAATCTAATCACCATGCATTAGTCATGAATTTCATTGAAGCCAAATTAGTTTGCTGCCAGGAAATGATTATACTCCATGATTTATTTTTAATGGAGAAGCAAGAAAGAACTCCCAAGCTTTTGTAGTAAATCTGTTGCTGTATTGTAAGCGAAGTGGACTCTTGTATGCTACCAAGCTTAAAATTTGCACCTATTTTTTTGGTCTGATGGTAGAATCAGCACTCAAAGTCTTGTGTCCAAGGTTAGTCAAGCTTAGCTTCATGTTTAATTGAAACTCAAAGCTTTTTTTTTTTCCATTATGATTTCTGTTTAAAACATAGTAATATCTAAGCCACGAAAACAAAGGTAAAACACAGTTAAGCTACTAATTTGGCAAACAGAACCATGTTCAAAGAATACTTCACATATATACATCATCTGATACAGTAGGGAGAATCTGGTCTTCTCAATCGGGGTCCTTCTATTGATTGCAAGTTTTGATTCCCAATCACCTTTCTTTCCCTTGTTCTTTCAGTGTCTTTCTCTACCATATATTTTGCTGGTTCTTGCTAGTTCATTAAACACTACAACAAATTATACTTTTGATAGCTTTGAGTTATGAGTGGTTTGGTGGAGATTCCTATGAATGCTCTACTATTATTATACCTAGCTATTATCCTCTTTGTTTTGTCATAAGTTCATCCACTTTTCATTTTTCTGCTAAACCTTAATTGATAAAAAATTCCTTGATAAATTGGTAGTTCAAATGCAACTTAGACGGTACTGGTGTAATGTGGATCTGAACGTTGATGATAGTGAATGACTATATCCCAATAGGTTAATGTGAACTGCTCTTGCCCACTTTGTGTATGTCAACACGTGCACAAAACTCTAACCCATTTGGTTAATGGGGATGATTAGTGATACCGGTGTCATTTATCTTTTGCAGGAGCACTATGCTCATTGTCTGCCACCATTGATCAGTAATGTATGTGTTTGAATAACTAAGTGGCTCGACTGGTAGTTAAATGCGTGTGGTTGAAGTTCCAGCTTTTTACATAGTTTTCTCATATGAATAGTTATGCTCCACAATCGCGCACGGATTGGTATATGTCATTCGCCAATTGGTCATGGTTTGGCTGCTTCTGAGATTGTTCTTGGTTCTTGCTGACAATTATCCATCATATTCTTCTTTTTCTAACTGCAAACATTATGTTGCTTTAAAGTTGTTTTTCTCGTTAATAATTTTTACTATATCTATTGGGTTACTTTGATTAGTTCTATATTTACAGGTATGTGTTCGCCGTTGGAAGCAAAAGGGTATAAACTCGGCAAAAAAGCTTCGAATAAAGAACATCTCTGTGGGCGAAGAATTGGGGTACTTGAATGAGATGGCTGCCTAGTTTAGGATTACATTTTCTGGAAAGAGAGATTACATTAGTGTTTTTTTATGAGTGTAATTAGTCTGACTCTTAAATGTAGTTTGTGTTGAAAAATTATTCTTCAAGCTATTGTAATGAATCTTCGGTTGAATTATTTATCGTACATTGAAATTGTATCGCGTTTGGATGTACTTTGGTGTTGAATGGAATGCAGATTTTCTGTATGAAAATGCTAGTATATTGGCATTTGTAGTATTTAAAAAAAAAAAAGAAGCTAAAATTGGCTAAGATAACGTTCAGAAAACGCTATTGTTTACCTTTAATAGCATTCATTGCATACTGTAAAAAGAAATAAGATAACAGGCAAAAAATGCTATCAAAGGTACAAAATACAACAGCAGGCAATGGACGCTATAGAAAGTTTTTTAACAGCGGGCAATGAACGCTATAGAAAGTTTTTTAACAGCGGGCAATGAACGCTATAGAAAGTCAAGACTTTTAATTGCATGGGCTAATAAGGCGTTCTCCGGAACGCTATCTATTACCTACTATAGCGTTTTTTGCACGCTATTAAAAGCGTTTTTTGTTGTAGTGAAGCAAAAAAACGCGGCCTAGGCAAAAGTTAAGGCATAAGAAAAAGAAAAACCAAGAGTGAAAACCCAACCCCCAAAGGTGGTGATCTTGGAACTACGTAAAAGGCCTGATTCCCTGATTGGGATACGTAGGCAATCTCGCATCGAGATGCAGCCCAAACATTTGGAGAGAAGAAAGACAATACCAAAAGGTTTGTACTCAATGATAGGCATAGCTAACCCAGCATATTGAGCTCGCAAAAGATGAGTTAGTCATTTTCCAAGAAATTGGCAAAAATAAAGACACGTAAGAATCATCGTTCGTCCTCTCTGACTCAAAAGTCGTCGACATAAGGGACCAAGCATTCTAACAATCCCAAAACATGGCAAAGAGATTGTAGGAACAGCAAAAGCAAATAAAGAGCCTGAATCAAATTCAAGTAAGAAGGGAAAAACGCCACTTGGCTAAAAGCAAAAATCCAACTTCTTTAGGAAATAGAAGTAGCGACCGAAGAATGGAACCCTCGGCCGAGTGATCCATTCCTCAGCCCATGTTTAAGTCCAGACAGTCACAAAACTTTGAAAAATATTGCATAAGTATCTAATTTCCCATACATGCTGAGGATGCTTCAAACACAAACAAAAAATTACAAATGTCAAATTATCTGTTTTTAGAGCTAACAAAATACAGGTACAAGAAAGGAAAAGCTAGCTACTGCCCACGACCCCTCTTAGGCGCAGGACAAAAACGCTCAGGAACGGAGACACTGATCCTCTGTCCCTCACCAGCCTCGGCATCCCCATCACCAGCTCCGGTACTCCCACCCTCGCTAACTCCGGCACTCTAAGTAACTGACACTGTCGGTACTCGCTCCACCTCAAGCTGCAGAGACACAGGATATAGGCATTCAGTTTCACATGAAACGTAGGATGGAAAAAGAAGAGATCAAAGGATATATACCGCAGCTATTCGGCCACGCTGCCATCGAGCCAAAGCCTCTGCACTCTGGAAAGCACGCAACCATTCCTGAACCACCTCAGCGGGCACCTGCAGAGGAAGCAATTGCATATACAATCAAATAAGCAAGGAATGCTGAAGGAAACCAAAGCAGAATCTATAATAACCTGCTGAATTCCGGCAGGAAGCACGTAGAACTGCGTAGCACACGGTGTCAGTGTCAAACGCTCCTCTTCTCCATTTGCATTGTGGAAAGAAATGAAACTGGGGGCCCGTGGCCAAACAGGAGGAGCAGCAGCAGCAGTAGTAGTAGGAAGGGTCAATGAGGCCGAACGAAAGGCTGAGTAATCTCCCACTACGAGAAAACTCATGGCTGGCTGTCTCTCGAGAGCGAATAGCAAGCCCTCCCCGGTCAAAAGATGGGTCGATCTCATACCAACAGGATGAGGGAGAGGAACAAGCTGCAACGCCTCGGAATGTGGAAAGTACTGGCTCGCTACCCTCTCTCCAAGATACCAGGCTCTCAAAAATGGCCCCTCCAGAAGGAAGTGCTGGCTGTCTAACGCCCGAGCTAAGGTCAACTCCAGAGGAGCATCATCAAGTAGCACGCCCCATGGGTCAAAACGCACCTATAACAAGGGAAATAACATCAAAATGACAGAATGAGGAAATTGCACGAAAATCAGAGGATAAAGAGATGTCATACCTAATCCACCGTTAGGCGATCCAAAACTCTCCTCCAAGCAAGCAAGTCCATGGCAGGCGATCGTGACTTCCGAACTCCTTTCAACCAACGGGCTGCCCGTGGAACAAACCTAGGCTCTCTGTGCCCAGTCGGAGGAGGAAACTGCAACAAGTGCTCAAAAGCCCAGAGCTACAAGCGAAGACGGAAAACATGAATGAACAAAGATAGAAGCAACAAGTAAATAACGCAGAAATCAAAATGTATACCTCAAGAATACGGTGGTGTCTGCCGAGCGACAAACTAACCCCCCGGGAACAAGCACTGAGGTGTCCGTACAACGTGGCTAGGGTGGGAGTTCCCCAATCAAACTCTGCTATGGTCTCTAAGTGCACCAAAGCAGCCAAAAACTGGACATGCACTGAATTCTCCTTGTTGCAAAACAATGTTTGCCCAAGGAGATAAAGCAGGAAAGCTCGTACCAGCTGAGAAAGGGGAATCTCCGTCAGGATATCAGCTTGATCAAACTCTTCCCGAAGCCAGGTATATGTGATATGACCACTCTCTGACACAACGGGAACTTTCCCCAAAAGATATCCAAGGGCACCCTTTCGCTCATGGATCCGCGGGTCAATTGGAAGAGGATCACCGCCAACTCTCAGGCCTGTAAGCAAAGCGAAGTCACCTGGAGTGATCGTCATCTCCCCAGCCTCCGGAAGATGGAAAGTATTGGTGGTATCCCACCACCGCTCCACCAAGGATGTGGTCAATCCCAACTCCGCCTTCGGAAGGTGGAAACCAAGTATCAAAGGCTCGAAGCCAGCCAAAGCAACTGCATCCTTGGCCTCCTGAGGAAGCCTCTCATACCACTCGAACACCTGGGGACAGCTTCCCCACACGCGCAACCTCTCATTTGCCTGACAAAATACGAAGAAGGAATCAAATACACAAGATATCGCCTATACAGGGGGCAACTTCTAGAACTCAAACTCCCTATCAAAATATCAAATTATCACTCTGCGAAATCTTATATACAAAAATCATTTGACATGATAAAATTCTACCTTCCTGTTGGTAAAACCAAGGTGCTGCTCTGGCTCCCTGTGCAAGACCTCAGGTGGGATGTCTGATAAGCACCCGACAATGTAATAAAGGGTGCGCTAGTGTCCAGTCTTAGTTACTTTGGTTATTTAATTAGTTGTTTTTAAGTTACTTTTGCTCGTAAGGTAGTTTGGTGGCATTTTGTAGAAAATCATCCCAAAACAGGGGCCAAAGCAATGATCAAGGCATGGTTGCCCGGGCCAAAGCAATGATCAAGGCAGGCGTGACCAAATGGCCCGAGCAAGAGCGAGCAAAGCAGCCAAGGGTGGCCCGTTGGCTGGCAGGAGCAGATGGCCCGAGCAAGATGGCCAAGGCAAGGCAAGGCCAAGACCACGCCAGGAGGCAAGCAGTCAAGGCCAGGAGATAAGGCCTCGCCATCGATGGCTGGGAATTGGGACATCGGTACCGAGCAGCTAACTCTGGGACAGCACCTAACCACTTTGCCATCGATGGCTGATATATGGGACATCGGTACCGAGCGCTTAAATGTGTTTTAAGGCCATTGCCATCAGTACCGAGGCCTTAAGGGGGAATCATCGAGGAATATTCCATCCGCGTACTCAGGGACTATATATAGGCGTGATGTCATTTTGTACAAACAATTAGAGAATTAGATTTGCTTACATTTTTAGATCTAGAGCTAGATTTCAAATTGTTCTTGGTGTTCTTGAAGTGTTCTTATTTTTTCAGCCTTTATTTCTGCATTTTCCTCTTAAGTAAGTTTGTTTTGAATCTTGTCTCCTTAATTAAAGTTGTTTAACTTCTCCCGATCTATCTTTCTAGCTAGTTTTCTTTTAGTGTTGTGTTTCAAATATGTTAAGTAGATTTTTGCTTGCTCTTATCTTCATAGATATGTGTGAGTAGTTTCATAAGGTTGGGTCATGGGGTGACTAGCACCCCGTGGCTTGAGTAAAAATTGCATTTTTCACCCAAAAAGTTTGCAACTTTGTTTTGGAAATTGATGTGGGGCTTGGATTTGTTTGTCAAATTACCGAGGTGATAACCTCCTTGATCATGTGTGGGTAAGAGCTTCGCCTACTTACCACACATGATGCTTGGAGCTCGGTCGCTCGAGGTGTTGCCAAATGAATTCTATAGATAGCTTGATTTTCGAACTATTTTATCTTCCGGGTAAAACCGTGTTTAGGGGTGAAAAATGTAGTTTAGCTCGAGTCGTGGGCGCTAGAAATTCCTAGACCTAACCTTCTCTTTATCTAGTTTATTCTCGTTAATTTAGCCTTTTTATTTCCACCACAAACGTAAAACTAAGTTGGCTGACTAAAAGCCGGAAACCATACTCGCACCTACAATCCAGAAAAGCCGCATTATTTATCCCTTGGGTACGATCCCGGACTACCGGATTTACTATGCTTCAATCAGACGTTGATGCCCTACGCTTGGGGTGATCTACTTGATATATACATCGAGAAGAACGAAGCATTTTTGGCGCCGTTGCCGGGGATTTCTTATTATGGCTTTATGGAGGCTCAACAAGCCATTGTGAGTATCCCGCTTCTTTCTTTTAGTTAGTAGTTCATTTGTTAGTTGCTCGTATCTAATTCGGTGGATACCTCTAACCTGGTTTCATGCCAAACTTGAGGTGTAACAAAGCCGGAGTAGATATTGAGTTAGTTAGTTAGTTCAATTTAATCTGCATTGTTGAGCCGAGGCGGTGGCATAACCCCTCGCACTTTCTGTTTCTGTTTGTCTTGTTGAGGTGGCGGCCTAGCCCCTCCGGTCTGTTAGTTTGCTGGTAGATTAGTTGGTAGTTTTGTTTGTTTATGCCTGTTGTGTATCGGAGCCCAAATTCCAAACGGCTTCACCGTTCTTCATCGCCTCCGAGAATCTGTAGCATTGTCAGGGCGTATCCTGCCCACTCTCCACCGCGCAAAGTAAATCGAAATCGCAATATAAAAGGCCCAATGGCCGAAGAAATTCCAGTTCGCACTCTCCGTGATTTGCTGAATCCAGAAAGGGCTCCTTCTATATCGCCTATCGTTATACCTACTCCAACTGCTGGGACTACATTCGAATTCAAGTCTGAGTATCTTCGGGTTATTCCAGAGTTTCGGGGGCGGGAATTGGAGGATCCTTATTTGCATATCCGGGAGTTCGAAAATATTTTGTATTCCATTTGTCCCGCTCAGAATCAACTTGATCAAGCTCGCTTGAAGCTGCTTCCCTTCACTCTCAAGGATAAAGCGAAGCAATGGTTCAATTCCTTGAAGCCTAGATCCTTGCGCAATTGGGGTGAAGTTCAGGATGCTTTCACTACAAAGTTCTTCCCAGCTAGCAGGGCCAAGTTGCTTATTGATCAGATCCAAATGTTCAAGCAAAGGGATGGGGAGACGTATCACAAGTATAGGGAGCGCTACAAAGATTTGCTTATGTCTGTTCCGCATCACAACCTCCCATTATATCTTAGAGTTAATTACTTTTACACGGGATGTTCTCAAGAGAGCAAACAACTCTTGGATACAATGGGTGGTGGAGATTTTATGGGAAAGACACCGGAAGATGGTTGGGATTTCTATGAGATACTAGCGGAGAAGACGCAGACTTGGCAGCTTGCTGATCCTGGGGATAGGGCGATGTTCAACCAAGGCCCTTCAGGTTCTGGGAAGTTTTCTATATCGGAGCATACGGCTTTTGAAACACGTTTGGAGGAGATCTCTCGTAAACTTGATAAGTTGGAGATTAAGAGTGCTCAGTCCCAAGAAGTGAAGGCGGTACGCCAAGTGGAGGAAGTGTGTGTTATTTGTGAGATGGTGAGCCATTCTACAGAATTTTGCCCTAATATCCCTGCCTTGAAGAATGTGATAAATGGGATTGTCCCAGAAGAGGTGCATGCTGTGCAAAGATTTGACCCTTATTCTCAATCCTACAACTCGGGGACTCGACAACATCCCTCTTTCCGTTGGGGTCAATCAAATGAGGGAAGCTCTTCGCAAATGCAACGTCCTGCTCAACAGTTGCCTTGGAAACAACAAACCCAGAATGCCTTTCGTTTTCCTCAAACTCAAGCTCCGCCGGGGTTTGCTCCTCCCGCTCCATTTCCTCAAGCAAGTCAATTCCAACAGCAGCCTACTCAATTTCAATAACCTTCTCAGTTTCAATAGCAACAACCCCCTAAGCGTTCTTGGGAAGAGCAATTTGGTGCCCTCTTGCAAGGCCAGAATACTTTCAATGAGCAACAGACCCAAATGATGAATGATATTCGGAATCAATTGGGCAAATTGACAACCACTGTGGGGATATTGCAGCAAGAAAGGGGAAAATTCCCAACTCAGCCTCAGCCCAACCCGCAATCAACTTCCAATCCGACTTCCCAGGGTGTGCACTTTGCTAGCTCCTCGGTGAATTTCCCCGAGCAAGCAAAGGCGATAATCTCCCTTCGAAGTGGGAAAGTGGTGGACAACCAAGTGAAGATGCCCTCGGATCCTATCTTGTTACCTCCTCCTGTTGATCAGTCAAGTCCAACAATCCTTGGGGAATCTCCCAAGGAGGCAAGTGAGGAAGCTCTAGAAGAAAGGGAGAAGGAAAAGGGTAAAGCAAAGGAAAGTGTACCGGATCCTCGAGTTGTTCCAACACCGGCACCTTATCCTCAACGCTTGAAGGCTTTGGCGAAACCGAATCTTAATGCGGAGTTGCATGAGTTGTTCAATCAAGTGAAGATCAATATCCCCCTTATGGATGCGGTCAAGCAAATCCCCTCTTATGCTAAGTTTCTTAAAGATCTATGTACTCGAAAGCGGAAGTTGAACGTTCAAAAGAAGATCTTCTTGACCGAACAAGTGAGCTCCATTATTCAGACGAACATTGCACCAAAGTACAAAGATCCGGGGAGTCCCACCATTGCAATCACCATTGGAGATAAGCGTATCGAACAAGCCTTGCTCGATCTTGGAGCAAGTGTCAATCTACTTCCGTTCTCCGTCTATCAAGAACTTGGGTTAGGGGAGATGAAGCCTACTCGAGTCACCCTTCAGTTGGCCGACCGGAGTGTTCGCATTCCAAGGGGGGTAGTGGAAGATGTCTTGGTGCAAGTTGGTCAGTTTATCTATCCAGTGGACTTTGTGATTCTTGACACGACTCCGACCGACTCTTGTGCTACTTCTACTCCGGTGATCCTTGGGAGACCCTTCTTAGCCACGGCGGATGCAGTTATCAACTGTCGGAACGGATTGCTTAACATGACCTTCGGCAATATGAAGATGGAGGTTAATGTGTTCAATATTGGCAGTCAAATGGGGGATGATGAAAATGTGAATGAAGTGAGCTTTATTGACTCTTTGGTGGAGGAACAAGTGGACGAGTTGCTTTATAGTGATCCTTTGGAGGTTGCTCTCACGGCCAAAGAGGCTGAATTTCTTGAGTCTTCCGAAGTGAACTATTTGTATGCTTTGATGAATGAAGATGAGGCTTGCGCACTACATGCTTGGAACCCGAAGTTGGATGAATTTGAGGAGCTACCGCCGATTGAGGAGAAGGTCTTGCCCTCTAGTGTGGAGCCACCAAAGTTAGAGTTGAAAGTATTGCCCGACACTCTGAAATATGTCTTCCTTGGAGAAAATGAAACGTATCCTGTGGTTATATCCTCTTCTCTTGGGAATCTCCAAGAGTTAGAGTTGATTACTTTGTTGAAGAAACACATGAAAGCTATTGGATGGACAGTTGCGGATATCAAGGGTATCGATCCAACTCTTTGCTCACACCATATTGCCTTAGAGGAGAACATCAAGCCATCTCGACAACCCCAACGCCGTTTAAACCCAATCATGAAAGATGTGGTTCGCGCTGAGGTTCTAAAGTTGTTGGATGTTGGAATCATCTATCCCATTGCCGATAGCAAGTGGGTGAGTCCAATTCAGGTGGTACCAAAGAAATCCGGGGTGACAGTTGTACGGAACGAAGACAATGAGCTTGTGCCTACTCGAATTCAGACAGGATGGAGAGTATGTATCGATTATCGGAAGCTCAATGCAAGCACCAGAAAAGACCACTTTCCTTTGCCGTTTATCGATCAAATTTTGGAAAGAATAGCCGGGCATGCGTTCTACTGCTTTTTGGATGGGTATTCTGGGTATAATCAGATCGAGGTTGCTTTGGAGGATCAAGAAAAAACCACATTCACTTGTCCTTTTGGTACATTTGCTTACCGCCGGATGCCGTTTGGGTTGTGCAACGCTCCGGGAACATTTTCGAGGTGTATGATGGGTATTTTTAGTGACATGGTTGAAAAGATCGTAGAAGTTTTCATGGACGACTTCTCGGTGTTTGGCGACTCTTTTGAGTCTTGTTTGGCCAATCTCGAGAAGGTTTTGACAAGATGTGAAGAGAAGAATTTGGTACTCAATTGGGAGAAATGTCACTTCATGGTTACTCAAGGAATTGTCTTGGGGCATATCGTTTCTTCCGAGGGTATCGCGGTAGACAAGGCGAAGATCAACCTTATTTCCAATCTCCCGACTCCAAGGTGTGTGAAGGATGTTCGTTCATTCCTCGGGCATGCCGGGTTCTATCGCCGGTTCATAAAAGATTTTAGTTCCATTGCTCGACCGTTGTGCCATTTGCTCGCAAAGGATGTGCCATTTGAGTGGACACCGGCGTGTGAGGGCGCCTTCGCCAAGCTCAAGTCAAGTCTTATCTCGCCACCTATCGTGCGGTCTCCAGATTGGGAGTTACCATTTGAACTTATGTGCGATGCGAGCGATTATGCCGTAGGAGCGGTGTTGGGACAACGCCAAGGGAAGGAGCCATATGTTATTTATTACGCTAGCAAGACTTTGAACGAGGCCCAAATGAATTATTCAACTACCGAAAAGGAGTTGTTAGCTATAGTCTTTGCACTCGACAAGTTCCGTTCTTACCTAGTTGGAGCCCCGATCACCGTGTACACCGATCATTCCGCCCTTAAATACCTTTTCACAAAGCAAGATGCTAAAGCTCGTCTGATACGGTGGATCCTACTCCTCCAAGAGTTCAACTTGTCCATCAAAGATAAGAAGGGTGTTGAGAATGTGGTAGCTGACCACTTATCAAGATTACAATTTGAAGATCCTACTCCGAGTCTCCCTATCGCGGACACGTTTCCGGATGAACAATTGTTGGCCATTTCGAGTACCCCGTGGTTCGCTGACATAGTGAACTATTTGGCTACGGGACTCTTACCACCGCATTGGTATCCGCAAGAGCGTCATCGGTTCCTTCATGAAGTACGGATGTTTTCTTATGACGACCCCTATCTTTTCAAATATTGCCAAGATCAAATAGTGCGCCGTTGCGTTCCGGATTCGGAGCAACAAAGAATTCTCGAGTTTTACCATTCAGAAGCTTGTGGGGGTCATTATTCTTCGAGGAAGACTTCCGCCAAGGTGTTGCAATGTGGATTTTATTGGCCTAGCTTGCACAAGGATGCTCATCTCTTTTGCGTCGCTTGTGAACGTTGCCAAAAGCTTGGGAGTGTGACTCGGAAGGATGAGATGCCACTCACTAACATCCTTATAGTTGAGATTTTTGATTGTTGGGGCATTGACTTTATGGGACCATTTCCTGTTTCTCTTGGGAATTTGTATATCCTCTTGGCGGTTGATTATGTTTCAAAGTGGGTGGAAGCCATTGCAACACGTACCAATGATGCCAAGGTGGTGGTGGAGTTTCTCAAGGACAATATTCTTTCAAGATTTGGGATGCCAAGAGCAATCATAAGTGACCAAGGAACACACTTTTGCAACCGGACGTTCGAGGCCTTGATGAGGAAGTATGGGATCAATCATAAAGTTTCCACGGCTTACCATCCACAAACAAACGGGCAAGCGGAGTTGGCGAATAGGGAAATCAAGCACACCTTGGAGAAAACAGTGAACCCTAACCGGAAGGATTGGAGTCTTCGTTTGAATGATGCACTTTGGGCTTATCGCACGGCGTACAAGACTGTTTTGGGAGCTTCGCCGTATCGTTTGGTTTATGGGAAAGCATGTCATCTTCCGGTTGAGCTTGAACATAAGGCATTTTGGGCTATCAAATCATTGAATTATCGTTTATCGGCCGCCGGCAAGCACCGAAAGCTCCAACTCAACGAGCTTGAAGAGATTCGAAAAGATGCTTACGACAACACCGCCATCTACAAGGCAAAGGTCAAGGCCTTCCACGATAAGCGAATTCACCAGAAAGACTTTGAGATTGGACAGAAGGTACTCCTATACAACTCTAAGCTTCATTTGTTTCCCGGTAAATTACGTTCTCGATGGGTTGGTCCTTATGTTGTTGAGCATGTTTATCCTCATGGTGCTGTTGATGTTGTGAATCCGATTAATGGTCAATCTTTTAAAGTGAATGGACAGAGGCTTAAACCATTTCTCGGCAATTTCGAGGTTGGAGAGCCGGATGAGAAGTTGATCAATCCAATTTACACGGTTGATTAGTTTGTTTCTTTATGTTTGCACGGGGATCGAAAGCGTAACCGCTGAACTTAACTGTTTGTCGGACCCGGCCCCTTGACTTAATTGTATGGGGCACCCACCATTGACTTGGGTATTTGTAGCTCCGCACGCCGCTACTAAAAGAAGGATCGTGTGCCCAGCTCCGGTTCGAAGGGCAATCATTTGATATCAGTGACATAGGGCTTTAATTAGCTTTTCTGATAGGAGTAATTCACAGTTAAACACTCACGTCTTCCAGATTAGCCCCAACGGGGGCGGTTTAGATCCTTAGGTTAGGCCTTGATACTCCCGTGCTTACGCACTTGGCTCTATCTTGTTGCTTGCCTGGTTACGATCTTAGGGGACGCTGGACTTCATTGTTTGGCAGAGTCGAGCTGTGACTTTGACGCTCCGAGTTCTGATATTGAATGTGTAAATACTGTACATATGTGTTTTCTTTCTTTCTTTTACGTGTTTCTTTTCTTTTCTTTTGTTTAGTATGCATGTTTAGGTTTGATATGTGTTTCTTGTTTTGAATAAAGTCTTGGAGATGTTTCACATGAAAAGATTTCACCAACGTGTTAGTGTAAAAGGGCTTTCATTAGTTCTTCTTGGTAATAGTTTATCGTTAATGATCCATGCACTCCGAATAGGCCCCTATCGGTGGCAACTTTGGTCTATGGGTGAGGTGTGATATTGCCTGGAGTGCACCTAGGTTGTATTGTATCTTGCTTTGTTTTGATCGTAGGGGACGCTGAACTTCATTGTTTGGCGAGGTCGAGCGATAAATTTTATTACGGGCGCTAGCATAACAAATTTTCAATGGTCTAGTATAGCCACCCATTGCTTACTCCACCGGTAAGGAATGGGAAGAAAAGTATGACTCGTTTGATCGCGTGATGATCGGGTGGTGCATTGCATTCTATTTTGCATGTTTCAATCATTTTGCATGTTTTCTGTGTTTTCTTTGTTTTCTGTTTTATTTTGGTGTGGTTTTGAAGCCGGATAACACGGGCCGGTGGTACTAATGCCATTTGCTTGTGGAAAGTCTTTCTCTTAAGTCTTCTGCAGGGTTTATTTGCTACCACACCAGCCTTGGTAGTTTGGGTCTAAAGCCGGGGTGAGTGAGGCATTCAGGAGCCCTAAGCATGGGTGCGGCTTTGCGCCGCGGTTATTAGTCCGATAAAGCTTTGGATATGGCCCAGTGTGACTAGCTTTGGTTTCGAGTGGGCAAAACCGAAAGAGTAAACCCTGGAAGCATCTATACAGACTGGAGCAAGCAATTGACATGAAATCCTCCTACTTGGTCGAGGTATTTAGGGGTTGACATTCCCCTTGGACGGTACATTCGCGCACTCTTTCCTTCCTTCGCTCTTGTTCCTAATGCTATGAGGGCATAGCATCGCTTTAAGTTGGGGGGAGGGGTTAGCCTTTGTGCTATTTGTTTGATAGTTTGCTAGTTGCTAGATTTTGTGAAAATTTTGAAAATTCAAAAACAATAGAAATTGAAAAATTCAAAAAAAATGAGAAAATTGAAATTTCAAAAATAAATAAAGGTTTTTACTTGCAAATTCTTCCTTTTATCATGTTTTTAGTTCTCTTTCATAACTTGTTGCATGCTCAATAATTGAAAGGTGGCAAGAGTTCGTAGCAATCCTAAGAAATTCGGTGCTTCTCAAATTTGCATGTTTAGTTGAAAATTGAACAGTTTAGGTTTTGAGTAAAGTTTTTGAGCAAGCTTTGGCCATATCCCCATCTTTTTCAATTCAATAAAAAGTTCGTAGTTAGGTGAATAATCGTATGTCTATCTCTAGTTGTGTTTAAATGTCGATTTTCAATCATTTTGGAATCCAAAGCGCACTTAGGAGAGGATAAAAGGCATTCTTTGCATGATCATACCACATATGAGTCACCTTGTCCTGTTTTGCAACCTGTCTTTTGCCCGTTTCTTGCTTTAACCTAGGCGACCGGTTGTTCGGAGGGTGGTTGGGAAGTGATTTTAGTGATTAAAGGTGTTTTGGGGAGTTAATTGTATTGATTTAAAGTTCTGGGGCTCAAAGTGGACACAAGACAAGATTTTGGAGATAACTGTTCAGCATCGATGGCTAGAATATGGGACATCGGTACCGAGGCCTTACGGTCAACACAGTCAACAGCAGATAAGCTGTCGGCATCGATGGCTGGAAAAGGGGACATCGGTACCGAGAGGCTTGTTAGGAAAACTACTGAACGTGCAAGAACCAAACTTCTGAACCTTTTCTTCCAAACTTCTGAAACCCCTTCTCCCCTGTTCTTCCAAACCAGCCGACCCCTTTCCCTCCTCCTTTCCTCCATTACTCCACCAAACCCTAACCCAAAACCTTCAAATCCCCACCAAAATCTCCATTTCTCCACAGAAAAACTCCAAATCCTTCAACCTCTTTAACTATCATCAAGATTTCTTCACCAATTTGAGGATTTTCAGTCGAAAAAAAAAGGTAAACCCATTTTCCCTCTCTTAAATCCGAATTTTCTTACTTTTCACCCATAAATCCTTGTTTTCTTCCTATTTTCTACCCATATACCCATTCCCCACCACGTTCCTAGCCTACATTCACCCTCTTCCACCAAAAATCAAAACCCTAGAAAAAATTCCCCCAAAAATCCGAAAATCCAAAAAAAAAAATTGTACCCAAACCCTTTTAGCTTTCAAATGCCGAAGATCAAGCAAACCGCACACCGGGCTTCTTTTTCTGTGCCGGAAATTGAGGAGGTGGAGGATGAGTATGTGGAGGAGGGGGCTGATTTGGTTCAAGAGGAAGCTTCGGGCTCTTGCACTAGAAAGAAAAGGCATACAAGGGCGGAGATGGCAGAGGAGAAAAGAAGAGAATGGGAGGGGAGTTTTGCAAACAGGAAGTTCAAAAACGAGCGTCAAGTGGATGCGAACAAATTCAGACCGGATCATTTGGGCGTAAGATGCATCATTCACAAAGGTTTGAAATTTTGGACTGAACAATTGCATGGTTATAATAAGAATACTGTTATAGAATTTTATAAGTTTATGCAAGTGCCTGAGGGAGATTGGGAAAATGACCCTGCTGTTAGAATTGTGTCTCGGGTGGCTGGTATTGATGTTGAGATTACCCCCGCTAGTATTGCTAAGTATTTGGACATTCAACGCCCCCCTCCTGAATCTGTGAATTACCCTATGAAGGGTGTGTCAATTGATCCGCAAGTGGTGAGTAATGCCCTTTATGTTGACCCTTCGAATGCAACGGATCCCCATGTGCCTGGAAATTTAAAAGGGAATGTTAGGTTCTTGAACAAAG
This sequence comes from Rhododendron griersonianum, assembly GCA_018127125.1. NCBI lineage: Eukaryota > Viridiplantae > Streptophyta > Magnoliopsida > Ericales > Ericaceae > Rhododendron > Rhododendron griersonianum. The sequence continues at coordinate 5,106,953 of CM030798.1, read as the reverse complement.
TAATCCACTTTAACTTATACCCTCGAGGTTCGGATCACAGACCAAGTAGAAAGAGTGGAGAGCTTATGTTTTCTTTCTTAACTGATGAATTGGTGGTGGATTGGCCCATGTTTATCTTCACACAGTTGAGAGATTTTAGGGTTAATACATTGATCACTGCCAACATACCATTTCCTTGCATGATCACTAGCTTGTGTTGGGGACAAGGAGTCAAGGGTTGGGGTTATGAGAATTTGGAGGAATTGTCTCCGGGGCCATTTGATGAAGCCTTTGATACGAAAAGCTCTTCTCAGGCTCATTCAGCAAAAGGTAAGCAGGCAAGAGGAGGGGATTATTTGACCTCAATGCCTAAGAAGAAGGACAAGCAGTCTTCTTGGATTAAGAAATTATTTTGTCAAGGGGTTGCAATGATCAGTTCTAGAAGGAAAGAGAAGGGTGAAAGGAGACAGATGAAGAAAGAGATAGCCTGGCAGACTTCGGTCCTGGAACAGCAATTTGGGGTAAAGTATACCCCCGAGCCTGTAGATGAAGGGGAAGTTAGTGATGATTTCGCGGGATATGATAGTGAGGAGCAGGATGATTGACGGGCAGTGATGTGGTGAGATGATGACTTGAGATGATTGGTGGTATGGCATGCAGTTGGTAGAGAGTCGGTCGTTCTAGAAATTCCCCTTACTTGGTCGGGGTCTTGGTTGGTTGACATGCCAACCACTCTATCCTTTTCATTTTGTCTTTTGCATCCTTTATTTTGTAGTTAGTCTTGCACATCTTCAGTATCTAGTGCTTGGTTGATGTTTGGTTTAGCCGGTTTGGCTTTAACTTGGTTGTTTTATTTGTTGGCGGCGGTCATTTGGGTAGTTGACCTTGCTAGTATAGACCGTCGCCCATTTGTGCTAACCCTTTCTTGAATACCAAGGTCATTATAAGCTTGAAAAAGTCCTTAGTTGATCTTTTGCGCGCTTGGATTCCTTAATGATTAACTATCTGATATTTGCATGATTAGTTGAATAGCTTGCTTTCCTTTCGTATCCAATAATCATCTGATAGTTTGTTAATTCTGTTGAATAAGTGCTGTAGTTGTTTGGGGCATAGTATTTGTTTTTCACTATTGCCTGTTTATCCAGCACTCTTTGGTGGATATGGTTTAGTTTGATCTCGCAAGGTTTCGTGTCCCGTATCCTCCCATTGTTCGAGGACACGAACCTTTTTAGCTTGCTCTTAACTTGCTTATACTTGGCCTGTTTAGTTTGAAACTGAAACTGTGAGTTGTAGAAATGAAATAAAACGTTGGATTGTTTGAACTCTTGCTAGGTTTCAAAGTTGAGCATGTTCTAAGTTGTGATAGCGGGGGAATTGCAAGTTGTTAGTTTTCTGTTTTTCGTGTCTTATTTGCTAGGGACTAGCAAACCTCAAGTTGGGGGGTGTGATAAGCACCCGACAATGTAATAAAGGGTGCGCTAGTGTCTAGTCTTAGTTACTTTGGTTATTTAATTAGTTGTTTTTAAGTTACTTTTGCTCGTAAGGTAGTTTGGTGGCATTTTGTAGAAAATCATCTCAAAACAGGGGCCAAAGCAATGATCAAGGCATGGCTGCCCGGGCCAAAGCAATGATCAAGGCAGGCGTGACCAAATGGCCCGAGCAAGAGCGAGCAAAGCAGCCAAGGGTGGCCCGTTGGCTGGCAGGAGCAGATGGCCCGAGCAAGATGGCCAAGGCAAGGCGAGGCCAAGACCACGCCAGGAGGCAAGCAGTCAAGGCCAGGAGATAAGGCCTCGCCATCGATGGCTGGGAATTGGGACATCGGTACCGAGCAGCTAACTCTGGGACAGCACCTAACCACTTTGCCATCGATGGCTGATATATGGGACATCGGTACCGAGCGCTTAAATGTGTTTTAAGGCCATTGCCATCGGTACCGAGGCCTTAAGGGGGAATCACCGAGGAATATTCCATCCGCGTACTCAGGGACTATATATAGGCGTGATGTCATTTTGTACAAACAATTAGAGAATTAGATTTGCTTACATTTTTAGATCTAGAGCTAGATTTCAAATTGTTCTTGGTGTTCTTGAAGTGTTCTTATTTTTCCAGCCTTTATTTCTGCATTTTCCTCTTAAGTTAGTTTGTTTTGACTCTTGTCTCCTTAATTAAAGTTGTTTAACTTCTCCCGATCTATCTTTCTAGCTAGTTTTCTTTTAGTGTTGTGTTTCAGATATGTTAAGTAGATTTTTGCTTGCTCTTATCTTCATAGATATGTGTGAGTAGTTTCATAAGGTTGGGTCATGGGGTGACTAGCACCCCGTGGCTTGAGTAAAAATTGCATTTTTCACCCAAAAAGTTTGCAACTTTGTTTTGGAAATTGATGTGGGGCTTGGATTTGTTTGTCAAATTACCGAGGTGATAACCTCCTTGATCATGTGTGGGTAAGAGCTTCGCCTACTTACCACACATGATGCTTGGAGCTCGGTCGCTCGAGGTGTTGCCAAATGAATTCTATAGATAGCTTGATTTTCGAACTATTTTATCTTCCGGTAAAACCGTGTTTAGGGGTGAAAAATGTAGTTTAGCTCGAGTCGTGGGCGCTAGAAATTCCTAGACCTAACCTTCTCTTTATCTAGTTTATTCTCGTTAATTTAGCCTTTTTATTTCCACCACAAACGTAAAACTAAGTTGGCTGACTAAAAGCCGGAAACCATACTCGCACCTACAATCCAGAAAAGCCGTATTATTTATCCCTTGGGTACGATCCCGGACTACCGGATTTACTATGCTTCAATCAGACGTTGATGCCCTACGCTTGGGGTGATCTACTTGATATATACATCGAGAAGAACGAAGCAATGTCACTGAGGGGAGGACAGTATCGCAGGGAACCACCACGCCCGACCAAGTGAACCTGAGGAGCATAAGTGGCGACGTCAAACGGTGGAAGAATGTCACCACCCGCATCAGTAGAAACCTCAGGTTCAACCCCAGGAGGAATGGGTTGCGAGGAACTTCCCCCAACAGTGGCTCTGCGCCGACTCGAACGTAAGACGCGGGAACTCAAAACTTCGGCAAGAATCGCGGCCTCAACAGCTGGGGCCTTGCCCGTGTCTCTAGACATGGCAGGAACATCGGATGGTGGAGGAGGAGGCGGTGTCGAAGCCATGACAGCCGAAGGAAAGTAACGACCGGAACTGTGGTGGTCGGAGGATCGGTGGCGGGAAGGTGGAAAATGACGAGGAGAGAGAGGAGGTGGCGGTGACGATCGCTCAAACGAGAGAAGAGGATGAGGGATAGTCGGGGAAGAATGACCCGTGAGATCGATTAAGTTTAACTTAAATCGATTTTCTGGCTTTTGGCTATCTCACGACCGATACATCGATTCCTCGGCCGAGACATCAATCCTTCGGCCGAGAGATCGATCTCCTGGCCCCCCCAATCAATTTCTTTCAGTCCTAGCAGATTTTGCTCAGTGCACCGACTCAAGCCACTACAGACTTCTAAGTCCTCAACCAACCAAGTAGCCTTGGGGGCATCCCCGAGCCAACACAACATAATCAAAACTAGCCCTGGGGCATGCCCAAGCATCGAAGGTCTTTCTCTCTCTCCACAAACTGCTGGCCAAAGCAAGTTGAAACACCCAGCGGCTTTACGCCCATATCCATTATCAAAGAACTCAGCAGCTCCATGCCCATATCAATTCACTCAGCGGCTCGAAGCCCATATCAATTCAGCGGTCCTGTACCTATCATTTCTACACAACTCAGCGGCTCTACGCCCTCATCTATGTCATCTCAGCGGCTCCAAGCCCTCGACTCAGCAGCTCTACACTCGCTATCACAACAACAGGCTCTACACCCGTTATCATAACTCAGCGGCTCTAAGCCCACCATTTTAATTGGCTCTAAGCCGTAACAACCATCCCAGTAGCTCTATGCTCGCTATCACAGCAACAGACTCTACGCCTGTATATACTCACTCAGCGGCTCCAAGCCCTCGAATCAGCAGCTCTACGCTCGCTATCACTACTCAGCGGCTCGAAGCCCATTATTTCAACAGGCTCGAAGCCTGTATCTACCATCTGAACTGGCTCGAAGCCATAACAATCAACTCAGCGGCTCGAAGCCCATTACCTTGACAGGCTTGAAGCCTATGTCTACTATCACCCAGCGGCTCGAAGCCCTTTATCTCAGCAGCTCTGTGCTCGCTATCACGACAACAGGCTCTACGCTGTAATCACTCAACTTAGCGGCTCCAAGCCCATTACTCTAATAGGCTCGAAGCCTGTATCTATCATCTCAGCTGGCTCAAAGCCATAACAAACAATCTCAGTGGCTCCAAGCCCATTATCTCAACTAGCTCGAAGCCGTAAACAAGCAACTGGCTCTACGCCGTCCCAACAATCAAGACATCTATTCTCAGGCTCTACGCCTGAATGCTAAAAAATCTAACATTTTTGAATGCTCAAGCTCTACGCTTGGATGCCCAACCACTGTGTACTGGGTGCTCAAGTTATACACTTGAATGCTCAAGCTCTATGCTTGGATGCCCAACCACTGCGTACTGGACGCTCAAAGCCGGTACTTTGAATGCTCGGATTCTGCCGTCGGAATGCTCGAGCTCTACGCTCTGAATGCTCAAGTCCGGAACTTGATAGAAGCTCTAAGCTTAAAAACAAACACACACGCACGGGCCCGTGCACATATTGCATTATCACATCGAGTCTGCATCATCATATCTGTTCACATCTAACAACCATCATCACACATATACACCCTGCATATCTCTCATGAAACAGGTCAACCCTGCAATCAACAGGCTCTATGCCTCGGTTTTATTGATTGGTTCAGCGCCTCGATCCTTTGGCTCTACGCCAACACTTATGATGAGAAAACTCCGTACACAGACCATCAGAATGCAACCAGCTCTACGCTTCGGTTCATATCATGTCAAGCTCTAAGCTCCGACAACTCAAGCCCTTGCCTCATAACCACAGCAGGCTCCACGCCTCAATCCAATCACCTCAGGCTCTCGCCTTATGATCAACACCAGCTCCGCGCTTCGGTCCTGTCCAAGTTCACCTCAGGCCTCCGCCTCAAGATTGTAACAGGCTCCACGCCTCACTCTTCAGGCTCTCGCCTCATGACTACAACTGGCTCCGTGTCTCGGTTCCCTCATCACCAAAGCTCCATGCTCCAGTTACTGGCCCTGCGCCCCCTACATCTCAAAAGCAAACCGGCGTCTAATTCATCCCCAGCAGATGGTTTGGATTCCACCCCATTACATCAATTCCTTCCAGCTCATTCGCAAGGATAGGCTACTCTACCGAGCTCCTTTCAGTCAAAGTAAGGATGATCAAGAAAAGCAAACGCACCTGCAGTGTATTGATCTACCCCAAAATACTAAGGAAGCTCTCCGCAAAAAACTCCCCAAGCAGCCCTGCGCTCCTTCAATTACTCTTCGCCAAAACCCTGGCTCAGTCCAGGTACGTCACACTACGGCTTTTTAAGCCCAAAGGTACGTCTTCTGTCTCTAACCCTCCAAACTTTTATTTTTCTTTATTGCCCGAACTACGATTGGTCTGAATTTCCCTTGTGGAATACGTAGGCAGCCTCCCGGCCCGACCATAACAAAACTTCTTTTGCCCGAACTACGATTGGTCTGAATTTCCCTTGTGGAATACGTAGGCAGCCTCCCGGCCCGACCATAACAAAACTTCTTTTGCCCGAACTACGGTTGGTCTGAATTTCCCTTGTGGAATACGTAGGCAGCCTCCCGGCCCGACCATAACAAAACCTTTTTCAAAAAACCCTTGGAATAGTGGTTGGACCAAATTGAGTTGCTTTTTACAGCTTTGACTCTTACTCAAACATGTCTCGCGATCCGTCTGAGTTCAGTCAAAGAGGGGCATCTGTAGACACCCCAATTTGGCCTAACGATTATTTCAAGTCCCACCTTGGGACCATCCCGATGATGAAATGGATACAGTGATTGCTGACTGCTTCCTTGAGAACCTTGGGACTTTTGGTAAGAACTTTGAGCCACTTAGAGGACCCAATTCAGAGCCATACAGCCTTTCAGACAGAAATACAGAAGCCTAGGAGAATCCACCTGTCGGCCGTGACATCGATCCCACGGCCCTTACATCATTTCCTCACCCGAGCAACCTGTTGCTAGCAAAATCTCCCTGAGAGATCAATCCCTCGGCCGCAAGATCTATCCTTCGGCCGAGACATCCATTCCTCGGCCGTGATATCCTTTACTCGGCCGCCAGATCGACCTTTTTCCAGACTCTGGAACGTGTTCTGTCAGACGTTTGATCCGATTACACTACCTTCTCGATGCGTTCGGGCTACGTTAGAGGATTGCCATGGAGAGTTAGAATCACACTCTAACTCCAATTTTTATCGTGCATTGCGATTGGCCGGAGTGAGTCATCCCTATGCCTATATAAAGGAGCCTTTGGGTTCCCAAATTGATATACTTTCACATTCTTTCAAGCCTCAAAACTCTGCACAAATACTCTCTCAATCCCATACTTCAAAAGCCCTAACCTCCCGAAGGCAGCCGTCAATCCGGGGATCAAACCCCGAAGTTCAAACCCTAACCCTAGGGTTTTTGATCAAGCAATCAGTCAATCACGCCCAATCCAAAGCAATCAAGCAACTGAGGGATCAAGGTGTTGAGGCCCAACGGCCTCTGGTTTGTCTTATTTACTGTATTTTAACTAACCGTAGCGTTTTGATTACATGTTAATCTTTCTGTCTGGTGTGAGGAAGAACACCGACCGGGGCTTAGATCCCTCGGCCGGTACATCAAACCAGGAGGATCCCTCGGCCGTGACATCCATTCACCGGCCGCGGGATCCATCTCCCTGGGATATTTTGTTTGCTTTTCTGCTTTCTGATGCATGCTTATTTATCGCACTGGCTCACTTTGCTTACTGTTTAAAGGAATAAATAAACAGATTATGTGTTTGGAATTAAACAAAGCACCTATATGTCTTATGTTAAACGATTATGGGCCAGTCTCACGACTGGGCAAAAAGGGGTGCCTAACACCTTCCCCTTATTGTACTTTTGGCTCCCGTATCCAGAATCTCTATCTAATTTCCCAGTTTTAATAAACTGGGTGGCGACTCTGTTTTGATGATAACCGCTATCATGTGGCGATGTTCCTAGCCATGGGAATGTCCATGATTTTGGTTTACGAAGCAAGCAACCAATCGAGCAAACAAACATTGATCAATCTGTATGGCGATGCCCCGTTTGGGAGTTGTCTACAGCTGCCTGAGTGTAGATTTCTGCTGAGCGCAAGGCTGCCTGAGTGTAGAGTTGCTCGGAGTTTCATGAAGCCAAACAAGGTCGTGAATATGACAAGGCATGTGCATGGTGCTACTGAAGAGCATGTGCAAGGCTTCTGAGTTATGAAGGCAGAGCTGCTGACATGGAGATGAAAGTGTGAAGCAAGGAGCTATGGAGATGTGAAGTGCGAAGCCATTTTAATGCTACTGACATGGTGCCAATTGTAGAGTTTGCTCAGGACTAGTTACGAGGCTATCTTCCAGCTTCTTTTGACTTAGCTCCGTCGGTCATAAACACAAGGCTTAATGTGGTTGGTCCTAATAACTTCAAGGACCGAAATCCATCCCAGTATTTCGATGTGGAGAATCCTGCAATCCACATTTGAATAGTGTGGGCTACCACAGCCCCGGGTGAGATCGGGGCTGCCCGAATGGAAAATCGCGCGCCTCGAACCGTTTTGAAATCGATTCGAAAATATGGTTTGAAGATTCGCCACCCGGATTTATGGTATGTCACCCGAGAAACCGTTTTGAAAATGATTGATTTGAAGTTGAAAACCAGAGATCAGTTTCAAGGGTCTGGAAGCCATGTTACGAGGGGGGAAGGGTTTTACGGCACCCCCCTTGCCCGATTCGAAATCGGTCTCTACTAAACGTTTGTGGGATTTTTAAAAGGGATTTTGTTTCATTTAACAACTAGCAGATATCCATAGTTATACCAAAAAAGAGGTGTATACTGGTGCATGTGTACAGTAGAGGGTGAAATGGCCATGCAAAACACGAGGTAACTGAAAATGCAGCCCTGTTACTGTATTCACTCTCGAGCGCTCGGGAGTGGTCCCGAGCGCTTGGGAGTGCTGACACTCTCAACCTGCAAAACTTTGTTAGCAAAGACAGAATATAATGTAAAACGTGAAACTGAAATGCTGTTATGTGCACTACTGGCTCAGCAGAGGACTTGAAAGACTGAGCTAAGCCTTCAATCTTTCAGATCATGCATCCCTGCTTTGACAAGATTAGATCTACAACTTTTAAAGAGAAAATGGCTACACTTATGCAAGCAGAAATCAGAGAACACAGAAGACTGGGAAAATGGAATGCAATGGCATGCATGCACTCCCGAGCGCTCGGGAATGGTCCAGAGTGTAGACACCCCAATTTGGCCTAACGATTATTTCAAGTCCCACCTTGGGACAATCCCGATGATGAAATGGATATAATGATTGCTGATTGCTTCCTTGAGGACCTTAGGACTTTCGGTAAGAACTCTGAGCCACTTAGAGGACCCAATTCAAAGCCATACAGCCTTTCAGACAGAAATACAGAAGCCTAGGAGAATCCATCTGTCGGCCGTGACATCGATCCCACGGCCCTAACATCATTTCCTCACCTGAGCAACCTGTTGCTAGCCAAATCTCCCTGAGAGATCAATCCCTCGGCCGCAAGATCTATCCTTCGGCCGAGACATCCATTCCTCGGCCGTGATATCCTTTACTCGGCCGCCAGATCGACCTTTTCCCAGACTCTGGAACGTGTTCTGTCAGACGTTTGATCCGATTACACTACCTTCCCGATGCGTTCGGGCTACGTTAGAGGATTGCCATGGAGAGTTAGAATCACACTCTAACTCCAATTTTTATCGTGCATTGCGATTGGCCGGAGTGAGTCATCCCTATGCCTATATAAAGGAGCCTTTGGGCTCCGAAATTGATATACCTTCACACTCTTTCAAGCCTCAAAACTCTGCACAAATACTCTCTCAATCCCATACTTCAAAAGCCCTAACCTCTCGAAGGCAGCCGTCAATCCGGCGATCAAACCCCGAAGTTCAAACCCTAACCCTAGGGTTCTCAATCAAGCAATCAGTCAATTACACCCAATCCGAAGCAATCAAGCAACTGAGGGATCAAGGTGGTGAGGCCCAACGGCCTCTGGTTTGTCTTATTTACCATGTTTTTGACTAACCGTAGCATTTTGATTATCCGTTAATCTTTCTGTCTGGTGTGAGGAAGAACACCGACCGGGGCTTCGATCCCTCGGCCGGTACATTAAACTAGTGTGATTACTCGGCCGTGACATCCATTCACCGGCTGAGTAATCGATCTCCTGGGACATTTTTATTACTCTTTTGCTTTCTGAATGCATGCTTCAATTATCGCACTGGCTCACTTTGCTTACTGTTTAAAGGAATAAATAAACAGACTATGTGTTAGAATTAAACAAAGCATCTACACGTCCTATGTTGAATGATTATGGGCCAGTCTCACGACTGGGCAAAGAGGGGTGCCTAACACCTTCCCCTTATTGTACTTTTGGCTCCCGTATCTAGAATCTCTGTCTATTTTCCCAATTTTAATAAACTGGGTGGCGACTCTGTTTTGATGATAACCACTATCATGTGGCAATGTTCCTAGCCATGGGAATGTCCATGATTTTGGTTTACGAAGCAAGCAAGCAACCAATCGAGCAACAAATGTGATCAATCTGTATAGTGATGCCCCGTTTGGGAGGTGTCTACACAGAGCGCTTGGGAGTGTGATGCATGTCAGCTTTGCTTCAAACAGGAAATGATACTGACTCGACATGCAAACACCTTTGTTTTGATCTTTCCCAAGAGGAAATCATCTTTTAACTTTGGAAAAACCTTATTTTACATGAAAACTTGTAAGAAATGTTTTTGTTTTGGAGGAAAATGATTTTCTATGCATGCATGCCAAAATGAAACCACTTCTTTTAAGAGTGCACCTCATTCCTAGCCTGCTGTATGACAAAGAACCATGCATGAAATTGGGAACAGTCACGAGCGCTCGGGAGCACTCTCGAGCGCTCGAGAGTGTTTCCTGTAAGGGTTTTGACAAAACATTTTTTGTACCCCAATGCTCTTGTTTTTACACTAAGGTCTCTCAACCATGCACCCAGTATTGAAGACTGGGTTAGGCTGAGAGACCCCCCTCAGAAGGGAAAAACAGCCTCTTTGGTTTGAGATCTCAGGTAAAGATCTCTACCTTTTGTTGGATCTTTGCTCTTTGAATAGCTTTGAAATGTGGATGAGGAGAGAAGAATACAAGAAATCAAAAGCTTGGAGTGTTCTGGATTTCCTGCATTTTCCTTGATGATTTTTGAAAGCTTTTGAAGTTTGAAAAGTGAGTTTGAGTTTGGAAAACCTTTGCCTTGAGCAAGAGAGAGAGGAGAGTGGTTCTAGAGAGAGGGAATTTTCGTGGTCTCCAATCCCCCTTTCTCAGCTGATATCAGTTGTATATATAGGCCAAGATAACCTATAGTTTGCAACATGAAATGAATTTGAAATAAAACATTTGGTTGGGGGGAAAATCTGCTGGCTCTGACTCAATCTGACTGAGGTTGAGTGTTGACTCAAGCCTCAGCCGGCTTATGGTGACTGCAATGATGGATTGCATGGGTAGTGGGGAGCCCTGCCATCCATTGGGCAACACATCAGTCTCGAGCGCTCGGGAGTAGTCTCGAGCGCTTGGGACCTCACTCTCGAGCGCTCGGGAGTTAACCAGGCCAAAGGTTTTGGAAAATGGTTTGGAGCGCTTGGGACTGCTCCCAAGCGCTTGGAGATGATTTTGACCATTTTTTTATTACCCATTTCAAATCCTTCATGGAGCAAAGCTTCAATCGGTACGAAGCTTGCTTCGATCCAAATTCATCATCGGGGAGCCTCCGGGCCACAAATCAAGGAATTTTGACAAGTCCAAATTGGGGTGTCTACAGTTGCCCCTCTTTGGGTGACGCTCGGCATCATGTCTGGATACGAGTGTCGTCCAAAGATTGAGACAACCCAATTCGAGCCAGATCAAATCCTCAATTCAAAACACAAATGCAAGTGAAGACGCCAACATTTGATGCATGCGGTCGCGTCTTTTCAGACTGCCTACGTACCCTTTTCTGTAGGGATCAGACCAGCGTAGTTCTTTGGGGCAAATGCAAACATGCACGAGAAAGTAAGTATCGACAAGACATTGGTAAGATAAATGCATGAAGAGTCCACCTGTTACTCTATTTGGCGGACAAGCAAGGTAAATGCAAATACTCGTATGGGGAATCCACCTGTTGCTCTGTTTGGCGGACACCACAAGGCTTCTGGGGACAAATGCAAATACTCGTATGAAGAATCCACCTGTTGCTCTATTTGGCGGACACTACAAGGCTTCTAGGCAAATCCACCTGTTGCTCTGTTTGGCGGACACCAAAAGGCTTTCGGGACAAATTCACATGTTGCTCTGTTTTGGCGGACAGCACACGGCTTCGGGACAAATCCACCTGTTGCTTTGTTTGGCGGACAGCACACGGCTTCGGGACAAATCCACCTGTTGCTCTGTTTGGCGGACAACACGGCTTCTGGACAAATCCACCAGTTGCTTTGTTTGGCGGACAACACACGGCTTCGGGACAAATCCACCTGTTGCTTTGTTTGGCGGACAGCACACGGCTTCGGGACAAATCCACCTGTTGCTCTGTTTGGCGGACACCACACGGCTTCGGGACAAATCCACCTGTTGCTCTGTTTGGCGGACAACACACGGCTTCTGGGACAAATCCACCTGTTGCTCTGTTTGGCGGACAATACACGGCTTCTGGGACAAATCCACCTGTTGCTCTGTTTGGCGGACAGCACACGGCTTCGGGACAAATCCACCTGTTGCTCTGTTTGGCGGACAGCACACGGCTTCGGGACAAATCCACCTGTTGCTCTGTTTGGCGGACACCACACGGCTTCGGGACAAATCCACATGTTGCTCTGTTTGGTGGACAACGCACGGCTTCTGGGAGAAATCCACCTGTTGCTCTGTTTGGCGGACAATACACGGCTTCTGGGACAAATCCACCTGTTGCGCTATTTGGCGGACAACACGGCTTTGGGACAAATCCACATGTTGCTCTGTTTGGCGGCTTTTGGGACAAATCCACCTGTTGCTCTGTTTGGCGGACAACACGGCTTCGGGACAAATCCACCTATTGCTCTGTTTGGCGGACAACACGACTTCGGGACAAATCCACCTGTTGCTCTGTTTGGCGGACAACACGGCTTTGGGACAAATCCACCTATTGCTCTGTTTGGCAGACAACACAAGGCTAAAACCTTCTGCGAATGAAATGATTAGACGATTTCGACATAAAGTATCAATTTTCAAGTGTGAACCAATTGTGGATTACCGAAAGAAGTTCGCGATCAATTGCTCCGTATGATACGAACAAAAATTAGGACTGAGATTGATTTTGTTAAGAGCCTCGACATTGCAATAATTGACAGAAAGTGAAATAAACAGGGGACCGAAGATTTCGGCACAGCGACCTAAAATAGAGTGGAGCGCTTGGGACCACTCCCGAGCGCTCGGGAGTGGTGTCGAGCGCTCGGGACCGCGACTGGGGCCCGCCACTCCTTCGTCTTCCTTTTTCAGGTCTGGGGTTCAAAACCCAATCTCGAGCGCTTAAGAACCAGACAGTTTCTATTCTCTTACCAACTCTCGACGAACTCTCTCTCTCACTTCCCAGTCGATCTCCCTCTCTCACTCTCTCTCTCCAGAAAAACCACGGACCAATTTCAAGACCTCGAGATCTCTTCGATCTTCCAGTGGGCAATCGTGTGCCAGGAGGTTCGAATCAGAGGTAAGAAGAAACTTCAGGAAGCAGAAGGAAGGGTAATGGCCGACACCGAGGAGAGAGCGACGGTGGGCGAGGCCCGTGGTGGTGTTGCTGCGGCGGCGATGGCTGAGGGCGACGGCGGCCAGGCTACACCCAGCGACGAGAGAGTCACAGGTGGGGACCCAGTGACGATGGGTGGTGGTGAGGGAGGTTCAGAAGTGGTTGCGGAGGCTAGCAGGGGTTCGGTGATGGTAGGTGGTGGCAGGGTTGTGCCTAGCGACGAGGGGGTCACTGGTGAGAGCACGGTGGTAGTGGGTGACGATGGTGGTGGCCGAGAGGTGGTAGAGGAGGCCCGGGAAAGTTCCATGGTGATTGGGAAAGCCGGCGAGGTCGGGGATGAGCCCGACGCTGGTGGGGGTCAGACGGACGGTGGCGGAGATGCCGCGGGCAGCCGGGGTGGTGCCACGGGCAGTGGAGGTAGAGCCACGGGCACTCCTCCCACTCCTACTATGGAGGAGTTGTTCGTGGCCGCGGATCAGGCCCGCGATGAGCGACAGGTCGACGAGGTGGTGGTTGGTGGTAGCGTCACAGTCACCCCCGCTTTGAGGTCGACGGCGGTGGTACAGAGGGGAGGAGACAGCGGGATTGGGGCCTCACGCTACATTCCCTTTGTGGAGGGCGACTTCCTGGACTCTGTGGAGCCGCGGGATATACTAGACGCGCTCGGCCTCGACTCGGGGGTCGCGGTCGTGCTAAAAGGTGCTGAGACTCCGGAGGACCGGGCCGCGGCGCTCCTGCTGGGGCTTTGCTGAGCGGCGCAGGGGCGTCGGACGCAGGAGGAGACAGAGTTGAGGAGGAGGAGGTAGAGGAGATGGAGATGGAGGGACCGGAGCCGGAGGCGGCTGCTGAGGCACGGGTCACTGCTGTTGACGAGGTGAAGGCCTACTTGGGAGGAGAACGGCCTAGGTTCGTGATTGCGACCTACGCTCCGCGGGTTCACTTCTTCGAGCCGGTGGGGATGGTGGGCTACGTCCCCGCTCGGGCTGACTACTCCGAGGACCTAATTCTCCGTGACAGCGACTTGCACATCTCTATGGGCTGGACCACGGTAAGTTTTCGACAATTTGAACCTTTTGAATTCGACGCTTGAATTGATGCAAAATGCAATATTGATTGAAATGCTATTTCCTTACTCTGTTGAAACAGCGCACGACGGACGTTTACGGCCACGGAGGCTCAGCTAGCTCGCTGAAGTACTTTAAGGGGCTGCCCGCGAGAGTACAAGGGTTGGTGGTGGCGGCAAGCTTCGGGCCGTTCGTCCAGTTGATGACGACAGTGAGGGTGGACCGCGCTGTGCTTATGGCGCTGACCGAGAGGTGGTGGGATACCACCAACACCTTCCACCTCCGGTTTGGGGAGATGACGCTGACACCGCTGGACTTCGCAGCGATCACGGGCTGAGAGTGGGAGGAGAGCCGATCCCCTACGACTCGAGCTTAGTACTAGACGACGTGGCTCTGCGGTGGTTCCTCGGGCGGGTTCCATGGCACAGCGGAGGGATGGCGGCTTACGGGCAGTTCGTGGAGTACTGGGACCACGAGCCCGCAGACGACGAGGAGGCAGCGAGGATGGCTCGAGCGTACTTGCTCTACCTATTCGGGGCTTCTCTGTACCCGACTAGGCGGTCGCGAGTGCACCACTGCTACCTGGCAGGCCTGGTTGACCTGAGGACCGCAGGACGGTTCGACTGGGGAGGGGGCGCCTTGTGCACCCTCTACTGCTTTCTAGGGGCTGCCTCACGCGGAGTGGGCAACACAGTGGGAGGCTACTTGAGGATCGTCGAGGTATGGCTCAAATTACTGCTTTAATACAACTATCGACTGCTTATTGATTTGAAATGATGCTTGAAATTGAATTGACTTGAATTTTGATCATATGCAGCTTTGGGCTTACGAGGTTCTCAGGATGTTCCCGCCTGAGAACACGTGCCGAGATCCTGGTTTGCTTCCTCGCGGGCTCGCGTGGAGCAAGGCTTACAGGAGAACGAAGGAGAGGAGAGGGGAGGTGATGACCTTCCGACGCTGGTTAGATACCTTGACTGGAGTCGCGGTATGATTTGCTCCTATTCCATTTCTCTTTTCCACATTCGACGTATGCTTTTATTGATGCTTCAAAATTCGACGTGCAGGTTCACTGGGATCGTTGGTCGAGGGTGGAGGCCGAGTTCCTTCCGAGGAGTCGCGAGGTGACGAGGAGCATGGTGCTGTTGGAGTGCCCACTGGGTTGGCAATGGTACCTAGGAGATCGGGTGACTCGGCAGTCGCTCGGTCTTCCAGCGTTCGTAGTACCTGGGACACTTCCTCCACGCGTGCAGCGGACGGAGACGTACACTCGTGCGGAGCTGGAGCAGTTCACAGTGCCGGATACGGATTTGGAGAGACACCTACGGCGCGGTCTGGACTACATAGCTTACGTAGACCAGTACCTGGCCACGAGCCTAGGGGTGGAGGCTGAGTTGGAGCGGAGAGTAGCTGAGGGAGGGCGAGGCCCTGGTGCCGAATGAGAGGTTGGAGCGCGGGGCCGTGGCGGCCGATCCGCACGAGGTAGTGGTCGAGGTGGTAGGCAGCCTGCAGGCGGTCGAGGTGCCAGCCCACCTGGCAGAGGAAGGGGTGACACGGGGGTGCCAGAGACGGCAGAGGCGTCAGGCTCGACGGTGCTACCCACGCTGGAGTGGACGATAGGAGCGACAGACCCTTTTGGGGCACGGGCAGTGATAGACGTCCCGCGCCTTCCGCAGCCGCCGATGCGGCTTCCGGCTCAGGTATAAACGAATTCGATCCTCTTATGCTCTGAATGATTACTACTTGCACATTTCTGATACTTGAATGTTACAGGTACCGCGAGAGTGGGCCGAGACGGCCATAATGCTGATGGTGGGGATGCGCCACTTGCTGAAGGGCTGTGCTAGAGGGAGGGTCTTGCAGACCAGACCTGTCCCTGAGCCTGTTTCTCCTGTCGTTCCACAGGTATGACAATGCATGGTATAGAACATTTAATGAATCAATTGAATTTCAAATATGCATAGAATGATCACATGTTTGTGATATGCAGGTGCAGCCACGACGCTCAGCTAGGGCACGACCTCAGGCTACCACGAGCTCTCCGGCTTCCACTAGCACACGGGGACGAGGGACACAGGGAGTGTCGCGGTCCGCTACGGAGGCTAGACAGTTCGAGGTTGTTCCTAGGGCAGGGTCCCAGCGGAGACTCACTCGTGTGGAGTCAGAGGAGGAGGACGAGTCAGAGGAATCCTCCGAGTCGCGTGTCTTAGGGTCGACGGACTCAGAGACTGCTTCTGGTTCTCCTAGCGCAGACGACGGTGACGAGAGTGAGAGCACAGAGCCCGAGGGCCACCAGCAGAAGAGGACTCGTCACATCTGAGTCTTAGGCTTTTGCTTTGCTAGCTTACTTGTACATGGGCCTGCGTGCCGCGGTAGTCATAGCATCTAGGCCTGCGTGCCTTGATTTTGTTTGGGCCTGCGTGCCCCGGTAGTCAGGATTGGGCATATGTTTGCCCCAGCTTTTGTACTTCCTTCCTTACTCATTGTAAATACTGTATTTCATTTATGAGATTTTGCACTTCGTTCTTTTGCATTCGTTCACACTTCCTTTAAGAATTGTATTTTATGAAATATGTTCGTCTAGCTTGAAAGAAAGTGAAGAGGACGCGAATTTCAACCGATACTCTCAAAGTAAGAACGAAAGCTTGACATTGACGTATAATAGCAAATTTTGAGCGATCGACCATGAAATTTAGATCTAAGGGCTTTTGATCGTAATTGTGTGCACTGAGCGATTGACACCGAGTATTGTGACCTGCGAGTATTGCTAGAATTACAAAAATGCCCTTGACAAAGATCGACACCCACTTACGCATGAAAATGATGATTTTGGGACAATTGAACAACAAAAACTTGAACTAACAGTGTTAATGCGCGTTTGAACATGCCATATAGTTATTAATGCACAATGTGACTCATATGCATCGCTGGACTCAATCAAATACGCTTAACGTGGAATCTAACAAACTCACGGAATGAAAATCTTGGAAACTTTCGTATTTTTGAGGGAAACAGACTAATTCACAAGCAAATACATAATGAAAACTGCTGCATCCCCAGAGTACATGCTGAGGACCTTCTGATCTAAGCTGCATGCATTTGCAATGTTGAATTGAGGCTAGAAAGCTGGAATCAGAAGCTGCTGCAAAACAGCAGAACTCTCGAGTGCTCGAGAGTGGTCTCGAGCGCTTGGGACCTCACACTCGAGCGCTCGGGACTGCTACTGTATGCAGTCTCCTATTGGTTGAAAGGTGTCCCGCCGAACGATGCCAGATCTATGGCAGCTGATGATGAAAGGGGTGTCCCTCAGGACAATGCCAAATCTATGGCAGCGAATGGTTGAATGACGTCCCGGAGGACGACGCCAAATCTATGGCGGAATTTGGTTGAAAGACTTCCCGGAGGACGATGCCAGATCTATGGCAGCGTGTCAAGCAGACATGTTGCTAAATATGCTAGATGAAGGTGACCATAAGAGGTCGAGACTAGAAAGTGAGACCCGCGTTTCGACGTTTGACAACAACGACGATATTTTTTATTTTTTTGAAAAACAAAGGACATGTCTGAGTATCCTTTCTGCTTTACTGCTTTTGGCCAGCGGGCCGGTACCTTCAGGACCTCGGGATTTGGGCTAGAATTTGTCTTTGGATGGAAATTGGGTTTGAGCTGGAGCCAGGGCTTGCGCTGGAGCTGGTTTGAGGTTGACTTTGATCAGGGCTTGAGTTTCGAGCATTCATGCCCCAGTCTTGATGTTGGCTGTACGCTTGCAGTGATTGATGGCATTGGACTGATGTGCCCCAGTGAGTGACAGATCTTAGCTCTGATTCTTTTCCTTGATTCCACTGATAGTTTCGGCAACCAGTTTTGTCATGAGCACAAGTGCGGGTTCTTCCATGTACTAGAGTTTTTCTCACGAGTTGGGGCCTCAATGACCTTGTGTGAATTTGGGCAAGGCCCAGATGACTAAAAAGATAAGAAAAACCCTTTATCCGAGGACTGACTCAATGATGAACTAGACTGGACGAGGAGTTTGATTTGACCGGACGAGTGGCTTGATTACTTGAGGATTTGATGTTTGAAATTGTCATGATAAAATCAAGTTTCGATGATTTTCCCATTCAGGGCTTTGAAATTGATCTTGCTTTATCAAAACACGAGGATTTTACCAAGAACCATGCCCCAGGTTGAAATTTTGCAAGATTCACAAAATGCCTTAGCGCTCCTTCTTGTTTTCTCCTATTGTCCAGGATTTTTGTTATCAAGTTGTGTTTTTCAATCTGACAGGACTTTATTCGGGTTGTAACGTGGCCAAGGTTTGGCTTAACAAAGAAAGGATAATCGGCCCAAAAATTTTCATTTTCCTTGGGTTTCGAGAGCTAGCAGCCATCTTGAATATTTTTATGCCCTTTTTGCTTTTGATGGGCGCCTTCTTTCACTTGATTTCCTTTGCCTTTTTTTGTGCCAATGTGTTTGGTACTTTCGTTGATTTTGAGCTTTCTCTGATTTTTCTTCGATATTTTGCATCTCACTGTACCCATGTATTTGGCACTTTCACACTTTGAATTTTGATGCGCCGATGATAACCAGGTGTTTGGCACATTTGGTCTTCCTCATTTCACCCCAGTGTGGGGGATAGATGCCTAGCTGGGTTTTTTCAAAGAAATTGATTTAGGCTCAAAGGGGGTTATCAATGGATATGTATCTTCAAGCGTTTGATAAAAGAAGAGAATGTCTTTCTTCATTTTGAATTGCACAACTTGATAACTGGATCCTAGATGCAAGTTAAGAGATTTGTGTGCTCTAACTTTTGCCTAGATCTTGTTTTGATGTTTTGATCTAGCGAGCTTTTTCTCAAGCCAGGGCGTTGCTTCTTGACAGCGACAGGGAGTGGTCCCATGAAATTCTCCTTCTTGCAAGGGCAAAGTATCTCATGTTTTGATTTCTCAATTGATGGTGAAAAACAATTCCAAGTTAAGGGATTATCACAAAACACAAGTTTATTATCACAATTTCGACACAAGCTTGAGATTGATTTGAAAGACGGGACGGACCGACGAAGGATTGACTCGAAAGATCATGGCCAAATTTTGGGATCGACTCGAATAAACATGACCGGGCCTCGGGATAAGGCTG
The DNA here is from genome assembly GCA_018127125.1 of Rhododendron griersonianum. NCBI lineage: Eukaryota > Viridiplantae > Streptophyta > Magnoliopsida > Ericales > Ericaceae > Rhododendron > Rhododendron griersonianum. The sequence goes on along the minus strand of CM030798.1, from coordinate 5,087,807 downwards.
CCTACGTATCCTTCTTACAAAGGAATCAGGTCATAACGTTGTTCAGGACTACGAAACTGACTCTCTTTTTGGTTTTTTTTTTTTTTGACTACAAACTTGAATTTGAAAACATACAGATACGAAAGCATGAAAGACCCAAAGTACAAACTGACTCGAAATTGAAAGACAAAGACTAGACTTGACTCGAAACTTAAAAGCTATCCAAACTCGCGAGAAATTCCATCCCTGGATTGGCTGCACTACATTCGCCATTCTTCTTCAGATCTGAGGTCTGGCATTGGGATGGTTCCAGTCCTTTCACACTATCTCAGGCATCATTCGGATTTTGATCCACCCTAAAATTCTGCGTCGGCTTGGAGCTTATAGCTAAGGCACTGAGCATATTAGGGGTTGGAACAACGGGCTCTGGCAGCCAATTGTCAATAATGCACTGGAGGGGATGGATTTTGATGCCATTGCTGTTGACGGTTTGGTTGCTCAGAAGTCGTCCAAAGGAAGCATGTCCCATCGAGTCACTGACCTGGACAACCTTGAACCCCTCAAAGGTCAGAGGATAGTTTCCCACAGCAGAACTTGGGTTTGGAAGTGGAGGTGAGATGGTTCCATCATCGATGAGATCTTGGATTTTGTGGCGGAGATGGAAGCAGCTATTAGTGGAATGGCCGGTACATTGGTGAAAGGCACGATAGGCGTCTGGGTTGTGGGACGACGAGAGCTTCAGAGGCAGGGGAGTTGGAGGGAGCGGCTGGATGAGACCGGCTTCGAGGAGTCTCTCATAAACCAAAGACAAAGGGACAGGAAAGCGGGAGAGGAACCTTGGTGGGACTTTGCCGCTGGGTTGAGGGTTCATAGTGGTGCCAGGTGGGCCTTTGGCGAAGACTTTGCTTGCTTCGACACTGCATGATGCTCCCTTGTTTTTGGGGTTGTGCACATCCTGCCTTTTAGCACTAGTTTTAGGCAAGGATCTAGTACCTTCCTTTGAGCGATTCTTGGCGTCATGGAATTCGACCAAGTCTTTGAGCATGTGAGAGAGCTTCACTTCTGAGAGTGGCTTGATTCCGGCGGTTGGAGGGTGGTAGGTTTGTGGAGTTTCTTTGATCCTGGCCTTACCAGCATTCAGTCCCAGATCTGGATTCGACATGGTGGAGGTGAAAATGTCAATCAGCCCTTGCAATAGAGTCGTCTGCTTATCCATTTTCTGACTCATTTCCTCTACAGCCTTTTTCAGCTCAACTAGCTCTGTTTGCCCTGTCATTTCGAGGTAGTCAGAGAAGGTGGTATGGCTTTGTGTAGGATGGGTGGCCCAGTGCTGACAGTAAGTAAGAAAGGGAACTCAGAATGTGCCCATGTTGTGGTTTATTGAAAAATGTGTATGAATAAAAGAATTGTTAATAACATGTTGTCATCGTCGACTCAAATGATCAAACTTTACGAATAGTTCCAACAGTCACGGGTAGGTCGTTGTCAGGCAGGTTAAATTCCTCACGTTGGGAATCAGAGCCAATCTCCTTATCTAAGACCATCCGAGACAGAGCAATCAGACTGCTGGAAGATGCACTTAAGGCTAGACTGAACTAGAGGGAGCCGTTCGGGCACGACGAACACTGGAGTTATCCCAAACTCCATGGATTTATGGTCTCCTAGACCCTGACTCAAGAAATGACATCCTACGAAGGATTGCCTTAGTCCTCAGAGATTCTTTTGAGTGTGTATCCTTTGATTAGGAATGACAAGATTTGGGAGATATCAAGACAAATTAAGCCTTCAACATTTTTCACTCAAAATTTCTGTTTTGGTTTCAAAAACCGTTTAGCGTAAATGACATGATACCGTAACCGGGGCGGCGTAAGTGGCATGGCGCCATTAGCCTAAGCAGTGTAAGTGACTTCGCACTATAACCTAGGTGGTGTGGGCATCATGGCATTGTAGCCTAATTGTTTCGTTAAACTTCGTTGAATACATGGTTGAAAAATGTATTGAAGACTTAATGAACTTTGATATCCCGAAAACCCCGTCGTTCCAAGGACTAATTAATTTCAACAACGTGCCTTTAAAAAGCACGACTCATCATCGGTCCAGGTAGTTCTAAACAGGCTGCGCAAGCGAGTCTAAGAGTTCTATACGGGACACGAAAGCAAGCATAAGATGCAAGGTGCGATGTGCAAGCGGGATAAGATCACGGTCTCTCGAAGGTTGCCTCATTCCTCAGAATTTCTTTTAGGGTGTATCCTTTGTTTGGAACGACAAGTTCTAAGAGATGTCAAAATGAACTAAGTATTCAACTAGTCCTCGTTCGAAGTTTCAATTTTGAACTTGGAATAACTTAGTATAGACGACGTGATACCACAACCAGAGTGGTGTCAGTGACATGGTGCCATTAGCCAGAGTGGTGTAAGTAAAGTGGCATCATGGCGTCGTTTCCTCATTATTCCTTATTCTCCGTTGAATTTTCGATTAGGCATTAGTCAAGGACTTAGTATATTTTGATTTCCCAAAGACTCATTGTTCTAAGGACTCATGTAGTTTAGACAACGTACACCGGGGTGCACGACTCATCATCGGGCTTCGACAACCTTCTACAGACCGCGCGATCGAGTCTAAGAACACATGACTTGAAATTGAACAGACAGCATGACGGCATGACATGGATGAGATGCATGGTAAGATGCAGAAAGCAGTAACATGTAGGCAAGATATAGCATATAATCCTACCCTGCGGGTCCCTATCCTAGTTTGGAAGGATCTATTGCTTTCTACACACGTATAGAGGCCGGTTTTGGCTTGAAGAGGGTTCCCCGGACTAGAGTCAAAGTATACCTCCCACTATTGAGCGTACACCCAATAATGGTACAAACGGTAGGGATGACTCATCACGGTCGAGGGTTGCTGAGCATTCCGGGATTCCCCATCACCGGCAGGCCGGGCAGGATTGCCAAAACACAACAGCGAGGTTGAACAAGATATATACAAGAAATAGACATTGAAGCAAAATCCCTTTTGAAAATCCCACAAACGTTTTTCAAGCTTGGCTCACAAGTTTAATTGATATTCAAGGAAAGCGGGCCGTTTCGGGAACATACCAAATTTTTCTCAAGTATCAATTAAACGTCCCCAGCAGAGTCGCCACTGTGGGCTACCACAGCCCCGAGTGAGATCGGGGCGGCCCGAATGGAAAATCGCGCGCCTCGAACCGTTTTGAAATCGATTCGAAAAATATGGTTTGAAGAGTCGCCACCCGGATTTATGGTATGTCACCCGAGAAACCGTTTTGAAAATGATTGATTTGAAGTTGAAAACCAGAGATCAGTTTCAAGGGTCCGGAAGCCATGTTACGAGGGGGGAAGGGTTTTACGGCACCCCCCTCGCCCGATTCGAAATCAGTCTCTACTAAACGTTTTGGGATTTTTAAAAGGGATTTTGTTTCATTTAACAACTAGCAGATATCCACAGTTATACCAAATAAGAGGTGTATACTGGTGCATGTGTACAGTAGAGGGTTAAATGGCCAAATTTCGGGTACGTCAAAGGACAATTTTATTGATAAAATCAAATGGAGTCTGGCTCATTATTACATCATCAACCTCACAAAGAGTACATTTATTCAAAAGGGAAGGGAACTAAGGTTCCTAACTACAGCTCCGCCTGCTCTTCCATCCTAGCCAGCTCTTCGGCTCCAAAAGCCTCCAAAGTGTACAGCTCACCCTGTTCGTCTATAAGGTCTGACACATTATACCGGCGTCGCCACCAATATAATATGTCAGGGTCACCAAAGGCAACACCGTGAGCTACAAAGCTCAATAGAATAAACCAAACCCACTAACCCTTAACTTACACATAGCAAGTCACATATAACAGCAATGAACCTTACAGATAATGATATCTACGAAGTACGTGTTTATTCAATAGTTATCAATAATAACACATCCGCATTTTTCTATCCTTGGTTTTCGAAATATCAGAGTTTCTCCTTCGCAGCGTTTCATAAACCGTGTCACCATTTTTCCAAGATAAACCATTCCCACAAATCCTTACTTATAACCAGAAATCCACATAGACAATTACACATGCTCATTCAACAACATAGTTAAGTAATGACACATCCACATTCGATATCTTTTATTAGCGTTGGTGTCATGTCTTTTCGTGTTTCTCCTACGTGACTCATCGTAGACCGTGTCACATTTTCACCTTTACCAAAATCACAATTTCCAACGTTCTTTCATAAATTGTTACTAATGAGGCTACCAAGTCCGGCTTCATTAGTAACACACATGATGGCTACCAAGTCTGGTCACACCGCGGTTTTCACAATCCATTCAAATCTTGCATTGGCTCCTCTCCGCGGATAACCAAGCCTTATTTCCACATGAGACTACCACGTCCGGCCCCATTGGAAATCTTCACAATGGGCTACCAAGTCCGGCCTCATTGCGGTTTTCGCAAGTCCACACAAAGGGCTACCAAGTCCGGCCACCTTGCAGGTTTTCACAACTCACATTGGGCTACCATGTCCGGCCACAATGTAGTTTCAAAAATATTTTATCCAAAACCAATTATTTCCTTTATCTTCGCAATGGACTACCAAGTCCGGCCACATTGCGGTTTTCAAAAACATACTCACATTGGGCTACCATGTCCGGCCACAATGTAGTTTCAAAAATATTTTATCCAAGACCAATTATCTCCTTTATCCTCGCAATGGACTACCAAGTCCAGCCACATTGCGGTTTTTCACAAATTGCTACTAACGAGGCTACCAAGTCCGGCTTCATTAGTAACACACGCGATGGCTACCAAGTCCGGCCAATCATGGTTTTCAAAATACATTCTCTTTCAATCTTGCATTGATTCCTTTTCGCGGAGAATCAAGCCATATTTCCACATGAGACTACCACGTCCGGTCCCATTGGAAATCTTCGCAATGAGCTACCAAGTCCGGCTACATTACAGTTTTCAAAAACACTTACACAATGACTACCAAGTCCGGTCATTATGTAATTTCAAAATATTTTCTACAGATTAATCCCATCCTTTCTTTAACCACACCCTAGGTGTCGTGTTTCTATTTTCTCGGTTTTTGTGTCTCGTTGCATGCAATGACTCCGCGGTAGTTCATTTCACAATTTAAGAAATCTTGAAACTACACTAATAAGATCATCCAACTCTATATTTACTATCATGCTCATATTAACACATAATCATACTCAATCACACTTAAGCATAACGCCACATGTACGGACGCCTTTGGAGTGATAAATCACTTATGCTTTAATCAACAACCACAAGTAATACAAGTAAGCACATAACAAGTCTAATATCATCTAAACGATCCAAGTACAATTACTTAAAATTAATTCACGACGTTAACCTTCAAAGTTCATTCTTTCTTTCAAAACAGCATATGTTTATTGAATTGCAATGCATATATCAGATTAGTGTTGATAAGGATTCTATGTTTCCACAAGAGGTGTCGATTAGATAATCTATGTGATCATGCCATTATCTTTATTCTAATCGATTCGAATCATGCATACGATATGCCATACTTGGTGAAAAATCTATCTCATGTTCTTAGCCTACTTTAAGGTAAACTTTATTTTTGGAAAAATAGTAAGGATGATCCATCTTTCAAAAGTATACACATTTCAATTTATTTTTAAGGAAAGTAGATATGGAAATCGACGTGATCATACTATTGTTTGTACTTTAGGAAAATGAGTCGAGGTTAATCTATCTATAAATACGATTATCTATATTTCAAAGCAAACATATTTCTAATTATATTTAGAGTTCGAAAGTATTGACATATACTTAGAGTGTAGGAGGTGTAGGAAGATCCTACGCTTAAGCATCATACTATATCTTAAAGGTAAACTACGTTTAATTATCATTCAACCAAATCACATGTACTTAGAACAAGGTTGTATTTAATCTAGTTTCGACAGCATAACTACGTATACTTAGGATTTAAGTAGATAGGAGAATCTACTATACTTAGAGTTAGGAGGTGTAGGAAAATTCTATGCTTAAGCATCATACTATATCTTAAAGGTAAACTACGTTTAATTATCATTCAACCAAATCACATGTACTTAGAACAAGGTTGTATTTAATCTAGTTTCGACAGCATAACTACGTATACTTAGGATTTAAGTAGATAGGAGAATCTACTATACTTAGGGTTAGGAGGTGTAGGAAAATTCTACCTTGATCCGAAACTAGTCGGGGCCGAATAAGCTAATTGGAAATCCTACGGGCGGTGAAACTCTCGAATCTGGACCGAACTTCGGATGGCAGTAACTCGGTTAATATTTGGCCGAATACAATCGTTCTTGAGTTGAAATCGAAGCTCTAGAAGTGCTCTACAACTTTCGTGAAGGAAGTTGATCCTAGAAAGTACCTTAGGTAGGAGAAATATGATGAGAAAGGAAGGGACAGTAAGCTGTCTGGAAATCTGGAAATCCGAATTTTTGCTGAACTTCGGATGTCGATATCTTTGTCGTTTCTTGACCGATTAGGGTGGTTCTTGGGTCTAACTTGAAGCTCTCGAAGTGCTCTACAACTTTCCCGGAGGAAGTTGGTTCTAAAAACTACTCTAAGCAGGAGAATAATGAGGATTTACAAAGGGCAGTAGGCTGCCTGGAAAAACAGAAATGGTTTCTAGAGAGAAGTTGGAGCAATGCTTGAATTTCTAGAGAGAAGTGGGAGCAAGAAGTGAAGGTGTGAGTTCAAGGCTTGAATGGCTTGCTATTTATAGGCCAAGGGTGATCTATTATCCAAGGGGTAAATTTTTCCCTAACATTTGTTGTCCAATGGATAAAAATTTGTCTAGATTTGGTTGTCCTTTGGTGAGGTAGGATGATGGCTTCAAAGGACATGACTAGGCTCATTGTACACTTTGCACACATCACTCTCCCTCTCATCCGAAATCTCTCTCTCTCCCTCTCTCTCTCGGCCATCTCTCTCTCTCTCTCTCTCTCTCTCTCTCTTTGGTCCAATGTACAAAGTACAAGGGTTGAAAGACTACAATATTTTCCTTGTTCTTTCTTCCAATCTAGCCCTTTGAAAGAATAGAAAATAAGATTTGATAGACCTTTGGAGTGAAAGAGTAGAAAATGTTGGATTTGGTAGTACAAGATGAGGTAGTAGGATGATGTAGGAAGATTGACCAAGGGTTGGACTAGTACACATCACTCTCTCTTTCTCTCCTCTCAACCGGCCATCTCTCTCTCTCCCTCCCATTTCTCTCGGCCTCTCTCTCCCTCTCTCTCTCTCTCTCTCTCTCTCTCTATCTCTCTCTCTCTTTCCCTTTTAGTGCAAAGTACACACATTAACAATTAAGGAAGGACAAAGGTCTAAGAAAGAGTAAGGGTTTGGTGGAAAATCTTGTAAGGCAATCTAGTACTCTAAATCTTTCTCATGTCTTCCTATCTTTCTACTTCCAAAAGTACAAGTACTTATATATATAGAATTAGGGTTAGGTCAAGAAAGATCAAGAAAGGTACCATCATATCTACCTATCTCTCTCCCCTATCCCTATCCCTCATCTCTCTCTCTCGGCCTCTCTCTCCTCCTCTCTCCCGAATTCTCTCTCTCCTCTCTTCCTTCCTTGGTTAATATAAATACATATACTAGGAAGACTACATAAAAGGACAAGGTACTATGATCTTATCCTAGACCTTCTAAGTCAAAATTCCCTATTAAACTAAGTCAAAATGCTACCTATGTACTTATAAACTATATACTAATACATAGTATCCTAGGATGATATATACATATCTTATACTTTAATTAAATAAGTACATATCATATCTAGGAAGTAATTAACTAATTAAAACCTAGTACTATGGCTTGACTAGACTTTATTGACTAATGGACCATAATTCCCCTAACCATTATTATCCAATGGTTAATGAATGGAAGTACTATGCTTTCATAAAGTATGTATATAAGTACAATGACTCATGGTGATTCCATTAAACTAATTAGATCTTGTACTAGGTGGAAAGACTAACTTATTATCCTATGAACAATATTTACCCTAACTTTTATTATCCAAAGGTCATCCATTTCCCTTGTAGTTATTAACCAATGGTCTAAGATGGAAGGTACTATATATAGATATAAGTACAATGACTCATGGCAAATCTATTAAACTAATGGATCTTGTACTTGATAGGAAGACTAACCTATTATCCAATGGGTAACAATTCTCCTAACATTTATGGACCAATGGGTAAAAGAGTAAAGTATAATATTGGAGTATTATATATACATCTTTCAACTATGTGTTCAAAGGCCTATATAATACTATATAAGTGTACCTTGGTCAAATCTAATAAAATATCTTAGGTAGAAAGCCTATTGTCCAATGGATAAAGATTTCCCTAACTTCTATCGTCCAATGGGTAAAGATGGTAAGTAATATATAATCATATAAAGTGTACCTAGTAATCTAGTCACAATATCCTCGGTGGAAACCTATGGTCCAATGGATAAAGATTATCCTAGCATTTATCGTCCAATGGGTAATAGATCAAAGCTGGACTTTGGTCAAAGGTTTGCTTAGGGTTCAAATGGTTCATGAAGATCAAAGGTTCGATTAGGTTACCCTAACGATTAGTTAGAAGCTAACTAGGTTTGCTAAATAGGATACCTTAGGGTTTACTAACTCACTTGGCTTTAGAAAATGACTATGTTGCATGGCAAGGGAATCTAATTACAACGGATTCCTAGGGAAAATATATAAGTGTTTTACAAGCATACTTGTCTTGGAGAAATGACTAGAAAATCTATATGATGAAAACTATATTTATAAGTCTAGATTTTAGTAACGACGGATTTTTGGATATTAGAAAGGAATTTTAAATGGAATCCAAGTAATAGAATAAAATTCAAAATTTAAATGAAATTTTTATTTCCCAAAAATCCGGGTCGTTACATGTATTCACTCTCGAGCGCTCGGGAGTGGTCCCGAGCGCTTGGGAGTGCTGACACTCTCAACCTGCAAAACTTTGTTAGCACAGACAGAATATAATGTAAAACTAGAAACTGAAATGCTGTTATGTACACTACTGGCTCAGCAGAGGACTTGAAAGACTGAGCTAAGCCTTCAATCTTTCAGATCATGCATCCCTGCCTTGACAAGATTAGATCTACAACTTTTAAAGAGAAAATGGCTACACTTATGCATGCAGAAATCAGAGAACACAGAAGACTGGGAAAATGGAATGCAATGGCATGCATGCACTCCCGAGCGCTCGGGAATGGTCCAGAGCGCTTGGGAGTGTGATGCATGTCAGCTTTGCTTCAAACAGGAAATGATACTGACTCGACATGCAAACACCTTTGTTTTGATCTTTCCCAAGAGGAAATCATCTTTTAACTTTGGAAAAACCTTATTTTACATGAAAACTTGTAAGAAATGTTTCTGTTTTGGGGGAAAATGATTTTCTGTGCATGCATGCCAAAATGAAACCACTTCTTTTAAGAGTGCACCTCATTCCCAGCCTGCTGTATGACAAAGAACCATGCATGAAACTGGGAACAGTCCCGAGCGCTCAAGAGTGTTTCCAGTAAGGGTTTTGACAAAACGTTTTTTGTACCCCCAATGCTCTTGTTTTTACACTAAGGTCTCTCAACCATGCACCCAGTATTGAAGACTGGGTCAGGTTGAGAGACCCCCCTCAGAAGGAAAAAACAGCCTCTTTGGTTAGAGATTGAAGGTAAAGATCTCTACCTTTTGTTGGATCTTTGCTCTTTGAATAGCTTTGAAATGTGGATGAAGAGAGAAGAATACAAGAAATCAGAAGCTTGGAGTGTTCTGGATTTCCTGCATTTTCCTTGATGATTTTTGAAAGCTTTTGAAGTTTGAAAAGTGAGTTTGAGTTTGGAAAACCTTTGCCTTGAGCAAGAGAGAGAGGAGAGTGGTTTTAGAGAGAGGGAATTTTTGTGGTCTCCAAGCCCCCTTTCTCAGCTGAAATCAGTTGTATATATAGGCCAAGATAACCTATAGTTTGCAACATGAAATGAATTTGAAATAAAACATTTGGTTGGGGGGAAAATCTGCTGGCTCTGACTCAATCTGACTGAGGTTGAGTGTTGACTCAAGCCTCAGCCGGCTCATGGTGACTGCAATGATGGATTGCATGGGTAGTGGGGAGCCCTGCCATCCATTGGGCAACACATCAGTCTCGAGCGCTCGGGAGTTAGCCAGGCCAAAGGTTTTGGAAAATGGTTTGGAGTGCTTGGGACTGCTCCCAAGCGCTTGGAGATGATTTTGACCATTTTTTTATTACCCATTTCAAATCCTTCAAAGATCAAAGCTTCAATCGGTACGAGGCTTGTTTCGATCCAAATTCATCATCGGGGAGCCTCCGGGCCACAAATCAAGGAATTTTGACAAGTCCAAATTGGGGTGTCTACAAATAGTTTAGAAAACAACAATGGATAGGAAAACAACATGCAACTGGCTTGGAGTCGACCACGGGCCGAAGTCCTTTTATGCTGACTACTAGGGGCAGGATCACCACACTTAAAGAACCCTAGTTCAAGAGCTTGAACGATTTCGGGTGACATAGATTGCAATGAGTACGTATGCATATTAAACTAAATATTTTAAGAAGAAACATAAGCCCCTGTTTAGGCCATGAATGCTTGACCCTAGCTCAACCGTGCCTGACGACAACAATCTAATTGTCCCTAGCATAGAAACATGCGATGCAAATAGCAATGAATGTGAGTGCAATGTTTCTCTTTCTGTTCGGCAGAGATCTTGGCATGCTCTTGACAATGCTGTGTGACAGCCTTCCACAAAAGAGTTGAGGTGTTCTTCCAGGATATGACACTCCTTAGGCAGAACTTTCTTCTTCCTCCTTTTTTGAAGGCCAAGTGTGTTGGTAGGGAGATAGACTTTACAGTGCATCCCTTTGTTGCCCCTGCAAAATTATTAGTAAATGCAGCAACAAAGGTGGGTTAGCTGTCGCAGAGAGCTTTCCCAACCTTGGGCGACCTGCTTCACTCCTTGCATTGATGAACCTGCTTTGCTTGAAAATAAGAACACCTTATACTTGGAGTTAGCTCGTGCAACCAAGACAACTACTTTTGCTAAGCAACCATAAGGATGTACACATTAAATACTATGGTCAAGAGATCAATGCAAATGATAGGGTGCATGTAAATCCACAATGCATTCTGGACATCTCAACTTTTGCGTATTTGATCCAATGCTTCTCACTGTTGACAAAACTTCACACCAGCCAAGCAGTTATGACAAGATAAGATTTAAAACGTCGCAATACTCTAGTGATAATACTGCTTGGCCAAGAGACCATCTAGCTACACTCTTCATGAAATGGGAAACTCATGTTATCTCCTCGAAAGTTTGTAGATAATAATTGTGCTCGTGTTGCTGTGTCAAGAATGCTTAGGATAAAATTAACTTTGAAAACTTTTCCTCAAGGATTTCAAAATCATACCATTCCATCAATCATGCTCCATATCCATACCACTCAATTTTCCATGAGACATAGCTTCACAAACCCATGCCCCAAGTCATTTTAGGTGAGGTCATTGTTTTGAGTCGATCGTCATGAGTTGAATTGTTAAGCGGCTATCCTCATGGGAGGTTGGATACTTCAGAGAAGAGAATAGAGGAGAGCCTAGTCGTGCCCCTTATCTCGTATGATTCTTCATGATGTGTACTTTGCCAAAGTGATACGTACCCCATGATGTTTTCTTATCGCGTCACTTTCCACACTGGTTATGCCCCCAGTGCCTAGGACCTTGCTGCCAAGTCGTGTTCCTCAATCTGAGAGGACTTTGTTATGGACCATAATGTTGGCTTGGGGTTTTGGCTTAAGAAAAGAAGCGGATGTAAAGGCTCAAACCTAACTTCTACTCACACTTGGGTTTTAAAAGCTAGCAGCCATCTTCAACATTCTTATCAACTCTTGTCGTCTCTTGTCTCACTTTGTGTGAAAGAGTTAGTTTCTTCAAAATGTCCTTTGTAAGGATTGGAAGAAATGTTTCCTTCAAAATGCCCCTTGTATGACGGGGTGCGCATTGATTTTTCTTTCATCTCTCCTTGTATTTTTTGTTTGCCCCAGCGTAGGGGATGGCTGCCTAGCAAGCTTTTCAAAGGAATTATCCAAAGGCTTAATATGGCTAGCAAGGGATAAGTGTTTAGATAGATGAAATGAATGCCTCTCTTCATTTTGAATCATATGACAAAGTGACAAGGATTCTAGCCAAAAGCTTTGATGTTTAACCAAATAGATGCATGAAAACATGGCCGATTTTTCATTTCTCTTCTCTTTGTTCACGCTCTAATTTTTCCCTAGACTGCCCTTGCAGGTTTGCATGATAACGAGACACGAGAATCAAGGAAAATAGAAACATGACGCCTAAGGTGTGGTTAATGAAAAGGTGTGTTTTTGGAAAAAGGAAAGTGTTTGAAAATCGCAATGTGGCCGGACTTGCCCATTGTGGGAACGACGTGTTTGAAAAAGAGAAATGTTTTTGAAACCGTAATGTGGCCGGACGTGGTAGCCCATTGTGTGGTGTGTGTTTTTGTGTGAGTTCCAATGAGAATCCGGAATAGCAAAACCATTGTGAGGTTGTGTGTGTTCCAATGGGAATCCGGCGCGGCGGAACCATTGTGAGGCTGTGTGTGTTCCAACGGGAATCCGGAGCGGCGGAACCATTGTGAGGCTGTGTGTGTTCCAATGGGAATCCGGAGCGGCAGAACCATTGTGAGGTTTGTGGCTTGGTTATCCGTGGAGAGGAGCCAATGCTATTGTGTGCCAATGGGAACCTGGTGCGGCGGAACCATTGTGAGGATACTCAGGAACCCGAAACGGCAGAACCGAGGTTGGGTGTGTGTTTTAAAAAAACCTCATGTGGCCAAACGTGGCAGCTCATTGTGTGGATAGATTTTGAAAGCAGCAATGTGGCCGGACTTGGTAGCCCATTGTGTGTGTGTCACCAATGTAGCCGGACATGGTAACTTTATTGGTAACATGATTTATCTATACACTAAATAGGGACCTGGCATGAAAGCCCTTGTGTGGATTTTGAAAACCGCGATGTGGCCGGACGTGGTAGCCCATCGTGTGTGATATTTAAAAACCGCAATGTGGCCGAACTTGCCCATTGTGTGGTGTGCGTGTGTAAAAGAAACGATTTTCGAAATGTTGATTTGGCTAATAAAAGGTAAAATGGTGACACGGTCTATGAAACGCTGCGTAGAAGAAACTCTGATGACACGGACACTTACGCAAGTTGAGTAATGAATGTGCATGTGTTATTGTACATCTCTAAATGTGAAGTTTTTGAATGCACATGTGTTAATTTGGTTACTATCATGTATCATGGCTTATTGACTTGATATGTGTAAGAAAGGGTTAGTGGGTATAGGATTATTCTGCTGAGCTCTCGTAGCTTATGGTGTTACCTTTTGGTGACCCTGACATATTATATCGGTGGCGACGCTGGTATAATGTGTCAGACTTTGTAGATGATCAAGATGAACAGTACACCTTGGAGACTTTTGGAGCTGAGGAGCTGGCTAGGATGGAGGAGCAGGCGGAGCTATAGTTTAGGAACCTTAGAGCCCCTTCATTTGTGTAAATATTGAACTCCTGTGGGAGTTTTGTTGTAATAATGAGCCATACTCCATTTGGTTTTATCAATAAAAATGCCTATTTAACGTGCCCAAAAATCTGGGTCGTTATAAGTGGTATCAGAGCTCTAGGCTCAACACTCAGCCATGGGTAGAATGGGTAGAACCATAAGATAGTTTGACCGTTGCATAAACGTGAAATTGAGTTTAAGTTTACCGTCCCAAATTGGGTGGAGTTTTGACAACACAATCTTCGGATTGAAGCAAGGTGTGGAAATTGGCAGTACGATCGAGCTGGGAATTCCCGAACAATTGGATGATGACTTAAATCAAGGATCAAATGTGAAACTTAGAAACTTGAAAGTTTTCTCTTGAGTTAATAAATCTCTGTCTTAGGATATTACTAATTGAGGTTAAAACCCTTTCCTTATAGATAAACCCCTAGTCAACCTGCTAGCCGGAACGACATGAAGTGGTTGAGAGAGACTTAGGGAATTGTTTATTCCTAGAAACAGCAGTATAGATCAGAACCTGATAACTTATAGAACCATGTAGTAGGGATATGTAGGATCATTTCGTTATAGCTTGGGTTAGGAAGATCTCATCTTATGTCTCTACTTGTCTTTTGTAGTAGAACTCTATGCTTATGATTGTAATTCTCTGCTTATCTATGAAAGACTTGCATACTACTTAATTTACTGCTTTCGACCTTAGGAGGAAAACCGTTAACTAGACTAAAACCCCCTTTACAATTTCTACTCGTAGATGGTGAACCGACGCAGTGGATTACGACACGAAACCGGAGAATCCTCTAATGTAACCCCGGACTTAACCCAAATCATGCAAGCGTTTGTGGCAGCTTTAAATGCCAACCGCCGAAACCAAAACCGCGATGATGAACCAATGACCCGAACTCGAGCAATGAATGAGTTCTGCAAACGCCGACCCCCGACCTTCCACGGAGATACCAACCCCATTGTGGTTGAGACATGGTTGAAAGAAACCAAGGTGATCCTCGACACCTTGGGGATCACCCAGGATGGAGACCGTGTAGCCTTAGCCACTTACCAACTAAAGGAGAAGCCCGCTATTGGTGGGACCTGATGGAGGCAACACATGTCATAGTCACCATGACATTTGCCGAGTTCGAAACTCTGTTTCTCGACAAATACTTTCCCACGCCTCTTCGCCTAGCCAAGGAACAAGAGTTCATGAATCTGAAACAAGGGACAATGACTGTAACGACCCTGATTTTTGGTCAGTGAAAATTTTGTTAAAAATTTGAATTTTATTTTAATTACTTGGACTTCTTTTAAAATTCCTTTTTAATACCCAAAAATCCGTCGTTACTAAAATCTAGACTTATAAAACTAGATTTCTTCACTCCGAGCAATAAAATCATTTTCTAAAGACAAGTGTGTTGGACTATTCTCCTAATCATCGAGCTTAAGCCTAGGTTATATTCTTGACTAAAAATCCAACTTAGCAAGCCTAGTTAGCTTCTAATCTAATCCATGAAGATAATCTAATTAAACCATTGACCTTCCTTGAACCGTTTGAACCTTTTGATCTCTTGAACCCTAGATGAACCCTTTGACCAAAAAGTCAACCGTTGACCTTTGTCCATTGGTCCATAGTTGTTAGGAGAATTATTATCCATTGGATAATAGGACTAGTACTAAGATATAATAGTTAATTCATTGACTAGAATCCCATGGGATTCTCCCATTAAAGAATTGGAAGAGTATCTAATATAAAATTGGGTTCTTGGATTCCCTGAGTACAAATATTGTATTATAAGGAGACATGTGTCAAATCGGAGCTTTATAATATAAAAATTTTGACTAGATACCCACCCAGATTCTCTAGTACTTATCTGAATATTATAATAGGGTACCAGTACAACCACCCCAATATAATATAAAGGTAGAAAACATGTGTTCAATTCAATATTTAATTAGGAAATCCTATTCTTTCAAAAACCCCTTAGTTTATTTAATACCTTGTACTTCCAAAATCTAATTGATAGATATGTATCTATATTATTATACTTATGTAGTACAAAGGAGAGAGAGGGAGAGAGAGAGAGAGAGATTCGGGAGAGAGAGGAGAGAGAGCCGAGAGAGATGGGAGAAATAGGAGAGAGAAGACCAAGATTTGGTGAACTCTTGATCAATCTTTTAAGTCTAGACAAGTACCTAGGTCTCATTAGTTTAAATACCAACATGTGCCTAATTCATTTAAGTAATAAGATAGGCATATGTCACTCTAGGATTCTAGGTTTATATTTTATAAATTTAGGGTGCAACATGTGCCAATTGACATAGTTTATTAGGATATCTTGACCTAGGAAGATCATGAGAGTACAAGGGTACTTTGTAACCTTTCACCTATATACATATATATAGGGCCGGGAGAGAGAGAGAGAGAGAGAGAGAGAGAGAGAGAGAGAGAGAGAGAGAGAGAGAGAGAGAGAGAGAGAAAGGAAGAAGAAGAAAGATTGGATTGTACCTTGCATGACCTTCCTTGATCTTTCTATGTACCTTGATATCCATGAAGATTGTATTCTTCCTAGCCAAATCTTGTACAATTGTCCTAAATGGTTAAACAAGTGACTAAATCTTGTACAAACATTCATCTTTCACTCAAAATCTTCCAAGATCAAATCCAAGTACCAAATCCATAGCCATGCAAGCCTAGTTTTAGACCTTGATCTTCCAAGGAAGCTTGATTTGGTTGAATAAAAAAAAATGAGATGTAGAGAGAGAGAGAGAGAGGCCGGCTAGGGAGAGGAGAGAGGTGAACTTGGCCTATAAATAGCAAGCCATTCAAGCCTTGAACTCACACCTTCAAACATTGCTCCAACTTCTCTCTAGAAACCATTTCTGTTTTTCCAGACATCCTACTGCCCTTCACAAAACCTCGTCTTTCTCCTACCTAAAGTAGTTTCTAGGATAAACTTCATTCAGGAAAGTTGTAGAGCACTTCGAGATCTTCAAGTTAGGCCCAAGAACCACCCTAATCGGTCAAGAAACGACAAAGATATTGACATCCGAAGTTCAGTCAAAATTCGGATTTCCAGATTCCAGACAGCAAACTGTCCATTCCTTTATCACCATATTTCTCCTAACTAAATTACTTTCTAGGATCAACTTCCTTCACAAAAGTTGTAGAGCACTTCTAGAGCTTCGATTTTGACTCAAGAACGATCATATTCGGCCAAATATTGACCAAGTTACTGCCATCCAAAGTTGGGTCTAAATTTGGAGTTTCACCGCCCGTAGAATTTTTCAACTAGCTTATTCGGCCCCGACTAGTTTCGGATCAAGGTAGGATTTTCCGTCCCCGTTATTCCTAAGTATACGTAGATTTGCCTATGTTTACTATTCTTAAATATATGTAGGATTTTCCTATACCTCCTACACTCTAAGTATATGTAGGATTTTCCGTCCCCGTTATTCCCAAGTATACGTAGATTTGCCTATGTTTACTATTCCTACGTATATGTAGGATTTTCCGTCCCCGTTATTCCTAAGTATACGTAGATTTGCCTATGTTTACTATTCCTAAGTATATGTAGGATTTTCTGTCCCCGTTATTCCTAAGTATACGTAGATTTGCCTATGTTTACTATTCCTACGTATATGTAGGATTTTCCGTCCCCGTTATTCCTAAGTATACGTAGATTTGCCTATGTTTACTATTCCTAAGTATATCTAGGATTCTTCGTCCCCGTTATTCCTGAGTATACATAGATTTGTCCATGTGTACTATTCCTAAGAATATGTAGGACTTTCCTACACCTCCTACACTCTAAGTATATGTAGATTTTACCTATGCTTTCTAAACTCTAAATATAGCGTATGATATGCATATGTTGAAATGAATATAGACTTTTCTTATGATCTCTAGCTCAAGGTATATGTAGGATTTTCCTACACCTCCTAAAACTCTAAGTATAGTGTATTGTATGCGTATTTTGAAAAGATTGTAGACTATTCTGTACACTCAAATCCTAAGTATAGATACTCGTGCTTTTATGTAGGTTGATCTCTATTCTTTTCCCTAAAGTCTAGATAATGGTACGTTCACGTAGATTTCCTATATCTACTTCTCCGGTGAAAACGTAGAATTTCCGTCTACACTATTCTGGTATATGCATTGCAATTCAATAAACATATGCTCTTTTGAACTTATGAAAGAAGGAATGAACTTTGAAAGATAACGTTCGTAGCTTAACCTTAAGTAATTGTACTTTGATCTTTTAAAATGATATTAGACTTGTTATGTGCTTACTTGCATTACTTGTGGTTGTTTAAAGTAAAGCATAAGTGATTATCACTCCAAAGGCGTCCGTACATGTGACGTTATACTTTACGAATGATTGAGCATGCTAAATGATATAGAATTGGATGATCTTGCTAGTTTAGTTTCGAGATTTCTATGATCACATGAAAGTCTTACCGCGGAGTCTATGCATGAGAACGAGACACAAAAACCAAGAAAGTTAGAAACATGACACCTAGGGTGTGTTCAAAGACAATGCCTTGGTAAAATATTTTTGAAACTACATAATGACCAATTTGATAGTCATTATGTGAGTTGTGTGGTTAAAAAGCAAAATCTATGACCTTGGATAAAAATATTTTTGAAACCACATTGTGGCCGTTTGCCCAATGGGAGATGTGTATGTGTGTTCCAATGGGAATCCGTGGTGGCGGAACCATTGTGAGGCTGTGTGTGTTCCAATGGGAATCCGTGGTGGCGGAACCATTGTGAGGTTGTGTGTGTTCCAATGGGAATCCGTGGTGGCGGAACCATTGTGTGGTTGTGTGCGTTCCCATGGGAACTTGGAACGGCGGAACCATGGTGAGGTATGGCTTGGTTATCCGCAGAGAGGAGCCAATGCAAATGTGTGCCAATGGGAACCCGGTGCGGCGGAACAATTGTGAGGAAACTCGGGAACCCGGAACGGCGGAACCGAGGTTGGGTGTGTTCCAATGGAAGTCCGTGGTGGCGGAACCATTGTGAGGTTGTGTGTGTTCCAATGGGACTCCGTGGTGGAAGAACCATTGTGAGGTTGGGTGTGTTAAAATGGTTTTCAAAATGTTGATTTGGGAAATGAAGGGTAACATGGCGACACGGTCTATGAAACGCTGCGTAAGAGAAACTCTGATATCACGAACACCAACGGTAGTTAATAGAAAATGCGGATGTGTTATTGTTGATAGCTGTTGAATAAACACATACTGCGTAGATGTCATTATCTATATGATTCATTGCTGTTATATGTGACTTGCTATGTGTAAGTTAAGGGTTAGTGGGTATGGTTTATTCTATTGAGCTTTGTAAGCTCACGGTGTTGCCTTTGGTGACCCTGACATATTATATTGGTGGCGATGCCGGTATAATGTGTCAGACCTTATAGACGAACAGGGTGAGATGTACACTTTGGAGGCTTTTGGAGCCGAAGAGCTGGCTAGGATGAAAGAGCAGGCGGAGCTGTAGTTAGGAACCTTAGTTCCCTCCCTTATTGAATAAATGTACTCCTTGTGAGGTTGATGATGTAATAATGAGCCAGACTCCATTTGATTTTATCAATAAAATGTTTATTTAATGTACCCGAAAATGAGGGGCGTTACAATGACCGTTACCCAGTACGCGGCCAAATTTGAGGAATTGTCCCGTTACGCCCCAACCGCTGTAGCAACTGAAGACAAGAAGGCAAGAAGGTTTGAGTGGGGGCTGACAACCGCCCGAAGGGCCGTGGTAGCTCAGGCTTTCACCACCTATGCTGGGGTGGTAAAGTGTGCGCTCCGGCTAGAGAGCGAGGAGGCAGACTTTAAAACCCGCTGGAGGAAGGCGACCGGCAGCACCGGCGGACCAATCCGAACCCAACCATCCAACAACAATCGTGGACCCTACCCCACCAAACCCTTTGCTCCGTCTCAAAACAACCAACCCTGGGAGACTACTACCCCCGGACCTGGCGGACCGCAGAGAAGTGGTCAAGGCATAGCAACAGTTCGGTGTTACAACCGTCAGGCTATGGGCCACATTAGACGCAACTGCCCGCAGCCTCAAAGGAGGAGGGATGGGAACCTTGGGAATCAGAAAGCTCAACAAACTGGGCAGGCCGATTTTGTGAAGCAAAACCCTGGAGGCCCATCGCAACTACAAAATGGGCAAAACGAGGGGAAGTAGCTCATGGGAAACCAGCAAAGCGCTGGAGGGCGTATCTTTGGGCTGCAGACTGAGGAACATGAGCAGGATCCCTCTGTGATCCAAGGTACGCTACTGTTATAGCAAGCTTTGTTTGAATCTGGAGCATCACATTCATTCATATCTACTGCATGCGCTACTGCACCAGCACTAGAAACGGAACCCCTAGTACGAGTATGAGAGTAACATCACCATTGGGGGGGGAGTATAGCTGTTAGTCTAGTGTGTAGAAGGTGCAAACTAGAAGTAGCCAACCTGCGCCTAACCTGCGATCTTAGAGTGATCGACATGGCGGATTTCGACGTAATCCTAGGGATGGATTGACTATCAAACGGTCATAGACTGCCACCAAAAGATGGTGACAGCTTATACCCTAGAAGGGACTCATTTCTATTTTAAGGGGGATAGATAGACGGTGAGTCTGACAACGAAAAGATCTAGGTGGCAAAACCAGCTGTTTGGATGGCTAGCTAGCCTCCAATTGGAAGAAGCCGATAGAATGGAAGTGGGATTACCACACATCATGTGCGAATACACCGATGTTTTCCCTAAAGAACTTCCTGGCTTACCACCCCAAAGGAGAGAGAGAATTCTCTATAGAACTCCAACCGGGAATGGCACCAATCACTATGGCCCTGTACCGAATGGCCCCTGCGGAACTAAGGAGCTCAAGACCCAATTGCAAGAGCTATTAGGCAAAGGGTTTATCCGGCCAAGTACGCTACCATGGGGAGCACCTACACTATTTATAAAGAAGAAGGAATGAAGAAGGACGTAGCCCGATTTGTGTCTACTTGTCTAGTATGTCAGCAAGTCAAGGCTGAACACCAGAAACCTGGAGGAGACCTTCAAACCCTGAAATTCCTGCTGGAAGTCGACGCTAACAAAGACTTGTTTTCCCTGACTGTAATGGTTCTTTCAGTACCTTGGCATAAGGCCTACTTGCTAACCCTCGATTCTTCCCGGATGAGGATAGAGTACTTAGGCTTCACAATTTCGAATTGATTCTGCTCGAGTTGATCCGTTGTTTTAGAAAACGGGTCTAAAATCGTTAGATGGGGCAGCATGCTGATCCGATAGGGACGTGCTAGAGAAACGTTTCCGTATGATGATTTGGTAGAGGTTTTGCATTTGGCGTTGGTGTTATGATGAAAACCTTATCAAAGGTCGACAACGAGGCAAATTGTTCAATGGCTGAAGCAACTTCAAAGGCAAGAGATGAGGCTTAATTTGATTAACAAAATATGTAGAGGATTGAGATGGATGCCTGAAACATTGTCGTACTACATCGAAATACCTCTTGGACCTGCCGGAGCCTTTAAACTGTGGTCGTGTGGTACCAAACCGTTTTGTAGGTTACCAAGTATTGAATCTTGTTTAGATCGCTAGTAATTGAGGATGACCTACTTCTATTTTTAAGGGGGATAGACGATGATTCAAGGACCAGTATAGCGACAAGGTCTAATCTATAGCCACGCACCAATTTCGAGGACGAAATTATTTTAAGGGGGATAGGTTGTAACGACCCCGATTTTTGGTAAATAAAAATTTCATTAAAAATTTGAATTTTAAAATTTCTTTTAACTAATCCGCTATAATTAGATTTTTGACTTATAAAATTAGATTTCTTCACTCCGAGCAATCTAGTCATTTTCTAAAGACAAGTGTCTTGTATATTTTCCTCGCGTTAAGATGAAGTCTTAGAATCATATTTCTTGACTAGAAACCCTACTTAGCAAAACTAGTTAGCTTCTAACCGATTAATTAAGAAAAGCCTAACTACCAATTCACCTAGTTGCTTTCTCCCAACCCTAATGAAACCTTTTGGACTTAGATTATTATTATTAGATACATATACATACACACACACATATATATATGCCTAGTCATACTTGTCATCCTTGATCTTTACCCATTGGACGATAAAAGTTAGGGAAATCTTTATCCATTGGACAATAGGTTTTTCACCAAAGATATCTTATTGGATTTGTTCAAAGTACACTTATATAGTTATATATAGACTTATATACACATGCTTAAAAGTACATATATATATTATTCAAGTATAATACTTTCCATCTTTAACCATTGGTCCATAAATGTTAGGAGATTTATTACTCATTGGTTAATAAGGTTGTAGACACCTCCCAAACGGGGCATCGCCATACAGATTGATCGTTTGTTGCTCGATTGGTTGCTTGCTTCATAAACCAGAATCGTGGGCATTCCCCTGGCTAGGAACATCGCCACACGATAGCGGTTATCATCAAAACAGAGTCGCCACCTAGTTTATTAAAACTAGGAAAATAGATAGAGATTCTGAGTACGAGAGCCAAGAGTACAGTAAGGGGAAGGTGTTTATGGTAACTTGACGGCACAACCGCGTATTTATGCATCCAACTCCTGCTGAGGATGATCTAATAATTCGGGTCCGCGTTGATGAGATGGAATTTGGTGGCTGAGCGGATTGCCCCCACTTCCAAATCCACCACAACATATCCCAGGTGTAGACACCCCAATTTGGCCTAACGATTATTTCAAGTCCCACCTTGGGGACCATCCCGATGATGAAATGGATACAGTGATTGCTGATTGCCTTCTCGAGAACCTTAGGACTTTCGGTAAGAACTTTGAGCCATTTAGAGGACCCCATCCAGAGCCATACAGCCTTTCAGACAGAAAATACAGAAGCCTAGGATAATCCATCTATCGGCCGTGACATTGATCTCACGGCCTTAACATCATTTCCTCACCCGAGCAACCTGTTGCTAGAAAATCTCCCTGAGAGATCAATCCCTCGGCCGCAAGATCTATCCTTTGACCGCAACATCCATTACTCGGCCGCCAGATCCATTGCTCGGCCGCCAGATCGTCCTTTTTCCAAACTCTGGAACGTTCTGTCAGACGTTTGATCCTACTATGCTACCTCCCCGATGCGTTCGGGCTACATTCAGAGATTACAACGAAGAGTTCGAATTGCATTGCAATTGCAATTGCAATCGTGCCATTTGATTGGCCGGAGTGAGTCACCAATTGCCTATATAAAGAGGCCTTTGCACCACGAAATTCATAAGTGAAATTACTCTCTCAAGCCACGAAACTCTGCAGAAACACCCTCTCAAACCCTCTCTTCAAAAGCCCTAACCTCCCGAAGGCGGCCATCAATCCGACGATCAAACCCCGAAGTTCAAACCCTAACCCTAGGGTTTTCAAAGAGGCAATCAGTCAATCACAATCATATCCGAAGCAATCAAGCAACTGAGGGATCAAGGTGGTGAGGCCCAATGGCCTCTGGTTTGTTTTACTTACTGTATTTATGACTAACCGTAGCGTTTTGATCATCTGCTAACTTTTCTGTCTGGTGTGAGGAAGAACATCGACCGGGGCTTCGATCCCTCGGCTGATATATCAAACCAGGAGGATCCCTCGGCCGTGACATCCATTCACCGGCCACGGGATCCATTACCCTGGGACAACTTTATTTGTTCTGCTTTCTGATGCATGCTCTACTTATCGCACTGGCTCACTTTACTTACTGTTTAAAGGCCTAATTAAACAGACTATGTGTTAGAATTAAACAAAACATCTACATGTCTTATGTTGAATAATTATGGGCCAGTACCCAGAATCTCTATCTGTTTTCCTAGTTTTAATAAACTGAGTGGCGACTCTGTTTTGATGATAACCGCTATCGTGTGGCGATGTTCCTAGCCATGGGAATGTCCATGATTTTGGTTTATGAAGCAAGCAACCAATCGAGCAAACAAACGTGATCAATCTGTATGGCGATGCCCCGTTTGGGAGGTGTCTACAGTTTTGGCGACTCTGCTGGGGAACATGAGAGCCATAACCAGAAAGTTCAACATAAGACTAATACATGGCTTGTTTAATCCATTTATCATATGCTTCGAGCGGGCAACCCGTTGAGTTCACCTGATATCCCGGCATGACACGGGCTATGTTGGGGGTTCCAGCAAACTCCACAGTCACTCGTACCTAGTGGTATATCAAAAAGGGAATCACCCAATCACTGCCTATGATGGGCTGGTGAGAGGATTGGTGCCCTTTGACAACGGAGCACCCTGAGACTACCAAAACCTTGCATGTTTTAGAAAGCCATAGAACTTATCAAACTAAGACAGGAACCTACAGGCTAGGAACCTACTTGCATTTTCACTTCCAAGTTCTTCCTCACACCTTGTACCATCTATTGTTGTAAATAACTCTTTTTGTGCAGAAGGGTTGGGATTTTCAGCCAAAATCCTAACCCTGTACGAGCCAAGTACTGACCTTCAGGTACTCTACTTTCTCAAACAGGCACAATAGGTAGATTAAAGAAGCAACCTCAGCCAATTTTATACTCTTACAATACCCGAAGTCACACCAAACAGAGGTCTTTACAGTCATCTCATCGGTCACCTTCGCCTGTCAAGACACCCTCACCGCAACGGTCCCAATCAGTTCTGGGGACTTCGCGGTCATCTTCTCAACAAACCCGACTATCTACCCGATCCCGAGCTTCGCCAAGCAATCCCTCTACCTACATCCCAAAAATGGCAGACAATGATGCTACTATCACCGAGCTCCGAGCCCAAATTGCCTATTTACAAGTCGAGAAAGCAGCAAGAGATGCTGAAGACAAAAAAGATGAGGAAGAAGCAGAAAATCCTCATGAAGTTACAGAAAATCCTGAATTGGTCAAACAAGTCAAGGAGATCGAGCACGCTTTGGCTCGTTCACAAGGAGACCAAATTCTAGATTTCGAAGGACTCTGCCTCTTTCCAGAATCTCAACTACCTGAACGGTTCAAAATGCCAAACATCGAGAAGTTCAACGGGACTGGTAACCCTACCAGCCATGTTCGCCATGTCATCAACACTCTGAAGCCAATGGGCCTAACCGACGAGCTCATCGCTCAACTGTTTCAAAGAACTCTCACTGGAAACGCCCTCGATTGGTTCCTCACTTTGGAATTTGTGCACTATCACACCTGGCCAGAAATTGCCAATGCTTTTGTCAAGCAGTATGCATACAATGTCCAAATTGAGCTAACTACTCGAGACTTGGAGATGACTAAACAAGAATCCCATGAGGACTTTGCTACCTTTGTGGCAAGATGGAGAGAAAAGGCTGCCAAGATGAAAAGCCGCCCTTCCGAGGAAGATCAAGTGAGGATAGTTGTCAAGAATCTGCAGCCCAAGTACCTCACCCACATTTACACTCAGGCTATCACTGACTTCAAACGCCTGCACGCCACTGGATTACAAATCGAAGACGGAATCAAGCTGGGCGTCATTGGGAAAGAAGAAACCCCTCTACCCAGAAAAACCTTTCCGACCCGTGCATCTCCTGCCTCCGTCAACACCCTTAACTCAGCCTTACCATAAGACCATTTTCAAACTAGCTCATCTAGAAACACAAATCGCCCTCGCCGCAACTTTGACCCACTCTATATGACTCCATCCTAAGCCTTAGCCATCCTAAGCCGCCAAGGGCATCTTCTGCTCTTGAATAACCCACCTCCTCAGCCACCTTATGGCCCAAGCTATGACACCAATAAACAATGTGCATACCACCAACACCCTGGACATGAGACAGACCGCTGCATGCGTCTTTGTCATGACATCCAAGATGTCATTGATAGTCGAGCTATAAAACCTCCTAAGCCCAATGTGCAAACCAATCCACTTCCCGCTCACAACAACGAACCACCACCTCAAAATATCAATCTCATAAGCCTATCCAATAGCCCCACATATAATCCTACCTGACACATTACCCGAAACACCCAAGCCAAACCATCCCTGATCTTCTCTAAGAATGACAAATGCTTTGCAACAGGAGGAGAACTCCACATCTATGCCATTGATGATGGGGATTGGTGGTTGGACATGCATCAGGCCCTGCCAAGTGATTGGGAAGTTGGAAGGATCGAGCCTGCTGATCCTTGGGGTACCCAAGAAGAAGAAATAGGTCACCTCACCCGAAGCGGAAGAGTGTATAAACCTCCTAAACTAAATGGGGAAAGTTCAACCTCAACGCGAGTAATGGAAGAAGAAGAAGAAGAGAGCCAAAGGACCAACCTGAGGAAGACAGAGTGCTAAGACAACTGAAGAAAATCCAAGCTGATATCTCTATCTGGGGATTGCTTATGTCCTACGAGCATCGTAACTCTTTCTTCAAAACTTTGGGAAAAGCTAAAGTTCCCATCGATATCACCCCCGAAGATCTGGTAGGCTTCATAATGACATCAAAAGCTCCAAAACCGACAATAGCTTTCACTGACAAGGATCTACCTCCTGAAGGACCTGCACACAACAAACCTCTCTACATTTCACTTAAATGTTTCACTAAATGGATCCCATTGGTCTTGGTGGATAATGGGTCTGCCTTAAATGTATGTCCTCAAAGAACCCTTGACAAGCTAGGGGTAGGCTCCACCGATATACGCCCTTCAAGTCAAGGCGTAAGAGGCTATGACAACTCAAAGAGAAGAGTGGTTGGGTGTGTCACGCTGCCAGTAGAAGTGGAAAAGATCAAAAGAGATGTAGAGTTCCATGTAATGGACATACCAGCCACCTTTAACCTCTTGTTGGGAAGGCCATGGCTACATGACACTGGGGCAGTACCCTCTACTTTGCATCAAAAGGTCAAGTTTGCAGCAGATGGAAGGGTTGTCACCATTTTAGGGGACTCATCAATTCGAGCTCATTCTGACACACCTGTCCAAGAGGTGGGAACTGAGGAAACCTTCCTTACTGGATTCAGCCTTGAGGAGGCAACCGCCGTACAAGCCTTGATGGCTGAAAGAAGCTTCTATGTAAGCACCCCTGCCATATGGATGATGAAGAAACAAAACTATTTCCCTGGATTGGGTTTAGGCAAAAGATCACAAGGCATTCCGCGAATGATTGATCCCCCGCATAATCAATATGCCTTGGTCTTGGCTACACCCCGACAGAAGAAAAACATGGAAAGAGCTAAAGCAAGAGGAAGCAGGATCGAAGAAGAAAAACTCATAGTCCCAAAAACACTCAACGGTTGGTTTTTGAGAGAGGGAGAAGACTTCCCATTCTGCGGTTTCGCAGAAACATGGGAAGATGAAACCACCAAGCAAAGGTATCCTGGAATGCAAATCTTCTTTTATCAAGAATGGATTGACAGTGATATAGAAGAAGAACCGACAAATTCATCTCCCACTTCTGAAGACTGGATCAAGGTGCTAGCTGAGTTTGACCTAAGGATTCTGTTTGGCAAAGAGGGTGAAGAAGAGTATAAAACTGCAAAAGAAAAAGGAGCCACTCCCGAGATATTGCAGTAAATCGCATGACGAAAACATTGCTTTCATTTCCTAAAGACGAGCTAGGACATGTTTTGGGCCCCTGTTTGGGCATTATCTACAGCTAAATAAATCCCCATTTTATCACTTTTATGCATGTTAAATGATTCCATCTTTAAATGCAATTGCTATACGCTACAGTCTTTCTGTCAAGGATGAAAGGATTTTAAGAATCTAATTCTTTATGTTGCTAACAAAAAGGAAAGAAGGGACGAACCCTGATTACTTAGAACTAGGTTTTTGTCAAAACTTAGGAAGAAGACGCTATCTCCGTGAGAACACTTAGGGTTAGCTTACCCATTGTAAAAGTACAAACATAACAGGAGATATCGCAAAAAGCATCTCCGCCAAATTCCTCTCCAAAATACGGAAAACCTCTTAAAAGGAAATGCTCGTTGGGTAATCTATACACCCAAGCAAAAGTAAGAGCAGAGCCTGCTAGGTCAAGAAAATACGAAAAACGCAGCCTAGGCAAAAGATAAGGCACTCAAAAGCTCGCTAGGGACTGAACCTCCATCAGGTAACCTAGGCAAAACATAGAGCATGTGAAAAGAAAAACCAAGAGTGAAAACCCAACCCCCAAAGGTGATGATCTAGGAACTACGTAAAAAGGCCTGATTCCCTGATTGGGATACGTAGGCAATCTTACATCGAGATGCGGCCCAAACATTTGGAGAGAGGAAACATCAAAAGATTTGTGCTCAACGATAGGTATAGCTAACCCTGCGTATTGAGCTCGCAAAAGATGAGTTAGTCATTTTCCAGGGAATTGACGAAAACAAAGACACATGAGAATCATCGCTCGTCCTCTCTGACTCAAAAGTCGTCAACATAAAGGACAAAGTATCCTAAAAGATCCCAAAAAAACATGGCAAAGAGACTGTAGTAACGGCGAAAGCAAATGAAAGACATGAATCAAATTCAAGCGTAAAAAGGAAGGAATGCCACTTGGCTAACACAAAAATCCAGCTTCTTCAGGAAATAGAAGTAACGGCCGAAGAATGGAATTCTCGACCGAGCAATCCATTCCTCGGCCCATGTTTTAATCTATTACAAAAAGCATCTCAGGACAAAACACAAATCATAATACTTGCCCACACTTGCTGAAGTTGCTTCATAAAAATACAAATATCTATTATCTGTTTTGGAGCTAACAAATACAGGAAAAAGGTAAGCTACTGGTCGCGGCCTCTCTTGGGTGCATGGCGAGAAGAAGAAGAACGAAAACGCTCAGGAACAGTGACGCTAATTCTCTCACCAACAGCTCCATACCATCTCTAGCACCGCCGTCACCAGCCCTGGTGCTTCCACCCTCGCTAACCCTAGCACTCTGAGTGATTGATACCGTTGGCACCTGCTCCGCTTCAAGCTGCAAAACATAGTTTGTGGACATTCAGGTTCACATAAAATATGGGACGGAAAGAGAAGAAATCAAAGGATATATACCGCAACTATCCGACTTCGCTGCCATCGAGCCAAGGCCTCTGCACTCTGGAATGCACGCAACCATTCTTGAACAATATCAGCAGGCACCTACAGAGGAAATAATCACATACATCGCAAAGCAAGGGAAGAACACTGAAGGAAACTAAAGCAGAGTCCGCAGTATTACCTGCTGAACTCCGGTAGGAAGCACGTAGAGCTGCGTAGCACACGATGTCAACATCAGGCGTTCTTCTTCTCCATTGGCATTATGGAAAGAGATGAAGTTGGGGGCCCGTGGCCAAACAGGAGGAGCAGCAGCAGTGGTAGCAGTAGGAAGGGTCAGCGAGGCCAAACGAAAGGCCGAGTAATCTCCCGCTACGAGAAAACTCATGGCTGGCTGTCTCTCAAGAGCAAGTAGCAAGCCCTCTCCGGTCAAAAGATGGGTCAATCTCATACCAACAGGAGGAGGGAGAGGAACAAGCTGCAACGCCTCAGAATGTGGAAAGTACTGGCTCGCTACCCTCTCTCCGAGATACCAGGCTCTCGAAAATGGCCCCTTCAAAAGGAAGTGCTGGCTGTCTAACGCCCGAGCTGAGGTCAACTCCAGAGGGGCATCATCAAGTAGCACGCCCCATGGGTCAAAACGCACCTGCAGAAAGGGAAATAATGTCAACAAAAGTAAGGAAACGACATAGAGAAGGGTAGAAGACATCATACCTGATCCACCGTTAGGCGATTGTAGACGCCCCAATCTGAGTCTCCCGTTTGTTTTACTTTATTTTCCAGTTTCTTGTTTCCCCGATGATGAGATCGGATCAAACAGGCTTGAATGTGGAATGGATTGGACTTGGAACCCTTTTTAAACCCTTTGAACCCTTGAAACCTTCAGTCAAAACCCTAACTAAGGTTTGACCATCGCGCGATACTTCTTGTTACTCGCGCGATAGTCAGCTTGCTAGGTGTTGGTCAAAGTCAAAGTTTTGACTGTTGACCCTCGCGCGATGGTCTCGAACCCTCGCGCGATGGTCCAACCTGTCCCCATCATCTTTGTCCAGCTGGATTTTGTGATGATCAGTGGCCACATGGGCTGGAACCCCATTTTCCTTGGCTGAACAGCGTTCTGGCAGGTCTTTGGATCACTCCCACTCACAACAACTCCACCACCTTGGTGGCTAGCCTCCCCACCAAGTGGTTGTGACCAGCCTTGTTGGCTGGTCTTAAAGCCAAGTCTTGCACCCACCTTCCTCCACTCACTCCTCCTATATAAACCTCCATTGGCCTTCCATGCACAAGGTTACAAAAGTTACAAGGTTACAAAAGTTACAAGGTTATCAAGTTACTAAGCTAGTCAAGCACAAAGTTACAAACCCTAACCACTTCCTAGTCTTTCAATCTAGTGTTCTCCATACACTCATTTGCAAGGCTACACCACTTAATCCAAACCATTTCAAAAGTCATTCAAGCAAAGGTATAAAATTTACCTGTTCCTGCTTTTATCCCTGAGGGGTGCTGGCAGGGCCAAGGCTGGTAATCAATACCAGTCCTGGCCCTAAAGTCAGCAGAGTTATAAGAAACTATGATCAGCCAAACCCTCGCGCGATGGACCCAAACACTCGCGCGACAGTTCCGTCTGCAAGAGATTGGTCCACGTGGGGAAGGGATGCTGGTCATTTCTTGTTTTATTTATGAGCATGTTTGTTGTGGCTCTGTTTTGATATATGGATCACTGATGTGCATGTTAAAACAAGTTCAGTTTCTTAACTTATTGCTTTAGTTAGTTTGGAATGCCCTTGGGATGTTTCTGAACATGTCTCAGAGTCCCAAACATGCAAAGCAATTCCTGGAAGTCCAGTCAGAACCCTCGCGCGAGTCTGTCACTCTGTCACGCGGCGGTTCACTGATTTCTAGTGGCTGCCCTTGCATGGGCAACTAGGTTTTAAGTCGTTCAGTTTCTTAGCTTGTTACTCTAGTTAGTTTGGAATGCCCTTGGGATGTTTCTGAACATGTCTCAGAGTCCCAAGCATGCAAAGCAATTCCTGGAAGTCCAGTCGGAACCCTCGTGTGAGTCTTTCACACTGTCGCGCGATGGTTCACTGATTTCCAGTGACTGCCCTTGCATGGGCAACTAGGCTTTAAGCCTCTGCTTATTCCCCCACTGTTTAGGGGTTGTATTTCCATTTATTTCATTTGATTTGTAATAATTATTTACTTTCCAATATACATAAACTGTTTGGTTTGCCTCCTGGGTGTGCACTAGTCCTTCCAGAGCCCAGAAGGGGATACAATCTAGACTATTGGTGAAGCACAAACCCTCGCGCGAGTGTGTGGATTTGTCGCGCGATGGTTCACTTGCATGCAGGTTGATCCATGCATGCAAGTTGGCCATTGTACGTGATAAAACCATGCCAAGCGCTGTTTTGGTGTTTTAGCAATATTTTGAACTTTATCCCACTTTCCATTTGTCATTTCATCCATCCATGCCATTTGATCACATCTTGCAAATATGTTACAGTCTTAATCCCCGATTAACTGTTCCCCCGCCCTAATTGGCTAAAATTTGGTTAATAAAAGAAGAATCGTAAATATTTTCAAAATGCTCAAGTAGAGACCGATCTCTGGATTGGGCGAGAGGGGTGCCTTAAAACCCTTCCCCTTTCGTAACCTGGCTCCCGAACCCAGATATGGTTGTGACGGACTGGTGCTTTCACTTTTTCAAATCAAATAGCGCGGCAGGTGCTTCGAAATACGGTTCCTTGGGTGTCGGACCTTCAAACCCGAGTGGCGACTCTGTATTCCGAGCGCTTGCCTCTCTGCTCGTTCTCCCTCGATCCGAGGGCCTCGCCCGAAAGTTTGTCGGAAAGGGAACGGAATCCCTTCTCCGAGGGCATGCTGCCCACAGTGGCGACTCTGCTGGGGATAAATCGAACCAATATTAATTCATACTTAGGATTTAATACACTTGCGAACAATCCCTTAAAATGTCTGTCAAAACGGTGAGCTTCGCGCTGCCGAATGTTGGAATGGTGATTTAACAGGACCCTGTGTCCGGCCAATCTAATCTGGGACTTTTTCGATTGTTCACTCGTGTAGTTTCTTCTAAAGATGAACCAAATAAAGTGAACCAAATTTGAAAAAGCATTTTGCAAAATTACGATTCTTCTTCTCTTAATCAAATTCTAGCATTTCATTTGCATCGATGTGGGATAAGCCTCGTTGGATCGTTTTGGCAATCCGGCACGGTTTACCGGAGCCCGAGGACCCCGAATGACCAACAACCGTAGTCCGAGGAACCTGTCACAAGCCAAAACCAGCCTTTGCATATACAAAGCATTAGAACTCTCCAAACTAGGACAAGTACCCACAGGTTAGGATCTATTTGCATCTAACCCCATATACTGTCTACGTGTTACTGCTTTCCTTATAGCATGAACTGTACATACATCCCGTTCTGCGTAGAAGCATGTCTAGGGCGCCTTTTAGGTCCTCGATCTTCTCAGGTCTGTCTTTAGAATCACTAGGGCACTGTGAGGGCCCGATGAGGAATCGTGCATCTCAATGATGCGCGTTTTCAATTTCCCAGTCCTTAGGACGGTGGGACTTTAGAAAATCAGAAGCCTTTCTACACCCTCGTCTGTCAACCTGTTTAGGGTTCCAAACAGAAAACGAGGAACAACGGAGTAAACATCATGATGCTTACACCAAAAGGTAACAAGTGCCTCGTCACTTACGCCACCCGGCTAATAGCACAGTGCTGCTCACGCCAACCCGGTTATAGTATCATGATATTCATACCGAGTTGTTCTGGCTTCAAGTTTGAAATCTCAAACGGCAGAATGGACGAAGGTTTAGACTTCTTTTGACATCCTTTAGGATCGCTCGTTTCAAACAAGGATACATATTCGAAAAGAATTCTGAGGGCCTCAAGCAATGTCCGAACGTCTTAAGACAGACGTGTCTTCTAGTTCTAGAGTCTAGGGCGACACCGACGACGTTGGCTGCATCCGCACTTTAGTCTTTTATTTAGATTAAAGTTCCTGCAGGACTCCTATTAAGCCTTCTTTTACTTTGTTGCAAAGTTCTGAATCATTGCACTGCCAAGGAAAGTATCGAAGCAAGTTGCCAAACTCGCTTGGGAATGTCTGCAACTCAATCCGGTTCAAAGGCTTGTCAGGTTACAGTCCCAGTCAGTCATCACGGAAGACTCTCCGCGCTCACTTTCGGCAGCACGGCACTCAGATTCCCGGTCGAGGTCACAGTCAGATTCACCACCAGTCTTACACGAAGGGCGACCAGCCTCCCCATCATCCACATCAAGCATCTCCGAACCTTCAGGACAGTATCACCGCCATGCAGCAGAAGGCAGCTCAGACAGATACTAACATTGCCTGCCTGAATGACCTTATCCACACTCGCCTTCCACCCCCTCTCGAAGAGGAAGGCGAGGACGATGAGTCTGACCAGGAACAATCCGTTTTGGTTTCGGATCCGCTTCACGCAGGGCGTCTCATTGCACTGAATCCAAGGGAAGTCCGCAGGCCTCCTGCAGATCTCGCAATTGGCAGAATTGCTCAGGAAGTGCCAGCTCAGAGCCCCGACATGACTGCACTTATGGCCAAGATTGCCAAGCTGGAGGAATCCATTTCCAAGACCGAAAAGATCAACGCTGGGGGAATTGATTTGGACCGTCTCTGTCTGTATCCTAACGCCAGGCTTCCCGAGAAGTTAAAGATGCCTGACTTGGCCAAATTTGATGGGAGCGGTGATCCTAAGACCCACCTCTACAGTTACCATGCCGCTATGAAGTTACTCTCTGTTGAGCTGGAGGCCATGTCTCAGCTTTTCCCTCAGACCCTTTCGGGCCCTGCTTTCCATTGGTTTTTGTCACTCGACATTGCCAAAAGGAGGACCTGGGAGGATATTGGGGCTGCGTTTATTTTGCAGTATAGCTACAACTCCCAGCTGAAGATGACCACCCGGGAACTCAAGTCCACTAAGATGGAAACTAAGGAGTCTTTTGCTGACTTCGTCAAGAGATGGAGGGCCAAGGCCGCTTTAATGACTGATCGCCCCAGCGAGAAGGATCAGCTCCGTATCATCTCTCGCAACCTCCAGCCCGACTATGCTAGACATCTGGTACTTGCTCAAGCATCTACAAACTTTGAGACCTTCTTCGATTCTGGCCTGGCCATCAAGGATGCGCTGCAAAGTGGAATTCTGGCGAAGGGGGAATCCTTTAATCCTCCTAAAACCAAGACTCGAGCATACTCTGGGAATGCTAATGCATTGTTTGGAACAGGGACTTACTCCAACACGGCGACCAGTGGTACTAACGCCACTTCCTCCAACACGACTGTAGACACCCCAATCTGGGCTTCCAGATTAGTTTACTTACGGTTTTTGATTCCCCAATGATGAAATGGATCAAGAATACCCCGGGAATGTCGAGTGTTTGAGCTTTGAGTGTTTGAAAAACCCTTGAACCTAATCTAGCCTAAGCCACTTCCAAAAGCCAAAAACCCTACTGACGTGCGCCAAGGCACAACCATTGTGCGCCAGGGCGCAATCATCGCGCGCCAGGGCGCAACCATCGCGCGCCCGGGCGCACCGTCGCGCGACAGTTTGGAACCCTCGCGCGATGGTCAAAGTCAAGACCGTTGACCGTCGCGCGCCAGGGCGCAACCATCGCGCGCCCGGACGCACCCTCGCGCGACAGTCTGAAACCATCGCGCGATGGTTCAGTCCCCACCTACTTTTCCAGTGGCAAAAACTTGGCCACGAGTGCCACCCTCAGCCAGACCTCGTGGACTGGCTGAACTCCTCTGTTTGCTTCACCTTACCTTTCCAAAGGATGCAATTTGGCCACCAAAGCAAAACCAACCCTTCTTAGTTGGTTATTTCTCCTCCATACACCATTCCCACCTCTCCTCCTATATATACCCCCCTTGGTTCTTCCATTAAAGGGTTCAAAAAAAAAAGAAGAAGAAGAAGGAAGTTACAAATGTTTCAACTTTTCAAATACACTTGATATTCCACTACTCAAACCATTTCCATACACTCTTTTTACAAGTTCTATCACCTTGTTCAATCTCAACCTCAACTCAAAGTTCAAACACTTTTCAAACCTCAAAGATCAAAGGTATAGCTTACTTTGTTCTGCTCTCTGTTCTGATCCCTGAGGGGGGCTGGCAGGGTCAAGGCTGGTAATCAATACCAGTCCTGGCCCTAAAGCTAGCAAGGTTTCAAAAACCGAGGCCAAGCAAACCCTCGCGCGATGGACCCAAAGACTCGCGCGACAGTTCTGTCAGCAAGAGATTGGTCCACGTGGGGAAGGGGTGCTGGTCATTTCTTGTTTTACCTATGTGCATGACTGTTGTAGTTTTGTTTTAACATACATCTCACTGTGAAGCATGCTAACAACCAATTTACTGCTTTCCTTTGTTAAAAATGTTAGTTTTACATTTCAAATATTCATCTCTGTTCTGTTGGAGTACCCCTGGGATCATTCTGGACCTGTCTCAGAACCCAGGATGAGCAAAACCAGACACTGGAAAGTTGGCTCGAACCCGCGTGCACTGCACCCAAACCATCGCGCGATGGTCAACGCTCCATTTGACCAGTGCGCCAGGGCGCAACCATCGCGTGCCCGGGCGCATTGTCGCGCGACGGTTTGGAACCCTCGCGCGATTGTTTGTCCCCGATCAGTGGCTGGCCTTGCATGTTTAACTTGAGTTTAGGCTATTATTTTGTCCCCACTGTTTATGGGGTGTTTTGTTTATTTGTTAGGCTTTTCAGCCTTTAAACTGTATATTATGACTGCATAAACTGCTTGGTTTGTCCTGGGTGTGCACTGGTCCTTCCAGAGCCCAGAGAGTTTAAACTGCTTGGTTTGTCCTGGGTGTGCACTGGTCCTTCCAGAGCCCAGAAGGTTTGAGAATAAGAGCTGTGGGCTTAGGCTTACTGGCGCGCGCAGGTCTTGTAGTAGCGTGCGCAGGTTTGGTCAGCATGCATTGACTTGATCAGTGCATACTGGTTTCTTCCTGTGCACGACACTCCAAGACAGGGGCTTTCCAGTCTGTTTAAACTCCCACAGGAGTCTGTTCTCATCCTATACTAACTGTTTCAATAGAGCAAACATGCTTTCTATCACATCCTGCAAACATGTTACAGTTTTAATCCCCGATTAACTGTTCCCCCGCCCTAATTGGCTAAAATTGATTAATAAAAGAAGAATCGCAACATTTTCAAAATGCCTAAGTAGAGACCGATCTCCGGATTGGGCAAGAGGGGTGCCATAAAACCCTTCCCCTCTCGTAACCTGGCTCCCGAACCCAAATATGGTTATGACGGACTTGTTCCTTAACTTTTTCAAATCAAACAGCGCGGCAGGTGCTTCGAAATACGGTTCCTTGAGTGTCGGACCTTCAAAACTCAAGTGGCGACTCTGTATTTTTGAGCGCTCGCGCTCCCTCAATCCGGGCCCTTGCATTTTGGAAACCGAAATTTCCAGGGCATGCTGCCCACAACGACCAATCACATCGCGGATGTCTATCAGGTCCAGACTCTGTAGAATAACCGGCCTCGAAACCAGCCCCGTAGCTTTTCCGCTATCGAGGCACCTTTGTCCTCAGTCTTGGAAAGGTTGGTCAAGTCAAGGCATCTTAAGCCCCTGGATCCAACTCCTTTACCCAAAAACCCATCACCTAACTTCAAGGCTAACCTCTACTGTGCCTACCATCAAGGAGCGGGTCATCTCACTGACTCTTGCTTTCGCCTCCGTCATGCGATTCAGGATCTCAACCCCTCCGCCACCTCAGAAGCCTAACGTCATCGCCAATTCCCTTCCTAAGCACAATGCAGCTCCTCACATCAACCAGATATCCCTCAGCTCCACTCATATCAACCTCAGCTCCACCATATTCAACCCGACTGACTATATAGCCTCAGTCGATCAGCCCAGGCCAATTGTACCCTTCCCGCTCGAACCTTCTGCCGAGGTTTCTTACATTCACATGGTCGAAGGCAAGATTGTTGACACTGATGCACCTTCAGAGCAGTTACAGGATGGGGCGACGGACTCCAGTGACTCTGTCAGCTCCCTCTTCCATCAATCAATTCCTACTGTACAGCTCAATTCTACCTCTTCACTTGACAGCCCGTATGGAAACATGGCTGACACTAACTCGCCTCTCGGCCCAGTGAATCAGTCTCGAGTTGTTGAACCTCCACCCCAAGACAGCATGCAAGCTACAGGTTGGGCCATTGCAGACAACATGGACTACGCCATCCCTATATTCAACGAGTGGTCAAGTCTAGAGGCGGATGGGTTTCCACCACAGCCCGAAAATATTTCATTCGATCAAGCCTGGTATGATGGCTGGATGGCCGGTTATGAAGCAGCCATGCTCGATCCTTTGGATGGTTTCTCTTTGTACATGCTTTTTCACCCAGTCGAGCCTTCGGTTCCCGAGGAAGAGTACTACTGGGATCCCGAGCCAACTTGGCATGCTCCCATGGATGTTGACCCTAACCCTCTCCAAGGCTATGCTATACCGGATTACATGATACACTACGCAGAGGACGAACTTGTCCAGGAAGATCCACGGGTCCTTGGAGACCACATTTCCCTCTTTAGTTCGGTCTTTGATTCAGTTTGCGATACTGATCCTGGTACCGACTGCGACCCTTGCTCTTACATTGTTGATGAGGGATGCCCGCGCCCTTTAGTGCCTTATCCGAACAACAGGGACTGCAGCATCATGGTTACGGACCTTGTCCCGCCCGCCAATATTTAGGAAGTTGATGACATAGTGGATGTCCAAGTTGGAAATGAAGTCTGGGCGGTCAATCGTTCCCTGGCTGACAGTGATCTTTGGGATGTTCCCTTCATTTCAAATCCGGAGCCTGTTCCTGAAGTGGCCGCCGTGAAAGACCTGAACTTCTGGGACTCTTTACTGATGAAAGATCTGGCTGAGGATCTAGGCTTAGACATGGAAGTGCCTATTTCTGCACCAACTACTGACTGAGGAAAACGCAAACTGGCAGAAGTTCCTGCTAACCTCTGGGATGTAAATGAAGACCCTCAGGTCGTGCCCTCTTTGGGGAACGTTCACAACGTCACGAGGAGTGGACAAATTTTTCAGCCTGCTAATCTGCAGGCCGGGAGTTCGTCCAATCCTTCTAACCAAAGGAATGACCCCATTGCTTTCCCAAGGTCTGCACCTCCTGAGGTTTTGGCTGGGCCACCAACTGCTGATTCGGTTCAACGACAGCTAGAGCGCATTCCGGCTGCTATCTCGATCTGGGGACTGATCTGTTCATCCAAGGTGCACCGTCAGAGGCTTTGTCATGCTCTTTCTCGTCTTGAGGTTCAAGCGGATGTCACGCCTGATGCAATGATATCTCTCATCCTCCCTCCAACCTCCAAACACACTGTGGTCTTTACTGATAAGGACCTTACAGTCGAAGGGGTCGACCACAACTGCCCTTTGCACATTACTGTCAAGTGTCGAGGACTCTGGGTTCCGACTGTTCTCATTGACAACGGCTCGGCGATCAATGTCTGCCCCCTGAGGGTTGCTTATCATTTGGGACTCGCCAAGAAGGATCTTGCACCCTCCAACCTGGCTGTCAAGGCATATGACGGCACCCGTCGTGTGGTCGAGGGCACTTTAATGCTCAAGCTCGATGCTGAGGGCTTTGAGATGGATGTGGAGTTCCATGTTGTGGACATTCCCGCAACCTTCAATCTTCTGCTTGGCAGGCCATGGCTCCATCGACCCGACATCATGGCTGTACCGTCTACCCTCCACCAAAAGGTCATTCTGGGTCTGCCTACCGGTACTTTGACCATCTGCGGGGATTCTGGCATTCGCCCGCTCAAGGAGGATGGGACTCCTATTCTGGGAATTCTGCACGGTGAGGAGGACGTCGACCTCGGGGGTTTCTCTTTTGACACTTCCGGTACTATGATGGCTATCAACGTGGACGGGAACTTCCTCATAAGATCTGTTGCGTTGGACATTATGAGGAGGATGTCTTATTTTCCGGGCATTAGGGTCTTGCCGGCAAGGGGTCCCGGAGTTCCCTACTTTTCCCTCTAATAAAGGCTGTTTTGGTTTGGGGTACATCGCCTCTGCCGAAAATGCCAAAAGGAGGAAATATACGGGAAAACCTCGGACCCTCTACGGTGATCCCGACAGCTACTTTGTGCGCGAGGCGGGGAACGCCGCTTACACTGGACAGCCCGAGCCGTTTGTTCATTCTGAAACTGGGGAGCTCTTGCCTGGGTTTGAAGTTTTCGCTAATGACACCTGGTCAAGCAGTGATGATGAGCCAGCGAGGGCAGAATTCAAGAGGAAGCTTAATCACGTGAAGGTCAAGACTGACTGACTTGGATCCATTGATCAGGGGAATTTGGAGCTGCTGTTCCAGGAATTCTCCCAAGTGGGTTTGGCTGGGGAAGCGGAAGAAGCCGAAGTGCTCATGCTCGGGCCCGACGCCCTCGAGGACCCTACCTCTCTCATTGTTGAAGCCAGGGGAAGCCTTAAAAATTGTGTTTTCAAACCACGCCTAACTTGCATTGACGACACCTCTAAGTCCGAGTCTGAGTCTGAGTCTAGCTCTGAGTCGGAGTTTGTGCCTCTGGGCCCTCCACGTCATAGCTTTTATTTCGAGTTTGATTCTCTTGTACTTGGCGACCCTTTAGGGTCTTGTGAAATGAACGAGGTGTCTTCTGACTATTTCAATGATCTTTGTATAAACTGTGTCGACCCTAACGATGAAGGAATAGATTTCGATGGGGATATTCCCAAGGAAATCCGTGCCTTCATTGAGAGGGAAGACGAAAGGCATGCTCAGCCATTAAAAGAAGAAGTAGTTTCTATAAACTTGAAAGATGAAAACGATCCCCGAATGTGGTTCAAGTGGGCTCCACGCTTTCAGCAGAGGAGCATTGTGGTTTCAAAGAGCTACTCACTGAATTCAGCGACGTTTTCGCATGGTCTCATCGAGATATGCCTGGTATTGACCCCGAGATTGTGGAGCACCGGATCCCTTTGTTGCCAGATGCTAAACTTGTGAAGCAGAAACTCAGACGGATGAGGCCGGATTGGGTTCAGAAGATCAAAGAGGAAGTTACTAAGCAGATCGACGCTGGTTTTCTCATGGTTTCTCAGTATCCCACATGGGTGGCCAACATTGTCCCTGTTCCTAAGAAAAATGGGCAAATTCGAGTCTGTGTTGATTTTCGGGACTTGAACAAAGCGAGCCCCAAAGACGATTTTCCCTTGCCACACATCGATGTGCTTGTGGATAATACTGCGGGGCACGCTTTGCTCTCGTTCATGGATGGCTTTTCTGGCTACAATCAAATTCTTATGGCACCCGAGGACCGTGAGAAAACCACGTTCATCACTGAGTGGGGGACGTATTGCTATCTGGTCATGCCGTTCGGTTTGAAGAATGCTGGACCAACCTATCAGAGGGCTGCTACAACTATCTTGCATGACATGATGCACAAAGAGGTCGAGGTCTATGTCGATGACATGATCGCCAAATCCAAAACTCAAGAAGGCCACATTCCTATGCTTAGGAAGTTCTTCGAGAGGTTGCGTAAGTTCCGCATGCGTCTTAATCCCCAGAAGTGCACCTTCGGTGTCACGGCGGGCAAAATGCTCGGTTTCATGATTACTTCTCGTGGAATCGAGATCGATCCATCTAAGATTAAGGCAGTGCTTGACATGAAGCCACCGGAGTCTGAAAAGGGACTGCGCAGCTTTCTGGGGAAGGTTCAGTTTATCAGCAGATTCATCGCCAAGTTAACTTTAACTTGCGGGCCGATGTTTCGTCTACTCAAAAAGAATACCCCGTTCGTTTGGACAGACAAGTGTCAGGCGGCTTTCACCTCTATTCAGAACTACTTGCAAAACCCCCCGGTCTTGATGCCGCCAGTGCCCGGGAAACCTTTGATACTTTATCTGTTGGTGAATCCTTCTTCTATGGGGTGTTTGCTGGCTCAGGAAGGAGACAAGGGAGTTGAGAAGGCCATTTACTACTTGAGTAAGAAGATGGTTGGTGCTGAAGAACATTACACCGCCCTTGAAAAGACGTGTTGGGCTCTTGTCTGGGCTTCTAAGAAATTGAGACACTACATGCTGGCTTACCCAGTAAAGTTGATTTCTCGAATGGATCCTCTCAAGTATCTGTTTGAGAAGCCTGCGCTTACTGGTAAGTTAGCACGTTGGTTGCTCTTGCTCGCAGAGTTTGATCTCGAATATGTCACTACGAAGTCCGTTAAAGGGCGTGCGGTTGTAGAATTCCTTGTTGATCATCCTGTCGATGGGCCAGAGGACTCGGACTTTGTGTTTCCGGATGAGGAGGTGATAGTGGTTGTCGAAGACACATGGACTCTCTACTTTGATGGGGCAGCTAATCAAAAAGGATATGGGATTGGGGTTTTGTTGATAACTCCCAATGGTTCTCATATTCCGCTTGCGTTTAAACTCAACTTTGATGTTACAAACAATCAAGCTGAGTATGAGGCCTGCATTGTTGGCATGGAGGCTGCCCTCACGCTTGGTGTGGAAAAGCTTCAAGTCATTGGCGATTCCAATCTTGTTGTGTCTCAGGCCAACGGGGACTGGAAAGTTCGGGAGGACAGGTTGAAGCCTTATCATCAGGACCTCGAGGATCTCATCCCTCGCTTCAACAAGGTGACCTTCACGCACATTCCCCGTCTAAAGAATCAGTTTGCGGATGCCTTGGCAACTTTAGCTTTCATGGTCGAACTCCCATTGGGTGTCAAGCTTCGTCCAATCCTTATTGAGCAGCGGGACTTGCCTGCTTATCAATATGTCAACACCATCGATGATGTCGATGACGGCCTACCCTGGTACCACGACATATGGAATTTCGTTGAGAACGGCGATTACCCGCCTGATGCCACTAAGAAGGATCAAACCGCTTTACGAAGGTTGGCCGCGCAATACATTCTCTGTGGAGGGAAGTTGTACCGGAGGTCGCACTGCGGGATGTACAAGCTTTGTGTTGATGGCACTGAGGCCATCAGAATAATGGAAGAAATCCACGAGGGAGTCTGCGGCCCTCACATGAGTGGAGTCATGCTCGCCAGGAAGATCCTGCGGCAGGGGTACTTTTGGTCTACTATGGAGTCCCAGTGTTTGTATTATGTACGCCGCTGCCATAGGTGTCAAATCCACGCCAATCTCATACACCTCGACCTCTTCTAATCTCTTTGGCATGACATCACCTTGGCCCTTCTCTGTTTGGGGAATTGACGTCATTGGCATGATCAGGCCCTCTGCTTCAAACGGTCATCGGTTCATTTTGGTGGCAGTAGATTATTTCACCAAGTGGGTAGAAGCTGAATCCTACAAAACCTTAACTGCAGTTCAAGTCGCTCAGTTCATCCGGAAGAACATCATCTATCGATACAGGGTTCCTCAGGCTTTTGTGTCAGACAATGGGGTTCATTTCAAAGGCAGGGTTTTAGAGCTCTTCGATGAGTTCAAGATTCAGATTCATCACTCGACGGTCTATCGCCCTCAGACGAATGGGGTAGTCGAAGCAGCCAACAAGAATGTCGAGACGATTATCAAGAAATCCGCAGAGTCTGCCAGGGACTGGCATGAGCAGTTGCCTCTAGCTCTTTGGGGGTATCGCACGTCAATTCGAACATCAACAGGGGCAACCCCCTTTTCCCTAGTCTATGGGATGGAGGCTGTGCTTCCCATCGAGCTCGAGGTACCGACTTTGAGGATCATGGCATAATGTGAACTCACGGAATCCGAATGGCTTAGTGGGAGGTTTGTTGAACTCATGCTCTTTGATGAGAGGAGGCTCCGTGCCTTGTATCATGTTCAGGGGTATCAGCGCAGAATTGCTAGGGCATTCAACAAGAAGGTGAAGTCTCACGACTTGGCTAAAGGGGACATGGTCACAAAGGAAATCCGGGCTCCCATTTTCGATCCACGCGGTAAGTTCCGCCCGAAGCGCGGGGGACCTTACATTATCAAGACCATCCTCTCGGGTGGAGCGGCTCAGCTTATTGATCTGGACGGCAACGAGTTCAACACCCTGGTCAACCTGGATCAACTCAAGCGTTATTACCCATGAGAGATGCTCGTTGGGCCGAAAACCACAAGGGTGGGTGGTTCCAAGCAAAAATTAGAACAAGCCTGCTAGACTGAAAACCCAAAGGGGGCAGTTTAGGCAAAAATAAATAGGCATTCAATCAAAGCTCGCTAGACTGAAAACCTGTAAAGGCAGTTCTAGGCAAAAATTAGAGCCCAAAAGGAGAGCCAAAATACACGAGCGAACCCTAACTTGAACTACATGTGACCTGATTCCTTGAAAAGGGATACGTAGGCAATCTCTCTGTGAGATTCGGTCACAATCAATCAACCCGATCCATGGTCCCAAGGAGTGCCTCGACATTCAAGCAGCGCGGTGTTCCACACTTGGACCAAAAAAGGGAAAATTCTCAATCTTTCACTTTTATTCAAAACTACTATTTCTATTATACAGGCTGAGCAGAGTCTTTAAAAACAATTAAGAATAAAAAATAGAATAAAATGCTAGAGGCCTTCACAGGCTCACAGTCTATTCTAGTTTATTGGAATCGTGTCAGGAGTCAGTCTCTGTTTTGTCTCCTTGCAACCTCTTCCCTTAGCCATGCTACGTAGCGGCGCTTGAGCCCCGTGCTTAAATCTGGTTCTGCTCTGCCAAGCTGTCTCAAGCCCTAGTTGTGCTCATACCCTGTCAGATGCTGGGCAGTGAACGCTGGAATCTAGAAATCCTCTATCCCAGCTCGATGCAGACTCTGGCTCATGCCTAATTGCCGAAGGATGCGGCCTGGAATGTAGAAGGTTAAATTGGACAGCCCAGCAATCACCATCCACTTGAAGCCCGCAGAATTCAGGGCCATGTCCGGAATGTTCAAGGTTTCGTGCCGCCAGACAATTTCATGCGGGGACATCTCTCACATGAAGGTGTGCCACTCCTCTTCAGACATCTCTAGATACAGCATCCCTCTCTGATGCATTCGCCGGGGCAGATGGGGCCAGTTCGCTTCAGGAGCTGCAATTAACCCGAGTTTGTCGGACAGCCACAACTACATGAGCGAAAAGACAAGTAAGGAGCCATATAAAGCTTGAGCGGGAAAAAAAAAAAAAAAACAAGTAAGGAGCTCCAATATAGCCTTTAGCCGAGAGTTGAGGTAAAAGCAGACCATGTGAAAACCGGAAAAAGGTGAGCTGAGTGAGAGTTTACCTGCAACAAGAGTGGGCTACCACCGAATGTGTTTGTTTGGCCGGCGGCCACCAAATCCAGACCAATGAGTGTTTCTGCGAGCACCATAGGAACCACGTTCCTTCGAACGCCCATCTGAGCAGCCACGTCCACCAACGAGGGATCAGGTCGTCCACTCGGAGACACCAACAGGTATGCGACTAGTACGCCAATTGACAGAGCAAAACGGCGTCGGGCCTGCAGAGTAGTGTCCTCTGGATCACCGTCAGGCCTGTACCATTCCATCAGGCGGAGGACGTTTATTTGCCCGCCAGCCAGCAGGCTATCCGCCGCTCCCCTTGAAATGTTCAAGCAGGATTTCAGGAGCTTCGGCATGCTTTTTCTATACGGTGGTATGACAAGCACGCTGGAAGCAAAACCCTGGAGGTATGCCTGGAATTCCTCCATAGTTGGGCACAGCTCGTTGTCCCCAAATCTAAACACGTGGACGTCC
Organism: Rhododendron griersonianum; assembly: GCA_018127125.1. NCBI lineage: Eukaryota > Viridiplantae > Streptophyta > Magnoliopsida > Ericales > Ericaceae > Rhododendron > Rhododendron griersonianum. The sequence continues at coordinate 5,043,440 of CM030798.1, read as the reverse complement.
GGATCCCAAAACTGTAGGGCCGCCCTCAGGATTTCGGGGCGGAGCCTTATACTTTTTAGGAAGCGAAAGGCGGCTAGCCCGTGAGAACGGAAGCATAGCCAGTCACTTGCGACGAATTCTTCAAGCCACGGGCTGATTAGTGCAGGGAGGTGATTGGACATTGGAGAAGTGTATTTGGTGTTTCTACTGAAGGTATACCCTTCGTTCAGGAGGCACTGCCCTTCTTATAGCCAAAGAAGGATGAAATATCCTTTACCTTTGGATGAAATATCCATGCAAGGTGGCCTTATGCTTTTAATTCAAGGACACAACTCTGAAGCCCTCAGATGACTTCTGCACGTCCAAAGCAGGTGATAGGGCCTGCCACACTTTAACTTCTGAATAAGTCAAGGCTGGCAGCTATGACAGCGTCTCTCCATCGCGCGATGGTTTGGAAACGTCGCGCGATTGAAGGATGCTCGCGTGATGGTTTCATTTTGTCGTGCGAGGAATCAGTTTATTTGGACCAGGAAAAAATAGGCTACTGTCTTTTGGAGGGTGGTTTTTCACGTTTTACTTTGAGCCAAATTTCGGACGTCCAATACTTCCGGTAGGTCATTATGGATAATTATGACTACGTCCAAGTTTTGTTTGTTCGAATTGCATGTTTGGGGATAATTTTGAGCCCCGGGGAAGCCATGTCCCGAATTATAACCTTGGCACAAGTTTTATTTCAACTGGTCGAGCCATATAGAAGGTCTTGCCACTTACAAAGTTAACACACGAAATAAAGACAAACAGCCCGGATAACCCAACGGTTTCCGAGCTTAATCCGGTTACAAGTTTGTTATACAAGGGATTCAGGAACTTCCCCCCGATCTGGCCTTGACCTCTTAGCGAAGCCATTTCACATAGCGGCTCTCCAGCCACGTGACCGAATCCGGGACTGGTTCCTCTAGCTCTCTTTCATCCCAGCTATATCCGTAGATGTGCAGGTTGCGGGCGTTGAAGTCTGGAAGCTCGAACAAATCCCTTCCAAAGTATCTATTTCCTTGACTTTTCCCCAGCTGGCGCAGCACGTGTCCCGGGATATAGAATGTGAAGCTTGCCAGCCCTGCTATCATTACTCTTTCGAACCCAGCGGAGTTTACGGTCATCTCCGGGAGATTCAGCCACGGACATCTCCAGACGATATCTTCGGGGTACATGTCGTTCAGGAAGACATGCCATGCCACTGCCGACAACTCCGGGTACACCATCGGCCTTTCCACCAAGTTTCTGGGGACAAAGTCGAAGCCAGCCTCCGGGGGTTCAAGCACGCCCACCTTGTCCGCCAGCCAGATCTGCATGAGTGTTAAAAACAAGTGAGAAGTCAGATATGGCCCGAGCGAAAAAAACAAGTAAGGTTCATCGAGCGATCCTTACCCGAGCGTCGAGGTAAAATGAAAGTGAGCAATAGAAAAAGGAGAGTTGAGTGAGAACCTACCTGGAGCAGGAGGGGGCATCCGCTGAACACGTTCGCCTGGCCATTTTCAATCAGATCCAAACCCATGAGGGTTTCCGCCAGGACTATGGGCATAATGTTTTTCTGGTCAGTTCCAAACTGGTGAGCACGAGGCGTCGTTGAGCTGGCCCGACATAATCTCCGAGGCCTCTTTCCGGGCCATACATTTCGATGAGACGAGCGATGTTGAGCTCGTCGTTTTGGAGTATGCTGGAGGACAACTCTTCGGAGGTGTTAAGTTTCATCCATAAGAGTTGCTCCATATCCTCTTGAAGGGGTGGAATGGCGAGAGCATTGGCATCAGCAAAGCCCCGAAGATAGGCTTGAAACTCCTCTACCGTTGGGCACATTTCGTCATTATAAAACCAGAACACATGCATGACTGGATCCCAGTAACTCATGGCCGCTTCAAGAAGCGTAGGGCATCGCCTAGCATGGCGAAGGTCTCGAATGGAGGCCAGGCCTCGAGATCGGGGACCCTCCCAATCAACGGTTTCCGACAAAAGCCAAGGATCGAACATGGCTGCAAATGGACTTTCCATCTTCGGTTTTTAGAAGGGATTTGTGTCTATAAGAAGAGGGGGATGCCCTACATTGCTTCTCTTGCCCTTCATTTATAGAAAAAAAGCCCATAAATATCGCCCTCGGTTTCCGTACCATGGCCTAACTCCATGCAAGGTGTCCTACCACCTTGCCAAACCAAGGACATCCTCCCCTAAAACCACAGAGTAGCCTGCAAGACGTGGGGAAGATGATAAGGCTTCAGGCAGTAATCTGGTCAAACAAGGGCAGCTTAGCAGGGTCTGACCATCGCGGGACTGTTCCAAATCGTCGCACGAGAGAGCTTCCCTCGCACGAGGGTTTGTCTGCAGTTTTGACAGTTTCCAGTAGCTACTGTCCAATTTTGGTCACTTTGGGTTCCAGGGGTACTTTTGCACTTTTGATGATTCCAGCAAGTCATTATGGGCATATGTGACTGTATCCAAGCATCGGATTCGAAATGTTGCGTTTAACGAAGATTTTGGACCCTCGACGGCCCATTTCAAGCTCAAATCAAGGTTTCGAGAGGTTGAAACTCGTTCTAGAGGTTTTACTCAAAGTTGGTCATGCCATATAGGTCACTTGGACCTTAGGTGACTGTATGGAGGTGTCGGTTTCAGTCCGGGACATAATCGAGTCATTCTTGGATGTTTTAGGCCATTTTTGCGTCACTTTTGAGCATTTTCGTGTCCAAGTCTCTTTTCGGGGCATTTTCTTCAATTCCGTCAATTGGGACAAGTCATGTTAAGTATACTTGGTCTTGCAAAAGAGTCAATTTTGTCCAGATCGGGTTATTTTGGATTTTGGCTCATTAATGCCCAAAATTTCATTATTTTCTCGTATCCTCGTATCCTAGCCGTATCCTGGGGTATATTTCCATTTTCTTCGCAGTTTAGTCACGTTTTATACATACGCGTGTGTCTGTGAGCAGTTTTGGTGCGTTTTCAATGCAAGTTTTGGTATTAGTGGTTGGTTTTACTGTCTTTTATTCATAACAAGAAGCAATAAACCCTGAAAATGCAAGTTTTATAGCTAAACCATGATCTATCCATGTCACCAAAAGGAAACTATTGTATCTGCGGCACTTCGGCCAATCAAAAGCTATCAAAGCAGTTAGGGCACAAGCGCCCGCTAATCAAAAGGCATGCAGGCCCTCAAAAACCTATGTCAACTAAGCTATGTACTTGGGCACGCAGGCCCCGAAATCAAAAGTCAAAATGCAATAGTAAAGGAGAATTCGCGGTGGCCCTCAGCGCACTCCAAGCCAGTCATCGCTCTCCACTTGCTCCCGAGGATCGTCCTTGTACGGAGGATCATCAGCAGAGTCGTCGGAGCCGCTGCTAGAGGAGGGACGTCGCTCTTCCTCTTCTTCTTCTTCTTCTTCTTCTTCTTCTTCTTCTTCTTCTTCTTCTTCTTCTTCTTCTTCTTCTCCCTCTTCCTCCTCTTCCTCTTCCTCCCTCTCTTCCTCCTCTTCTTCCTCAGGAGGATCTGACAAGATCAGTCGCTTCTTACGGGCCGGCTCCTCTTGCATTGGCTTGTCACGCATCTTGATTTGGTATTGCAGCTCAGCACGTCTAACGGCCTGCCTAGCAGCCTCCCGATTCGCAGCCGTTGGCTGTGAACTCCTGGTTTGTCGCCGTGAAGTGGTGGCTAGAGGCGTGGGTTTCTTTGCCACCACCTTCTTCGGTGGCGGGTCTCGCGTGCTCTTCCTCCTAGGAACCACCCTCCCCTGTGCCTGCATTGTCATTTCATTTCAAAGCATAAGTATACATTGTGCATATTGCATTTCACATGTTGAAAATAGGTACGTTCTATAATCGAAAGCAGGAATGTATCGTTTTATATACCTGTGTCTTCTGGACAACAGCTGGTCGAGCTGGCTGTGGTGTTGACGCCGGGTAGTGTAACTCCAATGGCATACCGCTCGCTGCTCTCCTCACCACATTCTCCAAGGCTAGCATTCGTCGGACGGCCTCATTCACCCACTCAGACGACACCTGCATGCAATTTGGGTTTATCAGGTCAATCAATAGTAATTCAAGCATACTGAATTAAGAAGCAATAATGGAAGTTAAGTCTTACCGGCACGGTCACAGGGGTAGGCTCGGCTCTCGCAGGCACTAAGTGTAACTCTGCAGGATTCCCCTGGCTGTCAACCACAGGAATCCTCCAAAGCAGCTCCGGAGGCCCGCCAACCATAGGTCCACTTAGGCCTCGCCTCACACGGCCTTCGCCTCCTCTCTGTCTCTCGCCAGTAGCTCTCCTCTCCTCGGCAGCTCCTGCGACCTGGCTCCGCATCTCTCTCAGACTTCGGATCCCAAGCGGGCCCGCCAGGAAGTCTCTCTGGTAAACGGCATAGTCCCTTTCAGGACGCAGGTAGTGTGCCAACTCGGTATCGGGCCGCGTGAACCTCTCTAGCTCGGCCTGTGTGTACTCTCCCGTGTGTGAAGCTCGGAGCGGAAGTGGCCCTGGCACCTGGAACTCGAGATGGCCAAGTGACTGACGTGTCACCCAGTCTCCCAAGTACCACTGCCAACCGAAGGCCGACTCCAACAGCACCCTACTGGCCGTGATAGCTCTACTCCTGGCGAAGTACTCTGGCTCTGGCCCCGCTCTTCTCCAAGGATCCCAGTTGATCTGCAGTTAAGACAGGCAAGCAAAGCATGCAATTGATCATCGACAGCATTAAAATCAAAGAAAGGAATGCATATTCACTGCAACAATTATGACTTTTAATAGCATAATTTGATAGCGTTCTTTTAAGAATACTATGATAGAGGACCAATAATAGCATACAAGGAAGGGGAACAGCCTAATATAGCGTTTCAAGAAACACCGAAAGAATTTCATAGCATTTTCATTAAAACCTCTCCCCTACTATAGCGTTCAACACCAAATAGTGAGACTACTCTTTACAAGGGCTCTCAAAATTTCGAAGAGCACAGTAATTCTCCCCACTCTCTCTCTAGGAAAAAGTAGCGTCCACAAGAAGCAGACATCAGCCGTCCGATTTGTGGATTTGCTTATCGGCCGGCCGGCACCGGCGCCACTCCGTCGATGGTCAACCTCACCGGCGCCTTTATTATCCTTCGTCGGCCGGCTGATCTACTCTTTTCATCCCTAATTTACTGTTTCCTTCTCCGTTTTCCACTCACTCGGCCGTACACTGCTCCCAAACTTTGTACACTCTATAGCGGGCCTTATACCCTGCGAATCAAACCCTAACCGAAGCTTTTTGAGTTGTTTCAAAGGTTGTTCTTTGGCGTACGGAATCGAGTTGGGTCGGCCTACAAGCACAGAACCTATTCTGCGTGCAACTTGCATTTCGAGCATCAATTGTCTGACTGGGGTCCTTCCGAACCAGATTAGAGCCTCGATCTTCTTCAGGTTTGATGGATTGTACACCGATTATGCTCTTTTAATCTGTTTACAAGTCTCTTTGTTTAGTTCCTGGTCATCAATTATGGGCTGATCTTGCTTAGGTTTATGGGTTCATCTGTCTGTGGGTGTGGTAGTTGGTGTCTGGGTTGTGTGACTGAATTGTCTGGATTACGTGACTTAGTTTATGGTCTGCTTGTTTTGGGTCTTGGTTTTTAGTCCTTGGTTTGTAGTATGGTTCGTATAGGGGGCTTCTCTAGTCCTAGGGTAGCTAAAGTGGGGAAACGATGTCCCCCTGCGAAGAGAAAAAATAAGGGTATTGCACCTACTGTGGACACCGAAAAATCAAAGGGTAGTCCTTCACACTCGTCACCTTCGCATGAGCTTCCTAGTATGGGTCTCTTTAGTGGGGCATCGATCTTTCACACATGAGTTGATGATTTTGATCTTCAGTGGGATCTGGGATCTGGCTGGTCATGATCTCCACGATTTAGAGTTTCGTTCCATTGGATGTTTAGATGACGACTTCGACTCTAATGGGGATTTGGCTAGTCGTGCTCCCGAAGCTTCTAAGTCCAGTCCTATGTGTTGTGAAGCGCCTCTTCATTCACAATCGCCATATAACATGAATGAACCTCTATCCATGAATGAGAACTCGCACATCGAAATGGCGACCAGTGAGTCATCAGTCAAGGATCTTTTATCTCCCGTAGAGTGGACTGCGGACATAGAAGCAAACGACAATTCTAGTTCCCATCCTTTACCTGTCGTTGGAAGTACTCCCCCAAAAGGTGTTGACGGGGGTACTATGCTGATTGGTGGTCATTATATGTGTTTCACTCCTCTCGCTTAATACTACTAGTTTGCTCTGGTGGTTTGTGTAATGATAATTGGTGATAACTCTTATTTCTGCTCTTCATATTCTTGTACGATTTGACTATTACTTTTAGTGCAGTACTGCAGCATGTCAGAGTTGGGCCCTTTTTCCCCCTCTATGGTATTAGCAATGGTCGATAGGTCTCTAATTACTCTGCAACTTTCAGGTTGTCAATGATATTTCTATCTTTTCATCCTACTATAGGGTGGCTTCCTGCGAGGGAACTGTACATGTTTGGAACAGCCAAACAGGGAAGCTAATATCTATATTTGCTGAATCATTTATGAGCTATGTGCATGCTTCGAGCCCTTTAACTTCTCCATCAAAGATAAATGTTGATCATTCCAATATGCTGAATTCCAATCCACCATCAAGTGGGATATTGTCTGCTGCATTTGATGGGAGCGTATACACTTGTATGCATCACTTGCAGTTCAATGAAAAGCTTGTAGTTGGCACACGAAATAGTTCACTTAGGTCCTGCGTTCAATCATGAGTTCTCCTTTATGAGCAAGGGTTTCAATCGTGAGTTCTCCTTTCATGAGCAAGGGTTTCAATCGTGAGTTACTGAGTTCTTTCATGATTTGTTCTTTCTTCTCTCTTTTTATCCGATTTAGCTAATACTCAGTAAAAAAACCTCTTCTGCTCGATCCCTTCTTCCAGAGAAAGAAGCAAATCATGGAGACCTATTGCACTAGGTCGAACAGAGGAGCCCTAACCAGGTTGGCTTCGATTTTTTCCTTGATTCTTGCCTTAATATAGATAGGGTTTAATATTCACTCATTGGCTTGTGAAAGGTTACGATCTATAGGGGTTTGCATAGATTATAGATAGGGGTTGAATCTAGTTTTTTATTTTCATTCTGATAAGAATATTGGGCTCGCTCTAGAAAACAGAGTACAACATGAATGTGTCTTCATTGTTTGCCCATAAAGCACAAGAAGATTATTGTGGGTTTTACATTTTCTATGAAAAAGGGAAGTCGGATTAATGGTCTTGGTACCTTAGGCTTTGCTTTTACAGATTCAAGTGTTGAAGAAGAAGGTGACATTTTCGTGTAGAATCTGAACTATTTGAGGATGGTCACAAAAATCACTGTTGTTAGTAGCCTAAATAGAGCTTTTTTCGGGGCACTTCGGGCGTGCGTCGCGGGGGCCCCCTCCCCGGGCTGTCAGCATTCCGCGATAATCTACAGCATGTGTTTCCTGATTGACATTGTGACTTGTGTTAATGTTGGATTCTATATGTTGGATGAGCTTTTTAATCTCTGTTCACGGCTATTATAAATTGGATATGGATCTATTTGGCTTGATGCAGTAGAAGATAGGGTAGTATTCTACCTTTGATACTACATCTGCGGCTGCCCATGGGTTTAACTGCTATCATTCTTAGATTGGCTGGGTTCTTAGTCAGCTCCTGCAATTTCTATTTAGTTGTTGTGGCGATAATGGTTTAGTCATTTGGTTGAACACTCCTTCAATAAAGCTGGTGTTGCTTATATGGGATCGGTATTGTTTATGCTTTGGTTCTGCTTCTGCTGAGTTCATCTGCTATAGTTTTTTTTGGTTTGTCTCTCTGCTACTAATCCTATTGGTCAAAGTGTCCCTACCCTTTGTTTCTTAATATATCTTCTTTTGCTGATTGAGGAAAAAAACTTATCTTGGGGTGATTATGAAACATACTGTTGAACCCACCAAAAAATCTGTTGATCGACACCTAATGTGAATCTAAATATCTGCTTATGTTTTCCTGTTCGATTGAGGACCCATCATATCTTAATTTCCATCTCAATTTCCACCTTCTCATGGACTCATGGTGAGATGGAAACTTGTACTTGAAAAAAGCAAACCTGAAAACTGTTAGTCCATTAGTCTTATCTTGTTGATGTCTGTCTTTTTGAGTTGTATTGTTTAAGAATTTAAGATAGTAAAGAAATTCAGTCGTAAAAAATGTTACAATAAGGATTATATCTTTTGCCTCTGTCCTATTATTTCGTCCTTTACCAATCTTGAGCATTATCTTAACTAATTATCCTAAATTCCACACTATTCCAATTTTGGAAGGATTTAGTATGATTATACTAAAGTTCACTTTGATTAGGTGAAAAAAAGGGGACTTTGTCGCTTTGCTTGGTGAAAAAAGGGGACTTTCTCATTTTTCTGATGTTTATGTATGTTTAGAAGGTTAGTGCAATGGACAGCACCATGAGCATTTGGACAAATTTGGTATGTTATGGTCCTTTCATCTTTGTATAACAAAAGGACTTCTCTTTGTTATTTTGTCATTCTATAATACAACTTTAGATGGATAGGCTCTAATCATTTGGCCCATAAGCGCAATGCTTAGAATGATTGTTTAAGGATATTAATGTCTTCAAGAACTGTTTGTGATGAAGTGAAGGTTACTCCTACATTCTTTGGCTATTACTAATTATTCTTCTATGTTTGTTGTAGAGAGCTGGTGATGTTCTATTCGTCCCATGTATCTGTAACCAATTGCAAGGTCATTGGGAAACTTCATGTAGGTATGGTCTAAGTGTTTGAATGACCAAGACAAACTAGTATTTGGTTGTGCAATTTAGGCTCATATATTGTGTATGTACTCCTTTTGAGCATGATGACATATTTGGGCATGACCCTATGTAAGTCCTGATTGAATTCTCTTTTTAGGTAATCTAGTGAGGGATTGGGTTTTTTGCTTAGCCATTGGGTTTTCCTTTTTTTTGTTTGCCTTTTCTTGCTGATCTATTAGTGCTTGAGGTTTGATTAGCAGGAAATTGGGAATTGAAGCAACTTGTCGTATCTGTTACTTGATTTTACAAGTATATGTTTTGATCACCAATTTTTGTAAGTATATGTTCTTCTTTCCAATGCTCTTTTAGCCTCATTAATCCTTGTTTTTCAGAAAATGGATGAACTTTGGAGAGCCTCAAAGACAAGATTAGGTTAAAAAAAATGTGAAGGAAAAGACAAGTTAAAGGTATGTGCATTTTGGTGCAGTTGTAAGATTGCAACATTGACACCTCATATTTATTCGATTCGCTCTTCGTAAGTTGGTTAAATTTTTTATATGGGCTTTATGGTACTTCTCTATACTGTAATGTTCTAGTAACTCAATTCGTTCGAATGATTGATGAGTGCCTTATCAGTGATCCTTTGGTGCCTAACCCACTTGTATGGCTGAATTGCAGATTGGAGACAAAGAGCAAAAGAAGGTGCCAATCCTCTTCCATATCCTAAGCCAATTAATTGCTTGGGATGACCGCTTGAAACCCAATGATAGATATGAAGTTCGGCGAGCGGATCCATGAGACGATAATGTTGTTGTGCCTCTTGCTTGAAATAATGGTTGTGTAAGTCTCAAACTCTACAGTAACCAGGAGGTCAGACTTCCATTATACTCTTACTAGTTGATATTTGTCTTGGGATTTTGTAATGTGTGACTGAACTTTTTGGTTGTCATTGTTCCATTGAAATGAAGAGAATACGGGAGTTACAAATTGCGTTTAGTCAAAATAGGATAAAGGGGACATGGGGGTGAGGAAAAGGAGACTTGGACGATAGGAAGGATAGACTTTGGTTTTTTTCTCTTGTTTATGTGAAGGTTGGATACTCTGATCTTGAGAGACTAAGGAATCATCAAATGAGCAGTTTTTGGAGTTGGGGAAAGTGCTTGGTCAGATTAGGTATCCTCCAAATTTAAATTAGTTCGTTGATTATACTTTCACAAGCGAATAGTTATTCAACTTATATTTGTTGTTGTGATGTGATAATACTCCAATCTCGAAAGATTGGATGTTTAGTGAAAAAATAGTATTTTTTTGCTTAGATAAAGTGCTAAAATATGATATTTTTTGTTGCTGATATACCTTAGTTGTTGCTGAAGTGTGCTGAAATTGTAAAGAGACACAGGGATAAGTAGAAGAAAAACTCTTACTACCATAGCGTTCCACCAAATTTTGGGCGCCGGTCTCTTTTACGTCATCCTTCGTAGTATCAACAAATTCCTGCTTCGAAGCAACACTAGATGCACTGGTAGTGCTTTCTAAAGAGGCAACAGTTTCATTTTTTTCCTCTGGACCCTTGTAGGTCATATACAGATCAGAGGTTGTTCCCAAAGCATCTACATTTTGAAGAAATTCTTTTCTTTTCTTCTTTCCTTTGGAGACATTACTCTTTGACCTACTAAGTTCTACCACAGGTTTATCCTTGGAAGCTGCTGCTGGAAGAGATACCAAGCAAACATTAACATACTCAGTACCTTCCCCTTCACTTTCCAAAGCTCGTTCTGAAACAGATGGAATAGCTTAAACTGGAGCTTCCTCCTCATCAGACTTGGTAACAACAGCTTGTCTACCACCAAAGTTATCAATTCTACTACAAGAGACATCTGAAATTGAAGTCTTGCTATCACTGTTTGAACTAGGGGAACTTTTATCATTTGTATCATCTAATTAGTCAGACTCTTTTATGTAGTTTTTGTATGGGAATTGTTTTCCCCGCAAATGTAATGAATCTTTATTCAATGGTATATTGTACATTGACGTTTGGATATAGTTGGTGTTGACTTGAATATTTCATTTTTATTTTTTCTTAAATGAAATTACCCTGATCTTATTTGAAAACACTAGCATATTGGTATTATAGAATATTAAAAAAAAAAGGCCGAAAATTGGCTAATATAGCATTCATTGCAAGCTATAAAAAGTAGTAGAGGATAGCAGGCAAAGAACGCTATGGAAGGTATAAGATAGCGTTTTAAAGAACACTGTATTAGCCAATGCTATTAAAAGTCTTGGACGTTCGACAGCGGGCAAAGAATGCTATTAAAAGTTTATCTACAACAGCGGTCAAAGAACGCTATTAAAAGTATGTTAAAGATAGCGCGCAAAGAACGCTATAAAAAGGTTACATTCTACAGCGTGCAATGAACGCTATTAAAAGTCTTGACTTTTAATAGCATCGCCTAATAAGGCGTTCTTCGGAACGCTATCTATGACATTTAACAGCGTTTTTGGCATGCTATAAAATGTGATTTTTGTTGTAGTGATTGGAAGTTTCATGTTCTGTGTCATACCTGTGAAGCTCTAAGTTCGTCCAAGTATAGCCTGAAGGCGTTAAGGTCACCTCTCCCCTCCTTCTTCCCCATATTGGCTTTGCTCCATATCAGCGCACGGGGAGGGTGCTCAGGTCTGGGTGCTTGCATTGTGGTGGATACATCCATAGTACCTCATAAGCCCAAAGTTGTGCAGTGATCAGACAAGTACAAGCATTAGTCACAGGATATGCAATGCTCGAAACTAAAGTAGCCAAGCGAGCTAAGCAATCAAATAGATAAGTATGATCAAAGTTATGCCTTGTAAATATTAAAGTCATACCTCCCAAGCTCTCCAGTAGCCGGTAGTGCTCTAACCCGTCCTCGACGAGTCACCAAAGAAGTGGTACGCTGCACTCAACGCTGCACCACCCCAGTCGAAGCGTGAGGCTCTCCTCAAGTCCCTCAACGCCGGCAAGTAGGAGAGATGCACCTTGCTCTGCCTGTTTGGGTACAAAGTAGGACCAAACAGGTATAACAAGTATGCCCGGGCCATCTGCTCCGCCTCCCGGTCATTGGTCACCTTCTTCTTCAAGTACTTTGTGAATTGGTTGTACCGTGCCATTCCCTCCTCGATCTTGGGCACCTCACCCAGAAACCACTCCAGGGCCACTCTGTCTTCCTGAATTCCCGAGTCAAACGGGATGGGGTCTCCTCCAACTCTCAGCCCGGTGATCACCGCAAAGTCTGCAGGCATCATCGTCATTTCCCCAGGAGGTAGGTGGAAGGTATTTGTTGTGTCCCTCCACCTCTCCGCAAGTGCAACCAGGACCGCGTGGTCAACCCTCGCTTGTGTCAGCGTCTGTACGAACTCTCCAAAGCCCGCCTCATCTATTAATTGCCTCACCCTCTCTGGCAAAGCCTTGTACAGTTCTAAGGACTTACATGCGCCCCCAAAGCCGTGGATATCCCTCTGAGTTGCTCCCGCCTGTTTCAAACACAAAGACAAGCAACAATGGATATTATCAGTATATAGGGATTTCATTTTCAAGTTCTAGGTAATCAATGAAGCCTACAGCATATGGTGGGTTCAAGTTACTACATGCAAGGCGTATGTTACCAAGGGTATATCGTTTTAGCATGGTTTGGCTCAGACGTATCTCGTACGATTCTAAGTTCAAGTGTTTTCAAGCGAATATCGAAATTGAACTACGAGAAGCATAATATCAAATTGAATTACAAAGGGAGTTTTCTGAATATACCTCCATCCAAGTACTGGTAATGTGGGCCCGGGGGTCTCTCAACGCGAGCTCGTCGTCATAATCCTTTTGTAGCGATACGTAAGCTGCAAAGCCCGACGGCACGAACAAGTGTGGTGTGGGAGGCACGTACGCCTCCACTGAGAAACCAGGGCGTGCCATGGCCCTTGTCTCTACCACTGCGGTCACTCTAGGCCCCTGCACCTCCGCTCCGGCCCTCTCCTTGGCCTCAACGTCCCTCAAAGGCTCCTCTCTCTCCTTTCTCTCTCTCTCGGCTCTCTCCGCCGCCTCCGACGCCTCAATGGCCCTGGCTCGATCCTCCTTGGCCCTCAGGACCAACTCCCCGATTGCGGGGTTATCCTCAAGAAGCCTCGCCAATGCTTCATCACTCAAGAACTCGGCAACATCGTGTTTTGTGATCGGTCTATGACTCGACGACGTCGACGCGGGCCGGAACAATATTTCTTCTTCCCGGAATGGTACTTCCGTGGTCTCCTCCTCAACAACGGCCCCTTTACCCTTCGCCGAATCCCTCGGCGGGGACCCGTTTGGCTCAATGGCATCATCTCCTGCCCCACTGCCACTGCCACTGCCTTCCCCAGTCTGAACCGTCGCACGAGACTCCTCCTCTGTTGCGCGACGGTGCTCTCTGCCACCATTGCCCCCTGCAGTATCTGGATGCACTCCGGCCACCACCGACCCTTCCATTGCCATACTCGATTCCAAATGCTCAACAGCAGCCCCTGTGGTCTCGGTCTCCTCTGTTGCGCGAGCCTCTGGCTCTGTCGCGCGATGCCTCTCGCCACCACTGGCCTCTTGCTCACGGCCCTGTTCTTCATCTCCGCCGCCCGTGGTCACTGCACTAACCTCCGTGATGGCCTCCGCCAATGGCTGATCCCCTGTTTCAACAACCATTGGACCTCCTCGGTCCTCCGATTGATCAACAACCTCGCCCCTGCCTTCCCCGTTGCCGTGGTCTGCCATGGAGGTGTTTTTGGAGCGTGATTGTAATGGTTTTGTGGAGCAATCAAGGTTTGGGAAAGATTTAAGAGGAGAGATGAGAGTTGGGAGGATTTTGAAAAGTTTGAAACCGCCTCTGCACTGTCTCTGTAACGTCCCCGCGACGTTTAAACGAATGAAACAGGTTTAGGCCGGGTCTGGGCCTTTTCAGATCCAAGCCCTAACTAGGAACCCTCGCGCGATGGTTTATTTGGGCCTCAGGCCCAATCCAGATTCTAGGTCTGGCCCTGTTTCATTTACCCCTCTTTTGGGTTTTTGAAGGCTTGGTATGTTCTTATAATGGATTTGAGGGTCATTATGGAAATTTTGCCTTCATTCCGAGGAGTTTTACATCCCTAGCAGTGGTCCGTCCAAATCATCGACGATCCATCCGTCCAATCTCATATCAGCGACGATCTATCCATCCAAATCAGCGACGATCCATCCGTCCAATTTCAAATCAGCGACGATCTATCCGTCCAAATCAGCGACGATCCATCCGTCCAATCTCAAATCAGCGACGATCCATCCGTCCAATTTCAAATCAGCGACGATCTATCCGTCCAAATCAGCGACGATCCATCCGTCCAATCTCAAATCAGCGACGATCCATCCGTCCAATTTCAAATCAGCGACGATCCATCCGTCCAACTTCAATCAACGACGATCTATCCGTCCAACTTTGAATCAGCAACGATCCATCCGTCCAATCTCAATCAGCGACGATCTAACCGCCCAAATCTCCTCAATTGGTGCACGATATTTTTACATACTGGTTTGCATTTTCCATTTAATCGGCTTTTGGGCAGATTTGGTGGGTGTCTAGAAATCTTTGACGTTACCCGTACCAGTCAATGATGCTTCGCGTGCCGTCAAAGAGGGACTACTGTAGACACCCCAATCTGAGTCTCCCATTTGTTTTACTTTATTTTCCAGTTTCTTGTTTCCTCGATGATGAGATCGGATCAAACAGGCTTGAATGTGGAATGGATTGGACTTGGAACCCTTTTTGAACCCTTGAAACCTTCAGTCAAAACCCTAACTGAGGTTTGACCATCGCGCGATACTTCTTGTTACTCGCGCGATAGTCAGCTTGCCAGGTGTTGGTCAAAGTCAAAGTTTTGACTGTTGACCCTCGCGCGATGGTCTTGAACCCTCGCGCGATGGTCGAACCTGTCCCCATCATCTTTGTCCAGCTGGATTTTGTGATGATCAGTGGCCACATGGGCTAGAACCCCGTTTTCCTTCGCTTAACAGCGTTCTGGCAGGTCTTTGGAGCACTCCCACTCACAACAACTCCACCACCTTGGTGGCTAGCCTCCCCACCAAGTGGTTGTGACCAGCCTTGTTGGCTGGTCTTAAAGCCAAGTCTTGCACCCACCTTCCTCCACTCACTCCTCCTATAGACCCCCATTGGTCTTCCATGCACAAGGTTACAAGGTTACAAAAGTTACAAGGTTATCAAGTTACTAAGCTAGTCAAGCACAAAGTTACAAACCCTAACCACTTCCTAGTCTTTCAATCTAGTGTTCTCCATACACTCATTTGCAAGGCTACACCACTTAATCCAATCCATTTCAAAAGTCATTCAAGCAAAGGTATAAAATTTACATGTTCCTGCTTTGATCCCTGAGGGGGGCTGGCAGGGCCAAGGCTGGTAATCAATACCAGTCCTGGCCCTAAAGTTAGCAGAGTTATAAGAAACTGTGATCAGCCAAACCCTCGCGCGATGGACCCGAACACTTGCGCGACAGTTTCGTCTGCAAGAGATTGGTCCACGTGGGGAAGGGATGCTGGTCATTTCTTGTTTTATTTATGAGCATGTTTGTTGTGGCTTTGTTTTGATATATGGATCACTGATGTGCATGTTAAAACAAGTTCAGTTTCTTAACTTATTACTTTAGTTAGTTTGGAATGCCATTAGGATGTTTCTGAACATGTCTCAGAGTCCCAAACATGCAAAGCAATTCCTGGAAGTCCAGTCAGAACCCTCGCGTGAGTCTGTCACTCTATCGCGCGACGGTTCACTGATTTCCAGTGGCTGCCCTTGCATGGGCAACTAGGTTTTAAGTCGTTCAGTTTCTTAGCTTGTTACTCTAGTTAGTTTGGAATGCCCTTGGGATGTTTCTGAACATGTCTCGGAGTCCCAAGCATGCAAAGCAATTCCTGGAAGTCCAGTCGGAACCCTCGCGCGAGTCTTTCACACTATCGCGCGATGGTTCAGTGATTTCCAGTGACTGCCCTTGTATGGGCAACTAGGCTTTAAGCCTTTGCTTATTCCCCCATTGTTTAGGGGTTGTATTTCCATTTATTTCATTTGATTTGTAATAATTATTTACTTTCCAGTATACATAAACTGTTTGGTTTGCCTCCTGGGTGTGCACTGGTCCTTCCAGAGCCCAGAAGGGGATAAAATCCAGACTATTGGTGAAGCACAAACCCTCGTGCGAGTGTGTTGATTTGTCGCGCGATGGTTCACTTGCATGCAGGTTGATCCATGCATGCAAGTTGGCCATTGTACGTGATAAAACCATGCCAAGCGTTGTTTTGGTGTTTTAGCAATATTTTGAACTTTATCCCACTTTCCATTTGTCATTTCATCCATCCATGCCATTTGATAACATCTTGCAAATGTGTTATAGTCTTAATCCCCGATTAACTGTTCCCCCGCCCTAATTGGCTAAAATTTGGTTAATAAAAGAAGAATCGTAAATATTTTCAAAATGCTCAAGTAGAGACCGATCTCCGGATTGGGCGAGAGGGATGCCTTAAAACCCTTCCCCTTTCGTAACCTGGCTCCCGAACCCAGATATGGTTATGACGGACTGGTGCTTTCACTTTTTCAAATCAAATAGCGCGGCAGGTGCTTCGAAATACGGTTCCTTGGGTGTCGAACCTTCAAACCCGAGTGGCGACTCTGTATTACGAGCGCTTGCCTCTCCGCTTGCGCTCCCTCGATCCGAGGGCCTCGCCCGATAGTTTGTCAGAAAGGGAACGGAATCCCTTCTCCGAGGGCATGCTGCCCACAGCGATCCAAAACTCGCCTCCAAGCCAGCAAGTCCATGGCAGGCGATTGTGACTTTCGAACTCCTTTCAACCAACGGGCTGCCCGTGGAACAAACCTAGGCTCTCTGTGCCTGGTCGGAGGAGGAAACTGCAGCAAGTGCTCAAAAGCCCAGAGCTACAAAGAAAGACGGAAAACAAACATGAGTTACAGAGATAAAAGCAACAAGGGAACAACGCAGGAAGTCGAAGTATGTACCTCAAGAATACGGTGGTCTCCGCCAAGCGACAAACTAATCCCCCGGGAACAAGCACTGAGGTGCCCATACAGCATGGCTAGAGTAGGAGTTCCCCAATCGAACTCTGCTATGGTTTCCAAGTGCACCAAGGTAGCCAAAAACTGGACGTGCACTGAGTTTTCCTTGTTGCAGAATAAGGTTTGGCCAAGAAGGTAAAGGAGAAAAGCCCTCACCAATTGTTGTACCGACACCTCAGATTCAATGCCCGCACAATCAAACTGTTCCCGAAGCCAGGAATATGTGATATGACCACTCTCTGACACAACGGGAACCTTCCCCCGAAGATATTCAAAAGCACCTTCCCGCTCATGAATTTGTGGATCGATCTGAAGAGGATCGCCGCCGACCCTCAGACCTGTAAGCAAAGCAAAATCACCCGGAGTGATCGTCATCTCCCCAGCCTCTGGAAGATGGAAAGTGTTGGTAGTGTTCCACCACCGCTCCACTAACGCCGTGGTCAATCCCAATTCCGCCTTCGGAAGACGGAAACCAAGTATCAAGGGCTCAAAGCCGGCCAAAGCAACCGCGTCCTTAGCATCCCGAGGGAGCCTCTCGTGCCACTCGAACACCTGGGGGCAGCTTCCCCACATGTGCAACCTCTCATTTGCCTGACAAAAACACGAAGAAGAAATCAATACAAAAACATCGCCTACACAGGGGGCAACTTCTAAAAACTCAAATTCCTTATCAAGCATCAGATTATCACTTCGCGAAATCTCATATACAAAAACCATTTGACAGGATAAAATTTTACCTTCCTATTGGTGAAACCAAGATGCTGCTCTGGCTCCCTGTGCAAGACCTCAGGTTGGACATCGTTGAGAGGAGGACGATATCGCAATGAACCGCCACGTCCAACCATGTGAACCTGAGGGGCGTATGTGGCAATATCAAACGGCGGTAGAGTACCACCGCCTGCATCAGTAGAAACCTCGGGCTCTGTCTCGGGAGGAATGGGTTGCGAGGAGCTCCCCCCAAACAGTGGCTATGTGCTGACTCGAACGTAAGACGTGGGAACTCGCAACCCCGCCAAGAATCACGGCCTCAACGGTCGAAGCTTTGCTCGTGTCCCTAGACGCGGCAGGAACATCAAATGACAGAGGAGGAGGCGGTGATGAGGCCATGGCAGCCGAAGAAAATAATGGCCGGAACCGTGTGGTCGGAAAAAACGACAGCGGGGAAACGGCGGTGGCTAATCGGAAGAGAAAGAGAGTAGTGGCGGCGGTCGTTCGAAAGGGAGAGAAGAATAAGGGATAGGGGAAGAAAGGGTAGAATGACCCGTGAGATCGATTAAATCTAACTTAAATCGATTTCCTGACTGTTAGCTATCTCACGGCCGAGACATCGATTCCTCGGCCGATACATCAATCCTTCGGCCGAGAGGTCGATCTCCTGGCCCCCCCTAATCCATCCCCCTCAGCAACAACAGATTTTGCTCAGTGCACCAAACTCAAGCAATTACGGACTTCTAAGTCTTCAACCAACCAAGTAGCCTTGGGGGCATCCCCGAGCCAATACGACGTAATCAGAACCAGCCTTGGGGGCATATCCAAGCATAAGGTAGCTCTCTCTCCACAAACTGCTGGCCAAAACTCTTAATATAGCAAATCAAGACACTCAGTAGCTCTGCTATTCACCATTATCTATGAACTCAGAAGCCCCGTGTCCATGTTCACCCACATCAACTCACCCAGCAGCTCTACTCTTGCCATTCCAGCGACCGTACAACCATCAACTCACTCAGCGGCTCTATGCCTATGCTCACAATCACCGTCAGCAGCTCCACGCTCGCTATCTCCGCAGCTCCAAGCCCACTATCTCAACTGGCTCTAAGCCATAGCAACTACCTCAACTGGCTCGAAGCCGTAACAACCATCTCAGCGGCTCAACGCCCATTATCATAGCTGCTCTACGCCCGTGATTCACCGTTTCTGTCACTCAGCGGCTCCAAGCCCACTATCTCAACTGGCTCTAAGCCGTAACAACCATCTCAGCGGCTCTACACCCTCACCTATCAATTCAGCGGCTCCAAGCCCATTATCTCAACTGGCTCGAAGCCATAACAACTATCTCAACAGGCTCTAAGCCACCCCAATCAACAAGACATCATTCTCAGGCTCTACGCCTGGATGCTCAAAATCTAACATTTTGAATGCTCGAAGCTCTTCGAATGCCCAACCACTGTGTACTGGATGCTTAAGTTCTACACTTGAATGCTCAAGCTCTACGCTTGGATGCCCAACCACTGCGTACTGGATGCTCAAAGCCTGTACTTTGAATGCTCGAATTCTGCCGTCCGAATGCTCGAGCTCTACGCTCTGAATGCTCAAGTCCGGAACTTGATAGAAGCTCTAAGCTTAAATCAAACACACACGCACGGGCCCGTGCACATTTGCATCAATTGCATATCGAGTCTGCATCATCATATCTGTTCACATCTAACAAACGTCATCACACATATACACTCTGCATATCTCTCATGAAACAGGTCAATCCTGCAATCAACCAGCTCTATGCCTCGGTTTTATTGATCGGTCCAGTACCTCGATCCTTTGGCTCTACGCCGAAACTTATGATGAGAAAGCTCCGTGCATAGACCATCAGAATGCAACCAGCTCTACGCTTTGGTTCAAATCATGTCAAGCACTAAGCTCCGACACCTCAGGCTCTCGCCTTATGTTCAATACCAGCTCCGCGCTTCGGTTCTATTAAGCTCTAAGCTCCGACACCTCAGGCTCTCATACCAGCTCCGCGCTTCGGTTCTATCAAAGCTCAAAGCTTCAAATCTCCAATCCCCTCAGGCCCTTGCCTCATGACCACAGCAGGCTCCACGCCTCAGTTCTATCACCTCAGGCTCTCGCCTTATGACTACAACCGGATCCGCGCCTCGGTTCCACCACGTCAGAAATGATCACTCTCCAGGCACTCGCCTCATGACTACAACCGGCTCCGTGCCTCGGTTCCCTCAATCCCCAAAGCTCTGTGCTCTAGTTACTGGCTGCGCGCCCCCATATCTCAACAACAGCGTCCGATTGGCTTGGATTCCACCCCAATTACATCAATTCCTTCCAGCTCATTCGCAAGGATAGGCTACTCTACCGAGCTCCTCTCAATTAAAGTAAGGATGATCAAGAAAAGCAAACGCACCTGCAGTGTACTGATCTACCCCAAAATACTAAGGAAGCTCTCCGCAAAAATTCCCCCGGCAGCCCCGCGCTCCTTCAACTATCTTCCGCCAAAACCCTGGCTCAGTCTAGGTACGTTGCACTACGGCTTTTTAAGCCTGAAGATACGTCTTCTATTTCTAACCCTCCAAACTTTTTATTTTTCTTTATTGCCCGAACTACGATTGGTTTGAATTTCCCTTGTGGAATACGTAGGCAGCCTCCCGGCCCGACCATAACAAAAACCTTTTTCGAAAACCCCTTGGAATAGTGGTTGGACCAAATTGAGTTGCTTTTTACAGCTTTGACTCTTACTCAAACATGTCTCGCGATCCGTCTGAGCTCAGTCAAAGAGGGGCATCTGTAGACTCCCCAATTTGGCCTAACGATTATTTCAAGTCCCACCTTGGGGACCATCCCGATGATGAAATGGATATAGTGATTGCTGATTGCCTTCTTGTGAACCTTAGGACTTTCGATAAGAACTTTGAGCCACTTAGAGGACCCCATCTAGGGCCATACAGCCTTTCAGACAGAAAATACAGAAGCCTAGGAGAATCCATCTGTCGGCCGTGACATTGATCTCACGGCCTTAACATCATTTCCTCACCCGAGCAACCTATTGCTAGAAAATCTCCCTGAGAGATCAATCCCTCGGCCGCAAGATCTATCCTTCGGCCACAACATCCATTACTCGGCCGCCAGATCCATTGCTCGGCCACCAGATCGTCCTTTTTCCAGACTCTGGAACGTTCTGTCAGACGTTTGATCCAACTATGCTACCTCCCCGATGCATTCGGGCTACGTTCAGAGATTACAACGAAGAGTTCGAATTGCATTGCAATTGCAATCGTGCCATTTGATTGGCCGGAGTGAGTCACCAATTGCCTGTATAAAGAGGCCTTTGCACCACGAAATTCATAAGTGAAATTACTCTCTCAAGCCATGAAACTCTGCAGAAACACCCTCTCAAACCCTCTCTTCAAAAGCCCTAACCTCCCGAAGGCGGCCATCAATCCGACGATCAAACCCCGAAGTTCAAACCCTAACCCTAGGGTTTTCAAAGAGGCAATCAGTCAATCACAATCAAATCCGAAGCAATCAAGCAACTAAGGGATCAAGGTGGTGAGGCCCAACGGCCGCGGGATCCATTACCCTGGGACAGCTTTATTTGTTCTGCTTTCTGATGCATGCTCTACTTATCGCACTGGCTCACATTACTTACTGTTTAAAGGCCTAATTAAACAGACTGCGTGTTAGAATTGAATAAAGCATCTACATGTCTTATGGGCCAGTCTCACGGCTGGGCAGAGAGGGGTGCCTAACACCTTCCCCTTACCGTACTCTTGGCTCCCGTACCCAGAATCTCTATCTGTTTTCCTAGTTTTAATAAACTGGGTGGCGACTCTGTTTTGATGATAACCGCTATCGTGTGGCGATGTTCCTAGCCATGGGAATGTCCATGATTTTGGTTTATGAAGCAAGCAACCAATCGAGCAAACAAACGTGATCAATCTGTATGGCGATGCCCCATTTGGGAGGTGTCTACACCAGGAAATTGATTACTCGGCCGGTGAATGTATGTCACAGCCGAGTAATCACTCTGGTTTTATGTACCAGCCGAGGGATCGAAGCCCCGGTCGGTGTTCTTCCTCACACCAAATAGAATAGTTAGTAGATAATCAAAAGGCTACGATTAAGCATAAAGACAATAAATAGACCAGACCAAAGGCCGTTGGGCCTCACTACCTTGATCCCTCAGTTGCTTGATTGCTTCGTATTGGTGTTGATTGATTGATTCCTTCTTGAAAACCCTAGGGTTAGGGTTTGAACTTTGGGGTTTGATCTTCGGATTAGTGGCTGCCTTCGGGAGGGTAGGGCTTTTAGAAAGAGGGATTGAGAGAGTATTTCTGCAGAGTTTCGTGATTGATGAGGGTGTATCCACTTGTTAATTTTGTGGTGCAAAGGCTTCTTTATATAGGCAATTGGTGACTCACTCTGGCCAATCAAATGGCACGATTGCAATTGCAATGCAATTCAAACTCTTCGTTGCAATCTCTGAACGTAGCCCAAACGCATCAGAGAGGTAGTGTAGTTGGATCAAACAATCGATAGAACATTCCAGAGTCTGGAAAAAGGACGATCTGGCGGCCGAGGAATGGACATTGCGGCCGAAGGATAGATCTTGCGACCGAGGGATTGATCTCTCGAGGAGATTTTCTAGCAACAGGTTGCTCAGGTGAGGAAATGATGTCAAGGCCGTGAGATTTGATGTTACGGCCAACAGATGGATTCTCCTAGCTTTTGTATTTTCTGTCTGAAAGGCTATATGGCTCCGGATAGGGTCCTCTAAGTGGCTCAAAGTTCTTACCGAAAGTCCTAAGGTTCTCGAGAAGGCAATCAGCAATCACTGTATCCATTTCATCATCGGGATGGTCCCTGTTTAGCTCCGAAATGGCTCAAAGACTGAGCGGGCATGCCAGGACTTGTCGCGTCCAACGTGAAGGACTGAGCGTCCCTTTTCTGACTTCTAGATCTGAGAGGGTGATAGTGCTGCAACCTAAGGGCTGGATTGCAGTGAAGGTCCGTGGTTTTGCCTCTTCGTGCGAGGACTTAATAATTTCCTAACCGTGTAGGAAAGAAAGTAACAACGTGGAATTACTTTACTATATCGTAATAATAAAGTAGGGGATGAAGAGAGATAGGAATAACTTTATTATGTTTCGTAATAACAAAGTTGGGATACAAGAGAGACGAAGCTCGAATTACTTGGTGAAGTAATTGAGTAAAGGTGAGAAAAAAGAGATAATTGCTTCGCTGGGAAGGCTTTGGTTTTTAAGCGTTGAGCTCGATTGGTGTGGGAACCCCTTTCTTGTCTTGACTTCTAGTATTTATAGGCAAGAATCTTCGGCTCTTGCATGAAAGGATTTCCCGCCCTTGCTCCTCGTGGTGACATGTGTCCCATGATTTTTCCATCATGCATGGGATCATGGGCGGTTGAAAGAAGTTGTAAACATTGCCCATGACAATTCCCCATCGTGGGAAGTTACCAAAGGTGAATACCAATTACCCACCTGATAATTCCTACCCATGAGCAGTTAGTGGGGTAATGGGTTTCCCCATTTCCTATTAACGTGGCACTTGGTAACTACCAGCCATTTGACTCAGTCAAATGGCTTTTCCCCAGGTAACAACATTTTTCCTCCTCCCACTTATTATGGATCACATGGGTAATGGGCCATTTAACAAAATCAAATGGCCTGCTAACATCTTAGCCCACACCAAACACTTAACAAACTCAAACAAGTCGTGGGCCAACTAAATACTTTTTGCAAATAGGCCCGAACTCATGAACCCAAGCCCAAATCAAACTGAAATTAATTGGGCCCACCTAATCTTGTCTTGGCCCATTAATTTTGATCCAAAAATTCTTCAATTTATGGCCCAATTTAACTGAATTTCAATTAAATGGCCGTCCAACGCTTGCCCAGGACTGAGTGCCAAAAACGGGTGTAAACAGTCCCCAAGGTGGGACTTGAAATAATCGTTAGGCCAGATTGGGGTGTCTACAGATGCCCCTCTTTGACTGAGCTCAGACGGATCGCGAGACATGTTTGAGTAAGAGTCAAAGCTGTAAAAAATAACTCAATTTGGTCCAACCACTATTCCAAGGGGTTTTTGAAAAAGGTTTTTGTTATGGTTGGGCCGGGAGGCTGCCTACGTATTCCACAGGGGAAATTAAGACCAATCGTAGTTCGGGCAATAAAGAAAGAAGAAAAAGTTTGGAGGGTTAGAGACAGAAGACGTACCTTTGGGCTTAAAAAGCCGTAGTGCAACGTACCTAGACTGAGCCAGGGTTTTGGCGGAAGATAGTTGAAGGAGCGCGGGGCTGCCGGGGGAACTTTTGGCGGAGAGCTTCCTTAGTATTTTGGGGTAGACCAGTACACGGCAAGTGCGTTTGCTTTTCTTGATCATCCTTACTTTGACTGAGAGGAGCTCGGTAGAGTAGCCTATCCTTGCGAATGAGCTGGAAGGAATTGATATAATTAGGGTGGAATCCAAGCCCTATGCTTGGGATGAATCGGATGCCGGTTTGTTTTGGGGGGCGCAAGGCCAGTAACTGGAGCACGGAGCTTTTGAGGATGAGGGAACCGAGGCACGGAGCCGGTTGTAGTCATGAGGCGAGAGCCTGGAGAGTGATCATTTCTGACGTGGTGGAACCGAGGCGCGGAGCCGGTAGTAGTCACAAGGCGAGAGCCTAAAGTGATAGAACTGAGGCATGGAGCTTGCTATGGTCATGAGGCTAGGGCCTGAGGAGATCGGAGCTTTGAGCTTGATAGAACCGAAGCGCGGAGCTGGTATTGATCATAAGGCGAGAGCCTGAGGTGTCGGAACTTAGAGCTTAACGTGATTTGAACCGAAGTGTAGAGCTGGTTGCATTCTGATGGTCTGTGCACGGAGCTTTCTCATCATAAGTTTTGGCGTGGAGCCAAAGGATCGAGGCACTGGACCGATAAATAAAACCAAGGCGTAGAGCCGGTTGATTGCAGGGTTGACCTGTTTCATGAGAGATATGCAGAGTGTATATGTGCGATGATGGTTGTTAGATGTGAATAGATATGATGATGCAGACTCGATGTGATAATGGTGATGCAATTGATGCAAATGTGCATGTGCCCGTGCGTGTGTGTTGATTTAAGCTTAGAGCTTCTATCAAGTTCCGGACTTGAGCATTCAGAGCGTAGAGCTCGAGCATTCGGACGGCAGAATCCGAGCATTCAAAGTACAGGCTTTGAGCATCCAGTACGCAGTGGTTGGGCATCCAAGCGTAGAGCTTGAGCATTCAAGTGTAGAACTTGAGCATCCAGTACACAGTGGTTGGGCATTCGAAGAGCTTCGAGCATTCAAAATGTCAGATTTTGAGCATTCAGGCGTAGAGCCTGAGAATGATGTCTTGATTGTTGGGGCGGCGTAGAGCCTGTTGAGGATTTATTTGTTTACGGCTTCGAGCCAGTTTGAAATGGTGGGCTTTGACCCGCTGAGTTGATGAGATGACGGGCTTAGAGCCTGTTGAGAATTGTTACGGCTTCGAGCCAATTTGAGATAATTGTTTATGGCTTCAAGCCTGTTGAGATGGTGGGCTTAGAGCTGCTGAGTGAGGATTGTTACGGCTTCGAGCCAATTGAGATAGGGGGTGTAGAGCCGTTGAGGTATCGAGCGTAGAGTTGCTGAGTGACTTGTCAATAGCGAGCTACAGAGCAAGAGTTTGGGCTTGATAATCCTTAGTGGCCAAGTAACCAGCATCTGGTGAGTTTGTTGTTATGGAGATAGAGTTTCTTCGTGCTTGGATATGTCCCCAAGGCTAGTCCTGTTTGTATTGTATTTGCTTGGGAATACCTCCAAGGATGCTTCTGATCACGTCGAATTTGCTTGGGGGATACCCCCATGGCTAGTTTTCACATGCTTGGGATGCTTCCCAGGCTAGTTTTGAGTATGCTCGGGATTGCCCCCAAGGCTAGATTCCACATGCTCGGGATTGTCCCCAAGGCTAGTTTTGGGTATGCTCGGGATTGCCCCCAAGTCTAGTTCTTGACCATATTCCACTTTGTTAGGGAGATTTCCAATACCTCCACTGATGGGGTGATTCACACATGCGCTCTAGGAGATTTCCATCGCCTCCTTTGGCAAATTCAACTTGTTTTGGGAGATTTCCACCATCTTCGCTGATGAGGTGATCCTTATGCATGCCTAGGAGATTTCCTTTGCCTCCTTGTTAGGTAGATTCAACTTTGTTAGGGAGATTTCCCATTACCTCCACTGCTGGGAGTGCCTTCCGGAGGGTGCGCTGGGCCATAACTGCATGAATGTGCATTAGAGTGGGAGCCACAGGATTACCTTTAAGACGTGAGCTTGGGGAGCCATTGACGAGGAAAAACTATTTTTCGTCGTGAGGAGTCTTCCGCGTGAAACATAGATTGAGTAACTGGGCGAGAATTTTTTTTCGTCGGCAATCACTTCAACGACGAAAAGCATGTAATTGCCGACAAATTTTTTTCGTCATCTTAGACCTTTTTTGTTGTAGTGATTCCTCGCCAATGGCTCCCCAAGGCAAACGAATTCCCCAAGGCTGACGAATTAATTTTTCGTCGGTATTTTTTTTTTGCGACAAAAAAAAAAATCAAAAAATTAATTTCTTGCTTTGCTCCGTCTTCCGCTTCTGCTGGGTTTCGAACCCGGAACATCTTGCCGCGCGCTCAACACCCTAACCACTACACCAGCACCCCAACATGTGTTTAAATGTCTACTATTTGTAATATATACTATTTTTCATTCGTTTTTTTTTTTTTTCCAAAACCACCACCACCACCACTACCCCACTCCCACCACCACTCAACCATTCCTACAACACCACTTCACCACAATCACTACTCCACCACCACTGCATCACCACCACCACCACCACTACCACTACCACCATTACACCACCACTTCACCACAATCACTACTCCACCACCACTGCATCACCACCACCACCACCACTACCACTACCACCATTACACCACCACCACTACAATCACTACTCCACAACCACCGGCCACCACCACGACAATCACTACTCCACCACACCACCACCACAATCAATAAGTCATTAAGTGTCTTTTTCATTCGTTTAATTATGTTTTTTTTCCAATGGTATGGGGCTCGGCCTTGACAGTGTACCACCCAAACTAGCCATTCCACCCCTCTTGAGCGTGAGAGTAAGGCTCCATTTGGATGAAAAAGACACTTAATGACTTATTTTTTGTCATTATTCAAAAAAAATTTGCATTTGTTAATTTTGCGTCAAATTTTTGTGACTTATTGATTCATCTCGATGAGAGGAATTGAAAAAGTATAAAATTTTAATCGAAACTTTAATTTTTTTTAAAAAGACAACAATAAGTCAAAAATTTTGTCTTTATTCAAAAAACTGGGAGTTTTTATCATATTTTTTTACTTTTCCGATTTCTCTCATAAAAAAAATCAATAAGTCACAAAAATTTGATGCAAAACCAACTAATGCGAAGTTTTTTTGAATAAAGATGAAAAAAAATAAGTCACTTTCTTTTTCATCCAAATGGAGCCTAATTCTTGGGCTCCCTAGTATTGTTATTAAAGAGTGGAGTGCCAAAATCAATAACATATATAATTTTGTATGTATACTAAATTTAATTTAAGCATTGAAATACATTTACTTAGTACATACTGAAATAATAAGAATTTGATGAAAAATAATGCTTTGCTTTGCTGATACCCGCCTCCAATTCCTTAACAAATACTCCAACCACATGACAACTTGTTGATAACATTGCAAAATCAAATATATATACACATTTGTTCAAAAATTTTAATTGTTCTTTTTATATTACATATATAATATATTTGAATAATGATTTTATTATTTTAAATATTATGATTTTTTTAAATACGAAAATTTAATTAATTTTTCAATTGGCGACGAATTTCAAATTTCATCGTCAAATAATTCCTTTTTGCCAATGAGAATATGAAAAAATTAATTACTTTTTGAATTGGCGACGAAATTTCAAAATTCGTCGTCGAATGCCGAGGAAATTCAAATTTTGTCGCCGATGAGTACCCATTGGCGACAAAATTTCAATTTCCTCGTTAAAAAGTCCCATTTGACGACAAAAATTTATTTCCTCGCAAAAAAAATCCCCTTTAACGACGAAATCCAATTTTCTCGCCATAAGGTACCATTTGGCGGCGAAATTTAATTTCGTCACTAGCTTTCGTCGTGATAGACGATTTTTGTTGTAGTGAATTAATTCGTCAGCCTTGGGGAGCCATTGACGAGGAAAAACTATTTTTCGTCGCGAGGAGTCTTCCGCGTGAAACATAGATCGAGGAACCGGGCAAGAATTTTTTTTCGTCGGCAATCACTTCGACGACGAAAAGAATGTAATTGCCGACAAATTTTTTTCGTCATCTTAGACCTTTTTTGTTGTAGTGGAAAAGCATACTCATCTTCTGCGAGCTCAATACGCAGTGTTAGCTATGCCTATCATTGAGTACAAATCTATTGATGTTTTTCCTTCTCTCCAAATGTTTGGGCCGCATCTCGATGAGAGATTGCCTACGTATCCCTAATCAAGGAATCAGGCCTTTTACGTAGTTCCAAAATCATCACCTTTGAGGTTGAGTTTTCACTCTTGGTTTTTCTTCTCACATGCTCTTGATTTTGCCTAGGTTACCTAATGGAGGTTGAGTCCCTAGCGAGCTTTTCTTTGAATGCCTTAACTTTTGCCTAGGCTGCGTTTTTGCATTTTCTGGCCTAGCAGGCTTTGCTCTTATTTTTGCTTGGATTTTCAGGTTACCCAACGAGCACTTCTCTCAAGAGGGTTTTAGGCTCCATTCGGAGAGGAATTTGATGGAGATATTTTTCTAAATCTCTCTTGTGTTTGTACCTTCATAATGGGCAAGCTAACCCTAAGTGTTCTCGCGGAGATAGTGTCTTCTTTCTAAGTTTTGACAAAAACCTAGTTTCTTAAGCAATTAGAGTTCATCCTTTCCTTCCTTTTTGTCAGTGACACAAGGAACTTGATTCCTTGAAATTTCTTTGTTTGGCAAAGAGACTATAGTGTTTGGCAATTGCAATTTAGGAAGTAAATCATTGAATAAGCATAGTCTAGAGGATGAAACAGGAACTCACTTACCAGAAATAAAATGCCCAAGCAGGGCTCAAAACATGTTTTAGTTTGATAAAAGCAATGTTTAATGTTCTTTGCCATGTTGTGACATCATAGCTATTGTAGCATTTCGAGGTCGTTTTCAAAACCTTTGCCTTTCGCAACTTTATACTCTTTTCCACCCTATTCTTTGCCAAACAGGGCCTTTGAACTGGATCCATCTTCACTGCTTGCACGGTGGCTACCTCTTTGAGACATGAGTAGTCCCCAAATGGAAATATCAGTCTGGATTTTCATCACCTCTTTTTCCTCCTCGTTGATTATGCAGTCATAAGAGAGATTAGTTACTTCCATTTGGCCGAATAGTAATGTTAAGGAGATTCCATCGAGTGGATCATCGTGTTCTCCTTCCGTTTCGTCAAAGTTACTTTCCCCTTTGCTTGTTCTTCTTCATTACTTTTGTCAGACATGTCGGGATCGATCACTTCCGATTGATCGGACTCATTGTTTTCTTCCTCCTCCATCATGAAACATTCATCCTCCTCTGGGAAGGTAAAGGTTGGCTTGGCTTGGATGTTTTGGACAATGTATTGGCCAAGATTGTATGTGGGGTTGTTTACGAAATCGATGTTTCGGGGTGGTGGTTCAGCATTGTGAGTAGGAAGTGGATTGGCTTGCACATCAGGTTTTGGAAGTTTTATAGTTCGGCTATCAATGAGATCTTGAATGTCATGGCGGAGACGCATGCAGTTATCTGTTTCATGCCTAGGGTGTTGGTGGTAGGCACACTGTTTGTTAGAATCATGGTTTGGGCCATAGGGTGGCTGAGGAAGTGGTTTGTTTAAAGGTTTGAGATGCCCCTAATGGCTCAGAATGGCTAAGGCTTGAGATGAGGTCATACATAGAGGGTCAAAGTTGCGACGGGGGCGATTTGAGCTTCGGGATGAGCTAATTTGAAAAGGGTCTTGTGGTAAGGTTGAGTTAAGGGTGTTGACGGAGGCAGGAGATGTACGGGTTGGGAAGGTTTTCTTCGGAGGAGTTTTCTTCTTTCCCAATGAGGCCTAGCTTGATCCCCTCTTCAATCTGCAGCCAAGTAGCATGCAGGCGCTTGAAATCAGTGATAGCCTGAGTGCAAATGTGCGTGAGGTACTTGGGCTGCAAACTCTTGACGACTATTCTCACTTGATCTTCCTCAGAGGGGCGGTTCTTGGCGGCTTTTTCTCTCCATCTAGCCACAAAGGTTGCAAAGTCTTTGTTTGATTCCTGCTTAGTCATTTCCAAATTTCGAGTTGTTAACTCAATTTGAACGTTGTATGCATATTGCTTGACAAAAGCATTGGCAATTTCTGGCCAAGTATGATAGTGCACAAACTCCAAAGTGAGAAACCAATCGAGAGCGCTTTCAGTAAGAGTCCTTTGAAATAACTGAACAATGAGCTCATCATTCAAGCCCATTGGCTTCAGAGTGTTGATGACATGGCGGACATGGCTAGTGGGATTGCCAGTTCTATTGAACTTCTCAGGTAGTTGAGAATCTGGAAAAAGGCAGAGTCCTTCAAAATCTAGAATTTGGTCCCCTTGTGAACGGGCCAGAGTACGTTTGATCTCCTTGACTTGTTTGGCCAATTCAGGGATTTCTGCCAATACCACTTCTTGAGGATTCTCATCTTCCACCAATTTCTCTTCGTTCTCAGCATCTCTTGCTGCTTTCTCTGCTAGTAAGGTAGCGACTTTGAGCTTGGTGATTAGCAATGATGGCGTCGTTATCTGCCATGAGAGTGGGAGGATTACTTGATGAAGCTTAGGATTTGGTAGATGATTGAGTTTGTTGAGGAGATGACCGCGGAGTCCCTGAAAGTGATTGGGACCGTAGCAGTGTAGGTGTTTTGGCCGATGAGGGTGACAGACGGGACGGCTGCAAAGACCTCTGTTTGGCGTGACTTCGGGTGTTGTAAGAGTATAAAATTGGCTGTGGTTGCTTCTTTGTTTTACTTATTGTGTCTGCTTTGAAAAGTAGAGTAACTGTAAGTCAGTACCTGGCTTGTGTTGGGTTAGGATTTGGGCCGAAAATCCCAACCCTTCTGCACAGAAAAAGTTATTTACAACAACAGATGATACAAGGTGTGAGGAAGAACTTTTACAGTCAAATGCAAGTAGGTTCCTAGCCTGTAGGTTCCTGTCTTAGTTTGATAAGTTTTATGGCTTTCTAACATATGAAAGGTTTAGGTAGTCTCAGGGTGCTCCGTTGTCAAAGGGCACCAGTCCTTTCACCAGCCCATCATAGGTGGTGATTGGGTGATTCCCTTTTTGATATACCACTAGGTACGAGTGACTGTGGAGTTTGCTGGAACCCCTAACATAGCCCGTGTCATGCCGGGATATCAGGTGAACTCAACGAGGTTGCCCGCTCGATGCATATGATAAATGAATTGAATAAAGCATGTATTAGTCTTATGTTGAACTTTCTGGTTATGGCTCTCAAGTTCCCCAGCAGAGTCGCCAAAAATTGTAGACACCTCCCAAACTGGGCATCGCCATACAGATTGATCGTTTGTTGCTTGATTGGTTGCTTGCTTCATAAACCAAAATCGTGGACATTCCCATGGCTAGGAACATCGCCACACAATAGCGGTTATCATCAAAACAGAGTCGCCACCTAGTTTATTAAAACTAGGAAAATAGATAGAGATTCTGAGTACGGGAGCCAAGAGTACAGTAAGGGGAAGGTGTTAGGCACCGCTCTCTGCCCAGTCATGAGACTGGCCCATAGTTATTCAACATAAGACATGTAGATGCTTTATTCAATTCTAACACGCAGTCTGTTTAATTAAGCCTTTAACAGTGAATAAGGTGAGCCAGGACTGTAATTGAAAGCATGCATTAGAAATCAGAACAAAATAGAGCTGTCCCAGGAAATCGATTACTCGGCCGATGAATGTATGTCACGGCCGAGTAATCACTCTGGTTTTATGTACCGGCCGAGGGATCGAAGCCCCGGTCGGTGTTCTTCCTCACACTAGACAGAAAAGTTAGCAGATAATCAAAAGGCTACGATTAAGCATAAAGACAGTAAATAGACCAGACCAGAGGCCGTTGGGCCTCACCACCTTGATCCCTCAGTTGCTTGATTGCTTCGTATTGGTGTTGATTGATTGATTGCTTCTCGAAAACCCTAGGGTTAGGGTTTGAACGGGGTTTGATCTTCATATTAGTGGCTGCCTTCGGGAGGTTAGGGCTTTTAGAGAGAGGGATTGAGAGAGTATTTCTGCAGAGTTTCGTGATTGATGAGGGTGTATTCACTTGTTAATTTCGTGGTGCAAAGGCCTCTTTATATAGGCAATTGGTGACTCACTCCGGCCAATCAAATGGCACGATTGCAATTGCAATGCAATTCAAACTATTCGTTGCAATCTCTGAATGTAGCCCGAACGCATCGGAGAGGTAGTGTAGTTGGATCAAACAATTGACAGAACGTTCCAGAGTCTGGAAAAAGGACGATCTGGCGGCCGACCAATGGATCTAGCGGCCGAGGAATGGACGTTGCGGCCGAAGGATAGATCTTGCGGCCGAGGGATTGATCTCTCGGGGAGATTTTCTAGCAACAGGTTGCTCGGGTGAGGAAATGATGTCAAGGCTGTGAGATTCGATGTTACGGCCGACAGATGGATTCTCCTAGCTTCTGTATTTTCTGTCTGAAAGGCTATATGGCTCTGGATGGGGTCCTCTAAGTGGCTCAAAGTTCTTACCGAAAGTCCTAAGGTTCTCGAGAAGGCAATCAGCAATCACTGTATCCATTTCATCATCGGGATGGTCCCCAAGGTGGGACTTGAAATAATCGTTAGGCCAAATTGGGGTGTCTACAGTTAAGTCTTGCCAAAGTACTAGACTTTATTAGTTTATTCACTTCTTAGATCTACCATGTGCCTAAATACTTAAAGAAATAGATATGTACTATAGGAAAATATTATCCTAGGATTCTATATGTACATAATATAGTATTATAAAGGGACATGTGCCAATTGGAATAGTTTAATAGGGAATTTTGACTAAAAAATCTAGTGAGATCACATGGTACCTATGTACTTTTATTTACTTGGTCATACTTATATATATATATGTACTTGGTTATATATATATATATATATATTATTTCAAAAGCACACATGTGCTTATTGGTTTATTTTAAATGGAAAATCTTTATACTTGAAATCTATTAGATTACTTAGTACTATAAGTACATCCTTATATATATATATATATATATATATATATATATATATATATATATATATATATATTACTTGTACCTAGAAGTATATATATATGTGTACTAGTACTAGGGAGAGAGAGAGAAAACCCGAGAGAGAGAGAGAGTGGCCGGGAAAGGGAGAGAGAGAGTGATGTGTGTGCTTGTGTACTCACTCAATCTAGTCAAATCCTTTTGGCCAACTTCTCACACAATCAAAGTACAACCAAATCTAGCCAATCCTTTAACCATTGGACAACAATTGTTAGGGGAAAAATTATCCCTTGGATAATAAGCCAACCTTTGGCTATAAATAGCACCCCATTCTCACCATTCAACTCACACCTCCCATACTTCAACTTCTCTCTCTAGAAAGTCTTGTGTTCTTGCTTGTTCTTGAAGTTCTTCCCAAGTTCTTCAAAAAACTCATCCAAGACCGCCACTAAACCGCCACTCGACCACCCTTTCGATCCAAAAAAAAGTTTATTAGTTAGTAAAGAACTAGTTTCAAGAGAAACCTTTCTCTTTCGAAGCTACCGGGAGCTCACCGTAGGAAGTTACTCCGTCCGACGAACTTTCCATAGCCGCCCTACCGCCAAGAAGAACGATAGACTTTTCCTATGACTTCTAACTCTAAGTATATGTAGATTTTCCCTATGCTTTCTAACTCCAAATATAAATAGTAGTGTATGAAGTTATGTTGTTAAAATGAATGTAGATAAATCTTAACTCTATCTTTAAGTATTCGTATTTTGATCCTAAGGATGGTGATGAGCTTGTTTGTATGATTGCTTGCATTACTTGTGGCTGTGTGATAAAGCATAAGTGGTATCCACTCCAAAGGCGTCCGTACATGTGGCGTTATGCTTTAAGTTGTGATTTGAGTATGATTAAGTGATATAGAGTTGGATGATCTTGCTACTTTAGTTTCAAGATTTCAATGAATGATTTATGATTTCTTGCGTGAAAAGTCCTGACGCGGAGTCTATGCATGATAATGAGACACGAGAATCAAGGAAAATAGAAACATGACGCCTAAGGTGTGGTTAATGAAAAGGTGTGTTTTTGGAAAAAGGAAAGTGTTTGAAAATCGCAATGTGGCCGGACTTGCCCATTGTGGGAACGACGTATTTGAAAAAGAGAAATGTTTTTGAAACCGTAATGTGGCCGGAAGTGGTAGCCCATTGTGTGGTGTGTGTTTTTGTGTGAGTTCCAATGGGAATCTGGAACAGCAGAACCATTGTGTGGGCTACCCGCCCGAAAAATATATTTTGATTTGAAAGATTGAGGAGTCGCCACCCGGATTTATGGTTTGTCACCCGAGAAACCGTTTTTCTTTGAAAATGATGGATTGAAATTGAAAACCAGAGATTGTTTTGAGAGTTCAGAAGCCACGTTACGAGGGGGGAAGGGATTTACGGCAACCCCCTCGCCCGACGCGATGTCGGTCTCTACTAAACGTTTGTGGGATTTTTCAAAAGGGATTTTGTTTCATTAAACCAGCTAGCAAGTATCCACAGTTATACCAAATAAGAAGTGCATACATGTGCATGTGTACAGAAGGGGATGAAATAGCCATGCATAATATACAAGATGACTGAAAATGGAACCCTGTCACTGGATTCACTCTCGAGCGCTCGGGAGTGGTCCCGAGCGCTTGGGAGTGTTAATGCTCTCAACCTGCAACTTTTGTTAGTACTGACAAGATATAATGCAAAAATGTAAACTGAAATATTATTAAGTACACTACTGGCTCAGCAGAGGACTTGAAAGACTGAGATAAGCCTTCAATCTCTCAGATCATGCATCCCTGCCTCAACAAAAATAGATCTACAAGTTTAAAAGAGCAAATGGCTACACTTATGCATGCAGAAATCTATGCAACACAGCAAACTGGGGGAAAATGGAATGCAATGGCATGCATGCACTCCCGAGCGCTCGGGAATGGTTCAGAGCGCTTGGGAGTGAGCTGCATGTCAGCTTGGTTTCAAACAGGAAATAACACTGATATGACATGCAAACACCCCTGTTTTGGCTTTTCCTAAGAGAAAAACATCTTTTAACTTTGGAAAACCCTTTTCTTACATGAAAATTTGTGATAAACGTTTCTGTTTTAGGGAAAACCAATTTCCTGTGCATGCATGTCATGATGAAACCATCTCGTTTAAGAATGCATCTCACCCCCAGCCTGTTATGTGCCAAAGTACCATGCATGAGACTGGAAACAGTCCCGAGCGCTCGGGAGCACTCTCGAGCGCTCGAGAGTGTTTCCAGTAGGGGTTTCAAGAAAACATTTTTGTGGACCCTTTGCTCTTGCTTTTACACCATGATCTCCCAACCATGCACCCAGTATTGAAGACTGGGTCAGGCTAAGAGACCCCCCTCAGAAGGGAAAAATAGCCTCTTTGTTTGAGATTAAAGTAGAAAGATTTCTACCTTTGGTTGGAACTTTGCTCTTTGAATGGCTTTGAAAAGTGGATGCAGAGAGAAAGAAGACTAGAAATCAGAAGCTTGAGGTGTCCTGAATTTCTACCCTTTTTCTTGGTGATTTTTGAAAACCTCTTCAAGTTTGAAGTTGAAGAACAAGTATTTTTGAAAGCCTTTGCCTTGAGCAAGAGAGAGGAGAGTGGTTTTTAGAGAGAGAGAATTTTCGCAGCCCCCTGCCCAGCTGAAAACAGGTTCTATTTATAGGCCAAAATAACCCATAGTTTTGAAATCAAATAGATTTGAAATAAAATATTTTTTTAAGAAGAAAAATCTTTGGCCTGATCTTCTGCCACCAGAGGTTAAGTGTTGACTAAACATCAGTCGGCTCAAGATGGTGGTAATGATGGGTTGCATGGATAGTGGGAGATCTCATCATCTATAGGGCAACACAAAAGACTTGAGCGCTCGGGAGTGGTCTCGAGCGCTTGGGACTTCATTCTCGAGCACTCGAGAGTGAGCCAGGCCAGTGTTTTTTGAAAAACAGTTTTGAGCGCTCAGGACTGTTCCCAAGCGCTTGGAAATGATTTTGACCATTTTTATTTCCTTTTCAAATCCTTCAAGGAGCAAAGTTTCACTTGGTACGAGGCTTGTTTTGATCCAAATTCATCATCGGGGAGCCTTAGAGCCACAAATTAAGGGATTTCGACAAGTCCAAATTGGGGTGTCTACAGTTGCCCTTCTTTGGGCGACGCTCGGCATCATGTCTGGTTATGGGTGCCGTCCAAAGATTGAGACAGCCCAATTCGAGCCAAGTCAAACCCTCAATTCAAAACACAAATGCGAGTGAAGACACCAACATTCAATGCATGAGGTCGTGTCCTTTCGGACTGCCTACGTACCCTTTTCTGCAGGGATCAGACCAGCATAGTTCTTTGGGGCAAATGCAAACATGCATGCTATAGAAGGCGTAAAGACATGCAAGCAAATAATCGACAATATAGATTGATTCGAGGAGCGCCCACCGATTGCTCTGTCTCAATGGGTGGCAAAATTAAACAGGCAAATAGGTTGTAAATACACCGCGAGGGGTGTCATCCAATGGGACAAGTTAGTTTGTCTCGAAGGAACTAAAACCAAATCTATGGCGGGAGACGATTGAAAGGTGTCACAGAGGACAATGTCAAATCTATGGCAGGATTTGATTGAAAGGTGTCCCTCAGGACAATTCCAAATCTATGGCGGGATTTGATTGAAGGGTGTCCCTCAGGACAATGCCAAATCTATGGCGGGATTTGATTGAAAGGTGTCCCTCAGGACAATGCCAAATCTATGGCAGCGGATGATTGAAGGGTGTCCCTCGGGACAATGCCAAATCTATGGCAGCGGATGATTGATGGGTGTCCCTCGGGACAATGCCAAACATATGGCAGCGGATGATTGAAGGGTGTCCCTCAAGACAATGCCAAATCTATGGCAGCGGATGATTGAAGGGTGTCCCTCGGGACAATGCCAAATCTATGGCAGCGGATGATTGAAGGGTGTCCCTCGGGACAATGCCAAATCTATGGCAGCGAATGATTGAAAGGTGTCCTTCGGGACAATGCCAAATCTATGGTAGCGGATGATTGAAGGGTGTCCCTCCGGACAATGCCAAATCTATGGCAGCGGATGATTGAAGGGTGTCCCTCAGGACAATGCCAAATCTATGGCAGCGGATGATCAAGCAGTCGTGTTGACAAATATGATAGATGAAGGTGACCATAAGAGGTCGAGACCAGAAAGTGAGACCGGTGTTTCGACGTTTGACAACAACGATGATATTTTTTATTTTATTTTTTTATTTGAAAAACAAAGGACATGTCTAAGTATCCTTCCTGCTTTACAGTTTTTGGCCAGCGGGCTGGTATCTTCAGGACCTTGGGATTTGGGATGGAGTTCGTCTTTGGATGAAAATTGGGTTTGGGCTGGATCCAGGGCTTGAGCTGGAGTTGGTTTGAGTTTGACTTTGATCAGGGCTTGAGTTTTGAGCATGCATGCCCCAGTCTTGAGGTCAGCTGTATGCTTGCTATGATTGATGACATTGGGCTGATGTGCCTCAGTTCTAATTCTTTTCCTTGATTCCACTGACAGTTTCGGCTACCAGTTTTATCATGAGCACAAGCGTGGGTTCTTCCATGTATTGGAGTTTCTCTCACGAGTTGGGGTCTCAAGATCAATATGACTTGACTAGACTGATGACCTTGTGTGAATTTGGACAAGGCCCAGATGACTCAAAAGACAAGAAAGACCCCTTATCAGAGGACTGACTCTCAATGATGACCTTGACTTGACGAGGAGTTTGATTTGACTGGACGAGGAGCTTGATTACTTGAGGATTTGATGTTTGAAATTGTCATGATAAAATCAAGTTTCAGTGACTTTCCCATTAGGGGTTTTGAAATTGTTTTATCACCATCAAGTGATGCTCATTTAGAATTTTCTTTGATCTTGTTTTGTCAAAACACGAGGGTTTTACCATGAACTGTGCCCCAGATTGCTGATGAGAACCCATGGATTTTGCAAATGCCCCAGCTTGGATTTTGCGGGATTCACAAAATGCCTTGCCCCTCCTTCTTGTTTTCTCTTATTGTCTAGGATTTTTGTTATCAAGTTGTGTTTTCCAATCTGAAAGGACTTTATTTGGGTTGTAATATGGCCAAGGTTTGGTTTAGCAAAGAAAGGATAATAGGCTCAAAAATTTTCATTTTCTTTGGGTTTCGAGAGCTAGCAGCCATCTTGAATATTTTTGTACCCTTTCTGCTTTTGAGGGGCGCCCTTTTTTCATTTGATTTCCTTCGCACTTTTGTTGTGCCGATGTGTTTGGCACTTTTCTCTGATGTTTCTTCGATGTTTTGCATTTCACCGTGCCTATATATTTGGCACTTTTGCACTTTGAATTCTGATGCGCCGATGATGGTCAGGTGTTTGGCACTTTTGTCTTCCTTATTTCACCCCAGTGTGGGGGATAGCTGCCTAGCTGGGTCCTTTCAAAGAAATTGATTTAGGCTTAAAGGGGGGTTATCAATGGATATATATCTCCAAGCGTTTGATAAAAGAAAAGAATGCCTTTCTTCATTTTGAATTGCACAACTCGATAACTGGATCCTAGATGCAAGTTAAGAGATTTGTGTGCTCTAACTTTTGCCTAGATCACACTTTGAGGTTTTGATCTAGCGAGCTTTTTCTCGGGCCAAGGTGTTGCTTCTTGACGGTGTCAGGGAGTGGTCCCATGAAATTCCTCTTCTTGCAAGGGCAAAATATCTCGTGTTTTAATTCCTCAATTGATGGTGAAAAACAATTCCAAGTTAAGGGATTATCACAAAACGCGAGTTTATTATCACAATTTCGACACAAGCTTGAGATTGATTTCGAAAGACGGGACGGACCGACGAAGGATTGACTCGAAAGATCGTGACCAAATTTTGGGATCGACTCGAATGAACATGACCGGGCCTTAGGATGAGGCTGCCTACGTATCCTTCTTGCAAAGGAATCAAGTCATAACGTAATTCGGGCCTACGAAACTGACTCTCTTTTTGGTTTTTCTTCTTCAACTACAAACTTGAATTTGAAAACATACAAGCACGAAAGCATGAAAGACTCGAGGTACAAACTGACTCGAAATCGACTTGAAAAAGACTCGACTTGAAACTTAAAAGCTTTCCAAACTCGTGAGAAGTTCCATTCATGGATTGGCTGCACTGCATTCACCATTCTTCTCCATATCTGAGGCCTGGCATTGGGATGGTTCCGGTCCTTTCTCACTATCTCGGGCATCATTCGGGTTTTTATCCACCCCCGGATTCTATGTTGGCTTGGAGCTCATTATTGAGGCATCGAGCTTAGTAGGGGTTGAAACAATGGATTCTGGCAGCTTATTGTTGATAATGCACTGGTGGGGATGGATTTTTATGCCATTGAAGATCCCGTCGATGGTTTGGTTGCTCAGAAGTTGTCCAAACGAGCCATGTCCCATCGATTCATTAACCGGTCCAGCCTTGAACTCCTCAAAGATCAGAGGATAGTTTTCCCTATGCAATCGCCACCCATCAGGTGTTGACTCCCATACTAGGTCTATGTTCTCAAGCATGCAAATCCCGACTTCCTCAGGTATATTGACAGTGGGTTTTGGCTCGGTTGTGGGTATGATGTATTGGCTAGGGTCGAATGAGATTGGGTTGAGATTGATGAGGTTGACACGGGGGTTTTGCGGGTGCTTTGAGAGAGGGTTTTTGATAGTGTTTGGGTTTGAAAGTGGAGGTGAGATGGTTCCATTATCAATGAGATCTTGGATTTTGTGGCGGAGACGGAAGCAATTATTGGTGGAATGGCCGGTATATTGGTGAAAGGCACAATAGACGTTTGGGTTGTGGGACGCCGAGAGCTTCTGAGGTAGGGGAGTTGGAGGGAGCGGCTCGATGAGGCCTGCTTCGAGGAGCTTCTCATAAACTGAGGACAAAGGTACAGGAAAACGGGAGAAGATCCTTGGTGGGATTTTGCAGCTGGGTTGAGGGTTCATAGTGGTGCCGAGTGGGCCTGTGGGGAAAGCTTTGCTTGCTTTGCAACTGCATAACACTCTTTTGCTTTTGGGGTCGATCTCATCAATGTGCACATCTTGCCTTTTAGCACTAGTTTCAGGCAAGGATCCAACATTCTCATTTGAGTGAGTTCTGGCATCATGGAATTTGACCAGATCTTTGAGCATGTCTGAGAGCTTCACTTTTGAGCATATTCTGACTGTTGGAGGGTGGTGGATTTGTGGAGTTTCTTTGATCCTGGCATCATCAGCATTTAGTCCCAGATCTGGATTCGACATGGCGGAGGTGAAAAGGTCAATCAGCCCTTGCAATAGAGTCATCTGCTTATCCATTTTCTGACTCATTTCCTCTATAGCCCTTTTTAGCTCAACCAGCTCTGTTTGCCCTGTCATTTTGAGGCAGTCGGAGAAGGTGGTATGGCTTTGTTGTAGGATGGATGGCCCAGTACTGACAGTAAAGCAAAAAAGTGGACTCAGAATGTGCCCCTGTTGTGATTTATTGAAAAAAAACATGTATGAATAAAAGAATTGTTATTCACGTGTTGTCATCGTCGACTCAAGGGATCAAACTTCATGAATAGTTCCAACAGTCACGGGTAGGTCGTTGTCAGGCAGGTTAAATTCCTCACGTTGGGAATCAGAGCCAATCTCCTTATCTAAGACCATCCGAGATAGAGCAATAAGACTGGTGGAAGATGCACTTAAGGCTAGAGGGAGCCGTTCGGGCACGGCGAACACTGGAGTTATCCCAAACTCCATGGATTTATGGTCTCCTAGACCCTGACTCAAGAAATGACAACCTATGAAGGATTGCCTTAGTCCTCAGAGATTCTTTTGAATGTGTATCCTTTGATTAGAAATAACAAGATTTGGGAGATATCAAGACAAATTTAGTCTTTAACATTTTTCACCCGAAATTTATATTCTGGTTTTAGAAACCGTTTGGCGTAAATGACATGATACCGTAACCGGGGTGGCGTAGGTGGCATGGCGCCATTAGCCTAAGCGGTGTAAGTGACTTCGCACTATAACCTGAGTGGTGTGGGTATGACATCGTAGCCTAATTGTTTCGTTAATTTTCGTTGAATCCATGATTGAAAAATGTATTGAAGACTTAATGAATTTTGATATCCCCAAAACCTCGTCATTCCAAGGACTAATTAATTTCAACAACGTGCCTTTAAAAAGCACGACTCATCATTGGTCCAGGCAATCCTAAACAAGCCGCGCGAGCGAGTCTAAGAGTTTTATACGGGACACGAAAGCAAGTATAAGATGCGAGGTGCGATGAGCAAGCGGGATAAGATTACGATCTTTCGAAGGTTGCTTCATTCCTCAGAATTTCTTTTAGGGTGTATCCTTTGTTTAGAACGACAAATTCTATGAGATGTCAAAATGAACTAAGTATTCAACTAGTCCTCATTCGAAGTTTCAATTTTGAACTCGGAATAGCTTAGTACAGACGACGTGAAGCCATAACCAGAGTGGCGTCAGTGGCTTGGTGCCATTAGCCGAAGTGGTGTAAGTGACATGGTGTCACGGCGTCGTTTCCTTGTTATTCCTTATTCTCCGTTGAATCTTAGATTAGGCGTTAGTCAAGGACTTAGCATATTCTGATTTCCCAAAGTCTCATTGTTCTAAGGACTCATGTAGTTTAGACAACGTACACTGGGGTGCATGACTCTTCATCGGGTCTCGGCAAACCTTCTATAGACCGCGCGATCGAGTCTAAGAAAACACAACACTTGAAATTGAATAGACAGCATGATGGCATGACATGGATGAGATGCATGGTGAGGTGCAGAAAGCAGTAACATGTAGGCAGGATATAGCACATAATCCTACCCTGCGGGTTCCTGTCCTAATTTGGAGGGATCTATGGCTCACTAAACATGTACAAAGGTCGGTTTTGGCTTGAAAAGAGTTCCCCGGACTAGAGTCAAAGTATACCTCCCACTATTGAGCGTACACCCAATAATGGTACGAACGGTAGGGATGACTCATCACGGTCGAGGGTTGTTGAGCATTCTGGGATTCCCTATCACTGGCAAGCCGGGTAGGATTGCCGAAACACAACAGCGGGGTTGCACAAGATATATATACAAGAAATAGACAATGAAACAAAATAACTTTGAAAATCCCACAAACGTTTTTCAAGCTTGGCTCACCGGTTTAATTGATGCCTAAGGAAAGCGGGCCGTTTTATCAACATACCAACTTTTTCTCAAGTATCAATTAAACAAATCCCCAGCGGAGTCGCCACTGTGGGCTACCCGCCCGAAAAATATATTTTGATTTGAAAGATTGAGGAGTCGCCACCCGGATTTATGGTTTGTCACCCGAGAAACCGTTTTTCTTTGAAAATGATGGATTGAAATTGAAAACCAGAGATTGTTTTGAGGGTTCGGAAGCCACGTTACGAGGGGGGAAGGATTTTACGGCACCCCCCTCGCCCGACGCGATGTCGGTCTCTACTAAACGTTTGTGGGATTTTTCAAAAGGGATTTTGTT
This sequence comes from Rhododendron griersonianum, assembly GCA_018127125.1. Taxonomy (NCBI): domain Eukaryota; kingdom Viridiplantae; phylum Streptophyta; class Magnoliopsida; order Ericales; family Ericaceae; genus Rhododendron; species Rhododendron griersonianum. Next base: position 5,000,954 of record CM030798.1, on the reverse strand, counting down.
TCATTAAACCAGCTAGCAAGTATCCACAGTTATACCAAATAAGAAGTGCATACATGTGCATGTGTACAGGAGGGGATGAAATAGCCATGCATAATATACAAGATGACTGAAAATGGAACCCTGTCACTGGATTCACTCTCGAGCGCTCGGGAGTGGTCCCGAGCGCTTGGGAGTGTTAATGCTCTCAAGAAAACATTTTTGTGGACCCTTTGCTCTTGCTTTTACACCATGATCTCCCAACCATGCACCTAGTATTGAAGACTGGGTCAGGCTGAGGGACCCCCCTCAGAAGGGAAAAATAGCCTCTTTGTTTGAGATTAAAGTAGAAAGATTTCTACCTTTGGTTGGAACTTTGCTCTTTTAATGGCTTTGAAAAGTGGATGCAGAGAGAAAGAAGACTAGAAATCAGAAACTTGAGGTGTCCTGAATTTCTACCCTTTTTCTTGGTGATTTTTGAAAACCTCTTCAAGTTTGAAGTTGAAGAACAAGTATTTTTGAAAGCCTTTGCCTTGAGCAAGAGAGAGGAGAGTGGTTTTTAGAGAGAGAGAATTTTTGCAGCCCCCTGCCCAGCTGAAAACAGGTTCTATTTATAGGCCAAAATAACCCATAGTTTTGAAATCAAATAGATTTGAAATAAAACATTTTTTTAAGAAGAAAAATCTTTGGCCTGATCTTCTGCCACCAGAGGTTGAGTGTTGACTAAACATCAGCCGGCTCAAGATGGTGGTAATGATGGGTTGCATGGATAGTGGAAGATCTCATCATCCATAGGGCAACATAAAAGACTTGAGTGCTCGGGAGTGGTCTCGAGCGCTTGGGACTTCATTCTCGAGCGCTCGAGAGTGAGCCAGGCTAGTGTTTTTTGAAAAACAGTTTTGAGCGCTCGGGACTGTTCCCAAGCGCTTGGAAATGATTTTGACCAATTTTATTTCCTTTTCAAATCCTTCAAGGAGCAAAGTTTCACTTGGTATGAGGCTTGTTTTGATCCAAATTCATCATCGGAGAGCCTCAGGGCCACAAATTAAGGGATTTCGACAAGTCCAAATTGGGGTGTCTACACATTGTGAGGTTGTGTGTGTTCCAATGGGAATCCGGAGCGGCGGAACCATTGTGAGGCTGTGTGTGTTCCAATGGGAATCCGTGGTGGCGGAACCATTGTGAGGCTGTGTGTGTTCTAATGGAAATCCGTGGTGGCGGAACCATTGTGAGGCTCTGTGTGTTCCAATGGGAATCCGTGGTGGCGGAACCATTGTGAGGCTGTGTGTGTTCCAATAGAAATCTATGGTGGGGGAACCATTGTGAGGATTTGTGTGTTCCAATGGAAATCCGTGGCGGCGGAACCATTGTGAGGCTGTGTGTGTTCCAATGGGAATCCGGAGCGGCGGAACCATTGTGAGGTTTGTGGCTTGGTTATCCGTGGAGAGGAGCCAATGCTATTGTGTGCCAATGGGAACCCGGTGTGGCGGAACCATTGTGAGGATACTCGGGAACCCGAAACGGCAGAACCGAGGTTGGGTGTGTGTTTTAAAAAACCTCATGTGGCCGAACGTGGCAGCTCATTGTGTGGATAGCTTTTGAAAGCAGCAATGTGGCCGGACTTGGTAGCCCATTGTGTGTTTCACCAATGTAGCCGGACGTGGTAGCTTCATTGGTAACATGATTTATCTATACACTCAATAGGGACCTGGCGTGAAAGCCCTTGTTTGGATTTTGAAAACCGCGATGTGGCCGGACGTGGTAGCCCATCGTGTGTGATATTTAAAAACTGCAATGTGGCCAAACTTGCCCATTGTGTGGTGTGCATGTGTAAAAGAAACGATTTTCAAAATGTTGATTTGGCTAATAAAAGTTAAAATGGTGACACGGTCTATGAAACGCTGCGTAGGAGAAACTCTGATGACACGGACACTTACGCTAGTTGAGTAATGAATGTGCATGTGTTATTGTACATCTCTAAATGTGAAGTTATTGAATGCACATGTGTTAATTTGGTTACTATCATGTATCATGGCTTATTGACTTGCTATGTATAAGTAAAGGGTTAGTGGGTATAGGATTATTCTACAGAGCTCTCGTAGCTCATGGTGTTACCTTTGGTGACCATGACATATTATATCGGTGGCGACGCTGGTATAATGTGTCAGACTTTGTAGATGATCAAGATGAACAGTACACCTTGGAGACTTTTGGAGCTGAGGAGCTGGCTAGGATGGAGGAGTAGGCGGAGCTGTAGTTTAGGAACCTTAGAGCCCCTTCATTTGTGTAAATATTGAACTCCTGTGGGAGTTTTGTTGTAATAACAAGCTAGACTCCATTTGGTTTTATCAATAAAAATGCCCATTTAACGTACCCAAAAATCAGGGTCGTTACATGGTTTAAGGCTTATTATATACCAATAAAGAGGGTTTTGAAAGTACTACAAGATGGTGGAATCCAACCACAAAAATAAGGAAGTTCAATTTATGAAAAATGGGCTGAAAGTAGACTTAATTGAAGATCGACGATGCTACCAAGGCAAAAACACGTGTCAACACATTTCTATCCACTCTAAGTGTCGTTTGGCACTCCTATCACCTGTTCCAAAGTGTTCCTTAATCCCTTAAGAGTTCCACAAAGTTCCTAAGGCTTTCATGAAGTCAACCACAACAACCACATATCCTATTCATCATCGGGATGGTCCCCAAGGTGGGCCTTGAAATAATCGTTGAGCCAAATTGGGGTGTCTACAACCCATAGTGCCAGGGTTCCAAGCATCGCCCGTGGCAAGATATGCTTGCCGACGCATGATCGAAGAAGTTAACAACTACACGCTTAGAACGAAAATAAGAGATTTTTTTTGAATCCATCTACGAACCAATTTTAAGCTCGAAAGGCAAGAGAAACCACTAAACCAACCAAGTCTCTGGGTAGGCACCCTTGACCAAGCCTAATTAACTATTCACTCATAGCCATAGAACTAAGCATAATCATGAAAAGAGACATGAGATTTAACCAATAGAAATGAAATTAAACGAGATATTAAGCAAGATCTAAAGCGTAGCTACAACTTTATTGAACGAGAAAATAACAAACTACAATTATCTAGGGATGATTCTGCAGAAATTATCTAAGAAAAGTTGAAGAACAACAATAGAGTAAGCAACAAGAAACAAATCTAAGAGCAAAATGTAATCTAGATCCCTTCCAAGGAGAGAGAAAATGCATTTTATACCCCTGGCCCTCTCTCTCAAAAATATCTCAAAAACTAACTGAAAACTACTCGTAACCACCTCGGTATTGATAAAACCGAGCAGCTTTTAAACTTTTCACTTGGCCGCCGTAGCGTCTCGATATCGATACAATCAAAAAGGTTGTATCGATACTGGATGGCTAAGAGCCCACTGGAATCTACTTGCAATCTGGTGTCGATACAACCCAAAAAGGGTGTATCGATACCGCCTTCATTATTGCTAAATCTTTAGCTTTGTTCCCCGTCTTGGCATCCAACGGCCCCAGCCACTTGATGGCTCTTCGTTTCTTCATTTCCCGGCTTCGGCAGCTCCGTCCCACGTAGCCTCGGGTCTTGGACACCTCCACGCTTATTCAAAGCGTCAAAAGCACGCTTTATTCAATGATTTGCCTGAAACATTAAGAAAAGGGGAAAACTACCTTACGTGCAATATCACCTAAGAATGGCATTTTATTCTAAATAAAGCAACAAACTAATGGACTTTAAGCACCAAGAACTACATTATTGGGTGCTTATCAACTGTAGTACAATGTTTTAATAGATCTATCTTGACTACGGGAGCGGTCTAGTTTCAACTCATTGTGCTTGTACACTTTGTATGCATTGAACGGGACCGCGTTGCGGTAATTTTCTTTGTACTGACTTTATAAGACAATTAGAACCTCATGATTATTGTGAATGCTTATGCTCTTAATCCAAAGATAATTAATAGATGTATATATCTAATGTTGTTGACTTTGATTTATTAAAAAGTGAAATCCTCTTTAGGGTCGGTGAGTTGGGTCACAACATTATATGTACGATAGCTATTAATTGTCGATGGAATCCATGTCCCGGAAGGGATTGATGCTACACTCTTGAATAAGCTTATAAGTTTCGATTATGTCAAACCCTGCAGGTGAATATTTGTATCCGATATATCGAATAAGTTAAGTGGACTGTCTCAAGGAATTATAGATGTTGATTAAATATAACTGTTTGTAATTTGATTTAATCCACGGGTTTCTGTAATCTTAATGTGTGGAGATATTTAAGTATTTAATATCATGGAGCTTGTAATATAATTGAGATAAGGACAAGAGTGCAATTATAATTCTGTAGTGGGGTGAATTATAATTAGTGAAATAAGAAATAGGATTATTGGTGGGATTAGGGTTTCTTATTTACACTAGGAGCCCGGACTTATTACTCGTTAGGTCCCTATCGTAGCCCTATATATACACATTATGCTCTATAGGTCAGTTACACATTTTCTATTGTTCACGAAAAAGAGAGAGGCTTAGAGAGAGTAAATAGATCACGAAAGAGTTCACACTCTGTTTGTGTTCTAGACGTGCAAGGAATATGATAGAAGATCGTAAGGTACAGTCGAGTAGAATTTGTGGCTTATAGCAAGGCGTGCTATAACAAGTTCAACCAGCGTTTGTGTCACGGGAGATCAGGTGAAACCCTAGTTCCGCCTTGTAGGATTTTCTCTTTTTGTTATTGTCTAATATGTACGCGTCATTACTGGGTTCTAGGATTCAATTTCCCAACAGAATCGACGGCCACGAAGGCCCACTCCGGGCCTGCATGGATGATCTGAGATGTTCAATATTTTTTTCCAAAACATGTGGGCTCCGTGAAAAATCAGCTCAATCTAATATGTGTGCAGCATACATATAGGATTGAGCAGGTTTTTCACAAGCGTACTCGGTATTTTTTTAAAAATTATTGAACAGCTCGGATCATTCGTGCTGTTGGTTTCCGTAGCAAGATTTCTATTATGTTAGCTGTAGAATATTGAGCAAATGGCGTAGTTTATTTTGTAATGGTTATTTTGAATGTGCAAAGGGGCGGAGTTAGTAGTTATTAATTCGTAGAATTATGATGATGGAAGTCGAAAATGACGAAAGGACAAAGGTTCAGGCTCCTCAACATGATGTTTGATCCTTAGAGGTGTCTTTTTGGGTGTTGTTTTGCCTTTGTTGGGTTTTGTGTCTCTTTGGGTATTGCTTTTTCGTTTTGGGATCTTTGCCTTAATTGGCTCCTTTTGAATCCTGGTGGCATATGATTGTCGGAGTATGAATGTGCCTTAATTCTTTGTGGGTATGCTCCTGCTCCGGCATGTAATTAAAAATTAAGACGGCGCCCTCGATAATCAATTGGTATCATAGAAATTAGTACAAAGTTTTTTGGAACAAGATGCTTTTATAAAAGGGCCGAGCCCAAAACTCAATGCGATAAGCCTTGAGAACAAGATGCAACTTAACCAAAACTACTACCAGTACAAAGTCCTATATCCCCCATACAGAAATTATAAGATGTTTTAGTAAGAGAGAGCAAAACCCATATAGAACGTGGTTGTTTGTGGAGGGGCGTGTGTCACAATGTCTTTGTAAGTTGGTTGTTTCTAATGTAAGGCCTTCGGACACTTTTCGTATCTAATAGTATATCCTCCTTTTATGTTGAAAATAATGATTATCACTTTGTGGGGCTGCAAATCACGGATTGGGACTCCTCTTCGATGGAACTGAGTATATTGGCGGGATCCTATCTCTTTGACCTAGCCTGCACAAGCAATGCACGACTAAAAGACCAAACCGGAGGAGCTCCGGTAAGGCCCTCCGGGGAGAGAATGAGTATGTGCAGAGGAAAGGCAAAGTACTCTAGGGCTCTAAGTGTGAGTGAGAATATACCTCTTAGGGTTGTTATCACTTGGTATTTATAAAGAACCTATTGCTTGCCCTCCAAGTACGAGCTTGTGCCACGCATGCATTGGCTAGCGTCACAATGACGTCAGGGATAAAGCTGATAACCATTTCTTGGAATGAGATGGCATCCCCATGTGCGCTCATCATTATCCTTTGGCGTAACCGTCGAGGGTGACGTCATATACGTCCCCACCGGGCAAGTGATCCTCCTGCACGTGGGAGTGTCGATAATTTGAGCATGGCTGAGCCTAAGAGCTCGGCATCAGCTATACACCAGTTGGAGATGAACGTCCATGAGGGCGTCCTCTTCCCGAGCCCGAACATTGTCGAGCCTAAGAGCTCAGCGACTAGTTGAGCCAACCATCAGGCGAGGGGGGATGTCCATCATACGTCAGCAAATAAATCCCTGGCCAAGCCCCAAGCCGAGGCAGAGAAGTGTCCGCTGCTGGGTTGGCTTAAGGGGTCCGAGTCATCTAATTCGGCCCACTACAATAGCCTCTCAACTCATGCTGATACTCTGTATGGGAGGGGTTGATCACGTGCGAAGCTGTACTTTAGAGGCTCGGTACTGCCCACACGTCTGCCGAACCAACGTTTGCCCTACTCGAAGGAGTCTCTTTATCTTCTGAAAGGGGTAACCATCAAAAGTTTAACCGAATAGATGGATGCCAGGTGTCAAGCTCTGCATCGATGTGGCAGACAAAAGGACGCGCTGATGTCATGATGCGTCTGGCATACCGAACGACCGTCCCTTCGTGGCCACGTGTCCCCTTATGAGTGGCTTACGATTCAGCGGTGTAATTATGAGCGAAAAATTCGAATGGCTTCTCCCTTCCCCTATATATAGCACGTCGAGAGGAGAGAGAAGGGTTACAAACTTCTCTCTCTCCATAACTTCAGAGCTCAAAGCCTCTCTCTCTCTAAACTCTTCATTCTCGAGCTCCATTCAAGCACAAGATCTATAGCTTCAAGGCTCGAATATGCTAGAAATCTTCAGGTATGTGATCGATTTTCATTGCTCTTCACCTCTCCAGTTTTTGCACCCTTTTCATGAGTTTTCTGGGATTTTTTGGAGTTTTTGCTCTGTGTGAATAGTGCCAAGTTCTCCCCCATCATCAACTTGTTCTTTCGAGCCCCAGCACAAGCGCTAGGCCTCAGCTATGAGTAGTATCCGCCGAGCCTTCCCGTTTGATAGAGTAGTAGTTAGACCTTAGTTTCTGAATTGGGGCTTGCCAAACGTCCATACTGACGAAGATTTAGCCGGGCATCTAAGTAGGTGTAGGATGTGCTTCTAAGCTTCAGTTGGAATGTGGTGAGTCAGTGAGGTCAGCTGAACCTCGTCTTAGAAACATAGTTGGGTGAGCCTGTAGGTTAAGCCGAGCTTCACGAGTCTTCTGTCTCCTTGCCGACGTTAGATTTTCATTCTTTGTTTTTTTTTTTTTTTGTTCCTGGTAGGTTTGGCTCACCCGGTCATCGATGTTTCTTCCGACACAGAGGGCACAGGAGATGAATCTATTAGCTCATTAGTGAGGGAGTTGCTTGGGAAGCATTAGAGCCGAGACCTTCATTCTTCTTCTTAGTCGTCCACACAATTCGACGAGTTTAATATCTAACTTGAGATTTCCTACACCCTGGATAGGATAATCGAGTCTGATATTAATCCCTAGTGAGGGGTTGAGGCCGAGTCAAGGCTTAACTCCGGCGCGGAGGCTTCGTCTTCTGCGCCGAACGTTGATGAGGCGGTTCCCTTGGATGACGTCGGCCTTTACGATAAGGGCCAAAAGTGCCCTCACACCCATTATTTTAGTGGCGACGGGGACAAATATCAAAATTTCGTTTGGGATTATGACATTCCGATCGATGTCATATTCAATCGAGTTTCGAGCGATAGTATCAAGGACCAGCCCAAGCATCGTCCGCAGCACATCACCTTGCCTTTAATGGCAATCTGCGAGGCCGAGCTTCAGTTTCCGCTCCACCCCTTCCTCAGAGGGTCCTGAGTAGATATAGTTTAGCTCCTCACCAACGGGCAATCAACAACTATAGGATCATTACGTCTGTTATCGCCCTGAGGGAGTCTCACGCCTTAATTTTTAAAGTTGCCGAACTCTTCCATACCTACACCATGTCTCGGCATGATGGTATCTTTCCACCCGTAGGAACATGGAGCCCCTGATCTCCGGTCTTCCCGATAAGGATAAATGGGCAAACTTTTTCGTCGAAGTCCACCGGAATTTTGAGTTCGACAATAAGCTGAATAGAAATCACTCTGTGCCGAAAATAGCCAATACGAGAGGTCTGTCTTTTGCTTTTCACAATGCATTTTTCCATTTGATTGTGCTCAGTATTTTTGCTCTTAGTAATCACAATGTTTTTCTTGCAGAGCTCGGTCCCATCACTAGGAGCCTGCAAGTCCTTGCCAAGCCTAAACACGTTGAGACTTTGAAGGCCTAAGCTTCCCGAGATGCCCCCACCCTCCTCGGATACGTCCCTTCGTATAGGGACGTGCTAAGGAAGAAAAAGAAGAAAGAGCCGAGCGAAGAGGGAGGTCAGGTCGGACCATTAGAGCCTTCGAGACCAAAGAAGAAGAGATAGAGGAGGCCGAGGGTCAAGTTGCCAACGACAAAGAAGTTGATCGACTACTAGCTCGAACTTGAAGACAACGTTAGTGAGCCCATTCTCCCTGGACTACACGTTCATCTGCAATTCGTCGCTCCAGACTTTGCCGAATCAATGGCATCTAGGAGAAATGTTTTCTGACCCAACATCGAAGATGACCATCCGTCGGCCCAAGGAGGTGGCCTGTCAACCGGTCCGCAGGAAAAGAGGCAGAAGATGACGCACGAGCCTCTTGCTTCGACGTCGACCGAGCCTCATCCCCCTGAGATGGAAATGACAGATACGTCGGCTACCACTGGCTCGGCTATGTCGATGCACCCTATTGAGCCGACCATGTGCACCGTTGTCTGTCAAGAATTCACCCCTTCGTACGCCGACGTAGATGGAAGGCTGGTGACCGTTGAGGACAGTGTCAAAGCCGACCCTACGCTCACCGTTACCCTCTTGCAAGGACTGGCCCTACCGGCTCTCTCTCAACCCTATCTCTCTCTTCCTCTCTCTCAACCCTAGCCACCACAACTCATCGATCTTCTCTACCTTCCCCTCCCCCCTGGGGTTCCATACCCGTGTGCGACAGCAGGAGGGGGAGACCATGGTACTACCGACTCCCTTTCTTTGTTTTTCTTGTTTTCCTTCCGTCTCTCCAGATCTACGACTTGTCGTCTGATCTGTGAGAGTTTTATCTCTCGTTCAACAAGAGTTATTAGTTTTGTCTTTGGACGATGATGAATCAGCTTTGTCGTCGTCTCTGACCTGATCCTGCAAAATAAAGCAAGAGCTCGAGTCACCGGTGTGGTGGCTTGCTAACCACCCTTCGATGCCTAAGTCAGTAGAGTACTTGCTATATGGTGAGAGAATTGAGATTCTCGATTATGAGTTGCGTACCTTTCATTGGAGTTCTACCGTTGTATTTATAGGCATCTTGTTAGGAGGTTGTGTCCTTGTAGGACTACATCCCGTGGATTCTAGATTTCCTCTTTGAGGCTTGTGGAGTCCTGCCTTAGCTAGGAATCCTTGTGCACCCCTGTTTGTGTATATCAGGGGCACTTAATGCTTATCTTATTGATGGCATTCCTTTATCCCTAGGATTTAGGTTGTACCGAATCCCTGAGTGGTGTCTTTATTGGAATAAGTATATTCCATTGATAATATTACGAATATTATCCTTCTTCCTGTAGCTAAGGACCAGAGCTGGTCCTTGGACCTTATGACAGCTTCGGCTGAAGAGTGGAGCTAGCATACCCTGACTTCGTTCCAGGTAAGATTTCCCAGAGAGGTCCAGGTAGGACTGGTTTCTACTCCCTAGGTCTGTAATTCTTGTAGTGCTGATCTCCTTAGGTCTATTATACATATCAGGTACTCCCCTGTTTCCTAGGTCCAGCTTTTCCCTAGAGGTTCGAAACATAGGTTAGACCTACAAGGCGGTTACTGCCCTTTTCCTTTTGGTGGAGATTTAAAAGCGTGGGTCACATTGTGGGACAGGTGGCGAAATCTTTGCTATTCTAGTGTTTTGAGGTGGACAATGAAGATTGAGGAGGGTTTCTCGGGATTGGAGCATAGCCCTTAAGCTTCCTCTTGTTCTAATCAATTTCAGGCAGAGAAGCGTTTGAATCTACCAAGGCAATTTTCTCCTGTGAGGTCCTTCTACGTCACTCTTCTTCGCCGTTCTCTTAGAGCCCATTCCCTTTAGGTACGTCCTCCTTTCTTGGTTGTTCTTTTCTGTCGTTTTTAAGCTGGATTCTCCTCCCATCGTAGAGCTTACAAACCCGAAGTGGGTTGTTCCAGGGGAGTTCATCTGTGCCAGGTTGATCGATTTTGTTTTCGTCAACCTTCACTCCCCTATTATAGAAGATTTTGCCCCTTATTCCATTGTTCTTCAAAATAAGGTTTTTCGAGACCTCTTCTATTTGTCTGTTGCTTTATACCCTAGATTCTCCGTTGGAACCCTAATGTCGGAAGGTTTTATCAATTTCTCCTCCATTTTGAACGTCGAGGAGTCGTACGAAGAGGAAGAAGTTTCGATGCATCGTAGTGGTAACACTAGGGTTCCGTCTGACAGAGGTCAGTTGAGTAACGTTAAACCCTCGTCGCCTTTGGCTTCTTCGACGAGGGGTTCCCGTAGGAATCCCATTTTTTTTGCCATGAATATCCCTTCTACAACTACCAATGAGGAGTTGGTCGTTCTCAGAGTTCGATATTCGATTCCGGCCTCTGTTTCCCTTAGGAAACCATCCGAATCTGAGTGGGCTTGTTCTCCTGTTGATAATGAGACTTGTATTTATACTGGGGCTTTGGAAGGAGGTCTGCGCTTGCCCTTTCCCACCGTGGTGAGGGATGTCTTGAGTTTCCTTGGTTTGGCTCCTGGCCAGATCGTACCCAATTCTTGGTGCCTCTTGATAGGTTGTGCAGCGCTTTGGGGTGCGATGTTGGATGGGTATACTCCTCTGACTAAGGGGCCTTTCCTCAATCAATTTTCTGTTAAGGAAGCCCCAGGAGGTGTTGGGTGGTACTATTTCACAAAGAGGCCTGACGAGGAGGAGCTAGTCACGGAGCTCCCTAACGTAAACAAGAACTGGAAGGATAAGTTCTTATTTGTAGGTGGAGATGGTTGGGAGCTCCCTAGTTGGGAGATTGGGACTTATACCCCTCGGATCCCCAGTAGGAGGGGGGTCCCTATCACAAATTGTAAGCTACTGCTTTTCTTTAACTTTGTAATTTTATAAGTTATTCCTTATCCTTAGGAATTTTATTATATTCCTGCAGCTCGAGCCCCATATCCTCCGAATGCTGCTATAGAGGCTGAGCTCCAACAAGCTAGAAGCTACGAAGTCCATAGCTGGGAATTGCTTGTAACTCCAGAGTCATTAGCCACTTACTTACTGGGTCTAGAAACCACCCGTGAGGCCTTAGCTCTCTCTAGAGGTACTTTCTGCTTTTTATTTGGTGTTTCGCTGTTAGCTAACTTTTACATTTCTTTTCTTTTCAGAAGAAGAAAGTGAAAATATGGCACCAAAGATGGACAAAGCTCTCCTGGCCCAACTTAAGGCCGAAAGAACAAAGCAGTCTTCTGGGGCCGTGGCTCCCAAAAGGAAAAGCTCTCGTCTTCAGAAAGAGCTGAATGTTGATAGCTTCCTTGATGCCAATCTCCCTTCTGTCTCCACTTTGGATGAGGTGATTGAAAAGATCTTTGAGGAAGAGGTACAGGAGGTGGAGAAGACTAAAAGGAAGGCGAAGGACCTGCTCTTGAGGAGGCCCCTTCTACTAAGAAAACCAAAGTTTCTGCTGGCCCTTCAGTGTTGGGAAATTGTCAAGTGGCTTTAGAGCGCATTTCTGGGCTGCTGAGTGCAGCAGATAAAGATTTGATGGCCGAGATGTCTCTCCAAGCAGTAGGGGAGCAAATGTTGGTTGAATTAGCCATGGTATGCTCTATTTTTTGTTTTGACTATTTCTTGATAGTTGTTGTTCTCTTTATTGACTCCTTTCTTCTTTTTGTAGGCTGCAGCTCGTGGCCATTACCTAACCTCTCAGAGCCATAGTTTGGGGAAGCAAGTAGTCACCCTCACTGAAGCTAACATGAGGCTCATGAAGCAGGGTGCCTCTATGATGGAGGAACTTAAGAAGGTTACTGGTGAAAGAGATGCTGCCCTTCAGTCGAAGAGAGGGTTGGAAGAGGAGAGAGATGTTGTTGTGGCGACTGCTAGGAGTCTGGAGCAGAAAATCTTGGAGTGGGATGGTGAGCTCGAGAAATACAAAACCATGAGCTTGGGGATGGGGATGGTGGAGAAGGTGAAGAGTGCTCGCAGAGATGCTATTTCACTCTTCCTGCAGTCCCCTGAATACCGTCAAGACATAACCTAGCAATACTTTGATGGGTTTGAAGCAATGAGGAGCCGAGCGGCCTTGGCTTACCCAGATTTGGATTTTTCCAAATTTGAGGCTGATGATGACGAGGGGCTCTCAAGTCTGGACGGGGGATGGAAGGAAAAGGATCAAGCTGATGATGCGGCTTCTAAAGACACGACCATTCTGAGCTCTTCAATTGCTTCCCTTCTCAAGACTCCAGAAAAGGTGACTCTCTCTGTAGAGGTTCAAACTCTTGCAGCTACCCCTCCTGGCCCATCATCTAGTGATGGGCAAATAGTTGATGTTTCAACCCCTGGCCTTTGAATGGCCAAAAACATTTGATTCATGGGTCTATAACTAAATACTTTAAATACTTTCTGTGTGGCCCGTGATCTTTGATCCTCGTTCCTCCGTTGATGGTTCGATGGTTGTTGAGCCTTCTTCTCCTAGCCTGCACAAGGAGCGCACAACTAAGACCTGGCCGGGGGTTGTCCCGGCAAGGCCCTCCGGCGAGAGGATGAGTATTGCGCAGAGAGAGGAAACAGAAGACTGGAGAGAGTATTAGTGTAAGTATCAAGTAGCATGTACCTCTTTAGGGTTACTATCACTGGATATTTATAGGGCCTCCTGGCTTGCTCTCCAAGTACGATCGCGTGCCTTCCACGAGCCAAGTGACGTCATGGCGACATCATGAAATAGATCTGGTAACCGTCTTCAGAGCTGGGCTAGCACCCCCATGTGCGCCCATGATCATCTTCTGTTATAACCTCTTCTGCACGTGGGGGGACGCGTGACTTAGCAGCCAGTCGTCGTCGGCAGCCAGCCATGCTCCGCGGGTGGCTGAGCACGTATCTTGCCGAACCTGGTATGCGACCGATGGGGGAGGACAAGTTGCAAGGGAACACGCCGAGGGCAGTGACCAAGCACGTACTCATCTTCCATTGAGCCTGTGGCAAATGGGACAGCGATGAACGATAGCGACGGGAGCCGTGCGTAAGGTTCATGCTCGGCATGGACTGGACTCGGTCCGCACTACTGCAAACTTCTATGTTCGGCCTGCTACAATAGCCCCTCAATCTCTGCCGATGCCGAACGCGTGGAAGGGATTGAAGTCAAGCCTTGGCCGAACCTGTCGAACGCCGAACGTGATCTTTGTTTGTCAGGGATGAGGTTAAGCCGAGCCCGACCCATCCTCTCTTTAGAATCGATATCAGCCGTTGATGGAGAACTCTAGTGGAGAAGTGCCAGATGTCGCTCCATGGCTGGGTACGGCTGACGAGAGGACAGCTGGCAAACCCTGCAAGTTGTCCTTTCTATGCCACGTGTCATGCGTTGAATGGCCAACGGTTCGGCGGTGTAATGATGGGCGGGAACTTCGAATTCCCAACCCTAGTTCTATAAATGGGGCGAGGTGAGGAGAGAGAAGGTTACAAACCCTCTCTCTCTCTAAAACTCCATTGCCAGAGCTTCGAAGAGCAACGGTTCTTCTTCTGATCTCGGTTCCTAGAGATTTCACCACCAGATCTTGCTGAAAATCATAGGTACAAGTTCGTTTTCCATCACTCTCGTTGTTTATGCAAGTTTTCTGCATTTTTTTGTTCATTTTCTGGGTTCTTTGGGAGTTTCTTGTTCTGAGTGAACAGTGGGAGGCCTGGAGATGAATGAACTGTTCATCTTCACCTTCAACCTGTTCTTCCGAGCACAGGTTCTCGATGGTGTCAGGGCTTGGCAGACGATGGAGCTGGCCGAGCCCCAAAGATGTGAATCGCCTGTGTCTCCCGAGCGTCGAGTCTTGGTAGTGAGATGGGGTGGGCCAGTAGGGTAGCCGAACATAGTGAGTTTCTCGTCTTTAGCCGATGATATGGGAAGAAGGAACGTTGTGAAGATCAACCTCAGGGACGGTGCCCTTGCTCGGCAGAAGGATTCCGATGACGCCGAGCCCGTCGCAAAGAAGCAGAGGGTCACCCAGGAGTTCTTCCCAACCAGACCGCCGACGCCACTCCCAAAGGAAAAGGAGCAAACTGAGTCCTCGGCTGCAGGCGGCTCAAAAGCTATGGAGAGGGCAGCTGGTTCAGGTGGCCGAGTGAATGTGCCAGAGTTCGCGCCATCGTTTGCAATGGCCGACGGCAGGGTGGTTACTGTCGAGGACAACGTCAAGGTCGAGCCTGGGCTCACTGTGACTATGCTGCATGGCCTGGCTCTGCCGAGGGACATGGACAGGGTTCCAGGGGAGCTCCAGCCGAGCCTGGTTCATACCAGTGCTTATCTTGTCCAGGTATGCTTTTGACTCAGCTTTTAGTTTTCATTGAAGTTTGCCAAGGCTGATGACTTGTTTTTATGCAGGCCGGACAAGCTTTGTTGTGCGCTTCTCGTCAGGCCGAGCTCTTGGCCGCTGAGAAGACACGTTATTGTGATGACACAAAAGCCGAGCGTGACAAGACGAAGGCTGCGAAGAATGGCCTGAAGCTCGCAAAGGCCAAGATTGCCGAGCTCGAAAAAGAGAAGGATGAAGTCCTTGAGAAGGCCAATAAAGATGACCACGAGCTCGGCCAGGTTGTGAGGAGAGAGAAGAGGAAGATGAAGGAGGTGGATGAGAAGGCCTACCAAGTAGGGTACGATCGAGCTAGTGCGGAGTACATGAGAGACGCTCGGTCGATGGTAAATGAAGAGATCAAAAAGAGGGTCCCAATCGCATACCGAGCAGGATACAAGGCTGGGGTGAAAGCTGCGTGTGGGGTTATGCAGCTGGAGCCGGTCATGAATCTGACGAAGTCAATTCCCGCAGCTGAAGTGCCTGAGCTCATGCTTCCCTATACCGACGAGGAGTGTGCACCACTTCCTCCGGAGGAGTTCTCCGAGAGTGAAAAGGATATTGATGACCTCACAGGTGCCGACGCTGAAGGTGGTGATGGATTGAGTGGAAAGAAGGCAGGTGATGCTGAAGGGGGTGTGGTTGATGAAGCCGAGCAGGACACTGAGCAGGCCCATAAGAATGGCGAGAAGGGTGCCGAAGCTGAGAGTGAAAAGGCTGCTGTTGTCGTTGCTGTGGATGTTCCTCCCCAACTTTGAGTTTTAGTTTTTAGGGTTTTTGTTTTTGAACTTGAGAAATTTTTGTTGGACTGGACGGCTCCGAACTTGGGAGTTTACCGTGCCAGATGTAATAGTTAATAGGGGTTGGCACCGAACGGTTTACTACGCCGTACCTCCCAGCTTAGAATCTTTCGATAACTCTTTGTTTTACTTTTTTGAAAGTTGAATGCATGGCTCCTTTTGTAATTTCTGTCATCTTGTTCACCGAGCTTGATAGATTTCTTCAATGCCTTCATCATATTTGATTGCCTTGCTTGTTTTGAATGTGTAGTTATCCGTAGCCCCCACTTTGGTTTGGGTTCGGCAGAGTAGGTGGAAAAGTCTTGCATGATGAGAATGGTTGAATATAGATGTATCTGCCGAGCCTATACCAAAGTAGGATGGCCGTGCTAACAGGTCTCCGAACATGGACATGTTGTGACCTAGCATGTTTCAGCTTTTGACGAGTTGAAGAGAATGCTGGGTGCACCCTTGCCAGTGGCTGGGGTTCGGCCAAAGTGTTAGCCCTTGGCCATGGTAAGAAGGACGCTGAAAGTAGCGATTGTTTGTTGGTGGTTTGCTCGCCAAAGTGCGAGTGTAACCTTTCGGTGGCCGACCATATTGTCTTGCCAATCCGAGCCGAAGCCTAAGTTCCATTAGATATGTGTATTTTAGGCTCGGCGGACCGTATGTCCAATAATTGCTTCTTTGGGCGGTGAGAGTGGCCGAAGCAAAAAGGCTTTTTAAGGAGCCGTTTTTGGGTGTGACCGAAGTCAACGTTTGTGTGCGGCGTCTTAGCTGTGAGTTTGAATGATACTTGAAATATTTTGAACTAAAAAAGCTTGTCCCTTCTATTGATAATCCATGAAGTACAGGGAAAGTAGAAGACAAAAACAGTAGGTCGAAGCCTTTCTTTGAAAGAAAAAATAACATAGATAAACAGGCCGAAGCTCAGACACAATTGAAAATTTTGGCAACGCAAGGGATGGCCGAGGAAAGTGTTCAGCTGAGCAAGTTGTGGAGGAAGCTTCACATGTATGCTCTCTTTAGGTTCTATGCATTCCATGGGTTGGTAAGCACTTTCCCTTTCATGTCTTCAAGGATGTAAGCTCCTTCACCAACAATTTTGACGATGCGAAAAGGCCCTTCCCAGTTAGGCATGAATTTTTTCTTCTTACTTGCTTGTACGACCTTTCGCCAAACCAAATCGTCAGGCTTGAACTTCTTGATTCGAACAGTCCTATTGTATCCCTTGGCAACTTGCTGTTGATACTCGGCGAGCTTTAGCCGAGCGTCGTCGCGTTTCTCTTCGGCTAAATTAACTCTTGCTCCACGGCTTCGTCGTTTGTTTTTGGGTCGAAGGTTTCCGTTCGGAGGGTGGGGAACTAGGATTCAAGAGGGATGACGGCCTCCATGCCGAACGCCATCGAGAATGGAGTTTGGCCGGTAGAGCGACGTGGTGTGGAGCGGTAAGCCCATAAAACTCTTGGGAGTTCTTCTGCCCATTTTCCTCTTTTTGAGTTCAGCCGAAGTTTTATCCCTGCGCAGACTGTCTTGTTCGTGGCCTTGGCTTGGCCGTTACCTTTAGGGTAAGCTGGGGTTGAGTTAAAGAAGCGTATGCCGAACTCTTCACAGAGGCTTGTGAGGCCGTCTCTGACAAACTGGGTGCCGTTGTCAGAGACGATGGCGTAAGGTACGCCGAACCTGGTTACAATGTTTCTCCATACGAACCATCGGACGTCTGCCTCTGTGATGGTGACGAGGGCTTCGGATTCCACCCATTTGGAGAAGTAGTCTGTTGCAGTGATCAGGAACTTGAAGCCCCCGGGCGCTGTTGGTAGCTTTCTGACGATATCAAGCCCCCATTGGGCGAAGGGCCAAGGACTTATGATGGGGGAGAGGTTTTGAGCTAGTTGCTTTGGAATTGGTGAATACAGTTGGCATGGTCGGCATTTGCAGACGACTTCTTCATAGTCTTTCTTCATGTTCTTCCAAAAGTATCCTTGACTCATGGTGCATTGGCATAACGAACTACCACCGGAGTGGCAGCCGCAGCTTCCTGAGTGGAGTTCATTGAGAATCATGGGAACTTGGGTTGGGTGGACGACGAGGAGATAAGGCCCGAAGATGGATTTTCTGTAGAGTTGACCGCTCTCAGAAAGCCAGTAGTAAGCAGCCTTGTTTCTGATTCGAAAAGCTTCTTTCTTGTCGTCGGGAAGGGTGTCATATCTGAGAAAGGCAACGATCTCGTCCATCCAACTTGGGCCGAGCTCGACGTTGAGTACTTCTGGAGTGGTGTCATAACTTGGGTGGTCGATGCTGCCAAAGTTGATGGTCCTGAATTCGGAGGCTTTGGAGGCTAAGGCGAGGCCAGCAAGTGCATCCGCGTGCGCGTTGTGTTCGCAGTTGATCTGCTCGATTTTGAAGTACTTGAAGGGCTTGATGAGTTCGGCCGTAGTAGCTTGGTACTTCATCATTCTGGGGTCTCGAGCTTCGTAGTCCCCCAACACCTGGTTGACGATAAGTTGAGAGTCACAGAAAACAGCCAAGTCTTCCACTTGCATTGCTATCGCGGAGCGTAAGCCAGCAAGGAGTGCTTCGTATTCGGCTTCGTTGTTTGTGGCGGGGAAATCAATGCTGACGGCACTTTCATGTAACGTCCCGCAAGGGGAGACCAAAACAACTCCTGCTCCGGCTCCGTTGCTGTTAGACGCTCCATCGACTTGAAGTCGCCAAGTGTTTCCTTGAGAGAAGAGCCAAGGTTTCTCTTGTGCTTCACGTTCGGCCGATGGTTGAGGCGGTGGAGTGCTGTTTTGAATCTCGGAATCTTCTGGAGTTAGCTCGGCAATGAAGTCGGCGAGGACCTGCCCCTTGATTGCCGTCCGTGGTTCGAAGCGGATGTCGAAGTTTGCCAACTCGACCGCCCATTTGGATACTCTGTTGGAGAGATCGGCTATCCGAAAGAGAGCTTTGAGAGGGTATTCGGTTAAGACTGTGATAGTATGTGCCTGAAAGTACGGCAGAAGTTTTCTTGCCACAGATACGAGGGCGAGTGCTAACTTCTCAAGGGGAAGATAGCGCGTTTGGGCAGGTAGAAGCGTCTTGCTCATGAAATAAACCGGCATGTCGTCGGCTCCTTCTCGCCGAACGAGAGCGGAGCTGATGGCGTGAGGTGAGACTGCTAGGTAAAGGTAAAGAGTTTCAAACTCCTTAGGCTTCACCATTAGAGGTGCCGAGCTCAGATACTCCTTGAGTTCGGCCAGTGCTTTGTCGCAGTCTGGCGTCCATTCGAAGCTTCGTCGGCTCTTGCCTTTTAGGCCGTGAAAGAAGGCGTGGCATTTGTCAGATGATTTGCTGATGAAGCGGTTGAGAGCGGCCGCCATTCTTGTGAGCTTTTGAACTTCCCTGATTGTCTGTGGTGGCCATAGGTCTATCACTGCCTTGATTTGAGTGGGGTCAGCCTCGATGCCGCGCCTTGTGACCAGATGGCCGAGAAATTTTCTGGCACTGACGCTGAACGCACACTTCTCCGGATTTAAGCCGAGTTTGTGGTGTTTGAGGATCTCGAATACTTCAGCTAGTTCTGTGAGATGATTGTGCTCCTTTTGACTCTTGATGACAAGGTCGTCAATGTACGCTTCCAGGATGTGGCCGATCTGTGCATAGAGCATTTTGAAGATTGCTCTATTGAAGGTAGCACCTGAGTTTTTGAGGCCGAACGGCATGACTTTGTAGCAAAAAATGCCATGTGGTGTAATGAAGGCTGTTTTCTCCATGTCATCTGGGTCCATGGCTATCTGATGATAGCCACGGTAAGCATCCAAGAAACTCAGCCGAGCATGACCTGCTGTTGCGTCGACTAGCTGGTCGATCTTCGGCAGCGGGAACCAATCTTTTGGACAGGCGTCATTGAGGTTGGTGTAGTCGACGCAAACTCTCCATTTCCCATTCTTTTTCTTTACAACCACAGTGTTGGAGAGCCAAGTTGGGTACTGCACTTCTTGTATAGCGTTGGTTTCAAGTAGGCGGTTGACTTCTTCAATGACGGCGTCGGCGTGTTCTGGTGCCGAGCGTCGAGCTTTTTGTACCACCGGTTTTGAGTCTTTTTTAATGTTGAGGGAGTGGCAAATGAAGTTTGGATCCACCCCTGGCATCTCCTCTGGGGTCCAAGCAAAGACTTCTAGATTGTCTTTAAGGAACTGGAACATTTCTTCTCGCTCGGCGTTACTTAGTGAAGAGCCGAGTAAGAAAAAGCGTGATCCGTCCTCGTTGATGGGCATTTTCACCAAGTCTTCCTCTGCTTTGTCCTCGGCTTTCTGGCCGATGTCTTCTATGCCGGCCATGTCAGGGACTTCAACCCATTGCACTTGTTTGGCCTTGGTGGAATTGTGGACGGCAGAGACGTAGCATTTTTTGGAGGCTACTTGGTCACCTCGCAAATCTTCCTGTCTTCCTATGGCGCCGATGAAGCGGACGACCTGGTGATAGGTGGAAGCTATGGCTTGCATTCCGTGGAGCCAAGCTCGGCCAAGGATGGCGTTGTATGGGCTTGGCACGTTAACGACGATGAATTCAACGGTCTGAGTCTTTAAGCCGACGACGACTGGGAGGAAGATACGGCCAAGTGGCCAGACAGGTGCACCGTTGAAGCCGATGAGGGGTACTTCGGTAGGTTGTAGGGCCGACTCTGGTAGATCCAACTTTTTGAAAACGTCGTAATACATGACCTCTGCAGAACTTCCTTGATCGATGAGGACGCACTTGACGTCGTGGACGCCGATTTGGACGGTGATGACGAGGGCGTCCGAATGCGGAGTTTGAACATGTTCAAGGTCACGCTCGGTAAAGCTTATCATCCACTTGGGTGCTTCCTGTGGTCGTTGACGCTTGGATCCGCAACCAACCGAGAGTATCTGTTTGGATGTTGAGGCGTGATCGATGTCAGCCTTGAGGGCGGTTTCGGATGCCTTCGTCACTGGACCGTGGATGACGTGTATCAGCGGGCACTGTTCGTTGGGGTTGGGATTTGTCTGCCAGGCGGGCATCTTTCATCGATCGATGTATTGATCAAGGTGACCTTGAGCTGCGAGCTTTTCCAATAGGGCTTTGTATGGTGTGCAGGCAGTCATGTAGTGGCCGAGCTCATTGTGGTAAGAGCACTTCTTCCTTGGGTTTTGATCCGGTTGGCCGGTGTCGGTTCCAAGCTTGCCCGTCAGCCACTCAAACCAAGGTTGTCTCATTATCTCTTTCAGAAAAGACCATATTGGTTCCTTGAAGTGCGTGGTCTCAGCTACATAGTCGTGTACCTTCGGTGGGCGCTTCTTTCCTTCCTTGATGTTGTGTACCTGCTTCTTGGGCTGCGAGTGCTGGGTGATTACTGGTGCCAGCAGTTGGGGTGCGGCCGAGGTGAAGGACGCTGTCAAGTTTGGGATTCCCTGGGCCGCCCGGTCCGCATAAAACTCTTCGAGAGCACAGAATCTCTCCACGACGCGCATCAATTCTCCCATGCCGTGTGGTGGGCGGATGGCGAGTTCGTCTAAGATCTTGCTGCCGGTTTCCAGACCATTTTTGAAAGTGCGCGCAGCCCAATATTCATCGATTCCTGGAATTTCGTTGAATAGCTGCCAATAACGCTCGGCATATTGTCTGAGAGTTTCGGACGGGAGTTTCCTCATCTGAGATAAGGACTTAGGTTCTTTAGCCGTTTTGTTGCTTGTGATGAAGCGTGTGTTGAAGGCGCGTTCAAGGTCGGCCAGGTTCCGTATGGATCCAGCAGGCAACTTGTTGAACCACTAGAGTCCTAGGGAGCCGAGGCTGGACGGGAACGCCTTACATTTTACTTCATCCTTTAGTGTGCAGAGCTCGATGGTCTGCCGGAAGTGGATTAGGTGAGTGTAAGCCTCGCAGGTCGCCGGGTCGAACTTCGTGAATTTGGGCAGATGAAAAGTTGATTCCGGCGGTGTGTTGATAATGTGGGAGGTGAAGGGAGAGAAGCCAAGATCCTTTAGTTGTCTTTCAAACCCTGGGCGCGGCGGTTTGCCGTGCTCGTCCGTCTTTGATCTCTTGGATTCTCTTTCCTTGTTCTCCTTTGCTGATGCCTTCTCGGCGTCCCTGCACCGAAGCTTGTCTCGAAGGTCCGTCGTTGTTCAGCGCGGGCCGTCGACGGTTTTGTCCTTGTTACGACGGGTTTTGTTTTCTTCGTTTGCACCCTCGCGCGTACGCCCTTCCCGTGTCGCCATGCATGGTTCTCATCGTCTAGATTCTCAGGCGGAATGTTCCCTAGACATTCAGAGACATGGAGTCTGGTCCGTGCGGAATCTCGGCTATGGTGCGAGACCGTCTTTTTGCGAGAGAACTCCGCATGACCAGTCGAGTACGTACTTGTAAACGACTCGTTATCCCTAGTCCTGGTTCGCTCGTGATGGCTTCTAGAACGATGTGTTCCTGATGCGGTTGGTTGCTTGTAGAGGATTATTTCTCTAGCGTCACCCGGTGCCGGGGTGAAGCCTAGGCGGTCTTTCACGGATCCGCGTTGGCCTCCCTCGATCTGACGCCCTTGTGGTGGTGGTGGTGGCGTTTGCCTTCCCCTACACCCGCCTCCGCCAGACCTTGATGCGGCATGGGTAGCGTCTTGTTGCATACGTTGCTTCATTTGGGCCACCTCCGCCCTTAACGGGGCTAGTTTGTTGTCGCGTTCGTCGTCCCGACGCTGCAGTAGGCGGATATAGGCCGCCGTCACGTCGTCCGAAATTGGTGAGAGTCCGGATCCAAGAGCGAGGGAGATGGACATGTGCCTTTCGGGGGGTGTTGTGGAGATGACATTTCCAGTAGCGTCTTTGGCCCCCGAAATGGCTACGTCCATCAGATCTCCGCCCATGGTGAGTGGTTTGGTAGTTGTTTCACGGAGGAGTGAGGGAGGTTTGGAGGATGTGAGAGCCGCTTGAATCAGAAGCGATTCACGTCGGGTTCACCAATTGTGTGGCCCGTGATCCTTGATCCTCGTTCCTCCGTTGATGGTTTGATGGTTGTTGAGCCTTCTTCTCCTAGCCTGCACAGGGAGCGCACGACTAAGACCTGGCCGGGGGTTGTCCCGGCAAGGCCCTCCGGCGAGAGGTTGAGTATTGCGCAGAGAGAGGAAACAGAAGACTGGAGAGAGTATTAGTGTAAGTATCAAGTAGCATGTACCTCTTTAGGGTTACTATCACTGGATATTTATAAGGCCTCCTGGCTTGCTCTCCAAGTACGATCGCATGCCTTCCACGAGCCAAGTGACGTCATGGCGACATCATGAAATAGATCTGGTAACCGTCTTCAGAGCTGGGCTGGCACCCCCATGTGCGCCCATGATCATCTTCTGTTATAACCGCTTCTGCACGTGGGGGGTCGCGTGACTCAGCAGCCAGCCATCGTCGGCAACCAGCCGTGCTCCGCGGGTGGCCGAGCACGTATCTTGCCGAACCTGGTATGCGACCGATGGGGGAGGACAAGTTGCAAGGGAACATGCCGAGGGCAGTGACCGAGCACGGACTCGTCTTCCGTTGAGCCTGTGGCAAATGGGACAGCGATGAAGGATAGCGATGGGAGCCGTGCTTAAGGTTCATGCTCGGCACGGACTGGACTCGGTCCGCACTACTGCGAACTTCTATGTTCGGCCTGCTACACTTTCTTACTTGACTGTTTTCTTCAGGAGTGATCTTTTGATTTGACCTCCACTCCTGATTGGTTAGTGGACTTTGAACTTGTTCTGCTTGATGGCTTGTGGGGATGATCTTGGTGAGATCATGTTTTTCGGCTTTTTTAAGGTCGTTCATTTTGAAAATATGACAGGTACCTCAAAGGCGTATTTTCCATTTCGTGCCACGTTATGGCAACTTCGACAGTCTTTGTGCACATTATGGTTGTGCTTATGCATACTGACTTTTGTGGGCTTTGGGCTTTGCCAAGTTTTGCTTTCTTCATAGCTGTGCCAAGCACTTGAGCTCGGTCTTTTTGCCTGAGCTATATATATATATTCTAGCTATGCTAAGTTTTTGAGCTTGGAAATTTTCCCATAGCTTCTTTCATTTCATAGCTGTGCTACATCTTTGAGCTTGGAAATTTTCCTAAGCTTCATTTATTTCATAGCTGTGCTACGTCTTTGAGCTTGGAAATTTTTCCTAAGCTTCATTTATTTCATAGCTGTGCTACGTCTTTGAGCTTGGAAAATTTTCCTAAGCTTCTTTTATTTCATAGCTGTGCTAGTCCTACTCTCCTAAGTGTGTAAATTGCTTGCGTCCAAACAATTAAGACACTTTCTTGAGTTTCCCTTGGGATATCCCTTAGGTCTGAGATGAATTATAATTCCGTGGAATATTATATTTGTTGAAGACATGCTAGGTTGGCCTTGAGGGTCCAAATCTTTTTGCATTAAGTAAAGGCAATCGTTTCAACTGCCCGAGGTCGTCGGCTTTGTAACCTCCCATTACTTCAAGCAGTTGAGGTGGCGGTTTTAAATTCATCTTTGAATGTAATCATGTTGATTGGATTGGTGCGCGGTTATCGAACTATCAAGAAGTCGTGCTATAAAAGCTAGTAGTTCTGATGGATTATTCCTCATTCTATAACCAGTTCCTTGTTGCAAATGGCTAGCAACGATCGTGTTTTCGAGTTATGCCAGGAATTGCAGAGCTTGAAGGCAGCCATCAACAAGCTATTGGCCAAGATGGACGCCATGGCGGAATCTCTTTCTGTCATGGAGAAGACCATCCGCATGGTGCTGATAGCCAACTGGGATCAGTTGGAGGCTTTCTGAGGGCAACCGGCACCTCAAGTTCCTTCCCCTCCAAGGGAGGGAGGTACTGGTTAGGTTGCAACTTTGTGGGTCTTACCCACAAAGTACTTTATGTAAAAGGTTTCCACACCCTTTGAGTGTGGATTATAAATAAAAATTATTAAATAATTTTAGATTTGCGTGCCATTTTCATATCAAATTTATAGGAAACATTGAACGATTCACCCTCTTGGGGAGATTTATTGGCCACTGTGGCTAAAGAACGAAAAGAACACGTAGTCCTAAAAGAAACAACTTTATTGCCAAAGTTTTATTGAAAACAAAAGGTTTCCTAAAAACAGAAATGAATTTCTACTGCAAGCACCTACTTGTAGTACTTCTTGAGATGCTCTGTGTTCCATGAATTGGGCAGCTCTTTTCCCCTTAGGGTTTCAAGCCTGTACGCACCTGCCTTGACATGGTGCAAGACCTGGTATGGTCCTTCCCAATTTGGGCCAAGCTTGCCAACTTTCTTTCCAGTTGGATCAGCCTTTCTGAGGACTAGATCACCAGCGCTAAAATCTCTTGACCTGACCTGTGCTTCATGGTACTTAACCATTCTTTGCTGGTACACGGCTACCTTGGCCATTGCTGTTTCCGTTTTCTCTTCCAAGAGATCCAGCTCAGCCCTGAGATCTTCCTGGTTTTCTTGGTCATTTGTACTCGCGGTCCTGTAGTTGAGGAGCTCAACTTCAATAGGAACTACTGCTTCAGCCCCGAAGGCTAGAAAGTATGGAGTTTCTCCAATCCTGATTCAGGGAGTTGTGCGGTATGCCCATAGCACATTATACAGCTCATCTGGCCAAGCTCATTTGGCTTCTCGTAGCCTCTTCTTGATTCCCTTCTTGATGGTCCAATTAGTGACCTCTACTTGTCCATTGGCTTTTGGGTGAGCCTTGGATGCATAATGTACTTGTATTCCTTTGGAAATACAGTATGCTTTAAACTGAGCATTGTCAAATTGCTTCCCTCGGTTTGTGACTGTCACTCGTGGTAGCCCAAAACGTCTAATGATTAACTTCCATAAGAAATCAATCGTAACCTCTGCGGTGATTGTGGCTAATGCCTTAGCTTCAACCAATTTCATGAAATAGTCCACAGCTATTATGGCATGCTGGACCTAGCCTGCTGCCATAGGAAGTGGGCCAATTAGGTCCACTCCCCATTGGGCGAATGGCCAAGGTCCTCTCATTGGAGTGAGAGCTGTGGGGGGCCCATGAGTGATATTTGCAAATCGCTGGCACTTCTCACATTTTTGGACCATAGAGTAGCAATCCTTTTGCATACTTGGCCAGTAATAGCCCAACCTAAGGAGTTTGTAAGCCAACATGCGGCCACCTTGGTGATCTCCGCAAACTCCCTAGTGGACCTCTTCCATAGCTCTTATTGATTCCACCGAAGTCAAACATATGAGGTATGGTAGTGAGAAGCTCCTTTTATACAGCACATTTCCCATTATCAGGTATTTTGCAGCTCTGATCTTGAGCTGCCTAGGTTTGACCTTGTCGCTTGGCAAAGTCCCATTTGTTATGTATTCAACTATGGGCCTGTCCATGATTGGTGTAGTCAATAGCTTGAACATGTACATCTGGGGAAAGATACTTGGTAACTCCAAGTATCGAACTGGTGCGTTCCGTGGAATGGCATCTTCTTTGGCCGTGGCCAACTTTGCTAAATAATCAGCTTCAATATTTTCCTCTCTTGGAATCCTGACAATATCAAAGCTTTGAAGCTTTGCAACTTGGGTCTTCACTTTATCTAAGTATTTCTGCATTACCTCCTCCTTTACCGTGTACTCCCCTAGAACCTGACCCACAACCAACTGTGAGTCACTTTTTGCCAATAAATGTTTAACACCGACGGCATTAGCTAGCTCCAATCCAACCACAAGAGCTTCATATTCATCCTCGTTGTTATTTGCTTTGAACTCAAACCTGAGCATATAGCTCAAGCGTTGTTCTTTTGGGGATGTTAAAATCAAACCAGCTCCGCTTGCCTCTCTGGTTGTTGATCCATCTACCTGAAGGACCCAAGGTTTAGTTTCTTCTTTGGGGAGCTCTTCTGGTTCAGGATACGTATATTCTGCAAGGAAACCTGCAAGCACTTATGCTTTGATGGCAATCCGTGGTTTGTACTCTATATCAAACTCGCCAAGTGTAGACACCCCAATTTGGACTTTTCAAAATTCCTTGATTTGTGGCCCGGAGGCTCCCCGATGATGACTTTGGATTGAAACAACCCTGGTACCGATCGGAACTTCGCTCCTTGAAAGATTTGAAGAGGGATTAAAAATGGTAAAAGGGCATTTTCAAGCGCTTGGGAGCAATCCCAAGCGCTCAAAACTGTTTCACAAAACCTCTGACCTGGCTCTTTCTCAAGCGCTCTAGAGTGAGGTCCCAAGCACTCGGGAGTGATCCCAAGTGCTCGAGACTATTCTGTTGCCCAATGGATGGCAGTATCACCCACTCACCATGCTACTCATCATTACAGCCACCTTGAGCCCGCCGATGGCTCGGTCCACACTCAACCTCTGATGGAAGATATTCAGGCCAAAGATTTACCTATTAAAAAATGTTTTATCAAAACCATTTGATTTTCAAAAAACCATTTGAGGTCTTGGCCTATAAATATAACTGGTTTTTCAGCTAGAGGGGGACCACGAAATTCTCTCTCTAAGAACTCCATTCTCTGCTCTCTCTCTCTCTCTCTCTCTCTCTCTTGCTTGAAACCAAAAACACCCAAAACTCTCTTTTCAAACTTCAAAGGTTTTGCAAATCACCTAGGCAAAAGGGCAAGAAATCCAGAATACTCTTCTGATCTCTTGCACTCTCCTCTCTTCATCCACACTTCAAAGGCACACCAAGGAGCAAGGTTCAAGGAAAAGGTATAAAACTTTACCTTTGATCACAACTTAAGGGCTATTCATCCCTTCTGAGGGGGGTCTCTCAGCCTGACCCAGTCTTCAATACTGGGTGCATGGTTGGGAGACCCTAGTGTAAAAACAAGAGCAATGGGGCACAAGAAAACATTTTCACAAAACCCTCACTGGAACCACTCCCAAGCGCTCGAGAGTGCTCCTGAGCGCTCGGGACGGTTCCCAGTTTGATGCATGCCCCCTTTGTGACGCAGTAGGTTGGGAATGATGTGAGATATTAAAAGGATTGGTTTTGTTTTGGCATGCATGCCCAGAAAATGGTTTTCCCCTAAAAACATAAACATTTTCTCACAAGTTTTCATGTGTGAACAAGGCTTCTCTCTCTCAAAGTTAAAAGAGGTTCTCCTCTTGGGAAATGTCAAAACAAGGGCCTTTGCATGTCAAAATCAGTACCATTTCCTGTTTGAGGGTAAGCTGGTATGCAGCTCACTCCCAAGCGCTCCGAACCATTCCAGAGCGCTCGAGAGTGCATGCATACCATTGTTTCCCATTTTCCAGTCTGCTGTGTTATCTGGTCTCTGCATGCATTAGTGTGGCCTGTTGCTCTTTTAAATTCATAGATTTAGCTTTGTTAAGGCAGGGATGCATGATTTGAAAGATTGAAGGCTTAGCTCAGTCTTTCAAGCCCTCTGCTGAGCCAGTAGTGTACTTAATATCACTTCAGTTCCTATTTTAGCATTGTATCCTGTCTGTGCTAACAAAGCTTGCAGGTTGGGTATCAGAACTCCCAAGCGCTCGGGACTGCTCTCGAGCGCTCGAGAGTGAAGTCAGTAACAGATCCTGTAATCATGCATTTTGCTCACTTTCATTTAATCATCCACCGTACACCAGCACATGCATGCAATTCTTACCTGTTATAACTGTGGATACTTGCTAAATGCTCTAATGAGACAAAATCCCTTTGAAAAATCCCACAAACGTTTAGTAGAGACCGATTTCGAATCGGGCGAGGGGGGTGCCGTAAAACCCTTCCCCCCTCGTAACATGGCTTCCGGACCCTTGAAACTGATCTCTGGTTTTCAACTTCAAATCAACTGGTTTTCCAAACAAAACGGTTTCTCGGGTGATATACCGCAAATCCGGGTGGCGACTCTTCAAACGGCGTATTTCTCTTCAAAGCGGCTAGAAGAACAAAAAGAACGATCTTCGTTTTTCGGGCAGGTAGCCCACACCAAGCTCTATTGACCACTGAATTAATTGACCCGATGTTTCTGGGCAATGGAGAATCCTTCGAAGTGGTTGATCTGTTAGCACTTTTATTGAGTAAGCCTGAAAGTATAGCCGTAGCCGTCTAGCTGCTATCACCATTGCAAAGGCTATCTTTTCAGCTCTGGAACATCTTAGTTCAGCTCCCCTTAATGCCTTACTAGTATAGTATACTGGGAGTTGTGTTCCTTGTTCTTCCCTTATCAAGACTGCGCTGACGGCATGTGGGGAGATAGCAAGGTAGAGAAATAGATTCTCCCCTTCTTGGGTCCTGCTAAGCAGTGCCGGGGATGCCATATAAGCCTTTAGCTGGATGAAAGCTTCCTCCTCTTTGGTTGTCCACTCAAAACTTTGAAGAACGCTTGGCATTTATCAGTTGCTTGAGAGATAAACCTGCTCAATGCTGCAACTCTTCCTATTAGCTTTTGGACTTCCTTGATGCTTTGTGGTGAGCGCATGTTGAGTATAGCCTGGATCTTCTCAGGATTTGCTTTGATACCCCTTTGGGATACCATGAAGCCTAAAAACTTTCATGAGGAGATCCCAAAAGCACATTTTGTTGAATTGAGCTTCATTTGGTATTTCCTGAGTACCTCAAAGGTTTCTTCCAAATCTGTAACATGGTTTCGTGCCTTGGAACTTTTGACTAGCATGTCATCCACATATACTTCTACGTTGCGTCCAATCTGTTGCTTGAACATCTTATTGACCAACCTTTGATCACTCCTGCGTTCTTGAGACCGAAGGGCATTACCTTGTAACAATACAACCCCCTGTCGGTAATGAACGAGGTTTTCTCTTGATCTCCTTCATGCATTTGGATTTGGTTATACCCTGAAAATGCATCCATGAAGCTGAGGAGCTCATGCCCAACAGTAGAATCTACCAAGGAGTCAATCCTTGGCAAAGGAAAGCTATCCTTTGGACATGCTTTATTGAGGTCGGTGAAGTCTACACACATTCTCCATTTGCCATTGGCTTTCTTCACCATAACCACGTTGGCTAACCAATCAGGGTAGAGGACTTCGCGGATGGATTCCGCTTGTATAAGTTTGTCTACCTCCTTGGCCGCAGCTTCATCTCATTCCAGAGCAAATGTCCTTTTCTTCTGTTTAATAGGGCACATGGTGGGATCCACATTCAGTTTTATGGGATATGACCCTTCGGTCGATTCCGAGGATGTCCTCGTGGGACCATGCAAAAACATCTTTGTTCTTTCTCAGGAATTGTAGCAGCTCAGCTCGTGCCACCGTGCTCAATCTTGTGCCAATCGTTACTGTCTTTCCCTGCTGCCCTGGCTCTAAGGGCTCTTCTATGAGCTCTTCCATGGGTTCTCCATGCTGGAGCTTTTCTTCATCTCGCATATCGAGACTCTCTATGTTCATCGTGATGTTAGCTCCTCTGAGTGAGGTGACGTAACATTCCCGTGTTGCTTTCTGATCTCCTCTTACGCAACCAATTCCGTCTGATGTTGGGAACTTTATCATCAAATGATACGTGGAGATTATTGCCCTGATTTTATTTAGGGTTGTTCTCCCCAGTATTGCATTGTATGCTGAAGGACAGTCGACTACTATGAAATCTATCATGCATGTAATCTGACTTCCTTCCTGCCCCATAGTAACTGGTAGGGCTATTTTCCCTGCTGGATAAATGGGTGTGCCTGAAAATCCAACCAGTGGCGACGTCATAGGCCTTAGCCTTTCTCGTCCAACCTTCAGTTGGTCAAATGCATGGAGGTAGAGGATATCGGCTGAGCTTCCGCTGTCTATCTGTTTACACCCGTTTTTGGCACCCAGTCCTAGACGAGCACTGGGAGGCCATTTAATTAAAGCTTAATTAAATTGGGCCATGAACCGAAGAATAATTGGATCGAAATTAATGGGCCAAACCCATGCTAACTGGGCCCAATTAGTTTTAGTCTACCTTGGATTGGGGATTCGATTCATAGGCTTTGGGCCATTTTTTATTAAGGCCCAATCGGTTTATTCCGAGGAAAAGGCCTTGTTTATGTAAATGGATCAAATGGCCCAATGTTGTATTAACTGTACAAATTGAAGCCTCAACAAGGAGAAACAGGAGCAAGTTAGTGGGGGGTTGGCCACATGGCCATTTGACCTGGTCAAGTGGTAAACATTCTTTTTTTCAACGGAAGCAAAATGTGGATAAAGCACATTACCTTTCTAACTGCCCATGATCTTGGGGGTAATTATTATTTACTCCTAGTAACTTCCCATGATCCCACGAGTTGGAAGTTACTTGGACACATGTCATCACGAGAAGCAAGGGCGGGAATCTCCCTCCATGCAAAACCGTAGAAGCTGCTTGCCTATAAATACTAGAACTCAAAAAGGAAAAGGGGTTCACACACCAATCAAGCTCAACACTTAAAACCAAAGCCTTCCCAGTGAAGCAACCATCTCACTTTTCTCACCTTTACTCAATTATTTCATCAAATAATTCAGGTTTTCTATCTCTCTTGTACCCCAACTTTATTATTACGACGTAATAAAGTTATTCATATCTCTCTTGTATCCCCTACTTTATTATTATGACATAATAAAGTTATTCTACATTGTTACTTCTTTTCCTACACGGTTAGGAAATTATTAAGTCCTCGCTCGTAGAGGCAAAACCATGAACCAACACTACAATCCAGCCCTTAGGTTGTAGCACTATCGCCCTCACAGATCTAGAAGTCAAAAAAGAGACGCCCAGTCCTTCACGTTGGACGCGACAAGTCCTGGCACACCCGCTCAGTCCTTGAGCCACTTCGCGCGTCGAACATCTTTTTGGCACGCCTGGTGGGACCCTAATCGTCTAAGGGTTTTATCATGGCAAGGAAGCAACAGCAGCAACAGTCGGATCCACCATAGAGTCCTGAGGGAGTGGCAGTCGACGTGCCATTACTCGAAGAAGCTGGCCCCGCGGTCAGTGCTCAAGATCTTAACGACGCTACCGACAGCGTCAAAAATTATATGTTCATGGCAGGACGCGAGATCTCCAATGACATTACACAGTCAATCTCACAATTGTTCTCTCAGTCCTTGGAACCTCTGGCCATAGCAGTCCACAAGATGATTGCTACACTTACAGAGAGGCTACCGCTTGCTCCTTAGCAGCAGGGCTTTCCATAGTTTGGTGTTTATGGCAATGGTCAAGACCAAGCTGGCCTACTGGGGGGACCTCCCCCTCTTCAAACATTCTACCATGCTACCTCTTCTAACAGTCCTGCACTCGGGGGGCAAAAGGAGAAAGGAGTTGTGATTGGAGGAGCCCAGACGCCTCCAGCAAACAACGAACAAAGGTTTGTTTTGGCAGAGGACCAATCCAAACCTGACAAGACGAACAAAAGGTCTTTGCAAGGAGGCCAGGGCTCTGGAAAGGACAAAGGAATTGCTCATACCCCTCAAGGCTCTGATACTCGGGGGGCAAGTTCAATCCAGAACCAATAGGCACAAGAGGCACACCCACAGCTGCCTCCTATGCCAAACATGCTCGTAGGATGGGATCAAGTCCTGAACTTGCTCCAGGGGCAGTTAGGACCTGGTTTCAGACCTTTGGGAAGGCCAATGTATAGGAAGCCTCATACCGAAGAGGTGGACAATACACCTTTCCAAAAGGGCTATAGGGTTCCAGAGTTCCAGACCTTCAACGGAGAAAGCATGCAGTCAACAGTGGAGCACATTGCCAGGTTTCAAGTTCAATGCGGAGAGGCTGGGACCATCGATGCTATGAAGTTGAGGCTTTTTCCCAATTCTCTTACTGGGACAGCCTTTACTTGGTACATCAACCTTCCACCCAACTCCGTGCAGACCTGGGCTCAACTGGAGGAGATGTTCCACAAACAGTTCTACAGGGTAGAACTAGAAGTGATGTTGGCAGACCTGTCATGCTATCGTCAAACCCATCTCGAATTCATGGAGACCTATCTCCTACGTTTCAAGACTGCTCGATTCAAATGCAAGATTGTCCTTCTAGAGGCCGAGTATGTGCGCATAGCACTAAACGGCTTGGGCTTCAAAATGAAGAAGAAGTTCTCTGGGACAAAGTTCAGAGATTTGTTTGAATTGTCCTCTAAGGCTTCTCATTATGAAAGGCTCTTGGCGGAGGAACAAGACAGGAAGACAGCATCTAAAGGGACATACTACCGTAACCCTAACTATGAGGTTGCCTCAGTGGAAGCAGAGGCAGACCCAGATGTGGCCGTGGCGGAGATCATCAACAAGAAACCATACGTCTGCAAGGCCTTTGTCAAGATGGAGCCCACGAAGCAACCTATCCAGAACACTCCTAATAGGCCAACCAGGGCCTATACTTTTGACGTTGGCAGGGCTGAATCTATCTTTGATCAACTCCTTACCGACAAGCTGCTCAAATTGCCCATTGGCCACAAGATTCCAACTTTGGAAGAACTGAAGGGCAAAGAGTATTGTAAGTACCACAACTCTTGGAATCATTCAACTAACAACTGCATAGTATTTAGAAATGATATCCAGGATAAAATTGAGCGGGGAGAGTTCAAATTTCCCGAGAAAGATAAGCAGCCCATGGGGGTAGATGGCAATCCATTTCCTTCAGGGCTGAGCACAAATATGGTCTCTGTCAACATGAGAGGCATGCCTAGGACTGCTCCTAGGCAAAAGATAAGTTTGGGAGCCCCTTCCAGAGAAGTTCACAAGTCCAGCCTAGGCAGGTACTGGGATCCCTATTGTGATGAAAGGGATTTCAGGACTGAACGGGTCAGGAGGTTTGAAAGGCAGAATTCATGGTGGTCCAGACCAATAGGGGTGAAGAAACTAGAGAAACCAACTTGCTCCATGATATGTACAGAGTGTGGACATCATGCAAGTCCTAGCAAGCCAGTCCTGAAGAGTATCATCGTGGGAAGGACTGAACCAAGGTCTGAGGAGCCATATAGGCCTAAAGGAAGAAGGGTTGCACGTGAATCAGTGTTCAACCGAATTCAGCCAGGGTTGGTTGAAGTTGAGGATGAGCTTCACAACTTGAGGATATCTGTCCCTTCTAAAGGTAAACCTAGGACTATGAGACCTCCAGTCACTCCCCCAAATGAGTGGCATAGGGTTGAGCATCCCAAGTTTCCTTCTCCTCCTCCGCCTTTGTCCAGATCTCAAAAAGGCGCCGCCAACGATTCAGGCAGGCAGCTAGAAGGGCTGAGGTAGAGACAGATTTGCTGGACGACCCAATGATCAAAGATGACCCCAAGGGGAAGTTGAAGGTGGAAGTCCTAGCAGAGGAGCCTAAGGTTGAAATGCCTAAGGCTAAGAGAGTACACAAGCCCTTGGAAAGGACTATGGAAGAGGCTATCATTGAGACTCCTCCAAGGACTTTACCCAAGAAGCAAGTTCCTGCGGGGAAGACATACAAGGAGGCTGCTACCAAGACGCCTTCGAAACAAGCTACTGTATCCAAGAAACAACCTCTCTTGGAAAGAGCTCTAGAGGAGGCTAGGATTGAGCCTTCCTCAAGACAAGTGACTTTGCTCAAGAAGACAGCTCTTGAGCCAAGGAAGCCAGACTCGGGGGGCAAGTCAAATTTAAATCCTCAGGCTAAGGAGTTCAGGCCTGGCTAGGGTCCTGATATGCACTGCAACATGGTGGTGATCCTGCCGGCAGATCTGAAAGCCAAAGACAACACTCCAACAGCCTTGGAGGGGGATTTTGTGGAAATGGGGCAAATGGCTGAAATTCTGAACAAGTCCTTCTCTGTAGGGCTGAACGGGCCTTCAGTGATTGTGCTGAAGGACGAGACCGAGGGGAGGTCTGAGGATCGAGCAGCTAGCGTTATCTCTGAGAGGCCAAGCTCTGCAATGAACAAACACATCAAGCCCTTGTACATTGCTGGTTGTCTTGATGGAATGCCAGTCAACTGTATCTTGGTGGATAACGGGTCAGCAACCAACCTCATTCCTAGGTTTATGATGCAGAAGCTTGGGAAGACTGATCAAGACCTGGTCTCATGCACTTCAACCTTGATAGATTTGACTGGAAAGGAAACAGCTTGTCAAGGTATTCTGATCATGAATTTAACGGTAGGATCCAAGACATTGACAACACCTTTCTTTGTTGTTAATTCACACTCCTCCTTCAACGTTCTATTGGGGAGAGATTGGATTCACTCTTGTCTAGCAGTTCCCTCAACCCTTCACCAGTGTCTTATTTTTTGGAATCAAGACGACGTGGAGGTCATATGGGCTGACCGCAGACCTTTCCAAGCCTCTACTAACCATGCTGAGGCCCATTTATACGATGAAGGGGTTGGTCCAATGAAAGTGGCAGGTCTTGACAAGTATGGCCGCCACAAAGTAGCCCTATACACGGTAACAAATTAGCTGAAGATGTGATGGCACTTTTTTAGGAGTTAATCGGTCCTATGATCACGGAGTCAAGCAGACCAATTATAGCTTCATTCAAACGACCTTCTCAATGTCTATAAACCCTTCAGAAAAAGAGAAGAGTGTGGTCCTTCAGGCCACGCTGTCAAAGTTTGAGGCCTACTTGCTTGAGAGGAGGCTAATGGGAAATGAAGAGTCAGAGGACGATCATTCAGCCTGTGCGGCCGAAGTGATTCGAGGAGGCTAATGGGAAATGAAGAGTCAGAGGACAATCATTCGGCCTGTGCGGCCGAAGTGATCAATGAAGATGATAACCTGGTTGAAGATCTGGACGAAATCCGTTTGGAAGATCTTGAGGCAGCCCCAGCTAAGTTAGATGATCTGAAGGCTGACGTGCAAGATCCCTTGGAAGAAGTTAATCTGGGAGACTCAGAGAATCCCAGACCTGTGTATATTAGCCAACTTCTGCCAGAGGATGTGAAAGAGAAGTTCATCGAGCTCTTAAAGGAGTTCAAGTCCTGTTTTGCTTGGAATTATGAGGAGCTTCCAGGTCTGTCCAGAGGCCTGGTGGAGCATAAGTTGCCCATTCAACCAGGGTTCAAACCTTTCAAACAACCGCCAAGGAGGATGTCCAACGAGGTCTATTTGCAGGTCAAGGACGAGATTGAACGCCTCTTCAATGCTGGGTTCATATGTACAGCCAAGTATGTTACTTGGCTCTCTAATATTGTGCCAGTCCTTAAGAAGAACGGCAAGGTCAGAGTATGTGTGGACTTCCGAAACCTAAATTTGGCATACCCAAAGGACGAGTACCCAATGCCAGTCGTAGATTAGTTAGTTGATGGAGCTTCTGGTCACAAGGTTCTATCCTTCATGGATGGACATTTTGGCTACAATCAGAACTTCATTGACGAGGCCGATATGGCTAAGACTGCTTTTAGGTGTCCCAGAGCCCTAGGGACCTTTGAGTGGGTCGTAATGCCCTTCGGCCTAAAGAATGCAGGTGCCACATTCCAGCGAGCAATGAACGCCATATTTCATGATTTCATCGGCCGTTTCATGGAGATCTACATCGACGATATCGTGGTCAAGTCTCAGTCCTACGACGAACATTTAGAGCACTTGAGGTGGTCATTCTTGAGAATGAAGCAGTTCGATTTGAAAGTGAACCCCTTGAAGTGTGCCTTCGGAGTTTCCGCAGGCAAATTCCTTGGATTTTTGGTCCATATTAGAGGGATTGAGGTTGACAAGAACAAGGCCAAAACAATCATGGAAGCAAAACCTCGTACCACCAAGAAGGAGTTACAGAAGCTCTTGGGTTCATTCAACTTCTTGAGAAGGTTCATCTCAAACCTAGCAGGAAAGGTCCAGGTCTTTTCTCAACTCTTGAAGCTGAAGGACCAAGACACTTTTGTATGGGAGGCAAGCCATCAGAAGGCCTTTGATGAGATCAAAGGCTATTTAGCTCAGGCTCCAATCCTTATGCCTCCCATCAAGAACAAGCCTTTGAAGCTCTATATCTCAGCAGCTGAAGGCTCTATTGGAGGCCTTCTAGCCCAAGACAACGCTCAAGGAAAGGAACAGGCAGTTTATTATTTAAGTAGGTTGTTGACTCCATGTGAACGGAGATACAGTCCTATTGAAAAGATTTGTCTTGCCTTGTACTTTTCAGCAATAAAGTTGAGGCACTACATGCTTCCTGTTTTGGTTTACATTATGAGTAAAACAAACCTAGTTAAATACTTGCTTTCTCGGCCAATCATGAGAGGCCGAATTGGCAAATGGTCTTTAGCTCTAATGGAATTCAGTTTTCAGTACATTCCTCAAAAAGCTGTAAAGGGCCAGGCCTTAGCAGATTTTCTTGCTGATCATCCGTGCGTGGATATCGGCGACAAATCTGAGACAGGACTGAGTGCACTTGAAATATCACCCACTCCTTGGACACTGCTTTTTGATGGATCAAGGACTCGAGAGGTCTCAGGCTGTGGAGTAATTATCATTTCTCCCCAAGGCCTGAGGACTGAACTACCCTTTCAATTTGATTTCCCATGTACAAATAATCAAGCCGAATACGAAGCAGTCGTTATAGGCCTTGAAATCCTTAGGGATCTAGAGGCCAAAGAAGTAATAGTTATTGGGGATTCAAACCTTGTAATCAATCACTTGGCAGGAAGATTCAAATGCTATAGTGAGGAGTTAGCTCCTTATTATATGGCTGTCGTGCAATTAATGCAAGATTTTGACAATGTGACTGTCAAACACGTCTCAAGGAGTATGAACACTGAAGCCAATAGCTTGGCTCAGGCCTCAACAGGCCTGAAATTATCTCCAGGAACGATTCACAAGATCATCACAGTCCAGAAGAGATTGTTACCTTCTGTTAGAAGAAGGGGTCTAGGACTAGAGATATTTACTTCGGACTTCACAGGAGAAGAGTCGGATGACGAACCCGAGAACGATTAGCATACACCTATCATTTCTTTCCTCAAGAGGCCTTATCACAGAGCCTCTAGGAAGGTGAGAAGGAGAGACATCAACTACATCCTCATTGGAGATGAATTATACAAGAAAAGCCCTGAAGATGACTTACTTTTAAGGTGTTTAGGGTGCCCTGAGGCCATGAGGGTTATAAGTGAAGTCCATGAAGGGGATTGTGGAGTCCATCAATCAGGGATAAAGATGAGATGGCTAATCAGAAGGTATGATTACTATTGGCCAACCATTTTAGAGGATTGTATTCATTTTTCCAAAGGATGTCAGCCCTATCAAGCCCATGGCCCAATTCAGCGTGTTCCTGCAGCTAATTATCATGTTGTAGTCAAACCTTGGCCATTTAGGGGTTGGGCTCTTGACGTGATCGGTAAGATTTATCCCCCTTCTTCTGGGAATCATACTTACATCTTGGTAGCCACGAATTACTTTACTAAATGGGCAGAAGCAGTGCCATTAAAATCTGTGGATCAACAAGAAGTAATTAAGGTGATCAAGAAGAGAATCATCCATAGGTTTGGGCTACCTGAACACCTAGTTGCAGATAGGGGTACGATCTTCATGGGGGAACAAGTGGTTAATTTTCCTGCTCAGCAGAATATCATGATGTCAAATTCTACTCCTTATTATGCACAAGGAAATGGTCTGGCCGAGTCCACCAATAGGACTTTAGTCAATATTATAGAGAAAATGGTGGAGGACAACCCAAGGGCTTGGCATGAGCTACTTTCTGAGGCCTTATGGGCCTACAGAACCTCAAAGAAGGAGGCCACCAACATAACTCCTTATATGTTGGTATATGGACATGACCCAGTCCTACCAATGGAGGTTGCAGTAAAGTCAGCACGGATAACATATCAAAATGGCCTTACTCCTGCAGATTATACTCAGGCCATGCTGATAGAGTTTGAGGACTTAGACGAAATCAGGCTCATAGCCCTTGACCACATGTTGGTTCAGAAGAGAAGAGTTGCTAGATCCTATGACAAACGTGTGAGAAGGAAGAGCTTCTCTGAAGGTGACTTGATTTGGAAGGCTGTGTTTCCTCTAGGGTAAAAGAATTCAAAGTATGGCAAGTGGTCTCCGACATGGGAAGGTCCATACCAGATTGCCAAAGTCCTTAGAGGTAATGTCTATCTTCTTATGGATTTAGATGGTGGTCAACATAAGCATTTAACAAATGGAAAGTACCTAAAACATCATTATCCCACTATGTGGGAGATGAGAGATTTTGGAGAAAATATGCCAGCAAGGCCTAAAACGGAGGCCAAAATACCTATCATTCAAACCATAGAAGGCCTCAAGTTTAGGCCACAAAGAGCATCATCCAAACCACAACAAACCATTGCCTTTGGCCATTTAAAGGAAAGTTCCAGGCCAAGCAAAAGTAGAAAAGCTACTTATTACAAACCAAGGATAAAAGTTCAGGAATTAGAGTTTGAAGGATAAAGACCTACAGGAGGCCTTCGAGACTTGTTTTCAGATTTGCCCATGAGGTATCCAGGCTAGCGAGCTGGGCTTCAAGTGTTTCACGTCGCCCACGAAGATTTGGAACTTCTTCAACCAGGAGGTTCAACTTCATCTTCTGGCTCTTGGATCCAGCTTTCAGCTCATCATGATGTTTGGCAAGGTTTTTGGATTCCTGCTAAAGATCTTCAAGTCGACCCTCAGCCTGTGCCAACTTGGTCTTGAGGTCTTGGATCTCATTGGATGTGGCAACGATGTTTTCTTTATTGGTTTTGATGTCTTCCTTCAACTGAAGCCACTCAGTGCTGAATCTAGTGATTTCCATGTCAACGGTCTCCAATTCAGACAACTTGGCATTTATCTTGTTGAGCTCGTTGGTGGAGGTATCATGAGACTTGATCATTGTGGGGAATTCCTTCTGAAAATATTGGAGAGAGGTCTCCTCTGTGCCCAAGGCCTGAGACTTCACCAGCACGTCCATGGCCTTTTTGACATTTGAGGCTCGGGCAGGGTGAACCACGGCTTTGAAGCTCTGGAGAAGAGCCATTCTGAAGGTTGTTTTGGCCTCAGTAACTTCCTCTGGGGCGAATTCAGATTGGGAAGTGGAGTCGAGACCACTACCTGAGGTGCCTAATGCAGTGACCTTCAACATGTCTTGAGCATATTTGAGTAGGGAGTCCAGGTCTTCGTCTTCTTCTTCCTCTGCCACGTTGACAAGGCCAGGACTGATAGGGGGATCAACCAGTGGAATGGGTTCAGCAGTTGGAGACCTAGGTTTTTCTGGAGTCTAGGAAGATGCCTCGTGCTCAGGTTCTTGTTCTGAGGTCTCCAATCCTTTCTCTTCTGCTTCTAACTCCTCTTCCAAGTAATCACCGAGATCCTAAGGATTAAAGACAAGAGGGATTAGATGATAATAAGGAGCCATGAAGGCTGGAGGATTCATCTCACAGTACATCCTTACTATGGGATTATGCTCAGTAGCAGAGATGATATTTTCAGAATCTGCAGGTGCAGGGGTCCTCTTTCTCAACCTTTTCCTTGTGGGGGTAGGGCCAGCCTGCTCTCCCTTGTTTTTAGAGGTGTCCTGCATAGAAAGAAATGTCACTTGTTGCATCTGGATGGGGAAAAATACAGAACCAAAGAAGGTGCAAACCTTCTCAGAAGGATCAGATTCTGGTGAGCTAGTTTTTGCACCACTTCTCATTCTGCCAGCCACGGTGGTCTGTGGGGCCTACAAGAAGGGCTGAGGCATAAGTAGCATGTTCAAGGAGTTAGTAGGTGCTAAAGGATTATACCTTTGGTGCCTGCCTATGTGCGAGCATCTTTGTCCTTTTGGGTTTCTGCGTCAGAGGATCAACGGAGACATCCTCTGGAATGCTCTCTGACACTAAAGATAAGGAAATGATTAGTCCAAGCTTTTACAAATTCAAATGATGCACAACAGTAAAGGTCTGAAGCTTACCTTTTCTTTTGGTACTCAGGAGGGGGAAGGACTGATCTGTTGCAAAGGTACAGTGATGCCTGGCTCGGGAACACCAGCAAGTTGAGGAAAGAGTTTGGTTAGAACCTCCAGATAGGGAGCATAGAAATGCATTTTCGTATAGTCTCCCCACCATTTGTCAAATTTGGCTCCTTTATCAGTGCGTTCCACATAGGGGTGAAGGGCAAAGTTCTTCCTCAACTCAGGGAGGAGGTTTCTAACTCTTTCCAATTCTCTCGGCTGGATCACAGGTCTATCACTGAAGTCCTCATTCAAAGATTGGTAGGGAGGTAAAAGAGTGAGTTGACAAAGGCCAAACTGCCGAGCGAATTGTGCTGCATTGTAGTACTCAACCCCACATTTATAGTTGGTCAGGGTGAAAGCCATTCCATACATGAGATCCCTTGAAATCAGAAAACTGCTCCAGATCTCGAAGTGAACATCGAAATCATCCCCTGGGTCTGAAGCCCCTCTTTTTAACCACCAAGGTACGGTATCTCTTACAAAGGGTGTCCAACTTTTCCCCATTCCTACAAGCTCGTGATAGAAAAACTTGAAATAAACGCCAAATGGGTATCTGGGGCCACGGGCGTCAACGTAGTGGAGTCCATAACAGGTGTTTTCTGATTTCTTGTTCATGGGTGGAGCATACTTGGGAAAGTAGGACCACAACCATAGGGTTATGATCCATAGGGGGCCAGGAGCAAAGATGAATTTGTTACTGATTAACTCTTTCATGCCACAGTAAAGGTGGGCCAGGACCAAGGGGCCTAGTGCCAGCTTCTGCCCTGAAGCTAGGGCACAGGCCAAGTCGATAAAATCCTTGGTAACTCTGTTCGCGGAGACACAGAAAATGAATTTGTTCAACCAATACAGAAGGAAGGCTACGTGTTCATCATCCTCAACAGGGCCTTTCTTAGCATAATGGTTTATAAAAGGAGCATAAAACAAGGGGTCCTTATATTCAAAATAGGGGGTTTTCTGTGACAAGAAGTAGTTGGCCTCTATCCCATGGGGACGGAGGCCTGTTAGAAAAGCCAGATCTTGGAGAGTGGGGCTCATGAGGCCTACCTTGAAGTGAAACGAGTTGGTGGTGACTGACCAGAACTGTGAAGCAGCAAGGAAGAGGTTTTTGTCCATATCTATGAGAGATCAACTAAGGAGTATAGCATCCCTGATTCCAATCTGCCGCCACAAATCGCCCTTGGCTTCCATCACTCTGTCAAGCCACTCAACATATTTGGCTGTAGACACCCCAATTTGGCCTAACGATTATTTCAAGTCCCACCTTGGGACCATCCCGATGATGAAATGGATATATTGATTGCTGATTGCTTCCTTGAGGACCTTAGGACTTTCGGTGAGAACTTTGAACCACTTAGAGGACCCAATTCAAAGCCATACAGCCTTTCAGACAGAAATACAGAAGCCTAGGAGAATCCATCTGACGGCCGTAACATCAATCTAACGGCCATAACATCAATCCCTCACCCGAGCAACCTGTTGCCAGCAAAATCTCCCTGAGAGATCAATTCCTCGGCCGCAAGATCTATCCTTCGGCCGAGACATCCATTCCACGGCCGCGAGATCCTTTGCTCGGCCGCCAGATCGACCTTTTTCCAGACTCTGGAACGTTCTGTCAGACGTTTGGTTTGATCCAACTACACTACCTTTCCGATGCGTTCGGGCTACGCTCAGAGATCACAACGTAGAGTTAGAGATGCATTGCAATTGCAATTGCCATCTCGTGATTTGATTGGCCGGAGTGAGTCATCCCTATGCCTATATAAAGGAGCCTTTGGGCTCCGAAATAAACACAGAAATTGAGATACCTACACACTCAATCAAGCCACGAAACTCTGTCAAAATACTCTCTCAACCCCATACTCCAAAAGCCCTAACCTTCCGAAGGTAGCCGTCAATCCGGCGATCAAACCCCGAAGTTCAAACCCTAACTCTAGGGTTTTCAATCAAGCGATCAGTCAATCACGCCCAATCCAAAGCAATCAAGCAACTGAGGGATCAAGGTGGTGAGGCCCAACGGCCTCTGGTTTGCCTTATTTATTGTCCCTTTTTACTAATCGTAGTATTTTGATCAACTGTTAATCTTTCTGTCTGGTGTGAGGAAGAACACCGACCGGGGCTTCGATCCCTCGGCCGGTATATCAAACCAGGAGGATTCCTCGGCCGTGACATCCATTCACCGGCCGCGGGATCCATCTCCTGGGACATTTTGTTTGCTTTTCTGCTTTCTAATGCATGCTTCAATTATCGCACTGGCTCACTTTGCTTCTTGTTTAAAGGAATAACTAAACAGACTATGTGTTAGAATTAGACAAAGCATCTATACGTCTTATGTTGAACGATTATGGGCCGGTCTCACAACTGGGCAAAGAGGGGTGCCTAACACCTTTGGCTCCCGTATCCAGAATCTCTATCTGTTTTCCCAGTTTTAATAAACTGGGTGGCGACTCTATTTGATGATAACCGTTATCATGTGGCGATGTTCCTAGCCATGGGAATGTCCATGATTTTGGTTTATGAAATGAGCAACCAATCGAGCAAACACAACGTGATCAATCTGTATGGCGATGCCCCGCTTGGGAGGTGTCTACAGTTTTTGGCGACTCTGCTGGGGACATGAGAGCCATAACCAAAAAGTTCAACATAAGACTAATACATGCCTTATCTAATTCATTTATCATATGCATCGAGCGGGCAACCCGTTGAGTTCACCTGATACCCCGGCATGACACGGGCTATGTTGAGGGTTCCAGCAAACTCCACAGTCACTCGTACCTAGTGGTATATCAAAAAAGGGAATCACCCAATCACCGCCTATGATGGGCTGGTGAGAGGATTGGTGCCCTTTGACAACGGAGCACCCTGAGACTACCAAAATCTTGCATGTTTTAGAAAGCCATAGAACTTATCAAACTAAGACAGGAACCTACAGGCTAGGAACCTGCTTGCATTCTATTTCCAAGTTCTTCCTCACACCCATTGTATATGTGTATGTTGTAAAGTTTCTCTTTTGCAGGTTAAACCTTAGGAATCTCTCTAAGTCGAATAAACAGTAGGTAAGATTAATCAATCTAACTAAAGCAAAAACCTTTTTCAGGAAAAATGACTGCATCATTGTTCACGTCTGATTCGCACTTTCAAGTTGTCACCAAGCTGTCTGGCCCGCTCCACTTTGCTGTTGAAGATTTCAACCCCTCTGAATACATCACTCCAATAGATCAACCAAAGCCTATGGTGGCTATCATTGAAGACAACCAAGTCATGTTCGCTGGAACAGTTTATGAGGAAGAGATAGGAGACCTGATTGAAGAAGAAGGGCTTCGCAGGGTTCCAATCTACTTTTATGACCCTTATGCACCTACCGATGATTATTGGCCAATAGACAAGGTCAACAACCTCGAGACTGAAGAGGCAAAGGAAGAAGAGGCTGTCGACAATGACCCACTAGACGAAATATCACTAAACCTGCTCTTTGATGAGGGGGTCACCAACAATGAAATAAGGGTGATCCACCCTATCATAGACAGTTTTGGTAATTGGTGGGGCTTTGTTGGCACACGACGGGTTGACAACAGCGACGAAGCCGAGGTTGAAGCTCAATTGGAGGAAATAACAGCAATAGCGAATCAAATGGCCCTCCAAGACTTGTAGGGTGACAATGATGAAAGTGCAAATCAAGGTGACAGTGAAGTACTGGTGATCGACCTTGGTGATGAAAAAGACTGCTCTGAGCTGATTGTGGATGCTGAAAAAGGGGCTTACCCTAACTGGACCGTGGAACACACTCTAAAATACAAAATGAAAAGCGCTAATTCTGATCTTAGTTCTGATTCCGATTCCGACTCCGAGTCGACTCATTCCGAGTCAAGCTTTTCATCCTTTGAAACTACTAAGTCTAGTGAGGAAAACCTGGTCAAAGTGCCAAGGCATAGCATTTACTTTGAGTTCGACTCTGAAATGTCTTTTGATAAACTTAGCAATGAGAAGGAAGATTTAGAGTATTTCACTTTGCCTATGATCAATTGTGTGGATTCCGACAAACCAAATTTTGAGGAAGAAATTCTAGAATTCATCGAGAGAGAAGAGGAAAGGCACGCTAAACCTTTTTCTGAGGAAATAATCACGGCAAACATAGGCTCTGTAAACGAGCCCAAAATGGTTAAAATTGGTGCCGCATTATCCCCTCAAGAAAGTGAAAAACTAATCCTTTTGCTAAAAGAATACAAAGATGTTTTTGCCTGGTCTTACGAGGACATGCCTGGAATAGACCCTGAAATTGTTCAACATAAAATTCCTCTTCATTCT
This sequence comes from Rhododendron griersonianum, assembly GCA_018127125.1. NCBI lineage: Eukaryota > Viridiplantae > Streptophyta > Magnoliopsida > Ericales > Ericaceae > Rhododendron > Rhododendron griersonianum. The sequence goes on along the minus strand of CM030798.1, from coordinate 4,956,430 downwards.
GATGCAAAACCAGTTAAGCAAAAACTAAGACGTATGCGCCCTGATTGGGTCCTAAAGATAAAAGAAGAAGTCACTAAGCAAATCAACGCCGGTTTTCTCATAGTCACCGAATATCCACAATGGGTAGCAAACATCGTTCCCGTACCAAAGAAAACTGGAGGAATCAGGGTCTGTGTAGATTTCCGAGATCTCAACAAAGCCAGTCCGAAAGATGACTTCCCATTACCTCACATAGACGAGCTAGTGGACAACACCGCAGGCCATGCATTGCTATCTTTCATGGATGGATTCTCTGGGTATAACCAAATCCTTATGTCCCCTGAGGATAGAGAGAAAACCACCTTCACTACACCTTGGGGAACCTACTGCTACCGAGTGATGCCATTTGGGTTGAAGAATGCTGGAGCCACTTATCAAAGGATGGCCACAACACTGCTGCACGACATGATGCACAAAGAGGTCAAGGTGTACGTCGACGATATGATAGTCAAATCAAAGGAAAGGGAAGGACACTATGGAGCACTCCAAAAGTTCTTTGGGAGGATTAGGAATTATAAGCTGCGTCTTAACCCTCAAAAATGCACTTTTGGGGTAACAGCTGGAAAGATGTTGGGTTTCCTCATCAATCAAAGAGGAATCGAGGTAGATCCTTCCAAGATACAGGCTATCATGGAGATATCACTGCCTGGGACAGAGAAGGAAGTAAGGAGCTTCTTAGGGAAGGTACAGTTCATCAGCAGATTCATTTCCAAGCTCACAACCACCTGTGAACCTCTTTTCAAGCTACTGAAGAAAGGTACGGATTTTGAATGGAGCCAAGACTGTCAGCAAGCGTTCGAGGCAATCAAGGAATACCTTCAGAATCCACCTGTACTATCGCCACCCATCCCTGGGAAGCCATTGATTCTGTATCTCTCAGTAACAGACACGTCCATGGGATGTATGCTAGCACAAGAAAACAACGCCAAGGTAGAGTGCGCCATATACTACCTCAGCAAGAAAATGATGGATTATGAGACAAGGTACACTCCCCTCGAGAAAACCTGTTGGGGGCTAGTATGGGCCACAAAGAAACTGAGGCACTACCTGTTAGCACATCCGGTGGTGCTGGTCTCTCGTCTAGACCCAATCAAGTATCTTTTCGAAAAGCCAGCACTTATTGGAAATCTAGCTAGGTGGTTATTGCTGCTAGCGGAGTTCGACCTCAAATACACGACAAGGAAATCAGTAAAAGGAAGAGCTGTGGCAGAATTCTTGGCGGATCACCCTGTGACAGAGGCCGAGGCAGAGGACTTCATGTTCCCCGACGAGGATATCTTATGTCTCTTAGACGACACCTGGCAACTTTACTTTGATGGAGCATCAAACCAATGTGGATATGGCATAGGGGTATTGCTAGTTTCCCCAAACGACTCTCACATCCCTTTGTCATATAAGCTAAGGTTTGAAGTCACTAACAACCAAGCTGAATACGAGGCTTGTATTGCTGGAATGGAGGCAGCCCTGGAGCTAGGAGCAAAAAGGGTAGAAGTCACTGGGGATTCAAACCTAGTGGTATCTCAAGCAAGAGGAGACTGGAAGGTCAAGGAGGATACACTGAAGCTATATCACTCAGTGCTGGAAGATCTAATTTCACAATTCGATTCTGTTATCTTCACACACACTCCTTGAGTGAGCAATAGATTTGCAGATGCACTGGCGACATTGGCGTCTATGGTCGAAATACCCTTGGGATTCACAATGCGGCCTCTCATGATCGAACAAAAGGTTAAACCAGCATGTGAGTGTACCTTTACCGAGGAAGGTGAAGACGATGGCAAGCCATGGTACGAAGACGTGAAGGAATTCCTGGAAAAAGGAGAATACCCATCCGAGGCCACCTCGAAGGACAAAACGGCACTGCGGAAGTTTGCTGCCCGATTTATAATCTGTGGAGGAGCATTATACCGAAGGGCACACTTGGGTCCAAGTCAACTTTGCATCACAACGGAGGACAGCCACAAGGTAATGGAAGAAATACATGAAGGAATTTGTGGGCCACACATGAATGGGGCAACGATGGCAAAAAAGATCCTGCGTCAGGGATATTACTGGACTACAATGGAGGCCGACTGCGCTGAATATGTCCGTTGATGTTACAAATGCCAAACTCACGCCGATCGTATGCGTATTCCCCCTACAGAATTATACAGCATGACGTCCCCCTGGCCATTCTCCACTTGGGGGATAGACGTCATTGGAAGCATAAATCCAAAGGGGAAATACAAACATCAGTTCATTCTAGTGGCCATCGACTACTTCACCAAATGGGTAGAAGCAGCTTCTTATGCTACTCTCAAAGCCACTCATGTGGCCAAATTCATTCGCACTAATATCATCTATCGATATGGTGTACCTCACGAGTTCGTCTGTGACAATGGATCGCACTTCAAGGGGGCGACAAAGAAGCTTTTCGCTGAATTTGGGATACAAAATCATCGGTCATCTACTTACCGACCTCAAACTAATGGAGCAGTTGAGGCTGCAAACAAGAATGTCAAGAGGATTCTGCGGAAGACTACCGACACCTACACAGACTGGCCAGAAATGCTACCTCTGGCGCTATGGGGATATCGAACAACTGAAAGGACTTCAACTGGGGCCACTCCCTACTCTCTGGTCTATGGAATGGAAGCTGTCTTGCCAATCGAACTGGAGTTACCTTCATTGAGAGTTCTAGCTGAGATTGGAATGATCGAAGAGGACTGGGTTCAAAACCGCTACGACGAGTTGGCACTACTAGACGAAAGGAGACTGAGGGCTTTATACCATGTACAAGGGTATCAACGCCGCATTGCACGAGCGTTCAACGAAAAGGTGAAACCTAGGGACGTCAAGGTAGGAGACATGGTGCTCAAAGCGATTCGTCGCCACGTCTCGGACCCAAGGGGCAAGTTTAGACCAAACTGGGGAGGCCCCTACCTTATCAAACGCATACTTTCTGGAGGAGCAGCATACATTGCAGACTTGGATGGAATGGAATTCGCAACGCCAGTCAACGTTGACAAGCTAAGGAAGTATTACCCATGAGAGATGCTCGTTGGACCGAAAACCACAAGGGTGGGCGGATCCAAGCAAAAATTAGAGCAGCCTGCTAGGTCGAAAACCCGCAAGGGCGGCTTAGGCAAAAACTAAGGCATAAATAAAATGCTCGCTAGACCGAAAACCCGCAAGGGCGGTTCTTAGGCAAAATTTAGAGTACAAAAGGAGAGGAAAATACCCGAGTGGACCCTAACTAAAAACAAAACAAATCCCCTTTGTTGGAACTACGTTTATGGCCTGATTCCCTCCATGGGATACGTAGGCAATCTCTAAGTTTGAGATTCGGCCACTGCTATCATCATCACTTCCGAAATTTCTAGGTCTATCCTAAAGCATGTTCACCATCAAATCATGGCAATAACATCTTCAAATAAAACGGCCAAATGTTTTAGAGAGAGAACAAAGCAAACCTAAACAATTCTTAATCCATGAAAGCTAGAATCAAACAAACATCTTTTGAAAAACATAAGCAAAGCGTCGATCTCTAGGTCTTCCTTCTCTTTGCACTACTATCCTCCAAAAGGTTTTTCTTCAACCAGCGTTTGTAAAAACCCGATAGCTTGGCAACGAAGTTCTCAGCAACCTCCTGCATCACTCTATTTGGCCAAAGACGCAGCATATTGCGACGGAAGTTGGCATCATGGATCTTAGAGGCAGTGTACTCAGGGTCACCCAAGATTGCGCCCCGAACTGCCTTTGAAAGCGAGCAGGGAAGTAGAAAACGACTCGAGTAATGCCAATCACTGCTACACCAAAGTGGTTCATGGTACTCGCGGTCATGCTCTCGATACCATACCAGGGACAAACCCATTGAATCCAATCACCTCTGCAAGTCTTCATCCACGCTTCCCAAGCAGCCTCAGTTGGGAACTGTTTAACCATGTGACGCTCTGTACACTGGTCTGGATTGTAAGGAAGTCGCTCCGGCGCATCCCACACTTTTAGCTTCTCAAACAACCATACCTAGAGAAAAAGGGAAAATTGTGAGCTGAGAGAACATGTGAGTCAAAACAAAAGAGTGATGAGTGAAAAGATAAATTTGACAAATGAAAGAGCGAACCTGTAATAGCAAGGGACTGCCTGAGACATGGGCTGTAGGACTACCCTTCATCACATCTAGACCCATCAAGGTCTCTGCCAACACTAAGCCAGCAAAACCCACACGGTTTCCAATTTGCTGAGCAAGGTTAAGCAATATAGGATCAGCATGACCAGAGGAAGGGCCAAGCAAGTAGTAATGAAGGAGACAAATGCACAATGCATGAAAGCACGACTTCTGTAAGGAAACTTGGCGATGGGCCTCAGCTGTACCGAAACGCTGAATAAGTTGCAGAATCTCCAGCCTTCCTTTCATTAGGAAGAATTTAACTTCATGCTTCTGAACTTGGAGTAAATCCTTCAGGAGATCACCCCGGTTGAATAAGGGATTAGGGGCAACAAAACCTTCCCTGTCTGAATGGCCCATAATGGCCGCAAATTCCTCGATAGTAGGACACAACTCCTCTCTCTTAAAGCAAAAGACGTGAAAATCAGGGTCCCACAAACTAGCGGCTGCCCTAAGGAAGGCAAAATTCACGGGAATGTGACGAAGGGAAAAGAGGAAGTCCATGCCAAAGGACTTAAAGTGCAGATGGTCAAGGCCATTAAAGGAATCCAACCACTGATCAAGGATTGGTTGTGCCATGTGCAAGGAAATTGCTGCTGACAATGCTATCGAGTTCGTAGAACGCGTACTTATAGGACTAGGTCGAGTCTTAGTTCGAATCGGAATCGGATTCTTAATCCTCAGAAATTTAGTCGGTCTCTCGGCCGGTACTTCGATAAGACGGCCGTGGGATCAATCCACCGACCCGTAGATGATAGGGTTGACCTACAAGTCAAACCCAGGCAAACCAAACGATCCCTCGGCCGCCAGATCGAAGTTTCGGCCGCGTAACCATTTGGTCGGCCGCCAGAACGGCTATTTTACAGACTGTTCCCACGGTTCAGTTCGCTTCGTTGGATTAACGAGAGTATCACACGTAAACAACGTAAGAACAGCATATACAATCATAAAGCAGAGCAAGAAGGTTTTTGTTTCATATAACAAAAGCTTTTTACATCACAAGGTGGATCACCCCACATTTCCTAAACAAGCTATACATCGATTTCCTGTCGAACTAACCTATGCAGGAAGAGAAACAAAGAAAGAAACAAAAAGAGGAAGCAGAAGAGGATGTCGAACCCTCTGGTGGTCCGAACAAAAGAGACCAGCTGCAAAAAAGAAGAGGAAACCCCTGGGGCGATGTATACCAAAGGAGTACTACGGTGCAGAAGGGACACCACATGGCCCAGAAAAACCACCACACCGCGTACCACCGCCACGCCAGGAGTTCCACGTCGCGGAAGCAAGTCACCCATGCGAGGGCCCCTAATCAAGCATACCCATGCGAGGATCCATAATCAAGCGTCAAGACAGGACCAAAAGCAAACGCGGTCTCCCTCCGCGCACACTAGCCACGTCAGCATATTACCCACGGCCCGGAACTGTCGGAAACAAGGAGAAATGGAAAGGGGAGGGGGGGTCTTCGGTCGAAGCCTCGGACGGAAGGAATGGAGAGGGAAGAAAGGAAAGTGAAGCGAACGGCTGAGGTCGTGGCCTTTTATAGGCCCCTGGAAATGAATCGATTAAGCGGCCGAGACATCGATTCCTCGGCCGTTACATCAATCATTCGGCCGGGAGATCGATCTCCTGGCCTCCCAATCGATTTCAGATCATGCTCAGTGCATCAATTCAAGCCATCATGGATTCTAGGTCCTCAACCAACCAAGTAGCCTTGGGGGCATCCCCAAGCCAATGCAACATAATCAAAACTAACCTTGGAGGCATGCCCAAGCATGAGGAAAATCTCTCTCCACAAATTGCTGGCCGAAGCAAAACAAGTAGCCCTGAGCTCAAAACTTCAGATGCTCTATGCCCATACTCGCTCACTCAGCAGCTTTATGCCTACAAATCAACGGCTCCACGCCCACTATCCTGACAGGCTCAAAGCCCATCATCTCTACGCAACTCAGTGGCTTTACGCCCCCAACTACAAATTCAGCGGCCATGTGCCCATCGTCTCTACACACTCAGCGGCTCAAAGCCCACTGACTCAACTGGCTCGAAGCTGTAACAATCAATCTCAGCGGCTCGAAGCCCATTATTGACAGGCTCTACGCCCAAGCCCTCGACTCAGCAGCTCTACGCTCGCTATCACAACTCAGCGGCTCGAAGCCCACTACTTCAACAGGCTCGAAGCCTGTATTCATCATCTCAACTGGCTCGAAGCCGTAAACAAGCAAATCTCTACAGGCTCTAAGCTGCCCCAGCAATCAAGACATTTATTCTCAGGCTCTACGTCTGAATGCTCAAAAATCTAACATTTTTGAATGCTCAAGCTCTACGCTTGGATGCCCAACCACTGTGCACTGGATGCTCAAGTCATACACTTGAATGCTCAAGCTCTACGCTTGGATGCCCAACCACTGCGTACTGGACGCTCAAAGCCTGTACTTTGAATGCTCAGATTCTGCCGTCCGAATGCTCGAGCTCTACGCTCCGAATGCTCAAGTCCGGAACTTGATAGAAGCTCTAAGCTTAAAAACACACACGCACGGGCCCGTGCACATTTGCATCAACATTTTCACATCGAGTCTGCATCATAGCTGTTCACATCTAACAACCATCATTGCACATATACACTCTGCATATCTCTCATGAAACAGGTCAACCCTGCAATCAACCGGCACTATGCCTCAATTTTATTGATCGGTTCAGCACCTCGATCCTTTGGCTCCACGCCAACACTTATGATGGGAAAGCTCCGTGCACAGACCATCTGAATACAACCAGCTCTACGCTTCGGTTCATATCACGTCAAGCTCTAAGCTCCGACAACTCAGGCCCTCGCCTCAAGACTGCATGCAGGCTCCACGCCTCAACCACTTCAGGCTCCATGCCTTAGTTCCTTCACCTCAGACCCTTGCCTTATACCAGCTCCGCGCTTCGGTTCATCACGTCAAGCTCAAAGCTCTGACACCACAGACTCTCATCCTGATCAACACCAGCTCCGCGCTTCGGTCCCATCAAGCTCCAAGCTCTAAGCTCACCTCAGGCCTTCGCCTCATAACCGCAGCAGGCTCCACGCCTCAATCTAGTCACCTCAGGCTCTCGCCTTATGACCAACACCAGCTTCGCACTTCGGTCCTATCAATCACCTCAGGCTCTCGCCTTACAATCAACACCAGCTCCGCGCTTCGGTCCTATCCAATCTCCTCAGGCTTTCACCTCAAGACTGCAATAGGCTCCACACCTCGATTCTATCACTCTCCAGGCTCTCGCCTCATGACTACAACCGGCTCCGTGCCTCGGTTCCCTCATCACCAAAGCTCCGTGCTACAGTTACTGGCCCTGCGCCCCCCATCTCAAAAACAAGCCGGCGTCCAATTCATCCCCAGTAGATGGTTTGGATTCCACCCCATTACATCAATTCCTTCCAGCTCATTCGCAAGGATAGGCTACTCTACCGAGCTCCTTTCAGTCAAAGTAAGGATGATCAAGAAAAGCAAACGCACCTGCAGTGTACTGATCTACCCCAAAATAACTAAGGAAGCTCTCCGCAAAAAAAAAATCCCCAGGCAGCCCTGCGCTCCTTCAACTACTCTTCGCCAAAACCCTGGCTCAGTCTAGGTACGTTGCACTACGGCTTTTTAAGCCCTAAGGTACGTCTTCTATCTCTAACCCTCCAAACTTTTTATTTTTCTTTATTGCCCGAACTACGATTGGTCTGAATTTCCCTCGTGGAATACGTAGGCAGCCTCCCGGCCCGACCATAACAAAACCTTTTTCGAAAACCCCTTGGGATAGTGGTTGGACCAAATTGAGTTGCTTTTTACAGCTTTGACTCTTACTCAAACATGTCTCGCGATCCGTCTGAGTTCAGTCAAAGAGGGGCATCTGTAGACACCCCAATTTGGCCTAACGATTATTTCAAGTCCCACCTTGGGACCATCCCGATGATGAAATGGATATATTGATTGCTGATTGCTTCCTTGAGGACCTTAGGACTTTCGGTGAGAACTTTGAACCACTTAGAGGACCCAATTCAAAGCCATACAGCCTTTCAGACATAAATACAGAAGCCTAGGAGAATCCATCTGACGGCCGTAACATCAATCTAACGGCCATAACATCAATCCCTCACCCGAGCAACCTGTTGCCAGTAAAATCTCCCTGAGAGATCAATTCCTCGGCCGCAAGATCTATCCTTCGGCCGAGACATCCATTCCACGGCCGCGAGATCCTTTGCTCGGCCGCCAGATCGACCTTTATCCAGACTCTGGAACGTTCTGTCAGACGTTTGGTTTGATCCAACTACACTACCTTTCCGATGCGTTCGGGCTACGCTCAGAGATCACGACGTAGAGTTAGAGATGCATTGCAATTGCAATTGCCATCTCGTGATTTGATTGGCCGGAGTGAGTCATCCCTATGCCTATATAAAGGAGCCTTTGGGCTCCGAAATAAACACAGAAATTGAGATACCTACACACTCAATCAAGCCACGAAACTCTGTCAAAATACTCTCTCAACCCCATACTCCACAAGCCCTAACCTTCCGAAGGTAGCCGTCAATCTGGCGATCAAACCCCAAAGTTCAAACCCTAACTCTAGGGTTTTCAATCAAGCGATCAGTCAATCACAATCAAATCCGAAGCAATCAAGCAACTGAGGGATCAAGGTGGTGAGGCCCAACGGCCTCTGGTTTGCCTTATTTATTGTCCCTTTTTACTAATCGTAGTATTTTGATCAACTGTTAATCTTTCTGTCTGGTGTGAGGAAGAACACCGACCGGGGCTTCGATCCCTCGGCCGGTATATCAAACCAGGAGGATCCCTCGGCCGTGAAATCTATTCACCGGCCGCGAGATCCATCTCCCTGGGACATTTTGTTTATTTTATCTATTTTCTGATGCATGCTTCAACTATCGCACTGGCTCACTTTGCTTACTGTTTAAAGGAATAACTAAACAGACTATGTGTTAGAATTAGACAAAGCATCTATACGTCTTATGTTGAACGATTATGGGCCAGTCTCACGACTGGGCAGAGAGGGGTGCCTAACACCTTCCCCTTACTGTACTTTTGGCTCCCGTATCCAGAATCTCTATCTGTTTTCCCAGTTTTAATAAACTGGGTGGCGACTTTATTTGATGATAACCATTATCATGTGGCGATGTTCCTAGCCATGGGAATGTCCATGATTTTGGTTTATGAAATGAGCAACCAATCGAGCAAACACAACGTGATCAATCTATATGGCGATGCCCCGCTTGGGAGGTGTTTACATTGGCGTCAGGTCTGTGCCAAAGTCTGTTGGGAATGTCCGTAGTGAAGCGATTCCAGTCGAGACTTGGAGATTCAAAGGGGAGAGACTCCTCTGCTAGTGGGTACATAGGGGCGAGTTGAGGCAGGGCAACTGAAAGGCATGACCGAGGCCAACCCTGTCAGCATTGGCAATCACCAGAATATCGTTGGTGATCGCAATGTGCTCATTGGCCATGATCTTGCAAATTTGCACCGCGCGGCTATTAGGGCTTTGGAGGAGGAGCGTTGGCTTTATGTGTAGCCATCTTCAATGCAGACCAGGAGCTCAGGCGAGGAAAATAGCAGGTTAGGGTTTTTCTGGGTCGAGTTCATGCAAGAAGGAAAGAAACAGAGAGGATGTAGAGAGAGAATGAAGGTTCAGGATTAGGGTTTTTGAGAATCACGGTACAAGTGATGCTGTGATTTTACTCGCCTTATTTCTCTCTCTTTAATCGAAACCAAGGAATTAATTCAAGAATTGGACTCTTGATTGACCCAAAAGAGCACTGACGACTTGAAAGACTGCATGCAGCCAATGCAAGGCCTGGGGTGCTGACACGTGGCCCCTAGGCCTAGGGAGGTGATAATTATTGCTGCTAATAGGACACTTCGGTGGGGTTTTTATCTTGGAAGTTGTTGAGATTTGGTTCAAATCAGAGAGGGAGAGTCCAAACCCAAATAAAAGATGTACTTTGGAACTTGAAAAGTTGTTAGGCGTGATTATTGCCTGATTATATTTTAAAAGTTTAAGCATTTGAAAATTTGAAAGGTGTGGGCTACCACAGCCCCGGGTGGATCGGGGCGGCCCGAAAAACACCGCTTTTGAATCGAATTGAAAAATTTGAAGAGTCGCCACCCGGATTTATGGCTTATCACACGAGAAACCGTTTTGATTGAAAATGATTTTTGAATTGAAAACCAGAGATTGTTTTGAGGGTTCGGAAGCCACGTTACGAGGGGGAAGGGTTTTACGGCACCCCCCTTGCCCGACGCGATGTCGGTCTCTACTAAACGTTTGTGGGATTTTTCAAAAAGATTTTGTTTCATTAAGCATGTAGCAAATATCCATAGGTATGCCAAATAAACGTGTATGCTGGTGCATGTGTACAAGGAAGGATGAAATGGCGATAAATAAGACGCATGACAACAGAAGCTGATAATTTGCCACTGACTTCACTCTCGAGCGCTCGGGAGTGGTCCCGAGTGCTTGGGAGTGCTGGGGTTCAACCTGCAAGCTTTGTTAGTACAAACAGGGTATAATGCTAAAAACTTTAGATTGAAATAACTTTAAGCACATTACAGGCTCAGCAGAGGACTTGATAAGTTGAGACAAAACCTCAATCTTTCAAATCATGCATCATTGCCCTTGCATGATCAGATCTACATCTTTAAAAGAGCAAATGTTCACATCTCTGCATGCAAAAAGTCAGAAGCATGGCAAAGTGGGGGAAATAGTGGACTGCAGTGGCATGCAGGCACTCCCGAGCGCTCGGGAATGGTTCCAAGCACTTGGGAGTGAGCTGCATATCAGCTTATTTTCAAACAGGAAATGACATCATCTTGACATGCAGACACCCTTGTTTTGATCTTTCCCAGGAGAAGATCTTCTTTTTAACCTTGGAAAACCTTATTCTTACTTGAAACTTGGTGAGAAACACCTCTGTTTTAAGAAAACCAATTTTCTATGTCTGCATGCCACAATGAAGCCATTTCATTCAAGAATGCACCTCACCTCAATCTGCTGTTTACCAAAAATACCATGCATGGAACTGGAAACAGTCCCGAGCGCTCGAGCGTGTTTCCAGTAGGTTTTCAAAAAATGCTTTGTTAACCCCTTGCTCTTGTTTTTACACTAAGGTCTCCCATCCATGCACCCAGTATTAAGGACTGGGACAGGCTGAGAGACCTCCCTCAGAAGGGAAAATCAGCCTGTTGCTTGAGATTAAAGTAGAAAAATTTCTACCTTTGATTGGAACTTTGCTCCTTGAAGGGCTTTGAAAAGTGGATGAAGAGAGAAGAATACAAGAAATCAGAAACTAGGAGTGTTCTGAATTCCTTGCATTTCCCTTGATCTTTTGATCTTTGCAAGTTTTTGTTTTTGAAAACCCTTTTAGTTGGAAGACAAGTTTGGTGCTTGAGAGAGATTTTGAACCAGAGAGGGGGTTTCTAGAGAGAGAGATTTCGTGGTCCTCCTCTCAGCTGAAAATAGGTTTTATATATAGGCAATATAACCTATAGTTTTCAAAATGAAATGGATTTGAAATAAAATATTTGCTTGGAGGGAAGATCTCCACCATCTGATCCTCTGCCACCTGAGGTTGAGTGTTGACTGAACTTCAGCAGGCTCAAAATGGTTGTAATGATGGATTGCATGGATAGTGGGAAGCCTTGCCATCCATTGGGCAGCACAGAGGACTCGAGCGCTCGAGAGTGGTCTCGAGCGCTTGGGACTTCACTCTCGAGCGCTCGGGAGTGAGCCAGGCCAATTTTCTTGAAAAACAGTTTTGAGTGCTTGGGACTGCTTCCAAGCGCTTGGGATAGATTTTGACCATTTTATTTCCCATTTCAAATCCTTCAAGAAGCAAAGTTTCGATTGGTACGAGGCTTGTTTTAATCCGAATTCATCATCGGGAGCCTCAGGGCCACAAATTAAGGAAATTCGACAAGTCCAAATTGGGGTCTCTATAAAAGGGTTTTTAGGCTAAATAAGCCTGATTATCTTTTATTTTTCAAATCTAAGTGATAAGGACTCGTTTGGCTTGCCAAAAACCGTACTTTGTCCTAACTTACAGCCTAGATCTTGAACACGATCAAGGCCTGGGGGGGCATTGTTTACGCCCGTTTTTGGCACCCAGTCCTAGACGAGCACTGGGAGGCCATTTAATTAAAGCTTAATTAAATTGGGCCATGAACCGAAGAATAATTGGATCGAAATTAATGGGCCAAACCCATGCTAACTGGGGCCATTTAGTTTTAGTCTACCTTGGATTGGGGATTGGATTCATAGGCTTTGGGCCATTTTTTATTGAGGCCCAATCGGTTTATTCCGAGGAAAAGGCCTTGTTTATGTAAATGGATCAAATGGCCCAATGTTGTATTAATTGTACAAATTGAAGCCTCAACAAGGAGAAATAGGAGCAAGTTAGTGGGGGGTTGGCCACATGGCCATTTGACCCGATCAAGTGGTCCACGTTCTTTTTTTCAACGGAAACAAAATGTGGAGAAAGCACATTACCTTTCTAACTGCCCATGATCTTGGGGGTAATTATTATTTACTCCTAGTAACTTCCCATGATCCCATGAGTTGGAAGTTACTTGGACACATGTCATCACGAGAAGCAAGGGCGGGAATCTCACTCCATGCAAAACCGTAGAAGCTGCTTGCCTATAAATACTTGAACTCAAGAAGGAAAAAGGGTTCACACACCAATCAAGCTCAACGCTTAAAACCAAAGCCTTCCCAGTGAAGCAACTATCTCACTTTTCTCACCTTTACTCAATTACTTCATCAAGTAATTCAGGTTTTCTATCTCTCTTGTACCCCAACTTTATTATAACGACGTAATAATGTTATTCATATCTCTCTTGTATCCCCTACTTTATTATTATGACATAATAAAGTTATTCTACGTTGTTACTTCTTTTCCCACACGGTTAGGAAATTATTAAGTCCTCGCTCGTAGAGGCAAAACCACGGACCAACACTGCAATCCAGCCCTTAGGTTGCAGCACTATCGCCCTCATAGATCTAGAAGTCAGAAACATAATAAAGTTATTCTACGTTGTTACTTCTTTTCCTACACGGTTAGGAAATTATTAAGTCCTCGCTCGTAGAGGCAAAACCACGGACCAACACTGCAATCCAGCCCTTAGGTTGCAGCACTATCGCCCTCATAGATCTAGAAGTCAGAAAAGGGACACCCAGTCCTTCACGTTGGACGCGACAAGTCCTGGCACGCCCGCTCAGTCCTTGAGCCAATTCGCGCGCGAACACTATCAATACCCTTCTTGTGAGGTAGTTTGCCACGACGATGGTTATAACCAGGGGGTCATCATGAGGGATCTGGACTCCCTTGATGTCTTCTTCTGAGAAGATAATGGGTATTTCTTCCTTTTTCTGGAATTTGCTTGGATGGCCAACTGTGTTGACTTCCAAATGTTCCTCAGTTCTCAGCTTCCTTAGATGAGCTTTCCTAGCATTGCTAGACTCTCCTCCCTCGGCAAATCCTCCGTGGATTACCTTGATCTCTCCGATGTGACCTGACCGGGGTGTCATGCCATCTCTACCCTATTTGTTTGTATCTTTGTGGAACCTGCAGTATTTGTCCTTAGCTCTCCTACTAGGATCGGATCTCAGCTTCCCCGGCCACTTGAGGTCTGGGTCGTCTTGTAGGTTGCTAAGGATTTGCTCCGCCGTAGCTATGAGCGGAGTAAACTGCTTATATCTGCCTTGGGGCGGTCCTCCTACTCCTCCCCGTTTCGGGGAGGACCTCGAGTCCACCTTTTTGTTCTTTGGTTCGCCTCCTGTCTTGCGGGTGGCTTCTCTTCTCCTTTTGTCCTATTGAGGGAATTTGACAACCTGTGATGGCCCTGCTTGGGGGTCAAAACCATCACGTGAACGTCTTGCATAGACAGCTTCTTCTTCATTCATGTGCTTCTGAGCTCTAAGCATAAGCTCTGCCAGAGTCTTGGGTGGTTCTTGAGATAGTAAGTACAAGAATTGTCCTGAATATAGACCTGCTATATATGCAGTTATGCACACATTGTCATCAACTTCATCTATCTGAACCACCTCCTTGTTAAACCTTGTGGTGTAATCCCTTAACGACTCCCATCTTCCTTGCTTCACAGTCAAGAGATGTGTTGCTGGTTTACCGTAGCGTTGCCCAGCAATGAAGTAGCTTACAAAGCTTTTGCTAAGCTCTTTAAAACTACATATGCTTCTTGGCTGGAGCTTGTTGAACCATGATCGGGCACTTCCCTTTAGGGTAATTGGGAAAGCCCGGCACATTACTTCATCTGGTACTGGTTGGAGATGCAATAGGGACTTGTACGTTTCCTAGTGATCTAATGGGTCCATGGAGCCATTGAATGTCTCTAACTGTGGCATCTTAAATTTCCTTGGAAGAGGCAGCCCCATGACCTCGGAAGTAAAAGGTGAATCCGTGTTCTGCACCAATTATTCTACTGTAGCAGGAGTTTGTGCTTTAATATGTTTTATTAGCCCTTCAATCTGGTCTTGCATTTTAAACAATACCTCTTGTTCGTGTGGCGGCCTCTCTGGGGGTGGTTTGCTATACCTCCTTCAATTTTTGCTTTCCTTTTCACTGGATTCGCCTTCTTCCTTGTCATCTTCTTCTTCATGTTGACTATGTCATAAGTTTAGGATGCTTGGTTCCAAGATCTGCTTTCGAAGATCTGCGTTTCCCAGCATCGCAGTCTGTAACCCTTGGGTTAATGTTTTTTTTTGCTCTTGCATTTGAGCAAATGCTTCTGGGGTTATCTGATCGCCTCCAGTCTTGCTTGCTGCAGCAGCCTTGGCCGCCTCTGCTGCCTTAGCAGCTTTTTCAGCGGTGGCTTTTTTTGCGGCCTTTGCAACCTTAGCAGCCTCAGCGGCCTTAGCAGCTTTGGTAGGCTATCTTGGCAGCCTTGGCCATGGCGGCAGCCTTTGCGGCATCATCGACGCCCATTTGTGGGGGGTCTGAAGCCATTGTTGTTTTGCTTGATCGGGTTTCTACCATACAAAACTATTCACCGTAAGGAAAAAAGTCATTTCCCACAGACGGTGCCAGCTGATGAATCAGCTTTGTCGTCGGCTCTGACCTGATCCTGCAAAACAAAGCAAGAGCTCGAGTCACCGGTGTGGTGGCTTGCCAACCACCCTTCGACGCCTAAGTCAGTAGAGTACTTGCTATATGGTGAGAGAATTGAGATTCTCGATTATGAGTTGCGTACCTTTCATTGGAGTTCTACCGTTGTATTTATAGGCATCTTGTTAGGAGGTTGTGTCCTTGTAGGACTACATCCCGTGGATTCCGGATTTCCTCTTTGAGGCTTGTGGAGTCCTACCTTAGCTAGGAATCCTTGGGCGTCCCTGTTTGTGTATATCAGGGGCGCTTAATGCTTATCTTATCGATGGCATTACTTTATCCCTAGGATTTAGGTTGTACCAAATCCCTGAGTGGTATCTTTATTGGAATAAGTATATTCCATGGATAATATTACGAATATTATCCTTCTTCCTATAGCTAAGGACCAGAGTTGGTCCTTGGACCTTATGACAGCTTCGGCTGAAGAGCAGAGCTGGCATACCCTAACTTTGTTCCAGGTAAGATTTCCTGGCGAGGTCCAGGTAGGACTGGTTTCTACTCCCCAGGTCTGTAATTCTTGTAGTACTGACCTCCTTAGGTCTATTATACTTATTAGACGAATTTTGTCTACAGATTGGGTTCTCTCAATCGAGATTGCTTCACAACGATATGCTTTAGCGTTCCACCCCTTACACGATGTCTTTGGCGAGGCAACCCGTGCCGACTTGGCAGATATGTAGTTCTTGGGAGTTCATTGGTGCGTTCATACTTGGGTGAAGTGCATCTGATCGTCTAGGTATTTGGTGTCTTTTGTCCTTAACTTTGCACTTTTTCTCGTTTGAGACTCCTAATTAGATGTTAGGCAGTTTAAAAGTGTCGCTATTGCGTCAGGCCATGTTTGGGTTAGGATGAAAGACATCGATTGCCTTGTGATTTACTTGTTTTGTATTTGTTAGACGATTAGTTTGGCTTTATCCAAGTTCTTTGTAATGATCTCCATTTTGTAAGTGCCGTTGGGCGTTTATCAATACAATCTTCTTACTTTTGACCAAAAAAAAAAAAAAAGGACTGACCCTACCGAAAGACATGAAGGAGGTGCCCCAAGAGCTGACACTGAGCCTTGTCGACATGTGCTCTCATCTAGTTCAGGTTCGGTCACTTTCCCCCAATCACTTTCCCTTGGTCATCTGCCTTTTGTTCAGCTTTGTTATTTGTCCAACTTATGGCAATTTCTTCTTTTGCAGGCTGCCCTCAATGCCACTAAGAAGTTGACACTCCATAACGCTAAAAGGACTCGTTATAAAACCGAGATCAAGAAGGGACGCCAGAAGTTGAAACAAATGGAGAAGAAGCTGGATGATTTCACCATTAAGTGCTTGAAAGCATAGATGTTCTGAATTTCTTGAATTTGTTACATTCACGCCAGATCTTGTTCACTTCTCAGATGTATACTACAAAAAATCTGACTTTTCGCGATAAGAATTGACGACACACCCAAAAATACGTCGCCGTTGGGTATGTATTGGTAACACACTTTGATGTTGCCAATAATTTTCATTTGGCGACAAGGATTGGCGACACAACAAAAATGCGTCGCCGTTGGATATGTATTGGCGACACATTTTGATGTCACTAAAAGTCTTCACATTCGGCGACGCGAGGTGAGTCGCCGTTGGGTATATATTGGCGACACACTTTGATGTCGCCAATAGTCTTCACATTCGGTGACGCAAATCGCATTGCCAAAGGGAAAATTTTTTGGTGGGATATTTCGCGCCAACAATCTTCGCAATTGGCGACGCGAAATGCGTCGCCGTTGGGTATGAAATTTTTCATCGGTACGAAAATTCATTAATAGAATGATATATTACGTTCGATCAAATATGTAATGATAAGAGATTTATTTCATTTTTGGCAAGAATGATTTGATCCCTCTTATGTAAAAGATAGACAGTTCCGATTTTAAAAAATAGCTCAAGTGGCCCTCGAGTTGTGCACTATAGGATTTTAATGCTTCTAGAACTACTGAATATGTTACGATCATGTAGTTGCCGAGATCAGATTATCACCAATTTTGGCGAGAATGATATAATTGATAAGACGTTAAATCCTAATAGTTTAGATTGACCATTCGAAAAAATGAGCTAGCAACTACGTACCATTAGAATCTATACATTCAATTTACTTGTTTCTAAACCAATGTCTTATGCTATAGTCTAATGTACAGTAGCTAGATGACCGCAGCATATTCACGACGATCGATACCGTTCATTTTGTTGTGGTTAGTGTTTTAACCATTCTCGTAAATTTTTAGGTCTATCAGGTTTTCAAAGCCCCTTCATCGGGACGCAGATTCATTATTAGAATGATATTTTACGTCCGATCAAGTATGTAATGATTAGAGATTTACTTCATTCTTGGCAGAAATGGTTTAATCCTTCTTATTTATAAGACAGACGATTCCGATTTAAAAAAAAAATAGTTCAAGCGGCCCTCAAGTTGTACACTGTAGGACTTTAATGCCTCAGGAACCACCGAATGTGTTACGATCATATAGTTGCTGACATCTGATTATCACTAATTTTGGCGAGAATGATATAATTGATAAGACGTTAAATGCTAAAGGTTTAGATTGATCATTTAAAAAAATAGCTGACCACTACCTTTAAATGGTATACATTGAATTTATTTATTTCTGAACCAAGGTCTTGTGCTAATCATTCTTGTAAATTTTTTGGTCTATCCAATTTTTAAAGCCCCTTCATCGGGACGTAGATTCTTTATTGGAATGGTATTTTACATCTGATTAAGTATGTAATGATAAGAAATTTTAAAAAAATCTAGTGAACCCGTGAAATTAATACATAGATATAGTATCTACTCCCTCCATCCCAATTTTAAATGTCCCCTACGAATTTTTGTGCATTTTCACTTTAATTTAGTGTAAGAAAATAAAAAAATAATATATAAAAATATTTTTTTAGGGTTTGAAAATGAACAAAAATCCGTAGTAGACATTTAAATTGGGACGGAGGGTGTAGAAGAAATTAACAATTGCAAAAAGAAAATTATTAAAATACAATAACATAAAACGACGTTGTTTCGAGAAGACCCAGTCTTTTTTCGGTCCAAAATACTTAAATTGCTTCACCCAATTTGAATTTTGATAAGCATGAAAGTTGTTAGCCCTTTGTGTTATTGTTCAAACCCAATTTGAATTACCTCAATCACAATTATGAGTAAAAAGTTTTGCTCAAAATACTAAATAAATTAACTCTGATTGGGGGTAATTCAAATTGGGTTTGAACAATAACACAAAGGTCTACAATTTTCATGTTTATCAAAATTGCTAATTTTAATGTTTAAAGGTTCAAAATTATGTTCTGTTCAACTTTAATTGCTATTTAATGTTAAATATATACTATATATATATATTAGATATTGTAGACACTCCAATTTGGCCTAACGATTATTTCAAATTCCACCTTGGGGACCATCCCAATGATGAATGGATACAGTGATTACTGATTGACTTCTCGTGAACCTTAGGACTTTCGGTGAGTACTTTTAGCCACTTAGATGACCCAATTCAGAGCCAAATAGCCTTTCAGACAGAAATACAGTATCCTAGGAAAATACATCTATCAGCTGTAAGGTTGATTCTTCGGCCACCAGATCCATTCCTCGGCCGCCAGATCCATTCTTCGGCCACAAGATCCATTCCTCGGCCGCCAAATCCATTCCTTGGCCGCCAGATCATCTATTTTCCAGATTTTGGAACGTTCTGTCAATCATTTGATCCGTTCACAAAACCCTAGCAGCCAAATCCCGATGCGTTCGGGCTACGTTAGGAGATTACCATGAGGAGTTTGTATCACCCTACAATTCCAATTCTAATCGTGCGTTTTGATTGGTTGGAGTGAGTCACCCCTATGCCTATATAAAGGGACCTTTGGGTTTCGAAATAAACATTCAATTCCTCCATCTCATACCACGAAACTCTGCCAATATACTCTCTCATATCCCCTATACAAAAGCCCCAAACTCCCGAAGGCAGCCGCGATCTGACAATCTAAACCCCGAAGTTCAAACCCTAAACCTAGGGTTTTCGAGAAGCAAATCAGTCAATCATCCCTAATCCGAAGCAATCAAGCAACTGAAGGATCAAAGTTGTGAGGCCCAGGGGCCTCTGGTTCAATTTATTTTCTATTTTTTACGCTTAATCGTAGCTTTCTGGTTATCTGTTAGTCGTATTGTCTGGTGTGAGGAAGAACATCGGCTGGAGGATCAATCCTTCGACCGATACATCGACCCAGTGGGATTTCTCGGCCCGTGAAATCCATTCACCGGCCAAGGGATCTATTTTCCTGGAACAATTTATCTTTTCTACTTGTTTTATGCATGCTTCAATTATTGTCTTGGCTCACCTTATTAACTGTTAAAGGTTAAATAACCAGATTATTTGTTTAGAATTAAATAAAGCAAATACTAATCATGTGTCGAATGATTATGGGCCAGTTTCACGACTGGGCAAAGATGGGTGATAACACCTTCCCCCTTATTGTGCTTTTAGCTCCCATACCCGGAATCTCTATCTCTTTTCCTAGTTTTTATAAACTAGGTGCGACTCTATTTTGATGATAACCGTTATGGTGTGGCGATATTCCTAGCCATGGGAATATCCACGATTCTGGTTTATGAAGTGGAAAGCAACCAAGCAATGATCAATCTGTATAGTGATGCCCCGTTTGGGAGGTGTCTACAATTTTTGGCGACTCTGCTGGGGAATTGAGAGCCATAACCAGAAAATTCAACATAAGACTAATACTTGCTTTATTCAATTCTTGTATCATATGCATCGAGCGGACAACCTCATTGAGTTCACCTAATATCCCGGCATGTCACGGGCTATGTTAGGGGTTCCAGCAAACTCCATAGTCACTTGTACCTAGTGGTATATCAAAAAGGCGATCACCTAATTGCCGCCTATGATGGGTTGGTAAGAAGACTGATGCCGTTTGACAACGGAGCACCCTTGAGACTACCCAAACCTTACATGTGTTAGAAAGCCATAGAACCTATCAAAATAAGACAGGATCCCGCGGGCTAGGAATCTACTTGCATCTTTTCTAGAAGTTCTTTCTCACACCTTGTATATGTTGTTGTAATATCGTTTTCTGTGCAGAAGGGTTGGGGCTTGAACTAAGAGCCCTAATGCTAAGTCTTTATAGTTGAGCACTGAGGCATAATATTGCCTGTAAGGTATGTTTTTGGTAAGTTGAAAGCACCACTACTTACTTCCTACTCCTAACTTGCTTAAAGCACCACGAAGCATAGATTTCTAAAGCAACATCAAACAACGGCAGTAGCGTAAGCCACCCGCCAAAAATCGAATTGAGGTTGCTCTAGCAATCTCTGCTTTAAAAGGCTAAGAGAAAGGAGGATTGCGAAATGGAAGAGTAGGTTATGGGTGATGGCATGCAAAATTGAGGATATTATCGATAGAAGTGGCAATACTCAAATGAATGATTCAACATGACAAGTTTGGGACTTTGACTCCTATTTTCAAATCGGCCTAGCAACCCATCTTTCAAAATTCAAAATTTTGAGCATGCTTACTGCAATGAGACGTTAAGATTTAGGAGTTTGTCAATGTGCTGGCAGGTAGTAATGTGGATTCCAATTACCTCAATCATATTTTGAGAAAGAGAAAGAAAAGAAAACTTGTTGAATGAGTTTTTGATAGATCAACCCCGATGTGTTTTATGAGTTTTGAAAAATATTTGCTGAAAGATCTGAAGCTAGTAGAAGATCATGGTAGTATTGTGTGGAGTAAAGGAATCTTCTCTAACCAAGAATTAAAAGAGAAAAACTTTCAAAACTTTTTAATGCCTGATGATGATCCTCAAATAACAAGTTTTCCTTAAAACTAAAAGTTGTGTAAGGTGGAACATACAAATAACCGCTAGCACAGCGGTGAACTCCGAGTCTACTCTCTGTTGTAGTCATCCGCTCAGCTTTTTCGGTCTATCTTATAGTGTGGACTAGCTTGAAAGTAGGGTCTTAAGTGTCATGCAATATTTGTAAGCAACGAGTTTTAAGAATCATCCATATCAAAAATTGCTGGCTGTCTATATGGTATTCGATGCATGCACACGAATTGCTATGGATGACTCATCCATAATCTGTGAAAGTAACTATGGTTCTATGTATATCATTTTGTTTGCCTTTCTCTAACCATGCAGGGGACTAAACCAAAAGAGGAGTCCATCACCCTTATTTCTTCTCATAGCACATTGCATGATCACATGTCAACATCGAGTATCATTTGGTTAAGCCACCCCATCATGCTAGATTTACATTTTAAGGGCAATAAGTGTGTTTGATGTGTGCATTGCATAGATACTTGATTTTGGACATCTCAGCCTTAGCGTAGCTAAGTTCTTACTTTTCCTAAATTTTGGGTTTGGTCTTAGACGTGACAGCGATGGCTGACAAGAAGATTGAAGCTCTGGCTGCTAAAGTTAATATATTGGCTAAATCAGTGGCTACCCTAGCCACCATTGTTCACAGTTTGCAAAGAAGTCCTCCACAAGCTCCACCTCCACCTCCCCCTACTAGATGGATGAAAAGGGAAGCTCAGAGAGAAACTTGCCCCGCTAAGGACAACCAAATTGAAATGGTGATGGATGATCTGCAGCAGCAACATGAGAAGCAACTTCCTCTCGATACCGTCGGTCTAAACCAGGAATCTCTCAATGAGAAAAATAGCTATAAGATGAACATAAGCAACAGTAATGTTGAACTTGTAGGATCTCATCTCAACCACAAGCAAAAGAGAAAATTTGTTCCTCTTGGAATGAACTTGGAAAAGGTGTTCTGCATCTTGGAAGCAAAAGGGGTATTGAAGCCATTACAGCCAAAATTTCCTAACTTTATACAAAAAAGTGGAGGGTATTGCAAGTACCACCAAGTAAATGGTCACTCTATCAGAGAATGCGGGGCTTTCAAGAACACGATCCAAGACCTCATCGATCAAGAGAAGATTGATCCAACTGAGTTTGATCACCGAGCAGCAGCAACATCTAGCCCTGTCACGTCTTAGGCTATGAGTCAATCTTTTGAGGAGTCTTATCTAGCTAGTTTTGGCTACTGCTTTGGTTCGTATCTGTTTCCTTTTTAAAATGTCTATGTCTTAAGTTTATTTTGGGTCGTAAGTCCGCATGTTGCACCTAGCTTGAAATGTGAACCTAAAATGAAAGTCTCCTCGGACTTGAACTACGAATGGCCTGATTCTCTTTTTGAGATACATAGGCACCTTATGGTCGGCCACCATTTTGAAAATGTTTTCTCTTGTGCTAAGTTGCTACTATGGAATGTTCATGATAACGCTAAATGTTGAAAACAATCCTTAGGGATTTCAAAGTGATCTCATGATATCTTTTTAAAATGTATCATAAATCACTCGAGTTGTTGAAAATGAGTTTTTCAAAACCATGACCCGCGTCATTTCTATTGAGCTGAGAAGGAGTTGAAACATTTCTGACCCTCACAAGAGATCACTTGTAAGCAAATCATGCTGTAGGAAAGAGGAGAAGGAAGAAAAGAGAGGAAATATGAAGAGAGAAAAGAAAAAGAAAAAAAAAGATGAGCTCGCTAGATTGAAAATCTGCAAGGGTGGTCTAGGCAAAAGTTAGAGCATGAACAAAGTAAGAAATCAGCCTTGTCGCCATGCATCCACTATGTGTCTCAAAGGATTGTTCTCAATCTTAGAAAATCTACTTGGTAAAACATCAAAGCTCTTAATCTCTTGGCTAGGATCCCTGTCACTTTGTCATATGATTCAAAATGAAGAGAGGCGTTCATTTCATCCATCCAAACACTTATCCTTTGCTAGCCATGTTGAGCCTCTGGATAATTCCTTTGAAAAGCCTGCTAGACAGCCATCCCCTACGCTGGGGAAAACAAAAAATACAAGGAAAGATGAAAGAAAAATCAATGGAAAAAATAAGCACCCCGTCATACAAGGGGCATTTTGAAGGAGACATTCCTTTCAATCCATACAAAGGACATTTTGAAGAAAACAACTCTTTCACCCAAAGTGAGACAAGAGGCAACAAGAGTCGATAAGAATGTTGAAGATGGCTGCTAGCTTTTAAAATCCAAGCGTGAGTAGAAGTTAGGTTTGAGCCTTTACATCCACTTCTTTTCTTAAACCAAAATCCCAAGCCTACAATATGGTCCATAACAAAGTCCTCTCAGATTGAGGAATACGACTTAGCAGCAGGGTCCTAGGCACTAGGGGCATAACCAGTGTGGAAAAGTGACGCAATAAGCAACATCATGGGGTACGTATCACTTTGGCAAAGTACACATCATGAAGAATCATATGGGATAAGGGGCACGACTAGGCCCTCCTCTATTCTCCTCTTAGAAGTATTCAACCTCCCGTGAGGATAGCCGCTTAACAATTCAACTCATGACGATCGACTCAAAACAATGACCTCACCTAAAATGACTAGGAGCATGGGTTTGTGAAGCTATGTCTCATGGCAAATTGAGTGGTATGGACATAGAGCATGATTGATAGAATGGTATGATTTTGAAATTCTCGAGGAAAAGTTTTCAAAGTTAATTTTATCCTAAACATTCTTGACACATCAATATATACAAGCACAATTGCTTTTACAAACTTTCGAGGAGATAAAAATAAGTTTCTCATTTCATGAGGAGTGTAGCTAGATGGGCCCTGGGTCAAACAATATTTTCAGCTGTGTCGTTAGAGTATTGTAGTCTATCTTGTCATAGTCACTTGACTAGTTTAAAGTCATTGTCGGTCTCCCTAGATCAAAGAGAAGCATTGGCTGGAATACGCAAAAATTGAGATACCCAAAAATGCATTGCATGTCATCATCAACCAATATGCACTTATCTCTTGACCTTAAAAATGGCTAGAGGAAGTAGTCACTTTGGTTGCATATCACTAACTCCAAGCATGAGGAGCTCTTCTTTCAAGCAAGAGTATTGTTGTTACCAGCAAAATGTTTCCAAACAAAATTCATCGATCCTCAGCAAGGTATTTAAGCATAATCATCATGACCATCATCAGGGGGAGCAAGTGTAAAACTGTCTCGCATTTAGTTGATATGGATGGTTTGCTAACAATTTTGTAGGTAGGAAGCAAGGGGCAATGAAAAGATACGCCTTCGAAGAGCTCAGTCTAGAAGATGCCATATTCTGGAAGAAGCACCAGTGCTTTAACCCTTTTCATGAAGGACTGTCATATGGCACTATCAAGAGCATGCCAAAGACCTCTGCCAAACAACAAGAGAAGAATTGCATTCATACATTGCGTGTCTCCATGCTAGGGGCAATTAGTTATGCATAGTTGAATTAGAGTTAGGCATACATTGCCTAAACAGGGGGCTTCTATTCCTTCCTAAACATTGAATATGCATATATGTCACGTTGCAAACCATGTCACCCATAATGGTTCAATGTTTGAACTAGGGTCCTTAAAAGTGTGGTGGCCTTGCCCCTAGCAGCTAGCATAAAAGGATTTTGGCCCGTGATCGATTCCAAATTTGTTGCATGTTTTCTTATCCATGTTGCTTTCTAAACTATTCAAATGTAGATTGCAGGCCGCGATGGACCCTCTTGACATCGAAATGCTATAGCAGGATTTTCCTCGCGAATCACGCTTTGAAACCGGAAGAAAATGCAAGCTGTAGGTTGCATCAAATTTTGTGTCTATGACCAATGGAGCCTAGTCAAAGAAGCTAGAAGAGAGCCTCGTAGCTAGCAAACTCTATAGTTAGCACCATGTCAGCAGTTCCGAGCTTACATCTTAAGTGGCTTCGCACTCGAAACTCCGTGAATCCTTGCTTCACGCTTCTATTTCCATGTCAACAGCTCTGCCTTCATCACTCAGAAGCCTCGCACTCACTCTTCAGCAACCCCGTGCACATGCCTTGTCTAACTTCTTGTTGTCCAAAAACTCCGAGCAACTCTACACTCAGGCCTCGCCATATGCACAACCTCACGCTCAGCAAGTCCCATCCCAATAGTGCAGTGCTTACTTTAGCCGCCCTGAGCTCACATCTTGAAGCTAAGCAGCCTCGCCACTTCTAGGCCAGTAAAATAATCCTGCAGCTTCCACTTAATGCATTAAGTGAACATGCCCACAAGAAAAAGCACCTGTGTATAGCTTACAATAACTTACTGCACACTTTAGCTCTTTAGAAGGCATCTGTGTGGCTAAAATCCTCCAAAAAGGACATCCGTGTTGCTAAAAGCCCTCCAGAAGGCATTTGTGTTGCCAGCTTGTAGAAAGCATTTAGCCACCAGAAGACGTTTGTGTCGCTAGAAAGCGTTCAGCCTTCGGAAGGCATTCCCAGTAGTGGAAGTGATGGAAATCTCCCTAACAAAGTAGAAATTGCCAAAGGAGGCAATAGGAATCTCCTAGAGTACACATACGAATCACTCCGTCAGTGGAGGCAATGGACCTATTCCTTAAAACACCAGGTTTGAAGAGGCGATGGAAATCTCCAAAGGCAATAACGGCCAACAAATTTTACCAAAAGTATTTAACAAGGCTTATGGCATATAGTCGGAACTACCCTTGGAGGCACTTCCAAGCATGTGGAAAATAATCAAGATTAGCCTTAGGGGCATCCCAAGCACGTGGAATCTAGCCTTGGGGATACTCCCGAGCTAGTGGAATGTGGCTGAATCTAGCAAGAAGAATGTGGCCAGAACTAGCCTTGGGGACAATCCTGAGCATGGAAATATACTCAAAACTAGCCTTGGGGACAATCCCGAGCATATGGAATCTAGCCTTGGAAACATCCCAAGCATGTGGAAACTAGGCTTGGAAGCATCCCAAGCATGAGGAACAAATCAAACCCCGTGGAAGATGAAAGATAGAATACTCAACAGCTCTAATCTCAGCGGCTCCACGCCCACTATCCCAATAGGCTCTACGCCGTAACCAATCAAACAAGATATCATCTGTTCTCAAGCTCTACGCTTGAATGCTCAAAATCCAACATTTTGAATGCTCGAAGCTCTTCGAATGCCCAACCACTATGTACTGGATGCTCAAGTACACTTGAATGTTCAAGCTCTATGCTTGGATGCCCAACCACTACGTACTGGATGCTCAAAGCCAATACTTTGAATGCTTGGATTCTGCCATCCGAATGCTCGAGCTCTATGCTCCGAATGCTCAAGTCTAGCACTTGAAAGAAGCTCTATGCTTAAATCAAACACGCACGGGCCCGTGCACATAAGCATCAATTGCATCACCATTGTTATCATCAACTCTGCATCACCATCACCATTATATCTAACCATCATCATCATATACATGCTATGTTTTGTATCTCTTTCATGAAACAGATCAATCCTGAATACAATCGGCTCTACACCTCGGTTCCATCACTTCAAGCTCTATGCTCCAGTCATTGGCCTTGTGCCACCATATTTCAAAACCGGCGTCTGATTGTCTCCAGAAGATGGTTTGGATTCCACCCCAATTACATCAGTTCCATAAAGCTCATTCGCAAGGATAGGCTACTCTACCGAGCTCCCCTTAGTCAAAGTAAGGATGATCATGAAAAGCAAACGACTCACCCGCTGTGTATTGATCTACCCCAAAATACTAAAGATGCTCTCTGCAAAATTTCCCCGGTAGCCCCGCGCTCCTACAACTACTCTCCGCCAAAATCTTGGCCTAGCCCAGGTACGTTGCACTACGGCTTTTTAAGCCTGAAAGTACGTCTTCTATCTCTAACCCTCTGAACTTTTATTCTATTGCCCCCCGAACTACAGTTGGTCTGAATTTCCCCTGTGGAATACGTAGGCAGCCTCCCGGCCCGACCATAACAAAAACCAATTTCGAAAACCCCTTGGAATAGTGGTTGGACCAAATTGAGTTGCTTTTACAACCTTGACTCTTACTTAAACATGTCTTGCGATCCGTCTAAGTTTAGTCAAAGAGTGGCATCAGTAGACACCCCAATTTGGCCTAACGATTATTTCAAGTCCCACCTTGGGGACTATGGGCTACCACAGCCCCGGGTGGATCGGGGCGGCACGAAAATCGCACACCTCTCTTTTTGAATCGATTCGAAAATGTTTGAAGAGTCGCCACCCGGATTTATGGTCTATCACCCGAGAAACCGTTTTGGGTTGAAAATGATTATTTGAATTGAAAACCAAAGATTCATTTAAGGGTTCGGAAGCCACGTTACGAGGGGGGAAGGGTTTTACGGCACCCCCTTCGCCCGACGCGATGTCAGTCTCTACTAAACGTTTGTGGGATTTTTCAAAAGGGATTTTGTTTCATCAAGCAAGTAGCATGTATCCACAGGTATACCGAGTAAATGTGTATGCTGGTGCATGTGTACAGAGGGTAATGAAAAATGGCTAAAGAATGCAAGATGACTTAAAAATGAAAACCCTGCCACTGACTTCACTCTCGAGCGCTCGGGAGTGGTCCCGAGCGCTTGGGAGTGCTGACACTCAACCTGCAAATTTTGTTAGTACTAACAGGATATAACACTAAACTGTAAACTGAAATAACTTTAAGCACATTACAGGCTCAGCAGAGGACTTGATAAACTGAGACAGAACCTCAATCTTTCAAATCATGCATCCTTGCCATTGCATGATTAGATCTACATCTTTTAAAAGAGCAAATGGTCACATCTCTCCATGCATAAAGTCAGAAAACACAGCAACATAGGGAGAATAAAGGACTGCAGTGGCATGCATGCACTCCCGAGCGCTTTGGGAACGGTTCCAAGCGCTTGGGAGTGAGCTGCATGTCAGCTTACTCTCAAATAAGGAATGACATCACCCTGTCATGCAGACGCTCTTGTTTTGATCTTTCCCAGGAGAAGATCTTCTTCTTAACTTTGGAAAACCTTGTTCTTGAAATTTTGTGAGGAACGTTTCTGTTTTAGGAAAACTGATTTTCTATGTCTGCATGCCACGATAAAACCATTTTATTTAAGAATGCACCTCACCCCAGTCTGCTGTTTACCAAAAATGCCATGCATGGAACAGGAAACAGTCTCGAGCGCTCGGGAGCACTCCCGAGCGCTCGAGAGTGTTTCCAATAGGTTTTCAAAAAAATGCTTTGTTGACCCCTTGCTCTTGTTTTTACACTAAGGTCTCCCAACCATGCACCCAGTATTAAAGACTGGGACAGGCTGAGAGACTCCCCTCAGAAGGGAAAAACAGCCTCTTTGTTTGAGATTAAAGTAGAAAGATTTTCTACCTTTGGTTGGAACTTTGCTCCTTGAATGGCTTTGAAAAGTGGATGAAAAGAGAAGAATACAAGAAATCAGAAACTAAGAGTGTTCTGAATTCCTTGCCTTTCCCTTGATCTTTGATCTTTGCAAGTTTTAGTTTTTTGAAAACCCTTTTAGTTGGAACACAAGCTTGGTACTTGAGAGAGTTTTTGAAGAGAAGAGAGGGTTTTTAGAGAGAGAGACTTCGTGGTCTTTCTCAGCTGAAAAATAGGTTGTATATATAGGCCATATAACCTATAGTTTTGAAAATGAAATAGATTTGAAATAAAATATCTTTAAAGAGGAAAAATCTTCTGGCCTGATCTTCTCTGACTGAGGTTGAGTGTTGACTCAAACCTCATCCGGCTCAAGATGGCTATCATGAAGAGTTGCATGGATAGTGGGAAGCCCTGCCATCCATTGGGCAGCACAGAAGACTCGAGCGCTCGAGAGTGAGCCAGGCCAAAGGTTTTGGAAAATGGTTTTGAGCGCTTGGGACTGTTCCCAAGCACTTGAGATTGATTT
The DNA here is from genome assembly GCA_018127125.1 of Rhododendron griersonianum. Taxonomy (NCBI): domain Eukaryota; kingdom Viridiplantae; phylum Streptophyta; class Magnoliopsida; order Ericales; family Ericaceae; genus Rhododendron; species Rhododendron griersonianum. The sequence goes on along the minus strand of CM030798.1, from coordinate 4,927,329 downwards.
TGAGCATTTTATTTCCTTTTTCAAATCTTTCAAGAAGCATTGTCCTAATTAATCCAAGGCTTGTCTTAATCCGAAATCATCATCGGGAAGCCTCAGGGCCACAAATCAAGGAAATTCGACGAGTCCAAATTGGGGTGTCTATAGTTGCCCCTCTTTGGGCGACGCTCGGCATCATGTCTGGATACGAGTGCGTCCAAAGATTGAGACAACCCAATTCGAGCCAAATCAAATCCTCAATTCAAAGATCAAACGCGAGTAAGGAACATACCAACATTCGATGCATGCGGTCGCGTCTTTTCAGACTGCCTACGTACCCTTTTCTGCAGGGATCATACCAGCGTAGTTCTTCGGGGCAAATGCAAACACGTGTAATGCATGCACCAGAAAAGCATCGACAAGACATTGATAAAAAAATGCATGGAGAGTCCACCTATTACTCTGTTTGGCGGACAAAACGAGAATAAAATATTCTGCGAATGCAATGAAAGTATCAAAGTTAGACTATTTTGATCGACTTCGAAATAAAATGCCAATTTTCAAATGTGAGCCAAAAGTGGATTAATGAATGAAGTTCGTGATCAGCTGCTCTGTTTTGATACGAACAAAATCAGGACTGAGATTGATTTTGTAAAAGAAATTGCAAAGCAAGAAAGTTCAGAAATGAGAAATGCCCGGGATGTCGAAAGCTCGGCACAGGGTACGAAAACAGACCCAAGCGCTTAGAACCACTCCCGAGAGCTCGGGAGTGGTCTTGAGCGCTCGAGACCGCAGCTGGGGCCCGCCGTCCTTTCATCTTCTTCTTCGATCTGGGATCACACACCCCTATTCTCGAGCGCTCAAGAACCAGAACGTCGATACCTTCCCATTCTTTCTGACTGTCGACGATCTCTCTCACTCTCTTCCAGTCGATCTCCCTCTCTCTCTCTCTCTCTCTCTCTCTCCCTATTCTCGATCGAAACCTCACCCTTCCAAATGGCTCAGTTTAAAGATCTCAAAATCACAGCCATATTCCGGTGGGCCGTGGTGGTGCACGAGATACGGAGGAAGGGGCTGAAGGCCTCCTAGGTAGGAGTGGGTGAAGCGGTGGCCGGCGGTAGTGATGGGGAAGCGGCTAGCGGCGTAGCCGTGGTCGCTGCGGCGGCAATGGGTGAGGGCGGCGGCAGCGTGGCTGCGCCCGGCGATGGCGCGGCGGCAGTGGGTGAGGCCAGCGATAGCGTGGCTTCGCCCGACGACAGGAGTGTCGCGGGTGAGGACGTGGCAGCAGTGGGCGATGTTGGTGGCAGCCGAGAGGTGGTGATGGGGGCTGTCGGAGAGAGCACGGCTGCCTGCGGAGGCGACAGCAGCCGGGTTACGAGTGGCGGGGATGCCAGGGGTAGCGGAGTCGGTGCCACGAGCAGTAGTGGAGGTGCTACGAGCGCTCCTCCTACTCCTACCGTGGAGGAGTTGCTCACGGCCGCGGAGCAGGCCGGCGACGAGCGACGGGTCGAGGTTAGGAGTGAGACGGTGGTGGGTGGCCACGTCGCTGCCACCCCCGCCTTGAGATCGATAGCGGTGGTACCGAGGGGAGGACACAGCGGGATTGGGGCCTCACGCCCCGTTCCCTTCGAGGACGGGGATTTCTTGGATTCCGCGGAGCCGCGGGATATCCTGGGCGCACTTGGCCTTGGCTCTGAGGTCGCGTCTGTGTTGAGGGGTACTGAGACTCCGGAGGACCGGGCCTCGGCGCTTCTGTTGGGGGCTCTGTTGAGCGGCGCAGGGGCGTCGGATGTGGGAGGACCCGGGGTAGAGGAGGAGGAGATGGAGATGGAGGGGCCAGAACCGGAGGTGACCGTTGAGGCGCGAGTCACCGCAGTCGACGAGGTGAGGGCTTACTTGAGAGGGGAGCGCCCTGAGTTCGAAATTGCGACCTACGCTCCACGGGTTCACTTTTTCGAGCCAATAGGGATGGATAGCTACATCCCTGCTCGAGTCGACTACTCCGAGGACTTGCTTCTGCGCGATCCGGATTCGCACATCTCCTCGGGTTGGACCACGGTGAGTTCGACAGCTTTAACCCTTTGAATTTGATACATGAGTTCACTTGCAAACTACTTCATTGATGTTGATGCTATTCCTTTGCTTTGTTGAAACAGCGCACGATAGACATATACGGCCACGGGGGTTCAGCCAGCTCGCTGAAATACTTCAAGGCACTGCCCCAGAGAGTGTGGGCGTTGGTGGAGGCGGCGGGCTTCGGGCCATTCATCTAGCTGATGACGGTGGTGAGAGTCGACCGTGCCGTGCTCACAGTGTTGACCGAGAGCTGGTGGGACACCACCAACACCTTCCACTTTCGGTTCGAGGAGATGACGCTGACACATCTCGACTTCGCAGCGATCACAGGGCTGAGGGTGGGAGGAGAGCCGATCCCCTACGACTCGAGCTTGGTGTTAGACGACGCAACCCTACGGTGGTTTCTCGGGCGGGTCCCACGCCACAGCGGAGGGATGGCGGCGTACGGGCAGTTCGTGGAGTACTGGGACCACGAGCCTGCAGAGGACGAGGAGGCAGCGAGGATGGCCCGGGCGTACCTGCTATACCTATTCGGGGCTTCTTTGTACCCGAATAGGCAGTCGCGAGTCCACCTCTGTTACCTGGCGGGCCTGGTTGACTTGAGGACAGCGGGGCGGTTTGACTGGGGAGGGGGTGCTTTGTGCACCCTCTACTGCTTTCTGGGGGCTGCATCTCGCGGGGTTGGTGACACGATCGGCGGCTACTGGAGGATAGTTGAGGTACAACTTATGCTTAAGATTGCTTTCCATTGCTCATTCATTGAAATATATGTTTGAAATTGAATTGACTTGAATTCGACCATTTGCAGCTTTGGGCTTACGAGGTTCTCGGGATGTTCCCGCCCGAGAACACCTGCAGGGACCCAAACTTACTTCCTCGCGGGCTAGCCTGGAGTAATGCTTACAGGAGGGTGAAGGAGCGGCGAGGAGAGGTGATGACCTTCCGGCACTGGCTGGACAACCTGACGGGCGTCACGGTACAATACGCGCTCATTCCTTTTCTTTTCCGCATTTGATGTATACTTTTACTGATGCTCCAAAAATTCGAAATGCAGGTTTACTGGGATAGGTGGTCGAGAATGGAGGCCGACTTCCTTCCGAGGAGTCGAGAGGTGACGAGGAGCAGGGTGCTACTAGAGTGTCCCCTAGGCTGGCAGTGGTACCTGGGGGATTGAGTGACCCGACAATCACTCGGTCTCCCAGCGTTCTGGTACCTGGGCCACTTCCTCCTCGCGTGCAGAGGACGGAGACGTATACTCCCGCCGAGCTATAGCAGTTCACGATGCCTAATACTGACTTGAAGAGGCACCTCCGATGTACGCTGGACTACGCTACTTACAGGGACAGGTACCTCGCCACAGACTTAGGAGTGGAGGCGGAGCTTGAGAGGCGAGTGGCTAAGGGAGGGCGAGATCCTAGTGCTGGGGGACAGACCGGGGTGCGAGGCCGTGGCGGTCGGTCTGCACGAGGTAGGGGGCGAGGTGGCAAACAGCCTGCCGGCGGGCGAGGTGCTAGTCCACCAGGCAGAGGGGAGAGTGGCACGAGGGTGCCGGAGACAGCGGAGGCTTCTACTTCGTCTGTTCTGCCGACGCTGGAGTGGACCATAGGGGTGATGGACCCTTCGGGGGCACGGGCGGTGAAAGACGTCCCGCGCCTTCCGCAGCCGCCGATGCGGCTTCCTGGTCAGGTATACGCTTAATTCTGACTTTGTTCAAACGCTTCTCATTTCCACTTGTACCCCTTTTTGATGTTTGAGCCATTACACAGGTGCCGCGAGAGTGGGCGGAGAGGGCCATAATGCTGATGGTGGGGATGCGCCATTTACTGAAGGGCTCCGCGAGAGGGAGAGCCCTCCAGACTAGACCTGCTCCTGAGCCTGTTTCTCCTGTTGCCCCTCAGGTATGAAATGCATGCATGTATAGTACTTTAATGAATCAATTGAGTTTCGAACATGTATGGAATGAGTGCATGCTTGTGATATGCAGGTGCAGCCACGACGTTCAGCCAGGACACGACCCCAGGTTACCACGAGCCCTCTGGTTTCTGCCAGCGCTAGAGGACCAGGGACACAAAGAGTGTTGCGGCCTGCTGCGGAGGCCAGACAGTTTGAGGTTTTGCCTAGGGTGGCGTCCCAGCAGAGACTCGCTCGCGTGGAGTCAGAGGAGGAGATAGGGGAGGAGGAGGAGACAGAGGAGTCCTCCGAGTCACGCGTTTTAGGGACGACGGACTCGGAGACTGCTTTTGGTTCTCTAGACGACGATGACGGCGACGATGGCAATGAGAGTGAGAGCACAGAGCCCGAGGGCCACCAGCGGAAGAGGACTCGTCGAGACTGAGCCTTAGGTTTTTGCTTTGCCAGCTTCCTAGTACATAGGCCTGCGTGCTCACGTAGTTGTAGCTTCTAGGCCTGCATGCCTTGATTTTGTTTGGGCCTGCGTACCCCGGTAGTTAGGATTGGGCGCGTGTTTGCCCCAGCTTTTGTACTTCCTTCTTTGCTCATTGTAAATACCGCATTCATTTATGAGAATTTGCACTGTTGTTCTTTTTTATTTGTTCGCACTCCCTTTATAGAATTGTATTTTATGAAATATGCTCGTCTAGCTTGAAAGAAAGTAAAGAGCACTCGAATTTCAACCGATACTCTCAAAGTAAGAGTGAAAACTTGACATTGACACACAACGACAAATTTTTAAGCGATCGACCATGAAACTTAGATTTAAGGGCATTTGATCGTGATCGAGCGCGTCGTGCGGTTGACACTGAGTGTTGTGACTTGCGAGGACCACTAGAATTACCAAAATACCCTTGACACAAAGATCGACACTCACTTACACTTGAAAACCGATGGTTTTGGGACGAATGAATGATGAAAACTTGAACTAAGAGTGTTAACGCGCATTTGATCATGCCATACAATCGCTAATGCACGTCGTGACTTATGCGCATTGCTGGATTCAACCAAATACGCCTAACGTGGAATTTGACATACGCAAGGGATGAAAACCTTGGAAATTTTGGTATTTTTTGAGGAAAATGGATGAATACGCGAGAAAACGCATAACGGAAACCGCTGTATTCCCTGGGTAGATGCTAAGAGCCTTCTGACCTGAGCTGCATGTAGTCACATTGTTGTATTGGGACTAAAACGTTGAGAACCAAAACCTGCTGAAAACAGCAGCACTCTCGAGCGCTCGAGAGTGGTCTCGAGCGCTTGGGACTTCACTCCTGAGCGCTCGGGACTGCTGTCATCAGCAGACCAGTGCTGCCATCAGCAGACCAGTGCTGCTTCCCAATGCCACTCACTAGCTATTCCCATGTCATTTCCTTCTGCATGCACGTTTCCAAGGTGTTCAAACGGCTTCAATTCATCTGCTTCCTCAGATGAATTGACTTCCCAAAGCTTGACTTGTGTTTTTCCAATACTTTTTTCAAATTTCCCAAGTTTGAATTTTTGAACTTGTCTTGAAAATGTTAGATTTGATGAGTTTCAAGGCTGGTGGGAAGTGGCATTGTATCCCCCAAGCCTCTATAAATACAGAGTCTTTTCTCAAAAATCCTTCCTTGTCATGGCTCTGCTGAACCAAGCCTTGCTTCGTCCTTGGTTGGACAGCCTCGAAGGCATCGACTGGCTGAACTTTCGAGGGCACCGCCTTTACGCCCTAAGGCATCTCCGAGAGGTTGCAATCCGTTCGGTCTTGTTACATGCAGCGGCGCGCTTTTGGGATCCCAAAGTGCATGTCTTTCGCTTTGGCTCCAAAGAGCTGTGCCCCACCGTCGAGGAATTCCATGCTTATCTTGGAAGTCACGATTCCGCTGAGCCAATTGTTCCAATGATCAGGGAGAGTATGAAGAACATTCTGAAAGCCAAGCTAGGTATCAGCGGTAATACCGCTGAGTTTCTCACTCGGGGCAATGCTATCAATATCGTGCAGTTGTATGAGAGATTCAGTCCACCTAGAGACTTGACAGACTTTGAGTATCAAGGTCGTAGAATGATGGCTTGTTGCATTTGTCTCATGGCGGCCTTCCTGCTGGTTCCGTCCGTTGGTCAGCCCAATTCTCTATTGGTGGGGGTTGCTTCTCAGATTGAGGCTCGCAAGGATGTTGCACCTTTGGTTCTTGCTGAAACCTTGATGGGGTTAGATGCTGTTCATGCTGGTCGCACAAGGGTTTTTGGTGGTAGCCCGCTGTTGCTGCAGGTTAGGGACCTCACTCAACTCTCCTTTTTCTATTTTCTCTCATTCATTTTACCTCAACGCTCGGTTTGGGCTTTATCTGGCTCCTTACTTGTTTTCTCTCTTTTCTGGTAGGTGTGGCTTTATGAAAAATTGAATCTGCTGACACCCCCGGCCAATGATTGGTGGTATCGTGCAAGCGGATGGAACCGTCCCTTTCGAGCGATGTACAGTAACGAAGACGACTGGGCTGATTTCCTTGCTTCTGCAGAGGAAGATGACATTGCTTGGCGGTGCCATTGGCTGAGGCTTCCTCTATGACTACTGGTAACATGGGTTCGATGCACGTGCTCGTGGCTGGCTTGTTAGGTTTCTCCTTCTACTCACCTTTCCGTATTCTCCGTCAGTTTGGACTTAGCCAAGAAGTGCCGCCGCCGGGCTCTGAAGTGCTTCGTCTCCCTCCCTTCACCATTACGGGCCTTCGGAGTTATGTTCGATCGTGGGAGACTCATAGGACTGAGCCTAGTGACCCACTCTTCTCTATTGCTTCGACCAGAAGGTACCGCAAATGGCTAAGGAGAGATGTGGAAGCAAGGATGGGTTGACTGCTTACTTTGCCGTTCTTTGAAATAAAAAGTGTATTTTAAATGCGTGTTTTTCCGTTTTCATGCTCAGCTTGTAATAAAGAAATAATCTGAATAAAATCGACTGATTAAGGGTTTCCCCCTTTCGGTTCATTAATCGCATGCACCTTTGAGAAAACACTCTGATTTGTCAATTTGGATTTTGATTTTTTTTAGATTTAGGACCGAACCTCAATGTGAGATTGCCTACGTATCCCTCGCGAAAAGGGAATCAGGCCCATACGTAGTTCGGGCTAGGGTTCGCTCGGGTATTAACACTCTCTTTTTGCGCTCTAAATTTTGCCTAGCACCGCCCTTTCGGGTTTTCGGCCTAGCGAGCTCTTTTTGGACTTTTGCCTTAACTTTTGCCTAAGCCGCCCTTTCGGGATTTCGACCTAGCAGGCTTGCTCTAATTTTTGCCTGGGACCACCCGCCCTTGCGGTTTTCGGCCCAGCGAGCTCTCTCAAGGGTAATACCGCTTAAGTTGATCCAAATTGACAAGGTTTGAGAATTCGTTGCCGTCAAGGTCGATGATTGAGGTCGCTTCTCCGGAGAGAATGGTCTTGATGATGTAGGGCCCTGCCCACTTAGGTCGAAACTTCCCTCGTAGGTCAAAAACTGGCGCACGGATTTCCTTGACTACCATGTCCCCTTCCTGTAGGTCCCTCGACTTTACTTTCTTGTTGAATGCCCAGGCGATCCTTCGCTGATAACCCTGAATGTGGTACAATGCTCGCAGCCTCCTTTCGTCGAATAGAGATCGTCTGATGGAGCCAATAGAGCAACACGCCAAAATGGAAGATGACATACTCCGAGAAGAAGGTAAGGTCATAGCCGAACAGCCAAAAACCCCATCAAAGAGGGTAAAGAAGCAAGAGCCCAAGACCTATAGAGAAAGGAAAGAGTACGGGCAGGCTAAGAAAGAGCCATACAAGGAAAAGCAGGCACCTGATCCTAAGTCCTTCTTTTCAATTACCACTGTTTGGAAGGAGCCCATCTATAGGATTCTTTATCGAATAAAGAATCAACCATACTTCAAGTGGCCCCCAGCCCTAGGAGGAGATAAAGATGCAAAACGTGCTACAAATCAGCACTGCAGTTACCACAAGGATTGGGGCCACATGACTAAGGATTGCGAGATGTACAAGAGACATCTCGATGATTTAGTCTCTCGAGGCTACCTGAAGGAATTTATCCAGGAGAACCCTAAAGATAAAAGGAAAGTTATGGAGATGGATTACGAACAGAATCCCAAAGGGGTGATCCATATGATACATGGGTTGGCCACACCTTATACGAGGAATGAGGTTAGGTTGCTTCAAAGACAAATCAAACATGACCAGCACGTTATGAGGTTGGGAAATAAGAGAGGACGAGAAAACGACGTATGCAGCGAAGGCATAGTCTTTACAGATGAGGATCTTGGAGAAGTCCAGGTGCCCCACAATGACGCATTAGTCATAACCCTACGAATAGGGGAATATGACATTGAGAGAATCCTGGTGGACTCAGGGAGCTGTACAGAAGTCTTGTACTACGATGCTTTCAAGAAGTTGGGATTATCTGGGACAGATTTGGAACAATCAATAACACCCTTGGTTGGGTTTGGTGCAGGAGCAGTTTGGCCCCTTAGAAAGGTAACACTGCTTGTTCGGGCTGGATCAGTGGTCTTGAGAACATATTTTTTGGTTGTAGATGTCCCATCCTCCTATAATGCGATTATAGGGAGGACTTGGTTACATAAGATGAAGGCTGTTTCCCCTACATATCACCAGATGGTGAAATTCCCAGGGTCTAACGGGGTCAAAAAGATCAGGGGTAATCAGAAGGCAGCACAACAGTGCCTGATTTCTATCATCAAGAAAGTCCCAAAGGCCCATCAGGTTCACGCGGTAGAAGTACCAGATCAACCGACTGTCGAGGATGTCGGAAGAGATCCAGCAGAGAAAGTAGTAGAAGGCCTAAGGAAGATACAGATCAACGAGACTGATCCTGAGAGGTATTTTCTAATTGGGGAATCACTGCCGGACGAGGAAGAATCCAAATTGGTGGTCTCTTAAAAGATCACGTTGATGTGTTTGCTTGGGTACCAGAAGAAATGCCTGGGGTGTATGCAAATGTGATCTACCACCACCTAAATGTTGACCCACAGCATAAGCCTGTTATTCAGAAGAAAAGAAGAGCAGCTGTACAGCATGTTGACACTGTCATTGAAGAAGTAGATCGTTTGTTAGAGGCCAAAGCGATACGAGAAGTTTACTACCCAGAGTGGCTATCCAACACTGTGGTTGTAAAGAAGAAGAATGGGAAATGGCGTGTCTGTGTGGATTTCACAGACTTGAACAAAGCATGTCCTAAAGATAGCTTCCCTCTTCCAAGGGTCGATCAGTTGGTCGACGCCACTACTGGATATGAGCATATGAGTTTCCTCGATACATATCGGGGGTATCATCAGATTGCCATGTTTGGGCCTGATCAAGAAAAGACTTCTTTTATTACACCACGCGGGTTATACTGTCACAATGTTATGCCTTTTGGGCTAAGGAACGCAGGGGCAACTTATTAGAGGCTGGCAACGATCATGTTCAAAAAACTTCTTGGTCAGACTATGGAGGTATACATAGATGATATGGTGGTCAAGAGCAAAACCCGACAAGGGCATTTACTGGATTTGAAAGAGGCCTTCGAAATCCTGAGGAAATACAAGTTAAAACTCAATGCCTCGAAATGTGCGTTTGGGGTTGGTTCTGGAAAGTTCCTAGGCCACCTTGTGACTTTAAGGGGACGAGGCAAACCCTGATCAGATAACGGCCTTACAAAGGCTACAAAGTCTCAAGACTACAAAGGAGGTCCAGAGGCTGACTGGAATGGCTACAGCCCTCAATAGGTTCATTAGCTGTTCAAGTGATAAGTGTAGGCCTTTCTTCCAGTTGCTAAAGAAAAGAGAAGGATTTGAATGGGGAGCAGAGTGTGAGCAAGCATTCCGAGATTTAAAGAAGTATTTGGCTCAAGCCCCTCTTCTGTCAACTCCAGACCCAGGTGAGACTTTGGTTTTATATTTAGCAGTTTCTGAACATGCTGTGAGTGCAGTTCTGTTAAGGGATAAGGGATCCGAGCAAATCCCAGTTTATTACGTGAGCAAAACACTTCTGGATGCAGAGACGAGGTATCTGCCCCTCGAAAAACTGGTCCTTGCCTTGAGGACAGCAACAAGAAAGTTGCCTCATTACTTCCAGAGCCATAAAGTCGTGGTCTATACTGAATTTCCATTGAGATCACTGCTACGAAAGGCAGATTTCTCTGGACCAATCTCAACTTGGTCTGTTGAGTTAAGTCAATATGATATTGACTTCCAGCCACGCACTGCGATAAAGGGCCAAGTGTTGACAGATTTTGTGGCGGAATTCTCACCAACAGTAGCACCTCAGCCTCCTGCGAGAAAGGAGCAGGAAGTTGAACTGTCAAACAAGAAAGGTAAGGCGCCTGCCGACCAGGACCCTTTGGAATGGAAACTATTCATCGACGGTTCTGCCTGCAACACTAGTTCAGGTATTGGTATTGTTTTGTTCCCTCCCGGAGGGGTGATGCTGGAACAATCTGTTCGGCTTGGCTTTAGTGCATCAAACAATGTGGTAGAGTACGAGGCTCTCCTGGTCGGCTTGAACAGTGCAAAAACTCTGAAGGTAAAAAAGATCAGGGTTTATTGTGATTCACAACTTGTGGTGAACCAACTGTCCGGCGAATATGAGGCTCGAAATGAGAAGATGGCAGCCTATGTGGAGGCAGCCAAAGGTTTACTTAATACCTTCGAGAGGGTATGTATTGAACAGATAAGCTCTGGACAGAATTCCCACGCGGATTCTTTGGCTTGGCTGGCTGCAGCTGTTCCAACTGAGTTTAAATGAAAAGTAGCAGTTGACTACTTGGCTGAGCCGAGCATCGATAGGAATATAGAGTTGGTCCTGGATGTGAACCAAGGACCAAGTTGGATGGATCCAATTGTGGAGTTTTTATGAGATGAAATACTCCCTTCAGATAAGAAGGAAGCACATAAGATCAAAACCAAGTCTGTAAGGTTTTGGCTGTCCCCCGAGGGGAAGTTGTATAGAAAGTCCTTCACTGGGCCATATTTGCTCTGCGTACACCCAGAGATGGTGCAAAAATTCCTCCACGAGGGAACATGTGGAAGCCATGCTAGGGGCAGATCTATTGCCCACCGAGCAATTACCCAAGGCTATTGGTGGCCACACATGCAGGAGGATGCCAAGGTCTATGTTAAGATTTGTGAGAAATGCCAGAAGTTCTCACCTATGATAAGGACACCAGCCAAAGATCTGGTGCCCTTGACTAGCCCTTGGCCATTTGCCCAGTGGGGAATAGACATCGTGGGTCCACTCCATAAAGCAATAGGAAATCAAAAGTTCCTATTAGTGGCCACAGATTACTTCACAAAGTGGATTGAGGCAGAACCCTTGGCCAAGATCACTGAACCCATGATAGAAAGGTTTGTGTGGAAAAGTATCATTACTCGCTTTGGGGTCCCCTATTCTCTGATCACAGATAATGGGGCACAGTTCCAGAAGAAATTCAAGGCTTTCTGTTCCCAATATGGAATAAGGAACTATTATTCAACCCCAGCTTACCCTCAGAGCAATGGGCAAGCAGAAGCTTCCAACAAAACCATTCTTGATGGGATCAAGAAAAGATTGGACAAAGCAAAGGCAAATGGCCCGATGAGTTACCCTTAGTACTGTGGGCACACCGTACAACGCCAATGAGGTCTACGGGAGAGACCCCCTATTCATTAGCATATGGTACAGAGGCAGTCATACCCCTAGAGGTTGGTCTTCCAACCAACAGAACTGTATTGGTTGAGAGTGGGGGCAATGACAGGGCCCTTGAGATTGAGCTTGACCTGGCCGAGGAAAGGAGGGAAAAGGCTCTGGTCCACTTAGCCTCATACCAGGAACAACTAATGAAGGGCTATAACAAACATGTCTACCCTCGAGAACTTGGTATTGGAGACCTTGTACTTTGAAAAGTACTTGGTAATACTAAAGTGGCTAACGAAGGGAAGTTGGGGGCTAATTAGGAAGGCCCGTATCGAGTGACTGAAATTGTGGGCATTGGGGCCTACAAGTTGGCAGATCTGGATGGGAACCCAGTGCCAAGGCCTTGGAATGTCCACAATCTGAGGAAGTTCTTTGTTTAAAAGACTTTGCTTTGTTTTTTTATTCTATTTTAGGACTACGTGATTGTGTGGGAATTACGAAGAAAGTTCCTTTGTTCTTTATTTTTTAGTTACAAGGGGTACGCATAACGCCTCCTTGAGTTCGAAAAACCATAAAGTTACGTTTTCTGCAATATATTGATTTTTCAGAAATTTTGTTTCCTGTATTTTGTGGTTGTTTTTTATCTTATAAATACGAACAATGACCTAGCTTGCCCTTATTCGTATTGGGGAGTAGGTAATAGATATGAACGCCTTAGAACGTACGAATTCGCGTATCAAATTATCTTAGTACGAGAAACTTAGATTAACTAAGTACGAATAACTTAGAATAGGGATGAATGCCTTGTAACGTATGAATATACGTATTAACTGTCTAAGCACAAAAAAATACTTAGACTATACAAGTACGAGAGAAACTTGTATGCACGGATTGCTAAGTACGACAAAACTTAACATTCTGTTCAAGTACGAGAAACTATAAGAAGTACGAAATACTTGCTTATTTTTCCCAAGTATGAAACACTTGGATAAGAGACTTATGAATTTGGTAAGTATGATTCTAAACCTACGTTAAGTTTAGATAAATGTATGATATAAGACACTCATATCGCATACGTGTATATGCACAGGTTCTTTTTGAGTACGATAAAACTCAAAATTTCTGGTTAAAGTATGAGAAACTTATGAGCAAGAACGAAATACTTGCTTCTTTCCTAAGTACGAAACACTTGAATAGAGACATACATACATCGGTATTCGACTAAGTATGAAATACTTAAAGTCCAGTTTAAAGATAAAGAAACTTGAAACAAACAAACATACGAACAGATGTTCCAGAAATTTTCAGAAATGAGAATTTATGCTCATGAAGTGCCGAGCAAAACATAAAGTATAGTGATGTGCCACAAAGGGCTGAATACCTATTTTAAAGTAAGTAACAGCTGATGCCAAGCAGGGCTGAAGACTACGGCCACGCAGGACCTACCAAAAAACTATTTATGAAACTGAAGGGGACTTACCAAAGATTAGTCTAGGTTTTAGACCTCTGGGGGGTGTCTCTTGCAACCTCTACAGTGGTGTCATCCCCAGCTGCTTGTTCCTCCAGATTGACTGGTTCGGTGGTTGTTCCTCCAATAGGTGGTTGTTCAGTTTGGGCACCTTGAGACTCCATCTGGATCTCATCATCAGCATCTGCAAAAGCATCAATCTCTTGATCGACATCCTCCACTGGGGGCTCGTCTAATTCAAGGGAAGCAGCAGCACGTCTGCTTGGCAAATCTTTGTCTACCCAGAAAGCAAAGTCATTTGGCACCCCAACTTTTGTTAAGCACGCCTCCCAACCAGCAGTCCAAATCTGATCCTGGATAGCTGGCATCTGTTCTACAAAGCTTGTTTGAGATTATCCTCAGCTGTCTCCATTTTGGCTTTCATCTCGTCGGCATCCAGCTTTGCTTTATCTCTCTCCCTCTCCAGCCTTGTTATGGTTTGAAGCTGTCTAGTGTTGTCCCTCAGGAGTCTATTTCGTTCGGGCTCAATCTCCTGCAGCTTCTGACCAAGTGCAACCATCTTTTGAATGAACTGGAAGAATTCAATGGTAACAGAGTGAATCAGTATGCATAAAAAAGAAGTATATCGAAATCTTGCTAAAGTAACGAAAATACTTTACCTTGATTCCACTCACAAGCCCAGTCGACACCAGCCGGTCAGATGGGGAGGAAGCCTCCTTCTGCATGTCTACAGGCAAAAGCAGTGCCTGGGCGAGGGCCAAAGCAGTCTCAGATGAGCTAGCACTATCTGCTACGCTCACTGGCCGGTCACCTCTCATGAGTCAAGGGGTCCAGGTTTGAGGAGAGGTTTGGGTACTCAGGGTAAGGGTCTGTTCACCAACCCCAGTGGCTTGAACTATCCCATCCACAGTGGATTGGTGTCTGGGACGTTTGTCCCGATGAGCATCCCCAGCCTCTAAGCTAGTCTCGGACTCCCGAGGAGATGAATTGCTTCTAGAACCTCTGGTGCGCCAGGGAGGCGGGGGCGCATGGCCAGTAGAGGGAGCTCGGCCCGAAGAGCCACGTCCTCGAGATGAAACAGTGAGAAGGGAGCTCAAGTTCAGGGGTTGACGATCCATTGTACCTGAATCAGGAGGAGATGGGGAGTATCCTGAGGAAGATGACTGGCTGGTGTCACGTTCAGGTGCTGGCTGTTCGGGCTGCTGTTGAGTAGTGGCCTGTCTTTGAGAGGATCTTCTGAGTACCAAACGAGGTAGCGGGATGCCTTCGGATACTGGTACCTCGTCCTGCTGTCCGGCGACCGTCACGCCAGCACTGGATCTCAAGTTCCTTGGCTGGGGAGCAGAGGATGTAGAGGCGCCGCTGGTACTTGGGTTGGCGAGTCTTCTGTCAATGAACCCCTTGTAAGCAAGATCATAGCCTAGCAGGACGTTGGCGTCGCGACCCCGACCAGCAGTTCGTGTGCCTGGTTCCCCTTTATATTTGAGAACCTTGTTGATGTCCGCTGTTCGGACATAGCTTGGTTCCCTCCTTGGGCGCTTATTGGCGTTTGTAGCTGAAATGACAAACGAAGGGGAACATTTAGAGATACAGCTTAGATATAGAAGAGAGAATAAACGAACTGAAACACAAGACAAAAGAGCAAAAATTAGGAGCGTACGTGGGAAGCCCCACTCGTGGGGACAGTGGACACCCACCTCCTGGCCATCTTCCCCCATGGGCTCGAAAGCTCCAGTTACATAGAGGAAGTCAATCTCATGATCACGAGCAGAGTCTGGCAGGTTAAGCACGAAACGCTTCTCTGCTTTTCTCACTTTTAAGTAGTAAGTGTTGTATTCTCGGTTCAGTACAATACTGTACCACCATTGGATATCCCAAATTCCTAATTGGGTCCCTAAAATTATGTTTAAAGCTACAACTCCCATTACTAATCTGAAAAAATTGGTAGACACTTGCATGGGGTTGAGTCGATACCAGTTTAGAACCCGACGAAGTAGTGAGTCAAGGGGGAAACGGACTCCACCCTCGACAATGGCCACGATTGGGATACACGTTCTATCCCACGTACAGGCATTTCTATTTGCACCCAGAGGGGCGAGTTCTAGACCTATAGTCTCTGGAATGTTGTACTCAGTTCTAAAGGCGGCCATTGCGGCAGGCGTTTCACAAAGTTTCCTAAATTTTCCAGGCTTAGGGCCACTATCACTTTCATCCGCCATAGATGAACTCGTAAAACACTAAAAGCGAAAATAAATCTGGGAATAGAATTGAAACCCTACGCAGAAGAATCTGGGAATGAGAATCTCAGAATGAAAAGGAAAACAGAGTGGGAATGAGAATCTTACGAAGGTGTTTTCTCGATGAACAATCGAGTTTGCAGACGGCGGCGATGGCGGGCGTAAGAAGAACGGTTTCGCCTGGTTTTAGAGAGAGAAAAATATGAGATTTGAGTTTTTTAGGTGAAAGACCAAAAGATCCCTTTTTGGGGTTTTGTGGCGAAAAAGGTGAAGACGGAACGTCTTCTCATTACGCCGTTACGTAAAACGTAACGTCCAAACGGGCATTGGATGGATGCTGTTCAAACGTCGTTTGGGTAAGACGTCAGTTCGAATTTAATGTGAGGCGTACGAAATGCGCCACGTGGAATCATTACTTCAAGAAAGTAATGTCTAAACTGCCAAAAGACATCAATAGGAACCCAGTGACTATGTCTGCACGGGATCTGGTTTGTTCGGCCTTAGGTTCATTTTTTGAGCTTTACTCATCACTCTCGAGCAGAAGTAATGAGCAAAGCTGGAGAGCAATTGTAGGGAGGTATTCCCGAACAGATACAATTAGTAGCCGAACACTTGCTATGCCAGATCCGTGTAAAGAGAAAGGTGATATGGGACTCGATGCAAGATGAAATACAGCGATAAGGTCCGGTGGTATGAGAAGTTACCGGATCAGATAGTTTGTTCGGCTAAAAGGACCAATGACATGAGAAGTCGATATAAGGTACCAGCTGTTCGACAGTAAAGGCCCAAGGGACATGGGATGTTATTAAAAGATTCAGTCTGTTCGGCAGTAGTAGTGTCAAACAGATAGAGTTATCAGAGGAAACGTAGTCTTAAGAGATAAGGCGGTGGGAGTATTCTAGGAGGGAAACCCAGTGTCAGGTCAGGATAAGTACAACACCAGTCCTATTATGGACGAGTCCCATAAAGGACAGAGTCCCTATGAGTAAGGGATCTTGGTTAATTGGGCAAGAGGATCCCCAGAAAGGCTAGGTTTCCTATATGAGGTAGGAAACCTAGGGCAGCAAGCTTCCGTAAATCTATAAATATGAGGTAAACCTGGAGGCTAGAGGTACGCAATACGTTGCATTCGTTCCATACTTTCTTACTGATAATTAGGGTTTTACACAGTACGAGATACTAACTTAGGCGTCGGAGGGCCTTTACCACGAGAGGCAAAGGTGCGCTCACCCCTTGTCTGTTTTATAGGTTAGGGTTCAGGCGAAGGCATTAGGATTCTGACTGGACAGCACGTGAGGAGACGAGATTCAGTACAGTTCTAGATACTGTTTGTTTTTCTCCACCTACAGTGGTATCACTTGGCCCTGATATATAGTAGGATACTGGTTCATAAATTTCTTTCAGTATGTACTGATTTGCTGTGTCGTTCCGCCACCAATTCACATTTACAATTTCCATGGTAATTTTGGCAATGCTTATTGTGTTTGTTCACCTATTTTTGAGCCACGGTCACCTTCCAAAAGGCGAATCATTGAAGATGGTGTTTGACCTCCTAGGGAGACTTGAGTCTGAGCATGCAATTTCACCATCAAACTCAGTTGTTAACTAAGCTGGTTGGTTTGTCAAGCATAGTGTGAAATAGATCGACTTTTGTATGTAGTCATGCTGGTTCATTGGTGCAGCACTTGGGTGTTGTACTAGTGGTTGATACCACAAACCATGATTCCTGATCGAAGCCAACTTCATAATAATCATATTAAAGATAGGAGTATATTGAAGTTTTCTGCTTTAATGATCTCTAGATACGAAATACAATTTTCTTTATTTTGTTGTGAACCAGCTTCAAAGCATAGCTAAGTACGTCGAATATAAGGTCTTTTCAATCCTTTTTCTCTCCACGTACATAGTAGTTATATTAGACGATTTGGTATTGAACATGCATATATACATTACTTTACACAAGAGCGGCCTCCTTTGTCTTGCTCGCATTTTTCTCCTTTATGAATCCAACATAAAGGTCCGTTCTGCTTGTGTCACTCTCCGGAAGTCTTGTGCTCCGACCACCATCTGACATGCTCTTCACGAATTCCACCAAGTGCCTCCAATTCTCCCCATCAAACAAACTCTTATTCAATCTCAAGTATGTAAATGCACTCAATCCATTCCCAGAGTCCGATCTACTTGTTGTCAAAACTTGTGCGTATGCACCCGCGTCGTATCTCTCCAACGCGTTCTCTCCAGCGAGTTCTATTTTTGCAGCTTTAGTTGCCATCTTTACTTGCCGAACTAGCCCTTCTGGCGAGCAGTTTGCGTTCTCAGGTTGCTCCCCATCTCTCATTTCCATGCATGTGAAGTTCAGTACCACTCCATGTTTACCCATCATCCGTGCTATTGGTAGGTAACCATCTTGATGTCTAGTGTTGTAGTATCCAGCAGTCAGTTCGGGCGCATGGGATCTACTTCTGTAGTGCCAATGAATCCCAGCCACTTTTCCAGATAGTTTAGCTCCAGTTCCTTGGAATATTCCTTTTGCAGCTGCTAGGATTCTGTCTCCATGCTCTAGTAGCATCCCAGAGTACCACTTTAGGAAGAATTGTCCATACTCATTGTTCCAAATTCCATCTCTTCGGAAGAAGGCAGTGTCTTCTGGGAATTGGTTGTACTCACCGGAATCATGAGGCCCACTCGTTCCCCAGTCAGTTTTCCCCAATGTCTCTGCAGATGCTTGAAGTGAAGCCCTCATGTACTGTTTGTGGGGTAGATTTGTTAGAAACTCATTACATGCAATTTTTGTTTTATGGACTAGGGTACGAGCATCATGTGTGTGGGTGTGTGTCTAGATGTTAGACTCTTCAAACTTCTAATTTGGTACACGGACTCAGAAAATATGCACCATATGTTAACTTACAATGTTACCATGCCAATTTCAGTTGATAAACTGGTGTTTTGTATACCAGAGTATCAAAAAGGGCAAGTATTCTTTTATAAGAAAGGGAATAATAGCCCTTGTAGTGTAGCTTAATTTCCATTTACAATAGATTTCTGTCTTTTTTTTATACTATGCTGAAAGATTTAGCATGATGTTCCCATTTTTCCTTGTTTACAAGATGTGGATGCCTAATCCTCTGATCAAGTTTCCTAAATTGTGCTCATCAATTCTTACTTCATATAGAATTCAAATTTGAAGGGATATACGAAAAAATGCACTTTCAGAATTACCTTGTCATAGCACTGAAATTCTCCAATTCCCGGAAACCTCCAAGTTCCATTGCTTTCTGGGTAGGATGGATATCTGAGCTCTCCGCAAGGGCCCATACCTACTTGAATTTCCTGCGTTAGAAAAAGAATTTAGTCTCTACTGCTAAAACAGGCTATGTTCATAATTGTAGCATGTCAAATGATAGGAGATTATAGCTATCCACCATTTGTATTACATAGTCCTCACACTATGGGAAGATTGGCTGACAGACCATTGGTTATCTGTTTCATTCTTCTTAAGTTTCCTTAGATCTGGCTCTTTCTCTGTGGCTGACATTAAGTATGGTCAAGTGTCCATTTAACTTATAAACTCATAGTGAAACTGAGGAAATGGGGTCTATCTTCATGGGTCCTTTAGGGTCCCATAAGTCCATAACAAGTCTTTGCCCAGGGTCCATCAGATTTTGTCCGTTGGACCTTTTTAATATGCTTATGTGGTGTGCTTCCATCGGTTACTATACACGATTGCTTGTCTAAAATATGGTTAATGATCCTTTGCTGCCTCGTTTATTTTCTCCTTTTTCTCCTCATATAAGACTGAAGATCCTCCGATTGAGAAACAGTATTAGTCTGTTATGGTGTCCACTGGTGATGTTTCAATATACATCATTTTCGTTAGGTAATCACTATTATTATTGGTTTCAACACCCTCATAATTCTACACAAGAGAGGTAATTTGAAAGATAGTCCTTACCACAATAACGTCCCCCAGGTAATCCTTGAATGTGTCGCGGAAGCTTCTCATGTAATCAGAGTAGACCTGGATGGGTGTTCTTCCTCCAAGCACGGGTAATGAATCACAACCCAAGGAGATATATTCGGGATTTCTCCGGCCTGATCTGTCTGTGTAGACAAGGTCAGGGTTTTTTCTGATTTCTTCAAGCACCCATGGGGGTAGGGGAATGCTGAAAAATCAACACAAGAAAAGGTTATCAAAATATATTGCTTCATTAATTCCTTCTCACACGGTAAAGGGGTCCTCAGAATGCAAGAGATACAAACTTTTGACCAATTTATCCATAAGACAGTTTGCTGTTACAAAGGTAATAAATTGTTCAACTAGGTATCGGGCTTTTCTCGCTTTTAGCTCACAATGGCGGGATATCATAAAAAGAGGCATTTCAACAGAAGCCTGTTCAATGGATAAAAAATGCCCTTAGAGAGCTTTTTTGGCTAATAAAGGGAAGAAAGGAATCCTTAATAGCCTACTATGAAGCATGGATACTGATATGCGATACCGACACGATACGATACGGATACAGCGATACAAGAAAATCCAAAAAAAAACAAGATATGTATACGGCTAGGATACGTTAGACTAAAAGACGTTTTTAAAGGTTTGTAGCATTGTATCAGCCATAATAACAAGAACAGGATAGAACTATTGCATAAGTCTCTTGGTTACTTGCTCCATTATTGAAGTTTAATTTTATTGAACACATGTATGATACAATAAAACGTTCAAGAATCTCAGTACGTCCCTCCTTCTAGAAAGTAAGTTAAGAGCTACAAATCAATGATTTTCATTATTCGTAACAATTATAATATACTACTATGCAAGGAGTGTCACAATCTTAATTTCATAAAATTAAAGTTTTGATATGTTCTTCAAGTATCCAAAAAGTATGTGATACATTAAGAATTAAAAGATGATACTACTGAAATATGTATTCAAGAGTATTAAAGTATGTGATACATTAAGAATTAAAAGATGATACTACTGAAATATGTATTCAAGAGTATTAAACGATTAATAGTATCCAATACGGATAAGATAGGGATATGACTCCCATCTAGAAGTATCTATGCTTCATAGATAACCAAAAACAAGCAGACGATGAGCGATGAGCCAGGAACAACCTAATTATTAGGCTGGTGATTGAACAGGGTCTTACCTTTTCACTGGGTTCTCTTTTAGAAATTTTGAGAGGTATAGTGCATACCTAAGAGGTTGAGTCCCTTGTGGGATCTTCAATGTTATCTTTACCTATAAAAAACTATAAATAGGTATAATTGTGTATACTCCTGTAGTCCTTTATAGTATTAGGTTACTCTATTGGGGAAAGTGAATGCTGGAAAATCATTTGAAAACAAATTACAATAACACTCTCATACCTGCAAGAGTCTCCAACATTTCCTCCACACTGATGAAACGACATAACAACTTGTAGCTTTAACCCATGCTTTTGCACCATCTTTACAAGCTCAGCATACCCTTCCCAGTTGTACTTGGACGGCCCTTCTTTCTCCACCAATCCCCACCAAGCGTCGACCATCACTCCTTCAACTCCTGCACTTTTTAGTGCCATCAAGCTGGCATTCATCGCTCTCGGCTTGTTCAAGTGGCCCCCGTACGATATGGTGTCTAGTGGCAGCATCACAAACACAGGCACCCTGGAATCGCTCTTTCCGTGTGCTTCCGTTAGCCCATGGAGCTTTTCCCACTTGTCGCTTCTCCTGTCTTCCAGATTCAATGTTTTTTCATGCAAGAGTTGAGTTTCTTGCATCGAACTCTTGGCTTTGAGGCGGCACGATGCCCTGATTTGTGTAAAACAAACCATGCTGGAGAATTCATCAAGAGTTTTGAAACTTCTTGTATCTTTTAGATTGATAAAAGAAGTTGAAGAACGCAGTGTCAAAGCCATACTGTGATCTTTGTTTGGTATATTGAAGAGATAAGAGAGGTGTGGGAATGAATGGAGGCAATGTGTGCTGCTATATATAAAGGAAAACTTGCATCTGAGTTTCTGAAGGAGACAATAGTGGTGGGCTCTGACTTAAAGGAAAAAGTGCAAAAAATCAATATCAGTCAGCTCACCTTTTTTTCCTAAGTCATCATCAGAGATCTTATGTACCGAGTTTTTGGGTACCCATGTACTAAGCGCTTTTCAGCCGCAGGATCACGTGAGATTCTTGAATGGGTTTATGCCACTTTTGGAATTCTTCAAAAATGTAGGGACTTGAAAAGAAAAGAGTGTCCAGGAATTTTGGAATTCAACTGTCAATTTGCTAGAAAATAGAAAAAGTTTGAAATGAGATTTGTATTTGGCAAATGTAGTTAAGTTACCTCAGCACTGTCTTTTGGATAGTAAATAGTTTTGATGGGCTCATGATATTGCTAATCAGTCCTCACAGATATTTATGGGTAAATTGTAGCACCAATTAAGAATATCTTAGCTGCTATAGTAGCACTAATAATATCTTCTTCTTTTGATCAGCAGCCATAAAAATATCTTGTTGCCCCGCGTTAAACTTTTGTGATTTAGCCTAGTATTGTCACTGTTAACGCAGCATCTGGACACGGATATTACGCTGAAATTAGTAGATATTACTTATATGATTGATATGGATGCAAAAATGGTTGATATTTTGTATTTAGACCAGGTGGAACTTTGGAAGCTGCCTAATTAACCTTAATTTTCTCCTTTCTGCTTTTAGTTTTTTCGTTTGTTTAAATGTCAATTTACATGGATTAATTGCTAATATGTTTCGGTATATCATGTGGAATGTGTTAGTAATTTATTTAATCAATGAGTATCTGTAATCTTAACGTGGGGAGATAAATAAATATTTAATATCATGGAGCTCGTAATATAATTGAGATAAGGACGGGAGTGCAATTTGTAGTGGGCCGAAATATCCGAAGGTTCAAAGGGTTCAATGGGATGACATTGTGGACCCACAGTTCAGTTGTCTTAGTTCGTCTTTATGAGAAAAGTCAAACCTAACACGTCACCCCGGTCATCAACCGAACGATAAGCGGCCCTGCGGCTGTGTTCCGAGCGTAAGCTGCTTCTCCGAGCGTAGTGAGACGTTCTTGTTCGGTAATAGGCTTGTTTACTCGGATAGACGTCTTCCATTCGGAAAGAAGGTTGTTTAACGAACAAGTCTTATCCTCGGTAAAATTCTTACGTTCGGAATGGTTCCTCGGCTAAGGCGGTGGAAGAACATTCTAAGGCGGTGGCAGAACATTCTAGAAGCTCTTTCTGATAGGACCGATGATAAGCAGGTTCACCTATCTGATAACTGATTTGACGTCCCTGACATTGACCCACGTGGGTCTGCGAATCTTGAAGGGCGGCATCATTAAATACTTCTGACATGTGACGTCATCCGAACGAAGCGGTGCGCGTGTGGTACACTTTCATCTTGTCCAACACTCCAGAACTTGGCCTATAAATAGGGGAGCACCTCTCCCAGGAAAGAGGTCAGACATTCTTCTCCCCTAACAAATTTCCTACTAAACTTCTTCTTCTTCTCATTTCATTCCGATTCTAACTAGATCGTCGGAGCTTCTTCCCGGAGGAACACCACCCTCCAGTTTGCAGGTACATGGCATCGCCGGTCAAGTCACCACGGTTCAAACAACGAGAAAGGTCCAGGAGGTTCAAAGATAAATCACCCCCCCCCCCCACAATTGGCGACTCTGCTGGGGAACGACTGAGCTTTCCTAGCAAACACAGTGGGCTTTGGTTTATCTCAGGCCTCCTCCTCTCTCCACCGTACCCCACCGTCCATTCAGGTTATGGCACAACGTCTTCCCCCTCCAGGTCCTGAGAATTTCACCATTGGCTTAGCTGGGTTCGGTTCCATTAACGCTGAACCGAGCCAAACTGCAAGAACCACCTTACCAGTCACTCGGCAACTCACCTATCCCCCAACCGAGCTTGAGCTCGCCCTGGCGGAGCAGAAGTGTCAGGCCGCGGTAATTGCACTCCTCCAGCAACGGCTTGAAGAACGGGATGGAGGTGTGGCCACGACTCCCGTGCATGGCCACCCTGCCGAACCGAGTCGTGCGAAGAAAACTCACAAACGTAGCAGGAAATCTCGCCAGGCGCATACATCCGAAGGTGCTCCATCCGAGCGACGCACCGTCTTTGATAGGCTCGAGCATGCCCCCAGGATCCAACGTACGGCTTCTCGCCCTCGCTTTGAAAGTATCATCCGCAACGAAAGCACACGCTCTTCGGCGACGAGCTCCACGGCAGGGACACGCAGAGTGGGAGCTTCTGGGAGAACATACGATGCTTCCAGGCGACATCAGGAGTAGGCGGACAGAAAAAGACCCTTGGACCTCAATGACACGCCTCGCCGCGCTCAGACGAGCGAATGTCCTGAGCGATCCGAACGGCGCCCAGCTTGCTCGTCTAGCCACCGCCGAGCGGAAAGTGGGGAACGGCAGAGGCAAGATAACACCATTGTCCTATATGACCAATTTACAGGAATGCCAACGGTATACCATCCGGTCGACGAGAACTTCGACCCTCGGCAGGTTCGTCACGGGGGCTCAGGAAGCGAGCATGGGGAACGTTCGGAAGGAGTTAGGCATCGGCAGCAAGAACAAAACGAGTGGCCGCGACATCATCACAGGGAACCTCGGGGAAATCGAACAGTCCGCCTCGATGCTCCATTGCCCACTATTCCAAGTATCCCGGAGCCAGTCGATGACTCCAAGCTCGGCAAGGCTAAGGCCTCTCCCTTCATTGACGCTATACAACAAGAGCGACCCCCGGATCGTTTTGTCTTGCCGAAGCTCAAGAGGTACGAGGCTAAGGAAGACGCAGTCGCGTTCGTTTGCCGATTCAGATAGACCATGAGCCTCCACAACTTTTCTGACGCACTTATGTGTAAGATTTTCCCTCTTACTCTAAGTGAACCAATAATGTTGTGGTATAATCAGCTCAAGCCGAAGTCCATTAAGTGCTTCAATGAGCTAGAGTTGGAGTTCACTAAAAGGTTCGTCACAAGCAACGTCCAGCCGAAGACGTTGTCGATGCTGGTTAACATGAGGAGGACAGCAGGTGAAACGCTTCGGCTGTATACCGAACGTTATTGGGAAGTCTACAACCTTATCCCCGACTGTGATCAGAGTGTCGCTGCAGAATCGTTCATGAATGGGCTAGACCCTACCTCGGCGATGTTTAGGGACCTGTCACGAAACCCACCGAAGACCATGGGTGAGCTCATGGTAATCATCGAGAAGGACTGTGTGCACAAGGAAGCGGTTGCCGAGCGTAACGCTCCGAAGGGAACAGACGCAGCGAAGACAACTCCTGCCACAAAAAAGTAAGTTGTTAATGTTCGGCAGGGGCAGACAGGCCAAAATGGCGCTGGAACGAGTAAACCGAACAATCGGAACAAGCCCCCCCAATACCCGCAACAACAACCTCAATGGCAACAGGCGAAGAGGGAGCCGAGGCCGGACGAGTACGTAGCTGAGCATACTGCGTTCACTGAGCCAATCTACAAGTTGTTGAGTACCATTGGGCAATTACCTTTCTTCGTTTTGCCGACGGGGTTCTTAGGGACGACAAGCAATGGCCCTGGGATGTGCACGTTCCACAAAGAGCGAGACCATTACACAACCCAATGCCAACCGTTCAAACGCTAGCTAGAAGAGCTTGCGGCGGTGGGGCATCTCAATCAGTGGATCGATCTTCGGCGAAATCCACTACCCCCTCCTCCGCCACTTCCAGCTGGGAACCTCGTTGGGGTGATTCAAGGCATCGTATCCGAAGGACAAGCGGTCGAGCTCTACTCTGAAATTGACAAAGCGGTTACTGCCCTGACCGTCTGCAACATTGGTGTTTCACCGAAACGAAAGTGGATCGATCCTAGCCTTGATGGCCCGGTAACCTTCACGTCCGAAGATTTGCGGGGAGTCCAAATGCCACACACCGACGCCCTCGTTGTCTCGGTTAAAGTTGGCACCTCCACTGTTCAACGAGTGCTGGTAGATCAAGGAAGCTCGACGGAGGTTATGTTCTACTCTACATTCAAAAGCCTTGGGCTCAAACCAGACCAGCTACGAACAACGAGCACGCCCCTCGTCAGCTTCACCGTAGCACCTGTATGGCCTCAGGGTCTGATTACCCTTCCTGTGCAAGCCGGCTCCCGAGTGATTGATGTCGAATTTGTGGTTGTTAGTTCTCCTAGCCCCTACAACATCATCCTCGGTCGAACCTGGCTACACGGAATGAAGGCGGTCGCCTCTACCCTTCACCAGGTCTTGAAGTTTATCGGCTAGAATGGACGGCAGGAGAGCCTTCGGGGGGACCAAATCCAATCGAAGAAATGTTATGTCAGTACGGTGACTAACGAGCGAAGCTTCTTAGAGGTACAATGTGTTGAGAAGGCCGACGTTCACGAGCCCGAAGAAGTGGGATTGCCAGCCGAGCAACGGTCGATCGAAGAACTTGTGCGGATGCCGATCACCGAAGATGGAGAAAGATACTTCCTCGTCGGCAGTTCCTTGAGTGAATCCGAGCGTACAGATATGTTCGAATTCCTTAAAGCGAACATAGAAGTATTTGCTTGGACTCCTCAGGAAATGCCTGGAGTGGATCCATCCTTCGCCTCCCATTCCCTCAATGTAGATCCAAACAGATGCCCAGTGGTCCAGAAGGTTCGTCGCTCGGCAGCCTTGCATGTGGAAGCGGTCATGGCAGAAGTGGATCAGCTGTTGGCAGCTGGAGCCATTTGGGAAATCCTGTACCCGACTTGGCTTGCTAACCCCGTCGTTGTTCCGAAGAAGAATGGGAAGCTCAGGGTCTGTGTTGATTACACCAACCTCAACGATGCTTGCCCAATGGATCGATTCCCTCTTCCTCGGATAGAGCAAATGGTGGATGCGACAGCTGGATACGAGCGACTGAGCTTCATGGATGCATACAGGAGCTACCATCAGATCGCCCTTGCCAAAGATGATCAAGAGAAGACGGCGTTCATCTCCCCTCGAGGAACGTACTGCTACAATGTCGTTCCCTTCGGGTTGAAGAATGCCGGGGCAACCTTCCAACGAGCGATCACCAAGATGTTTCTCCTAAAGCTCGGTAAGACAATGGAAGCATATATTGACGATATGGTGTGCAAAAGCAAGCTCGGCAGAGACCATCTTCGGGATCTCGGGGAGATTTTTGACATCCTAAAGGAACACCGGCTTCGTCTCAATGCCGAGAAGTGTTCGTTCGGCGTTGGCTCGGGCAGGTTCCTGGGATACATGGTGAGCCGCCGAGGCATAGAAGCTTATCCGACTCAACTCACCGCCGTACAAAACCTCCGAGCTCCAACAACAATCAAAGAGGTCCAGCGACTGACGGGGATGGTTGCAGCACTAAATCGATTTATCCGGTGTTCGGGAGACCTTTGTAGGCCCTTCTTCCAAGCTATCAAGACTAGTCGGCGTAGGTTTGTGTGGACTGAGGAGTGTGAGCAGGCATTGCAATCCTTAAAGGATTACCTTTCCCACGCACCGCTCCTCGTCACCCCCGAACCCGACGAAGATCTGTACCTTTATCTTGCTGTCTCGGATCATGCAACGAGTGTTGTGCTCGTTCGGAAAGAAAGAATGGATCACTTGCCGATTTTCTTTTCGAGCAAGACGATGACGGAATCTCAGACGAGGTATCTGCCTATGGAGAAGTTGGCTCTAGCACTCGTCTCAGCAAAGACGAGCCTTATGCCCTACTTCCAATGCCATAGGATTGTGGTTCTCACTGAGTTTCCTCTCAAGGTTGTTCTTCGGAAGACCACCTCCTCCAGCAGGATCCTAAAGTTTGCACAAGACCTTGCCAATTATGACATCCAGTTCGAGCCACGAACTGCAATCAAGGGCCAAGCGTTAGCTGACTTCTTCGCCGAGCTTACCCCTGGGTTGAGGGACGAGGACAACGCGTTGGCAGCTGCTGCTGAGGAGGCTCGGATAGCTAAAGAGGAGGAGTTTGTTGAGTGGAGTAATCCTCCCCCCGAGTCCCTCCGCGCTCGATTCACCTTGGGCGTCAAGAAGCCGAGGAAGGAATGGAAGCTGTTCTCCGGCGACGCTTAGAAGATGACAGTTGACGGAGCCTCCAATATCCATGGGGCCGGGGCTGGCATCGTTCTCGTCTCTCCGGCTAGGACGGTCCATAAGAGTTTGGTCTCCATCGACTATCCCGCCACGAATAACGAGGCCGAGTACGAAGCTCTCATTGCTGGGTTGAAGCTTGCTCTTCGGATGGAAGCCGATTTGGTTCATGTATTCTGTGACTCCAGGCTAATTGTAGGACACCTCAACGACGATTATCAGGCTAAGGACGAACGAATGAACTCATACGTCAGTCATGTTCTTTCTCTGCTCAAACAATTTGGCCGCGTCGAGATAAAGTGGATTGCTCGGGAGCACAATACACATGCTGATGCTCTAACGGGTCTCGCCTCAGTGTACCGAACTTTGGGCAGCCGCACTATTGTTTTTGACGAGGTCGAGTCACCGAGCTTCGAGCCCATTCCTTGTTCGGTAAATGTTATAACCTTCGGCCCGAGTCAGATGGATCCCATTGTTGCCTATTTGAAGTATCAAACCCTCCCAGAAAACAAAAAGGAAGCTCACAAGATTCGTTGCCGAGCAGCAAACTACCTCCTCGATCGGAATGGCAATCTGTACCGCCGAACGTTCACCGGGCCGGATTTGCGCATCGTACATGAAGATCAAGTTCAGAGCATCTTGGATGAGCTTCATTCGGGAAGCTGTGGTGGTCACTCGGGAGGCCGAACGATGGCCCAACGAGCGTTAACACAGGGCTATTGGTGGCTTAAGATGGTAAAGCAATCCGAGGAATACGTGAAGCATTGCGTTCGGTGTCAAAAGCATGCCTCCATCCCTCACCAGCCAGCATTTCCTCTCAAGATGATCACTAGTCCTTGGCCGTTTGCTGTCTGCCGTCTGGGGCTTTGATATCGTGGGAAAGCTGCCGAAGGCACTTGGAGGGTTTGAGTACATGCTCACTGCCACCGATCTATTCACGAAGTGGGTTGAAGCTTCTCCACTGGTGAAGACTACGGCCGGGGATGTCGAACGCTTTATCTGGAAAAACATCATCTCCAGGTTCGGGGTGCCGTACGCTATTCTTTCGGATAACGGTTCCCAGTTCGTTGCTTCGGCAATCCAGAACTTCTACCGAGAGCATCATATCACCATTCATACTTCGTCCGTCGCTTATCACCAAGGAAATGGCCAGGCCGAAGCTTCGAATAAGGCTATTACTCGGGGGCTTAAGCGTCGTTTGGATCGCAAGCTCGGAAAGTGGGTTGATGAGCTTCCCCAAGTTCTGTGGAGCTACCGCACTACTCCTCGGCGTTCCACGGGCCGAACGCCGTTCTCCATGGTGTATGGCATGGAGGCAGTCTTGCCTCTCTCTACCCTTATCCCTACCGTTCGGTCTGAAAATTTCAATACAGTGGACAATGATGCTTTGGTTGGTGCGGAGCTGGACTTTGCGGAAGAACTTCGAGATAACGCCAATCTTCAGCATGCTGCCTATCAACAAGAGGTTGCTCGGGGATATAACAAGAACGTTCGGGCTCAGCCTTTTAACGTCGGTGACTTGGTCCTTCGGATGGTTGTCGAGGCGAAGAAGTTGACAAAATTCAGGGACCCCTATGAAGGCCCCTACCGAGTGGTGCAAAAGATTGGCCATGGCGTTTATAATCTCACCGAGATGGATGGTACGCCGATCGCAAACCCATGGAACGCCCAAAAACTTCAGAAATTCCATGGGTAGCTTCGGCGGATCTCCACCCTCTTGATTTTTGGTTCATTTTGTTTTTGTTCGGATTGTAAGCCTTCGGGCGTTATTGTTAATGACAGCTTTCTTCGGATTTCACGTTCGGATTAATGGGTATTCTATATCGCCCACATCCTTCGGGACTTGGCACTTCCACCATACGTTCGTTCGGATACTCGGTTTGGGCGAAATTCTCTAAGCCTCGGTTTTCCCCTACGTTGGGGCTCGGCACTCTATGTTACTTCATTTACCCACTTTCATGCCTTAGCGTCTTCCTGCTCTTACTTTGGTAATACACTAAGGCAGGGGGGCTCCTATTGGTAAACTAAGTCTGTGCAAATGAACAAGTAAACTAATTCGTATGGGTGGCATCCATCGTTCGGACCCCCTAATGTTCGTCTGGGTGGCATCCATCGTTCGGACCCCCTAATGTTCGGACCCATTAGTGTGTTCGGCTGAACGAGCAATTATACTTGCGTTTATTTCTATAATCTGAAAGACATTCGTGGGCATTTGAAGGCTAGTAAAAATTGTCAAAAAGCGAAAGAAACACACACCGAACAGTAATACTTGGAAACTTGCAAAATTACTAACATTACTTGTTGCAAAAAGTGCATTCACCGAGCACAAATACTTGGAAATTTTCTAGCATTGTTACCAGAGCATGGCGGGTGGTGCATCGTTCGGTGCCATCCCTGGACAACCTTACCGAGGAGTGGCCATGGTAAATCGTTCTTGGCCACCCTCAACCTGTATTAATTACATAACAACGGTTTGGCTAAAGCCAATTGTTCGGTGCCGACCATTCCAAATAAAAGTTCAACATTCAAAAAAAACAAAAACAAATTCAAAAGTTTGAAGTCTTATGCTTCGGGGGTAGGAGTGACTGGGGGAAGATTGGTGGAATCTGGGGCTGGAGTTGCAGTGCTCTCCTGCTCGGCTGGACTGGTCACAGCCTCGTTAACATTGGGCTCTTCGGCCTCAGATTCATCAGCAGGAAGGGGAGGCACTTCGATGAGGCTCCGACGTTCATCATCTGGTTCAACACCGGCTTCATCGAAACCCATGTTGAATCCGAGCTTGAAGCTTCTTCGGTGTTGCGCCTCCCTCATCTCTGTTTGAAGGGCCAGGATTTGGTCCGCAGAGTCTTCCTCGGCTTGGTAGTACCCTTTGTCGAACTCCTCCTGGAGCAGCTTCTGCATTTCCTCCTCCATCTCTTTTCTCCCCAGAGCTCGCCCCTCCTCTAGGCCTTCATCCTTTCCTTTAGCCCTTGTTCGCTCGGCCGCATCTTAGAGGCCCTTGACCAGATCATTAAGAGTTTTTATCTGGACCTCCTGGGCTTGGCGGACACCTTCGGAGTGGTCCAGGTTCTTCTTATACTCATCCACCTTTAGCTGGCCGAGCTCCACCTTCTGCCTCAGCATTTTTGACTACTTGTCATGCTCGGTGAGGTACAGTTGGGCACTCATGATGGACTGCGTCGCCTGGAATAAAAGGGCATGTTAACAACCCAAGGAACAGAAGTAACAAATACACGAAAGAAACAATTAAATAAAAGGATTTGAGCTTACCCTGCCAACGTGAAAGTAGTAATCGTTCAACGCAGTCTTGAGGGATGGGGGAGCAGAGATATCCTTCGGAAGCATTTGTCCCGAGTGCAATGTGAAGGCAAGGGAAGGGTCCTCTTGGAGGCTGTCAGATCTGAGGATCCGCTTCTTGTCTGGAGTGACGAAGTTCGGGACCCATGGAATATCAGTATCCGAGGGAGCTCTTGTCTCTCCCTCGGCAGCCTTCTTTTTCTCCTTCTCCTTCTCCTTTTCCTTGACCCTCGAGAGGCCGACCCCAGATGCCTTGGTGGCATGAGACTTCGTTCTCTTCACTGGTGGAGCGTCCTCGGATGAGTGAGCGGTGGAGGGGGCCGCTTTTGTGCCTGTGGAGGAACGGGGCCGCTCTTCCGCGGTGCCGAGCCTGAAGCCCCGGGAGCACCGTCCTTCTTCTGCTCGGCCAGTTGTCTCGCCTGGTCATCCAGCTGCTTTTGTAGCACGGCCTTAATGCTTCGGGGAGGCATTGTCTCGTCTCCGAAGAAAAGCTCTGTTATCGGCACGCGTAACGTCCCTCGGAGCGGTTTCTCCTTGCTCGGAAGAAGTTCCTCGGGAAGCTTGACTGGCTTTTCTTCAGCTGCTTTATCCGTCACCTTTCCTCGGATCCTTCCACTGTATGTGGCGTCATACTGAAGGATCGTCGGCGCGTCTCTCTCCGCTCGGTATTGTAAGTAGCGCCGAGGCTAAGCCGCAACCTCTGGCATCCCTCAGGAGATCCTTGTTGATCTTACTTGTATCTGCCGAGGCAAAACAGATAGAAAGAATTAGAGGTGGCAGAATCATAAATAATATAAACAAAAACAAAAACAAAATGCTACAAGAAGAACCGAACGAAATGATGAGAAGTGTGTTGTGAAATGCTTACAGGGTTCTCCCCTACGAGTGGCAATCTCAAACTGCCCATATTCAAGTGGGGGGTATTGAAAGTTGCCCCGGACTTCGACGTAATCCGAAGCCCACTTCTCCGAGTCATACATGCCCTCGGGAATGATCTTTTCCATGTTCCTCCGAGAACACAAGTAATACCGAGAAAACCTAACGTTTCTCGACATCATGTAGTTCTCGAAGATATGGTCGGCTTCAAGAGGGAATATTTTCCCCTCGGCGAGCTTTATTATCGAATGGATGATTCGATAAGAATTCACGCTCAGTTGGCACGGTGTGAGGCCGAAGCGATGGAGAATCTGTCTCAAGATCTTGTGCGTCGGGAATCGAAGCCCACCTTCGGTAATCGCCATTAAGGGGACCGTGACGTGTTCGTCACTAAATAGTATTCGAGGCCCTTCAATGGGTGAAAGCACAACATCGTTCGGGATGTTGTAGGCCCGCCGAAAGAGACTTATCCCTTCCTGGTCCCCGAAACAGTCCCAGTAGGGGCAGGGGTCTTTTCCCGTTCGGTCTGGGATCAGGTCTGGGTCCAGGGGTATTATCTTCCTCTTGACCTTCTTCTTCTTCGGAGCCGCGGAAGACGATTCACCGAGCATGGCAGCTTCCTCCTCCGGCCGACTAGATGAAGCATCAGGCGTGTCTCGCTCGTATTGGTCCTCTTCATCCCCATCTACTGCTTCCTCTTCCATGTCCTCTTCTTCGTCCGGGTCTTCTCCCGCTCTCTCCGAAGAATCGTCGTCGTCGATCTCAACGATATCAGGGCCCATTGACCGAAGAGGCATCATGTTCGAGGGGAAGTCGATCCCCTCGATTCCGACGTACGGGGATCCAGACCCTACACGGTACTTTCGAGCCTTAGCTCTAATTTCTTCGGCTATACGGGGGTCCATCTGATCGAAATCAGGTGCTTCGGAGTCCACCGAGCGATACGACTCTCCCGAGGAGGTTGACGACGATTCCATACCTAAAACAGGTGCATGGGATAAGACCGTTAGTGAAAGGCAAGGTCGTTATTCCTATGGTGCCTAATTTCAGTGTCCTAAGCCTACCGAGCAAGCACGTCACTCCCGAACGACTATGCGTCGAGTGGGGATTCCGAGCGCAGTTATGCTTTGGAAGCCATTAAGGTTGTGATATGTTCGGATATGTCGTTCGGAGGAGCTATGGGTTGTTATTCTTCGGAGTTAGTTTGTGATCGGAAGAACACGGGTTGAAGATGAACATGGGCTCGGAAGAACACATGAACATCTTCAACCTGTTCTACAGCGTACAGGGAAGAGAACAGATAAAACGGAAGAAAAAATCCACACTTTTGTGATCGAAACATGCTCGAAAACAACTGAAAATGCAGGATAACATTGAGGGAGTCAGAATATACCTGAATATCAAGAGAAATCTGTGATTCGATGAAATGATCTTCAGATTTCTAGCGATGTTTGGGCGAGAACCGTAGTCGAGCAGTTGAGGCGTCTGAGAGAAGGAGAGAAAAAGTGATTTTCTCTCTCCTTCCATCGCTTTTATACTAGGAGAGGAATTCGAAACGGCACAGAGCCCCCAGCCGTTGGATTGAAGCGGGAGATTGATGTTCTGCGCGATAACTGACACATGGAGAGCGATGTACAGCGCCGTTTCACTACCCAATGAGTTGATGACACGTGTGAAATTTGAAATCGGTGGTTTCAGGAGCATTAATTGCGTGACCAGAGCTTGCCTGCTTCGGGTTACATGAACGGCTAACCTTCGGCATGCGTCTGCGTTCGGCTTGAGAGGAGGTGAACGAGTCGTCTATTGTCAGGGTAGATCTGTTCGGCCACTACTGTCAACTCCTCCTTTCCTAGGAATACACAAAGCAGGAGTTGAGGGGCTATTGTAGTGGGCTGAAATATCCGAAGGTTCAAAGGGTTCAATGGGATGACCTTGTGGACCCACAGTTCAGTTGTCTCAGTTCGTCTTTATGAGAAAAGTCAAACCTAACACGTCACCCCAGTCATCAACCGAACGATAAGCGGCCCTGCGGCTGTGTTCCGAGTGTAAGCTGCTTCTCCGAGCGTAGTGAGACGTTCTTGTTCGGTAATAGGCTTGTTTACTCGGATAGACGTCTTCCATTCGGAAAGAAGGTTGTTTAACGAACAAGTCTTATCCTCGGTAAAATTCTTACGTTCGGAATGGTTCCTCGGCTAAGGCGGTGGAAGAACATTCTAAGGCGGTGGCAGAACATTCTAGAAGCTCTTTCTGATAGGACCGATGATAAGCAGGTTCACCTATCTGATAACTGATTTGACGTCCCTGACATCGACCTACGTGGGTCTGCGAATCTTGAAGGGCGGTATCATTAAATACTTCTGACATGTGACGTCATCCGAACGAAGCGGTGCGCGTGTGGTACACTTTCATCTTGTCCAACACTCCAGAACTTGGCCTATAAATAGGGGAGCACCTCTCCCAAGAAAGAGGTCAGACATTCTTCTCCCCTAACAAATTTCCTACTAAACTTCTTCTTCTCATTTCATTCCGATTCTAACTAGATCGTCGGAGCTTCTTCCCGGAGGAACACCACCCTTCGGTTTGCAGGTACACGGCGTCGCCGGTCAAGTCACCACGGTTCAAACAACGAGAAAGGTCCAGGAGGTTCAAAGATAAATCACCCCCCCCCCCCCCCCCCACACACACAAGTATAATTCTGTAGTTGGGTGAATTATAATTAGTGAAATAAGAAATAGAATCCTGGTGAGATTAGGATTTTTTATTTACACTGGGAGCCTGAACTTATTACTCCTTAGGTCCCTATCTTAGCCCTATACATACACGTTATGCTCTCTAGGTCAATTAGACGTTTTCTATTATTCACGAAATAGAGGCAGGTTTAGAGAGAGCAAATAGATCACGAAAGAGTACACACTCGGTTCGTGTTCTAGAAGTGCAGGGAATACGATAGAAGATCGTAAGGTGCAGTCGAGCAATATACGTGGCTCAGAGCAAGACGTGCTATAACAAGTTCAACCAGCGTTCGTGTCACCGGGAGTTGTGGTAAAACCCTAATTCCGCCATGTAGGATTTTTGCAATTTTTGTTGTCTAATCTGTACGCGTCATTACTGGGTTTTGGGAATCGTTTCCCAATAGTGGTATCAGAGCAGGCTGTAATCACGCGTATGGATTAAACAAGCCATGTTGTCCGTAGGTTATAGAGGGTAGAACGTAGAACTGTGCTAACCCTTGTTTTGCAGCGTTCTTACCCAGCTATTATGGTCACATGTTTTTTTGTTGATTTTGTGTGATTGAATCCCACAATAATTTTTCCATGGTTATTGTTATTTATTGGGTACAACGATTATTTTTCATGGTTGTAATAATTAACATAGCATGTGTTATTTTATGGGGTGCCACGATTATTTTTTCGTGGTTGTAATAATTAACGTAGCATGTGAACTCCAATGGAGGCAAAAGATCGATGTATGTATGTTTCTTCGATTGTAATAGCATTCAACGGTTGTTCGGAGATCGAAGATGGTAGATACAGAATATACAAGCTGT
This sequence comes from Rhododendron griersonianum, assembly GCA_018127125.1. NCBI lineage: Eukaryota > Viridiplantae > Streptophyta > Magnoliopsida > Ericales > Ericaceae > Rhododendron > Rhododendron griersonianum. Next base: position 4,892,183 of record CM030798.1, on the reverse strand, counting down.
TTGGCTCGCAACAGATTTTTTCCAGATTCGTAGGGTCTGATTGCAGAGCTATTTTGACCCACTGAACGTTGGAATTAGAAAATCTGTTCTTCACAAAAGTTGTTGATAATTGAATTTCAAATCCAACCCAATTTGAATCACTTCAATTGGAGGTCGGATGAGGAAGATATGGCAAAAATACAGAAGGTTGTGCAGTTTACGCGGGAATATATCAAATCTGTTTTTTCCTGTTTAAGCACGGTTGGATTTTGGTTTCCTTGATTGATTCAAACTATCTGAGTCTTCCACACAAGTATTGCTGAAGTATTTCAAGTTTTGGAAGGATTGCTTATGGATTTCAAGTTTGGAAGGACTCCTTATTGCTTAAGGATTTCAAGTTTGGAAGGATTCCTTGTTGCTCAAGGATTGCATCTTTGACCATAATAGCTGGATTTTTTATCTAGTGTTTCCTTATTATTTGTGTTTCCATATTATTTGCATATGTGATAGTTTACCATATTGGGACAACATGGTAATATTTGGCTTTTGACCTAGATCACGTTTTCTTGCAAACTCAAAAATTTGATAACCCTCACAAATTTTTTAAATAACTAAGTGGGAGAGGGAATTTATTTTAAATAAATCCTATGGTCTCCATTGCTAGTTCGTAGGTGATATAATTAATTTTGTGTGTTGGTTTCAGAACCTTCCTCCCTATCGGACAAAATTAATTGTGGCATCATCGGTACAAACTTCCTAAAAGGATAGCTCTAAGATAATTGTTGTGTGGGTCACTTCTCCATCTGAGGTGGTTCGTGTAACGACCCGGATTTTCGACCCAAAATTTTTTTTTATACAAATTTATATTGTTAAATTTCTAATTCAATAATTAATTAGATTGAATAATTAAAATACATTATTATGTGTATAATTGATATTATTTACACTCTTGTATAAGATATATATTTATACTTTAGATATACAGGGATTCATATTTATCACTTATCATTCCTATCTAAACCCTAATTAGAACTCTATTCAAACTAACTCTCCACTTCCCTCCCACATTCTACCAACTCTATCCTTATCCTCCAAACTTATCCTTTCACACTCCCACCACCTCCAAACTTGTACTTCCTCTCTCTCACTCCTCTATACATACACGCGTCCACATACATTCTTATTCTATACATACACGCGTCCACATACATTCTCACCCTATACATACACGCGTCCACATACATTAGAATTAAAGAAAACCCCACCAAATGTGGCACTTGTCCCCTACCCCTCTTATCATTATCAGTATCCCTCTCCTTCCCCATTCCACCACTTCCATGCTTATCCTCTCCCCTTCTCACTACCTTATTCTCTCTCATTATACATACCCACATAAATCCAAAAATTGAACACCAGTATATTATTTCACTCCCAATCATACTGTTGAGTCTAGAAAAGAGAAAGAGAGAAAAAGCTTGAACTCTTTCGATGGAGTTTTAGAGAGAGAGAGAGAAAAACGAGTTTCTACATAACACCCCTCTGTACATCATATTCAGGTTCTCAATCATCCACTACATCACCAAGCATCCACAAACCACCTTCCAATCATTTCGAGTAAGCCCCGAGCCCCGGTCGCCGTCGTCTTCTCCGATGGTCCGAAACCGTCCGGAACTATTACCCACTTGTTTCGGCCGGATCCGAGGTAGAATAATCATTTCCCTACTTTCCTCTAAGTATATCTGTACCCGTATGTATTAGTTTTAATACGTAGAAGGGACGAGAATCGAATTCCATGTTGAAACAGAAAAGAACAAAACCAATACTCTATTTTTCTTTTCCTCCTGCGTAATCTGTTTCTTTTGTTTTGACTTGTATGCTATTATTACACTATTAACCCTAGACTTTGTATGCTTGAGAGTTTAACCCCAAATGGTTTATTGCTTTTACAAGTTGACCTCAAATATGGATTTTACTCCACTGTGTACATCTCTCTTGTTATGTGGCGTTAACTTTTAATGTTCATAAATGACAAATACATGGTGTAACTATTTCAATTTAGATTGGGTAAGATAATACTCTATTATTATCAACAACAAAAGTGATAGATAAATTCAAAAAGAAAGAAGAAGAAAATAGATAAATGGATGTTTTAATGTTAATTCTATACTTAAGAGAATTATATATAATAGTACATATACTTATTAAAACTATTACTAGCCTAAGTAAAAACTAGTATACAGGAAACAAGTTTTATTTATTTATTTATTTGTGAAACAGATAAAAACAAAATGTGCTCCAGTATAATTATAAAGTAAGAATACTTATTATGTAAGATAGTTTTAGTTATATGGTAAAAGTATAAATTTATTTACCTACTGTAAGTTAGGGAAAAAGTGAATAAAGTTACTTAGTATTTTTTTTAGGTTAAGTCAGTAATAATAGAATTTGGAGAAATAACAGATTACAAAAATACTATAGAGTTGCGAAACTGTTAAATAGATATAAGATAATTTTATAATAAATAATATTAAACCCAAGGGTTACAAAAATGCTAATGTAAATCCTCAAAGTTAATAAGATTATATTCTTGTTCGATAAAATTCAAATATTCAAGAAGGCTTCGGCCCAATCCAAATCCCTTTTGTGTTTAATTAATTGTACCTATCAATTGTTATATTGTTGTCTCATTGAAATGTATCGTGTTTAAACTGTTGTTGATTGTATCATGTTGTACGTGCTAGAATGGACTTAGGTTCACGGGGTGGTTACGAGTAGTGAATCATGTAGACGATGATAAGTAAATGGAAAATGGTAAATTGTTGAAAGTGTGAGTTGTGGATTGTGTTTTGTGTTTTGAGCCATGGCGATGGCAAGGGTAACCAATGGGGCCCTGTGTTGAATGGGTTACCTGCGGGGCCCGGAGATGAGATATGTTGTGACGCTAACGTATGATACGTCATGGGAAGTTTTCCTTCGAGGAAGGGAATGGGTCCCATGAGACGGTTTGTAGACACCCCAATTTGGCCTAACGATTATTTCAAGTCCCACCTTGGGGACCATCCCGATGATGAAATGGATACAGTGATTGCTGATTGCCTTCTCGAGAACCTGAGGACTTTCGGTAAGAACTTTGAGCCACTTAGAGGACCTAATCCAGAGCCATACAGCCTTTCAAATAGAAAATACAGAAGCCTAGGAGAATCCATCTGTCGGCCGTAATATCGATCTCACGGCCTTAACATTATTTCCTTACCCGAGCAACCTGTTGCTAGAAAATCTCTGTGACAGATCAATCCCTCGGCCGCAAGATCTATCCTTCGGCCGCAACATCCATTACTCGGCCGCCAGACCCATTGCTCGGCCGCCAGATCGTCCTTTTTCCAGACTCTGGAACGTTCTGTCAGAAGTTTGATCCAACTATGCTACCTCCTCGATGCGTTCGGGCTACGTTCAGAGATTACAACGAAGAGTTTGAATTGCATTGCAATTGCAATCGTGCCATTTGATTGGCCGGAGTGAGTCACCAATTGCCTATATAAAGGGCCTTTGGGTTCCAAAATAACGATGACGAAATTGATAAGTGAATAATACACTCTCCCAAGCCCCGAAACTCTGCACAAATACTCTCTCAAACCCCCTCTTCAAAAGCCCTAATCTCCCAAGGGTAGCCATCAATCCAACGATCAAACCCCGAAGTTCAAACCCTAACCCTAGGGTTTTCCGAGAAGCAATCAATCAATCACAAGCAAACCGAAGCAATCAAGCAACTTAGGGATCAAGGTGGTGAGGCCCAACGGCCTCTGGTTTGTTTTATTTTCTGTTTATAATCTTAACCATAGCGTTTTGATCACCTACTAACTTTTCTGTCTGGTGTGAGGAAGAACATCGACCGGGGCTTCGATCCCCCGGCCGATATATCAAACCAGGAGGATCCCTCGGCCTTGACACCCATTCACCGGCCGCGGGATCCATTACCCTGGGACAGCTTTGTTTATTCTGCTTTATGATGCATGCTTTACTTATCGCACTGGCTCACTTTACTTACTGTTTAAAGGCTTAATTAAACAGATTATGTGTTAGAATTAAACGAAGCATCTACATGTCTTATGTTGAATAACTATGGGCCAGTCTCACGGCTGGGCAGAGAGGGGTGCCTAACACCTTCCCCTTACTGTACTCTTGGCTCCCGTACCCAGAATCTCTATCTGTTTTCCTAGTTTTAATAAACTGGGTGGCGACTCTGTTTTGATGATAACCGCTATCGTGTGGCGATGTTCCTAGCCATGGGAATGTCCATGATCTTGGTTTATGAAGCAAGCAACCAATCGAGCAAACAAACGTGATCAATATGTATGGCGATGCCCCGTCTGGGAGGTGTCTACAGTTTTTTGCAACTCTGCTGGGGAACATGAGAGCCATAACCAGAAAGTTCAACATAAGACTAATACATGCCTTGTTTAATTCACTTATCATATGCATCGAGCGGGCAACCCGTTGAGTTCACCTGATATCCCGCATGACACGGGCTATGTTGGGGGTTCCAGCAAACTCCACAGTCACTCGTACCTAGTGGTATATCAAAAAGGGAATCACCCAATCACCGCCTATGATGGGCTGGTGAAAGGATTGGTGCCCTTTGACAACGGAGCACCCTGAGACTACCAAAACCTTGCATGTTTTAAAAAGCCATAGAACTTATCAAACTAAGACAGGAACCTACAGGCTAGGAACCTACTTGCATTTTCACTTCCAAGTTCTTCCTCACACCTTGTACCATCTGTTATTGTAAATAACTCTTTCTGTGCAGAGGGTTGGGATTTTCAGCCCAAATCCTAACCCTGTACAAGCCAAGTACTGATTTTCAGGTACTCTACTTTCTCAAGCAGGCACAATAGGTAGATTAAAGAAGCAACCTCAGCCAGTTTTATACTCTTACAATACCCAAAGTCACACCAAACAGAGGTCTTTACAGTCATCTCATCGGTCACCTTCGCCTGTCAAGACACCCTCACCGCAACGGTCCCAATCAGTTCTGGGGACTTTGCTATCATCTTCTCAACAAACCCGATCCCGAGCTTCGCCAAGCAATCCCTCTACCTACATCCCAAAAATGGCAGACAATGATGCTACTATCACTGAGCTCCGAGCCCAAATTGCCTATTTACAAGCCGAGAAAGCAGCAAGAGATGCTGAAGACAAGAAAGATGATGAAGAAGCAGAAAATCCTCATGAAGTTACAGAAAACCCTGAATTGGTCAAACAAGTCAAGGAGATCAAGCACGCTTTGGCTCGTTCACAAGGAGACCAAATTCTAGATTTCGAAGGACTCTGCCTCTTTCCAGAATCTCAACTGCCTGAACGGTTCAAAATGCCAAACATCGAGAAGTTCAACGGGACTGGTAACCCTACCAGCCATGTTCGCCATGTCATCAACACTCTGAAGCCTATGGGCTTAACCGACGAGCTCATCGCTCAACTGTTTCAAAGAACTCTCACTGGAAACGCCCTCGATTGATTTCTCACTTTGGAATTTGTGCACTATCAAACTTGGCCAGAAATTGCCAACACTTTTGTCAAGCAGTATGCATACAATGTCCAAATTGAGCTAACTACTCGAGACTTGGAGATGACTAAACAAGAATCCAATGAGGACTTTGCTACCTTTGTGGCAAGATGGAGAGAAAAGGCTGCCAAGATGAAAAACTGCCCTTCCGAGGAAGATCAAGTGAGGATAGTTGTCAAGAATCTGCAGCCCAAATACCTCACCCACATTTACACTCAGGCTATCACCAATTTCAAATGCCTACATGCCACTGGATTACAAATCGAAGATGGAATCAAGCTGAGCCTCATTGGGAAAGAAGAAACCCCTCTACCCAGAAAAACCTTTCCGACCCGTGCATCTCCTGCCTCCGTCAACACCGTTAACTCAGCCTTACCACAAGACCCTTTTCAAACTAGCTCATCTAGAAACACAAATCGCCCTCGTCGCAATTTCTACCCACTCTATATGACTCCATCCCAAGCCTTAGCCATCCTAAGCCGCCAAGGGCATCTTAGGCTCTTGAATAATCCACCTCCTCAGCCACCTTATGGCCCAAGCTATGACGCCAATAAACAATGTGCATACCACCAACACCCTGGACATGAGACAGACCGTTGTATGCGTCTTCGTCATGACATCCAAGATCTCATTGATAGTCGAGCTATAAAACCTCCTAAGCCCAATGTGCAAACCAATCCACTTACCGCTCACACCAACAAACCACCGTTTCAAAATATCAATCTCATAAGCCTATCCAATAGCCCCACATATAATCCTACCCGACACATTATCCCAAACACCCAAGCCAAACCATCCCTGATCTTCTCTAAGAACGACGAATGCTTTACAACAGGAGGAGAACCCCACATCTATGCCATCGATAATGAGGATTGGTGGTTGGACATGCGTCAGGCCCTGCCAAGTGATTGGGAAGTTGGAAGAATTGAGCCTGCTGATCCTTGGGGCACCCAAGAAGAAGAAATAGGTCACCTCACCCGAAGCGAAAGAGTGTATAAACCTCCTAAACTAAGTGGGGAAAGTTCAACCTCAACACGAGTAATGGAAGAAGAAGAAGAAGAGAGCCAAAGGACCGAACCTGAGGAAGACAGAGTGCTAAGACAACTGAAGAAAATCCAAGCTGATATCTCTATCTGGGGATTGCTTATGTCCTCCTATGAACACCGCAATTGCTTCTTCAAAACCTTGGGTAAAGCTAAAGTCCCCATTGACATCACCCCCGAAGATCTGGTAGGCTTCATAATGACTTCAAAAGCTCCAAAACCAACAATAGCTTTCACTGACAAGGATCTACCTCCTGAAGGACCTACACATAACAAACCTCTCTACATCTCACTTAAATGTCTCACTAAATGGATTCCCCTGGTCTTGGTGGATAATGGGTCTGCTTTAAACGTATGTCCTCAAAGGACCCTTGACAAGCTAGGGGTAGGCACTGTTGACATACGCCATTCAAGCCAAGGCGTAAGAGGCTATGACAACTCAAAGAGAAGAGTGGTTGGGTGTGTCACACTGCCAGTAGAAGTGGAAAAGATCAAAAGAGACGTAGAGTTCCATGTGATGGATATACCAGCCACCTTCAATCTTTTACTAGGAAAACCTTGGTTACATGACGCTGGGGCAGTGCCTTCCACTTTACATCAGAAAGTCAAATTTGCAGTAGATGGGAGAGTCATAACCATTCTAGGGGATTCATCAATCCGAGCTCATTCCGACACACCTGTCCAAGAGGTAGGAACCGAGGAAATCTTCCTTACTGGATTCAGTCTTGAGGAAGCAACCGCCGTACAAGCCCTAATGGCTGAAAGAAGCTTCTACATAAGCACCCCTGCCATATGGATGATGAAGAAACAAAACTACTTCCCTGGATTGGGTTTAGGCAAAAGATCACAAGGCATCCCGCAAATGATTGATCCCCCGCATAATCAATACGCCTTTGGTCTTGGCTACACCCCGACAGAAGCCGAGATAGAAAAGAAGAGAAGCATGGAAAAAGCTAAAGCAAGAGGAAGCAGGATCAAAGAAGAAAAACTCATGGTCCCAAAAACACTCAACGGTTGGTTTGTAAGAGAATGAGAAGACTTCCCATTCTGCGGTTTCGCAGAAACATGGGAAGATGAAACTACCAAACAAAGGTATCCTGGAATGCAAATCCTCTTTGATCAAGAATGGACTGACAGTGATATGGAAGAAGAACCAACAAATTCATCTCCCACTCCCGAAGACTGGATTGAGGCGCTAGCTGAGTTTGACCTAAGAATTCTGTTTGGCAAAGAAGAGGGTGAAGAAGAGTATAAAACTGCGAAAGGCAAGGAAAAAGGAACAACTCCCGAGATACTGCAGTAAATCGCATCGCACAACGAAAACATTACTTTCATTTCCTAAAGACAAGCTGGGACACATTTTAGGGCCCCTGTTTGGGCATTTTCTATAGCTAAATAAATTCCCATCTTATCATCTTATGCTTATGATTCAATCTTTAAATGCAATTGCTATATGCTACAGTCTCTCTGCCAAAAATGAAAGGATCTTAAGAATCTAATTCTTTGTGTTGCTAACAAAAAGGAAAGAAGGGACGAACCCTGATTACTTAGAACTAGGTTTTTGTCAAAACCTAGGAAGAGGACGCTATCTCCGTGAGAACACTTAGGGTTAGCTTACCCATTGTGAAAGTACAAACATAACCGGAGACGTCGCGAAAAGCATCTCCGCCAAATTCCTCTCCAAAATACGGAAAACCTCTTAAAAAGAAATGCTCGTTGGGTAATCTATACATCCAAGCAAAAGTAAGAGCAAAGCCTGCTAGTACAAGAAAATGCAAAAAATGCAGCCAAGGCAAAAGATAAGGCACTCAAAAGCTCGCTAGGGACTCAACCTCCATCAGGTAACCTAGGCAAAACTTAGAGCATGTGAAAAGAAAAACCAAGAGTGAAAAACCCAACCCCCAAAGATGGTGATCTAGGAACTACGTAAAAAGGCCTGATTCCCTGATTGGGATACGTAGGCAATCTCACATCGAGATGCGGCCCAAACATTAGGATAGAAGGAAAAACATCAAAAGATTTGTGCTCAACGATGGGTATAGCTAACCCTGCGTATTGAGCTCACAAAAGATGAGTTAGTCATTTTTCAGGGAATTGACAAAAACAAAGGCACATGAGAATCATCGTTCGTCCTCTCTGACTCAAAAGTCGTCAACATAAAGGACAAGGTATCCTAAAAATCCCCAAAAAAACATGGCAAGGAGACTGTGGAAACGGCAAGAGCAAATGAAAGGCATGAATCAAATTCAAGCGAAAAGGAATGTCACTTGGCTAAAACGAAAGTCCAGCTTCTTCAGGAAATAGAAGTAACGGCCGAAGAATGGAATTCTCGGCCGAGCAATCCATTCCTCGGCCCATGTTTTAATCTACTTTAAACCATTACATACAAATCTGAAGTATCTCAAGACAAAGCACAAATCATAAATACTTGCTACATATGCTGAAGTTGCTTCATAAAAATACAAATATCAACTATCTGTTTTAGAACTAACAAATACAGGAAAAAGGTAAGCTACTGGCCGCGGCCTCTCTTGGGCGCATGACGGGAAGAAGAAGGACGAAAATGCTCAAGAACAGTGACGCTAATCCTCTGTCCCTTACCTCCATCATCAGCTCTGGCCTCTCCACTATCAGCCCTGGTGCTCCCACCCTCGCTCATGCCAGCACTCTGAGTAACTGACACTGTTGGCACCCGCTCCGCTTCAAGCTACAGAACACAGTTTGTGGACATTCAGGTTCACATAGGATATGGAATGGAAAGAGAAGAAATCAAAAGACACGTACCATGTCTATCCGGCTTCGCTGCCGTCGAACCAAGGCCTCTGCACTCTGAAATGCACGCAACCACTCCTGAACAACATCCGCTGGCACCTACAAAAGATATGGTCATATGAATAGCAAAACATGGTAGTCATATTAGAAGAAACCAAAACAAAATCCACAATGATTACCTATTGAACTCTGGTAGGAAGCATGTACAACTGAGAAGCACACGGTGTCAGCGTCAAACGCTCCTCTTCTCCATTGGCATTGTGGAAAGAGATAAAGCTGGGGGCCCGTGCTCAAGCAAGAGGAGCAGTAGCAGCAGTAGTAGTAGGTAGGGTCAGCAAGGCCAAGCGGAAGGCCGAGTAATCTCCTGCTTGGAGAAAACTCATGGCTGGGCTGTCTCTCAAAAGCAAGAAGCAAACCCTCTCCTGTCAAAAGATGAGTAGACCTCATGCCAGCTGGAGGAGGAAGAGGAACAAGCTACAACGCCTCAGAGCGTGGGAAGTACTGATTCGCTACCCTCTCCCCAAGGTACCAGGCTCTCGAGAAAGGCCCCTCCAGGAGGAAGTGCTGGCTGTCCAAAGCCCAGCTGAGGTCAATTCCAAAGGAGCATCGTCGAGCAAAGTGCCCCACGGATCGAATCGCACCGGAAATAAGGGAAATAACATCAAAATAACAAAATGAAGAAATCACATGAAAATCAAAGAATAGGAGACGTCGTACCTGATCCACCATCAGGCGATCCAAAACTCGCCTCCAAGCTAGCAAATCCATAGCAGGCGACCGCGACTTCTAAACCCCTTTCAGCCAACGGGCCGCCCGTGGGACAAACCTAGGCTCCCTATGTCTCATCGGAGGGGGGAACTGCAAAAGATGCTCAAAAGCCCAGAGCTGCAAGATAAAAGGCGAGCATGAGATACAAAAATCAAAGCAACAAAGGGACGACAAAGAATGCTGAAACATATACCTCGAGAACGCGGTGGTGTCCACCCAACGAGAGGCTAATGCCTCGAGAACAAGCACTCAAATGCCCATACAATGTGGCCAAGGCGGGAGTCCCCCAGTCAAACTCTGCTATAGAATCCAGGTTCACCAAGGCAGCCAGGAACTGTACATGCACCGAATTTTCCTTGTTACAGAACAAGGTTTGGCCGAGAAGGTAGAGGAGAAAAGCCCTCACCAATTGCTGCATCGACACCTCAGATTCGATGCCCGCACGATCAAACTGCTCCCGAAGCCAGGAATAGGTAATGTGGCCGCTCTCTGACACAACAGGAACCTTCCGCAAAAGGTATTCAAAAGCACCCTCTCGCTCGTAAATCCGTGGGTCAATCGGAAGAGGATCACCGCCAACTCTCAGGCCGGTAAGCAAAGCAAAATCACCTGGAGTGATCGTCATCTCCCCAGCCTCCGGAAGGTGGAAAGTGTTGGTGGTATTCCACCACCGCTCTACCAATGCTGTGGTCAATCCCAACTCCGCCTTCGGAAGATGGAAACCAAGTATTAAGGGCTCAAAGCCGGCCAAAGCAACCGCGTCCTTGGCTTCTCGAGGAAGCCTCTCGTGCCACTCAAACACCTGGGGGCAGCTTCCCCACACGCGTAGCCTCTCATTTGCCTGACAAAATACGAAGAAGAAAATCAATACAAAAAATCGCCTATATAGGGGGCAACTTCTAAAAAACTCAAAATTCCTTATCGAAAGTCAAATTATCGCTTCATCTTATACACAAAAATCATTTGACAGGACAAAAATTTACCTTCCTATTGGTGAAACCAAGGTGCTGCTCCGGCTCTCTGTGCAAGACCTCAGGTGGGACATCACTGAGAGGAGGACGATATCGCAACGAACCGCCACGTCCAATCACGTGAACCTGAGGGGTGTATGTGGCAGCATCAAACGGCGGTAAGGCACTATCACCCGCATCAGTAGAAACCTCGGGCTTTGTCTCAGGAGGAATGGGTTGCGAGGAACTCCCTCCAACAATGGCTCTGCGCCGACTCGAACGAAGGATGCGAGAACTCGAAACCCCGCCAAGAATCGCGGCCTCAACGGCCGGAGCTTTGCCTGTGTCCCTAGACGCGGCAGGAACATCAGATGACGGAGGAGGAGGCGATGATGAGGCCATGGCAGCCGAAGAAAATAATGGCCGGAACCGTGTGGTCGGAAAAAACGACGGCGGTAAGGTGGGAAACGGCGGTGGCTGATCGGAAGAGAAATAAAGGAGTGGCGGCGGTCGCTCGAAAGGGAGAGAAGAATGAGAGATAGGGGAAGAAAGGATAGAATGACCCGCGAAATCGATTAAATCTAACTTAAATCGATTTCCTGATTGTTAGCTATCCCATGGCCGAGACATCGATTCCTCGGCCGATACATTAATCCTTCGGCCGAGAGATCGATCTCCTGGCCCCCTAATCCATTCCCCTCAGCCACATCAGATTTTGCTCAGTGCACTGACTCAAGCAATTATGGACTTCTAAGTCTTCAACCGACAAAGTAGCCTTGGGGGCACCCCCGAGCTAATATAACGTGATCAGAGCTAGCCTTGGGGGCATATCCAAGCATAAGGAAGCTCTCTTTCCACAAACTGCTGGTCGAAGCAAATCAAGACACTCAGCAGCTCTGCTACTTATCACTATCAAACATCAGCAGCTCTATGCCCGCCAACCACAACTCAACAGGCTCCACGCTTACCACTCAGCGGCTCCACGCCCATTATCCCAACTAGCTCTCAAAACAACTTAACAGCTCCATGCCCATGTTCACCCACATCAACTCATACAGTAGCTCTACGCTTGCCACTCCAGCGACCATATCACCATCAACTCACTCAAAAGGCTCTAAGCCCAATCACCCTCAGCGGCTCCAAGCCCATTATCACAACCGGCTCGAAGTCGTAACCACCAACTCAGCGGCTCAAAGCCCATTATCTCAATTGGCTCTAAGCCGTAACAACCATCCCAGCGGCTCTATGCCCGTATTCACTCACTCAGCGGCTCCGAGCCCTCGACTCAGCAGCTCTACGCTCGCTATCACAGCAACAGGCTCTACGCCCATCATTTCATCAACTTAAGCGGCTCCAAGCCCACCATCTCAACTGGCTCGAAGCCGTAAACAATCAAATCCTCAACAGGCTCTACGCCGCCCCAACAAGCAAGATATCATCAATTCTCAAGCTCTACGCTTGAATGCTCAAAATCTAACATTTTGAATGCTTGAAGCTCTTCGAATGCCCAACCACTGTGTACTGGATGCTCAAGTTCTACACTTGGATGCTCAAGCTCTACGCTTGGATGCCCAACCACCGCGTACTGGATGCTCAAAGCATGTACTTTGAATGCTCGGATTCTGCCGTCCGAATGCTCGAGCTCTACGCTCTGAATGCTCAAGTCCGGAACTTGAAAGAAGCTCTACGCTTATATCAAACACACACGCACGGGCCCGTGCACATTTGCATCAATTGCATCACCATTATCACATCGAGTCTGCATCTGTTCACATCTAACAAACATCACACATATACGCTCTGCATATCTCTCATGAAACAGGTCAATCCTGCAAATCAATCGGCTCTACGCCTCGGTTTTATTGATCGGTCCAGCGCCTCGATCCTTTGGCTCTATGCCAACACTTATGATGAGAAAGCTCCGTGCACAGACCATCAGAATGCAACCAGCTCTACGCTTCGGTTCAAATCACGTCAAGCTCTAAGCTCCGACACCTCAGGCTTTCGCCTTATGTTCAATACCAGCTCCGCGCTTCGGTTCTATTAAGCTCTAAGCTCCGACACCTCAGGCTCTCATACCAGCTCCACGCTTCGGTTCTATCAAGCTCAAAGTTCCAATCTCCTCAGGCCCCCGCCTCATGACCACAGCAGGCTCCACGCCTCAATTCTATCACCTTAGGCCCTCGCCTTGTGACTACAACCGGCTCCGTGCCTCGGTTCCATCACGTCAGAAGCTATCACTCTCCAGCCCTCGCCTCATGACTACAACCGGCTCCGTGCCTCGGTTCCCTCATCCCAAAGCTCCGTGCTCCAGTTACTGGCCTTGCACCCCCATATCTCAAAACAAACTGGCATCCGATTCATCCCCAGCAGATGGCTTGGATTCCACCCCAATTACATCAATTCCTTCCAGCTCATTCGCAAGGATAGGCTACTCTACCGAGCTCCTCTCAGTCAAAGTAAGGATGATCAAGAAAGGCAAACGCACATGCCGTGTACTGGTCTACCCCAAAATACTAAGGAAGCTCTCCGCAAAAATTCCCCCGGTAGCCCCGCGCTCCTTCAATTATCTTCCGCCAAAACCCTGGCTCAGTCTAGGTACGTTGCACTACGGCTTTTTAAGCCCGAAGGTACGTCTTCTGTCTCTAACCCTCCAAACTTTTTATTTTTCTTTATTTCCCGAACTACGATTAGTCTGAATTTCCCTTGTGGAATACGTAGGCAGCCTCCCGGCCCGACCATAACAAAAACCTTTTTTGAAAACCCCTTGGAATAGTGGTTGGACCAAATTGAGTTGTTTTTTACAGCTTTGACTCTTACTCAAACATGTCTCGCGATCCGTCTGAGCTCAGTCAAAGAGGGGCATCTGTAGACACCCCAATTTGGCCTAACGATTATTTCAAGTCCCACCTTGGGGACCATCTCGATGATGAAATGGATACAGTGATTGCTGATTGCCTTCTCGAGAACCTTAGGACTTTCGGTAAGAACTTTGAGCCACTTAGAGGACCTAATCCAGAGCCATACAGCCTTTCAGACAGAAAATACAGAAGCCTAGGAGAATCCATCTGTCGGCCATAATATCGATCTCACGGCCTTAACATCATTTCCTCACACGAGCAACCTGTTGCTAGAAAATCTCCCTGAGAGATCAATCCCTCGGCCGCAAGATCTATCCTTCGGCCGCAACATCCATTACTCGGCCGCCAGACCCATTGCTCGGTCGCCAGATCGTCCTTTTTCCAGACTCTGGAACGTTCTGTCAGACGTTTGATCCAACTATGCTACCTCCCCGATGCGTTCGGGCTACGTTCAGAGATTACAACGAAGAATTTGAATTGCAATCGTGCCATTTGATTGGCCGGAGTGAGTCACCAATTGCCTATATAAAGGGCCTTTGGGTTCCAAAATAACGACGACGAAATTGATAAGTGAATACACTCTCCCAAGCCCCGAAACTCTGCACAAATACTCTTTCAAACCCCCTCTTCAAAAGCCCTAATCTCCCGAGGGTAGCCATCAGTCCAACGATCAAACCCCGAAGTTCAAACCCTAACCCTAGGGTTTCCCGAGAAGCAATCAATCAATCACAAGCAAACCGAAGCAATCAAGCAACTTAGGGATCAAGGTGGTGAGGCCCAACGACCTCTGGTTTGTTTTATTTTCTGTTTATAATCTTAACCGTAGCGTTTTGATCACCTACTAACTTTTCTGTCTGGTGTGAGGAAGAACATCGACCGGGGCTTCGATCCCTCGGCCGATATATCAAACCAGGAGGATCCCTCGGCCTTGACATCCATTCACCGGCCGCGGGATCCATTACCCTGGGACAGCTTTGTTTATTCTGCTTTCTGATGCATGCTTTACTTATCGCACTGGCTCACTTTACTTAGTGTTTAAAGGCTTAATTAAACAGATTATGTGTTAGAATTAAACAAAGCATCTACATGTCTTATGTTGAATAACTATGGGCCAGTCTCACGGCTGGGCAGAGAGGGGTGCCTAACACCTTCCCCTTACTGTACTCTTGGCTCTCGTACCCAGAATCTCTATCTGTTTTCCTAGTTTTAATAAACTGGGTGGTGACTCTGTTTTGATGATAACCGCTATCGTGTGGCGATGTTCCTAGCCATGGGAATGTCCATGATCTTGGTTTATGAAGCAAGCAACCAATCGAGCAAACAAACATGATCAATCTGTATGGCGATGCCCCGTCTGGGAGGTGTCTACACGGTTACAGTTAGTGAGACGTTAATGTATGATACGTCATGGGAAGTTTTTCTTTGAGGAAGAGAATGGGTCCCATGAGACGGTTATAGTTAGCGTGGGGTAGTGGATGTCCGACCCTAACGTACGATACATCATGGGATGACTCGATCCTCCTGTTATGGTCTTAAGTGAGAACATGCTCGGTACATAACTTAGGTGCGCTCACCTAGGACCCTGGTACAGGATAAACAAGAGGAAGGGTGGACCCATGAGACGGTTGTAGTTAGTGGATGTGGGAGGAAAGGATCTCGTGGAGATGATCCTTAGATTTCATGTAAGATGATGGATAGTAAAGAAAAAGACGATGTGCTATTATTCTGTACCCCTCATGTATTATCAATTGTGAAATTATTGTTATTATTGAATGCTAATTGTAGAGTAAGGGGTTGGTAGAATTGGGATTATTCTACTGGGTGAAATATCACTCACGGATACGTTTGTATCCTGGTAAATTGGTTGCTTTGGCGATCAATTTGCCAGAGGGTGCATGGTTCAATGGTGGAGCTGTTTGACACAAAAGGAATACCAAGGGCGGAGACTGAGTATGCTTGGGATCTGTATCAAGACTAGAGTCGCTCTAAAGACGTTTAAATAAATGTTAGATTTTTTTTGTATTTTTCTTAAATGTAAATCTTGTATAACGATAAATAGGGGCCTAATAGTTGTAAAATTCAGTGTATTTTAAGGTTAATGCTTCCGAAATTCCGTGGAAAATCGGGGCGTTACAGTTCATAACGGAACAATAGGTCTAAAAGCTAGGTAATGGTATACACTTAGCTATAAATAATAATATCCTCTCTATCTGAGTCACTGTTATTATTTATAAGACCGAAGCAATATTGGCTATTTAATTTTGCTTGGCATGGTATAGTGTCTAGATAGTAAAATTAAAAGCTTGTGCCTATCTACACGAATGATGAAGAGTAGACGACCTTCCCATCGAGGCATGCTCTTCACGGTGTGTAGGGTTGCCAATGTTTTTCTTTTAACATGTGGTTGAGGGAACCAATATTAAAATGAAATTCAAGTTTCTTTTTTTGCCCTTCATAATTGTTGTAATGTGATTCTCATATTCAAAAATTGGTTCTTTCAATCCACTTGCAACTATTCTCAAAGAAAATAAACTTACGGAATCGAATTATATTGACTGGAAAAGGAATTTGGATATTGTGTTAACTGCTGAGGGATACAAATTTGTGTTGTTTGAGGTATGCCCTCCTAGACCTGATGAGAATGCCACATAACAGGAAGCAAAACTTTATAAAAATTGGTGAGTATCACCCATGTTGAAGGGACCCCGATTAAGGATCATGTTTTGAAGATGATAGCTCATCTTAATAAACTAGAGATCCTTGGAGTTGAAATTGATGGGGAAACCTAGATCGATTTCATTCTTAACTCATTGCAGTATGAGAGTTTTAAGTAATTTCGCCTAAACTATTATATGAACAAAATGCATTTATCTTTGGCAAAACTTCTTAAGGAACTCCAAGCAGCTGAGGGTCTTTTGGTTGTGAAGAAACCACCATCAATGTTAGTGGCAGAAAAGGCTTCTACTTCTAAGTTGAAAGGCAAGAAGAAGCAGAACAAGTCTCAGGAAAAGGTTATGGAGGCAGTTCATGTGCCTCAAGGTGGCGTGGAAAAACCTGCGGGCAAGTGTTTTCACTGCAAGCAGAAAGAACACTGGAAATAGGAATGTTCATTCTATCTCAATAAATTGATCAATCATGATAAATCTTTTTCACTAGTAGTTGAATCACGTTTAGTGGTGTTATCTACCAGTACCTGGTGTGTAGATACGGGAGCCACTAATCATGTTTGCAATTTATTGCATGAGTTTCAGGAAATCAGAAGACTCAGTGATGGAGAGATTTATCTATATATGGGAAATGCTACGAGAGTGGCAGCAGTTACAGTAGGAAATGTCATTTTTAAATTTTAGTAGTAATAGGAATTTAATTTTGAGAGATTCTCTTTATGTTCCCTCTATTAGAAGAAACTTGGTTTCAGTGTCTAAGTTGATCAAGGATGGATATTTGGTGGATGATCTCTACATTATTAATTCTATATTTCCTACAGTGAAACTGCATGAATTGAATAATAATAATAATATGTCATGTAAGAGAAATGAGCCTTCTAAATTTGAACCAAACGTATCTCTAGCACTTACGCACTGGTCATATTAATCTGAATAGAATTTCCAGACTGGTTAGGGATGAACCTTCGGATTAATTAGAAGTTGAGGAACTTCCAGTCTGTGAATCCTGTTTGGAAGGTAAGATGACTAAGAGGCCTTTTTCAGCAAAAAGGATATAGAGCCAAAGAGCCATTAGAATTGGTTCACTTTGATTTGTGTGGACCCATGAATGTTCAAGCTAAAGGTGGTTTTGAGTATTTTGTCACTTTTATTAATGATTACTCAAGATATGGATACATTTATTTGATGCGCCGTAAGTCCGAATGCTTTGAGAAATTCAGGAAGAATAGGGCAGAAACGGAAAAGCGTCTGGGTAAATGTCTTAAGACACTGCGATCTGATCGTAGTGGCGAATTCCTCTTGGGAGAGTTTAGGGACTACTTGTCAGCTGAAGGGATTACATCCCAGTTGTCATCTTCAGGTATACCACAACAAAATGGTGTAGTAGAGAAAAGGAATAAGACTCTTATGGATATGGTCAAATCAATGATGAGTTATTCAGATTTACCAATTTTGTTTTTAGGACATGCACTAGAAATGGCAGCGTATATTCTTAACTTGGTTCCATCTAAGTCAGTACTATCTATGCCCACAGAACTGTGGACTGGGTGCAAATCTAGTCTACGGCATGTTCGGGTTTGGGGTAGTCCAGCACATGTGCTGAATGGGAACGCAAATAAATTGGAATCAAGGATAGAAGTTTGCCTGTTTGTGGGATACCCTAGAGGAATGAAAGGAGGTCTATTTTATAGTCCTATAGATAAAAAGGTATTTGTTAGTACTAATGCCCGGTTATTAGAAGAGGACTATGTGATAGACCACAAGCCAAACCCTGTAACTACAATGAGACACTTCAAGATAAAGATATGAAACTTTGGCAAAAGGCTATGAAATCAGAGATGGAGTCTATGTATGCTAATCAGGTCCGCGTTCCTTAATGGAAATCTGGATGAGTGCATCTATATGGTGCAACCAGATGGATTCATAGCAAAAGGTCAAGAGCACATGTTGTGTGCAAGCTTAAGAAGTCTATTTATGGGCTTATGTAGGCATCTAGATCTTGGACCATCCGTTTTGATCAAGCAATCAAGTTTTTTGGTTTTGATCAATGTTCGGATGAATCATGTGTCTACAAGAAGCGCAACGGAAAAATGGTGGTGTTTCTGGCGCTATATGTCGATGATATCCTGCTCATCGGAAACGATGTGAGAGTGTTGTCTTCAGTGAAAGTATGGTTATCCGGCCAATTCGAAATGGACTTGGGAGAAGCCGGTCACATCTTTGGGATTAAGATTATGCAAGATCGCAAGAATATGATGTTGGGCTTATCACAAGCTACTTATATCGATGAGATTCTTGCCCGTTTTAGTATGCAGTATTCCAAGAAAGGGTTTCTCCCTTTTAGACATGGAATCAACTTATCCAAGGATCAGTGTCCGAAGACACCCGAGGAGATGGAGAAGATGAAGACAGTTCCTTATGCCTCGGCAATAGGAAGCCTCATGTATGCTATGTTGTGTACTAGACCTGATATTTGCTTTGTCGTTGGCATGGTTAGCAGTTTTCAGTCTAAACCAGGGCAAGAACATTGGACTGCAGTGAAACATATACTCAAGTATCTGAAAAGAACTAGAAATCTTATGTTGGTATTCCAGTCAGATAGTCCGGTACCTCATGGGTACGCAGACTCAGATTTTATGACAGATAAGGATTCCAGAAAGTCTACCTTGGGATATGTGTTTACCCTAGGAGATGGAGCCATTAGTTGATGAAGTATCAAGCAATCTTGCATTGTTGATTCTACCATAGAGGCCGAGTATGTCGCAGCTTCTGAAGCAGCCAAGGAGGTCGTTTGGCTCAAAGGCTTTTTACGGTCACATAGTGGGAATGAGAGTGAGATTGTTAGAAAATTATACTAAAAGTCATGCTTTTGTATAATGGATTAATATTTGATTGTTATTTATTAATCAGTTTTATTCTTTTTGATGAGAATCTTTTATGGGCAATGTTTGCATGATATTATTGTATGTTGTCCATGTGTGTCTTTTATTTTACAAAGTAGATGATTCGGTGTGTAGAGTTCAACTTACACACAGAAGATCAGATCATCGGTTCTTGTGAAATATAAGATATGGTTCACAGTCTCAGATGGAACAAGACACACCATCGGTAGGACTGTAGTACAATGTTTAGTAGACCTGTCTTGACTACAGGGAACGGTCTAGTTCCAACTCATTGTGCTAGTATGCTTTGTGTGTATTCAACGGGACCGCATTGAGGTAATTGTCTTTGTACTAACTTTATAAGACAATTGGAACCTCATGGTTATTATGAATGCTTATACTCTTAATTCAAAGATAATTATTAGAGGTATATATTTAATGTTGTTGACTTTGATTCATTAAAGAGTGAGATCTTTATAAGGTCAATAGTCTCGGTGAGTTGGACCACAATATTATATATATGACAACTATTAATTATTGATGGAATCCATGTCCCAGGAGGGATTGATGATACCCCCTTGAGTCAGCTTATAAGTTTCGAATATGTCAAACCCTGCAGGTGGATTTTGTATCCGACATATCGAATAAGTTAAGCAGATAGTTTCAAGGTTAAGATGTTGATTAAGTGGGAGATTGTTAGTAATTTATTTTAATCAACGGGTATCTGTAATCTTAACGTGGGGAGATAAATAAGTATTTAATATCATGGAGCTCGTAATATAATTGAGATAAGGACGGGAGTGCAATTATAATTCTGTAGTGGGGTGAATTTTAATTAGTGAAATAAGAAATAGAATCCTGGTGGGATTAAGATTTCTTATTTACATTGGGAGCCCAAACTTATTACTCCTTAGGTCCCTATCGTAGCCCTATATATACACGTTATGCTCTCTAGGTCAATTAGACATTTTCTATTATTCACGAAATAGAGACAGGTTTAGAGAGAGCAAATAGATCACGAAAGAGTCCACACTCGGTTCATGTTCTAGACATGCAGGGAATACGATAGAAGATCGTAAGGTGCAGTCGAGCAGTATACGTGGCTTATAGCAAGACGTGCTATAACAAGTTCAACCAGCGTTCGTGTCACCGGGAGTTGTGGTAAAACCCTAATTCCGCCTTGTAGGGTTTTTGCAATTTTTGTTGTCTAATCTGTACGCGTCATTACTGGGTTCTGGGAATCGTTTTCCAATAGAATGATGAAGAAAAGATATGCGAGTAGCAGTAATAGGAGGTATTGTGCATTCTCCGTTTCCCCCTTCATCCTTTTCTGAGGGAACTGCTGGCCAGGTTCGGCATAGTACCCCATTTCTTTGCCATCAATAGTTATAGGATAGTGATGTCCATAATTAAGCTGAAAGAGCTACACAACCTCGAGTTCACCGTGGCCGACCTCTTTCATACGTACATCATGTCCAGGCATGGCGGGACCGAGCGCAGGTACCTGTCCACACGCAGTGGCAAAGAGCCCCTGATAGATGGGCTTCCCGACACCGACAAGTGGGCTAACTTCTATGTTGAAGTTAGTGGGAATTATGAGTTCGGCAGTCAGTCAGTGCGGCTACACTCTGTGCCAAAGATAAAAGACTTTCGAGGTTGGGTTTTAATTTTCTTTACGTCGCCGAGTATGGCTTATTTCTTCTTTGTGTCGTTTGAGTATTCTGAAGATATCCTCTCCTTGCAGATAACCGAGCAATCACCAAGACACAGCATTCTTTGTCAGTTGAGGCAAACGTTGAGACGTTGAGGGCTCAAATTTGTCGTGACGCGCCGACGCTGCTCGACTACATTCCCTCTTACAAGGGAAAGTTGAGGAGGAAGAAGAAGGAAGCTGGGCCGAACACAAAGGGTAAAGGTAAGAAGAGGGCTGCCGAGGGTCAAGCGGGGGAAAGCAGACCGAGCAAGAAAGCGAAAGAGCCAAGGGTCAAGTTCCCATCTTTAAAGAAGTCAGCCGACTTTTGGTTCCAAAGCAGTCTGCCAGCCGACTTTCTGGGTATCAACATTCCGCCCATCCGAACCCTCATTCCTGAGTGTACCGACGAGATGGGAAGGAGGAACGTGGTGAAGTTGAATCTGAGAGACGGGGCTGCGACCCGTCAGAAGGAGGCTGCACAGACTGACCATCCTGCGAAGAAGCAGAAAGTCACCCAAGACTTTTTTCCCACGAGGCCGCCGACGCCACATCCTAAAGAGAAGGACCAAACTGAGTCTTCGGCTGCGGGTGGCTCCAAAGCCGTGGAACAGGCGGCAGGCTCAGGTGGCCGAGCGATTGTGCAAGAGTTCGCGCCATCCTTCGCGATGGCCGACGGCAGGATCGTTACTGTGGAAGATAGTGTAAAGGTTGAGCCTGGGTTGGCCGTTACCATGTTGCACGGTCTCGCCCTGCCGAGGGATATGGAGAGAGTTCCAGGGGAGCTGCAGCCGAGCATCACTCATTTAAGCGCCTACCTTGTTCAGGTACTTGATTTTGTGCTATCCTTCTTTCCCTTTTGGCCGAGCTTGACCATCTTTCCTTTTAACAGGCTGGGCAGGCTGTTCTGCGAGTGTCCAACCAGGCCGATCTGTTGGCGGCCGAGAGAACGCGGTATAGAGATGATGCTAAGACCGAGCGTGAGAAAACTAAGGCTGTTAAGACTGCGCTGAAGCTGGCTAAGGCAAAAGTTGCCGAGCTTGAGAAGGAGAGGGATGAGGCCCTTGAAAATGCTAAGACGGCCGAACGCGAGCTCGGTCAAGTTGTGAGGAGGGAGAAGAGGAAGATGAAGGAGGTGGACGCGAAGGCCTACCAGGTGGGATATGATCGAGCAGGAGCTGAGTATATGAGAGATGCTCGGTCGATGGTGAATGAGGAGGTCGAGAAGAGGGTTCCCGTTGCGTACCGAAGAGGATACAAGGCTGGGGTGCTGGCTGCTTGTGCTGTTATGCAGCTGGAGCCTGATATGAACTTGATGAAGACCATCCCTGCGGCCGTAGTGCCCGAGCTCGTGCTGCCGTACACGGAGGAAGAATGTGCCCCACTTCCGCCGGAGGAGTTTTCTGAGAGCGAGGATGATGTTGACGATCTGACTGTGGCCGACGCTGAAGGTGGAGTGGGTGGTTCTGGTGGTAGGAAAGAGGCCGAGGTTGAGAACGCCGAGGAGGACACCGAACAAGCAGATAATGATGAAGTGGTTGTTGAGGCCGAGGACAGTGCTGCTCGTCTTGCTGAAGCTGCAGCCGGTGGTGATCCGCCCCAACCATAGAGCTTCAAGTTTCTTTTGTGTTTTTCTTTGAACTTCTTGAATTTTTGTTGGACTGGACGGCTCCGAACTTGGGAGTTTGCCGTGCCAGATGTAATGGTTTAAGGGGGGTCGGCACCGAACGATTTACTACGCCGTACCTCCTAGCTTAGGATCTTTCAAAACACTTGTCTTTATTTCGAAGTTTTAGATGAATGCATGGCTTCTTTCGCAACGTCTCTATTATTGCCGAGCTTGTCTGATTGCCTTCATGTCTTCACAGAATTCTTGTAGTTCTTGCATGTTTGTGAATGTGTAGTTGTCCGTAGCCCCCACTTTTGGTTTGGGTTCGGCAGAACAGTTGAGAATATTTCATGATCGAAATGGTTAAGTATAGATCTTGCAGCCGAGCCCAGACCAAAGTAGTATGGCCGTAGGTACTAGGTAGCCGAACATGGATTTGTTGTGATCAGATTTGATCCATCCTTCGACTTAGTGTAAGAGTGTGAGGTGTCCCCTTGCCCTGTGGATGGGGCTCGGCCAAAGTGCCAGCCCCTGACCATGGTAGAGGAACGTTGAGAATAGATGATTTGTTTGTGGGTGGTTTGCTCGTCTTAGTGCGAGTGTAACCTTTCGGTGGCCGACCATAGTGTCTTGCCAATCCGAGCCGAAGCCTAAGTTCCAAAAGTGTATTTTAGGCTCGGCGGACCATATGTCGAGTGATTGCTTCTCTGGGCGGTGAAACTGGCCGAAGCAAAGGGCTTTTTAAGGAGCCGTTTGGAGGGTGTGACCGAAGTCATCGTTTGTGTGTGGCATTCTTAGCCGATAGTGGAATGAATGCATGAAATGTTTATAGAAAGACTTTTGAAAAAAAGATTGTCATTTCATTGATATTTCTACGAAGTACAGGGAAAGTAGAAAGAACAGTAACAGTGGGTCGAGGCCCTTCTTTGAAATGCAAAAGGAAAATGTAAAAGAGTAATGCCGATGCTGATGAAATCAGAAACTCGGTATGCATGAAGTGTTGGCCGAAGGTAGCTATCTGTATCACATGTAGGCCTTCCTGAGGTTCTGGGCATTCCACGGGTTGGTGAGCACCTTGCTGTGCATGTCTTCGAGGGTGTAAGCCCCTTCACCAGCAACCTTCACGATACGAAATGGCCCTTCCCAATTAGGCATGAACTTTTTCTTTTTGCTTGCTTGGACAACCTTTCGCCAAACCAAGTCGTCGGGCTTGAACTTCTTGATTCTAACACTTCTGTTGTACCCCTTGGCGACAGTCTGTTGATACTCGGCAAGTTTCAGCCGAGCGTCATCTCGTTTTTCTTCAGCCAAAATCAGTTCTTGCTCGACGGCTTCGTCATTGGACTGTGGGTTGAAGTTCTCCGTTCGAAGGGTTGGGAACCTTGATTCCAGTGGAATTACGGCTTCCATGTCGAACGCCATTGAGAACGGTGTTTGGCCTGTGGAACGGCGGGGAGTGGATCGGTAAGCCCATAAAACCCTGGGGAGTTCCTCTGCCCATTTTCCCCTCTTTGAATTCAGTCTTCGTTTTATCCCTGCACAGACCGTCTTGTTTGAGGCTTCGGCCTGGCCATTTCCCTGAGGGTAGGCTGGTGTTGAGTTGAAGAATCTGATGCCGAACTCTTCACAGAGACTTGTGAGGCCGTCCCCGACAAATTGGGTGTCGTTGTCGGAGACGATGGCGTAGGGTACGCCGAACCTTGTCACGATATTTCTCCATACGAATCGTCGGACGTCTGCTTCTGTTATGGTGACGAGGGCCTCGGCCTCTACCCACTTGGAGAAGTAATCCGTTGCTGTGATCAGGAATTTGAAGCCCCCAGGTGCTGTTGGGAGTTTCCCGACGATGTCGAGCCCCCATTGCGCGAATGGCCATGGACTTGTGATGGGAGAAAGATTCTGAGCCGGCTGCCTTGGAATTGGGGAGAAAAGTTGGCATGGTCGGCACCGTCGTACGATTTCTTCGCAGTCTTTCTTCATGTTTTTCCAGAAGTATCCTTGACTCATCGCTCGTTGGCATAACGAACGTCCACCAGAGTGGCAGCCGCAGCTTCCCGAATGCAATTCGTCAAGGATATCCTGAACTTGGTTCAGGTGAACAACGAGAAGATAGGGTCCGGAAATGGACTTCCTATAGAGTTGCCCGCTCTCAGAGAGCCAGTAGTACGCGGCCTTGTTTCTGATTCGAAAGGCTTCCTTTTTGTCGTCGGGTAAGGTGTCGTTTCTGAGAAAGGCCACGATTTCATCCATCCAACTCGGACCAAGGTTAATGTTGAGCACCTCTGGAGTTGTGTCGAAACTTGGGCTGTCAATGTTGCCAAAATTTATGGTTCGGAACTCAGAAGCTTTTGAGGCCGAGGCGAGGCCGGCAAGTGCGTCGGCGTGGGCGTTGTGTTCGCGGTTGATTTGCTCGATGTTGAAAGTTTTGAATCGAGTAATGAGTTCTGCTGCTGTGGCCTGGTACTTCATCATCCTTGGGTCTCTAGCTTCGTAGTCCCCCAGCACTTGATTGACTATAAGTTGAGAATCACAGAATACGGCCAAGTTGTCAACTTTCATTGCGACTGCCGAGCGTAGGCCAGCAAGCAGGGCCTCATATTCAGCTTCGTTGTTGGTGGCGGGGAAATCGATGCTGATGGCACTTTCGTGAAGAGTTCCGCAGGGAGAGACCAAAACGACTCCGGCACCGGCTCTGTTGTTGTTGGAGGCGCCGTCAACTTGCATTCGCCAAGTGTCTCCCTGAAAGAGGAGCCACTGGTTCTGTTTTGGCTGGTGGTCGGTGGAGGGTTGGGTGGGAGGATTGTGTAGGATCTCAGAGTCTTCTGGTATGAGTTCAGCAATGAAGTCGGCGAGGACCTGCCCCTTTATTGCCGTCCTCGGTTCAAAACGAATATCGAAGTTCGCAAGCTCGACCGCCCATTTTGAGACTCGGTTTGAGAGGTCGGCTTTTCGAAAAAGAGCTTTGAGAGGGTGCTCGGTCAACACTGTTATGGTGTGCGCCTGAAAGTATGGCAGAAGTTTCCTCGCCGCAGAGACCAGGGCGAGTGCAAGTTTTTCCAGTGGAAGGTACCGAGTCTGGGCTGGGAGGAGTGTCTTGCTTGTGAAATATACTGGCATGTCGTCGGCCCCTTCTCGCCGAACAAGTGCTGAGCTAATTGCGTGGCTCGAGACTGCAAGGTAAAGATAGAGATTTTCGTATTCTTTGGGCTTTACCATTAGTGGTGAAGAACTCAGGTAATCCTTAAGCTCTGCCAACGCTCTGTCGCAGTCCGGCGTCCACTCAAAACTCCGTCGGCTTTTCCCTTTGAGAGCGTGAAAGAAGGAGTGGCACTTGTCGGATGATTTGCTGATGAAGCGATTGAGAGCCGCTGCCATCCCAGTTAGTCTTTGTACCTCTCTGATTGATCTTGGTGGCCGAAGATCTGCCACTGCCTTGATTTGGTTGGGGTCGGCTTCGATGCCCCTTCGTGTGACCAAATGGCCAAGGAATTTGCCGGCACTTACGCCGAACGCGCACTTCTCCGGGTTTAAACGGAGTTTGTGGAATTTAAGAATCTCGAAGACCTCGGCCAGCTCCTTCAAATGGTTGTGCTCCTTTTGGCTTTTGACGACGAGGTCGTCAATGTATGCTTCCAGGATGTTGCCTATTTGTGCATAGAGCATCTTGAAGATCGCCCTGTTGAATGTTGCTCCGGAGTTCTTTAGACCGAACGGCATCACCCTATAGCAGAAAATTCCATGTGGAGTTATGAATGCTGTTTTCTCCATGTCGGCCGGGTCCATAGCAATCTGGTGATAGCCACGGTAGGCGTCCAGAAAACTAAGCCGAGCATGGCCGGCAGTTGCGTCTACGAGCTGGTCGATCTTCGGTAGTGGAAACCAGTCCTTGGGACAGGCGTCGTTAAGATTCGTGTAGTCGACGCAGATTCGCCACTTTCCATTCTTCTTCTTGACGACCACCGTGTTGGAGAGCCAGGTTGGGTATTGCACTTCCTGAATGGCGTTGTTGTCTAGTAGCCGGTTGACTTCTTCTATCACGGCGTCGGCGTGCTCTGGTGCCGATCGTCGAGCCCGCTGAATGACTGGTTTGGCGTCCTTTTTTATGTTGAGGGAGTGGCAGATAAAGTTGGGATCCACTCCTGGCATTTCCTCCGGGGTCCATGCAAAAACTTCAAGATTTTGTTTAAGGAACAGGAACATCTCCTCTCGCTCGGCGTCAGAAAGTGAGGAGCCAAGCAAGAAGAAGCGTGATCCGTCCTCGTTGATGGGCATTTTTACCAGTTCCTCTTCGGCTTTGTCCTCGGCTTTTTGACCGACGTCGTCAATGACGGCCATGTCTGGGACTTCAACCCATTGCACTTGTTTTGCCTTTGAGGAGCTGTGGACGGCGGAGACGTAGCATTTCTTGGATGCAATCTGGTCCCCTCGCAAGTCTTCTTGTCTTCCTGTTGCGCCGATGAAGCGAACAACCTGGTGGTATGTTGAAGCAATTGCTTGCATTTCATGGAGCCAGGTTCGGCCGAGTATGGCGTTGTATGGGCTCGGCGCGTTGACAACTATGAATTCGACGGTAACAGTCTTTGAGCCGACGACGACCGGCAGAAAGATTCGGCCGATCGGCCATACAGGAGCTCCGCTGAAGCCAATGAGGGGTACCTCGGTGGGTTGCAAAGCCGACTCTGGTAGGTCCAACTTCTTGAAGAGGTCATAGTACATAACCTCAGGTGAACTTCCCTGATCGATGAGTACACGCTTGACGTCATGGACGCCAATTTGGACGGTGATGACGAGTGCATCCGAATGTGGAGTCTGAACGTGTTCAAGATCACGTTCGGTGAAGCTGATAGTCCATTTTGGTAGTTCTTGTGGTCGGAAGCGCTTGGATCCGCAGCCGACGGAGAGTATCTCTTTTGAAGTTGAGGCCTGATCGATGTCAGCTCTGAGGGTGGTCTCGAATGCCTTTGTTATCGGTCCATGGATGACGTGGATCAACGGTCGTTGTTCATTGGGGTTGGGATTTGTCTGTCGGGCGGGCGTCTTTGCTCGATCGATGTATTGATCGAGATGGCCTTGAGCCGCAAGT
Source organism: Rhododendron griersonianum (assembly GCA_018127125.1). Taxonomy (NCBI): domain Eukaryota; kingdom Viridiplantae; phylum Streptophyta; class Magnoliopsida; order Ericales; family Ericaceae; genus Rhododendron; species Rhododendron griersonianum. Next base: position 4,864,317 of record CM030798.1, on the reverse strand, counting down.
TTCTCAAGGAGAGCCTTGTATGGTGCACAAGCAGTCGTGTAGTGGCCGAGCTCGTTATGGTAAGTGCACTTCTTCCTTGGGTTTTGATCCGGTTGGCCGGTGTCAGTCCCGAGCTTGGCCGTCGGCCACTCAAACCACGGTTGTCTCATTATTTCCTTCAGAAAAGACCAGATTGGTTCTTTAAAGTGAGTGGTTTCGGCCACATGGTCGTGCTCCTTCGGCTGTCGCTCCTTCCCCTTTTTAATGTTGTGCACTTGCTTCTTCGGCTGCACTTGTTGGGTCGCCGTTTGTACCGGTAGCTGGTGAACGGTTGAGGAGAACGGATTGTTGGAGCTCGGGATTCCCTGTGCGGCTCTGTCTGCGTAGAGTTCTTCGAGAGCGCAGAATCTTTCCACTACACGCATCAACTCACCCATGCCGTGTGGTGGGCGGATGGCGAGTTCGTCTAAGATCTTGCTCCCAGTTTCCAGGCCGTTCTTGAAGGTGCGTGCGGCCCAGTACTCATCGATTCCAGGGATCTCGTTAAACAGCTGCCAGTAGCGCTCGGCATATTGCCTGAGGGTTTCCGACGATAGTTTCCTCATCTGAGACAGCGATTCAGGCTCCTTAGCCGTTTTGTTGCTCGTGATGAAGCGTGTGTTGAAGGCGCGTTCAAGGTCGGCCAGGGTCCTTACGGATCCAGCGGGCAATTTGTTGAACCATTGAGCCCTAGGGAGCCGAGGCTGGACGGGAACGCCTTGCATTTCACCTCATCTTTACTCGTGCAGAGTTTAATGGTTTGTCTGAAATGGATGAGGTGAGTGTAGGCCTCACACGTCGACGGATCGAACTTTGTGAACTTGGGTAGGTGGAAGGTGGGCTCTGGCGGCGTGTTGATTATGTGGGAGGTAAATGGGGAGACGCCGAGATCTTTTAGCTGTCTTTCGAATCCTGGGCGCGGCGGTTTGCTGTGTTCGTCCATTTTCGACCTCTTTGAATCCCTGTCTTTTTGTTCCTTTGCCGACGTCTTCTCTGCTTCCCTTCACCGAAACTTGTCTCGCACGTCTTTCTCCGTTCGGCGTGGGCCGTCGACGGTTTTGTCGTTGTGGCGTCGGGTTTTGTTTTCGTCGTTTGCGCCATCTACGCGTACGTCTTTCCCGTTGCGCCGAGCGTAGTGCTCATTGTCTTTGTTTTCTATCGGGATGTTCCCCAGGCGCTCAGAGACATGGGGTCTGGTTCGGGCAGAGTCTCGGCTACGGTGCGAGGCCGTCGTGCGAGAGAACTCTGCGCGACCAGTTGAGTACGTGCTGGTGAACGACTCGGTGTCTCTTGTCCTGGTTCCATCGTGATGGCTTCTGGAACGATGCGTCCCAGATACTATGGGTTGCTTATAGAGGATCATTCCCCTGGCGTCATCTTGTGCTGGAGTGAAGCCTAGGCGGTCTTTCACGGACCCGCGTTGGCCTCTTTCGTTCTGACGCCCTTGCGGTGGTGGAGGTGGAGGTGGAGGCGGTGTTTGCCCACCTCTACCCCTGTCTCCACCAGATCGAGATGGGCAGGAATGGCGTCCTGCTGCATGTGTCGCTTCATTTGGGCCACTTCCGCCCTTAGTGCCGCCAGCTCGTTGTCGCGTTCGTCGTCGCGACGCTGCAGCAGGCGGATGTAGGCCGAAATGACGTCGTCCGAGACCGGTGAGAGCCCGGATCCAGGGGCGAGAGAGAGGGACATGTGCCTCTCGAGGGTTGGCGTGGAATTGACGTTTCCACCTGCGTCTTTGGCCCCCGAGATGGTTGCGTCTGCTATATCTCCGCCCATGGTGAGTGATTTGGTTGCTGTCTTACGGAGGAGCGAGGGAAGTTTGGAGGATGAGAGAGCCGCTGAGATCAGAAGGGTTCACGTCGGGTTCACCAATTGTGTGGCCCGTGATCCTCTGGTCCTCGATCCTTCGTGGGTGGTTCGATGATGGGTTAGCTTCCTTCTCCCAGCCTGCACAAGGAACGCACGACTAAGACCTGGCCGGGGGTTGTCCCGGCAAGGCCCTCCGGCGCGAGGATGAGTATAGCGCAGAGAGAAAGCAGAAAGCTTAGAGAGAGTATGTGTGAGTGTATTGAGTAGCGTGTACCTGTTAGGGTTACTATCTCTAGGTATTTATAGTGCCTTCCGACTTGCCCTCCAAGTACGATCGCGTGCCTTCCACGGGCTAAGTGACGTCATAGTGACGTCGAGGGATAGATCTGATAACCGTTTTCAGGGCTGACCTGGCACACCCATGTGCGCCCGTGATCATCTTCTGTTGTAACCGCTTCTGCACGTGGCAGGATGCGTGGCTTTACAGCCAGCCACCGTCGGCTGCACGCCGTGCTCTGAAGGTAGCCGAACGTGGGCAATGCCGAGCACGGCCACACGTTACGATGAAGGAAGTAACGTCGACGGGGACTCTGCCGACGGCACGATCCGAGCATAAGCTTGTTCACCGCCGAGCCTGAAGCTAACCGAGCATACTTGACGAGTCATCGTCGGCACGCCGTACATGAAGCCTTTGGTCGAATCATGGCAGATCAGGTCCGCACCGTGCGAACATCTGGGTTCGGCCCGCTACAACTTGGTTTCCAGCCTGAAAATTATTGTTTTGATTGGCATTTTTGCTTGCGGCTTTTACATCCTTTTGGAATTTGAAACTTGATAGTATATTGTGATTCTGACATTTGTATCTTGAGTGTTTTGAATCTGTCAATTAAATCTTAAATGTTTTGAAGCCGGCATATGGTCTAGTTTCTTACACTTCTCCTACCACACATTGGGAATGCCTTGTATTCTTTAGTCCCACATTGGTTAATTATGTTGTTCCCGTTTTTGTAGCCTATTATAAATAAGGCTTTTGGGGAACTTCTAAAGTATCTTTTGGGCTCTCATATTGTGGCCTTTCTAGAGTTACGGATTACAGCCGGCTCTTTGTATCTCTTCTTCACGTTGGTTAGTGAATCCTCTCTCTCCTCGCCCGTGGACGTACCCATCTTGGGGAACCACGTATATCTTGTGTCTTTGTGATTTCTTGTTTAGTATTCAATTTCTCGTTCTTAGTTTGCATTCATAGCGTTCGTTACAACAAACTGGTATCAGAGCCAGGTTGCAAAAACTAGGGTTTCGTTTCCGATTGTGGCTATGGCGGCTAAATTCGAGATTGCGAAGTTTGATGGGCAGAGCAGCAGTTTCAGTCTTTGGAGAGTAAAGATGAAGGCTCTGTTAACCCAACAAGGATTGCACAAGGCTTTGTCAGGCAAGACTAGTTCTGGAATCAAAGAGGAAGATTGGGATGATACGGATGCCAAAGCTCTAAGTTCTATTCAGTTGAGTCTGGTAGATGATGTTCTTCGCGAGGTGGAAGAAGAAACTTCAGCAGCAGGAATTTGGCTGAAGTTGGAAGGCATATATATGACGAAGTCGCTCACCAACAGGTTATATCTCAAACAACGTCTTTATACGTTTCGTATGCGAGAAGGTATACCTGTTAAGGATCATTTAGATGAGTTCAATCGTATTATTATGGATCTGAAAAATATTGATAGTAAAATTGAGGATGAGGACCAAGCCCTAATTTTGCTATGTTCTTTACCACTTTCGTATGAGCACTTTGTTACAACCCTATTGTATGGCAAAGACACGATATCCATGGAGGATGTTAAGGCCAGCCTATATTCGAAAGAATTGAGAAAAAAAGTGTCAGGTGAGGGTGATGCACATGCGGAGGGTTTGTTTGTTAGGGGAAGAACAACAGATATGGAGGAGTCGAGTAATAGGGGAAGATCCAGATCATCAGGTAAGAAGAAGGGAAAGTGCAATTATTGCAAGAAATCCGGGCACTGGAAAAAAGACTGTTTAAAACTCAAGGAGAAAGAAAAAGAAGACCAGAAAGGGGGTAAAGTAATTGCTGGAATTGCTGAAAGTTCAGATGAGTCAGATAATGTGTTATCAGTTACAGAGGGCGATTCTCGCTCTAATACCGAGTGGATTATGGATTCTGGATGTTCATACCACATGTGTCCGCATAGAGAGTGGTTTTCTACTTATGAGGCGGTCAATGGTGGTACAGTTTTGATGGGCAACAACATGGCCTGTAAAACTATTGGTTCAAGAACGATTCAGCTTAGGATGCATGACGGTATTGTTAGGACTTTATCTGAGGTTCGACATGTTCCAGATTTGAAGAAAAATCTTATATCCTGGGTGCTCTTGATTCTCATGGTTGCAAATTCCTCGGTGAAGGTGGAGTTTTGAAAGTCTTGAGGGGTGCATTGGTACTGATGAAGGGTCAGAAGCGTGGTAACCTCTATACACTCCAGGGCAGTACAGTTCTAGGTGCTGCAGGAACGGTTGCTTCATCCAAGGTTTCAGATTCAGACTTGACTCGTTTGTGGCATATGCGCCTTGGGCATATGAGCGAGAGGGGGATGACAGTTTTGAGCAAACAGGGTTTGCTATGTGGCCAGAAAACTGAGAAGCTGGATTTCTGTGAGCATTGTGTCTACGGCAAGCAGTGCAGGGTGAAATTCAGTACATCGCACCAAAGGCACGGTGGATTATTTTCACTCGGATCTTTGGGGTCCCGCAGAGGTAACTTCTAAAGGTGGTTTTCGCTATTTTATGAGTATTATCGATGATTTCTCTCGTAAGGTTTGGGTGTATATGTTGAAACATAAAAGTGACGCCTTTAATACATTCAAACAGTTTAAAACTTTGATTGAGAATCAGACTGGTAAGAAAATAAAACGTTTGAGAACTGACAATGGTATGGAGTTTTGTCTTGGCGAGTTTGATAGGTTCTGCAGTGATGAGGGCATTGTGAGGCATCACACAGTGAGAAAAACCCCTCAGCAGAATGGTGTGGCTGAACGAATGAACAGGACTCTTTTGGAGAAGGCACGTTGTATGTTGTCCAATTCGGATTGGGCAAAGAATTTTGGGCTGAAGCCGTTTCCACGACATGCTATTTGGTGAACAGGTCTCCGTCGACTGCTATTGAGTGTAAGACTCCGTTTGAGGTATGGTCAAGTCATCCAGCTGATTATTCTGTGTTGCGTGTTTTTGGGTGTCCAGCTTACGCTCATGTGAATGAGGGTAAATTGGAGCCACGGGCCAAGAAGTGTATTTTCTTGGGTTATGCAGCAGGTGTCAAAGGGTACAGGTTATGGTGCTAATGATTCAAAGTTTTTGATTAGCAGGGATGTGACTTTTGATGAAAATTATTTGATTAAGGGGTCTAAGCAGGTTGATGATACAGTTCAGGAACAGAGTGTTCCAAAGCAGGTGGAGTTTTTGAGTGAATCTTCCGACTCAGGGAAGAAGCACATTGAGAAGCCAATTGAAGAGGAGTTCAAGAGTTCAAACACAGAGGTTGATGCGTTAGTTGAGCAACCACGCACTATTGCTAAAGATAGGCCAAGGAGGGAGATTCGGCCTCCTGAAAGGTATTCGGCTTATTCTGAGATGGTGGCCTATGCTTTATCAGTTGCTGAGACAGTTGAGTATGAGGAGCCTTCCAGCTATACGGAAGCTGTTTCGAGCACTGAGTCTGCACAGTGGTTTGTTGCTATGAATGAGGAGATTGAGTCTCTTCAGAAGAATCAGACATGGGAGTTAGTAGAACCGCTGAAAGGGAAGAGGATTGTTGGGTGCAAGTGGGTCTTCAAGCGCAAACCAGGTATTCCAGGGGTAGAAGACGCTCGGTTCAAAGCTCGGCTAGTGGCGAAAGGATACAGCCAAAAAGAGGGTGTTGACTACAATGAGGTATTTTCACCTGTTGTAAAACATAGTTCCATTCGCACTTTACTTGCTATTGTTGCCTGTTATGATCTTGAGTTAGAGCAACTTGATGTCAAAACTGCGTTTTTGCATGGCGAGCTTGAGGAACAGATTTATATGCGTCAGCTTGAGGGATTTGTTGTTTCTGGTAAGGAGGATCGCGTTTGTTTACTTCGTAAATCTTTGTATGGCCTCAAACAATCCCCAAGGCAGTGGTATAAGCGGTTTGATACTTTTATGATAAGCCAGTCATATTCTAGGAGTGAGTATGACAGGTTGTGTGTATTTTCGAAAACTTCCAGATGGTTCATTTGTTTATCTACTGTTGTATGTTGATGATATGCTTATTGCTGCCAAGAGTGTATCAGAAATCAACAGGTTGAAACAACAGTTAGGTGGTGAATTTGAGATGAAAGATTTGGGTGCGGTAAAACGTATTTTGGGTATGGAGATTTGCAGAGATCGAGTAGCTGGCAAATTATTTTTGAATCAGAAGTCTTATGTACTTAAAGTGCTTGAGCGCTTTGCCATGCAGAACTCGAAGCCAGTCAGTACCCCTTTGGCAGCACACTTTCGACTTTCAGCTGAGTTGTCACCACAGTCGGAGGATGAGGAGAAGTATATGTCTCAGGTTCCATATTCGTGCGCAGTTGGGAGCCTTATGTACGCCATGGTATGTACTCGTCCTGATATTTCACATGCAGTTAGTGTCGTTAGTCGTTATATGGGGCGTCCAGGAAAGGCACATTGGGAGGCTGTGAAATGGATACTACGGTATTTATGCGGAACTGCAAGTGTTGGTCTATTGTTTGGGATTGCCAATTCTGGTGATCATGCTGTTGGTTATGTTGATTCGGATTTTGCCGGTGACCACGATAAGAGGAGGTCTCTGACAGGTTATGTCTTTACTCTGTCCGGAAGTGCCATTAGTTGGAAAGCTACTTTACAGGCTACAGTCGCGCTGTCTACAACAGAAGCGGAGTATATGGCCATTGCTGAAGCTGTGAAGGAGGCATTGTGGATGAGAGGTTTGCTTTGTGAGCTTGGTCTTGCACAGGGTGTGAGTTCAGTATTTTGTGATTCACAGAGTGCTATACATTTGACTAAAAATCTGATGTATCATGAAAGGACCAAGCATATCGATGTCAGGTATCACTTCGTTCGGGATATCATCTCACAGAAGCAAGTTGAGGTGAAGAAAGTGGGTACGGCAGATAACCCAGCAGATATGTTGACTAAACCGGTTCCGGTTGCCAAGTTCAAGCATTGCTTGGGCTTGCTTGGTATTTGCAGTTGATCACCCCTCGGGGGCATTTGGCGAGTGAGAGGTTAGAAGGGGAAAACTATATTTGGTGATTTGGTTCAGTAGAATTCAAGTCAAGGTGGAGAATTGTTGGGAATGCCTTGTATTCTTTAGTCCCACATTGGTTAATTATGTTGTTCCCGTTTTTGTAGCCTATTATAAATAAGGCTTTTGGGGAACTTCTAAAGTATCTTTTGGGCTCTCATATTGTGGCCTTTCTAGAGTTACGGATTACAGCCGGCTCTTTGTATCTCTTCTTCACGTTGGTTAGTGAATCCTCTCTCTCCTCGCCCGTGGACGTACCCATCTTGGGGAACCACGTATATCTTGTGTCTTTGTGATTTCTTGTTTAGTATTCAATTTCTCGTTCTTAGTTTGCATTCATAGCGTTCGTTACAACACACGTCAAGCCGCATTATCCATTGCGTGTTTTCCTATGAAGGCTATTTTGGGAATCACCTTCCTTTAACCAACAGAAGATCACCAACCAATCAGAATTTAAGTGTTGAAAAAAGAGCTTGTTGGATGGTAGATACAGAAAGTTGGGAAAAGTTTAGGTAGATATCATTGTCTTCTAATTGTAGGCTGACTCATCTTTTGGGAAAATGCTTTGGACCCAGATGAGTCTGATGTCGTTCGATGATGCACACGGGATTCACGTGCATCAGACGGCTTTAAACACATCCGTGATCAGATTTTTGTCCGATTGTTTGTGTCCCAAGCACTGCCTTTTTATAACATGGCACATGTAGTTAGTTCTGATCAACCTCTCTTTCCTTTTCTTCTCACTCGTTTGTTTTAAGCACTATGGAATTTAACAGATTTCTTCCACCGACTCGAAATGAATTGCATACCGACTCTCTATGTGCACTGGCACGCACATATGTCAGTTGATGAATGTATTCTATGTGGAAAACGTACATAAATTGAATTTGTTTTTGTGGTTGGTCCTTCTTTTTAGTACAAATATGCCCTTTCCATGGTCAGGTTCAATATATACCTTTACGTGATCAAACCTATTTACTCCTCGGATGGTTAAAAAGATAACTCCCAATTTTGTTTGCATTATTTTAGGACGCATATTATAGGACTGGAATTCAAGACATCCTGAAATTTCAAGGCACTAATGCTTGCTCGTATCTACGGCACTATATATCCCGGTAGTGCCGTAGGCACGGGCAATTTTTGTAATATGTTTTTGTTTTTTTATGCCAACGTTAGAAGCCGAGCAGTGGATAAAAAAAACTGATGGCATTTTTGTAATATATTTGTAAGAGTGTGAGTGTTTTCTTAAGAGAGTTGAAAAGCACACATCAGCCCTTGGATCAAATGAATCTCTGCCATTCTTTCAACTTGTATTTGTGTAGTCCCCACACCCTTATGTTTTATTAGGTAGATGCTAGCCGCCACTTTCTTAGAGAAGTTAAGTATTGTTACGCGCGGCTTGCGCCTCTAGTATTTACTAGAAATTATGGAAATTTGGGACTGGTAAGGAAATGTGGGTGAAGGAGTAGTGATCTTGTCTAAAGAATGATTGGAGTTTATTTGACAGAAGATTCAATGTGGAATGTGGATTAGTATGTCTGCTAAATCAAATGCGATAGTTCTGGATTTTGTTCTGAATGCAGTTCGAGGACTCAAGTAGGCCTAGTAGTTTTCATGTCTACCATGTCATTCTTCTGTGGAGGCCATTGAACCTTATCTCTCTCTCTCTCTCTCTCTCTCTCTCTCTCTCTCTCTCTCTCTCTCTCGTGCGCAGGGACACACGTGTTCTGAAAGGAACTTGGAGCATGTGAGTTTGAGAGGCTAAAAGTTGTGTGTTAATGTCCTTTTCAAGAAGAGAAATTATATGTTGTTGTATACACCTCAGCTGGCAATAGGATGGTTGAGGTATGTTTGATCAGGCATCAGTATCAACTGGCAATTAATAGTATGGTTGAGGTATGTTTGAGAAATTATTTTGTACGTAGACTTAGATATGACAAACTATGGTAAACCAAACTGGTCGGGATGGTTATTAACCAATTTTTTTATCCGTGGTGATGGTTATGGTTTTAAATTTGAAAAAACCGGCCGGTTTGCTTTTGGTTTTGTATGATAACTGCACCAAAATCGAATCGTACATGAAACTGAAGTGCAAGATAAATACCAAAACTACACAACTATTGTCTAGATCCTAAGCACAAGCCAAGGCTCACTCCACACCACCTCTGAGGGTCGGGTCACGTGGAGCTAGCTAGCAATCTATCCAACAACCGCCTCGAGAAGGCGCAACTTCCAAATCAGAGGCAGCAAAAACAGAACCAATGGAAACAAACGATAATGCAAGCGAAGACGGAAAATCAACACCTTGAACTACTCCAATAAGCACGCCGGCCTACTTCAGCTGAGGAAACGCGCCGACGCGTAAGACAGGCGGGTCCTCGACCAAAGCAATGGAGATGACACTCCGGCAAGCCCCCGCTGTCACGGCAAGCTCCGGGCGCGGAGACCAAAAAAGAAATCCTCTGTGGGCTAGGTTCCCGATCAAACGCAACCACAATGACCAATAACTGAAGAACCATCTCAGCCGGTTTAAGTCCCCAAGGCTAAACAAACACGTGAAAAACCAGACATAAGGCCCAGCCTTGGTCCTTATTCACCCACCATCGCTACCCGTCGGATCTAGGGGAAACCCAGACCGAAAAACAAACCAGATCTGGGGGAAACCCAGATCGGTGACCACACGGACTGGAGAGACCAGCCGATAAACAAAACAAAACAGAAAAGACCCCATCACCCAACCGCACACCTCCAAGAACTTCAAATCTAGAGATGCCGGACGAGAAATAGGGCAGGGGAACCACCCTATGCCGACCACACTGACATTGAGGAGTCCTCGCCGTTTATCAACACCTCCACCCGAAGACTGGGAAACTCGGAAGCATAGGCGGAGAGAGAGAGGAGAGAGGCGAGGAGGGAAGATTGGAAGGAGGAGGAAGGACATCAAGATCTAGGGTTTCGATTTTTCTCTAGAGAGAGAGAGAGAATCTTAGAGTAGTGTCTTTGTGTTTGGAAGATGAATTTTATGTTGACTTTGTTGTTTGTGCTGGGAAGATTGATACACTTTGTGTTGATTTATTTCTGCCCCTTTCGTCTGATTGATTATGGTGAAAAATCAAGCTGAACCGATAACCAACAGTTTTGGTTATGGTTTAGAGAAAAAGAAAACCGCCGATTGTGGTTATGATTTCGATTTTAGGGATAAGTTTAGATTTTGGTTTTAGTTTTGTTCATCGTCTTTGTCGTCATATTAACCTGGCCTTTTTCATTAGAAACCAAATACATATCACGGTCTTCATCTATACTACTTTTAAAAGCACGAAGGTGTTTCCTACTTTTTACTTTCCAAAAATGCCCCAATGAGTTCCTATGAACCCCAACTCTATCCCATGCCTACCCACCCCTCCAGAACCGGCACAGAGTCCCATCTATCTACACTTCTTAAAAAAGGGGAAACTGTCCAGCCCACACTCTATTTTCCCCCACAAAGCAACCCAGCCCACGCTTCCTCATGGAAACGACACCTCCAAAGAACAAAGTGGCACAACGACCACACGACCGTCACAAATCAAACTGCAATAGAACTCTAGGTGGCTCTCTCTCTCTGCAGCAAAGGGTAAACGGTTGGTTCTTCTTCAACTTTACCATTAGTTTATTTTTTGATCCGCAGTCTCCCATTAGATTATGATTTACGTTTTCGACTTCTTTCTGATGAGGGTAACATATCCCTCATGCAAACCATGTGATTTGCCTACCACATGTTTGATACATTGTTCCAATAACAATAACAGAATTCAACATCACACACCCACACATGAAAGAGTTAATTGAATTTGGCTACAGTGTGTACATGTTCCTTAAATTCGTTGAATTATTGTTCTCTTCACTACATATTTCACACAAATACTTTTGAATGCTCTTATCTTTGAACAATTATGCTTTGCCGATTTGACACATCCATTATCCTGTGGGAAATGGAACAAAGATAAAGGTTTGGAGTCTTTGGACCTGTTAAGTTTAATTTCATTTTGTTTCCAACGGTAAATATGTTATGCAATGTGTCTGTTCCAATGGCATCAGATCCATTAACCTTTGTGTTCGTTCCGTACAGTTGCTTCCTTACGTATGGTCACTTTCTTACCTATAATTAACAGGCTCTGCCTTCCCTTTTGCTCACAACCGCATACCACATCTTGGATTCTTGACAGCCTCCTCCGAACACCCCAAACGATGTATCTTTTCTCCATCTCTCGAACGCTTCAACGGTCGTCAACTACAAACACCTCGTCTTCCTCTGACTCTCCCTCCATCTACTTCTCCGACCTTCATTTCTATTCCGTCTTCCTCTGAGTTTGCCTCCACATTCCCCTCTGACCTTCAATCCGTTTGTGGATTGTTACTCAGACCCTATCCTCGCGACCTTCAATGAAGTCGAGTCCGGTGCCCGTTATAGCCATCTTGATGTCTAACCTTCCATCCCTTTCTGATTGATATATGAGTCCTCTTTGGACTGCCAAGTTTTTTGCTTCCAACAATATTTGCATAGTAAGTTTAATTTTTCCCACCCTCTATTCCCCCATCTTCATCAACTATAAACATTTACATCAACTATAGATATCTTTGCTTTCAACATCAAATTGATGTCCCGTAAAAAAACTGAATTGTTGATGTTATGCACACCAATTGTTCAATGGAATTACTCAACATTCTTGGGTGTTGGATTAAGGTTTTCTTTTCCCTTGGTGCAAAGTGACCACAAATTAGATAGTTTTAGTTACTTGTGGTCTTTTGGTTTTGGGTTAGTGCCGAGCAAGCTGGACTCCACTGCCCCAAATTCATAAAAGTACCATGTATTCATGATTTTTGTAGGCTGAGTGCCAAGTATTCATGTTAATCTTACCTTGTAATTGACTGAACCTACCATGTTTTCCCCCACCATTCCTGTCTTAAGAGTGGATTTTTGATTCATGATAAGTGAGTAGCCAACATTGGGTAATGCATGCCGCTATTTAAATCGGGTGGTAGACTGGTAGAGAATATACGTAATTCGCTGGGGTGCGTAATGAATTGTGCACATAGAGATCGATCAGGGCATCGTACAGTGAACCACAAGTAGTAAGAACTTGAGTTTACCATCCAACAGTAAAGGTCATCCATTTATGGACGGACAATTGTACATAAGAAACATATACTACACTGCTGTCTCCGGGCCTGCTGGGTTATTTCTCAAACTACTTCCGACCCTTCAATCAATTTTGTTCTTGCGCCTCATGCTCAGCGATTGTCTATGTCTATCTTAGTTTTATAGGATAGGATGATATCTATTGTTGTTTCCCTTCATTTTCATGCTTTCCTGGAACTGATTAGTTGGTGTTCTATCGCACTATGTTGATTCTATGGGCCAAGCTTCTAACTTAGACGTGAGCAAGTAAAGCCAATTATAATTGTATTGTTTCCATCAATTTCTTTCCATAATCTGATTCCTTCCTTTCACTTTGTTGAATTTGTTTAGACCAACTTTCAAACCAGGCATTGGAAATTTATTCTTCGTTCAAGGGGGTCCAAAAAAAAGATCTAAAGAAGGTAAGAATTTGGCAAGACGACTAAAACTCTTGCTAGAAGCCCGGAAACCTGTGATATTCACTTTTGATATTTAATGGTCTACAACTTGTGAATTCAATTAATGCTCCTACTATTACTTCAGTTATCTTTACTTTTTTGAGTTATGTACAGATAAAACCATGACCCGTTAACAGATGTGTAGGAGGGATCGGTATGCTCGATTGATTGCTAAAGAAAAAAGAAAATACATTCAAAATGTCTTCCTTAAAAGAAGATTGAAACCCGCCAGCCTAGACTGTAAAGGTTTATAGATGGTAATGGACAATGTCCAGAGCTTGGTAAATATTTATGAAACCAAATCGAGCCTTATGTCCCAATCAATTGGGGTTGGCTATATGAATTATTTTTCTCCATTGAGCTCTGTCAAGGGCTACTTGTTCACTCAAACCCATTAGACTCATATTTTTGTGCACAATAACATCTAAATATTTATGATTTATCAATATTTATAACTTTGTTGTTGGGTTTTGTTTTCCCCTTGAACAACAATGGATTTTTGTTTACTAAATTGCATTTCTGCATTTCTGCCATGGAATGTTGTGGGTATCAATTTCAATTATGGAACTGCTGTGATATATATTTTCAGTTATGAAAATGTTGTGGTTTTTTTCTCCTTCCTTTTCGACTTCATTGTTCATTCACATGATTGCGCACATGTTTTATTACATTTTATGTTTGTATATCTGTTGCAGCTTATGTTAGCTTTTTCCTTGAGACTTGTGATTATATGACAGAAAGTTCTTGAGTGATCTCTTAGATGATTTTGCTGATTTTAGGCATTCTGATTTGAAGTTTATCACACATGTATAGAGATCTTTTTCATGAGATGAAGAGTAAACGAGAAAAGGAAAAAGAGGAGCGTTGATTTGAAAACTGCATCTAATCTCTGACTTGAGTTGTCGGATAGTCGTCTCTCCATTTTGTAAAAACCATATCATGGTTATATGGAAATATTAATGGAGCAAATGAAAGCCACGACAACAAGTACAAGAGAAGATGCTAAAGTGTAGATCATTCAACTGTCCTAGGTAGGTTGTCAAAATGGAATTGAAAGTTAGTTATTCTTCGGTGAATTTCTATTGTCTGGTTTGGAAGACATGGTCATATATATATATATATATATATATATATATATATATAAAGGGCGTTTTCTCTTCTATATTATTTCATAATGAAAGTTCTAATCTACATATATTGTTTAAGCAAGTGAAGAAAGATAGATTGGCCGACCTTAAAAATGGGGGAAATGTGTAACGCCCCGAATTTTGGGTACGTTAAATAGACAATTTTATTGAATATTTAAAGAGAGTCTGGCTCATTATTACATCATAATTCCCACAAGAGTTCATCATTTACACAAGGGAGGGAAACTAAGGTTCCTATCTATAGCTCCGCCTGCTCTTCCATCCTAGCCAGCTCTTCGGCTCCAAAGGCCTCCAAGGTGTACAGCTCACCATGATCATCTATAAAGTCTGACATATTATACCAGGTCGCCACCAGTTTAATATGTCAGGGTTACCAAAGGTAACACCATAAGCTACAAGAGATCAGCAGAATAATCCTATACCTACTAACCCTTAAATTACAATAACAAGTCATAGAAATAGTATACCAATTAATGATTTTCAAATAGTACATGCATATTCAACAAGACAAATAACAATGACACATCCACATTCGCTGTTCAACTATCGTTGGTGTCCGTGAGATCTGAGGTTCTCCTACGCGACATTTCGTAGACCGTGTCACCATCTTCACTTTTCATTTACCAAATCAACATTTCGAAAAGTATTTTAACACACCCAACCTCGGTTCCGCCGTTCCGGATTCCTAAGTATCCTCACAATGGTTCCGCCGTTCCGGATTCCTAAGTATCCTCACAATGGTTCCGCCGTCCCGGGTTCCCATTGGCACACAAAAACATTGAATTTGGCATTGGCTCATTTCCACGGATAACCAATCCACAATTCAAAACCCTCGGTTCTACCGCTCCGGGTTCCCATTTGGGTTTTCAAAAAATCATTAAAACAATTGCGTTGGCTCCTCTCCGTGGATAACCAAACCACAATTTATCCCTCGGTTCCGCCGTTCTGGGTTCTCGAGTATACCACAATGATTCCGCCGCTCCGGGTTCCCATTAGGTTTTCGAAAATCTTTCCTTTACACACACACCACACAATGGGCAAGTCCGGCCACATTGCGGTTTCAAAACCACACCTTAAGTGTCATGTTTCTCCTTTCTCAATTTATGTGTCTCGTTATATGCATAGACTCCGCGGTTGGACTCTTCATGTACGTACACATGAATCATTCATTGAAATCTTGAAACTAAACTAGCAAGATCATCCAACTCTATATTACTTAGCATGCTCATATCATCACATAATCATGCTCAACATTTAACACACAATATAAAGCATAGTGTCACATGGACGGACACCTTTGGAGTGGAAAACCACTTATGCTTTATCACACATCAAACAAGTAATATAAGTATTCACTTATACATACTCATAACCATCATAAGATCAAAATACGAATACTTTTCCATCAAGTTTATATTTCAAAAATCCGTTCTTTCTTCCTTTTCGGGAAGTTCAAAACAACATATGTTTTTCCGGAAAATCAAGTCGGAATATTCAACATACTCCCCTTCCTTTTCAAAACTTTAGTAAAATACTTTTCAATTTCTCATTCACTTTGACATAATATACATTCAAACATACGATTCTACTTTTATACGTTGAATGAGTGGACAAGGGACTCTACATACATTTCAAACGTGCAATATATTTAGAGCTTGTGAGTACGGGAAAAACTACCATTCTTCTTGGCGGTAGTGATGACTACGGAAAAAGATAAGCACGTCGGCTATCGAACGGAATGACTTCCTACGGTAAGCTTCCGGTAGTTTCGAAAGAGAAAGGATTTCTCTCGAAACTAGTTCTTGACTAAACTACTAAACTTTTTGGATCGAAAGGGTGGTCGAGTGGCGGTTTAGTGGCGGCCTTGGATGAGTTTCTTGAAGAACTCAAGAACAATGAAGAACAAGGCAAGAACAAAGCAAGAACACTAGAAATTCTAGAGAGAGAAGTTGAAGGATTGAAGGTGTGAGTTGAATGGCAAGTGTGGGGTGCTATTTATAGCAAAAACTTGGGCTCCCTCTCGCCCCTCTTGGCCGGCTTCTCTCTCCCTCTCTTTCTCTCATTTTTTTGCTCCATGTTTGGTCAAATCAAGCATGCCAAGCCTTCCCTCACTTGTCATTTCTACTTTAGGCCATAACCTAGGTTATCATGAAGGGTTTTTGGTCTAGTCTTGTCCTAGAATGGCTTGCTTGAAAGAAAGAACAAAATGATTGGCTAGGTTTATGTTCAAAGCAATCCAAGAATAGGTTGTCAAGTTGTACTTAGATTGAGTGTGAGGTTGGCTAAAGAGGTAGCTTGTTGGAGTGTATCAAATCACAAGCACACACTTCACTCTCTCTCTCTCCCATTCGGCCACTCTTTCTCTCTCTTTCGGCCCTCTCTCTCTCTCTCTCTCTCTTTCTAGTACTATGTGTATATATATAACTATGCATATATAAGTACACTTAGGTACCAAGTAGACTCATTAAGTCTAGGAAAAGGAGGTGATGAGTGATAAGGCTTTCAAGTGACAACTCAAAAAGGATATGGTTAAGACTTTCCTAGAAAGTGCATATATGTATATATAGGCTTGATTATGGTAGGCTATGATGTATATATGTGTACTTAGAAATCTAGGAAAGTGATCCTTGGAGGGTAATTAGGTTCAAGCCTAATATTTCTAGGCTTGCATGCATGACAAGTCTAGGTCATGATGAAGGGTTCTAATGATTTGTCTTGTCAACTCTATGTACTCATTGGATTAATGCAAGTCTTATTTTTATTACTCAAAGGGTAAAAATTACCCTACAAACTATTGTTCATTGGGTAAAGAGGTAATGATGAGAAAATATATTCTTGGAAGAAGTAATGATGAGGAATAAAGTCTTGAAATGACTAGTCAATGAAAGTGCAATGATTTTCTAGTCTAGGGTTGGAAAGGTTCAACTAGGGTGTAGAAAGGTTCATAAGGTTCAAGGGTGGGTGAAAATGTTCACCTAGGAATTAGGAGGATTCATAAGGGTCATAAGGTTCAACTAGATGAAACTAGCCTTGAAAGGTAATTTGGATTGGCCAAACTAGTTAGTTAGGAAAATAACTAAACTTGCCAAGTAGGGTTTCTAGCCAAGAAATATAATTTAAGGATTTTATTTTACTCACTAGAAAAATATACAAGTGCTTCTACCAGCATGCTTGTTTTTGGAAAAGGACTAGATTGTCCGAGGCTAAAAGATATAATTTTTATAAGTCTTAAATCTAATTATGACGGATTATTAAAATTAAAAGAAATTTTTAGAAGCAATCCAAGTAATTAAAATAAAATTTAAATATTTAACAAAATTTTTATTTACCAAAAATCAGGATTGTTACAAAATGGGATAGATAAAATAGGCAACAATGATATTATATGACGAGGCAAAAAAGATCATGCCTACTATTTACCCCCAAAAAAAAAAAAATAATAATAATAATAATAATAATAATAAAACAAGATCTTGGCCGCTCATTTATATACCCACAATGTTTTTTTTTTTTGCTAAGCCCCACAATGTTATATGCTTGGGAAAATGGTAGAAATGCTTTCTCAATTAACCTACTGTGTGCATATTTAGGAATGTAAGTCTAACATGAGAGAGAGAGAGAGAGAGAGAGAGAGAGAGAGAGAGAGGGTTCAACTGACAAAGACCCATTTTATCCCATCTCCTTTTTCTGCTTCATTTCCATTGCAATGAACATGCACTTCCACTAGTTAGATGAAGTATCTACACGGTACATGCACTAACTTGGTTCATCATTTTACTTCTTGATTAAGTCATTCTGTTTTAGCCACTTCTTGGTTTACCTGCCATGAAGAAAGTTTAAATGATAGGCAAGCAACGGAATTGAGAAAAGGAACCGAATTTTAGCCTACCATTTTTCACACCTCCAAAAGTCTCTTGTTTTTGTTTTCTTCATTATTATTGGTATGGTCCCCCAACTAATTTCCAAAAGGTACCTTTCCTTTTCTCATAGCTTGTGGTTCATGCGTTGAAACGTACTCACCTCAATCCCCACACAAACGTTTCACACACAACCCGAATGCGAAAGGCCCAAAACTCATGCAATGGAGTACTTGTCTTGGAGAGAGGAGAGAGTTTGATTGCGATAGTCGGCGCCACCATAGATGGGGCGTTGAACGGGCGAGACCTCATCAACCAGCAGGGTTCGACCCCTGGCCCCTTCCCCACCCCAAAAAGTACTATCATTGTGGTTTTCTTTTAAAAATTCACGGTACGAGGTGAACTGAGAAAGCAAAGGCTAAAATATCTCCAAATTGAAGCTTGTTGGAAACCCATGAACCAAAATATCTCAGGGCCTTAACCAAAATATCTCACAGTATCTCCCATACAGATATTTACGCCAAACGTGGCAATGGATGGCAGCTTCGAAACAATTGATTTTCATTTCAAGCAATCATATTTGGATAATACAGGAGAACCATACATACACGTAGGGCTGTCTGCGGTCCGGATTGGACCAGATTGCTATGAATCCAATCCTAATCCGCGTGTCACGGTTTTTAAAAAATACAATTTGTGTCCGGATCAAAAGTCCTATGGTTCGGTTTCAATCCAATCCGTGAGTCACAGTTCGGTTTCGATTTTATCCAAGAATTATATTTCATAAACACTAAATTCCAAATCCAACCATAAAAACCAAATTCTTGCCACCTAAAAAACAAGTTGTGTGGCCTGTGATCCTTGATCTGAACTCCTCTTCTATGGGTCCGGTGGTTGCCTAGCCTTCTTGCCCTAACCTGCACAGTGAACGCACGACTAAGACCTGGCCGGGGGTTTTGCCGGCAAGGCCCTTCGGCGAAATGATGAGAATGTGCAGAGAGCAAAGCAAGAGACTAGGGTTTGACACTACAACAAAAAACACCAATGGTGACACCCGTTGAGACCTTTTGGTGACAAAAAATTGGTGTTGACACGGAATATACTCAACGGTGACAAACAATTTTATTACTTGTCACTGAAAACCTTTGGATGACTACGGTAAATAATGAAGAGATTTGGTGACAAAATATTTGTCACTGAAGACAAATTTCGGTGACAGGTAAGAAGTTGTCACGGAAAGATCCGAATTTTCGCTCTCCCGGTTGCTATTCATTTAGGCGCGCTGATAAAAAGTTAAATGCATTTTTTTTCATTCCAAAACGGCGTCGTTTTTTACGGTTTTGTTTGTCACCAAAAGCAAGCCCTAACTTTACTCTTCTGCCTCCTCCACTCCCGCAGCCACGCTGCCTCTCCATTCACGCTGAAGACTTCCATCACCAGCGACGGTGACCCCGACCACAAACCGGTGGCCGGCGCTCCGATCAGCCCAGGTCTTTTTTTGTCTCTCTCAATATCTCGCCCCGTCGTTCTCTCCCTCGATCACAAAATGTGTCTCTATCTCTCTCGATCTCTCTCTCTTGCCTGTACGCCTCTCTCTCCATCTCTGCATTCTCTCTCTCTCACTTGCCTGTCTCGACCAGTGACACACTTCAAGTATAGCGACATGCTCGATTCAAGCCCTAACTGGTCCGATCCAAACCCTAACTGGTTCGATTGGCCGCCATGTAGCTATAGACGCCTAATTGATCACAAGGAATCATCAATGGTTGCTTCATAACGCTAGTCATTTCTGTTGTAGGTTTGATTTCACTATTTTCTTCCTCTTTTTCTTTAACAATTTCCTATTTTGTCTGTTAACAGATATGCGCTTCTGAATGCAAAGGAACAGATATGCGATTCTATGCCGAATCAGGTCCCCATCCCTCTCTCATCGATTTCTCCGAGTTTCCCTTTGTTCTGCATTTATTAATTGTACTGCTTAGTTCGAGAGGGATGCATATGTGTGTTTATTGATGAGTATAGGGGATTTTGGTTAATATATGATTATACCCTGCCCTTAGGTGTTTAATGTAGAAACAATAGGGAAGATGAGAGTGGTGAAATATGTGAAAGCCCTAGAAGTTACAAATGGTCTCTAGAGACCCCACTGCTATAAGTAATTGTTTTTTCCTTCCTCTTATTTTCTGCCGTTTTCTCGTTTTCCATATTTTGTGTTTGCGTGTTGTGGTCTGTGGTTTTGGCGGTTTGGGTTGTGTGGGTTTTGTTTGGGGTGGTTTGGGTGTGTGCCTTCCGTTGAGCTTGTGCTTGGTTGGGTAGGATTTTGTTTGTGCATGTGGTTGTGGTTCGATGTCCGCGCTGTGGGAGGTGGAGCGTTCGGCCCTTCTAGGGGACAAGAGTGATCAGTGATGGAAATAGTGAAGAAGCACGACTCGGGTGGACTTGTATGGAAGCGGATTAAGCTCACTTCGCTACTACCAGAAATTTTAGCTATGACTTCTAAGGGTTTGGCAGGTCTCTCTCTCTCTCTCTCTGACTCTCTCCCTCCCCAACTCCCTATATACAAAGAACAAAAATAAAATGATTGCTCTAGCTTTGAACTGTGCTTCTTGTCAGTTCGTTTTGTGAAATTACTGTTAGTCATTAATTATTTTTATGAAAATGGAAGTATGATTCAGGCCCAACTGATAGATTAAGCATTTATTCATGTCCAACCTACAATTATGCCAAGCAAAAGTTTCTGTTGTCTCTTCAGTTATATGTTTCGGCAAAAAAGATCCTTTTTTTTTCCTCTGCAAAGGAGATGTAATTGGATTTCATCAAAGTATGTACAGCCTGATAAAAAGTCGTATATGCTTAGTTAGGTTCGATCACAATTCATAAGGAGTGTCAAAGGAATGGGTAAAGTTTGATTACTGATTCAAGTGCATCAATTTAAGGTTGCATTTCGATTTGTGGATTTCATAAAGCTTCATACAGCCATGTTTTCATCTTCGAAACACAAAGATCCTTATTTAAATATCTCCCCAACCCCTCTACCCGATCCTCCCCTTGCGTACTTTAATCATCACTAATAGCTAAACCTCCTTTTGTTTTCATCTTGACCTCAAAACACAGATTTCAATCTATCGAAATGCAAAACGGTAATACTTGTGGAACCTTTTGAAGCTGCCATTTCCTCATTATAGCTCAATCAATCAAAGCCACAACTAATAAAGTGCATTCATATTTCCACTGGGCTTACGCCATGGGTGTATCTCCTAATATAAACCAAACCAAACAGAGCATTAATTTCAAATCAATTAGGATCGAACACAAGAAGCCTTTGTTTCCATGGACTTCTGTCAAGGGCATCGTGTTCCATGATATACAAAAAACCTAAATCCTATCGAACTACCGCCTCTAATGTTAATTTTGGTCTATCACTCCCCTTAGTGTTACCCTCAACCATAATTATATCACTTCCCCTAACTACCGCAATGGTTGATCTGTGATAGGATGGGCGAATCTCCTAATGTGTAACAGTAAATAGTGGTAAATTAGAAGGCAATGCAACTGAACACGGTTTGCATCATTTATGGTTTATTTGGTTTTGCGTTCTTTTCTTTACGCTGCTTCTCTGGAATAATTTTGGGTAAAGGTACGATCTCATTTGATTGAACTATAACTCTTAATTTGTGGTCAGGACCTGCAAGTGAGAACCTTGGCTGATAACTAAGGATGCAGGTGAATGTCAGGTAATCCATGTTCTTTCAATATTTTGTCATATACAATGAATTATTTCATGATAGGAGGTTAATTGTAATGGGTTTTTTTATTTATTTACTTAATGGAGTATATTCTGATATCGGAGCGAGGCAAATTTGGTTCTGGCTAAGATGGATGGATGATTTGTTAGGTGTTCTATTTTGTAATTTTGCAGTTCCTTTTTCAGAAGCATTTGAGCTATTTACTATACAATGACTTTGTGAGATTCTAAGTCATCTTTTTTGTTCTTGTTCCTTGGGATGTGATCATGACCTCTTAGGTTCTTCTTTGGCAACACTTTCTTGCCCCTTTGAGCTAAACTCCTTGTATGCACGGATTATTGGTGTTATCTATTACTGGCTTAGTCTCTCTTAATCTTAAGCCTAGCAAGTTTCTTTTTGGTCTGCTTAATGTTGCAATCTCTTGTTCTCTAAGTGTAATTGAGTTATGTTCTACTGTATTGAAATTTTTCACCATCATTGCAGTCACAGCAGTCCCCACCACAGCAGCACCAACCACAACCACCCCCATTGAGGTATCCCCGCGTAAGACATTGAACTGTGAGAGGGTCTATCAGGTATCTTCTATATAAATGCTGAAACTAGTGCTTAATTGTTGAATGGTGATGCTATCTAGATACTGAAGTTACATCCTTTAATTTGATGAGTAAATTTTAGATTGTGATGGCACTGTTGTAGTAAATGAGAATTGCATTTTTTTGCTGCTGTTTTTGTTGCTATTGCTGCTGCTTTTTGAAGTTGCTGAGGGAGTATTTGCTAATGTTGTGGTGTTGTAGCTGAGGGAGCATTTGCTGCTGCTTCTCTTTTGATAGCTATATATGTAGCTAGGGTTGGTTCGGTAATGAAATAGCTGAGGTCTCTCGAGCCTTTAATGTTAGAGGATAGATTCGAATGTATTAGCTGGTGTCTGTCCTTTGTTCTTTAGTTGGGATAGGTAGCTAGGAGAGTGATGGGATGTCTAAACCGGAGGTTTTTCTTACTTTCCTTTAGGCAAAAGAAGATAGGACAGACCCAATTAGATCGAGATGGGCTTCTGGGTGCATGTGGGATAGATAGAATGTCTTCCCTAGGGAGTTTCTTTGTTCCAGTTAATAAGCTGAATACCTTAAGGTAGCTCCTAGCCACACTGCCATACCATATTTAGTCGATGTTCTGCTACTTGCTCTTTGCTAAGGCGATACCTCCCCGTCACTCCACCTCATTCTCTTTTTCATGTGAAGGGGGTGCTTTCCTTACAGGTATTGACTAGACTACTTGCGACTAGACCACTTGCATATCGAACAGATTTCACCCTCAATTGAGTAAGTACGATATGACATAGGAACAACCATAGTACCAACAACAACAACAACAACCATAGTACAGAACTTGTATAATCAGTAGACTGTTAAGAGAATGGTTTTCTAGATCCTTTGGATTGCTGCCTTTGCTCGTTCCCAAAAGAGTCAACCTTATGTCGTCTGTTATCCACACCAGACCAAGATATTCACTCAATCATCGATATTATGTAGAATGACATCAAAATCTGGGTTGGGTAGCTCGCGTAGTCACTTATGAGTCATGCCATAATTTGTCATATAACAACTTGGAGCAAAATCTCTTTCTTTTTCAGAACCTTTCGTAGGCTTGACATTGTTACATATATAATTACTTCTTCTTTTTTGCAATTTTGTACAGGTAAGTAAGGAGATGGAGTTGCTTTTTGAAAGCTAACCAAGATGGAGTTGAAGACTTTTTGGTAGTTATTTTTGGAAGCTAACCAAGATGGAGTTGAAGACTTTTTGGTAGTTAAATGGAACACTTGTTTTAAGTATTTTTTGGATATGGATGTTTTGTAGTTTTGGTAATGTTGTTAAGTTTGAAGTGGTTATTGTTGGAGGAAGAATGTTTTAAAAGGTTTTGAAGTTGGATGATGAATGTTGACTTAATGGATATTTGATTTGAATGATATTTTGCTTTTTCGCAATTTAAGTTTTGCTAAGTTGAATTATAAGATACAAAAAAATTTGAAACTTTGTAAGCAGGTGAAAATAATATATGGAATAAATTGTATTGCTGCTAAAGTCTTATTTTTGGTGACAAAAGAGATTGTCACTGTTGTCTGTCTACTACTACTACAATAGGTTATTGGTGACACACAATTGGTTGTCATAGTCAGTACTTTTAGTGACAACCTTTGTCACAGAATAATGTCTCTTCTGTGACAATATGGTGCTGTCATTGTTACTGTCTGTGACATAATCACTTTTGTCACAGAAAATCTCTCTTTCGTGACACTATATTGTTGTCACTGTTACTTTCGGTGACAACTGTGTCACGGAAAATTTGTCTTCGGTGACACCAAATTTTTGTCACTGTTGACAACATTCCGTGACAACTACACAATTTTGTCACCCTTGACTTTCAGTGTCATGGATACAATGACACCTCTTCTTGTGTCACAAAAGATAATAGGTGACAAAATTTGGACGTTTGGTGACATTTTTGCATGTCACCGAATGTGTTTTTTGTTGTAGTGTGAGTTTGAGTTTTTGGTGTACCTCTTTAGGGCTGCATCACTTGGTATTTATAGAGTTTGCTTGGATTGCTCTCCAAGTACAAGCACATGCCTTGCACAGATCAGCTGGCATCATTGTGACATCATCGATAAGATCTGGTAACCACTTCTGGGGTGAGCTGCGCCCCCATGTGCGCCAATCATTATCTCTTGGCATAACCACTTTTCGAGCGTGGGGTGGAGCGTAGTGTTGAGAAGGATCGAGCCCTGACTTTGGCTGAGCCAAAGAACTCTCTTCTCGGCCGAGGTGTTGGGCGGGTGAGGTGAGACCCTTCTCCAAGCTTTGGTCATTGCCAAGCCTGGGCTTCAAAAGCACTAGGACCTCCTTCAGCATAGCCTAGCCCTGGTCCATGTCCGTCGGATATGTGGTCCGAGCCATTAGGTTCGGCCTACTACAATAGCCCCTCAATCTCTGCCGATGTCGTTGCGTGGTGGGGATTGATAATGAGCCTGGCTGAACTTCGGAGCTTGCCGAACCTGAGTAACTGGGGATGTAGTCACAGTTTGGCTGAACCTCCCCATCGATTGTTTTTTGAAAATGTTGCAACCGCCAGAGTCGAGCCCCAATGGATGGGTGTCAGGTGTTGATTTTTGCGTCGGTGTGGCAGATGAAAGGAAGTTTGGCATGCGTTAGGGTTCTAAATAGCCGTCTTGTCGAGGCCACATGTCACCCGCTGATTGGCTAGCGGTTTGGCGTCGCCATTATGGGCAAAAAATTTGAACCGCCCTCCCTCTCCCCCTTATATAAACCGCTTGAGGGGAGAGAGAGAGAGAGCCATTTGTTCACTTCTCTCTCTAGATCTCCATATCCAGAGCTCCGCTGTATTCGAACTCCGTCGCCTTCATCGGATCTCGTCGATTCAAGACCCAAATCTGCCAGAAATCTTCAGGTATGTGGTTAATC
Source organism: Rhododendron griersonianum (assembly GCA_018127125.1). Classification (NCBI taxonomy): domain Eukaryota; kingdom Viridiplantae; phylum Streptophyta; class Magnoliopsida; order Ericales; family Ericaceae; genus Rhododendron; species Rhododendron griersonianum. Next base: position 4,839,345 of record CM030798.1, on the reverse strand, counting down.
CATGTTGTTCTTCGCTTTTCTTTAGTTTTATGCACCGTTCTTTGTTGTTTTTTCTGTGTTTTGGGAGGTTTTTGTTCTCAGTGAACAGTGGATACCCGGGGGTGAACAGTGATATTCATCCCCATCTTCAAACTATTCTTCTGAGCCCCAGTCATGGCATTGGCTGGCTTCAAACGAACCTGAATCTATCTTCGAAGTGAAACCGAGCGTACTATCCTTGGTGAAACGGAGCTGAACCGTGAATTAGGACTAGGATGGACTTTCGAGCCTTTGACTGTAGTGTAGTCTTGGGTGAGCCTATAGGTGTAGCCGAACTTCGTGGGTTCTTTGACTTACTTGCTAACGACACAGATTTCATTCAGTTTCTTTTGTTTTGTTAGGTGTGGCTCACCCGATCATCGTCATCTCCTCCGACTCCGAAGGCTTGGGAGACGACTCCACCGACTCATTGATCTGAGATTTGTTGAATAGGGGTAGAAATCAATGCCGATGCTCCTCCGTCTCTTTGAACATGTCTGTTGCCTCAAACATGTCCAAAGATTCAAACGCCGAGCGTGATTTCGAATATGGAGACGGGGAGTTTCTTACTGACCCTGAGATCTCTTTCACACCATCTACTCCGTTCGAGGCCAACCCTCAGAGGGGAATGGAGAGTCAATGTTTCGCTCTGGAGCCGAAGCCTCAACATCTGCACAATTCAAACATGACGTTGACGCGGGGGAGGATAGAGAGGTCACCAATCTTTACAAGAAGGGTTAGGTTTGTCCCCACGCCCATTTCCACAATGGCGATCCTAAGGAGTATAGAAACTTATGCTGAGAGTACGGCATCCCGGACAATGCGGTTATTAGTCGAGTGGCTAGCGACCAAATTAAGGACAAAGCCGATAATAGGCCCGAGCACATCACTATCCCTCTGATGGCTATCTGCGAAGCTGGGCTCCGATTCCCTCTTCACCCCTTTCTCAGGGAGCTTCTGGCTCGGTTCAACCTAGCCCCGCATTTGTTTGCCATCAACAGCTATAGGATTGTTATGTCCGTAATCGCACTGAAGGAAGGCCAAGGGCTGGAATTCTCCGTTGCTGACCTATTCGACACGTACATTATGTCTCGACATGAGCGCACCTAGCATAGGTACCTGACGACTCATAGGAAAAAGGAGTCCTTGATCTCTGGGCTTCCCAACACTAATAAGTGGGCCAATTTTTATGTTGAGGTGCATGGTAATTATGAGTTCAGTGACCAGATCCTCTGTCGGCACTTCGTCCCAAAAGTAAAAGACTTTAGAGGTTTTTCATATTTTGTTTTCTACTGTGATGTGTTGTACCTTTGGCTTCGTTCGGCGATTCTATTTTTGCTGATCGCTCCTTTTCTTTTGCAGATCATAAAGCCATCACCAAGAACCTGCATGTTGTCTCTTCAAAAAAGAATGTTGATGTTTTGAAATCTCAAGCTTGCTGAGATGCGCCCACATTATTTGGCAATACCCCGTCTTATAAGGGTAAACTTAGGAAGAAGGAGGGGGAGCCGAGCGAGAAAGCGGGGCCTTCGGAGGGGAGGAGCCAAGAGGAAGCGTCAGGAGCCAAGGGTGAGGTTGCCGTCATACAAGAAGTCGGCTGGTTATTGGTTCGACGACGTTCAGGAACCAGTGCTCCCAGGATTCAACGTGCCGTTGCGAACCATCGTGCTGGACTTTGCTGACGAGATGTCAAGAAGGAACACCGTCCGCGTCAACCTCAAGGGGAACACTCCGATAGCGCCGAGCGGGTCAGAACCAGTCATGCCCCAAGAGAAAAGGCAGAAGACAACGCACGACTTTCTCACCACGAGGCCACCAGCCCCTCGACCTATGGAGAAAGAGAAGCCTAAGGCATCATCTGTTTCCGGCTCAGGAGCGGCCCTCAAGGCCGTTGATACTGCGCGGGCCATTGTCACCCAAGAGTTCTCCCCTTCCTTTGCCGCGGTGGATGGGAGGCTAGTGACGATCGAGGATAGCGTCAAAGCCGACCCTGGTCTCGCCGTCATCGTGCTCCAGGGGCTCACACTGCCGAAGGATATGGAGAGGATTCCTAAAGATCTTTAGCCGAGTCTCGTCCATGCCAGTGCTTATCTGGTTCAGGTTCGTATATTCGTTTTCCCACATTCCTTTTGATTTTTGCTTTTAAGTTTAGTTCCTTTTATTCTTCCGAAATCAATCAATCTCCTTTCTTCAGGCTAGGCAGGCTTTGCTGAATGCCACGAAAAAGGCGACACTTGTGGCCACCGAGAAGTCTCGCTACTGGAAGGAGATCAGGGTTTAGCGAGAGAAGCTGAAGACGACAAAAGGACAGTTGGAAATGGCTGAGGCAAAGGTGAGCAGGCTAGAGCAGGAGAAGGATGACGCCTTGAAATGAGCTAAGGCTGCCGAGTGAGATGTAGAGACCCAGATATTTATTAATTTTTTTTTTGAAATGTTTGTTAAGTGACTAATTGGAAGAATATGGTTTATTTAGTGGATATTTTGAATTGAGGACTAGAATGAAAAGATGAGAACAAGAGGGAGTGGATGTGCGTTTTACAAATATGTGGGTATATATAGTGTTGGGTGTGTGTAGGAGATTATTTTCTCCATCTCAAAAACTCTCGGCTCTCTCTCCTCTCCTCCGGTCTCTCTCTCTCTACCGCCTCTCACTCTCTCCCACTCCCAAGCTCAAAAATCAACAAGATCCTCCACAAATTCAACCTCCTCTAGTGTTTTAAGCCTCGGGTGGTGTTCGTTCAAGCTCGGAAGAGGAGTATTTGGCTCGGTTTCGCTTTGGGAGCTAGGGCTCGTTTGAATCTCGGCCATTGTTGCGAGGTAGGAATTTCTTGGCTACTTTTATGTGTAAATAGCTTGATAAGGTGTGAAATCCGTGCTTGATGTTGTTGTTGTGCATGAGATTCTGATATCTGCAGAAAAATCTGCTCGAAACCTCTCTGTATCGATACGGGATTCTTGCCGTATCGATACATCAATAAAACAGAATGGACTTTGCTGATAAGCATCCTGTATCGATACAGCCATTTTGGCCGTATCGATACCAGTTCCTTATGGGCAGTTTTGCCTTCGCTACTTCTACTTCGATTGTTTTGAACCCCGGACACTTCTAACACCCTTGTAACACATCTTAAACTATCTTAAGCTTGTCCAATTGAATTCCTATGGTTGAATGACCTTGTGCTCATTACGTTGACCTTCCGTTAGTCGAAATAGTCGTAGTTTGTTTGGTTAACATTGTGTTGGAATGCATCTTCTCTATTGATTGACTCTTGGAAATGTCTATGGTATCGTCGAAACATGGTTGGCATGTCGTGTGGTGTTTTACTTATGAATGTGAGAGTCATGGTTTGTATCGTGAGTGCAGAAGTAGTTATTGTGAGTCGAAAGTCGGAATGGGAAGTCTCGTAACGCAAGGGGTGGAAATACGGAGACTCTAGTGGATCTCGTAGCGCAAGGGGTGGTAATACGATGGTTCTAATGGTCGGGGTTTACCGTAGCGCGAGGGGTGGTAATACGGTAACTCTTGAGACATTGTACCGTAACGTGAGGGGTGGAAATACGGTTCGTGGAGGTTTGTGTTAGTGAGTTGAATCGGGATTGTTAGAGGGGTCGTGTCCCTTGGACTTGACGTATGTTTGTGATAGTGGTACATCCTAGAGCGCTTACACTAAGCATTGCCACACTCTCTTGTAGATGGTTACCATTGATTGAACCGTACACCCTTGTCATCTTCCTTATGCACATATCATCTTGTTTGCACATAAATCTAGTAAAGATTTTCCTACTGGGCTCGCATAGCTCAACCTAATCTTTCTTTTCAGGTTTAGACGCTGGACAGTGATGTGCATAAATTGCGTGCTTGGAAGTGAAAAGGGCTTTTAGAAGCTAACTCTGATTTAGATACATAGTCATCTTATGTAATAGACATTCTTTGATAAAGATGAGTTTGTAACTTCACGGTTTGTCCGTACAAACATTTGTAATCTCTTTGGGGCCGGAGTGCCAAAATTGTATATTCTTTTGAAATCGGGACTTGTTTTGTAAAGTTTAATCGTAGGGAACTGTTTGGGGCTATTAAGTACGTTATCCGAAGATCTTTTATTGAAAAAGATTTATTTAATTATGTTGAAAATCCAGGTCGTGACATGAGAGCTGGAGAAGGTGAAGAAGGAGGAAAAGAGGAAGCTCAAGATGGCCGATGCCAAGGGGTACTAGGATGGCTTTAACCGAGCTGGAGAGGAATACAAAAGGGAGGTGAGGAAGATGGTGAACAAGGAGCTGGTCTTGAAGATCCCGATTGCTTATAGGGCAGGATACAAGGATAGGGTTGCCGCTGCAGACGGCATGTTGCAGTTGGAGGTCGACATGAACTTGACAAAGCAGATTCCTGCGCCTATCGTCTTACCGTACACGGATGAGGAGTGTGAACCCCTTCCCCCCAAAGAATTTGAAGACAACAAGGACGATGGGCTCAAAGAGGGAGATGTTGACAAGGCCGCCGATGACGGAGCTGAAGCAAAGGCCGCCAATGACGAAGCTGAAGCAAAGGTCGCCGATGACGGAGCTGACACCATTGCAGATCATCAGAGGGGCGCTGATGGAGAAAATCTTGAAGTTGATTAAAGCTGGAGCACCACCCGCAAGTGCCGACTTTAGGGTGGTTGGTTACCGAAGTCATTTCAAACCTTCTAATCCTTTTCACTCCATAAAACTTTTTACCTTTAACTTTGGACTGGATGGCTCCGAACAGTTGGATTAAGCCATGCCAGGTGTAATAGTTCAATAGAGATTTGTTCCGAACTTGGGCATTTTGGATGTAATAGTTTGTGGGAGGGCGGCACCGAATGATCTACCATGCCATGCCTCTTGCTTAGGAATTCCATAGTACTTGGTAACTTGATAACGCTTGGATGCCTTGATCAATTCGTACATGGTTTTCACGTTTGTTCTTAATGCCCTAGCATTTTTCCATGCCTTGGAAATGTTTTGATCACGCTGCTACTTTGAGTATGTGATTGTTTGTAGCCCCCACTTTGGTTGGTATTCGGCCAGAGTGCCGATCCTTGACCAAAGTATGAAAGTGTTAAAAAATTTGATTAGTGCCCCTACTTTTGCTGAGGGCTTGGCCAAGGTGCTAGTCCTTAGCCAAAGTATGGAAGACTTAGTGAGAAATTGATTAGTGCCCCCCACTTTTGCTGAAGGCTCGGCCAAAGTGCTGGTCTTTAGCCCAAGTATGGAGGACTTAGTGGATTTTTGAAGTTTGTGGGTGGTTGACTCACCGAAACGTGAGCGTAACAGGGCTGTGGCCAACCTTAGTGTTTTGCCAAGCCGAACCGCAATGTAAGTCTCAGTCTTAGGCTCGGTGGACCATATGTCCGGGGTGCTTCTAGGGCATCGTAATGGCCGAAGTGGTAGCGCAAGCGCTGTTTATAGGTTTGTGACCGAAGTTATCGTTTATATGTTTGGTAAATGCCGAATGTAGGTAATACTTAGTAAAATTGTGAAAACATTGAAGGGTTACACAAAAGATGTCAATTGCTGAGCAATACACTTTGCTTGTATTAAAAGTTGCAACTAAGTACAAGGGGAAACAAACTGTCCGAACTAAAGTCAGACGTACATATGATAGGTGGCCAGAGCCGGAACAAAACATGAAATAAACAAGGCCATAGCCGAAACAGACAGTAAAAAGATAGTTTGGCCGAAGCCTTGACATTCCTTCCTCAGCCTTCACATCTATGCCTTCTTCAAGTTCTGGGCATTCCATGGGTTGGTGAGGACCTTTCCATCCATGTCTTCCAAAACATAAGCTCCTTCACCAACTATCCGAACCACACAAAATGGTCCTTCCTAGTTTGGCTTGAATTTAGTCTTTTTGCTAGCTTGGACAACTTTCCTCCACACCAGATCATCAGGCTTGTAGGTCTTGGTCCTCACGCTGCGGCTGTATCCCTTTGCGACTTGCTGCTGGTATTCCGCAAGTTTCAGCCGAGCATCGTCTCTCTTCTCTTCTGCCAGAACCAGTTCTCTTTCCACAACTTCTTCGTTGGTTTTCGGATTGAAGTGTTCCGTCCTCAAGGTAGGAAATCTAGATTCCAAAGGGATCACGGCCTCCATGTCGAATGCCATACAAAATGGTGTCTGTCTGGCTCGTGAGGCCGTTCCCAACAAATTGGGTCCCGTTGTCGGAGACGATAGCATACGGAACACCGAATCGTGTCACAATGTTCTCCAAATGAATCGTCGAACATCAACTTCAGTGATTGTAACCAGAGGCTCGGCTTTCACCCACTTAGAGAAATAATTCGTTGTTGTTATGAGGTACTTGAATTCGTCTGGTGCTGTCGGCAGCTTGCCAACGATGTCAAGCCCCTATTGGGCGAAAGGCTAAGGACTAGTGATTGGAAAGAGATTTTGTGCAGGCTGCTTAGGGATGGGAGAGAACAGTTGGCACGGTCGGCACTTTCTGACAACTTCTTTGCAATCCTTCTTCATGTTTTTCCAAAAATATCCTTGGCTCAACACTTGTTGGCAGAGGGAGTGGCTGCCTAAGTGACAGTCACAGCTGCCAGAGTGGAGTTCGGCTAAAATTGTTGGCACTTGTGTTGGGTGGACAACCAGGAGGTACGGCCCAGATATGGATTTTCTGTAAAGTTGGCCACTCTCGGATAACCAATAGTAAGCGGCCTTGTTCTGAACTTGATAGGCTTCCTTCTTGTCCATCAGTAGAGTATCATTTTTTAGAAAGGCAAAAATCTCATCCATCCAGCTTGGACCGGGTTCCATGTTGAGTACCTCTTGTTCTGCTTCAAAGGTTGGTCTCGCAATGTTGCCGAAATTGATCGTGCGGTATTCTGATGCTTCACATGCCGAAGCGAGGTTGGCGTGGGAGTTGTGCTCGCAGCTTATCTGCTCAATCTTGAAGTTCTTGATTAGTTCGGATGTCGTCGCTTGGTACTTTAGCATTCTTGGGTCCCGAGCTTTGTAGTCCCTGAGAACTTGATTGACAATAAGTTGAGAATCGCAGAAGACAGCCAGATCCTTGACTTTCATGGCAATGGTGGAGCATAGGCCGGCCAGAAGGGCTTCATACTTTGTGGCCGGGAAGTCTATGGTAATAGTGCTTTCGTGGAGAGTTCCGCAAGGAGAAACCAAGACAACCCCTGCCCCTACACCGTTGTTGTTGGAGGCACCATCGACATGAAGGCGCCATGTGTCTCCTTGGAACAGAAGCCAAGTTTTGTTGACCTGTGATTGTTCGGCTGCAGGCTGGGGCGGTGCCGAATTGTTAAGATTGCTCGTATCCTCCGGAGTTAGCTCGGCTACGAAGTCGATGAGAATCTATCCTTTGATTACCGTCCTTGGTTCGTAACGGATGTCGAAATTTGTGAGCTCGACGGCCCATTTGGACACCTGGTTTGAGAGGTCGTCCTTTCGGAAAAGGCTCTTGAGGGGATGCTCCCTTAGGACAATGATAGTATGGGACTAGAAGTACGACAGAAGTTTTTGCGTGGTCGACAAGAGTGCTAGGGCCAATTTCTCAAGTGGGAGATAGCGTGTTTGCGCAGAGAGAAGTGTTTTGTTGGTGAAGTAGACCGGTTGATCTTCTGAACCTTCTCGCCAAACCAATGTCTAACTCACGGCGTGAGAAGAGACGACGAGGTATACGTAAAAATTCTAAAATTCCTTGGGTTTGATGAGAAGTGGGGCCAAGCTAAGGTAACTTTTGACTTCGTTAAGAGCCAAGTCATAGTCTACTGTCCACTCGAAGCTGCATCGGCTTTTTTCCTTGAGGGCTTGGAAAAATGCATGGCACTTGTCCGACGACTTGTAGATGAATCTGTTTAATGCGGCCGCCATGCCCGTCAGCCGTTAAATCTCTCGAATTGTCCTTGGTGGCTGAAGGTTCGCGATAGCCATGATCTAGCAAGGGTCAGCCTCGATTCCTCGTCTTGTGACTAAGTGTCCGAGAAATTTTCCTGCGCAAACACCGAACGCGCATTTTTCTGCGTTCAAGCGTAGTTTGTGTGTCTTCAAAATTTTGAAAACGTCAGCCAATTCACACAGGTGGTTGGATTCCTTCTGGCTTTTGACAACTAGGTCATCAATGTATGCCTCCACCGTGTGGCCGATCTAAGCGTGGAGCATTTTTTAGATAGCTCGGGTGAATGTTGCGCCGGAAACCAGTCTTTGGGGCAGGCGTCGTTCAGATTGGTGTAGCTGACATAGACTCTCCACTTGCCGTTTTTCTTCTTTACCATGACGGTATTTGATAACCACGTGGGATACTGTACGTCCTGAATGGCATTGGCTTCCAAGAGTCGGTTGACTTCCTCAATGATTGCCTTAGCATGCTCAGGGGCCAAGCATCAGGCCTTTTGTACGATAGGCTTCCAATCCTTTTTGATGTTGAGGCTGTGGCATATGAAGTTTGGATCTACGCCTGGCATCTCGTAGGGAGTCCAGGGGAATACTTCAATGTTTTGTTTGAGGAACTGGAACATCTACTCATGCTCGGCCTCGCTGAGGGAAGAGCTGAGCAGAAAGAAGAGGGAACCGTCCTCGTTTATTGGCATAGTAACAAGGTCTTCGATTGCTTTCTCTTTGGCGGGCTTGCCGATGTCTTTGAGTACCTCAAGGTCGGGAACTTCGACCCACTGGACTTGCTTTGGTGTAGTGGCATTATGGACGGTTGAGACGTAGCATTTCTTGGAAGCGACTTGGTCGCCGCGTAAATCCTCCTGTCAATCGTTGGCACCGATGTAACGGACGACTTGATGGTAGGTTGAGGCGATGGCTTTCATGCCATGGACCCAGGTTCGGCCAAGTATGGCGTTGTATGGGCTCAACACGTTTACGACGACAAATTCGACACTTAACGTTCTCATGCCGACAACGACTGGAAGGAATATTCGGCCGAGCGGCCAAATGGGTGCTCCATTGAAGCCGATGAGGGGTACTTCTACCGGCTGTAGTACGGATCCTGGGAGATCGAGTTTCTTGACCTCTGTCGAACTACCTTGGTCGACGAGAACTCGCTTCACATCATGCATACCAATTTGAACGGTAACCACGAGAGCGTCGGTGTGAGGGGTTTGCACCATTTTGAGGTCACGCTCAGTGAAAGTGATTGTCCATTTTGGTACATCCTCTGTTCTTGGTCGCTTTGAACCAAGGCCAACCGAGAGTATTTGTTTAGAGGTAGAAGCTTGATCTAGCTCAGCACGCAGCTGGGTTTCGGATTCTTTTGTTATCGGGCCATGGATGATGTAAATCACCATCCGTTGCTCATTGGAATTTAGAATGGCAGCGGTGGGCTATCGGGTGGGTGTTTTGGCTCGGTCAATGTACTAATCTAGATGACCCTAGGTCACAAGATGTTCCAAGAGTGCTTCGTAAGGGGCACAAGCTGTCGTGTAATGGCCGACCTCGTTGTGATAGGAGCATTTCTTTCTTGGGTTTCAATCAGGTTGACCCGTGTCTGTTCCAAGCTTGCTAGTCGGTCATTCGAACCAGGGTTGTCTCATAATCTCTTTGAGGAAAGACCAAATGGGTTCCTTGAAAATTGTGGTCTCAGCCACGTAATCGTGTGCCTTTGGTGGGTGCTTCTTTCCTTCCTTAATGTTGTTGACGTGCTTCTTTGGCAAGGATTGTGGGGTGGGAATTGGTTCCGGCACCTGAGGAGTGACTATTGGCAGTGGAGCAGTTGGGTGGGGAATCCCTTAAGCAGCTCAGTCAGCATAAAGCTCTCCGAGTGCATAGAACCTTTCCACAATTCTCATTAATTCGTCCATGCTGTGCAGGGGACGGATAGCCAACTCATCCAAGATTTTACTACTGGACTCCAACCAGGTTTTGAAAGATCGGGCAACCCAATATTCATCAATCCAAGAATTTCGTTGTAAAGCTGCCAATAGTGCTCGGAATATTGCCTAAGCGTCTCATTCGGATGCTTCCACATTTGGGACAGGGACTTTGGCTCCTTGGCCGTCTTGTTGCTTGTGATGAAACGGGTGTTGAATGCCCTTTCAAGGTCGGCCAGGTTCCGGATGGACCCAGCGGGCAGTTTGTTGAACCACTAGAGTCCGACGGAGCCGAGGTTGGAGGGGAATGCTTTGCACTTGACTTCGTCCTTCATGGTGCACAGGGTGATGGTTTGCCAAAAGTGGATTAAGTGCGTATAGGCCTTACAAGTGTTCGGATCTAATTTAGTGAACTTTGGTAAGTGGAAGGTAGGTTCGGCAGGTTCGTTGATTATCTAAGGCGTGAAGGGTGAGACGCCGAGCTCCTTCAACTGTCGCTCGAAGCCTGGGCGCGGTGGTTTGCCGTGCCCGTCAATTCTTGACTTCTTGTACTCCTTGTCTTTGGAGTCTCTGTCTGAGGGTTTCTCATGGTATTTGCGACGAGGCTGCTCTTTCATCTCCGTGTCTGCTCGGCGAGGACCGTCAATAGACTTTTCTCTTTCTCGTTGAACCTTTGGGTCATTTGTTCGGCCATTGTTTGGTACTTCGACGTGGACTCCCTTGTCGTCCCGCTGAACCTTCCTTTCAGCTTCTAAGTTCTCAAGAGGAATCTCTCCAAGGCGCTCTGAAACATGGCGCCTCGTCTCTAACGTGGCTCGACTATGATGGGATGCTGTGCTGTGGGAATATTCTACGCGACCGATTGAGTAAGTGCTTGTGAACGATCCGACTATGTCCCGAGACCGGCTCTACTCTTGGTGGCTTTTTGAGCGATGTGTCGCGGAGGTAGTCGGTTATCTGTAGAGGATCAGCTCCCTTGCGTTGCCCTTCTCGGGTGTGAAGCCAAGACGATCCTTCACCGAACCGCGGTAGCCCGTCTCGAAGGGTTGCTCTTGCGGCGGTGGAGGGGGTGGTGGAGGCGGTGTTGGCTGTCGTTGCCTCCGGTCACTAGTAGATCTCGAAGTTGCTAGTGCAACTTCTTGCATGTGTTGCTTCATTTGAGCCATTTCTACCCCTAAGGCCGCCAGCTCGTTGTCCCTCTCATCGTCCCGTCCCTGTAACAGGTGGATGTAGGCCGCCGTCACTTCCTCTTGAGCCGGAGAAAGCCTAGAGAGCTAGCAGAGATCGAGATTGACATGTGTCCCGTCGGTGGCTGGAGGATTAGGTTTTTGTTGGGGTCCTTGGCCCCTGAGATGCTACCGTCTGTCAGTTCTCCGCCCATCATGGGAGATTGTGGCTGTTTTGAGAAGAAGATGGTGGTTGAAGGGATTTTGAGCCGCCGTGAATCAGAAGCTTTCACGTCAGGTTCACCAATTGTGTGGCCCATGATCCTTGGTCTATACTCCTCTTCAATGGGTCCGGCGGTTGCCTAGCCTTCTTGCCCTAACCTGCACAGTGAACGCACAACTACGACTTGACCTGGGGTTTTCCCGGCAAGGCCCTCTGGCGAGAGGATGAGAATGTGTAGACACCAAAGCAAGAGACTAGGGTTTGAGTGTGAGTTTTTGGTGTACCTCTTTAGGGCTGAAACACTTAGTATTTATAGAGTCTGCTGGGCTTGCTCTCCAAGTACAAGCACATGCCTTGCACGGGTCGGCTGGCGTCATTATGACATCACTGATAAGATCTGGTAACTGTTTCTGGGGTGAGTTGGCGCCCCCATGTGCGCCAATCATTATCTCTTGGCGTAACCACTTTCCGCGCGTGGGGTGGAGCGTGGTGTTGAGAAGGGCCGAGCCCTGACTTTGGTCGAGCCACAGAACTCTCTTCTCGGCTGAGGTGTTGGGTTGGTGAGGTGAGACCCTTCTCCGAGCTTCGGTCATTGCCGAGCCTGGGCTTCAAAAGCACTAGGACCTCCTTCGGCATAGCCTTGGTACATGTCCGTCGAATATGTGGTCTGAGCCATTAGGTTCGGCCTACTACACAAGCATTACAATCTGCCATTACATCCAACAAGGTTGCAACCAAATGTAGTAAAGTACACAAGTATTATCCAGAATTCCAGATTAATTACAGCAAGGCCGCAACCAAATGACTCCACCAACACAACATGCAAATTCTAGTCAAGTATTCTCCAAGAATTATCTACTTATTACATTCCATAAAACCTAACAAAAATTAGCCAATTAGTTTCATAAAACAAACAAATAGTATCACATTAAGATAAAATTGCTGAAAAAAATAAAGTCAATTGGTAAAACTTATACTTATTTACTAAATATTACACACACATATATATGTGTGTGTGTGTATATATATATATACAGGGCGGTTTCGGGAACAACTAATTAGACACCTACAAAAATACCTCATAATTTCCGATCAAATTTTAATGATCCGAGCCGCTCAATGTGATTAGAACGTGATTTTAAGGGTACCCATGAGAAATCAACAAAAAAAAAATGACCGGGAAGGGCTTGATCTGAGCAATTTTTAGCTCAGATTTGATGAACGATTCAATTAAAAACTGCTCAAAACAAGCACTTCCCGATCATATTTTTTGCTAATTTCTCGCGGACACCCTTAAAATCACATTCAGCACACATTGAACGGTTCGGATCATAAAAATTTGATCGAAAACTATGAGATTGAGATTTTGGGTGTTTTTTTATGTGTTTTTTTTTAGTGTCCCTTGAACCGCGCCGATATATATATATATATTTATTATTTTTAAATATTTCACGGTCCGGCTCAGTTAATCCATGGTTTCATAATGAAAATCCGTGGACCGAACTGTATCTCACGGTTTTTCAATTTTCAAATCCGTGTCCAGACCAATAATCCACGGATCCAATCCAAAAGTCATGGATCGGTTTGGTCCGGTCCTGTTTCACAGTTCTCGATTTTTCTTGGATAGCCCTACATACACGCACCATCTCAACTGCTCCTATATTTTTCAAGTTTCACTAAGCCATTTCGCCCGACTCGAAGAAAGATCTACGCCAACATAATACCTACTTTAACTCCATTGAGATGCATAAGAATTCAACTATAATCTTCAGCAGGTTCTAATTGGGAGCATCCACTTTTCATTTAAGACAGTAATATTATACTCCCTCCGTCCCTTTTTAAATGTCCTGCTTCGTAACTCCAACTTATTAAAAAGACATCATCATTATACCTTTCACATCAACTTTTTCCTCCACTTTTTCTATTTATCCATCATCATTACACTTTTACTCACTAACTTTTTAAAATGGAATCTACTTTTAAGGATAAAATAGATAATTCACCAACTTTTATCCACTAACTTTACAAAATGGACACTTATTAAGGGACAACCCAAAATGGAATACTGGACTGTAATAAAGGGACGGAGGGAGTAATGGATTTGTGTATGAACGTACGAAAGAAAACAAGAACGTAAAATAAAAGATAAGAAAACAATTCATTGAAGACTAGGTTTTCCATACCATTTTCTTTCCCACTATAGCACATCCACAAATCTATGATCCAAGTGCATCCCAAGTGTCCAGATTAATGCAAGCCAATGTTAAGGTTTTGTAAACACAAGATATGTAACATAGATGAGAGATAGGTAACGTAGACGTGACACACTTGCAACACGGAAAAGTTTTACACTTGACATGGACAGACAATTCTTATTTCTCAGTCATTATGCGGTTTCCAAACACGAACACGGTCTAAATGAAGGTGAAGAAAGACCACACGAAATGGGATGTGATCGTTCATATCACATCTGCAGGGTACACATTCAGGCTATTGCAATCTCAGAATGTTTATAGCTGATGAATGAACAACTAAGTAGCATATAAAGAATTAAAGCAATGGAAATATGGAGGGCACACTTGGACAAAGCATAACTGTAACAGAAAGTTTCTGCATTTTATAAGAAAGCCGGTTAAGTACAAATCTTGATAGACTGACTGGAATCACAAACTGTTGTCACACATTCTCAGCCTGCAACATATATATCAGTCTCTTTTGGAGCCATGAGACACCTTAGGTAAACGAAAACTATGAGTTTCAGTTCAGTTTGCATCAGCTTTCTGCGATGGGGAATGCAGACCCAATTTTGTTCCCTAAACGATAGCACTTGATATTAACAGGGTATGGACCCAGTTCGACTTGATTGTCTTCGCCGCCCATATAGAAACACAAGGTATAAAGGGCAATCTCAAACTCTGGGCTCACTCCGATCAAAGTGCTGGAGACAGATTTGAGTACACCATTCCATTCAAACTGAACTGTAAGCAACTGAGTCTCGGAGTCAGGCTGCAGGATGACACAAGTACCAAAATAAGCATTATGATAGATCCAATGAACAATAGAAATGCACTCCTGTCATGATGATAACTCTAGGCAATAAGAGAAATAACACATTATCTGAGTGAAGTTGGAGAAATATTGGAAAATATACTTAGCAATCTGAGTAATATGCTACCAAAGGAAAAGCTAATCATAAATCAGAGCCAGTGCAGGCCCATAGGTGTGACTAAGGAAGTTAGCTTCAAAACATTCGGGGAGTTTTAATCTGGATCATTCAATTGGACTTTAAGAAAATAAATGTTTATACAGGAGTTCAATTAGAAGGAGCGAATTTCTTGTTCAAATAGCTAAAGTGCAGATTTAGGTATATGAATCAGCAAATTGCTGACATTGCTATGAGGAGACCTTGGGCTAGAATAGCAGACACTTGTCCCCAGACTTGTACTCCCATATTCAGTGTACTAATAAAGTCTCCTCCTTTGCCATGTTCTTATATCCTAATTCCTCATTACAGACTGCCCTCTGATCCTGTTTTCCTCATTTGTGGTTGTACCTCCTTAGTTGTAGATTTTCATAATGATCTCTATTTAAGCTATACCATTCACAGCGCTTGAATCCTTTTGGGGATCCCACTGCTGCGCGAAGTCAATGTCAGTTCAAACTGAAGAAACCTAAGAGCGCCGTCCTTTCTAATGTATATCAATGTCAGTTCAAACTGAAGAAACCTAAGAGCGCCGTCCTTTCTCATGTATATCTCATTACCATCATCACCCTCTTTCTCTTTTGTGGTGATTTTTTCTGGGACAAAACACTTAGTGATACCAAGCACTTAGTTTGATCCCAGGATGCACCAGTTAGACGACCACTAAAGATTAGGAAGCTGTTTCCCTAATGGAAGAAATGTCCAACACACCACAGCAGGTGCTTTCTTAGGTTTGAAATCCTTTTATCAACTACTCTCAAAAGTTCCAAAAATATTAGAAATTAGTTGGCGCCACTTTCAATCTTTAAACTCTTTGATCACACCTCTCTCTAAAATATCTCATTTTCCATACAAAGTCACCATACTAATAGAACAAAACTAGAAGCAAAGGTAGGGATACTCGAACATAGGGATCATTCCCAAATATGTTCCATCATTCATTATCTTATGTTGTTTTCCTTCTTCCTTAGTCAACTCTTCCAAAATCTCAAGCCTTATCTACACAACTTAATGCAGGCACAAGTCTGCAGGTACATCTAAAATCTGAATTCCCAAAAATATTTTTCAGTTGCATTGTTATGAGAAAATTTAACTAAATAATCCACAAGTATAGTTGTAGTTTCTCTTCAATGGTGTCAACATTCAAAGAAGGATTTTAGCATTCTCAAGTTTAGCCTCTCCTTGTTCTCAGTAGTAAAGAAGTAGACTGGTGATCCGTATATTTCACCTCAAACTTTGTATTTTGCAGCATATACTATATAGTGTTCCTTTCCCATGCGTTGTTACCTCTACAAGTTTATCTTGATACAATTCAGTTGTAAAGGAATTAACTTCTGGATCCACAATTATTCAGTGCATATTTAATATACTCTTCCAACAGCTGCTCTAACTGAACGTGCAAGAATGCTCTTTTCCTTTGAATCAACACCTTCAGTCAAACTAATGACTATGCACTACGTATAGAATCTCATAAGGTGATTGCACGATGAATATCTTCTATAAATGTGACAAAACATAATGGCATAAAGTGAGCTCATGCAACTGAGTGATGGATCACATTCCTAGATGTGATACCATCGCTCCAAGAGAAGCTAGTTTTGTGGGGGTGTGATTTATCCTTGAGCCTCTTGAACCTTTCTCCTTTCTCATTTCTCGTTGCTTGAACCGTAGTGATCTGAACGGCGACGCCGTGTACCTGCAAACCGGAGGGTGGTGTTCCTCCGGGAAGAAGCTCCGACGATCTAGTTAGAATCTGAAGGAAGTGTGAAGAAGAAGAAGAAGTTTAGTAGGAAATGTGTTAGGGGAGAGATATTTCTGACCCTTTCCCTAAAAGGGGTACTCTGCTATTTATAGGCAGAGATCTGGAGTGCTGAGCAAGGTGGAAGTGCACTGCACGCACGTTGCTACGCTCGGATGACGTCATGTGTCAGGAGCATTTAATGTGTGCCGCCCTTCAAGATCTGCAGACCCATGTGGGTCAGTGTCAGAGATGTCACATCGGGTATCAGAGAGGTGAACGTGCTTATCTTCGACTCTATCAGCTGGAACTTCTAGAACGTTCCCCCACCGCCTTAGCCGAAGAACACATCCGAACACAAGAATTTCCCGAGGATGAGACCTGCTCGTCGAGCAACCTTCTGTCCGAATGGGGAAGACGTCTATCCGAGTAAACAAGCCCGGTACCGAACAAGAACGTCTCACTACGATCGGAGGAGCAGCTTACGCTCGGTGAACAGCCGCAGGGCCACTTATCGTTCGGTTGAAGACCGGGGTGACGTGTTAAGTTTGACTTTTCTCATACAGACGCACTGAGACAACTAAACTGTGGGTCCACAAGGTCACCTTACTGAACCCTTTGAGCCTTCGGATATTTCGGCCCACTACAATAGCCCCTCAACTCCTGCTTTGTGCGTTCCGAGAAAAGGAGGAGTTGACACTAGCGGCCGAACAAAGCTAGCTCGATTTTGCCGACTTGTTCACCACCAAGCCGAACGTGGATGAATGCCGAACGTAAGCCATATACGTAACCCGAAGCAGACAGGTTCTGGGCCTGCAATTAATGCTTCTGAAACCGCCGATTTCAAATGTTACACGTGTCATCAACTCATTGGGTAGTGATACGGCGCGGTACATCGCTCTCCACGTGTCAGTCATCGCGCGGAACATCAATCTCCCGCTCCAATCCAAAGGCTGGGGGCTCTGCGCCGTTTCGAATTCCTCTCCTGGTATAAAAAGCGATGGAAGGAGAGAGAAAATCACTTTTTCTCTCCTTCCATCAGACGCCTCGACTGCCCAACTGCTCAACGACGGTTCTCGCCCAAACATCGCCAGAAATCTGAAGATTACCACATCGAATCACAGATTTCTCTTGATATTCAGGTATATTCTGATTCTCTTAATGTTCTCCTGCATTTTTAGTTGTTTTCGAGCATGTTTCGACCACGAAAGTGGGTTTTTCCTTCCGTTGTGCCTGGTCTCCTTCCTGTACGCTGTAGAACAGGTTGAAGATGTTCATGTGTTCTTCCGAGCCCATGTACATCTTCAACCCGTGTTCTTCCGAACACAAACTATCTCCGAACCCAGGTAACTCCGAAGAATAATAACCAAAAGCCTCTCCGAATGTCATATCCGAACAAATCATAACCTCAATGTCTTCCGAAGCATAACCGCGCTCGGAATCCCCACTCGACACATAGTCGTTCGGGAGTGACATGTTTGCTCGGTTAACTTAGGACACTGAAATTAGGCACCATAGGAATAACGACCTCGCTTTTCGCTAACGGTCTTATCCCATGCACCTGTTTTAGGTATGGAATCGTCGTCAACTTCCTCGGGAGAGTCATATCGCTCGATCGACTCCGAAGCACCGGATTTCGGTGAGATGGACCCCCGTATAGCCGAAGCAATTAGAGCTGAGGCTCGGAAGTACCAAGTACGAGGATCCGGATCCCCGTACGTTGAAATCGAGGGGATCGACTTCCCCTCGAACGTGACGCCTCTTCGATCAATGGGCCCCGACATCGTTGAGATTGACGACGACGACGATTCTTCGGAGAAAGCGGGAGAAGACCCGGACGAAGAAGAGGACATGGAAGAGGAAGCAGCAGATGGGGACGACGAGGGCCAATCCGAGAGAGACACGCCTGCTGCTTCATCTAGTCGGCCAGAGGAGGAAGCTGCCATTCTCAGTGAATCGTCTTCCATGGTGCCGAAGAAGAAGAAGGTCAAGAGAAATATCATACCCTTGGACCCAGATCGACCTGATCCCAGACCGAACGGGAAAGGATCCCTGCCCCTACTGGGACTGTTTCGAGGACTAGGAAGGGATAGACCTCTTTCGGCGGGCCTACGACATCCCGAACGATGTTGTGATCACGCCCGTTGAAGGGCCCCGAATATTATTCAGTGACGAACATGTCATGGTTCCCTTAATGGCAATTACCGAAGGTGGGCTTCGATTCCCGATGCACAGGATCTTGAGACAGATTCTCCATCGTTTTGGCCTCACACCATGCCAACTGAGCGTGAATTCCTACCGTATCATCCATTCGATAATAAAGCTTGCCGAGGTAAAAATGTTCCCCCTTGAGGCCTACCATATCTTTGAGAGCTACATGATGTCGAGGAACGTTAGGTTTTCTCGGTATTACTTGTGTTCTCGGAGAAACATGGAAAAGATCAGTCCTGAGGGCATGTACGACTCGGAGAAGTGGGCTTCGGATTACGTCGAAGTCCGGGGCAACTTTCAATACCTACCACTTGAATATGGGCAGTTTGAGATTGCAACTCATAGGAGAGAACCCTGTAAGCATTTCACACTATGCTTCGCATCATTTCGTTCGGTTCCTCTTGTTGTAGTTTTTTTTTTTTGCTTTAAAATGAACCTGCCACCTCTAATTCTTTTTATCTGTTTGGCTTCGGTAGATACAAGCAAAATCAACAAGGATCTCCTGAGGGTTGCTAAAGGGTGCGGCCTAGCCTCGGCGCTGCTTACGATACCGAGTGAAGAAAGAGACGCTCCGACGATCCTTCAGTACGACGCTACATATGGTGGAAGGATCCGAGGAAAGGTGGAGGACAAGGTAACCGAAGAAAAGCCGGTCAAGCTTCCCGAAGAACTTCTCCCGAGCAAGGAAAAACCGCTCCGAGGGACGTTACGCGTGCCAATCGAAGAAGAGCCTTTCCTCGGAGACGAGACAATGCCTCCCCGAAGCATGAAGGCCGCGCTGCAAAAGAGGCTGGAGGAGCAGGTGAGAGAATTGGCCGAACAGAAGAAGGCCGGTGCTCCCGGGGCTTCTGGCTCGGCACCGAGCAAGAGCGGCCCCATTTCACCACAGGCACAAAAGCTGCCCCCTTCCACCACTCACTCGACCAAGGATGCTCCACCACCGAAGAGGACGAAGTCCCATGCCACCAAGACATCTGGGGTCGGCCTCCCGAGGGTTGAGGAGAAGGAAAAGGAGAAAGAAAAAAAGAAGGCCGCCGAAGGAGAAACAAGAGCTCCTTCGGATACTAACATTCCGTGGGTCCCGAACTTCGTTACTTCAGACAAGAAGCGGATCCTCAAATTCGACAACCTCCAAGAGGACCCTTCCCTTGCCTTCACGTTGCACTCCGGGCTCATGCTACCGAAGGATATCTCTGCTCCCACATCCCTCAAGACTGCGTTGAACGATTACTACTTTTATGTTGGGAGAGTAAGCTTAAATCTTTTTTTTTACTTGTCTCCTTCGTGTGTTTGCTACTTCTGTTCCATGGATTATTAACATGTCCTTCAATTTCAGGCGACACAATCCATCATGAGCGCCCAATTGTACCTCACCGAGCACGACAAGCAGTCAAAATTGCTGAAGCAGAAGGTGGAGCTCGGCCAGCTAACAGTGGACGAATACAAGAAGAACCTTGACTACTACGAAGGTGTCCGCCGAGCCCAAGAGGCCCAAATCAAAACTCTTAATGATCTGGTAAAGGGCCTCCAGGATGCTGCCGAGCGAACGAGGGCCGAAGGCAAAGATGAAGGCCTGGAAGAGGGACGAGCTTTGGGGAGAAAAGAGATGGAGGAGGAAATGAAGAAGCTGCTCCAGGAAGAGTTCGACAAAGGGTACTATCAAGCCGAGGAAGACTCTGCAGACCAAATCTTGGCCCTTCAAACCGAGATGAAGGAGGCGCAGCACAGAAGAAGCTTCAAGCTCGGATTCAACATGGGTTTCGATGAAGCCGGTGTTGAACCAGATGATGAACGTCGGAGCCTCATCGAAGTGCCTCCCCTTCCTGCTGACAAAGCTGAGGCCGAAGAACCCAATGTTAACGAGGCTGTGACCAGTCCAGCCGAGCAGGAGAACACTGCAACTCCAGCCCCAGATTCCACCAATCTTACCCCAGTCACTCCTACCCCCGAAGCATAAGACTTCAAACTTTTGAATTTGTTTTTGCTTTTTGAATGTTGAACTTTTATTTGGAACGGTTGGCGCCGAACAATTGGCTTTAGCTGAACCGTTGTTCTGTAATTAATACAGGTTGAGGGTGGCCAAGAACGATTTACCATGGCCATTCCTCGGTAAGGTTGTCCTGTATCAGGGATGGCACCGAACGATGCACCACCCGCCATGCCCTGGTAACAATGCTAAAAATATCCAAGTATTTTTGCTCGGTGAATGCATTTTCTGTTGCAACAAGTGGTTTTCAAGTTTTCAAGTATTATTGTTCGGTGTATGTTCTTTTAGCTTTTACAATGTTTACTAGTCTTCAAATGACCACAAATGTGTTTCAGATTACACAATAAACACAAGTATAATTGCTCGTCCAACTGAGTACACTAAGGGGTCCGAACGATGGATGCCACCCACACGAATTAGTTTACTTGTTCATTTGTACAGCCTTATGTTTACCCATAGGAGCCCCCCTGCCTTAGTGTGTTACCATAGTAAGAGCAGGAAGACGCTAAGGTAGAAAAGTGGGTAAACGAAGAAAGAAAAAGTGCCGAGCCCCAACGATGGGGAAAACCGAGGCTTAGAGAATTTCGCCCAAAAAATGTTAGGACCAACGCCAGAGACATGCCGAGTATCCGAACGAAGGGTAGGGTGGAAGTGCCAAGTCCCGAAGGATGTGGGCGAGATAGAATACCCAGTAAACCGAGCGTTTGATCCGAAGAGACAGTAATGCTAGAAAAATGAACTTTTATTAACACAACGCCCGAAGGCTTACAGTCCGAACAAAAACAAAACAAACCAAAAACATGAAAGCGGAAAGTCGCCGAGGCTACCCATGGAATTTCTGAAGTTTTTGGGCATTCCATGGATTGGCAATTGGCGTACCGTCCATCTCTGCAAGCTTATAGACACCATGGCCAATCTTCTGCACCACTCGGTAGGGTCCTTCGTAGGGGTCCTTGAACTTTGTCAACTTCTTTGCCTCGACAACCATCCGAAGGACCAAGTCACCGACGCTGAACGGCCGAGCCCGAACGTTCTTGTTATACCCCCGAGCAACCTCTTGCTGATAGGCAGCGTGCCGAAGATTGGCGTTATCCCGAAGTTCTTCGGCAAAGTCCAATTCCGCTCCAACCAAAGCATCATTATCCACCGGATTGAAATTCTCAGACCGAACGGTAGGGATAAGGGTAGAGAAGGGCAAGACCGCCTCCATGCCATACACCATGGAGAACGGAGTTCGGCCTGTGGAACGCCGAGGAGTAGTGCGGTAGCTCCATAGAACTTGGGGAAGCTCATCAACCCACTTTCCTAGCTTGCGATCCAAACGACGCTTAAGCCCTCGAGTAATTGCCTTATTCGAAGCTTCGGCCTAGCCATTACCTTGGGGATAAGCGACCGACGAAGTATGAATGGTGATATGATGCTCTTGGTAGAAGTTCTGGATTGCTGTAGCGACGAACTGGGAACCGTTATCCGAAAGAATAGCATACGGCACCCCAAACCTGGAGATAATATTCTTCCAGATAAAGCGTTCAACATCCCCGGCCGTAGTCTTCACCAGTGGAGAAGCTTCAACCCACTTCGTGAACAGATCGGTAGCAGTGAGCATGTACTCAAATCCCCCAAGCGCCTTCGGCAGCTTTCCCACGATATCAAAGCCCCAGACGGCAAATGGCCAAGGACTGGTGATCATCTTAAGAGGAAATGCAGGTTGGTGAGGAATGGAGGGATGCTTCTGACACCGAACACAACGCTTCACGTATTCCTCGGATTGCTTTACCATCTTAGGCCACCAATAGCCTTGTGTTAACGCTCGTTGGGCCATCGTTCGCCCTCCCGAGTGACCACCACAGCTTCCCGAATGAAGCTCGTCCAGGATGCTCTGAACTTGATCCTCATGTACAACGCGTAAATCCGGCCCGGTGAACGTTCGGCGATATAAATTACCATTCGGATCGAGGAGATAGTTTGCTGCTCGGCAACGAATCTTGTGAGCTTCCTTTCGGTTTTCTGGGAGGGTTTGATGCTTCAGATAGGCGATAATGGGGTCCATCTGACTCGGACCGAAGGTGATAATATTTATCGAATGAGTAACGGGTTCGAAGCTCGGTGACTCAACCTCGTCAAAAACAATAGTGCGACTGCCCGAGTTTCGGTACACTGAGGTCAGACCTGCCACAGCATCAGCGTGTGCATTATGCTCCCGAGCGATCCATTCTATCTCGACATGGCCAAATTGTTTGAGCAGAGAAAGAACATGACTGACGTAGGCGTTCATCCGTTCGTCCTTAGCCTGATAGTCATCGTTGAGATGGCACACAATCAGCCTGGAGTCACAGAAGATATTGTAGACACCTCCCAAATGGGGCATCGCCATACAGATTGATCACGTTTGTTTGCTCGATTGGTTGCTTGCTTCATAAACCAAAATCATGGACATTCCCATGGCTAGGAACATCGCCACATGATAGCGGTTATCATCAAAACAGAGTCACCACCCAGTTTATTAAAACTAGGAAAATAGATAGAGATTCTGGATACGGGAGCCAAAAGTACAATAAGGGGAAGGTGTTAGGCACCCCTCTTTGCCCAGTCGTGAGACTGGCCCATAATCATTCAACATAAGACATATAGATGCTTTGTTTAATTCCAACATATAGTCTGTTTATTTATTCCTTTAAACAGTAAGCAAAGTGAGCCAGTACGATAATCGAAGCATGCATCAGAAAGCAGAAAAGCAAACAAAGCTGTCCCAGGAAATCGATTACTCGGCCGGTGAATGGATGTCACAGCCGAGTAATCACACTGGTTTAATGTACCGGCCGAGGGATCGAAGCCCCGGTCGGTGTTCTTCCTCACACCAGAATATACGTTTAACAGATGATCAGAACGTTATGATTAAGCGTAAGAACGATAAATAAAACAAACCAGAGGCCGTTGGGCCTCACCACCTTGATCCCTCAGTTGCTTGATTGCTTTGGATTGGGCGTGATTGACTGATTGCTTGATTGAAAACCCTAGGGTTAAGGTTTGAACTTCGGGGTTTGATCGCCGGATTGACGGCTGCCTTCGGGAGGTCAGGGCTTTTGAAGTGGGATTGAGGGAGTATTTGTGCAGAGTTTCAAGGCTTGAGAGAGTGTGTACTCTGATAATTTCGTGGTGGTTATTTTCGGAGTCCAAAGGCCCTTTATATAGGCAATTGGTGACTCACTCCGGCCAATCAAATCACGAGATGGCAATTGTAATTGCAATTGCAATGCATCTCTAACTCTACGTCATAATCCCTGAGCGTAGCCCGAACGCATCGGGAAGGTAGTGTAATCGGATCAAACGTCTGACAGAACACGTTCCAGAGTCTGAGAAAAGGTCGATCTGGCGGCCGAGTAAAGGATATCACGGCCGAGGAATGGATGTCTCGGCCGAAGGATAGATCTTGCGGCCGAGGGATTGATCTCTTAGGGAGATTTTGCTAGCAACAGGTTGCTCGGGTGAGGAAATGATGTTAAGGCCGTGGGATCGATGTCACGGCCGACAGATGGATTCTCCTAGGCTTATGTATTTATGTCTGAAAGGCTGTATGGCTTTGAATTGGGTCCTCTAAGTGGCTCAAAGTTCTTACCGAAAGTCCTAAGGTTCTCAAGGAAGCAATCAGCAATCACTGTATCCATTTCATCATCGGGATGGTCCCCAAGGTGGGACTTGAAATAATCGTTAGGCCAAATTGGGGTGTCTACAGATGCCCCTCTTTGACTGGACTCAGACGGATCGCGAGACATGTTTGAGTAAGAGTCAAAGCTGTAAAAAGCAACTCAATTTGGTCCAACCACTATTCCAAGGGGTTTTCGAAAAAGGTTTTGTTATGGTCGGGCCGGGAGGCTGCCTACGTATTCCACAAGGGAAATTCAGACCAACCGTAGTTCGGGCAATAAAGAAGTTTTGTTATGGTCGGGCCCGAAGGCTGCCTACGTATTCCGCAAGGGAAATTCAGACCAACCGTAGTTCGGGCAAAAGAGAAAAGAAAAAGTTTGGAGGGTTAGAGACAGAAGACGTACCTTAGGGCTTTAAAAAGCTGTAGTGTGACATACCTAGAGTGAGCCAGGGTTTTGGCGAAGAGTAGTTGAAGGAGCGCAGGGCTGCCTGGGGAGTTTTTTGCGGAGAGCTTCCTTAGTATTTTGGGGTAGATCAGTACACTGCAGGTGCGTTTGCTTTTCTTGATCATCCTTACTTTGACTGAAAGGAGCTCGATAGAGTAGCCTATCCTTGCGAATGAGCTGGAAGGAATTGATGTAATGGGGTGGAATCCAAGCCATCTGCTGGGATGAGTTGGACGCCGGTTGTTTTTGAGATATGGGGGGCACAGGGCCAGTTATCTAGAGCACGGAGCTTTGGTGATGAGGGAACCGAGGCACGGAGCCGGTTGTGGTCATGAGGCGAGAGCCTGAAGAGTGATGAAATCGAGGCGTGGAGCCTGTTGCAATCTTGAGGCGGAGGCCTGAGGTGAGCTTGGATAGGACCGAAGCGCGGAGCTGGTGTTGATCATAAGGCGAGAGCCTGAGGTGATTGGATTGAGGCGTGGAGCCTGCTGTGGTTATGAGGCAAGGGCCCGAGGTGAGCTTAGAGCTTGATGGAACCGAAGCGCGGAGCTGGTATTGATTGAGAGCATGAGGTGTCAGAGCTTTGAGATTGACGTGATGAACCGAAGCGCGGAGCTGGTATAAGGCAAGGGCCTGAGGTGAAGGAATTGAGGCGGGGAGCTTGAGGTGAAGGAACCGAGGCGTGGAGCCTGATGTGATTAGATTGAGACGCGGAGCCTGTATGCAGTCTTGAGGCGAGGGCCTGAGTTGTCGGAGCTTAGAGCTTGATGTGATATGAACCGAAGCGTAGAGCTGGTTGCATTCTGATGGTCTGTGCACGGAGCTTTCTCATCATAAGTGTTGGCATGGAGCCAAAGGATCGAGGCGCTGAACCGATCAATAAAAACCGAGGCATAGAGCCGGTTGATTACAGGTTTGACCTGTTTCATGGGAGATATGCAGAGTGTATATGTGTGATGATGGTTAGATGTGAACAAATATGATGATGCAGACTCGATGTGATAATGCAATATGTGCACGGGCCCGTGCGTGTGTGTTTGTTTTTAAGCTTAGAGCTTCTATCAAGTTCCGGACTTGAGCATTCAGAGCGTAGAGCTCGAGCATTCGGACGGCAGAATCCAAGCATTCAAAGTACAGGCTTTGAGCGTCCAGTACGCAGTGGTTGGGCGTCCAAGCGTAGAGCTTGAGCATTCAAGTGTATAACTTGAGCATCCAGTACACAATGGTTGGGCATCCAAGCGTAGAGCTTGAGCATTCAAAAATGTTAGATTCTTGAGCATTCAGGCGTAGAGCTTGAGAATAGATGTCTTGATTGTTGGGGTGGCGTAGAGCCTGTTGCTTGTTTACGGCTTCGAGCCAGTTTGAGATGATGAACACAGGCTTCGAGCCTGTTAAGAACTTGATTGTGTACGGCTTCGAGCCAGTTGAGACAATGGGCTTAGAGCCGCTGGGTTGGTTGTTACAGCTTCGAGCCAGTTGAGATAATGGGCTTAGAGCCGCTGAGTTGGTTGTTATGGCTTCGAGCCAGTTGAGATAATGAGCTTAGAGCCGCTGAGCTTGTTTGTTACGGCTTTGAGCCATTTCAGATGGTAGATACAGGCTTCGAGCCTGTTGACGTAACGGGCTTTGAGCCATTGAGTTGTGATAGCGAGCGTAGAGTTGCTGATTCGAGGGCTTGGAGCCGCTGAGTGAGTGTATACAGGCGTAGAGTCTGTTGCTGTGATAGCGAGCGTGGAGCTACTGGGATGGTTGTTACGGCTTAGAGCCAATCTGAGATAGTGGGCTTTAAGCCGCATGAGTGATGGGTGAGCATAGAGCCTGTTGAGAACTGATTGTTTACGGCTTCGAGCCAGTTGAAACGGTGGGCTTGGAGCCGCTGAGTTGATAGATGAGGGCATAGAGCCGCTGAGTTGTGTAGAGATGATGGGCTTTGAGCCTGTTAGGATAGTGGGCTTGGAGCCGTTGAGTTGAAATAGCGAGCATAGAGCTACTGAGTTGATCGTTATGACTTCGAGCCAGTTGAAACGGTGGGCTCAGAGCCGTTGAGTGAGTTGATACGGGTGTAGAGCCTGGGTGGCTTGAGCGACCTGTGCACAAGGTTATTGAGCGTGGAGCTGCTGAAGTTTTGAGCTCAGGGCTACTTGTTTTGCTTCAGCCAGCAGTTTGTGGAGTGAGATCTTTGATGCTTGGGCAAGCCCCCAAGGCTAGTTTTGATTATGTTGTGTTGGCTCGGAGATGCCCCCAAGGCTATTTGGTTGGTTGAGGACCCAGAATCCATGATGGCTTGAATTGATGCACTGAGCATGATCTGATGTTTGTCGAAGGAAATTGATTAGGAGGCTAGGAGATCGATCTCTCGGCCGAGGAATTGATGTCTCGGCCGTGAGAACGCCAAAAGCCAGAAAATCGATTTAAGTTTGGTTTAATCGATTTCACGGCCCATTTAATCTTTTCTCCTCCTCCTCTTTTGTTCTTCTCTGTTCCACTCGTTCGACGACCACCGTACGCCACCGCCCTCCTCCACTACCGTCGGCCACCATCATCTCCGGCGATCATCCCCACCGCCGCCGTTGCCGTTGCTGCTGGCTTCGGTTGTTTGAAACCGTTGGTTTTCCTCCCATCTTGGTTCAAACGTGATGGCCACGCCATCTTCGGATGTGGCGGGTTCATCCTCGCACCCTTCATGTAGGTGCGAGTATTCGTCTTCTGACGAGGAGGCGATTGAAGAGCCTGGTTTGTTTGATGCCGCTACCTACATTCTTCCTTCGCGTAGGCTGGGTTATGGCGGTTTCCTGCAGTACCACCCTCCTGTTGGTGGCCCAGAGGCCGAGATAGTTCGCAGAGAGCCTGAGCATCACTTGAGCGTTCTGAACGTGCCGGTGAGTTTCCTGAAAAAGTAAAAAGTTTACTTGAGTTCGGAGTTTTGGAAATCTTTGTATTTTAAGAATGAATTTTTTCTGTTTACGAGATGAAAATCCCTTTTAGCTAGGAGCGTGAATGAGAAGAACCTGTGTTTGGGTTGAACTTGTTTTTGTTTAAGGGAACTAAAATAACTGTGCCCCCTATCTAGGCAATGCATGCTTTTTAGATGTTAATTTTACGCCCCTTAGTATTTCCTTTGTTTATGCAATCATGAGATTAACTCCCTTTTGTCTTTGGCAGAGGAACAGGAGGCTGGAAGCTCGCGGTGGAGGCAAGGAGGTGCACAGATGGTTCTTGAAGCTGCCAGAGTAGGCTCGGGAATTAGTACGCGCAGCAGGTTTCGAGACATTCGTTCTGAGCCTCGATCTTCCGAAGATGGATTGGTCATTGATGACCTCGCTAGTTGAGAGGTGGTGGGATACCACCAATACCTTCCACTTTCCTGCTGCTGGCGAGATGACTATCACTCCGGGTGACTTCTCTTTGCTGACTGGCCTGCGGGTAAGCGAAGTTGCTCTTCGAGTTGACCCCCGGCTTTGGGAGCGAGAGGGTGCTTTGAGGTGATTTTTGGGCAAGGTGCCCCCTGTTCGTTCCCGGGGTCATATCGATCTTGCTTGGCTAAGCAAGACTTTTATGGTGGCTGACGTTCTGACCCAGGTGAATGCCGAACAGTTGACGTGGGCCTTCCTTCTTTACCTCCTTGGGCAAACGTTGTTTGCCAACAAGGACGGTTCGGTACACACGCAGTTTTTGGCTCCTCTGCAGCACTTAGGAACTATTCGGGAGTTTGACTGGGGCTCATCTGGTTTGGCCACTTTGTATGGCAGTCTTGGAGCTTGCTCGCAGGACAAGAGTCTCATTCTTTGTGGTCACTTTCGAGTGCTTGAGGTATGTATCGTTCCTTTGTACTTATGTTTTCACTTTGGCTTTTAGTTCTGAACTTGCTTGGTTAATCTGCTTTTCAGCTCTAAGCTTTCGAGTACCTTCTCCAGTTCCCCCCTGAGACTAGGCATGGTGATGCGAACTGCATACCTCGTTATGAGCGATGGTTGATGGGGCAACAGAGGCCACGGTCACCAGTTTTGAGCCTTCCCGAGTGGCGGCGAGTTTTGGACCGACTGACGGTCGATCAGGTACCTTTTTCTTTGTACCTCTTATCCTTTAGACTTCCATATTCTTGTGTTGGGGCTGATTTGTCCTTGCTTTGTAGGTACGGTTTGACCCTTGGGGTGGCGTACCAGAGGATGCCCCTCTTGCACGTTGTAGAGTCCTGGACCGAACCCGTAGCTTGCTCGAGGGTCCATTTTGCCGAGCCTGGTACTTAGGCGATCGAGTGGCTAGTCAGTGGCGATCAAGTGTTGAGGCTCTTCAGCTTGTTCCTCCTTCTCCTCCAGTATCTATGAGGTCCACTTCTTTGATGTCGAAGGAAGATCTGAAGAATGCTCGGATCAGAGATTGGGCGGGTTTACTCCTCCAGGCAGGTGACTATACGGAGTACTGCCGTCTTTTCTTGACCTCCTCTGTTGCGGCTCCTCTCGCTGCTCCTATATGGTCACGGGCTCCTTCGTTTGTCTCCTTCCACTCAGACGATGGGGAGGAGGAGCGCCTGACGCTGACTCCTTGCACGACCCAGCTTTACACTTTGCCAGCCGGGGCTTCACAAGTATCTTTAGCTTTCCATATTAGCTTTCATCACTTCGCATTGTATCCCTTGCTTTGGATGTTTGTAATGTTTGACTGTTCCACAGGTGCCTGCCGAGATAGTGCAGGAATGGCTTCACGCCTATCAGAGTATAGAGGTTTTGGTTCGGAGATAGCGCCGCAGGATCCTTGAGGTACGACTTTCTTCATGAGCTTTATCTGCTATTTATTATCCCTTGAGTCTGAATGTTTATATCTTCCTTGGCTGCAGCTTGAGGCTGAGGGAGTACCGGCTGCTGGTGGGGAGAATGTGGGGACCAATGAGCAGCCCTCGCCTTCTTCTCAAAGATCGCCTAGTTTTTAGGGCTTTTCTTTTTCCTGTTCATAGTTAGTGGGAGATAGGCAGAAACTATATTTGTATAGTGAAAGCAACCACAACAACGGTTTTTGCAAACAAGTTTTTGTTCATGAAATGAGAAATGCTTTTTATGCCCCTAGATGTCTAGAGTTTGCATGCGATAGTCAGAACATGGCTTTTTTGAACAAGTTTTTGCTGATAGACAGTAATTTGTGAAAACACTTGGCCAAATAATCGATCACTCGGCCGAAGGATCATCGTTGCGGCTGAGGTATTGATTATTCGGCCGTTACGTCTATTTTCCCAAGGGAGCTAGGTTTTGCTTTAGCCAAGTGGCATCCTGTTTCACATTCCTTCCTATGCTTAGTCTTTGATTTTCAGTCTTTTGCTTTTGCCATGCTCTATAGTCTGATTGCCAAACTCAAGAGTTTTTGAGGTATCATACTCATTGCGTTGATGACTTTTAGGTTAGAGGGGATGAACTATAATTCTTGTGTCTATTGCTTGTTGCCAATTCTTCGAGAAAAGCATACTCATCTTTTGTGAGCTCAATACGTAGGGTTAACTATGCCTATCATTGAGTACAAACCTGTTGATGTTTTCTTCTTTCCAAATGTTTGGGCCGCATCTCGATGCGAGATTGCCTACGTACCCCAATCAGGGAATCAGACCTTTTACGTAGTTCCACGATCACCACCTTTGAGGGTTGGGTTTTCACTCTTGGTCTTTCTTTCTCTCATGCTCTAACTTTTGCTTAGGTTACCTGATAGAGGTTGAGTCCCTAGCGAGCTTTCCTTCAAATGCCTTAACTTTTGCCTAGGCTGCGTTTTTCGCATTTCCTTGTCCTAGCAGGCTCTGCTCTTTTCTTTTGCTTGGGTGTATAGATTGCCCAACGAGCATTTTTCTCTCAAGAGGGTTTTAGTGTTTTGGAGAGGAATCTGATGGAGATGTTTTTACGAATCTCCTTGTTGCGTTTGTACTTTCTCAATGGACAAGCTAACCCTAAGTGTTCTCACGGAGATAGTGTCTTTCATCTAAGTTCTGACAAAAAACCTAGTTTCTTAAGCAATTAGAGTTCATCCTTTCCTTCCCTTTTGTCGGGGACACAAAGATTTTGATCCCTTCGAATTTTTTTTCTTGTTTTGGCAATGAGAGTATAGCGCATGGCAATTGCAATTTAGGAATTTAGATTGATAAGCATAATCTGGAAGATGAAAAAGAAATTCTCTTAGCGGAAATAAAATGCCCAAACAGGGGCCCAAAACTCGTTCTAATTTGTTTAAAGCAAAAACAATGTTGTTGTTTTTTTGTTTTTTTGTGTTTGCCATGTTGTGACTTCTCAGCTACTGCAGCATGTCGGGGTCATTTCCCTTGTCTTTTGCAACTTTGTACTCTTTCCCACCCTCTTCCTTGCCAAACAGAGCCTTTGAATTGGGTTCATCTTTGAAGTTCGTACGATGGTTTACTTCCTTGAGTCATGAGCAATCCCCAGATGGATGTGTCAGTTTGAATCTCCCTTTCCTCATTGATTGTGTGGTCATCAGCTATTTCCTCCTGATTGAATAATGATGCTAAGGAGGTTTCATCGAGCAGATCATTGTACTCCTCTTCCATTTCATCAAAGTCGCTTTCCCCTGTTTTGTAGGGTTCTGTGCATATGAAGTCCAGATCTTCTCTTTCCTCTATCCATTGACTATAGTCACACTCGTCGTAAGGGTTGATCCATGGTTGCCTTTGAAACTCCTCTACCTTTTCTATGAGATTGATTGTCTCCCAAACAATGGGCGGTGTTGGAATTTTGGGACGATTGATGCGTACCACTATTTGGGCAGGCTCGAAGCGAGCGTGCCTTCTCATCATGATGACCCTTTCTTTTTCCTTCTTCCTATTCTCAAACCAGATACGAAGCCATTCGTCATCTTCTACAAATGGAATGTCTAGATCCTCCAAATTGTGTTTTCCCCAGGAGTGTTCTTTCCATTTCCTTAGTTCTTCCTCCTCTGCCTGATCTTTGCTACTTATGTCGGGCATGTCAGCGTCGATTACTTCTGATTGATCAGAGTTATCCTCCTCCTCCTCCTCCATCATGAAACACTCGTCCTCCTCGGGGAAGGTTAAGGTAGGTTTGGTTTGGTTGTCTTGGACAATGTATTGGCTGGGATTGTATGTGGGGTTGTGAGATAGATTTATGAGATTGATATTTCGAGGTGGCGGTTCAGTATTGTGAGTAGGGAGTGGGTTGGCTTGCCCATCAGGTTTTGGTGGTTTTATGGTTCGACTATCAATAAGGTCTTGAATGTCGTGACGAAGACGCATACAATTGTCTGTTTCGTGCCCAGGGTGTTGGTGGTAGGCGCATTGTTTGTTTGGATCATGGTTTGGACCGTAGGGCGGCGGAGGAAGCGGTTTGTTTAAAGGTTTGAGATGCCCTTGACGGCTAAGGATGGTCAAGGCTTGGGATAAGGTCATGTAAAGAGGATCAAAGTTGCGGCGGGGTCGATTTGAGCTTCGGGATGGGCTAGTTTGGAAAGGGTCTTGAGACAAGGATGTGCCAAGGGCATTCACGGAGGCGTGAGATGTACGGCTAGAGAAGGTTTTCTTAGGGGGAGGAGTGGCCTCTTCTTTCCCAATGAGTCCTAACTTGATTCCATCTTCGATTTGCAACCCAGTGGCATGCAAGCGCTTGAAATCGGTGATAGCCTGTGTGTAAATATGCCTGAGATATTTGGGTTGCAAATTTTTGACAACTATCCTCACTTGGTCTTCCTCGGAGGGGCAGCTCTTCATCTTGGCAGCCTTTTCCCTCCATCTTGCCACAAAGGTAGCAAAGTCCTCATTGGAATCTTGTTTGGTCATTTCCAAGTCTCGAGTTGTTAGTTCAATTTGGACGTTGTACGCATATTGCTTGACGAAAGCATTGGCAATTTCTGGCCAAGTTTGATAATGTACAAACTCCAAAGTGAGGAACCAGTCGAGAGCACTTCCGGTGAGAGTTCGCTGGAACAACTGGGCGATGAGCTCGTCGTTCAAGCCCATCGGCTTCAGAGTGTTGATAACATGGCGAACATGACTGGTAGGGTTGCCAGTTCCATTGAACTTCTCAATGTTGGGCATCTTGAAATTCTCAGGCAGCTTGGATTCTGGGAAGAGGCAAAGTCCCTCGAAATCCAGAATTTGGTCCCCTTGTGAACGAGCCAAGGCTTGTTTGATTTCCTTGACTTGCTTGGTCAACTCAGGACTTTCTGCCAACACTACTTTATGGGGGTTCTCGTCTTCCATTGATTTTTCCTCATCCTCAGCATCTCTAGCTGCCTTTTCTGCTAGTAGTGCAGTGATTTGAGCTTGGAGGTCGGCAATAGTGGCGTCGTTGTCTGCCATGAAGGTAGAAGGGTTGCTTGACGAAGCTTGAGATTTAGTAAATGACGGGGTCCGTTGAGGGGATGACCGGGAAGTTTCTGAAAGCGGTTGGAATTGTTGTGGTGAGGGTGTTTTGTCAGATGAAGACAATAGACGGGAGGGTTGCAGAGACCTTTGTTTGGCGTAGCTTTGGGTGTTATAAGAGTACAAAGTTGGCTGTGGTTGCTTCTTTGATTTACCTATTGTGCCTGCTTGAAAAGTAGAATACCTGGAAGTCAGTATTTAGCCTGGTAGGGTTAGGACTTGGGCTGAAAATCCCAACCCTTCTGCACAGAAAGAGTTAATTACAACAACAGATGGTACAAGGTGTGAGGAAGAACTTTTGCAAGTAAAATGCAAGTAGGTTCCTGTCTTAGTTTGATAAATTCTATGGCTTTCTAAAACATGCAAGGTTTTGGTAGTCTCAAGGTGCTCCGTTGTCAAAGGGCACCAATCCTCTCACCAGCCCATCATAGGCGGTGATTGGGTGATTTCCTTTTTGATATACCACTAGGTACGAGTGACTGTGGAGTTTGCTGGAACCCCCAACATAGCCCGTGTCATGCCAGGATATCAGGTGAACTCAACGGGTTGCCCGCTCGATGCATATGATAAATGAATTAAACAAGGCATGTATTAGTCTTATGTTGAACTTTTTGGTTATGGCTCTCATATTCCCCAGCGGAGTCGCCAAAAACTGTAGACACCTCCCAAACGGGGCA
Organism: Rhododendron griersonianum; assembly: GCA_018127125.1. NCBI lineage: Eukaryota > Viridiplantae > Streptophyta > Magnoliopsida > Ericales > Ericaceae > Rhododendron > Rhododendron griersonianum. The sequence goes on along the minus strand of CM030798.1, from coordinate 4,805,867 downwards.
TCGCCATACAGATTGATCACGTTTGTTTGCTCGATTGGTTGCTTGCTTCGTAAACCAAAATCATGAACATTCCCATGGCTAGGAACATCGCCACATGATAGCAGTTATTATCAAAACAGAGTCGCCACCCAGTTTATTAAAACTGGAAAAATAGATAGAGATTCTGGATACGGGAGCCAAAAGTACAATAAGGGGAAGGTGTTAGGCACCCCTCTTTGCCCAGTCGTGAGACTGGTCCATAATCATTCAACATAAGACATATAGATGCTTTGTTTAATTCCAACATATAGTCTGTTTATTTATTCCTTTAAACAGTAAGCAAAGTGAGCCAGTGCGATAATCGAAGCATGCATCAGAAAGCAGAAAAGCAAACAAAGCTGTCCCAGGAAATCGATTACTCGGCCGGTGAATGGATGTCACGGCCGAGTAATCACACTGGTTTAATGTACCGGCCGAGGGATCGAAGCCCCGGTCGGTGTTCTTCCTCACACCAGAATATACGTTTAACAGATGATCAGAAAGTTATGATTAAGCGTAAGAACGATAAATAAAACAAACCAGAGGCCGTTGGGCCTCACCACCTTGATCCCTCAGTTGCTTGATTGCTTTGGATTGGGCGTGATTGACTGATTGCTTGATTGAAAACCCTAGGGTTAAGGTTTGAACTTCGGGGTTTGATCGCCGGATTGACGGCTGCCTTCGGGAGGTTAGGGCTTTTGAAGAGTGGGATTGAGGGAGTATTTGTGCAGAGTTTCGAGGCTTGAGAGAGTGTGTACTCTGATAATTTCGTGGTGGTTATTTTCGGAGTCCAAAGGCCCTTTATATAGGCAATTGGTGACTCACTCCGGCCAATCAAATCACGAGATGGCAATTGCAATTGCAATGCATCTCTAACACTACGTCGTAATCCCTGAGCGTAGCCCGAACGCATCGGGAAGGTAGTGTAATCGGATCAAACGTCTGACAGAACACGTTCCAGAGTCTGGGAAAAGGTCGATCTGGCGGCCGAGTAAAGGATATCACGGCCGAGGAATGGATGTCTCGGCCGAAGGATAGATCGTGCGGCCGAGGGATTGATCTCTCAGGGAGATTTTGCTAGCAACAAGTTGCTCGGGTGAGGAAATGATGTTAAGGCCGTGGGATCGATGTCACGGCCGACAGATGGATTCTCCTAGGCTTCTGTATTTCTGTCTGAAAGGCTGTATGGCTTTGAATTGGGTCCTCTAAGTGGCTCAAAGTTCTTACCGAAAGTCCTAAGGTTCTCAAGGAAGCAATCAGCAATCACTGTATCCATTTCATCATCGGGATGGTCCCCAAGGTTGGACTTGAAATAATCGTTAGGCCAAATTGGGGTGTCTATAGATATGAACCGAATCTGCTTCCATCCGAAGAGCAAGCTTCAACCCGGCAATGAGAGCTTCGTACTCGGCTTCGTTATTCGTGGCGGGATAGCCGATGGAGACTGAACTCTCGTGGACCGTCCCAGCCAGAGAAACGAGAACAATGCCAGCCTCAGCCCCGTGGATGTTCGAGGCTCCGTCAACCGTCATCTTCCAAGCGTCCCCGGAAAACAACTTCCATTCTTTCCTCGGCTTCTTGGTTCCCAAGGTGAACCGAGCGCGAAGAGACTCGGGGGGAGGATTATTCCACTCAACAAACTCCTCTTCTTTAGCAATCCGAGCCTCCTCAGCAGCAGCTGCCAATGCGTTGTCCTCGTCCCTCAACCTAGGGGTAAGCTCGGCGAAGAAGTCAGCTAATGCTTGGCCCTTGATTGCAGTTTGTGGCTCAAACTGGATGTCATAATTGGCAAGGTCTTGTGAGAACTTCAAGATCCTGCTAGAGGAGGTGGTCTTCCGAAGAACAGCCTTGAGAGGAAACTCAGTGAGAACCACAATCCTATGGCATTGGAAGTAGGGCACAAGGCTCGTTTTAGCTGAAACGAGCGCTAGAGCTAACTTCTCCATATGCACATACCTCGTCTGAGACTCCGTCATCGTCTTGCTCGAAAAGAAAATCGGCAAGTGGTCCATTCCTTCTTTCCGAACGAGTACAGCACTCGTTGCATGATCCGAAACAGCAAGGTAAAGGTACAGATCTTCGTCGGGTTCGGGGGTGACGAGGAGCGGTGCGTGGGAAAGGTAATCCTTTAAAGATTGCAATGCCTGCTCACACTCCTTAGTCCATACAAACCTACGCCGACTGGTCTTGATCGCCTGGAAAAAGGGCCTGCAAAGGTCACCCGAACGCCGGATAAATCGGTTTAACGCTGCAACCATCCCCGTCAGTCGCTGGACCTCTTTGATTGTAGTTGGAGCTCGGAGGTTTTGTACGGCCGTGAGTTGAGTCGGATCAGCTTCTATCCCTCGGCGGCTCACCATGTACCCCAGGAACCTTCCCGAAACTACACCGAATGCACACTTCTCGGCATTGAGGCGAAGCCGGTGTTCCTTAAGGAAGTCAAAAATCTCCCCGAGATCCCGAAGATGGTCTCTGCCGAGCTTGCTTTTGCACACCATATCGTCAATATATGCTTCCATTGTTTTACCGAGCTTGAGGAGAAACATCTTGGTGATCGCTCGTTGGAAGGTTGCCCCGGCATTCTTCAACCCGAAGGGAACAACATTGTAGCAGTACGTTCCTCGGGGGGAGATGAACGCCGTCTTCTCTTGATCATCTTTGGCAAGGGCGATCTGGTGATAGCCCCGGTATGCATCCATGAAGCTCAGACGCTTGTATCCGGCTGTTGCATCCACCATTTGCTCTATCCGAGGAAGAGGGAATCGATCCATTGGGCAAGCATCGTTGAGGTTGGTGTAATCAACACATACCCTGAGCTTCCCATTTTTCTTCGGAACAACGACGGGGTTAGCGAGCCAAGTCGGGTATAGAATTTCCTGAATAGCTCCAGCTGCCAACAGTTGATCCACTTCAGCCATAACCGCCTCCACATGCAAGGCTGCCGAGTGACGAACCTTCTGGATCACTGGGCGTCTGTTCGGATCTACATTGAGGGAATGAGAGGCGAAGGATGGATCCACTCCGGGCATTTCCTGAGGAATCCAAGCAAATACTTCTATGTTCGCTTTAAGGAAATTGAACATATCTATACGCTCGGATTCACTCAAGGAACTGCCGACGAGGAAGTATCTTCCTCCATCTTCGGTGATTGGCATCCGCACAAGTTCTTCGGTTGACCTTTGCTCAGCTGGCCATCCCACTTCTTCGGGTTCGGGAATGTCGGCCTTCTCAACACATTGTACCTCCAAGAAGCTCCGCTTGTTAGTCACCGTACTGACATAACATTTCTTTGACTGGATTTGATCTCCCCGAAGGCTCTCCTGCCGTCCATTCCAGCCGATAAACTTCAAGACCTGATGAAGGGTAGAGGCGACCGCCTTCATTCTGTGTAGCCAGGTTCGACCGAGGATGATGTTGTAGGGGCTAGGAGAACTAACCACTACAAATTCGACATCAATCACTCGGGAGCCGGCTCGCACAGGAAGAGTAATCAGACCCTGAGGCCACACAGGCGCTCCGGTAAAGCTGACGAGGGTCGTGCTTGCTGTTCGAAGCTGGTCTGGCTTGAGCCCAAGGCTTTTGTATGTAGAATAGAACATAACTTCCGCCGAGCTTCCTTGATCTATCAGCACTCGTTGAACAATGGAGGTGCCAACTGTAACCGAGACAACGAGGGCGTCGACGTGTGGCATTTGAACTCCCTGCAAGTCTTCAGACGTGAAGGTTATCAAGCCATCGAGGCTAGGATCGATCCACTTTCGCTTCGATGAAACACCAATGTTGCAGACGGCCAGGGCAGCAACTACTTTGTCAATTTCGGAATAGAGCTCGGCCGCTCGTCCTTCGGATATAATGCCTTGAATCACCCCAACGAGATTCCCAGCTGGAAGAGGCGGAGGAGGGGGTAGTGGATTTCGCCGAAGATCGATCCACTGATTGAGGTGCCCTGTTGCCGCAAGCTCTTCTAGGTAGCGTTTGAACGGTTGGCATTGGGAATTGTGTAATGACCACGCTCTTTGTGGAACGTGCACATCCCAGGGCCATTGCCCGCCGTCCCTAAGAACCCCGTCGGCCAAACGAAGAACGGTAATTGCCCAATGGTACTCAACATCTTGTAGATTGGCTCAGTGAACGCAGTACGCTCAGCTACATACTCATCCGGCCTTGGCTCCCTCTTCGTCTGCTGCCATTGAGGTTGCTGCTGTGGGTGTTGAGGGGGCTTGTTCCGATTGTTCGATTTACTCGTTCCAGTGCCATTTTGGACTGTCTGTCCTTGCCGAACATTAACAACTTGCTTTTTTGTGGCAGCAGCTGTCTTCGCTGCATCTATTCCCTTCGAAGCGTTACGCTCGGCCACCGCTTCTTCGTGCACACAGTCCTTCTCGATGATCACCATGAGTTCTCCCACGGTCTTCGGTGGGTTTCGTGACAGGTCCCTAAACATCGCCGAGGTAGGGTCTAGCCCGTTCATGAATGATTCTGCAGCAACGCTCTGATCACAGTCGGGGATAAGGTTGTAGACTTCCTAATACCGTTCGGTATACAGCCGAAGAGTTTCACCTGCTGTCCTCTTCATGTTAACCAGCATCGACAATGTCTTCGGCTGGACGTTGCATGTGATGAACCTTTTAGTGAACTCCAACTCTAGCTCGTTGAAGCCCTTAATGGACTTCGGCTTGAGCTGATTGTACCACAACATTATTGGTTCACTCAGAGTAAGAGGGAAAATCTTACACATAAGTGCATCGGAAAAGTTGTGGAGGCTCATCGTCTGTCTGAATCGGCAAACGAACGCGACTGCGTCTTCCTTAGCCTCGTACCGCTTGAGCTTCGGCAAGACAAAACGATCTGGGGGTCGCTCTTGTTGTATAGCATCAATGAAGGGAGAGGCCTTAGCCTTGCCGAGCTTGGTGTCATCTACTGGCTCCGGGGCACACGGAATAGTGGGCGGTGGAGCATCGAGACGGACCATTCGATTTCCCCGAGGTTCCCGAGGTTCCCTGTGATGATGTCGCGGCTGCTCGTTTTGTTCTTGCTGCCGAAGCCTAGCACCTTCCGAATGTTCCTGCTGCTCACTTCTCGAGCCCCCATGACGAACTTGCCGAGGATCAAAGTTTTCGTTGACCGGATGGTACACCGTTGGCATTCCCGTAAATTGGTCATACAGGACAATGGTGTTGTCTTGCCTTGGTCGTTCTTCCCCACTTCCCGCTCGGCGGTGGCTGGACGAGCCAGCTGGGCGCCGTCCGCTCGGGTAACGTTCTGTGCGGGATCTTGATTGTTCGGATCGCTCGGGATGTTCGCTCATCCAAGCTCGCCGAGGTGGATCATTGAGGTTCAAAGGTCTTTTCCCATCCGCATGCTCCTGATGCCGCCGGGAAGTGTCGTATGTTCTCCAAGAAGCTCCCACTCTGCGAGTTCCTGTCGTGGAGCTCGTTGCCGAAGAGCGCGTGCTTTCGTTGCGAACGATACTCTCTAAGCGAGGGCGAGAAGCCGTAGGTTGGACCCTGGGGGCGTGCTCGAGCCTATCAAAGACGGTGCGTCGCTCGGATGGAGTACCTTCGGATGTATGCGCCTGGCGAGATTTCCTACTACGTTTGTGACTTTTCTTCGGGCGACTCAGTTCGGCAGGATGGCCATGCACGGGAGTCATGGCCACGCCTCCGTCCCGCTCTTCAAGCTGTTGCTGGAGGAGTGCAATTACCGCGGCCTGACGCTTTTGCTCCGCCAGGGCGAGTTCAAGCTCGGTTGGGGGGTAGGAGAGTTGCCGTTGTAGACACCCCAATTTGGCCTAACGATTATTTCAAGTCCCACCTTGGGACCTTCCCGATGATGAAATGGATACAGTGATTGCTGATTGCCTCCTTGAGAACCTTAGGACTTTCGGTAAGAACTTTGAGCCACTTAGAGGACCCAATTCAGAGCCATACAGCCTTTCAAACATAAATACAGAAGCCTAGGAGAATCCATTTGTCAGCCGTGACATCGATTCCACGGCCCTAACATCATTTCCTCACCCGAGCAACCTGTTGCTAGCAAAATCTCCCTGAGAGATCAATCCCTCGGCCGCAAGATCTATCCTTCGGCCGAGACATCCATTCCTCGGCCGTGATATCCTTTACTCGGCCGCCAGATCGACCTTTTTCCAGACTCTGGAACGTGTTTTGTCAGACGTTTGATACAATTACACTACCTTCCCGATGCGTTCGGGCTACGCTCAGAGATTGCGACGTAGAGTTAGAGGTGCATTGCAATTGCAATCGTGCCATTTGATTGGCCGGAGTGAGTCACCAATCACCTATATAAATGGCCTTTGGACTCCGAAAATACACACACAAAATTCATCAGAGTATACACTCTCTCAAGCCACGAAACTTCTCTCGTATTGTAAAGAGTTTTTGGATTAAGATTAGAGTAAGATACCTCGTGATAAGCGGAACGAATCACCTCTGACATGTAGGGCGATTTGGCGATTTCTGACAAAGGCCATGGATAATCTGTAACTCTCATGGCTGACGGTTCTATTCCAATGGCGGATGGGCTGGGGCTCAAAGCCCTGGATTCGAACGAAATTCGGCGCAAACAACATCTCGTCAAATCTGGGAAATCTTCTCAAGTACCGCAAACTCATCTGGGTAACCCTAGCAGCCCGATTTTGTTTGAGCTTCAGACTCCACAAAACACTAGCACAAGTGAAGATCCAGTCTCTTCCTCATCTGGGTTTGGAACTCACAGTCCCAAATCAACCAAGAACACGAGCCCTTCTCGGAAACTTCAGCAAGTTTTCATGGAGGAAAGTAAGAAGCTTGAAGCTGAGGTACGAGCTTCGGTTCCAACATCATCCGCTGAAGGTACTGGGGCGAATAGCCCTAACTCGCAACACAGCCCTAAAGCAAGGGCACGGGTGATTCACCTCCATGGGAACACTTACCAGTTTCAGTGTACCCCATCAGAGGTAAGGAAACCGAACCCTAACTCAAAGATTTTGATTAATGCTAGAGGAAACCCTTACGTAGAAGGGGATCCTGACATGGGATATAGTTCAGAGGATCTTCGACCTAGGTACACCTCACAGCAGTTCCAATCAGCAACTGTTCTTAAAACTGCAGATACACCCCATGTATCTCCAGTAACTGTACCTGACAAGAGTGGGCCCTCGCATCAACCGCAAAAAATAACTCACCAGTATGCTAATAACCCTAGATTGAACCCTATTGCTCCTAAACCAAAACCGAAAAATTGGGCATCCTTATTACAATCGCAAAGCCCCTCATCAGACATGAAACTTGAGTTTTATCCTGATCTCTGTAGGGGAAAAGAAGCCCAGGTAGAAATAGACGTTGAGTTAACAGATGTTGGTAGATGGAACAGGTACCTAGTGGGCCATTTCCTTGATGGAAAAATGCCCTACGCATTGGTCGTTTCAACTGCCAGATACCAATGGAAAGATCTGTTTGTGGCTGTTAAGCCAGATGTTGCTGGTTGTTATCTATTTGAATTTAAAGATGAGCAGGCTAAACAACAAATTTTGGATGGTGGTCCCTATTTCTTTTCACAGAAATACCTAGTCCTTAAGGATTGGCATCGTATGATGAAACCGGTTAAGGAGCAACCCTCTCATATCCCAGCATGGGTAAAATTGCATAACTTACCCTTAGAGTTATGGAACCAAGAGTGTCTTAGTAGGGTGGCTAGTACTATTGGAAAACCACTTCATGTGGATCATGCCACTGCTAAAACTTCGAAGCAACCAGGTCTGCTCCAAACAAAGTCAACCAGTGCGAGAATCTGCATTGAGATTAGTGCTGAAACTGATTTACCTGAAGATGTGAGAATAACTGTAGGGGGAATCTCAGTGGTTGTGCCTATCGAATATCAAGTGTTACCCCTATTGTGTAAACATTGTCAAGTTTTTGGTCATTCAACTAACCAATGCTCCAAGAATGTCCCCCCAGCTTCCACCCAACCCATTCAAGAGTGGACCTTAGTGGGTAATGGGAAACCAGCAACTACCCTTAACCAACCAGATTCCAATGGCACCTTAACTCATCCTCAGACGGCCATTGTGAGTTCCCAAGGAGAATTGCTTGCTGATTCAGAGGAAGAGTTAGAACAGGTACTGGTAGGAGTTGTCAGTAGCTCTCATCAGTCCTTGAGCCTGCCTCAAAATGAGACTCCCAATCAGCAGTTACCTGTATTCGTTACCTCTGAGAAACAGGAAGGCAGTGTTCTAATTGTTAACAGTAAAGAGGAAACCCTCACATTGTCTCAGCATTTGGTGGATGACAGTGATAAAGACCTAAACCATTCCAGTCAACAGGTTAACCTTACCCCTACTGCTCAAGTTTCCAAATCAGCAGCTAGGAATGCTGTAAAAAAGGCTGCAAAACTCAGAAATAAAGAACCACCTGATCCTGGTATAAGGAAATTGCAAATGGGGGGCTTCTCCAAAGCTGGACAGCTAGGGAGACAGAAGGAATCTACAGGGAAGTAACTCTCTTTAACTATGTTTTATCCACTTATAGTTACATCAGTATTTTGTTTTCACTCTTATTTTATTGATAAGTAACTCTGTGGTTGTACTTAATATTGTTTTATGGATTGCTCACCTAAAAATTTTGGTTTTTGGAACTTGAGAGGTCTTAATGATCCTCTCAAACAGAGGGAAGCAAAAAATTGGGTTTTTAAGAATAAGTTATCTCTAGTAGGTCTCATTGAACATAAAGTCAGAGAACCCAAGGTCCCTACCATGATCAAATCTATGCTCCCTCTTTGGAATTTTGTTAGCAACCATCCCAGCTCTACAATGGGTAGACTTTTGATCTGTTGGAATCCTTTGGTTTTCCATGTGCAAGTTCTGTGTCAGTCTAGTCAGTATGTCCATTGTAAGGTACTCACTTGTGATGGACAGCACTCTTTTGATGCCACATTTATCTATGGTGCTACCAGTTACCTGGAAAGACAACAACTTTGGGCTGACCTACAGCACCTATGTGTTATCACTCCTTGGGTGGTATTAGGTGACTTCAATGCCATAAAATCTCCTACTGAAAAAGTGGGTGGAGATAGGTCTTGGACATCATGGATGGAGGAGTTCAATTCTTGCCTCCAATCAACTGAACTAGTTGACCTTAGGTTCTCTGGTTGTTACTACACTTGGTCAAATAAACAATTGGGAGATACACACATTAGCACCAAGATTGATAGGGTTTTAGTCAATGAGCGTTGGATCAAGGATTTCTGTTGGTCCAATGCTCATTTTCTCAACCCTGGAGTGTCTGACCACTCCCCTGCTGTTGTGTATTTGACAGCTACCACTCCTCCAAGGAAAAGACCTTTTAGGTTCTTCAATTTCTTGGCTGAACACCCTAAATTCATTGAAACTGTACAGCAGGTCTGGAGAAAAGTAATCTTTGGTAATCCTATGTACTGTGTCTGCGAGAAACTTAAGCACTTGCAGGAGGGTCTCAAAAAATTGAACTCTGATGAGTACAGTGACTTGTCAGCTAGAGTGGCCTCCCTTAGGTTACAACTGGCAGCCATCCAAAGTGAGCTTGGTTCACACCCTAATGATCCCTCTAAACAGGCCATTGAAAGAGAACTGTGTAAGCAGTTCCTTGTTTTTGCTAGGGCTGAAGAAAGTCTTGCCAAGCAAAAATCAAGAGTTCAGTGGTTAAAATTGGGGGACCAATGTACTTCTTTTTTCTTCAAGTCCATTAATAATTTTAGGAATAGAAACAGAATTTCCAGTTTAGTTTTGGAGGATGGATCAGTCACTCATGACATTGAATTGGTGAAACACACTTTCATAAGCTACTATACTAATCTGTTAGGTACCAAGCATTTGACTGACTATTTTGGATCCTCCAGAGTGGACCAACTTGTTACTAGGAGACTATCCCATTCTCAAAGTTTGGATATGGTGATTGAGGTAACAGATAAAGAGATCAAGGATACCTTTTCGTCTCTCAATCCTCAAAAAGCACCTGGTCCAGATGGCTACAATGCAGCTTTCTTCCAAAAAGCTTGGCCCGTGATTGGCCATGAAGTGACTTCAGCTGTTAAACTCTTCTTTAGATCAGGTCAACTATTAAAGAAGGCTAATGCTACCTCGGTAGCGTTAGTGCCTAAAATCCCCAATCCCTCCAAGGTCGGGGATTACAGACCAATCTCATGCTGTAATGTGATATATAAGTGTATTGCTAAAATCCTGGCTAACAAAATAAAACCAGTCTTACCAATCCTCATTGACCCTGCCCAATCCGGCTTCGTTCAAGGTCGGAGGATAGCTGATAACATATTCCTTACTCAGGAATTAATGAGAGGATATCACAAACACTCCTCATCCCCTAGATGTGCTATGAAGGTGGATATCATGAAGGCTTACGATAATGTCAGATGGGATTTCCTCTGGGATGTCTTAGCCTCCATGAATTTCCATCCTAAGATGATCCAATGGTTGAAAACTTGTGTTTCCACTGCCAATTACTCTTTGTGCTTCAATAGGGAAGCTATAGGATACATACCTGGGCAGAAAGGTCTAAGACAAGGTGACCCGTTGTCTTCATACTTATTTGTGATTGTAATGGAGGTGTTGACTTGCATTCTAAAGGAGAAGTCTCGTCTTCCTGACTTTAAATTCCATTGGAAATGTAGCTCTACCAAACTTGTTAACCTCTGCTTTGCAGACAACCTTATGATTTTTTGCAAAGGTGAGGTAAGCTCTATCAATCATATTAAGCAAGCTTTGGCTGAGTTTGAGGCCCTGTCTGGCCTATCTCCCAGTCCCACCAAGAGTAACATTTTCTTTTCTGGTGTCAATCCTACCATCAAAACCTCCATTCTCACTATATTGGGCTTTCGGGAAGGGACTTTACCTGTAAGATACCTGGGGGTACCACTTCTATCTACCAAGCTCAAACACTCAGACTGTAAAGTCATGGTGGATAGGATTGTCGCCAAAACAAAATCATGGACCCTTAGATACCTGTCTTATGCTAGTAGGATACAATTGATCAAGTCAATACTCTTTTCTATGCAAACTTATTGGTCATCTCTCTTTATTATCCCTAAAAAGGTAATTAAGGAGATCGAATCAATCCTTCGAGGTTTCTTTTGGACTGGTCCTGACCTAAAGAGGACTGGTGCCAAAGTCTCATGGGAACACCTTTGTTCCCCTGTCAAGGAAGGTGGATTGGGCTTTAAGTCTATGGAGATCTGGAATAAGGCTGCTGTGGCCAAACACATTTGGTTCCTTGTCTCGGGGGGGGAACAATCTATGTGGTGCCAATGGGTCAAATCTTATTTACTTAAGGGCAGGAGTTTCTGGAGTGTTAAAACTCCAGGTGACCCATCTTGGGTTTGGAGGAAAATCCTCAATCTTAGACCACTTGTCCAGCCTCACATTAAATACAAAATTGGGAATGGCCAATTAACATCTTTGTGGTTTGACAATTGGCATCCCCTCGGGCCCCTCTTACCAAGATTTGGTCCTAGGATTGCCTATGATTCTGGGCTTACAAAAGATGTCACCGTGTAAGCGATTATTAGGGATAATCAGTGGGCCTTCCCTATGACTCAGTCTCCTGATCTTAACGAAGTGAGATCTGAACTACAAACTGTCCAAATCAATGCCGCCATAGATGATGGATGCATTTGGACTCTCACTGCCTCTGGGAAATTTACTATCTCCTCTCTTTGGGAGCATTTGAGACCTCATTTCCCTGTAATCACCTGGAATACAGTAGTTTGGTTTTCAGGGCACATTCCGAAGTGTAGTGTGATATCTTGGTTGGCCATTCAGAATAGATTATCTACTGAGGATAGACTTGTCATGTTTGGCATGAAATCCACATCCATATGTAGCTTTTGTACAGGTGTAGAGTCCCACGATCACCTATTTTTTGAGTGTCCCATAGCTACACAGATTAGAGGTATTCTTTCCTCTAAATGCCCCTCAATGGTAGGGTTGTCTTCTTGGCAGCAATGGGTAAGTAAATTGTCCAATTTAAAAGGTAAATCCATGGCTGTCACAGTTGCTAAGCTGGTATTTACAGTCTATGTGCACCAATTGTGGCTCGAGAGGAATTTTAGAAAGTTCCAGAACATTAGCTGCCCCCTGGGAGTGGTTGCTAACAAAATTTCACATGAAGTTAGATGCAGATTGTTGTCTTTGTCTATCAAAGGGCCCTCTCATTTACTGTCTTTGTGGAATATTCATGCTTAAATTAAATAAACTTGTTATATTGGGACATACTTCTACTCATATGTTGTCTTTTGCAGGTCCTAGCTCAAGGGGGTTCAGCTTCAAAGCTTGGCCCCCTCGACCCTATATGATTTCATTCCATTCCAAGAGGTTGGGGTTCAAACGAATATCCACATTGAGCTCCCTTTTGGTACAGAAGGGTTCAGCAGTCACTGTGCTGACTGCTTCTATACAGCAACATCTCAATTACCTCAATGGGTTTATACTGCTATTACTTCTATACTAGCAGGTATATACCTTAATCTTTTCGTTACAAGTTGAAGTGTGTACCCACTATATCGTGTGTTAATCTAGTGAGTTGTGTGCTTGGGCCCCATCATTCTCATTTGTGAGCGGAGGTAATAAATAGCGGGGGACTCTTGTCAGGATTAGCGGAGGGAGTTAATGGATACCTTTATTCCCTATTCTTGTGAGAAAAAAGAAGAGTGGGAGGTCAGTTTTCAAGGGTGATAGTAGCCAGTGAGACTTCATATTTAGTTTGGGAATTCATATTCTATTGCTATAGTTTGGTTTCCCTTTTGGCTCAACTTCTTTTCAAGGTACAATTCATAACTGATATGGCTGCTCAGTCGATTGAGGAACTTCTTGTTGTGGACTGATATGGACAGTTTGGACAGTTTGTAGTTCTTCTTGTTGTGGACTGTTAGTTCATAACTGATATGGCTGTCCAGTTACTATTGGTTGTTGTTTGGTGCAATGGCTATTATTGTAACTTCTTTTCAATTCCTTTGCTAGGATATAGTTAGTGTGCTTTTAGATGGTGATATTGGGCTGTTCTGACAGTGGTGTTCTTTCAGTACAGCTCTTGTCTATCTGCTGTCCTTAAACTGTTTTTCAGTTCAGGTCAGCTCATGTTCTTATTTTCAGTTGTTTTGAGTCTCATGGTGCATTTTCAGATCAGCTCTTGTCTGTTTCTGCCCTTTAGGAGATGCTTTTCTCGTTGTATTCTATGCCTAACCAACTGGGGATGTCGTTGGGATCTCCCTTCGCAGAGGGGGACGTCCTCTGCATTAGCTGTTCTGTCTTGTTGCAGTAGTTCTGTTTTCTGTTTTGGACTAAAGTAGCCTTGTCATGCTACTGCTGCTGCTGTTTTCTGTAGTTGCAGTAGTTCTGTCCGGTTCTGTTGCATAGAGTAAAAGAGTTAGCTACTCTTCAGTTTCTGATGCTACTATGGATGGATGGATGGGCTGCTGCTATGGATGGTTTTGTTGCTATGGATGGCTGCAGCTCCACTTTAGCTGTTCTGAGGTTGCTCCTACCCAGCTGCTGCTGCAGCTGTTCTTTGCTACTCACTGTTTTGTGGCTGCTACTCCTGAGGTTGCTGTCCAGCAACTCCTACCCAGTAAGATGCTATTATGTTTACCCTACGGCTGCTGCCATGCTGCTGCAGACAACATGTAGCCACTGCAGCACTGTCCTACTATGATCTGATATTATGATGTGCTGTTATGAGCTGCTATACCTGACCTACCAGAACCTGTTTAGTTGAGGATTGCGTATGTTCAATCTTTAAACACTTTTGTAGATGGACAGGAAACAAATGTAAGCAAATGTAACTTTTATTTGTTTTGTTTCCATCTATTTAGTATGCCATCCACTGTATTACCCTTCCCATGTAGCCACTTGGCCTACCTTTTCAATTTTCTCAATCTTCATTTTCTTTTCTTTGTTTTGTTTTCCTCCTGGGGTATGCCCCTTGTAGGCTGTACATCCGATTATCCTTTTTTATTTTCAAGCTGAGTTACCCAAAAAAAAAAAAAAGAAGCCACGAAACTTTGTCAAAATACTCTCTCAAACCCACTCCTCAAATGCCCTAACCTCCTGAAGGCAGCCGTCAATCCGGCGATCAAACCCCGAAGTTCAAACCCTAACCCTAGGGTTTTCAATCAGGCAATCAGTCACATCCAATCCGAAGCAATCAAGCAACTGAGGGATCAAGGTGGTGAGGCCCAACGGCCTCTGGTTTGTCTTATTTACTGTATTTCTGACTAACCGTAGCGTTTTGATTATCTGTTAATCTTTCGGTCTGGTGTGAGGAAGAACACCGACCGGGGCTTCGATCCCTCGGCCGGTACATAAAACCAGGAGGATCCCTCGGCCGTGACATCCATTCACCGGTCACGGGATCCATCTCCCTGGGACAGCTTGCTTTGTTCTGCTTTCTAATGCATGCTTTACTTATTGCATTGGCTCACTTTATTTTACTATTTAAAGGATTAATTAAACAGACTACGTGTTAAAATTAAATAAAGCATCTACATGTCTTATGTTGAATAACTATGGGCCAGTCTCACAGCTGGGCAGAGAGGGGTGCCTAACACCTTCCCCTTACTGTACTTTTGGCTCCCGTACCCAGAATCTCTATCTGTTTTCCTAGTTTTAATAAACTGGGTGGCGACTCTGTTTTGATGATAACCGCTATCATGTGACGACGTTTCTAGCCATGGGAATGTCCATGATTTCAGTTTACAAAGCAAGCAACCAATCGAGCAAACAAACGTGATCAATCTGTTTGGCGATGCCCCGTTTGGGAGGTGTCTACAGTTTTTGGCAACTCTGCTGGGGAATATGAGAGCCATAACCAAAAAGTTCAACATAAGACTAATACATGCCTTGTTTAATTCATTTATCATATGCATCGAGCGGGCAACCCGTTGAGTTCACCTGATATCCCGGCATGACACGGGCTATGTTGGGGGTTCCAGCAAACTCCACAATCACTCGTACCTAGTGGTATATCAAAAAGGAAATCACCCAATCACCGCCTATGATGGGCTGGTGAGAGGATTGGTGCCCTTTGACAACGGAGCACCCTGAGACTACCAAAACCTTGCATGTTTTAGAAAGCCATAGAACTTATCTAACTAAGACAGGAACCTACAGGCTAGGAACCTACTTGCATTTTACTTCCGAGTTCTTCCTCACACCCATTGTATATGTGTATGTTGTAAAGTTTCTCTTTTGCAGGTTAAACCTTATGAATCTCTCTAAGTCAAATGAACAGTAGGTAAGATTAATCAATCTAACTAAAGCAAAAACCTTTTCAGAAAAAATGACTGCATCACTGTTCATGTCTGATTCGCACTTTCAAGTTGTCACCAAGCTGTCTAGTCCGCTCCACTTTGCTGTTGAAGATTTCAACCCCTCTGAATACATCACTCCAGTAAATCAACCAAAGCCTGTGGTGACTATCATTGAAGACAACCATGTCATATTCGCTAGAACGGTTTATGAGGAAGAAGTAGAAGACCTGATCGAAGAAGAAGGGCTTCGCAGGGTTCCAATCTACTTTTATGACCCCTATGCACCTACCGACGACTATTGGCCAATAGACGAGGTCAACAACCTCGAAACTGAAGAGGCAAAGGAAGAAGGGTCTGTCGACAATGACCCACTAGACGAAATATCATTGAACCTACTCTTTGATGAGGGGGTCACCAACGATGAAATAAGGGTGATCCACCCCATCACAGATAGTTTTGGTAATTGGTGGGGCTTTGTTGGCACACGACGAGTCGACAACAGCGACGAAGCAGAGATTGAAGCTCAATTGGAGGAGATAACAGCAATAGCAAATCAAATGGCCCTCCAAGACTTGCAGGGTGACAATGATGAAAGTGCAAATCAAGGTGACAGTGAAGTGCTGGTGATCAACCTTGGTGATGAAAAAGACTGCTCTGAACTGATTGTGGATGCTGAAAAAGGGGCTTACTCTAACTGGACCGTTGAACACACTCTGAAATACAAAACGAAAAGCGCTAATTCTGATCTTAGTTCTGATTCCGATTTCGACTCCGAGTCGACTCAGTCCGAGTCAAGCTTTTCATCTTTTGAAACTACTAAGTCTAGTGAGGAAAACCTGGTCAAAATACCAAGGCATAACATTTACTTTGAGTTCGACTTTGAAATGTCTTTTGATAATCTTAGCAATGAGAAGGAAGATTTAGATTATTTCACTTTGCCTATGATCAATTGCATGGATTCCGACAAACCAAATTTTGAGGAAGAAATTCCAAAAGAAATTCTAGAATTCATCGAGAGAGAAGAAGAAAGGCACGCTAAACCTTTTTCTGAGGAAATAATCACAGCAAACATAGGCTCTGAAAATGAGCCCAAAATGGTTAAAATTGGTGCCACACTATCCCCTCAAGAAAGTGAAAAACTAATCCTTTTGCTAAAAGGATACAAAGATGTTTTTGCCTGGTCTTACGAGGACATGCCTGGAATAGACCCTGAAATTGTTCAGCATAAAATTCCCCTTCATCCTGATGCAAAACCAATTAAACAAAAACTAAGACGTATGCGCCCTGATTGTGTCCTAAAGATAAAAGAAGAAGTCACTAAACAAATCAACGCCGGTTTTCTCATAGTCACCGAATATCCACAATGGGTAGCTAACATCGTTCTCGTA
This sequence comes from Rhododendron griersonianum, assembly GCA_018127125.1. Classification (NCBI taxonomy): domain Eukaryota; kingdom Viridiplantae; phylum Streptophyta; class Magnoliopsida; order Ericales; family Ericaceae; genus Rhododendron; species Rhododendron griersonianum. The sequence continues at coordinate 4,789,173 of CM030798.1, read as the reverse complement.
CCAAAGAAAACTGGAGGAATCAGGGTCTGCGTAGATTTCCGAGATCTCAACAAGGTCAGTCCAAATGATGACTTCCCATTACCTCACATAGACGAGCTAGTAGATAACACCGCAGGCCATCCATTGCTATCCTTCATGGATGGATTTTCTGGGTATAATCAAATCCTTATGTCTCCTAAGGATAGAGAGAAAACTACCTTCACTACACCTTGGGGAACCTACTGCTACCGAGTGATGCCATTTGGGTTGAAGAATGCTGGAGCCACTTATCAGAGGATGGCAACGACACTACTGCATGACATGATGCACAAAGAGGTCGAGGTATATGTCGACGATATGATAGTCAAATCAAAGGAAAGGGATGGACACCATGGAGCACTCCAAAAGTTCTTTGAGAGGATTAGGAATTACAAACTACGTCTTAACCCTCAAAAATGCACTTTTGGGGTAACAGTTGGAAAGATGTTGGGATTCCTCATCACTCAAAGAGGAATCGAGGTAGACCCTTCCAAGATACAGGCTATCATGGAGATATCACCGCCTAGGACGGAAAAGGAGGTAAGGAGTTTCTTGGGGAAGGTACAGTTCATCAGCAGGTTCATTTCCAAACTCACAACTACTTGTGAACCTCTTTTCAAGCTACTGAAGAAAGATACTGATTTTGAATGGAGCCAAGACTGTCAGCAGGCGTTCGAGGCAATTAAAGAATATCTTCAGAATCCACCTGTACTGTCGCCGCCCATCCATGGGATGCATGCTAGCGCAAGAAAACGACGCCAAAGTAGAGTGCGCCATATACTACCTCAGCAAAAAAATGATGGATTATGAGACAAGGTATACTCCCCTCGAGAAAACCTATTGGGGGCTAGTATGGGCCACAAAGAAACTGAGGCACTACCTGTTAGCACATCCGGTGGTGCTGGTCTCTCGTTTAGACCCAATCAAGTATCTTTTCGAAAAGCCAGCACTTATCGAAAAGCTAGCTAGGTGGTTATTGCTGCTAGCAGAATTCGACCTCAAATACATGACAAGGAAATCAGTAAAGGGAAGAGCTGTGGCAGAATTCTTGGCAGATCACCCTGTGACAGAGGCCAAGGCAGAGGACTTCATGTTCCCCGACGAGGACATCTTATGTCTCTTAGACGACACCTGGCAACTTTACTTTGATGGGGCATCAAACCGATGTGGATATGGCATAGGGGTATTGCTAGTTTCCCCAAACGACTCTCACATCCCTTTGTCATATAAACTGAGGTTTGAAGTCACTAACAACCAAGCTGAATATGAGGCTTGTATTGCCGGAATGGAGGCAGCTCTGGAGCTAGGGGCAAAAAGGGTAGAAGTCATTGGGGATTCAAACCTGGTGGTATCTCAAGCAAGAGGAGACTGGAAGGTCAAAGAAGATACACTGAAGCTATATCACTCTGTGCTGGAAGATCTAATTCCGCAATTTGATTCTGTTATCTTCACACACACTACTCGAGTGAGCAATAGATTTGCAGATGCACTGGCAACATTAGCATCTATGGTCGAAATACCCCTGGGATTCACAATGCGGCCTCTCATGATCGAACAAAAGGTTAAACCAGCATGTGAATGCGCCTTTACCGAGGAAGGTGAAGACGATGGCAAGCCATGGTACGAAAACGTGAAGGAATTCCTGGAAAAAGGAGAATACCCATCCGAGGCCACCTCGAAAGACAAAACGGCTCTGCAGAAGTTTGCTGCCCGATTTGTAATCTGTGGAGGAGCATTGTATCTAAGGGCACACTTGGGTCCAAGTCAATTTTGCGTCACAACGGAGGACAGCCGCAAGGTAATGGAGGAAATACACGAAGGAATTTGTGGGCCACACATGAATGGGGCAACGATGGCAAAGAAGATCCTACGTCAGGGATATTACTGAACTACAATGGAGGCCGACTGCGCTGATTATGTCCGCCGATGTTACAAATGCCAAACTCATGCTGATCGTATGCGTATTCCCCCTACGGAATTGTATAGCATGACATCCCCTTGGCCATTCTCCACTTGGGGGATAGACGTCATTGGAAGCATAAATCCAAAGGGAAAATACAAACATCAGTTCATTCTAGTGGCCATTGACTACTTCACCAAGTGGGTAGAAGCAGCTTCTTATGCTACTCTCAAAGCCACTCATGTGGCCAAATTTATTCGCACTAATATCATCTATCGATATGGTGTACCTCACGAGTTCGTCTGTGACAATGGATCGCACTTCAAGGGGGCGACAAAGAAGCTTTTCGCCGAATTTGGGATACAGAATCATCGGTCATCTACTTACCGACCTCAGACTAATGGAGCAGTTGAGGCTGCAAACAAGAATATCAAGAGGATTCTGCGGAAGACTACCGACACTTACACAGACTGGCCAGAAATGCTACCTCTGGCACTATGGGGTTATCGAACAACTGAAAGGACTTCAACTAGGGCCACTCCCTACTCTCTGGTTTATGGAATGGAAGCTGTCTTGCCTATCGAACTGGAATTACCTTCGTTAAGGGTTCTAGCTGAGACTGGAATGATCAAAGAAGACTGGGTTCAAAATCGCCACGACGAGTTGGTACTACTAGACGAAAGGAGGCTGAGAGCATTATACCATGTACAAGGGTATCAACGCCGCATTACACGAGCATTCAACAAAAAGGTGAAACCTAGGGACGTCAAGGTAGGAGACATGGTGCTCAAAGCAATCCGTCGCCACGTCTTAGACCCAAGGGGCAAGTTTAGACCAAACTGGGGAGGCCCCTACCTTGTCAAACGCATACTTTCTGGAGGAGCAGCATACATTGCAGACTTGGATGGAATGGAATTCGCGACGCCAGTCAATATTGACAAGCTGAGGAAGTATTACCCATGAGAGATGCTCGTTGGACCGAAAACCACAAGGGTGGGCGGATCCAAGCAAAAATTAGAGCAGCCTGCTAGGTCGAAAACCCGCAAGGGCGGCTTAGGCAAAAACTAAGGCATAAATAAAAACGCTCGCTAGACCGAAAACCCGTAAGGGCGGTTTTAGGCAAGATTTAGAGCACAAAAGGAGAGGAAAATACCCGAGTGGACCCTAACTAAAAACAAAACAAATCCCCTTTGTTGGAACTACGTTTATGGCCTGATTCCCTCTATGGGATACGTAGGCAATCTCTGAGTTTGAGATCCGGCCACTGCTATCATCATCACTTCCGAAGTTTCTAGGTCTATCCTAAGGCATGTTCATTATCAAAATTATGGCAATAACATCTTCGAATAAAACGACCAAAATGTTTTATTATTTCCGAAGGAAAAAGGAAAAAGCAAACCTAAACAATTCTTAATCCATGAAAGCTAGAATCAAACAAATATCTTTTGAAAAACATAAGCAAAGCGGCAGCCTCTAGGTCTTCCTTCTCTTTGCACTACTATTCTCCAAAAGGTTTTTCTTCAACCAGCGTTTGTAAGAACCTGACAGCTTGACAACAAAGTTCTCAGCAACCTCCTGCATCACTCTATTTGACCAAAGACGCAGCATATTGCGACGGAAGCTGGCATCATGAACCTTAGAGACAGTGTACTCAGGGTCACCCAGGATTGCGGTTTGTTCAGCCCCGATCTGCCTTTGAAAGCGAGCAGGAAAGTAGAAAACGACTTGAGTAATACCAATCACTGCTACACCAAAATGGTTCATGGTGCTCGTAGTCATACTCTCGATACCATACCAGGGGCAAACCCATTGAATCCAATCACCTCTGCAAGTCTTCATCCATGCTGCCCAAGCAGCTTCAGTTGGAAACTGTTTAACCATGCGACGCTCCGTGCATTGGTCTGGATTATAAGGAAGTCGCTCCGGCGCATCCCACACCTTTAGCTTCTCAAACAACCACACCTAAAGAATAAGGGAAAATTGTGAGTTGAGAGAACACGTGAGTCAAAACAAGAGAGTGATGAGTGAAACTTGACAAATAAACAAATAAAGAGCGAACCTGCAATAGTAAGGACTGCCTGAGAACTGAGCTGTAGGACTACCCTTCAGCACATCTAGACCCATCAAGGTCTCTGCCAACACTAAGCCAGCGAAACCCACACGGTTTCCAATTTGTTGAGCAAGGTTAAGCAATACAGGATCAGCATGACCAGAGGAAGGGCCAAGCAAGTGGTAATGAAGGAGACAAATGCACAATGCATGAAAGCATGCTCTCTGTTGAGAAACTTGGCGATGAGCCTCTGCTGTACCAAAGCGCTGGATAAATTGAAGAATCTCTAGCTTTCCCTCCATTAGGAAGAACCTAACTTCATGCTTCTAGACTTGGAGTAAATGCTTCAAGAGGTCACCTCGGTTGAACAAGGGATTAGGGATGACGAAACCCTCTCTATCCGAATGACCCATGATGGCCGCAAACTCCTCGATAGTAGGACACACTTCCTCCTTCCTAAATCGAAAGATGTGAAAAACGGGGTCCCACAAACTAGTGGCTGCCCTAAGAAAGGCAAAATTCATAGGAATTTGATGAAGGGAGAAGAGAAAGTCCATGCCAAAGGACTTAAAGTGTAAACGGTCGAGGCCGTTAAAGGAATCGAACCACTGATCAAGGACTGGTTGTGCCATGTGCAAGGAATTGCTACTGACAATGCTATCGGGTTCGTAGAATGCGTATTTATAAAACTAAGTCGAGTCTTAGTTCGAATCGGAATCAGATTCTTAATCCTCGGAATTTCAGTCGGTCTCTCGGCCGACACTTCGATATGACGACCGTGGGATCTATCCATCGGCCCGTGAAAAACAGGGTTGACTGCAAGTCAAACCCGGACAGACAAAACGATCCTTCGGCCGCCAGATCGAAGCTTCGACCGCGTATTCATTCGGTCGGCCGCCAGAACGGCTGTTTTACAGATTATTTCCACGGTTCAGTTCGTTTCACTGGATTAAACAAAACTATCATACAAACGGTGCAAACATAGCGTACATAATCACATAACAGAGCAAAAGATTTTTGTTTCATATAACGAAAGTTTTTTTACATCACAAGGTGGATCATCCCACATTTCCTAAACAAATTATACATCGATTTCCTGTCAAACTAACCTATGCAGGAAGAGAAACAGAAAAAAACAAAAAGAGGAAGCAGGAGAGGATGTCGAACCCTCTGGTGGTCTAAACACCAGAGGCCTGCTGCAAAGAAACTAAAAAAGAGGACACCCCTGGGGCGGTGTATACTGGAGGAGTACTACGGTGCAAAAGAGACACCACATGGCCCAAAAAAATCACCATACCGCGCACTGCCGCCACCCCAGGAGCTCCGCGTCACGGAAGCAAGCTGCCCCTGCAAGGGCCCCTAATCAAGCATCAAAACAGGATCGAAAACAACGCGGTCTCCCTCCGCGCACGCCAGCCACGTCAGCATATTACCCCCGGCCCGGACCCGGCGGAAATCAAGGAGGAGGAGGTGAAAGGTCTTCGAGAAACCTTTCGGCAGAAGAAGATGGAGGGAGAAGAGGAAAAGATGAAACAAAATAACGCCGAAGCCTCGGCTTTATAGAGCTCTGGAAATGAAGCGATTACTCGGCCGGTTCATCGATTATTCAACCGATACATCAACCCTTCGGCCGAGAGATAGATCTCCTGGCCCCTCAATCAATTTCATTCAGCAACAACAGATCTTGCTCAGTGCACCAACCCAAGCAATCATGAACTCCTGAATCTTCGACCAACCAAGTAGCCTTGGGGGCATCCCCGAGCCAATGCAACGCAATCAAAACCAGCCTTGGGGGCATATCCAAGCATGAGGAAGCTCTCTCTCCACAAACTGCTGGCCAAAAACAAGTCAGAACACTCAGCGGCTCTACGCCCATATTCACTATCAAACACCGTGACTCCAAGCTCAAAGCCGTTATCTCAGCGGCTCTGCGCCCGTTACCTCAACAGGCTCTACGCCTATATTTCACCCACCTGGCGGCTCCAAGCAGCTCTACGCTTGCCATTCCCAGCAGCCATAGCAACTCACTCAGCGGCTCAAAGCCCATCGTCTCAACTGGCTCGAAGCCATAACAACCAATCTAGTGGCTCGAGGCCCATTATCGACAGGCTCTGCGCCTGTATACACTCACTCAGCGGCTCCAAGCCCTCAACTCAGCAGCTCTACGCTCGCTATCACAACTTGTGGGCACACGCCCCAAAAACTCCCACGTTTTAAGCATGAAAATTCCGGGTGCGCCCTTCTCGCGGAAAGCGCGGCAAAACGCTTCGCAGTTCAGAGAGTTGCCACTCGGGTTTTGCGGAGAGTACCCAAGAAACCGTGATTTTGAAAACGTTTTGAATTACATTTTGATTTGAAATTGAAAAAGGCTTGTAGACTGGTCCGTCGTCACCTTCGAAATCTGAGGTTCGGGAGCCAGGTTACGAGAGGGGAAGGGTTTTATGGCACCCCCTCTCGCCCAATCCGGTGATCGGTCTCTACTCAGGCATTTTATAAAACGTTTGCATTTCTCTCTTTATTTGATCATTTTCTTAGCCAGTTAGGGTGGGGGAACAGTTAATGGGGATTAAAACTGTAAACACATTTGCAGTTATGTACAAGATCGGTGGCAAAATGTTTATGGATGATGATGTTTGATCTAAGCAAATATAATAGATTGAGAACAAGCTACTGTGAACATTTTGAACAGACTAGAGCACACTGACTGTGCTATGGTGCACACAGAAGCAAGCCTGCATGCACTGGCCAAGCCACTGCATGCAGCCCTGACCTGCGTGCGCCACACCACAACTGGTGTGCGCCGGTAAACTCAAATTCACAGCTTCTGTTATCAACCCTCTGGGCTCTGGAAAGGACCAGTGCACACCCAGGACAAACCACGCAGTTGATAGAGATTACTAAGCTATTACAGAGAGATTAAAGGGCTAAGAAGCCATCAAATGAACAGAAAACCCCTTAAACAGTGAGGGGAGGATGATCAAAGGCCTGGATGGAAGATCCATGCAAGGGCCAAGCCACTGGAAGCTGGGTTACTACCGTACGCCAGTAATTTATGGCCGTACGCCAGTTTTGCCTTTGCTCCAGTGCTTTGGCTTTGCACCATCTGGGCTCTGGAACATGACCAGAAGGCTCCCAGAGGCCAAGCTACAGCAAGATATAGATGGAAAAGAAAGCAGTTCTAAAAGACAGTAAGCAAAAGGTTGATTTTAGCATGCAGCAGGGTGATCAGAATATAAATAAAGCAACAAAACAATGATCCATGGTCCCCACGCCAGTTTTGCACGTACTGCCATGACTGGCGTACGGCTCGTACTACTGGCGTGCGCCACTGGTCACTGCACACGGTTTTGAAACCTTGCCAGCATTAGGGCCAGGACTGGTATAGATTACCAGCCTTGACCCTGCTAGCCCCCCTCAGGGGTCAGAACAGAAGACAGGAGCAAGAGGTGTTATACCTTTGCTTGTGAGTTTTGAAGTAAGATTGAGCTTGAGCTTGAGCTTGAGGTTTGAGGTTTTGAGAGGTGAGTGTAGGGGTGTTATGGACTGGACACTCTTCTTCTTGCCTTAACTCTCACTAGATGGGAGAGAAAACAAGGGAAAAGAGAGGAGAAAAGGAAGAACCAAAGCTTGGGCTCTCTTAAATGTGCTAACCCCTTGCAAATAAATGCAAGGGGGGTATTTATAGGCTAGGAGCCAACTGATCAGTTGGGCTTAAGGGGTTGTTTGGTTTGTTAAGGCCAAGGAGGAGCCTCCCATGCATTAAATGCATGGGACTTGGCTTGAAAGGTGGTGTGGTTGAAGAGGGAACAGGAGGACGGTCCCCAGCCACCAGAGGACTGCTGGCAGATGCCAGGTGGCGCCCCAACTCCCGCGTGCTCTGCTGGTAAAAAGTTGATTTGACTGGCTCTGACTGGCGTGCGCCCCTTAGAAGTGGCGTGCGCCAGTAACTGGGGATGACTAACACGTGGCGGTGGTTCCAGCGCACGCTAGTCATCCACCAGCATACTCCAGTAGGGTTTTGCTGAGGCCATTTGGTTCTGGCTTGAGGGTTCGACAAGGGTTTGGAAAGGGTTCGGATGAGGCTCAGGACGCTCAAAGCTCAAATCCTTCAACAAACTCGGTATGTTCTCGACCTTAATCATCATTGGGGAATCAAAGACTGTAAGCAAACTAATCCGGACAGTCCAGAATAGAGTGTCTACAGTAGCCCCCCTTTGACGGCACTTAGAGCACCATCGACTTGGCGTAAGTAACGTCAAAGGTTTCTAGACACCCATCTAGGCCATCCAGAGCAGGATATACGAGTTCAATGATGGGCGAATAATTTAAAGAACCTGATTGATTGGGTTGGCGGAGCGGATAGATCGCTGTTGCCAAGGATATTGATATGCGAGGGTAGGTTGATGTTGACTTCGACTTCTTGACAACCCGACCTAGGTGAGACTCGGCTGGGGAAGATAAGCCGTGGATCGGCTCTGTTGAGAAAGATATAGACATACGAACGGGCCGTCGTTGATTGAAATAGGACGAGCGGATCGTCGTTGATTTGAGATGGACAGAACAGGCTGTCGCTTGTTGGGGATAACAGCGATACGAACCGCTGCTCGATTGATTTGAGATAGATCTCTGTAGATGAAGAAATCTCCTGGGGGATAATCCATTGTGGATGGGTTGACTTCGCTGGGGAGAGATACATAGCATACGGATAGACCGTTGTTGATTGAAGTCGGACGAACGGATCGTCGTTGATTCGACATGGACAGAACAGGCTGTCCTGGGGTGCGGACTTTCCTGGGGAGTAACCCATTGAAAGCAACTCAGGGTCACCCGTTTGATTTGGAATTGGACGGATAGATCGTCGTTGATTCGAAATTGGACGGATAGATCGTCGTTGATTTGAAATTGGACGGATAGATCGTCGTTGATTCGAAATTGGACGGATAGATCGTCGTTGATTCGAAATTGGACGGATAGATTGTTGTTGATTTGAAATTGGACGGACTTTGCTTTGGGGAGTGACCATCCTAGGTGATAGAACCGATTTGATGACCGTGGGCCTTGATTTTGACCACGGAATGTGAATCGGGCCTCAGGCCCACAAACTTCTGGCGTGCGCCAGTAGGTTTGTGCCGTACACCACTGATACTGAAATACCCAGGCCCAGATCCGGCCCAAACCCGGCCCAGTGCTGTTTCACGTCGTATAAGCATCCAGTGGCAGTACGAAACCGCCATTCTTCGGTTTTCAAACTCCCAAACTCTCTCAAACTTCTCTCAAAACTTTGTCTCTTCCACAAACACTTCCCAAGATCCTATCATCCATACTTAAACATGGCAGAACCAGGCGGCAGTGGCGGCAATGGCGGTGACAAGGGCGAGGACCGGCCGAGAGTCGGTGGAGACGAGGATCCGAAGGGTCCGATCGCCGATCAAACGGTCGGAGGGGGGGCACAAAGCCCTGGTGCAGAGGTTTCAGACGGCGACGATGGCGACGGTGGCGACGGTGGTCATGCAGTGGAGGCGGGTAGCGGCGACGAGCGACGTGTGCCAGAGGAGGAGGGGCGTACGCCTGTAGTTGTGGGACCAGTGGGTCCACGGGTGCAACGGTTGGACTGTAGCAGTGGGGTAGAGGCCGTGATCGTGACCGGTAGCGTTTTGGGTTCAGTCGGGGCCGGCGGCAGCGACGGTGGTGTTGGTGAGGACCGACCAGGGGCGCCTCCGAGAGCTTCGGATAGAGGGAAGGATCCGGCCGTAGAGGAGGTGGTGGATGTGCAGAGGGCGGACCATGTGGAGCGGGTCGAGTTTGAGGCGCCCGCGGGTTCGTCTAGTCACGAGCCGATCATGAGCCGTGACTTGGCGGAGTTCGTGGGCGAGTCTGTGCTTGCTCAGCTCATGAGAGAGAGCCCTGCGGTTGTTAGAGCCGTTTTGGCGGCCAGAGAGGAGAGGTTGAGGGAGATAGCCCTGTCTGACGAGGCAGAGAGACTGAGGTGGGAGGCCGAGGCGGCAGAGAGAGACCAAAGGGAGCTTGAGCGAGAGGCCGAGGAGGCCGAGAGGGAGCAGGAGGAGGGTCCCGGGGCGTACGAGGTGGTGGTTGACTTAGCGGAGACCAGACGGCAGGCCGCTCGTACCCCGTTTGTGGCTGAGACGTACGTTCCTCCAGAGCCGCACGTGTTCGTTCCGTCGGGAGCTGAGAGCTACGTTCCTCGTCAGAGGGACTACGACGAGGAGTTGGTGCTGAGAGACCCTGAGCAACACTCGTCCAGAGGCTGGACCCAGGTACATCTTTAAACTTTGCTTCAGTCCTTATTTCATACTTGTGATGCACGACATTCGAACCTTTGCATTTTGATCGACTGTGTAGAGTTAGTAATTCCTCGACCCGAAATAGACTGAATGGACTGTGCAATGCTTTGACTTCATAATTTGACCATAGGATGCTTGTGAATAACCGACATCGACTTGTAACATGACATGTGACGTAACTCGATCGATAGCTCGCCTTGAAATCTGACTTGATTTTGTAGAATGCCATTGAAACTTGATAACCGACCAAATAACCGACCAAATAGTTTCCTGGCAACTTGATGGTCGACCGCGTGAATGTTCGAAGCTTGAATCGACCTAAAAACGACTTGAATCGACTGAATAGGATGCCTGGTAGTTTGATAATCGACCGTATAAATGCCTTGAAATGATAATAATTGACTGAACAAATGTGTCTTCGATGTCCTGATAGCTCGAATTGATTGATAGAATGCCTGGTAGTTTGATTCGACTTACATCCTGTTTGAACTGCCTTACTGGTAGTTTTCTTTCTGTTTTGATTGTTGTGATGTGCAGAGAGGAGTGGGCAGCTCACGGGGGCATGGCGGTCCAGCGCACTCGCTTGGGCTGTACTTGAGCTTGCCTACGGGGGCACGAGAGCTGGTGGATGCGGCGGGGTTTGGTCTGTTTATCCCCACGCTGACAGTTGTGAGGAGTGACCACGGCGTGCTGTCTGCCTTGGCCGAGAGGTGGTGGGACACGTCGAATTCCTTCCACTTCCCGATCGGGGAGATGACAGTGACTCCGGTGGACTTTGCGGCCATTACGGGCCTGAGGGTAGGAGGTGATCCAATCCCTTTTGACTCGGGGATCCACGAGGACACCGAGGCGTTGAGGTGGTTCTTGGGCATGGTGCCTGCGGGGAGTTCAGAGACGGTCTCGTATGACCAGTTCGCGAAGCGCATGGAGCATAGGGTCCCGGAGTTAGAGCTAGCGGGAGAGGAGGCCTCTGAGCTATAGTTGGCGCAGCTGGCGAGGGTGTACTTGTTGTACTTGTTCGGGGCTACTCTGTACCCGAACAAGCGGTCCACAGTGCACCTGTCCTACCTGCCGGCCCTTTTTGACCTGAGGTCGGCTTCTCGGTTTGACTGGGGAGGAGCGGCCTTAGGTACGTGCTATAGCTTTTTGGGCGAGTTCTCCAGAGGGAGGAAGGCAGCTGCTGGGTACTGGAGGGTGTGGGAGGTAAGGAACCAAATGCTGTCTTTCAATTTCGTTCCATACTTTCACTTTATCTTGCATATGCTGTATTTCTGACGCCTTGATTGTTTGATTGTTTGAAACCCCTGCAGTTGTGGGCTTACGAGGTGCTGAGGATGTACCCTCCGGAGAATAGGAGTCCGAACCCGAGGGTACTTCCTCGAGCGATGGTCTGGGGACCACTTCGCGTCGGGAAGAAGAGGTCGAAGAAGATGCTTGCAGACTTCCGGCTGTACCTTGACCACTTGACAGCCTCTCAGGTAAGGCCGGCTTTCCCTTTTGGTAGTTCGTGCCTTTGAAATGCTTTAATGCTGTCGCTGATGTCCTTGATTGTTTTGCAGGTGGCGTGGGACCCGTGGAGGTTTACTGGGCCTGAGCCTGAGTACTTGGCGAGGAGCAGGGTGGTGACAGCGAGCCGGGTGCTGCTGGAGTCGGCTTTCGGGTGGCAGTGGTACTTGGGCGACCGGGTGACACGACAGTCGCTCGACTTGCCCGAGTTCGCTGTTCCTGGGCCGCTTCCGCTTCGTGCCTCACATACCGGGAGGTACACGCTGAGGGAGCTGAGGAGGTTCACTGTCCCTGTTGCTGCGTCCACCTTTCTGAGGCGGGGGCGAGACTACGCCGTCTACCAGAGGCGATACTTGGCTGGGGCGCTTGGAGTGCTGGAGCACAGGGCAGTGCGGGCGGAGGCTTTGGTCGCCGGTGAGGAGAGATCGGGACGGCGGAGTAGGTCGGGCCGTTCCAGGGAGAGGAGTGAGTTCGCAGAGTCGACCGGGCTCACTCAGCTTTCTTGGACGCTGACGGTGCGTGACCCTCAGGGGGAGGCTGCAGAGGTTCGCTTCGAGCCTGCCAGGACTGAGCCAGCAGAGGTCACAGGACCGGTATGATGTACTTTCAGCTTTATTCATTCCCTGTATCACTTTTGCACTGTATTTGAACTGTACTTGATTTCCGATACTGTAATTCAGGTGCCGCTAGAGTGGGCGAGGGAGTCCATGCGCTTGATGCTTGCCATGGAGAAGAAGTTCCACTAGATAGCCAGTGGTACTCCCTTGCAGTTGCACTACCCGCCGGCAGCCCCAGCGCCTACTACGCAGCCTCAGGTATGAACCCAGAATTCTGATTTCGATACTTAGGAACTGTGCATGTCTGTTACAATGCATGTTTAGAAGTACCTACTCTTGATTCCTGTTTCAGCAATTAACATGTATACGCTATGCACAATATGACTTGAATTAAATTGACAATGCAGGGGCATGCTAGGACGGTTTCTGCCGTGGTCCAACGACCGGCGAGCACTACGCGGCGAGAGGCCAGAGGGGTGGTGATAGCCCCTGACAGAGGGTCACCACCGCCTCAGAGAGAGCTGCGGAAGAGGGTTGCTCAGAAGCAGCCAGCGGAGGGGCCCGCGAGGAAGAAGAGGAGAGAGGAAGAGGAGGACGAGGAGTCCGTGTCCCTCAGCAGCGACTCTGGGTCTGCAAGCGACCCTGGGTTCAGGACCACTCAGAGAGACCTAGCTGCAGGCTAGGAGAGCGAGGACGACAGCGTCGACACCCGTGAACTCTTCGACGAGTGAGGGCTACCACTGAGCCTCAGCTACTTTACTGTCTTTTGCCTTTTGACACTGTTGATACTAGACTTTTGATTTGATTTTTGAGATAGGGCCTGCGTGTCTTCTGCTTCACGGGCGACTGTTTGCCCAGTACATACCTTAGCTTGTTTCTGCTTGGGCCGTTGTGCCGCTATGTACAGTTCTTTCGTTGCATGCTTTGGATAATAAAATAATTGCATTTTCTGTCCATTTAACTTCCACATTGATGGTATAGAAGTAAACGAAACAATCACTAATGACATGCATTGACAAATGCCCTGAATCGATCGACAAACGCTAGGATACACGTAGAACTGATCTAGCTCGAATAAAAATGGGAGGAAAGTCCCAGCATACGTCGCGTATCCTTAAGACACGCGAAGGATACGGATGTATTGGCATTGGCAAGCCGGAATGCCCAATCCTCCTCTGGAAGGGAAACTGACACTTTTGTGAGACCGTAGATATGTATCGAGACTTGTACGAGTGGAGAGACTCGGGAAAGACGAATCGAAATGAGAAACAAGTCGCAAAATGCTCGAAAATGCCACAAAATGGACATAAGACGCCAAAGATGACTCGATATAGTCCCGGACTGAAACCGACACCTCCGTACAGTCACATAGGGTCCACGTAACGTGTACGGCATGAGAAAACTTGGCACGAAACCCTTGGCACGACTTGGAGTCTCCGTATCCTAAGTTTGAGGAGGATACGGGCCGTTGGAGGTCCGAATTCTTCGTTAAGCGCGACGTTTCCGAGCCGATGCTTCCTTGTAGTCCCAAACACCATTTAAGACTTGTGTGTATCGACAAATCTGCCAAACAAGCCCCGGAATCAAGATTGGAGGTTTGATGACAGTTGCTGCTGTTGCTGGTATCTGGTGCAGGGATTACTGGCGTGCGCCAGTAGTGATGCTTCGTACGCCAGTAATGTTAAGTTACCTGCGCACGCTGGTAAAGTAATGGCGTGCGCCATAAAAGTACGACACAGTGCCATTCTCCTGACCAACTGTCCTTCCCCTGGCTGCCTTTTGTCTCCATCATCCCACGTTCAGAACAGGGGCTCTGGCTCTTCCGAAGGGCAGTGTCCTTGTTGTAAGGGAGGCTTGGAAGATAGCCCTTGGCAAATGCATCCTCGGATGGAAAAATTATGCATGCCTAGTCTATAAAGACGCATGCCATATATTGCAGAACCACAGCACTTCATTGTTCTTCCCATATTCAGCCTTTCCTCTGTAATTCCTTCAATGGCAAATCCCATTCCCACCTTGATCCGGCCTTGGTTGATGGAAATGATCGGCGTTGACTGGTTGAATTTCCAATACCACGGCTTGGCTTCGTTCCGGTATCTTCGGCATGTGCCGCTCCGCCCGGCGCTTTTGAGAGCCGCGCTCCGGTTCTGGGATCCGGACGTCCACGTCTTCCGCTTTGGCGATGACGAAATTTGTCCAACGGTCGAGGAGTTCCAGGCCTATCTCCGGACGTACTCCTCTCCGACGCTCGTCGTTCCTCCCTACCAAGTTAGCATGCCCAGGCTGCTGACTACGGCACTTGCTATTCCCGGAGGTCTGGCCCGTTCCATGTTGGAGGGTGGCCAAATCCACATCCTGTAATTAATCGAGCGGTATAGTCCGGAGGGTGACTTGGAGGACCCTGCTTGGCAGGCACGGCGCCGCTTCGCTCTGGTAATTTGCCTCCTTGCCGGCTACCTGCTCATTTCTGCTGACGGGCGGGTCAGCCCTCTGCTAGTGAGTGTCGCTCTCCAAATGGGGGAGGTGGACCGGCAAAATGTGATCCCGCTGGTCCTAGCTGAGACTCTTATTGGTCTGGAATCGGTGTATTCCGGGGTATCGGTCGTCTTCAGTGGCAGTCCGTTACTTCTTTAGGTAAACTCACTCAGCTCACCTTTATCCGGTTTCCGCACTTTCTCATTTTACCTCGACTCTCGGTTTAGGCTTTTGGTGGCTCCTTACTTGTCTTTTCGCTCGGTTTTATCTGGCTTCTTACTTGTCATTTCACTCACGCAGCTGTGGTTGTCTGACAAGCTGAATTTGCTGCACCCTCCGGAGGACGGCTGGGAACTTTTTCCGAGGAGGACTCATCAACGGGGGATGCGGTATCCCAAGATGGATGAGGAGGAATAGTTCACTTTCATGCGGGGTCTACAGCCCGATGAGATCGTTTGGAGGTGTCCATGGCTGGGACTGGAGGAAATGGTGGTTTTCTCAGATGGTTTCGACCGGGTTGTGATTGCAGGGTTGACGCAGTTCACCTTTTACATCCCGGGCCGTGTCCTTTGTCAATTGGGTATCCCTCAGGGGAATGTTCGTATCACTGCCGGGGACTTTCGAGTCCCGAATTTCAATGCTCAGACGCTCCACGGGTATAACAGGCGCTGGGCGGACAGGGCCCTGCAGGCAGAGTCTCCTGATTTTACTCCAAGACTGAGGAACGTTTATCGACAATGGTTAAGAGCAGATGTTGCAGCGAGAGAAAACGCCGACTGACTCCGGGCCACTTTGCTGTAGTTTTAGAATAAACTGTGAGCCGTTAGGCTTCTTAAGCATTTTGTTCTGTTTTTCATGCCTCACTGTTTTAAGGCTTTTATGCTCAGCATTTGTATTAGAAGTAGTGATTTTAAAATAAAGTTGAAAGACGGAGGGTTTCCCCCTTCAGATTTCCTTAATGAAACTTTGGCTCGTCCTTCGACTTCACTTGAACTTCGATACGGCATTGGGATGTCAAACCCTGGATCAATTTGATAGAATGTGACCGGGTCTCAAGGTGAGACTGCCTACGTATCCCTTTTCAAGGAATCAGGTCAGAACGTAGTTCAGGCCGAGGTTCGCTCGTGTATTTTACCTCTCATTTTACGCTCTAACTTTTGCCTAGTGCCGCCTTCACAGGTTCTCGGCCTAGCGAGCTTTCGACTTTTGCCTATTTATTTTTGCCTAGACCCCCTTCACAGGTTTTCGGTCTAGCAGGCTGCTCTAACTTTTGCTTGGGACCGCCCACCCTTGTGGTTTTCGGCCCAACGAGCATCTCTCAAGGATAGAAACGTTTGAGTTGATCCAGGTTGACCAAAGTGCTAAATTCGTTGCCGTCGAGATCGATGAGTTGAGCAGCACCCCCGGATAGGATGGTCTTGATAATGAACGGTCCGGATCGCTTTGGTCGAAACTTCCCGCGAACATCAAATACTGGGGCCCGTATTTCTTTCGTGACCATATCTCCTTCGACTAAGCCCCTGGACTTCACCTTCTTGTCGAATGCCCGTGCGATTCGACGTTGATAGCCTTGAACATGATACAGAGCCCGGAGTCTCCTTTCATCAAATAGCATTAGTTCGACAAACCTTCCGCTGAGCCACTCAGATTCTTCCAAGCCACTCTCGACCATGATCCTCAGAGATGGCACCTCAAGCTCGATAGGAAGTACTGCTTCCATTCCGTAGACCAGGGAGAAAGGAGTTGCACCGGTTGAAGTTCGAATCGACGTCCTGTACCCCCATAGTGCCAGCGGCAGTTGTTCGTGCCAATCCCTTGCGGATTCGACAGTCTTCTTGATGATCACTTCGATGTTCTTGTTCGCTGCCTCGACTGCTTCATTTGTTTGTGGGCGATAGGTTGTCGACCGGTGGATATCGATGCCGAATTCCTCGAAGAGGTCCAGGACCCTTCCCTTGAAATGACTCCCGTTGTCTGACACGAAAGCCTGGGGAATGCCATACCGATAGATGATATTCTTTCGAATGAACTGGGCTACTTGGACAGTTGTCAAGACTCTGTACGATTCAGCTTCGACCCACTTGGTGAAGTAATCTATCGCCACGAGTATGAACCTGTGACCATTTGAAGCCGGAGGCGTGATCATCCCAATAACATCGATTCCCCACACAGAGAACGGCCATGGCGAGGTCATGCCATATAACTTAGAGGGTGGAACATGCTGCAGGTTGGCATGGATTTGACATTTGAAATAGCGCCGTACGTAGTCGATGCATTGAGACTCCATTGTTGACCAGTAGTAACCCTGCCTGAGGATCTTCCTAGCAAGCATAACACCACTCATGTGGGGACCGCAGACCCCTTCGTGAATTTCTTCCATTATCCTTGTTGCTTCGGCCCCGTTGACACACAGCTTGTGCATTCCGCAGTGAGACCTTCGATACAGTTTCCCTCCACAAATGATGTACTGAGCCGCCAACCTTTGCAGAGCAACCCAATCCTTTCTCGACGCTTCAGCAGGGAACTCTCCTCGTTCGACAAAGTTCCAGATATCATGGTACCAGGGTAGGCCATCATCGACATCATCAATGGCGTTGACATATCCATAAGCGGGCAAGTCCCTCTGTTCAATCACAATCGGTCGCATCCGGACCCCTACTGGAAGTTCAATCATTGAAGCCAAAGTCGCCAAAGCATCGGCGAACTGATTCTTCAAGCGTGGAATGTGGGTGAAAGTCACCTTATTGAAGCGAGGAATCAGTTCTTCCAAATCTTGGTGATAAGGCTTAAGCTTTTCCTCACGGACCTTCCAGTCTCCCTTGGCCTAGGAGATCACCAGGTTTGAATCTCCAATTATTTCGAGCTTCTCGACTCCGAGTGCAATAGCAGCTTCCATTCCGACGATGCAGGCCTCGTACTCAGCTTGATTGTTGGTGACGTCGAAGTTTAATTTGAAAGCGAGGGGGATGTGAGCCCCAGCGGGCGTAATAAGCAATATCCCTACTCCAAAACCTCTTTGATTAGCAGCCCCGTCAAAATAGAGCATCCACACTTCTTCGACAATGGTTAACACATCCTCGTCCGGGAAATTGAAATCTACGTCCTCGGGTCCATCGATCGGGTGGTCGGCCAGGAATTCTGCCACGGCACGGCCCTTCACTGATTTCCTAGTGACGTATTGGAGATCGAACTCAGCCAGCAGAAGCAACCAACGTGCTAGCTTATGGGTGAGCGCCGGCTTCTCGAACAGATACTTGATAGGATCCATCCGAGAAATCAGCTTCACCGAATAGGCTAGCATGTAGTGTCTAAGCTTTTTGGTAGCCCAAACTAGCGCCCAACACGTCTTTTCCAGGGGAGTGTAACGTTCCTCACTCCCCACCATCTTCTTGCTCAGATAGTAGATGGCTTTCTCGACTCCTTTATCTCCTTCTTGCGCCAATAAGCATCCCATGGACGTCGGAGTAACGGATAAGTACAGAATCAGGGGTCGACCAGGTGTAGGCGGCATTAAGACAGGTGGATTCCTCAGATACGCCTTGATAGATTCGAAAGCAGCTTGGCACTTCTCCGTCCATTCAAAACGGACGTCTTTCTTGAGCAGACGGAACAGCGGTTCGCAGGTCAGTGTTAGCTTGGCTATGAATCGACTGATGAACTGAACTTTTCCTAGGAAGCTTCGCACTCCCTTTTCCGATCGCGGCGGTTCCATCTCGAGGATTGCTGTAATCTTAGAGGGATCAACCTCAATTCCTCTTGCGGTGATCAGGAACCCCAACATTTTGCCTGCTGTGACCCCAAATGTGCACTTTTGTGGATTAAGACGCACGTTGTATTTGCGGAGCCTCTCGAGAAACTGCCTGAGCGCTGGAATGAAATCTTCCTTTTCCTTTGCCTTGACAATCATGTCGTCGACGTAGACCTCAACCGTTTTGTGGATCAGGTCGTGTAACAAAGTGGTCTGGGCCCGCTGGAAGGTGCAACCGGCGTTCTTCAACCCAAACGACATCATCACATAGCAGTAAGTACCCCATTCGGTGACGAAGGTCGTCTTCTCTTGATCTTCGGGTGCCACAAAGATCTGGTTGTATCCTGAGAATCCGTCGACAAAAGAGAGCAAAGCATGCCCCGCCGTGTTGTCCACAAGCACATCAATGTGAGGCAAGGGAAAACTATCTTTGGGGCTTGCTTTGTTCAAGTCCCTAAAGTCGACGCAGACTCGGATTCTTCCATCTTTCTTAGGAACTGGCACGATGTTAGCCACCCACTTCGGATATTCAGCAACCCTCAGGAAGCCGGCGTCAATCTGCTTGGTAACTTCCTCTTTGATCTTCTCCACCCAATCCGGTCTCATTCGGCGGAGTTTCTGTTTGACTGGGATGGCCCCTGAAGCCAATGGAATTCGGTGCTGCACGATTTCAGGATCGATACCGGGCATGTCTTTGTGAGACCATGCGAAAACCTCGAAGTATTCTTTGAGCAGATCAATCAGTGCAGTACGATCCTCGGGGGACAGAGTTGAACCAATTTGCATCATTCGGGGGTTATCCTCGTCTTTCAAATTTATAGAAATTACTTCTTCTTTTAGAGGCTGAGCATGCCTTTCGTCTTCCTTTTCGATGAGGGAACGCAACTCAGCGGGGATGTCCCCATCGAAGTCTGTTCCTTCATCGTCAGGGTCGACACAGTTTATATAGAAATCAGCAAAGTAGTCAGAAGCAGGGTCATTCATTTCATAAAACCCCGACGGGTTGCCAAGTACAGTCGACTCGAACTCGAAGTAGAAGCTATGACGTGGAGGGCCAAGAGGCACAAACTCCGACTCTGAGCTAGACCTAGACCGGACAGACTCCGTGTCAGACTCGGGTACATTGTCAATGCATGTCAAGCGTGGAGTGAAAAAGCAATTATTTAAACTACCCTTAGCCTCCACGATGAGAGAGGTTGGATCTTCGATGACGTCCGGAGAGTCGGGCCCAAGCATCAGCACTTCGGCCTCTTCTTCTTCGCCAACCAAACCTACTTGAGAGAACAGCATCCCCAAGCTTTCTTGATCAACTGCCATGACCCAGTCTGTTTCTTCCTTAGCTCGGATCAGCTGTTTCTTGAACTCTTCCTCTGCCAGTTTGTCCTTGGCCATCTCTTCTTCATCATCGGACCAGGTGTCCGCAGCAAAGATTTCGAACCCCGGAAGCCAAGTTCCAGTCTCCGGATTCCAGAACGGTTCAGGCTGACCTTCGTACACAATGCTCCCTCCTTCGCGGATGAAGTAGCTGTCGGGATTACCATAGAGGGTACGAGGTTTTCCCGCATCTTTCCCCCTTTTAGCCTTTTTGGCCGGAGGTGTGTACCCAAAGCCAAATCGGCTCTCGGTAGAGGGAAAGACAGGGAACTCAGCGACCCCCTGCTGGTTTATTCCGAGTCCAAAGCCGGGCATGTGGCACATCTTCCTCATGATGTCAATAGCAGCTGAGCTAACGAGGAAGTCATCGTCGATGGTGACGGTAAGGACTGATCCTGCGGTGTCGAACGAGAAGCCTCCAAAGTCTGAGTCCTCCTCCCCATGTGTAATCCCTAGAACGGGCTCATCCTCTTTAAGCGGGCGGATCCCAGCATCTCCGCAAATGGTGAGAGTTCCAGTTGGAAGCCCCAGCATGACTTTCTGGTGCAGAGTCGAGGGCACTGCCATGATATCCGACCTGTGCAGCCACGGCCTTCCTAGCAGGAGATTGAAAGTGGCGGGAATGTCGACCACGTGGAACTCCACCTCCATCTCAAAGCCCTCAGCGTCGAGCTTGAGCATGATGGTTCCCTCGACAACACGGCGAGTGCTATCGTAGGCCTTGACAGCCAGGTTGGATGGTGCGAGATCCTTCTTGGCGAATCCCAATCGGTAAGCAACCCTCAGCGGGCAGACATTAATGGCGGAGCCATTGTTGATGAGCACGGTCGGCACCCAGAGTCCATTGCACTTGACGGTAATGTGCAGTGGGCGGTTGTGGTCAGTTCCTTCAACAGGTATCCCGCTCGGTGAACGTCACAGAGTGTTTGGCAAGCAGTGGCAGGATGAGAGCGACCAATGCTTCGGGGGTGATGTCGGTTGGTACTTTGGGTCGGGCGAGAGCCCCAGATAGTCCGTCGCGATGCTCCTTTGATGATGCAATCAAACCCCAAACCGATACTGCCGCAGGGATCCTTTCAAGCTGCCTCTGAATCATGTCCCCTTCCGGGATTCCAGCAAGGATGTTCGGAGTGCCTCCTTGAGCAGTCGGATTAGCGGGTTGTACAACGGGAGGATTGGATGAGCTCCCAGCCTGTAAGTTGGAGGGCTGAAAGACTCGGCCGCTCCTCGTGACATTGGCGACGTCCCACCAAGAGGTTGCATTGTTGAAATCCCAGAAATCCGCGGGTATGTCACCCATCTTGCGCTTTCCCTTATCGGTTGCTGCCACAGTCGCAGACAGATCTTCCTCGGTAGCCAATTCATGTTCCAAGCCCTTCACTACCACTTCCTCCCAAAAGGACGGGTCCTGTGCTGCAGCTTCTTCGAACGGTGCTCCCAGGTTGGTGACGAACGGTGTATCCCAGAAACCGGCATCTACTAGAGCGGAATTGACCGTCCAGACCTCATTTCCCATTTTGATGTCCACTACCTTGTCTTCGTCCCAAAAGTCAGCGGGCAGCGGGTTCGTGTTAAGGTCGACAATCTCGTCGACCTCCCAAAGGTCGTCGGGCACAGCGTCCAAAGTCATGATGCTGCATTCGTCTCGAGATAGAGGCACGACGGGCAGCGGAAGCTCTTCGTCAATTTTGTAGGAAGCCGTATCAAACTCTTCATCGGCCACCGAATCTAGGGGCTCTTCTTGTTGGAAGTCTTCCTCAGTGTAGAGTGCTTCGTAGTTGGGCACGACTGCCTCTAGATCATAGTCGGCCGGGAACTGCCAGGCGGGTTCGGGGTCCCAAAAGTACGGTTCTTCCTCCTCAGGTTGGGCGGGTTCGGCCTGATAGAATAACGTGCGTAGTGACAAGCCATCGAGTAGGTCGGACTGCGCTGCAACCCACTCTTCTTCCAATTGGTCGAGCCATGCCTGATAAACCTGTGGAGGTACAGGGAAACCCAAATGGTACTGCTCATTCCAGTCGTGGGCTAGTTCCGTCCATTCTCTCATCCTTTCTTCCATCTCCCTGCTGGCAGACACCATGTTGACGTCGAGTTCGGTCGGGAATACCATGACGGGCCTTGGGTGATCGTCTGAGGTTATATAGTCGGTGGGGTTGAATATAGTGGAGCTAGGGGAAGTTATGGTGGAGCTAAGAGATATCTGGCCAACTTGGTTATGGTGCTTCGGGAGAGAGTTGGAGATGACGTTTGTTTGGATGGTGGGTTAGGAAGGGTTCCATTGTCCACCAAATCCTGTATCGCGTGACGGAGGCGATAACAAGAGTCGGTGTAATGGCCGGGCATTTGATGGTACGCGCAGAAGGCATTGGGGTTGTGGCTAGGAGGTGGATTTTGAGGGAGTGGAGTTGGGGTGAGAGGCCTGAGATGACCAGACTTGGCCAATTTCTCGAGGACAGCAGAGAGAGGTGCTTCGAAGTTGGCGAAGACACGAGGTTGGTTGCGGTTTCGGGGTTTCTGCGGTGCTTGTACTTGGTTAACATCGGCTGTATGGTTAGAGCTGTGGGTTGTGGCAGTATTACTTGTAGTAGCGGCACTGGCATAGTTGTTGCCACCGAAGAGAGCAGTGCTGCTTCCGGTGTACACACGGGGCTTGGACTTTGATGTCGAGGAGGCAGGAGCAGCCTCGGTTCTTGGGATGACCCCGTTTTGGAGAGCTTCCTCTATGGCGAGACCGGAGTCGAAGAAGGTTTCCCAATTTGCGCCTTGGACCAGCACAAGGTTCTTAGCAAAGTCCGGTTGCAGGTTGCGGGAGATAATGCGAATCTGGTCCTTTTCGCTGGGACGATCCGTCATTTTGGCTGCCTTCGCCCTCCATCGCTGAATGAAGTCGGCAAAGGGTTCCTTCGTACCCATCTTGGTTGATTCCAACTCTCGCGTGGTCATTTTAAGTTGGACGTTGTAGCTATATTGGGAGTTGAAAGCAGCCCCAATATCGACCCAGGTCTTCCTTTTGGAAAGGTCCAACGACAGAAACCATTGGAATGCGGGACCAGTGAGGGTTTGAGGAAAGAGTTGAGCCATGGTTTCCTCTTCAATCCCGTGTAGTTTCATTGCACTGTGATATGCCAACAAGTGGGTTTTAGGATCTCCAGAACCGTCAAACTTTACAAAATCAGGCATTTTAAACCTCTCGGGCAGCCTAGCATTAGGAAAAGGGCAAAGACGATCCATGTCTAAACCACCAGCGCCTATCTTTTCAGCCTTGGAAACTGTTTCTTCGAGCTTGGCCATCTTGGCGATCAGCATGGCCATTTCTGGATTCGGAGCAGGGTTTTCTCCTTGACGGTTTTCTTCGACCACAAGTTCACGTTCTCCGCCACCTCCTCCAGCTGCAGCTGCCGGAGGGAGGCGTTCTTCAATTAAGGCACGGAGATTGGCCGTAGAGGCATCGGCCTGATCGGCCCTTTCCTGCATGATGGCTAGATTACGCTGAATGTCGGCAAGAGTCTGGGCAAGAGTCGGAATTTCAGCCATGTCGAGAGGTTCGGTTTTGACTTGGACGAGCTTTTGAGGTGTAGGGGACGGAGTGAAAGGTGTCGGTGGCGAGGCCTCTCCCAACAGAAAACAACCCAGAGCTTCCGTCGTGGTAGACCCAGAAACAGACCCACCCAAATCTTCTCACAGACAGACCCGGCGGACGTTCTCAAGTAGGTTTGGCTCTTGATTCTGAATCTGTATGGTGCGATGGCTAGACAGTAAAGTAGAAGGGCTCAGTGACAGCCTGCAGCAATTTTATTTGAAAGGAGAGAAAGAAAATGCTCAACGTCGTCAGTGTCCTCCTAGACTCTAGAACTAGCAGACAAAACCGTTTTATGGCGGCCGGACGCTGCCCAAGTCCTCGGATTTCTTTTCGACGGTGTACCTTGAAGGGATCGACTAACACTAAGAGATGTCAAAACAGCCTAAGTCTTTGACTATCCCGTTCTCGAAGTTTCTATGTTGGAATGGAACAACTTGGTGTCGACGACATGATACCGTAACCAAGAGGGCGTAAGCAGCACTGTGCCGGAGCCTTGAATGGTGTAAGTGTTTAGCACTTTTAACCTGGGTGGTATGAACATCATGTCATGTCTCCCGTTATTCCTAGTTTCCTGTTTGAAACCTCGATTGGGTTTAGGCAAGGACTTAGAAAGTCTTGATTTCCCAAAGTCTCGTTGACCCGAGGAATTGGAAAGTTGATAACGTGCACCATCACGACGCACGACTCGTCATCGGTCCAGGCAGCGCCCTAGCAGGCATAAAACGGGTTTGAAAGAGAGACAACCCTAAAAGCCGCCCTAGCATGCTCCTACGCAGAACGGTATGGATGTATGTACAGGCATGCGATATGGAAAGCAGTAACACATAGACAGTTTATGGGGTTAGATGCAAGTAATCCTACCATGTGGGTTTCTATCTTAGTTTTGAAAGGCTCTAGTGCTTTGTACGCGTGACGAGGCTGGTTTTGGCTTAAGAGGGTTCCTCAGGCTAGAGATGTTTTATACCTCCCATCGCCCTGCGTGCAGCAAAGCAATGGTCAAACAGTAATACGTCTCCTCATCGTCCAAGGTTGTTGGGCATTCGAGGACCCCGGGCTCCAGTAAACTGTGCCGGTTACCCAAAACGTCTCAACGGGGCTGATAGAACACCGATGCAAATGAACGCGCGCCGCAAGAATGATCGAGAGAGAGAAATGGAAATGCTTTTTGAAAATGCCTTTTGAAGCTTGGCTCACTTCATTAATCGACACTTGGAGAAGACTACACAAGTGAACAATAGTAAAAGCCCCAGTTCGGAGTGGTCGGATGTAGAATCCTGTTACGTCACCATTCCGTTCTTCAGCAGCGCGGAGCGTACTGTTTTGACAGACTTTTGAAAATTGTTCATTCATGTATTAAATTCCAAATGTTGATTAATGTAATGTCCCCAGCGGAGTCGCCACTGTGGGCACACGCCCCAAAAACTCCCACGTTTTAAGCATGAAAATTCCGGGTGCGCCCTTCTCGCGGAAAGCGCGGCGAAACGCTTCGCAGTTCAGAGAGTCGCCACTCGGGTTTTGCGGAGAGTACCCAAGAAACCGTGATTTTGAAAACGTTTTGAATTGCATTTTGATTTGAAATTGAAAAAGGCTTGTAGACTGGTCCGTCGTCACCTTCGAAATCTGAGGTTCGGGAGCCAGGTTACGAGAGGGGAAGGGTTTTATGGCACCCCCTCTCGCCCAATCCGGAGATCGGTCTCTACTCAGGCATTTTATAAAACGTTTGCATTTCTCTCTTTATTTGATCATTTTCTTAGCCAGTTAGGGCGGGGGAACAGTTAATGGGGATTAAAACTGTAAACACATTTGCAGTTATGTACAAGATCGGTGGCAAAATGTTTATGGATGATGATGTTTGATCTAAGCAAATATAATAGATTGAGAACAAGCTACTGTGAACATTTTGAACAGACTAGAACTGTGCTGTGGTGCACACAGAAGCAAGCCTGCATGCACTGGCCAAGCCACTGCATGCAGCCCTGACCTGCGTGCGCCACACCACAACTGGCGTGCGCCGGTAAACTCAAATTCACAGCTTCTGTTATCAACCCTCTGGGCTCTGGAAAGGACCAGTGCACACCCAGGACAAACCACGCAGTTGATAGAGATTACTAAGCTATTACAGAGAGATTAAAGGGCTAAGAAGCCATCAAATGAACAGAAAACCCCTTAAACAGTGAGGGGAGGATGATCAAAGGCCTGGATGGAAGATCCATGCAAGGGCCAAGCCACTGGAACTTGGACCAACTACCGTACGCCAGTAATTTATGGCCGTACGCCAGTTTTGCCTTTGCTCCAGTGCTTTGGCTTTGCACCATCTGGGCTCTGGAACATGACCAGAAGGCTCCCAGAGGCCAAGCTACAGCAAGATATAGATGGAAAAGAAAGCAGTTCTAAAAGACAGTAAGCAAAAGGTTGATTTTAGCATGCAGCAGGGTGATCAGAATATAAATAAAGCAACAAAACAATGATCCATGGTCCCCACGCCAGTTTTGCACGTACTGCCATGACTGGCGTACAGCTCACACTACTGGCGTGCGTCACTGGTCACTGCACACGGTTTTGAAACCTTGCCAGCATTAGGGCCAGGACTGGTATAGATTACCAGCCTTGACCCTGCTAGCCCCCCTCAGGGGTCAGAACAGAAGACAGGAGCAAGAGGTGCTATACCTTTGCTTGTGAGTTTTGAAGTAAGATTGAGCTTGAGCTTGAGGTTTGAGGTTTTGAGAGGTGAGTGTAGGGGTGTTATGGACTGGACACTCTTCTTCTTGCCTTAACTCTCACTAGATGGGAGAGAAAACAAGGGAAAAGAGAGGAGAAAAGGAAGAACCAAAGTTTGGGCTCTCTTAAATGTGCTAACCCCTTGCAAATAAATGCAAGGGGGGTATTTATAGGCTAGGAGCCAACTGGTCAGTTGGGCTTAAGGGGTTGTTTGGTTTGTTAAGGCCAAGGAGGAGCCTCCCATGCATTAAATGCATGGGACTTGGCTTAAAAGGTGGTGTGGTTGAAGAGGGAACAGGAAGACGGTCCCCAGCCACCAGAGGACTGCTGGCAGACGCCAGGTGGCGCCCCAACTCCCGCGTGCTCTGCTGGCAAAAAGTTGATTTGACTGGCTTTGACTGGCGTGCGCCCCTTAGAAGTGGCGTGCGCCAGTAACTGGGGATGACTGACACGTGGCGGTGGTTCCAGCGCACGCTAGTCATCCACCAGCGTACTCCAGTAGGGTTTTGCTGAGGCCATTTGGTTCTGGCTTGAGGGTTTGACAAGGGTTTGGAAAGGGTTCGGATGAGGCTCAGGACGCTCAAAGCTCAAATCCTTCAACAAACTCGGTATGTTCTCGACCTTAATCATCATTGGAGAATCAAAAACCGTAAGTAAACTAATCCGGACAGTCCAGAATAGGGTGTCTACACAACTCAGCGGCTCGAAGCCCATTACTTCAACAGGCTCGAAGCCTATATCTACCATCTCAACTGGCTCAAAGCCATAGAAACTCACTTAGCGGCTCCAAGCCCTCGACTCAGCAGTTCTACGCTCGCTATCACAACTCAGCGGCTCAAAGCCCATCATCTCAACCGGCTCGAAGCCGTAAACAAGCAACAGGCTCTACGCCGCCCCAACAATCAAGACATCTATTCTCAGGCTCTACGCCTGAATGCTCAAAATCTAACATTTTGAATGCTCAAGCTCTACGCTTGGATGCCCAACCACTGTGTACTGGATGCTCAAGTTATACACTTGAATGCTCAAGCTCTACGCTTGGATGCCCAACCACTGCGTACTAGACGCTCAAAGCCTGTACTTTGAATGCTCGGATTCTGCCGTCCAAATGCTCGAGCTCTACGCTCTGAATGCTCAAAGTCTGGAACTTGATAGAAGCTCTAAGCTTTAAAATAAACACACACGCACGGGCCCGTGCACATATTGCATTATCACATCGAGTCTGCATCATCATATTAGTTCACATCTAACAACCATCATCACACATATACACTCTGCATTTCTCTCATGAAACAGGTCAACCCTGCAATCAACCGGCTCCATGCCTCGATTTTTATTGATCGGTTCAGCGCCTCGATCCTTTGGCTCTACGCCAACACTTATGATGAGACTGCTCCGTGCACAGACCATCAGAATGCAACCAGCTCTACGCTTCGGTTCAAATCACGTCAAGCTCTAAGCTCACCTCAAGCCCTTGCCTCATAAATCACAGCACGCTCCACGCCTCAATCTAATCACCTCAGGCTCTCGCCTTGTGATCAATACCAGCTCCGCGCTTCGGTCCTATCAAGCTCAAAAGCTCCGACACCTCAGGCTCTCGCCTTGTATTCAACACCAGCTCCGCGCTTCGGTCCTATCAATCCAATCTCCTCAGGCCCTCGCCTCAAGACTGCAACAGGCTCCATGCCTCGATTCCATCACTCTCCAAGCTCTCGCCTCATGACTACAACCGGCTCCGTGCCTCGGTTCCCTCATCTCCAGAGCTCCGTGCTCTAGTTACCGGCCTCGCGCCCCCCATATCTCAAAACAAACAGCGTCCAACTCATCCCCAGCCTATGGTTCGGATTCCACCCCATTACATCAATTCCTTCCAGCTCATTCGCAAGGATAGGCTACTCTACCGAGCTCCTTTCAGTCAAAGTAAGGATGATCAAGAAAAGCAAACGCACCTGCCGTATACTGATCTACCCTAAAATACTAAGAAAGCTCTCCGCAAAAACTCCCCGGCAGCCCCGCGCTCCTTCAACTATCTTCCGCCAAAACCCTGGCTCAGTCTAGGTACGTCACACTACGGCTTTTTTAAGCCCAAAGGTACGTCTTCTGTCTCTAACCCTCCAAACTTTTTACTTTTTCTTTATTGCCCGAACTACGGTTGGTCTGAATTTCCCTTGCGGAATACGTAGGCAGCCTCCCGGCCCGACCATAACAAAACCTTTTTTCAAAAACCCCTTGGAATAGTAGTTGGACCAAATTGAGTTGCTTTTTACAGCTTTGACTCTTACTCAAACATGTCTCGCGATCCGTCTGAGTTCAGTCAAAGAGGGGCATCTGTAGACACCCCAATTTGGCCTAACGATTATTTCAAGTCCCACCTTGGGACCATCCCGATGATGAAATGGATACAGTGATTGCTGATTGCCTCCTTAAGAACCTTAGGACTTTCGGTAAGAACTTTGAGCCACTTAGAGGACCCAATTCAGAGCCATACAGCCTTTCAAACAGAAATACAGAAGCCTAGGAGAATCCATTTGTCGGCCGTGACATCGATCCCACGGCCCTAACATCATTTCCTCACCTGATCAACCTGTTGCTAGCAAAATCTCCCTGAGAGATCAATCCCTCGGCCGCAAGATCTATCCTTCGGCCGAGACATCCATTCCTCGGCCGTGATATCCTTTACTCGGCCGCCAGATCGACCTTTTTCCAGACTCTGGAACGTGTTCTGTCAGACGTTTGATCCAATTACACTACCTTCCCAATGCGTTCGGGCTACGCTCAGAGATTGCGACGTAGAGTTAGAGGTGCATTGCAATTGCAATTGCAATCGTGCCATTTGATTGGCCGGAGTGAGTCACCAATTGCCTATATAAAGGGCCTTTGGACTCCGAAAATACACACACAAAATTCATCAGAGTATACACTCTCTCAAGCCACGAAACTCTGTCAAAATACTCTCTCAAACCCACTCCTCAAAAGCCCTAACCTCCTGAAGGCAGCCGTCAATCCAGTGATCAAACCCCGAAGTTCAAACCCTAACCCTAGGGTTTTCAATCAGGCAATCAGTCAATCACATCCAATCCGAAGCAATCAAGCAACTGAGGGATCAAGGTGGTGAGGCCCAACGGCCTCTGGTTTGTCTTATTTATCATTCTTACGCTTAATCACAGCTTTTGATTATCTGTTAATCTTTCTGTCTGGTGTGAGGAAGAACACCGACCGGGGCTTCGATCCCTCGGCCGGTACATAAAATCAGGAGGATCCCTCGGCCGTGACATCCATTCACCGGCCGCGGGATCCATCTCCCTGGGACAGCTTGCTTTGTTCTGCTTTCTAATGCATGCTTTACTTATCGCATTGGCTCACTTTATTTTACTGTTTAAAGGATTAATTAAACAAACTACGTGTTAGAATTAAATAAAGCATCTACATGTCTTATGTTGAATAACTATGGGCCAGTCTCACGGCTGGGTAGAGAGGGGTGCCTAACACCTTCCCCTTACTGTACTTTTGGCTCCCGTACCCAGAATCTCTATCTGTTTTCCTAGTTTTAATAAACTGGGTGGCGACTCTGTTTTGATGATAACCGCTATCATGTGGCGACGTTTCTAGCCATGGGAATGTCCATGATTTCAGTTTACAAAGCAAGCAACCAATCGAGCAAACAAACGTGATCAATCTGTATGGCGATGCCCCGTTTGGGAGGTGTCTACAGCCGTGAGACTGGTAAAGTGGTTCTTGCGGTTTGGCTTGGTTCAGCGTTAATGGAACCGAACCCAGCTAAGCCAAGGGTGAAATTCTCCGGACCTGGAGGGGGGAGACGTTGTGCCATAACCTGAATGGGCGGCGGGGTACGAAGGAGAGAGGAGGAGGCCTGAGATAAACCAAAGCCCACTGTGTTTGCTAGGAAAGCTCACTCTTCCCCAGCAGAGTCGCCAATTGTGGGGGTGTGATTTATCCTTGAGCCTCTTGAACCTTTCTCCTTTCTCCTTTCTCGTTGCTTGAACCGTAGTGATCTGAACGGCGACGCTGTGTACCTGCAAACCGGAGGGTGGTGTTCCTCTGGGAAGAAGCTCCGACGATCTAGTTAGAATCTGAAGGAAGTGTGAAGAAGAAGAAGAAGTTTAGTAGGAAATGTGTTAGGGGAGAGATATTTCTGACCCTTTCCCTAAAAGGGGTACTATGCTATTTATAGGCAGAGATCTGGAGTGCTGAGCAAGGTGGAAGTGCACTGCACGCGCGTTGCTACGCTCGGATGATGTCTTGTGTCAGGAGCATTTAATGTGTGCCGCCCTTCAAGATCTGCAGACCCATGTGGGTCAGTGTCAGAGATGTCACATCGGTTATCAGAGAAGTGAACGTGCTTATCTTCGACTCTATCAGCTGGAACTTCTAGAACGTTCCCCCACCGCCTTAGAACATTCTTCCACCGCCTTAGCCGAAGAACACATCCGAACACAAGAATTTACCGAGGATGAGACCTGCTCGTCGAGCAACCTTCTGTCCGAATGGGGAAGACGTCTATCCGAGTAAACAAGCCCGGTACCGAACAAGAACGTCTCACTACGCTCGAAGGAGCAGCTTACGCTCGGTGAACAACCGCAGGGCCACTTATCGTTCGGTTGAAGACCGGGGTGACGTGTTAAGTTTGACTTTTCTCATACAGACGCACTGAGACAACTGAACTGTGGGTCCACAAGGTCACCTTACTGAACCCTTTGAGCCTTCGGATATTTCGGCCCACTACAAGTTCCAATCATGCTGTGATGCATATCATGCACTGCTCCTTCGAATGAAGAGAAAACACCAATGATAAGAGATAATAAAAATCTACATTTCTTGGATTCAGAGTGGTTACTGCAAGTGAGAATCAATGTGTGAATAGAATCACTTACAACTTGCCCACGTCTTCTAGGGAAAATATAACCTTGATAGTCAACCCTCCCTTTTTCCTTCTTCCAAATAGAACTGCAGAGGGATGAACTGCCATTAGATGGTCACACCAAAGGAGGAAAACTATAATTGATACAAATACGAGAAATCACAAGTGAAATGTAAAATCGTAACCGAGGACAGAAGCTGTACGCAGTTAGATTGGAAACCATGCAAAGTTATCGTAAAGTATGTCATCAAAGGCGCCTCAACATGCAACTCACATAATAAAAGCAGTTGAAGTTAAGACGAGAGAGGACATAACAAGTAAATTATTTAAACATGTTATAGGTGCAAATATTCTTGAACATTACTTTTGTAGCTGACAAAAAACTAAAGGTGAATTTAACCGTACATTGATGAGCGAATACCAGTTTGCATTCGAAAGCTAGTATGAAAAGCTAATGAATACAAGGGACAAAAAAACATTCTAATGGTATCCAAAGCACGTTCCATTGAAATACCATTTCTTTAGGCTACATTCTTGTAAACTATTTTGTCTAAAACTTTTTTTCATTTTTTTTTAACTTTTCGCAACCTTTTGTTTAGCTTTTCGTCGTAATTTTTAGGATTAATCATTTATCTCAATGAGAGGATCCGAAAAATATAAAAATGTGGTCCAATGTTGAAAAAAATTCATACAAGACAACACTTTAGACAAAAAAAAAAAAAGACAGCTATTTGATTTTTATTTTTATTTTAGTGATTTTTTTTTAGGCTTTTGGTCATAATTTTTACTTTTTAGACTCCTCTCGTTGAGACGGATGATTAATTCAAAAAATATGACGTGAATCTAACAAAAATTTAGAAAAGACAAGCAAAACACACAAAAAGAAGTAGAGAAAAAAGTTTACAAGAACTGAGCCTTAGTTTACTATATTTGTTTGTTACCAGAGTCATCATCAATCGTTTGAAAAACATTTTGATATATGTTCCATCATTCATTATCTTCTGTTGTTTTCCTTCTTCCTTAGTCAACTCTTCCAAAATCTCAAGCCTTATCTACACAACTTAATGCAGGCACAAGTCTGCAGGTACATCTAAAATCTGAATTCCCAAAAATATTTTTCAGTTGCATTGTTATGAGAAAATTTAACTAAATAATCCAGAAGTATAGTTGTAGTTTCTCTTCAATGGTGTCGACATTCAAAGAAGGATTTTAGCATTCTCAAGTTTAGCCTCTCCTCGTTCTCAGTAGTAAAGAAGTAGACTGGTGATCCGTATATTTCACCTCAAACTTTGTATTCTACAGCATATACTATATAGTGTTCCTTTCTCATGCGTTGTTACCTCTACAAGTTTATCTTGATACAATTCAGTTGTAAAAGAATTAACTTCTGGATCCACAATTATTCAGTGCATATTTAATATACTCTTCCAACAATTGCTCTAACTGAACATGCAAGAATGCTCTTTTCCTTTGAATCAACACCTTCAGTCAAACTATTGACTATGCACTACGTATAGAATCTCATAAGGTGATTGCACGATGAATATCTTCTATAAATGTGACAAAACATAATGTCATAAAGTGAGCTCATGCAATTGAGTGATGGATCACTGTAGGGAGCTATTCCCGAACAGGTACAAATGGGGCCCGAACACGTGGTACGTGGGGCTATGATATAGTTATAATAAGAACCATCGTCGTACAAAGAGATGGTCGGCGATGTGGACCAGCGATATGAGAAGTCATTGGTCCAGGGGGTCTATACGAGGTCATGGTGCAGTAAACATGAGGAGTTATTGGACCAAGAGACTGATAAAGGAACAGTGACATGTGAAGTCACTGGTCCAATTAGCTGTTCGGCCACGAAGGGGCCGAACAGGAGGAGAACTCTTGAAAGCAGTCTCAGATGCAAGGAACGCTCTAGAAGGTTCTAGAACAGTAATATTCCGCGAAGGAATAAGATCCCGAGAATATAGGATCTTGGAGAGATACCCAACGGGAATGGGATGTTCGCCTAACCATGGGAAAGAGTCCTAAAAGGATTAAGGTAATGAACTGATAAGGGAACGAGAATCCAAGATTTTCTGGGTTTCCTATACGAGGTAGGAAACCTAGGGCAACACGGATGCTTGGGCAGCAAGCATATGTGTATCTATAAATATGAGGTAGACCTAGAGGTAAAAGGTACACAATACATGGCATTATTCATTATTTTCTACTGATAATTAGGGTTTACTACTAGTACGTGATACTAACTTAGGCATCGGAGGGCCTTTGCCACGAGAGGCAAAGGTGCGCTCACCCTTTGTCTGTTTTGCAGATTAGGGTTCCGACGGCGAGCTAGGGTTCAGGCGAGGAGACACGAGTAGCCATTACCTTCTCACGTTGTTGAAGACCTCTTTGGTTTTTCTCCACTTACAATTGGTGCCGTCTGTGGGAAATGAAAGAGATCCCTTTGAAAAACAACCATGATGGAAGAAGACCCAAAAACACCGCATGATCTAAAGAACCAGCTAGGTGGGGGAGGTGATAAGTCCCCACCAGATCCTCCGAGGAAGCCCGATGGCGGGCATACAAAAAGGACCGCAAGCAAGGGTCGTCCTCTGACTGTCCATGATAACTCCAAGAATAGGGAGGGCAGGACAGCCACGGAATCCATGAGAAGGAGTAAGTCCCGTCGCGGGGGAGAATCAGTTGCACATTCGAGGAGTGTGCACAACAACGAGGATATCTTGGATAAAAAGAGACAAGAAATTGAGGAGTATGCTCGTCTAATCAAGAGACGAGAGTACGAGATCCAGGAGTTACAACGGATACGAGAACATCCGGAGGATTCTGGACTGTCGCGAAGGAATTCCAGAGGAGATAGGCTGGATGTGGTGGAACACAAGAAGGCTCCTTCACGGAGAAGGAGGACCAGGACCAGGAGCCCCACTCCGGGAAGGAAAAAGGCTTCTTCGCGAAAAAGAAGGAGCAGAAGCCACACCCCCGAAGAGGGGGAGATTAGAAAACATCACAGGGATAGGTACGAGAGACCTGATTCCGATTGAGAAAAGAGTACTCCCAAAAGAACGAGAGAACAAGAAGAGGGGACCATGTCTGCACGAGAGGCAGCACGGAAAGCTCTTAGCAACATAGCGTCCTCCCCCTTTGCAAGGAGATTGCAGGAGGCAAGGTTGCCAAGCAGGGTGAAGCACAGAGTGTTCATCCTGTATGAAACAAATATAGACCCCGTAGCACACATACAGCATTACCAGCAGGCAATGTTTATGCACGATGGTGATGATGCAATCATGTGCAAGATGTTCCCATCAAGTCTGGGAAAGGTAGCCCTATCCTGGTTCCATAAGCTCGGCCCGCGCTCCATACGAGGATGGGGGCAGTTGGCCGAGGAGTTCACTGCTCGGTTCCTAACAAGCAGAAAAGCACCAAAGACGTTTGAGAGCCTCTCCGTTATGAAACAGGGAGAGAATGAACCGATTAGGGATTATGCTAAGAAATACTGGGAGACTTTCAATGAGATTGAAAGTTGCAATGAGGAATATGCAATAGCCACATTCAAGACTGGGCTGCCTGTTCAGGGAGAACTACGTAAGTCCCTAAACATGAGTCCAGTAGGCACATTGGCCAAGCTAATGGAACGGATAGAACAGCATGCCAAGAACGAAGATGACATACTGCGAGAAGATGGCAAGGCGGTGGCCGAGCAGGCCAAGGGTCCAGCCAAGAGGGCAGATAAGCCAGAGCCTAAAACCTATAAGGAGAGGAAGGAATATGGGCAGGCTAAGAGAGAGCCATACAAAGAGAAACATGCCCCAGACCCCAAGTCCTTCTTCTCAGTAACAACGGTTTGGAAGGAACCAATCTATAGGATTCTTTATCGAATAAAGAACCGCCCATATTTCAAGTGGCCCTCGAGGCTGGAAGGGGACAAAGATGCAAAGAGGGCAACGAGTCAGCATTGCAGTTATCACAAAGACTGGGATCACATGATGGAAGATTGTGAGATGTTCAAACAGCACCTAGACGACCTAGTCTTGCGTGGTTACTTGAAAGAGTTCATTCAGGAAGAGCACAAGGGTGCAGAAAAAGCAATGGAGTTGGATTACGAGCAAAATCCAAGGGGCGTAATCCATATGATACATGGATTGGCCGCACCTTATACGAGAAATGAGGTGAGGTTGCTCCAGAGACAAGTGAAGCACGACCAGCATGTAATGCAGTTGGGAAAGAAACGAGGACGTGAAGTAGGAGAATGCAACGAGGGTATAGCCTTCATGGATGAGGACCTAGGAGGAGTCCAGGTACCGCACAATGATGCTTTGGTCATAACCCTACGGATTGGGGAATATGACATGGAGAGAATCCTTGTGGATTCAACAAGCTGTATGGAGGTGCTGTACTATGATGCGTTCAAGAAGTTGGGACTGACACAGGCGGATTTGGTGCAGTCGATAACTCCTTTGGTCAGATTCAGTGCAGGAGCAGTCTGGCCGTTAGGCAAAGTAACTCTTCCTGTTCGGGCAGGAACAGTTGTGCTGAGAACCGATTTCCTGGTGGTGGATGTACCATCTTCCTATAATGCGATTATTGGAAGGACATGGTTGCACAAGATGAGGGCGGTTTCCTCTACTTACCATCAGAAGGTAAAATTCCCTGGGTCAAATGGTATTGAAAGAATTAGGGGAAATTAGAAGGTTGCCCAGCAGTGCTTGGTTTCTATAATCAAGAAGGCACCCAAGGCAAAGTTAGTTCAAGCAATCGAGGTTCCGGACCAGCCGACCACTGAGGATGTCGGAGGGGACCCCGCCGAGAAAGTGGTGGAAGGGTTGAAGAAGATTCAGATCAACGAGAATGATCCAGAAAGGTATTTCCTGGTTGGGGAAAAACTAAATGAAGCAGAAGAGGAAGAGTTGGTAGGGTTCCTTAAGGAGCACGTTGAGGTGTTTGCTTGGGTGCCCAAAGAAATGCCTGGAGTGGATGCAAACGTGATTTGTCACCACTTGAATGTGGATCCACAACATAAGCATGTGATGCAGAAGAAGAGATGATCTGCCGTACAGCACGTGGACGCTGTTATCGAGGAAGTGGACCGATTACTCGAAGCAAAGGCTATACGAGAAATGTACTACCCAGAATGGCTGTCCAACACTGTGGTGGTAAAAAAGAAGAATGGGAAGTGGCGAGTCTGCGTCGATTTCACTGATTTGAATAAGGCATGTCCTAAGGATAGCTTCCCCCTTCCCAGGATAGATCAACTTGTGGATGCAATGGCTAGGTATGGGCGGATGAGCTTCCTTGATGCTTATCGAGGGTATCACCAGATAGCCATGTACGGTCCCGATCAAGAGAAGACATCCTTTATCACACCAAGGGGGCTATACTGTTATAGCGTCATGCCCTTTGGTTTGAGAAATGCCGGTGCAACATACCAGAGGTTAGCAACGATTATACTAAAGAAGTTGCTCGGCAAGACCATGGAGGTATACATAGACGACATGGTGGTCAAAAGCAAGGAGAAGGAAAACCACATTGCTGATTTAAAGGAAGCCTTCGAGATATTGAGAGAATACAAGCTAAAACTCAATGCCTCGAAATGTGCGTTTGGAGTGAATTCAGGGAAATTCTTGGGTCACCTGGTGACCATAAAAGGGATAGAGGCAAATCCCGATCAAATAACAACATTGCAAAAGCTCTAAAGTCCAAGGACCACGAAGGAGGTCCAAAGATTGACTGGAATGGCGGCAGCCCTCAACAGGTTTATCAGCCGGTCCAGTGACAAGTGTAGGCCCTTCTTTCAATTGTTAAAGAAGAGAGAGGGATACGAATGGGGAGCAGAATGCGAACAGGCATTCCAAGACTTGAAGAAGTACTTGGCAACGCCCCGCTCTTGTCGACTCCCAAACCGGGTGAGTTTTTAACCTTGTATTTAGCAGTTTCTGAACATGCTGTTAGTGCAGTATTACTGAGGGATAAAGGATCCGAGCAAATCCCTGTCTACTACGTGAGCAAAACACTATTGGATGCAGAAACGAGATATCTGCCCCTCGAAAAGTTGGTTCTGGCATTGAGGACAGCGGCAAGAAAATTGCCCCATTATTTCCAGAGTCACAAAATTTTGGTTTACACTGAGTTTCCATTGAAATTTTTGCTATGAAAAGCAGATTTCTCGGGACGTATTTCAACCTGGTCGATAGAGTTGAGTCAGTACGATATTGACTACTAGCCGCGAACTGCAATCAAAGGGCAAGTTCTGGCAGACTTTGTAGCAGAGTTTTCTCCTATAGTGGCTCCTCAGCCTCCTACGAGAAAGGAGCAGCCAGTTGAGCCATCAACCGGAAGGGGAAAGGAACCTGCCGAACAAGATCCCTTGGAATGGAAATTATTTGTTGATGGCTCCACATGTAATACATGATTAGGGATTGGGGTCGTACTTTTCCCCCCTGAAGGAGTGATGATGGAGCTGTCCCTTCGACTGGGTTTCAGTGCTTCAAACAACGTGGCAGAGTATGAGGCACTCTTGGCAGGGTTAAGAAGTGCAAAGACCCTGAAGGTAAAAAGGATACGAGTGTACTGCGATTCACAACTCGTGGTGAACCAGTTGTCCGGGGAGTATGAGGCCCGGAATGAGAAGATGGCAGCCTACGTGGAGGCCGCCAAGGACCTGCTCGACACTTTTGAGAAGGTGTTTATCGAGCAAATAAGTTCTGGACAGAACGCCCATGCAGATTCGCTGGCTTGGTTGGCCGCAGCTGTGCCAATAGAGTTTAAGAGAAAAGTGGCAGTGGATTATCTTGCCGAGCCAAGTATTGGAAGAAGCGTGGAATTGGTCTTGGACGTGAACCAAGGACCAAGTTGGATGGATCCAATAGTGGAGTTCCTATGAGATGGGGCACTCCCCATAGATAAAAAGGAGGCCCACAAGATAAAGACAAAATCTGCACGGTTTTGGCTGTCACCTGAATGAAAGTTGTACAGGAAATCCTTCACAGGACCATACTTACTCTGTGTACACCCCGAGATGGTGCAGAAGTTTCTCCACGAAATTCACGAGGGAACATGTGGAAGCCATGCTGGGGGCAGGTCCATTGCCCACCGGGCAATTACCCAGTGTTACTGGTGGCCACACATGCAAGAGGATGCAAAGGTGTATGTGAAGATTTGTGAAAAGTGCCAGAAATTCTCACCAATGATCCGAACACCAGCCGAGGATCTAGTGCCCTTGACAAGTCCTTGGCCATTCGCACAATGGGGGATGGACATCGTGGGTCCACTCCACAAGGCAACTGGGAATAGGAAATTTATGTTGGTAGCAACAGATTATTTCACTAAATGGATTGAGGAAGAACCATTGGCAAAAATCACTGAACCTATGATAGAGAGGTTCATGTGGAAAAGCATCATTACTCGATTTGGAGTCCCTTATTCGTTGATCACGGATAATGGGTCACAATTTCAGAAGAAATTCAAAGCATTATGTGCCCAGTACGGAATAAGGAACTACTACTCCACACCAGCCTACCCTCAGAGTAATAAGCAGGCAGAGGCGTCCAACAAAACCATACTTGATGGGATCAAGAAAAGGTTGGACAAGACAAAAGGAAAGTGGCCTGACGAATTGCCACTGGTTTTGTGGGCGCACCGAATAACCCCTAGGAGGTCTACGGGAGAGACCCCCTATTCATTGGCATATGGAATAGAGGCTGTTATACCATTAGAAGTGGGTTTGCCGACCAACAGGACCGCTTTAGTTGAAAGTGGAGGCAATGACAGAGCCTTGGAGATCGAGTTGGATCTTGCCGAGGAACGGAGAGAGAAGGCTCTGGTACATTTAGCCTCATATCAGGAGCAGTTGATGAAGAGCTATAACAAGCATGTCCACCCACGAGAGTTTGGTGTAGGAGACCTTGTGCTTCATAAGGTGCTCGACAACACCAAGGTGGCCAACGAGGGCAAGTTAGGGGCCAACTGGGAAGGCCCATATCGAGTTACAGAGGTTGTGGGCATTGGGGCTTATCGTTTGGCAGACCTGGACGGGAACCCGGTGCCAAGGCCTTGGAATGTCCACAATTTGAGGAACTTCTTTGTGTGAGAGACTTCAATTTATTTTTTGTTATGTTTTAGGATGCACATCGTGATTGTGTGGGAATTAGGAATAAAATTCCCTTGTTTTTTATTTTTGTTAGTTGCAAGGGGCACACGTAACGTCCCCTTGAGTCTTGGATTATGAATAAAATTCCAGAATTTTGGTAATAAGAATTGTTTTTCGCATTCTCTTTTATAATTAAATACAAAGTCAGGCCTCATTCTTTTTCCTCGCTTCGTATTGGGGGG
The DNA here is from genome assembly GCA_018127125.1 of Rhododendron griersonianum. Lineage (NCBI taxonomy): Eukaryota > Viridiplantae > Streptophyta > Magnoliopsida > Ericales > Ericaceae > Rhododendron > Rhododendron griersonianum. Next base: position 4,749,732 of record CM030798.1, on the reverse strand, counting down.
CAGAGGAGTACGGTGTGTGTAAAATTACGAGCAATTTGAAAAGTACGAATATACTTGGTCATCTGTACGGGTATGAATACACCTGGGCTGCATACGTGAACATGCACACTTTTCCCAAATATGAATACATTTGGGTAACCTGAGAATGATTACACTCAGGGATTTCTCTAAGTATGTGGAACTTGGGGAGCATACGAGAATATGCAAAATTATCCAAACACAAATTGTAACAACTCCGATTTTTAGTAAATAAAAATCTCGTTGTTTATTCGATAATTCTTTTATTCTTCTTGAGTGACCTTGTAAATTCCTTTCGATTCCTCTTAAGACCTTGGATCGTTCTTAGTAATCCGTCATGATTAGATTCTTCACGCCAGCCGTAAGGTCATTTTCTAAAGACAAGCGTCTAGCATATTGAGAAGTCGTAGAATTGTATTTCTTGACTAGAAATCCTACTTAGCAAGTCTAGTTAGCTTCTGACCGATTCATTGAGATGACCTAACGACCCATCTCAACCCTAGTTGAACCTGGTGAACCTTTCCAAACCCTAAGGGAACCCTTTTGACCAAGTCATCCTTGACCTTTACCCATTGGACGATAAATACTAGGGAAATCTTTATCCATTGGACAATAAGTCTTCCACCTAAGACATTTTATTAGATTTGACCAAGGTACACTTGTATAGTATTATATAGGTAGAGGTATATATAATAATCCAATATTATACCTTGCCCTTTTATCCATTGGTCCATAGAAGTTAGGGAAAACATCGCCCATTGGTCCATAACCTAGTCTTGCCACCTAGCACAAGAACTATTAGTTTAATAGAATCACCAAGAGTCATTGTACTTATATACATACATAATGCAAGTATAGTACTTACCATCTTTATCCATTGGATAATAAAAGTTAGGAGAATTGTTAACCATTGGACAATAGGTTAGTCTTTCGACATAGTACAAGGTCTATTAGTTTAAATAGATTCACCATGAGTCATTGTACTTGTATTGATAGATTATATAAGCATAGTACCTTCCATCCATTAACCGTTGGATAATAAATGTTAGGAGAACTTTGGTCCATTGGTCAATAAGGCCAAGTCAAGCCATAGTACTAGGCTTTATTAAGTTAATTGCTTATTAGATATGATGTGTACTTATTTACTTAAAGTATTAGATATGTATATGTCATCCTAAGATTCTAAGTCTTAGAATATAGTTTATAAGTACATATGTGGCATTTAGACTTATTCTATTAGGAATTTTGACTTAGAAATCTAGGATAAGATCACATAGTACCTTTGTCCTTTGTAGTTAGTCATCCTTATATATTCATATACTAATCAAGGGAGAGAGAGAGGGAGAGAGAGAGAGAATCCGAGAGAGAGGGAGAGGAGAGAGAGATTGGAGAGGGAGAGAGAGAGATCGGAGAGGGAGAGAGAAGGAAGAGTGATGTACTCTTTGGATTGTTTTCTACCAAATCTAAGTTATATATATATATAGGTACTTGTAGTTATGAAAGAAGAAAGATATGGAGAATATGAGATAGATATTAGGGTACAAAATCTCTTACAAACTTACACCACAATCTTATACTCTTTCTAAGTCAAACACCAAACCATTGTCCTTTCATGCTTAGGTGTACATTGGACTAAGAGGAGAGAGAGAGAGAGAGAGAGAGAGAGAGAGAGGGGCCGAGAGAGTGAGAGAGGGAGAGAGAGAGAGATAGGCCGAATGGAGAGGGAGAGAGAGGGAGTGATGTGTGCACTTGTACTCTTCCAAACCTAGTCATAGTCCTTGGCCAATCTTCACACATCATCTTGTACCACCAAATCTAGGGTTTCTTACTCTTTCATATCCAAACCAATCTTCCAAAGTACTAGACAAGACCAAAACCCCAATAGAATAAACTAGACTTGTCCTAGATTGGAAAGAAAATCTTGTAATCTTTCCACCTATGTACTTACATTGTACCAAAGAGAGAGAGAGAGATAGCCGAGAGAGAGAGAGAGGCCGGGAGAGAGGGAGAGAGAGATTGGTGATGTGTGCATGTGTACCCTTAAGCCTTGTCATGGTCCTTTGGCCATCATCCTACCTCATCAAAGTACCATCAAATCTAGTCATTTTATGAACCCTTGGACAACAAATGTTAGGGGAAAATTTACCTCTTGGATAATAAGTCACCCTTTGGCTATAAATAGCACCCATTCCTTCCCATTTCAACTCACACCTTCATTCTACAACTTCTCTCTCTAGAAAGCTTAGCATTCTCTCTTGTTCTTGGGGTTCTTGCTTGTTCTTGAAGTTCTTCCCAAGTTCTTCAAGAAACTCATCCAAGGCCGCCACTAAACCGCCACTCCACCACCCTATCGATCCAAAAGTTTTAGTAGTGTTAGTCAAGATCTAGTTTCGAGAGAAACCTTTCTCTTTCGAAGCTACCGGAAGCCATCCTTATGAAGTTACTCCGTCCGACTACCGACGTACCACCTTTCCTCCGTAATCATCACTACCGCCAAGAAGAACGGTAGACTATTCCATACACTCAAATCCTAAGTATAGATAATTGTATGATCATGTAGACTATTCCATACACTCAAATCCTAAGTATAGATAATTGTATGATCATGTAGACTATTCCATACACTCAAATCCTAAGTATAGATAATCGTGTATTCATATAGAATGATCTTATCCCTAATTACTTACTCTAGGTATTCATAGAATCTCAATGAACATATGTTGTTTTGAAATTTGAAAAGGAAGCATGAGTTTTTGAAAGATAACGTTCATAGATTAGCTTTAAGTATTCGTATTTTGATCTTAGAATGAAGATGGGCATGATTATGTGATTACTTGACTACTTGTTGTTGATAAAGCATAAGTGATTTACCACTCCAAAGGTGCCCGTCCATGTAGCACTATGCTTTATCTTGTACGATTAAATGTTGAGCATGATGATGTGATAAAGTGAGCATGCTATTTAATATAGAGTTGGATGATCTTGCTAGTTTAGTTTCAAGATTACTAAGATTACATGAAAAGTCCTGCCGCGGAGTCTATGCATGATGACGAGACACAAAAATCAAGAAAAGTTAGAAACATGACACCTAGGGTGTGTTAAAGACAAGGTGTGTTTTTTGAAAACCGCAATGTGGCCGGACTTGCCCATTGTGTGGTGTGTGTGCGTAAAATATTTTTGAAACTACATAATGACCTAGAATGGGAGTCATTATGGGAGTATGGTGTGTTTGTGTGCCAATGGGAACCCGGTGCGGCGGAACCATTGTGAGGATACTCGAGAACCCGGCGCGGCGGAATCGAGGTTGGGTGTGTGCCAATGGGAACCCGGCACAGCGGAACCATTGTGAGGATACTCGGGAACCCGGCGCGGCGGAACCGAGGTTGGGTGTGTTAAAAATGTGATTTTCGAAATGATTTTGGAAGTGTTAATACAGTGGAAAATTGATGACACGGTCTACGATGAGTCGCGTAGGAGAAACACGAAAAGGCATGACACCAACGTTAGAAAGATAGCAAATGTGGATGTGTAATTGCTAGCCATGTTGTTGAATGAGCATGTGTAATTGTTTATATGCTTCTTGTTGTAAGTTAAGGGTTAGTGGGTATGATTTATTGTATTGAGCTTTATAAGCTCACGGTGTTGCCTTTGGTGACCCTGACTTATTATATTGGTGGCGACGCCGGTATAATGGGTCAGATCTTATAGACGAACAGGTAGAGCAATACACACTGGAGGCTCTTGAAGCCGAAGAGCTTGCTAGGATGGAGGAAGAAGTGGAGCAATAGATAACCTTAGAGTTTTCCCATCCTTTGTGTAATAAAAGTACTCTAGTAGGAGCCATGTTGTAATAATGAGCTTGACTCTTAGCCTTTTAATTCAATAAAATGTTTAATTAACGTACCCAAAAATGGGGGCGTTACACAAATAGCTAAGTACAAGTAAAACTTAGGTAGATATCCAAGTATGAATACACTTGATGGTCACTCATTTAAGTACGAGAAACTTGGAAGTATAACCCAACGTACAAAAAACCTTGGGAAGCTGACATGCGAGTTCATCTAAGTATGAGAACACTTAGAGATTATCCCAATTACGAGGAGTATTACGCAGGCATGGACAGAAATTATCTAAGTACGAACAAACTTAGCAAATCAAAACGTGAAGGTCTGGCCACGAAAGGGCCACCTGCACATATCCAGAGGCCATGAATGGCCAAGCATACTTGTAATTAGGCCAAACACGACCACCAACACCAAATTAAAGCCATGAAGGGCCAAATACCTGTGTTAAACATACTTTCAAAGTTGTACCAGTGCCACACAGGGCAAATTTCAAATGGCCACACAGGACCAGCAAAGTATTTTAAGAGAGATAGTATTGTTCGGGGAAGGGTGGATTCTAACTTACTCTTCCATCGTTAAAACTTGAACAGCAGGAGGAGAGGCAGGAGCGGTAGAGTCTCCCACAGCAGTACTTTCAGGTTGCCCACCACTGGCTTCCTTCTAGCCAGGGTTGGACGTGTCGACTGTTTGGCTTGCTCCAGTAGCTTGTTGTTCGGAGGCATTGGCATTTGGCTCCCTGTCCAGATTATCCTCTTCTTCTACTTCTTGGTCCTCACCAACAACTTGGGAACAGGGAAGGTCCTTGTTGGCCCAGAGGGGACTAGACTCAGGAGCTCCTATCTTGGTGAGGCATGCTGTCAAAGCGACACCCCAGATTTGGTCTTGAATAGCTGGCATTTGAGTTTTGTAGCTCTCAGTGGCCACATTGACCCCCTCATTATAGCCCTATTGGTAAGATGCCTTGGCCTCATTTTTGCTCGATTCTAGCTCCACGAGAGTCTAGTTCAGGCTATCCTCGGCGCCCTCCAATTTTCCCTTCAGCTCATCCACCGTCCCACGGCCTTGGTCTCTCTCTCTTTCCAGCCTGATTATTGTGCGCTGCAATTGGGCATTCTCATTCGCCAGTTTAGCTCGCTGAGGTTCAGACTGGCCCAGCTTTTGAGCCATAGCCACCATCTTTTGAACAGCCTGCACAAGATGTGCAAACATTAGTAAAAGATTACAGGAACTACGAACAGTGGAGGAGAAAGTAAGGGAATCGTACCTTAACGTTATTTACCATGAATGTACTAAGGAGTTTGTCAGGAGTGCTCTCTACTTCCCTCTACATGTCCCTAAGGAGCAGAAAGGCCTGAGACAAAGCCAGGGTAGTGTCCTCGGATTCACCACTATCCTGTATGCTTACGGGTCGATTACCATGAGACAGATGGGGGACCCAAGCTGGAACTGTGGCTGCGGATCTTCTTGTGGTGACGGTGCCACCTGGTGATGCAGCGCCGGTTGGGAGAGAGTCGAGACCTTGGTGCTTGTCGTGATGGGCTTCAGCAATTCACTGGGTGAAAACCCCGGAGGTGTATCTGTCTGAGCAGTGGCCCGACGGCCGTGACCTTGGGACCCGTCGTGGCCACGAATAGTGCCACATCCCTGACTAGCACCAGGAATGGTGAGTAGGCTGCTGAGGTCAATAGGCTGATTCATGGTTTGGGTATCTGGGGGAGACGGTGTCACGACCTGGATTTTTAACATAGAAATAAATAACTTATTGGAATAAAGAACCTTACTTGCCATCGTATTCCCAAAATAATGTCCCACCTGTTAAACCTTACAAAATAAATTCCCAGTTTCAAAAGAGTAAACACTTTGGCACTCCGGCCCCAAATATATTACATTTGCTCGTAAAGACAAATCATTAAGTTACAACCTCATCTTTATCAAAAGAAAGTCTATTACAAAGATGACTATGTAACTAGATCAGAGTTAGCTTCCAAAAATTCTTTACACTTCCAGGCACGCAAGTCATGCAAGTCACTGTCCAGCAGTTAATCCTGAAAAGAAAGAATAGGTTGAGCTATGCTAGCCCAGTAGGAAAATCTTTACTAAACTTATGTGCAAGTAACATGCTAAGTGCAAAAGGAAACGAATGAGAAGACATGGTCCAATCAAGCATGACAATGATCAATGTATTCCCTCTAACCATCCCGACAAGACTCGACAACATCAACCTCCACTAACTGTATTTCCACCCCTCGCGTTACAGTATGACATCCCGTGAGTCACCGTGTTACCACCCCTTGAGTTACGGCGAATCCCAACACTTCGGACCATCGTGGTACCACCCCTTGCGTTACGAGGTCCACTAGAGTCTTCGTATTTCCACCCCTTGCGTTACGAGACTCCCTACACCAAACCCGACTCAACAACTTCCTATCTAACCAACACGTAAACTAAGACTCTCTCATAATCACACTCATGCATGCAACATCTCACATCGTGTCGACTACACCACCGAGATACCACAAATACTCGCAAACAATCAATCAGTCGATAAGTCTCATTATAACAAGGTTTACTCGAATGAACTTAGAGAGAAATCCTACTAACGAGAGGTCAATTGAATAAGGATTCACAAATCAATCATTGGAAGTCAATTGAAAAGCTTGTGATAGTGTATGAGGTGTTACAAGGGTGTTAGAAGTGTCCGGGGTTCAAAGCAATCGAAGTAGAAGCAACGAAGGCAAAACTGCCCATAATGAACTGGTATCGATACGGCCAAAATGGCTGTATCGATACAGGATGCTTATCAGCAAAGCCCACTCTGTGTTAATCGGGTATCGATACGGCAAGAATCCCGTATCGATACGGAGAGGTTTCGAGCAGATTTTTCTGCAGATATCAGAATTTCAAGCTCAACAACAACAACAACATCACCAAGCACGGATTTCACACATTATCAAGCTACCAACACATAAATGTAGCAAAGAAATCCCTACCTCGGTCCAAGGAACGGAACCCAACACTTCGAACGAGCTCGAGCTCCCAACTTTCAAAATTTGCCGCGATCTCTTTCTCGAACCTCACCCAAAGCGATACGAGCCCGGGGTTGCGTAGAGGAGGTGAAATGAGGGTGGGTTCTTGAGAGCTTGGAGGTGTTTTGGTGGGTTTTTGAGTGAGAAGAGAGGAGAGAGAGAGAACCGGCGGAGGGAGGGAGAGAGGGCCGAGAGTTTGGTTTTGGGAAAATGATCCCATACTCACACACCACTCCTATTTATACTCTTAAATCAACAAATCACACCTTAACCCCTCAACCTTCCATTCTCTCACTTAAGCCCCCAATTCAAATATTCACAAATAAGACCATATTTTCTCAATTAAACTTTTAATCGATATTTCAAGCATTAAAATTATTCGGGTCTCTACAATCTACCCTCCTTAAAGAAATTTCGTCCCGAAATTTACAACGCAAGTCAACTAAAATTTATGCATCAATTAATCACGCTCATGTAACAACACATATTTCCACTAACAAGTTAACAATCATAAGGTTAAAAAGTTAGAGACTTACATCGATTAACTCAGAAATAAATGCGGATACTTCTCCCTCACTTCGTCTTCCCTTTCCCACGTCGACTCTTCCCTTCCGAGATGACTCCATAAGACTCGCACTAACGGAATGGTTTTACCCCTCAAAACTTGCTCGCGTGAATCTAGAATGCGTATCGGCTCTTCCTCATACGATGCATCGGCTTCTAACTCAAGTTCGGACCATTCTAGAACGTGTGACGGATCCGGCTCATACTTCCGTAACATAGATACGTGAAACACATCGTGGACACCCGATAACCTCGGCGGTAACGCCAATCGATACGCGACTTCTCCGATCCTCTCGATAATATCAAATGGTCCGATGAAACGTGGCGATAGTTTGCCCCTTTGTCCAAAGCGAGATAGTCCCCGACGCGGTGATACCTTAAGGAACACGTGATCCCCCACTTCAAACGATAGAGGTCGGCGACGGCGGTCTGCATAACTCTTTTGTCTACCTTGAGCGGTTATTAATCGTTGGCGAATTGTCTTGACTTGTTCGGTGGTTCTCCTTTGTGCTTCAAGAAGACGTAGTCGGATCGCTCTCATGCTCTCGGAAGTTTCTTGAACTAATTCTGGCCCAACCAAAGTAGCCTCGCCCAACTCGGTCCAACAAACGGGTGATCGACACGGTCTCCCATACAAAGCTTCATACGGTGCCATCTCGATACTAGATTGGTAACTATTGTTGTACGCGAATTCGACTAACGGTAAATGATCCTCCCAACTACCCCGAAAGTCCATAACACAAGCCCGAAGCATATCTTCTAGAATTTGAATCGTCCTCTCGGATTGCCCATCCGTTTGAGGATGATACGCGGTGCTAAACAAGAGATTTGTACCAAGAGCGGCCTGTAGACTCTGCCAAAAACGCGCGGTAAATCGTGGATCTCGGTCCGACACAATAGAAACGGGAATTCCATGAAGACGTATAATCTCACGAATGTAAAGACGACTAAGCGACTCAATCGAATCCGTAACTTGAATCGGTAAGTAATGTGCGGACTTGGTCAATCGATCAACTATCACCCAAATGGCATCGTGCCCCCTCGGCGATCTCGGTAATCCGGTAACGAAATCCATTGTCACGTTTTCCCACTTCCATTCGGCCACAGGTAATGGTTGCAACTCTCCCGCGGTCGTTGGTGCTCGGTTTTGACTTGTTGACATGTAAGGCATTTGGACACGAAAATAACAACATCTCTCTTCATTCCCGGCCACCAAAACTGTCTACGCAAGTCGTGGTACATTTTCGTTCCACCCAGATGCACGGCTAACGGTGAGTGATGGAATTCTCTCAAAATTTCCTCCCGACACGAAACGGGTACGAACAACTTTCCTTGGTATCGTAAACCTTGATCGGCGTGAATCATCCACCCCTCTCGAACATTGCCACTAAGAAACTTGGCACGAAACTCTCCGGCCTCCTCGTTGTGTTGTTGGGCCTCAATAACTCGGGTCGATAAGGTCGAATGGACAGTTAAGTTACACAATGTAACTCCTTCCCGAACTTCCTCGAAATGCAACGCATACAAGCCTAAGTCATTCATCGTTTTCCACTCATGGACGGCCAAACTCGCAAGTTGGGTCGATTTCCTACTTAGCGCGTCTGCTACCACATTCGCCTTCCCGGATGATATTGTAAATCAAAGTCGTAGTCCTCTAAATGTTCCATCCATCTACGTTGTCGCAAATTGAGTTCCTTTTGAGTGAACAAGTATTTTAAACTCTTATGATCGGAAAAGACTTCGAATTTCTCACCGTAAAGATAATGGCGCCAACTCTTCAAAGCAAAGACGACGGCCGCGAGTTCTAGGTCATGGGTAGGGTAATTTCGCTCATGAGTCTTCAACTGTCGCGAGCCATATGCTACAACACGTCCCAATTGCATTAACACGCACCCCAATCCCTCCTTCGAAGCATCACAATATACGGAATAACTAATTCCTCGTTCGGGTACAACCAAAACCGGCGCGGTAGTCAATCTCTTCTTCAATTCTTGAAAGGCCGTCTCACATGCGTCACTCCACACGAAACGAGTCCCCTTACGGGTCAATTTGGTCAACGGAGTTGCTAGGCGAGAGAAATCTAGTACAAACCGGCGATAGTACCCGGCCAACCCCAAAAAGCTACGAATCTCAAATACATTCTTCGGTCGCTGCCAATTCATCACGGACTCTACCTTCCCCGAATCAACGGATACTCCATCTTTCGACACTACGTGACCCAAGAACTTAACTTCGGACAACCAAAACTCACATTTACTAAGCTTGGCATACAAACGGTTTTCTCTCAGAAGTTCAAGAACGATTGAAAGGTGAGATTGATGTTCCTCCTCTGAAGGCGAATAGATCAGGATGTCGTCCACGAAGACTACTACGAAACGATCGAGATAGGCACGAAAGATACGGTTCATCAAGTCCATGAAAGCTGCCGGTGCATTAGTTAATCCAAAAGGCATAACGACGAACTCATAGTGGCCATACCGGGTACGAAAAGCGGTTTTAGGAATATCTTCTCTCCGAACTCTCAACTGGTGATAACCGGACCTCAAGTCAATCTTAGAAAAACAAGTGGCACCTCGAAGTTGGTCGAATAGGTCGTCGATTCTAGGCATTGGGTACTTATTCTTTATGGTTACGCGGTTCAACTTACGGTAATCAATACATAAGCGAAGCGTCCCATCCTTCTTTTGAGCAAACAAGGCTGGTGCTCCCCACGGCGAAGTACTCGGACGAATAAACCCCAAGTTCTCCAATTCTTGCAATTGAATCTTCAATTCTCTCAACTCGGCGGGCGCGAAACGGTAAGGAGGTACGGAAATAGGTGCGGTACCAGGAAGTAAGTCAAAGGTGAACTCGACTTCTCTCTCAGGTGGTAAACCAGGTAACTCAGTCGGAAACACATCCGGAAAGTCACAAACAACTAGGGGCAACTCCCCACGCGCAGACACGTCCTCATCTAAGGTTAAGCTCGCTAGCAAGGCGTACATCGATTCCGGTTCCCGAGACCCACACAAATACGGTTCCATCGGTTCCCGACGCTCCCCGAAGAACTCAAAACAAGCACCCCCAGACGGACAAATACGGACTCGACGCTTAAAACAATCTATGGTGGCGTGAAACGTAGACAACCAATCCATTCCCAGAATAAGGTCGAATCCCGACATATTCAATACTATAAAATCGAAAGTAAAACGACGATCTCGTATGGTGAGCTCACAACCCCGGCAAATACGATCTAACGGCGATCTACCTCCTATAGGTGTGTCAACAAATAACGGAGGTTTGATACTCTCAATTTCCAATTCCAAAGCATGAGCAAAAGATGCGGCAATAAAAGAATGCGATGCTCCCGAATCAAATAATACTCTAGCAAAGGAGTTAAACAAAAGAAATGTACCCCTCACTACCGAAGTCTCTGGAGCCTGAGAAGTAACAGGAGGTGGAATGGCAGAAGTGATGGCAAAAGCTCTTCCCTGAGTTGTCTGACCCTGAACGTGTCCACCCCGATGACCGGAGCCCTGAGTAGGTGTAGACGAACTAGCTCCTCTTTCAGCCCGAGATCCCTGTGGCGAAGCGGTTTGACGGAAATGAGACTGCTGCTGTCTCTGAGTGCCCCGAAATGACTGCCGACTAGAACCCTGTCCACCCCTCGATTGCTGCACTGATCCTGACTCACTACGAGCTCCATCCCCGCGTGGACAATTCCTAGCGAAGTGACCAGACTTCCCGCAAGTGAAACAAGTCCCCAGCAGCCGCGGACACTGAGCACGGATGTGCCCCACTTGACCACATTCGTGGCAGGTGATCGAAGACCTAGTGGTAACTCCTCTCGTTCCAAATGAAGAAGAAGGCGGAGGTCTAAAGTTTGACGGACCTTGAGAAATAGACATTTGATCCCGTTGTCTCTTCCTCCCTTGAGTACCAAAACTTCCCGACGATGAACTCACACCTCCCACTGATTGTCTCGGTTCCCATGTCTTAGGATTTTTCAGCACCTCTCTCGGTGTCTCAATACTCCTAGCACACTCCACAACTTCGGAGAACTTTCCTTTTCGTTGCGCCACAACATACTTCTTCACGGCGTCACTCAAACCCCTCTCAAATCTCCTACACTTTCTCTCCTCAATTGCCACCATCTCCGGCGCAAAACGGGACAAAGATTGAAATTTTACCGCATATTCCGAAACAGTCATGTCCCCTTGCTCAAGCTTCTCGAATTCATTCCTCAATTGATCCCGACTCGTTTCCGGAAAATATTGCTCCTCAAAGAGCATCTCAAACTCCGCCCAAGTCAAGTTCTCAACGTCTGGCTCATCTACTTGAGCCGCGGTCCTCGCCGCTCTCCTTGCGTCTTTCCTCGATTCCAAGACCGACTCCCACCACTCGCCGGCTTCCCCAACCAGTTGAACGGCCACAATTCCCACTCTAATACCGTCTTCGATGATGTTAAGAGCCCTAAAGATCTTCCGAATTTGGGTTAACCAATGGTCAGCTACCAAAGGTTCACTAATGGTTCCATCAAAGGTTGGAGGATTCCTACGGCTAAATTCCCGCATTGCTATCATAGCTCTATCCTCGGCATTCTCCCTTGGAGCTTGGTTCAACAGGTTTGCAGCTGTGAGTGCCGCGACAAGATCCCTAGCAAACTGCGTTTGATTCGGAGGCACACCTGCACCTCGACCGGCCCCAGCCCCCGGAGTCCCCATGCTGACTAACCTCGTCCTCGGGAGGTACCCCACGGCCACGACCACGGCCACCCCGGTTACCAACCCCACCTCGTCGCACACGCGCTCTCGGAGGCATCTTACTACAATTATAAGAAAGAGAGAGTTTATCAACAACAACATCATTTAGTGAGGTCAAAACCTCCAACTATCCCAACACGGGTCAAAACAACGCTACACCACTCTGCAGTATTGAAAAGCTATGCCACGTAAGTCAAGCAATATCAATGCACACAAGCACATGCGAGTTATGAAAATTTTTGCGTGACATTTTAAACCCATGAGACTAGAAGTCTCCCCACGGTCTCTAGGTATTCTAAACCTAGACGCTCTGATACCAATTGTCACGACCTGGATTTTTAACATAGAAATAAATAACTTATTGGAATAAAGAACCTTACTTGCCATCGTATTCCCAAAATAATGTCCCACCTGTTAAACCTTACAAAATAAATTCCCGGTTTCAAAAGAGTAAACACTTTGGCACTCCGGCCCCAAATATATTACATTTGCTCGTAAAGACAAATCATTAAGTTACAACCTCATCTTTATCAAAAGAAAGTCTATTACAAAGATGACTATGTAACTAGATCAGAGTTAGCTTCCAAAAATTCTTTACACTTCCAGGCACGCAAGTCATGCAAGTCACTGTCCAGCAGTTAATCCTGAAAAGAAAGAATAGGTTGAGCTATGCTAGCCCAGTAGGAAAATCTTTACTAAACTTATGTGCAAGTAACATGCTAAGTGCAAAAGGAAACGAATGAGAAGACATGGTCCAATCAAGCATGACAATGATCAATGTATTCCCTCTAACCATCCCGACAAGACTCGACAACATCAACCTCCACTAACTGTATTTCCACCCCTCGCGTTACAGTATGACATCCCGTGAGTCACCGTGTTACCACCCCTTGAGTTACGGCGAATCCCAACACTTCGGACCATCGTGGTACCACCCCTTGCGTTACGAGGTCCACTAGAGTCTTCGTATTTCCACCCCTTGCGTTACGAGACTCCCTACACCAAACCCGACTCAACAACTTCCTATCTAACCAACACGTAAACTAAGACTCTCTCATAATCACACTCATGCATGCAACATCTCACATCGTGTCGACTACACCACCGAGATACCACAAATACTTGCAAACAATCAATCAGTCGATAAGTCTCATTATAACAAGGTTTACTCGAATGAACTTAGAGAGAAATCCTACTAACGAGAGGTCAATTGAATAAGGATTCACAAATCAATCATTGGAAGTCAATTGAAAAGCTTGTGATAGTGTATGAGGTGTTACAAGGGTGTTAGAAGTGTCCGGGGTTCAAAGCAATCGAAGTAGAAGCAACGAAGGCAAAACTGCCCATAATGAACTGGTATCGATACGGCCAAAATGGCTGTATCGATACAGGATGCTTATCAGCAAAGCCCACTCTGTGTTAATCGGGTATCGATACGGCAAGAATCCCGTATCGATACGGAGAGGTTTCGAGCAGATTTTTCTGCAGATATCAGAATTTCAAGCTCAACAACAACAACAACATCACCAAGCACGGATTTCACACATTATCAAGCTACCAACACATAAATGTAGCAAAGAAATCCCTACCTCGGTCCAAGGAACGGAACCCAACACTTCGAACGAGCTCGAGCTCCCAACTTTCAAAATTTGCCGCGATCTCTTTCTCGAACCTCACCCAAAGCGATACGAGCCCGGGGTTGCGTAGAGGAGGTGAAATGAGGGTGGGTTCTTGAGAGCTTGGAGGTGTTTTGGTGGGTTTTTGAGTGAGAAGAGAGGAGAGAGAGAGAACCGGCGGAGGGAGGGAGAGAGGGCCGAGAGTTTGGTTTTGGGAAAATGATCCCATACTCACACACCACTCCTATTTATACTCTTAAATCAACAAATCACACCTTAACCCCTCAACCTTCCATTCTCTCACTTAAGCCCCCAATTCAAATATTCACAAATAAGACCATATTTTCTCAATTAAACTTTTAATCGATATTTCAAGCATTAAAATTATTCGGGTCTCTACAGACGGGGTGTAACCGCTAGAGGAGGAGGTAGAGGCTTCTTCGGCCAAGATGACTGGCTCGTCAGGAATTGGAGGAGTGTGAGAACGCCCTTCTCCTCCTTGCTCGGGTTGTGTGGCGGAAGGACCAGGAAGTACTGGGTTATCAGCTGCCCGGGTGCGTCGATCAACAAACCCACCATAAGAGGCTCTATAGCTTAGGAGTACCTGGGCTGCCCTTCCTTGGCCAGCAAGGTGTGTACCTTGCCCGTTGAAAGCAAGTGCACGGTCAATGTCTGCTACATGAACCTGCGGAGTGATAATATCATGCCCCTGGTTGACATTTGTGGTTGCAACGAAAAAGGTAGCAAGTTATATGCAACAAATTGAGTGAATGAAGTACGGGAAAACTTTAAATTAGGTGAGGAGAAACTAACGTGGCTGCCCAAATCTGTGAGGGGCATGAAAACCTATCACACGACCATCCTCATCTCTGGGCTCGAAGTTCCCCGTAACAACTAGAAAATCATCGTCATCCCCCCGGGCGGAGTCGGGAAGTTCAAGGACGAGTTTTTTCCTAGAATCCCTACTCTTTAGATAGTAGGTGAGGGCATCTTGGTTCGGGAGATGCTGTAGAGATGGTGGATATCGTGTAATCCCAACGATGTGCCTAACATCTGGTTTATGGCATTTACACCCATAACGACCCTAAAGAAATTGGCCGAAACCTGCATTGGGGATAGTCTATAGTGGGCTAGGACCTGGCGGAGCAAGGGGGCCAAGGGGAATTTGACGCCGCCCTCCACGATGGCGACTACTGGAATATGGAGGGTATCGTTATCGGGACTCTGGCGTATGGCATCCTCGTGGGCCAGTGCGGTGGCCACATTGTCAAGGATCTCGTAACGAGATCTGAACATGGCCATGGTCCGAGGGGTGTTGCAATGACGTCTAAATCTCCCCATTTCTTACTAAAGAGGCAAACTTTTGTAAAACTACACAGATAGAGGAGGGGATGTCGAATAAACCCTAGATCAACGAGAGTGATAGGGAAAGGAGAAGGAAGGAGAGACTTACGAAGTGATGATCAGGGGTCCTAAGATTGCAGAAAAAGAGAAACCTTGAGACGGTGAAGGGCGCTTCAAGTGGCAGGGGAGCTCGAGCCTTCTTTCTGCGGGGGGAATCCGGAGAGAGAGTAAGGGTTCGAAATGGGGCGAAAACCCAGATATACCCTAATAAGTAGGGTGGCGTCAGTGAAACGTCACCCCAGACACCGTTTGGGCGTTCCAATGCAACTAAGTGTTTTTTTATTTTGCTCATGTTTATTGAATTTTATCATAATTTGGGAAAACGATCGTAAACTATTGAGAAACTTGTGGCTTCATATACCTGTACCTTTCAAAATGCTTAAAATGATGGGATTGCACTTGATTCTTTTATTACACTTTCGAAAAGTTGAAGGAATAGGCAGATGAAAGTTTTGAAATTTTCAGAACAAGGATCATAGATGACCCTTCACTTTATGCAAGTACTGATGCATTATTGATGTAAGTTCTTGATCACATTATATGTAATGCCAATTTCTTTTTTTTAAGACTTATTGTCACGCCCTCGATTTTTAACATAAATATAAAAGATTTTTGGTAAATAAATCTTCACAATATTCCATACGATACCCAAAATATTACTGTATTTTCATTCCCATAATAATAATACTTCCAAGTCCATAAGATTTCCAAATATTACATCATTGGCTCAACGGCCCCAAATTAACATAAGTATCATGTATCAAAAGAGTTAACTGTTTATAGATATTTCTTAGTCAAAGAATTACAACTTAAGTTACAAATACATCTTTCAAAAGAAATTTACAATGATGCATAAGTAACTTCTTAGGTTAGCTTTCAAAAGGTATGTCCACACTCCAAGCATTCCAGTCATGCAAGCTACTGTTCCGGGTTAGCACCTGATAATGATATAAGGCTTGAGCTACACTAGCCCAGTAGAAAAGTTTACACAAACTCTATATGCAAATGAGCAGTACGGAGAAACAAATGATAGAAACCAAATGACAACAGAGATAAGCACAACTATCATGATCAAGTATCCAACTATCGCCAATCCATCTTCTCGTTCGGTACCACATTCTTTCTTATTCCCCTTCATTCGTGGTCGAACCCTTTATCAAGAAACTTTTCCTTTTGATATCAAACAATTTAGAGAAAACTCAAGACCATTGTAGGCCAAGCTCCGTCGATTCGGGCCGAATACCGGAGTCCGTTGATTAGCTCAAGAATAGCCGGAGGATCTTTTATCGAAAAATCCTTTTTCCTTTTAAACAATCCGATTTAGTAAAAGTCAATCTTTCTTTCTTTTTCCCATGATTTCCTATTTCTTCAATCAAGGTTTTCACATGTATTGCACGTACCACGGGACATATCACATATAAGTGATACCCATTTATCTATTCCGGGACACATCACATATAAGTGATGCCATTTATCTACTACGGGACACATCACATATAAGTGATGCCCTTTTATATGCTTAGTAGCGTTACTCCTCTTTTAACCTCACCGAGTGTCCATAGCGGAATCAACAATGTCCATGCGTTCTTGTCAAGTTCTCATTAACATCATATGACGAGTTCTCGTGGTGTCCGTTTGTTATTCACATTTACTCCATGTTCCCATTTCACAAACATCAAATCATTCAATCGAATCCAAAAGCTATTTAATCAATCACATGGCCTTACAAGACCAACAATCTACCATATCGTATGTAAGTACATATACGTCCTCACCATACCTCTAAGTATATCCCCGCACCTAAACATACCATATATCAACCCACGACTAGACTCTGCGATGCCCGGTCTTCTAGTTTCTATACTTGGAGTCCGTAAAATGTGTGCTAAAAGAATCTAAAGGATTCTACGAGTAGAGAGAAAACGAATTGCAATACTAATCATCGGATCACTAGACATGTTCATGTGTATTGTTCGTATTTCAACGTGCCATATCTTACACTTCACATTTCTTAACTCAAAGAGTTCATTCAAGTCCATCGGATACCACTTTAAGTGTGAGACTAGTAATACTTTCCAAAACACTTGAAAGAATGTGTAAACAAATCCATTAGAGTCGATGAGAAGCTTCAAAATGTAATTTGGAAGACATAGGAGAAGCAGCACATAGACACTGCAGCAGCTCAATCACCTATCGGTAGGTGAATGAGTCCTACCGGTAGAAGAGGAGAATTCTGCGCTTGACCTACCGGTAGGTGAAAGTTCCTACCAGTAGAAAATGGAAATAGAAAGGCCAACATTTGAAAGAAACAACTTTGCACTTGACCTACCAGTAGGTGAAAGTTCCTACCTAATTCAAAGTTCCAACCGGTAGAAAATGGAAACAGAAAGGCCAACATTTGAACGAAATAACTTTGCACTTGACCTACCAGTAGGTGAAAGTTCCTACCTAATTCAAAGTTCCTACCGGTAGAAAATGGAAACAGAAAGGCCAACATTTGAACGAAACAAATTTGCACTTGACCTACCGGTAGGTGAAAGTTCCTATCGATAGGTGGATGAATACGTTGAGCTGCTTTTGAGATGCTGTTGTACGTTTGAGCTGGTTATGAAGGAATTTCTCGATTGTTCTACCGGTAGGTGAAAAGTTCCTACCAGTAGGGAGAGTAACTTATAGACGATTTCAACAGAAAATTTCAATTTTCGATCCAATCTCAATAACGACCAATACAAACTTGAATAAGGCATAGAAACACTCAAATAACATATAAAGAGAGGTAGAATTCCCTACCTCAAGTATCCAAGCCGAAACCAAAGAGATTGAGTAAGACCTAGCTTCCGGAATCCAAACCAAGCGAAAATACACCAAACCGAGCTCTATCCAACGAGATACGGGCTCCAATACGCAAGTAGAAGATGGAATGGAGGTTGATTGTTATGGGTTTGAATTTGGAGGTGAGTTTTTGGGAGATGGTGAGAGATGGAGAGAAAGTGAGAGACCGAGAGATAGAGAATGGGAATTATTTTCCCCTAGACACACACATATATGCACACATGCACTATATCACACAAACACCCATATTTTCCAAACTTTTGCACATTTAACCTCCACATTCACATTCACATCATTTTCCACCCTTTTTCCTCAACTACAAACATTAAAATTAAAAAAAGAAATTTACGGGTCTCTACATTCTACCCTCCTTAAACAAATTTTGTCCCGAAATTTACCAAGACAGGGCCAACCAAACCAGGTATTACATAAATACACAAAACTACAACAACTATCATTACACCACAGTTCAATAATTATGAAAGTGCTACGTCAAAACTCACATCAATCAACTAAAACAAATGCGGATATTACTCTATAACTTCGTCCCTCTTTTCCCACATGAATTCGCACTAACGGCATCGTCTTACCGCTCCAAAACTAAATTACGCGAATCAAGGTTACGTATCGGTTTCTTACCATAGGACACGTCGGCTTCTAATTCAACTTCGGACCTCTCTAACACATGCAATGTATTCATTTCGTACCTCCTCAATCTCTATATACATAACGCATCATATATGTTGAAAATTTTAGGCGGCAATGACAAACGGTACACAGTTTCCAAGGTTTCCTCTGTTACGAAATTCCTATATACAATTATCTATCTCACCATAGAGATCTTACCTCCTAAGTGTAAGTTTCCAATTGACTTTCCGAGACTTCCACCTAGAAGGTGCGGTGATCAAGTGCCTCTTCCAACTGGATTTCATCGGTTATCACATGGTTATCCAAAAAGACACGCGCCGTATCCAACACCCAACCTCTCTTTCTAGCGGTGAACGCTCCCTTTCCTTCCCAAGACATGACAAACTCCAATGCGGTAACACCTTACGAAATACGCAATTTCCCATTTGAAGTGACAATGGGTGTTGACGTCAATTGACATTGTCTTGTGGTCGGTCTTGCGCGGTCAGCAGTCTTGACGAATTACTTTGATTTGTTCAATCTTTTCTCTTGAGTTTTCGAATGTCATTGGCGAATAGATTCCATCACACTCCTCGATACTAAATCTAGCGGCTCCAGAACTCACACCAATTCTTCTAAGAGTCGCATTAACTTCTCATTCCAGGTTAGGTTATTCTAGGCTATTAGAAGGATTCAATCATTATCTCAAATGAAACAAGCAAGCTCTAAAACTCAATTCGAGCTGATCAAGAATACGAGAACGGTAATAAGGCACCCGAATTTAAAGGACACATGAGATCTTTAGAATCATTAGGCAACAAACTCAATGTACAATTTCATGATAATTCGAGAGATCTTGGATAACCGTTCACAATTTTTACTGAGGACGAACACAAAACAATGGGACAGATCCCTAGTAAACCAACTCATACAAGATTGAAGATTGGTCTAACACCAGACTTGAGCAATACTTCTAACAAATTAAGACTAAGCTTTATAGGACGAACCATGCCTCCAGAGTCAAGGAATCACAACCAAGTTGAATGACACTGAGGACAACTACAACAAGTGAATTTGAATTGAACAGAACCAACGAACAGGTATCGAGAAACATGTCACCGCAAGATTTGGCTCCAATTGCGATATGAGAACTTGGATATGGTCATATATTCTAACAAATAAACTAGTAGCTGCAGTAAGGAAACTCAAACAAAACAATTAGGTTTAGGCAAACAAACAGGTACAAGGTGGATACGGGCAACAATAGCAACAAATCCAAATTTAATGACACTAAAGAATTTGTATATCATGAAGTTCGTGACCACAGATTGGGTTCAATAGGTTGAACTTCCAAAATAAATACTCACGTGGAATCCCCATTACAAGCAAACGTTGAAAATGATATTCGCAACAAGGGAATCTAAACTGACCAATGAAAACTTATCTCAAGTAGGATGATGTCAAAATAAAACTCCAAATGAGCTAGGAGAAACATTCGTCAACATCAATAGCAAAGGTGTCACAAGATAATTCGCCACAAGATTTTGAATATTCCCAAGAAAAGCTAGAAATGGATTGTGTGATAATTGACTTAAATACCAAGAATTATAACTGGTCATCTACACAACGGATTTCACGAAAAATAGCTTACAATACAATTTTAACAATATTCAGCTAGGCCAACTAAAGAGGATGATAAAAGAAACAACTTTGACAAAATCATGTTCGGAATATCACTAACTACCATGCGTATAACCAATTCCTTTCCAAATCAGATCAAACCTAACTATAATTGAATTAAAGAAGTCAAAGATAACACTTCCATATGGAATGATTAACCCCTAGTCTCGGCAAATATGATCTATTGACGCTTCTCAACACACAAGGTCTAAGATTCCTGATTTTCAATTCCAAACACGAATAATGATGTAGTTCTCAATGGATGAAATGCTTCCAATTTAAAAGAGTTGTAGCAAATGAGTCAAACAACTAGGAAAAAAAGGTACCTCAAACAACTAACATTTTCTGAGAGTTATAAAGTAGTAGGAGGTGGTGGTTTAGCTACGGAATTGCATCTATTGCTGCGTCGGTGTACGTTTATGTTGCTGCACTGAACTCGACTCACCATGCACCCTCGGTCTTTGAGGATAACTCCTCGCCATGTGGCCAGGTTCACGACAAACATAGAAAAGCCTATCAAGCTATGGAACTCCTCGATCCCTAGATAAGGTAGGTGGCCTAAGGTTAATCTGGTTTAGCGAAGGCTGATTCGGTTCCCTCTGCCTTTTCCTCCCTTGACTTCCAACATTCGTTGGCGACGTACTCACTTTAACGGTTGGTTGCCTTGGTGCACTCTGGGATTGCGGCTGACTTGTTCCTGGTTGCTGTATTAAACCCAACTCACTACGAGCGCCTCCTCCTCCCAGCGGACAATTCCTAGCAAGATGACTAGAGTTACCACAAGCAAAACAAGTCTTTGCCCGACATTTCACACGAATATGACCCATCTGACCGCATTTGTGACACACCATCTGACGTTTAAGGAGAACCCTCGGAGTCTCAGAATGAGAAGGTAGGTTAAGGCCCACTACGCCAAATATTACTATTGCCGGCGGTAGTATAAGCGGCATTAAAATAACTGCCGTTATAAGGAATTTTAACCGGCATTATAAAGACTGCCGAAAATAAGTACCATAAAACGGCAGTTTTTTACATAATGCCGTTTCTAGTCCCTAATTTTTTTGGCGGCATTTGGAATGCGCTAAAAAGGGCTCCAGCGCAGGAAATAATTTTTCCCCTAAGGAGAAACAACGTCGTTCATTGTTTTTTGGCTTTTCTTTTTTATTTAATCTTTTATATTGCTCTTTGTATTTCCCAGATTGACGATAAAAAAAAGTTCATTACTTCCCCATCTTTTCCAAACCTAGCGGCGGAGAGAGAGAGACACACCCAGAGTTGGAGAAAGCGATCTTCCCCAAATCGAGCTGCCCCAAATCAAGAATCCGAAGGTATCCTCAAAATCTTGTCGATGTCTATTGCTTTCTTTATACCCGCATATACACGTGCACACACACACAATATATCAAGGTTGTGAAACTTGAAAGTGAAAGCGTACCTTTGGTTTTGTCGTTGAGAAGCTTTAAGTGACAAATTCAGAGGAGTTTAAACGTACTGAATTGACAAGCGAAGCAGTGGGTGAAAGACTTGACTCAGAAAAGGGGAGGAAGGAAACAAAGGCATCGCTTTCTATCGGAACTGTTAGCCTCGCCCCATTAAAAAAGCTATCAATCTGATCCGCACTACTTTTCTGCAATTGAAGACTATCATGCCTTTTTAATGAAAAACTGGCTTACATCTTGAGAACCCTAATATATATTACACAATGACCAAATTACCGTTTATCTCTAGTTTTTTAAAATGGCAATGGTTGCCCATGGGAAATTGGTTTGACTGGTGTGTGAGTTGATTTCGTCTTTTTCGAATTCTTTTACTTTTAAAGGCGTAGCTTTGAACTCCCAAGTCTCAACTCTATGGTTGCATGTGCCATATTTCAGATTTAGAAATTAGAAGGATGGATTGTATTTTATGGGAAAAAATGCTAAATTTGAAACAGTACCCGGTATTTGACTGATACCGGTACAGTAGGAAAACCGATACCTTGGCCGATACGGTATTCAAAACCTTGCAATATATGCATTGTGGGTAAAGCGCCATACAATTCAATTTTTACATTTTCGCTGTTGTGTGAAGTGGATTTAGGCTAGATCTTCGTTACTAGTTGATGCTATTAATTCAAAAGAGTGATTTCAATCTTTAGCCCCCCTCTCTGCCAGCATGTGTGGGTGTGTGTTGACCTTTCTTTTTGAAAATGCAGATTGATGATCTCAAGCATTGCCCTTTTGCTGAGGTGATCGATTAAGGTTCATTAAGGTATTGTCTCGTCTATATAACTTTCTGGAGGATTATATTTTAATGTGCTTGCTTATAAATTTTTGAACCAGAGAATTAAAAATTGTCTTTTTTTTTAAGCTGGAAAGCCATCGGGGTTGATCTTTTTATTACATAGTAACGAGTTTGCTGTAAAGGTTGTCTTTCTTGGAGACCCTAGTCTTAAGTTATTGTTTGGTTAGTCAAGTTGAACTGTTTACATATGCCAAGGGCCTAGCTCTTTCTTCCGCTCTGCTTCATTTTTTTTTATAAGTAAATAAAACTCCTCTACTTGTTACTAAAACCAAAGCTTGGCCCATTAATGAATTTGCCGTATAAGTTTCTTGAGGTGTTTTGATGTTCTAAATTCATGGTACACTAAAATAGGAGAATGTATGATGAGTTCTCTTTCAATCCAAAGCCATAAGCAATCAACTGTTTTCACGTATTTGACAGATTGAGCATATATTTTATAGTTATTGCCATTGGTTTGTCCAATTAATGTCCCAACTTATGGGTTCTTAATGCTAGGTTGCTTAGTTTTCTTGAGCTGTGGTTATGGCTTATGGCATAATTGACTTCATTGAAGTCAAAGTTGGCCCTCAATTTCGTTAAGGAAGAATTTATGCCTATGCTCTAGGAAAACCTAGGTGCATTACAGCTAATGTGCATGTTGACGTACCTTCGATTAAGTTCATAGATCTATATTTGAATTGGTAGTTCTAGAATGTCTTGTATTTTGTGGTTTTACTCAAGTGGAATTTCTTCAATGTTATTAATTGAAAACAGCATAGACAAACATAACTAGCTCGTTGAAAACTTGTTTGAGCTCATACACTTAAGTTTGAACACACTTTGAAACTCATTAGTTCATTAGCAGTAATGTTTTTTTTAGCACATACAGTGTTTTTGTTTCCCTACTCTATAATGTTTCTTGCTTTGATTTGTATTAAACACTTACATGTAACACTTCAGGTGCTCGTACGTATAGTTCTAATGGATAAGTCTTGGATTCACATAAAGAATAGGCTAGACCCAACATATGTACAAGGGGTAGAAAGTTTCATTGAGTTTGCTTATGCAAATAAGCTTCAAGAGGCAAAGATATATTGCCCGTGCAAGAAATGTGTTAACCTCAAATTTGAGACAAGAACTGGTGTAAAAGAACATATAATTATTAATGGGTTTGACACTAAATATACTAGATGGACCTATCATGAGGAGTTGTCGGCTTCATCTAGTGGAAATGCAATGGATGTAAATCATGAATCTGATTTTATGGATGATATGGTTGGTTTGGTACACGATGCATTTGGAATTCCAAGACAAGAAGGTGACCTTAGCGATGCTGAAATGATTAATGGTGTGGGGCTTGGGCCTGATGAGAAGACCAAGAAGTTTTTCAAACTCCTAGAAGATGCAAAACGTGAGTTGTATCCGGGTTGCAAGACCTTTACAACTCTCTCGTTTATTATGAGGTTGATGCACATAAAAGTACTTAATGGTATTACCGATAAAGCATTTGATATGTTGCTGGAGTGTTTGAAGCTGGCATTTCCCCCTGGTGAAACCTTGCCTCCCTCATACAATGAGGCAAAGAAGTTTAGAGAGTCCTTGGGCTTTAGCTATGTCAAGTATGATGCATAACCTAATGATTGTATGCTATTTTGGAAAGACAAAAAGGACCTTGATAAATGTGAAATTTGTCAAACATCTAGGTATAAAGAATCTAAATTGCGTTCCGATGATGGAAGTACACAAGTAGCACAAATTCCTGCCAAACAAGTGAGGCATTTTCCTGTAAAGGCAAGACTCCAAAGGCTTTTCATGACTTCAGAAACAGCTACACACATGAGATGGCACGCAGATGGACGCCCTACTGATGGGAGTTCAAGGCATCCCGCTGATTCGCTCGCATGGAAAGCTTTGGATGAAAGATACCCAACTTTTGCTAGTGTAGTCGAAATGTTAGACTTGGATTGGCAGCTGATGGCTTTAATCCATACAGAACAAGGAACATCACTCATAGCACCTGGCCCGTGGTATTGATGCCATATAACTTGCCTCCTTGGTTATGTATGAAGCAACCATTTTTTATTTTAGCTTTGCTTATTTATGGACCTACTGCGCCTGGAAATGACCTTGATGTATACTTGCAACCTTTAATTGATGAGCTAAAAGAGCTATGGTCTGATGTCATTCTTACATATGATGCTTCAACTAAGCAAATGTTTCAGTTGCATGCAAATTTAATGTGGACTATAAGTGATTTTCCAGCGTATGCTAACTTATCTGGATGGAGCACGAAAGGAGCTCTTGCTTGCCCTTGCTGTAATACGGAGACCGATTATCGATGGTTGAAAACCTATCGAAAGTATATTTATATGGGCCATAGAAGATTTCTAGACCAAGGGCATAGGTTTCGGCAAGATGCAGTTTGTTTCAATGGAACCATTGAATCAAAGCTAATGCCTCCTCACTTATCTGGTGTTGACATTTTCAAACAAGTGGAGTTCATTGCGAATAAGTTTGGAAAGGTTGAGAGAAATAGGCCAGCATCTCATGTATCTAAAAAGAGAAGAAAGAATGTTGAAGATGGAAGTAATGTCGAGACTGGTGAACAACAAGAAGAAGGTAATTGGAAAAAGAAAAGCATCTTTTTTGAGTTACCGTATTGGATACATAATTTAATTCGCCATAATCTCAATGGCATGCATATTGAGAAGAACGTTTGCGAGAATATACTTTGGACGATATTGGGTATTGTAGGAAAAACAAAGGACAATCTAAAGGCTCGTTGTGACCTTCAGATCCAGGGTCTTCGTAAGGCACTTCACCCTCAACAAAGGGAATGTGGCAAAGTCTTTTTACCCCCTGCTTGCTTCACGATGAGCAAAGAGCAAAAAGACATATTCTGTAAGGTCCTAGCAGATGTTAAAGTTCCTGATGGGTACTCATCAAATATTTCACGACGTGTACAAGTCAAGAATAGAAGTATTACAGGGCTGAAGAGTCATGATTGTCATATTCTGATGCAACAACTATTGCCCTTGGCTGTGAGAAGAGCGTTGCCTAAGAAAGTTAGTGAAGTCATAATTGAACTTTGTAACTATTTCAGGCAGCTATGCTCAAAAGTATTACATCCGAATGACTTTGGGCCTCTTGAGGAGAAAATTAGATTGACACTCTGCCATCTCGAGAAGATTTTCTCTCCTTCCTTTTTTGATATTATGGTGCATTTACCCATTCACTTGGCAGAAGAGGCAAGAATCGTTGGACCAATACAATATCGATGGATGTACCCTATTGAGAGGTAGCTTAATGGTTGATTCTTGGTCTAAATTATTAATAACTAATGATGTTATGACTTAGGCACTTTGCACAAATTTTCCATGTTATTTATTCACTCAGCTTTTTGTTTTGTTTTTTTGCTTTGGTCATAGGTATTTGCTTACACTGAAGAAGTATGTACAGAATAAAAACCACCCAGAGGGATCCATTACAGAAGGTTATTTGACAGAACAATTCACGACCTTTTGCACACAATACTTGCATGATATGGAGACAAAATTAAGTCGGCCAATACGTAATGATGAGGGTGAACATGGAGGTCGTGCCTTAGGATATGGGAAGTTGTTCCTTCTTGATAATATTGCATGGGCACAGATGCATAGATATGTACTTGCCAATTCAAATTTAGTCACCCCATTTAGGGAGTGAGTGTCCTAAATCCTTTACTAATATTGTAATATAAAAACGGTAACATATGTAATGTGCTAAACTGGTTTTTATCCCTGCAGGAAACACATTCAGGTTCTAAAATCTGATAGGCAACGATTAAGTGAGCGTGATCTTATGAGAAAACGTAATGAACAGTTTCCAGAATGGTTTAGAGACCATGTAAGTCAGATATACGCATGTAGTAGTATGTGGACAGATTTTAAGTTTTCTTGCCAATTATAATTTGGATTGATATGTACTTTCTAACACCAGTAAAACTATAGGTTCAACACTTGGAACGAACAGAAAATGTCAGCATATCCAATGAAGTGAAAGTCTTATCTCACCAGACAAATGGGCAAGAAGATATAGTGGGTATATCGTAAATGGGTTTAGATTTCACACTAAACAGCATGAGGAGAGAAGGAAAACTCAACATAGTGGAGTATCATTGACTACAAATACCCAAAGTTACGCAAGTTCGAGAGACAACTGCCAATTACTGGAGAGGTCATTTTCTATGGAAAGTTGACAGATATCATTGAGTTACGTTATTCCAATGATTATAAACTTGTCTTATTCAAATGTGATTGGGTTGATAACAATTTTGGGAAAAAGGAAGATGAGTTCAAGTTCACGCTCGTAAATTTTAAGCACCTTTTGTACAAACAGAATTGAGTATCAGATGAACCATTTATCCTTGCATCCCAGGCAGGACAAGTTTGGTTTGTACAAGACCCTCTTAAGGAAGACTGGCATGTAGTGGTCAAAATGACACCTCGAGATTTTTATGATATGCACGGGAAGGAAGCTACGCAAGATGATATAACATGTCCTGTAGCTGAGCCATACAATGATCAATGCTTAGATGATGCAACATATATGCATGACGAGGATGTTCCTTGGGTTAGGGTAGATGTGGATGGAACAACAATCGATGATGTTGGTGCTGATTGTGTTAATGTGGATGACAGTGATGAAGAAGATGATGAGTATTACGATGATAATAGTGATGATACTTATACGGATATTGATGATGATGTGGATGACGACGACCCTGATTAGTTGTTATTTGAGAAATTTCAATTCTCTTAGTTCTCTTAAGTTATTAGATTCAACTTCGTTCAGTTTCACTTACTAAAATTAGTGAAATCACCTTTCATTTGGTCAAGTCTTGTTTGCAACATGTTGCAATTTGATTTTGTTATCTTTGTCTATTCAACTTTAAGTTTATGGAGCCTCTTTTTATCATTTATGGATGTTCTAGAAATTCATTTTTCATGTAGTCAACCCTTGACATTTTCTTACTACAAGGCACTTGCCACTGCATTATGCCTGAAGTGACCTATTATCACATTTCATTTCATCTCTTGATTTATTTTCTGTCATGTGTAGAGGTGTGAAAGATGCCAAAAGATGGTAAAATATATGTGAAGCCTCAGTCCTTGGCCCAAAAGAAAATGACAGGATATGACAAGGTAAAACAAGAAACAATGGAAAGAAACAACAAGATAATGAATGCCCTGGGGTTAAAGAGCATCCCATATCCGTTTTGTTCAAGCCAACCTACCAGAGAGGGAAAGAGCAATGTGGATGGTGATGAGTCTAATGAGGACTTTCATCCACCAGAGAATGTAGAAGGGCTGCATTTTTCCAGTGATGATGACGAGGTTCATGGATCTCAAAAGAAAAAGGTGATACATGTCTATAGAATTTAAACTAAGTATCACTTGTCATTTTTTTGGCGTGTCATTACATTTGTTATGTCAAGTTACTTTAAGTTATTCATATATAGGAAAACATAACCATTGTAGGATTTACTTACTCTTGTATTTAGATAAAGATCTTGTCTTACCCACACTTTTTGTACTAGTTTTGAGGATGCTCTTTGCTACTGCTATTATTGGTTCCGTTGCTATTTTGGTCAGTTTTGATTTGTTACGGAGCCCTTATAAGAAGTGCTGCTACTATAGCTATAGTCCATTTACTTTTTTTTCTTGCTATTTTGTCATCTTTTTTTTCCTCTGTAATATATTCTCATCTTTTTTTTTCAACTGTAAATAGAAACGGAGGACTGTGACAAAGAAGCAATCTCGTTGGCCAGTTGGGGCCATGGCTGAAACTTTAAAGCCCGTATCTATGACTAGTCAATTGCAACCATCACCAAACATTGTTCAAACGCAAGCAACAACAGCTACGCCTCCACCAATTGTGACATTAAAGTTTCCTCGCAACCGCGCTGGAGCCATGACTGCAACTTTACAACCATCACCTAGTCAATTGCCGCCATCACCATTGATTGATCAAATGCAGCCACCAACAGCCAACAATCAACCACAGCCTCCAGCAACTGTGAGAAAGAAGCAATCCCGTTGGCCAGTTGGAGCCATGGCTGAAACTTTGCAACATGTACCTGCCACTAGCATAGTTGTCAGAATCGTACAATTCACGATTCGTATCGTATGCTTCGATACGATTCGGTGGGTAATCGATACGAATAGGCTGCCAAATCGGAAATAGCTGCGAATCGTAAGCGAATCGGTGATCCGAATCGGTGAATCGTTCGATTCACTTAAAATTTCAGAAATTCATTTTTTACTCTTGTTTTGCTTCTTTTGTTGTTTGAAAAGGGTTCAAATATTTTTTTAAGGTCTTTAGTATTGTTATATGTCATCTTTTGTCTATGTTATATGGATAGATAATAAGAAAAGGAGATTTATTACGAGAGTGAATCGAAAATGAGGAAGATAAATGGAATATAACAACCCTATAGACCTTCTAAGGGTTTGTTTTGTACTTATAACTCTTTCGTACAAAAAGAATCATAAGTAGGCTTTACGAATCATCATCTCTTGGTAGTTGCAATAGAAGCAACTTACCTAATACTCCACATTATTATCAAATCATCATTTAGAAGAAAGTTTTTATTGATTTAGGCCTAAATCTTTCATTTGTAGTATATATTGTTGTTACCCTAATCAATAAGCATAGGTTTCTATACATTATAGAAGTCATGACCGAATCAAAGCGATTCAGGATTCGATTCACGATTCGAAAAATGACCATTTCGATTCTCGATTCGATTCACGATTTGACAACTATGGCCACTAGTCAATTGCAGCCAGCACCAAACATTGTTCAAGCACAACCAACAATAGCTACGACTCCACCAATTGTGACAAAAAAAGTTAACTCGCAGCCGCGTTGGAGCCATGGCTGCAACTCTACAACCATCACCTAGTCAATTGTTGCAATCACCGGTCATTGATCAAATGCAGCCATCAACAGCCACCAATCAACCATAGCCTCCACCAATTGTGACGCAAAAGGTTCCTCGCCGACCTGCTGGAGCCATGGCTAGAACTTCACAACCATCACCTACCACTAGTCAAATGCCGCCTTCACAATTCGTTGATCAAACGCAGCCACCAAAAGCCACTAATCAACCACATGCTCCACCAAGTGTGACAACAGAGCTTCCTCGCAACCCTACTGAAGCCATGGCTATAACTCCACAACCATCACCTACAACTAATCAAATACAGCCATTACAATTCGTTGATCAAACGCAACCACCAACAACTGCTAATCAACCACAGGGTCCACCAAGTTTGACAACCAAGCTTCCTCGTAACCCCACTAAAGCCATGGCTGCAACTCCACAACCATCACCTATCGTTAGTCAAGTGCAGCCACCGCCAGTCACTGATCAAATGCAGACACCACCACCAGTTGTGTTGAGAAAACGGTCTTGTTGTTCGGTTGAATCCATGGCTGCATCGAGAGGAAGAGGCCCTTCTCGTCCCCATAAGGATTGGGGCACAGGAAAAAAGCTAGAAGTTGTGTTGGATAAGTATGATCTACCTATTGGCATCACAGCAGGTGTATTGCAAAGCCAACTAGGCATTTTAGCTCGGAAGAGTAACTTGGCACCATTAACATACACTGATTGGAGGGCTCCACAACTAAATCCATACAAAGAACGTATATGGGACGAGGTTAAGGTAAAAAGTATAGTACTGTACTGTACTAGTCTAGTTCATAGTTGTAGTTGTACTGATATGCTTTCTCTTTTGATATCTTATAACGGAGGCAAACACCAATGTGTCAAATGTTTACAAGCATAATTGTTTGATGTCTGTTGGGAAAAAATGGAAGGATTGGAAAGATTACCTTAAAAGAAATTACTACGACATATATGAAACTGATGCAGAGTGCGTGGCAAATTGTCCTGATAGGGTGGATCCCAATCAGTGGACGATTCTTGTTGCATTTTGGGGTGGTCAATTAGCAACTATAATACAATATGTGAATGGTTTGAGCTTTCATTTTTATTAAACTGTTAGTGTCTATGCATATCTAATACTGCTTTACCTTGAAAAAGGAACGTAGCACTAGAAACCTCGCAAATAGGGGGTCACAAGAAATGGGGCACACAAGTGGGAGAAAGGCCCATTGTCGAGTAAGAAATGAGGTAATTGAATAGTGTGTGTGTGTGTGTGTGTTACCAAAGTTCTGTAAATAGACCTTACATATTAGAATGTTGCACTAAAATTTTTAGTTTAATTTCATACTTATAAAGTTGGTAGCGGCAAAAGGAGGAGTGGAGCCAGACCGACTCGAGGTATTTCAGAAGACACACACAAAGAAGGATGGAAAACCAGTTGATGAAGCATCAAAAATAGCCATAGTATGTGTATCACATAATTGAATTGACGCAACTCATTTAGATTATTGCTAATGTATAACGCATTTCTTCTATTTTAGGCTCGTATTGATGAAAGGATATCTCAAGTTCCCGTGTCCTTGCAATCCCCTACTTATAGGGAGGAGGTGTTCATAGATGTCCTAGGACAAGATACGCGTGGACGTGTACGTACGTTTGGCTTGGGTCCCTGTCCAAGTCAGGTGTGGGGAACGAGGTTTACCCGTTCACGGGAGTTGCGTGACCGGGATCAATTGCGTGCAGAGGTGCGAAAAGAAGTTCTAGCTGAGGTAGATGACAGACTTTCTCGCCTAGAGCGTAAGTGTGCTAGGTTTGAGGCGCATGCGAAAGATATTGGATACCCATTACCTCCCTCTCCAGAAGATGATTCACCAATATCATCTTCACGTAATGGACAGGTTACTCTAGTTTATTGCTTCAAATAATGTATATTTGATTTCTTATTCACCGATAGTGCCTTCACCCTAATTTAAAAATGGCACACATTCCTAAAATGCCAAACATCATGGGACGGAGGGAGTAATTAATTTCTATATCTCTAAACCTTATGTATCACATGTTCAATTCCTTCTTGATGATTCTATTGCATGTGTTTATGTTCTATCAGAATGGTTTTGGGCAGTCATGCAATGAGGAACATGTTCTTGATGACAACAATCCTCAACAAAAAAATGGCGATGATAGGAGTCGACCCCTCGGGGCTTGGACTGATGAGGAGGTGAGAACGTTTATCGTGGCTATTTTTTTTTTGTGAAGTGGTATAAGTAGCAAATTAATTAATCTGGATGCCTTAGATCTATCTTTCCAATAGTTTCTTATCTAGAATAAGTTTGGAGAAAATATTTTTGGTAAACTAGTGCTTGTTCTTTGGATGGATTCCTTATGTGTGAGCTAGTGAATGTAGAGAACATTAGAGAAGTAGACATTTCTAGTTCTTTTGAGCTTGAATAAGTAAAACTTCTAGATTAGTGCCATACTCCGAGTTTGCCTGAATAACTAGACATTTCCAGCTCCAAATAGAAAACTGCTTACATGACATCATAGAGAACTGTTAGTAGTAAGTAGTGTTTTTGAAAATTTAGTTAGAGTACAAAAATACCAGTGGAGAAGGACAATATTTTACTATCACTTGCTGATGCTACTTAATGACCAGAGAAATTGCATGTATTTTTGTTTTTGTAATCGGCATTGCGCGTATTTTTGTTGGCTTGTGTTTCGCATTAGATTTTCAAGTATTTGGGATGCTCCCCCTGTATGCTTCTGGGAAACAAAGTGATGGGTTTATGCTTTTATCGTACTTGGCCTAATTCGTGTCCAGGATCAATTATTACAAGCCAGCCTTGACCATGTCAACGTGTGCTTGGCTGTTGGTTCTGTTTTCTGTTTTCTTTTTCTAGTAAAGCTAAAACGTATGCGCATGCGTAAGCTTTCAACATATTTCACTGAGCTCATTCTTAGTTTATTCCATCTCCTTTGTACCATGAAACAGACTACTTAGAGTATCCACAATGCTATAATCAAAAGTAAAAGGTTTTTAAAGTTAACAATGTTGATGCAAAATATGGCTCACAATGCTATAATCAATTAACAACCTCCTTAGAAAAATAATCAAATTTTGGGTTTTGGATAACTAAAACTAACAACCTTTTGACAATAATCAAATTTTATAAACCCTACATATTCTCAATCAAATACACCAATCATAATACAAAAGTATTCTATCTCTCTTCTCTTTCCCTCTCTCTTTCTTCTCGAACAATATTTTCGGGAAAAAAAAATTACTACTTTTTTTAGAAAACATTTTTTTTAAAATAGTTTTTTTTCCAATAAAAAAAGTTTCAAAAACTATTTTCTATTTCTAGTAAATAGATTTTATTAGTTTCAAAATTATTTTTAGAAAAACTATTCCCTACTGTTCACGGTTTTTAGTTTTTTGTAGTTTGAAAAAATGATGTGACAAATTTTGGTTATTCAATTTTGATTATGTCATTATAGACATCTACATTGCTAACCTTAGCAATCTCTTAAATGAATAATCAAAAGCTGATGTGATAACTTTTGGTTATCTATTTTTTATTATAGCATTGTGGATACCCTTATCTTAGATCTATATTTCCAATAGTTTCTTATCTAGAATAAGTTTGGAGAAAATATTTTTGGTAAAACTTGTGCTTTTTCTTGCGGATCAACAAAAAATAAAACTTGTGCTTGTTGTTTGGATGGATTCCTTATGTGTAAGCTAGTGAATGTTGAGAACATTAGCGAAGTAGACATTTCCAATTCTTTTCAGCTTTGAATAAGTAAAACTTTTAGATTAGTGCCATACTCCGAGTTTGCCTGAATAACTAGACATTTCTAGCTCCAAATAGAAAACCGCTTACATGACATCATAGAGAATTGTTAGTAGTAAGTAGTGTTTTTGAAAATTTAGTTAGAGTACAAAAATACCAATGGACAAGGACAATATTTTATCGTCACTTGCTGATGCTACTTAATGTTTTGCTTGCTTGTTGCTTACTCCCTCCGTCCCTTATTTACAGTCCAGTATTCTATTTTGGGCTGTTCATTAATAAGTGTCCATTTTGTAAAGTTAGTTGGTAAAAGTTGGTGCATTGTCTATTTTGTCCCTAAAAGTATATTCCATTTTGAAAAATTAGTGAGTAAAAGTGTAATGATGATGGATAAGTAGGGAAAGTGGCGGAAAAAGTTGATGGGAAAGGTATAATGATGGTATTTTTTTAATAAGTTGGAATTACGAAACAGGACACTTAAAAAGGGACGGAGGGAGTAATTAGTACCTGTTGATGATCGATTCTGGGAGTTATTGTCACGTCCTCGATTTTCAACATAAATAAAGATAGCCTTTCATAAATAAAACTCCTCACATTATCATACATAATACCCCAAAAAAGTTCACCATGTCCTGGTCATTAAATTACAAATCCAACTCCAAGAGTTTGAATATATTACATCCTTAAAAGAAATAGAGTTAAAGTTCTATAACATTCTCGAAACATGTTTTACCAAAATATCCACGAGTCTCCTTTACCACTTCTTCCGAAAATATGCACTAGAATGCATGTACTTCACTCCATGCTACCGCTCCGGGTTCACACCTGAAAATGATAGGTTGAGCTACACTAGCCCAGTAGAGAAATCTACACAACCATTATATGCAAATGGGGTGATAGGTAGAGTGAATAACTGAAGCAAGGTACGGTATTTCAAAGGAGAAACAATACACGACGAGCAATTTTCCTAAAGTCGACGACATAATCGAAGTACCATGACTACACACCAAGACTCTAAATTAACCACAAGAACTTATTATCTATACGATTTTCTCATGACTGCCACTGCCCCTCATCTTATTTCGAATCATCAATCCAATATCTTCACTTATGAAACTATCATAATCAAAGAACCACAACGCCAATGTCTTTCATATCACTCACACTTTCACAATGATAACCCATTTCCATTCACATCGTGTCACCATTTCCTTTTCATCCTGTGTCATGAGCAAAAGCTTCTGCCGGGCCATTTACGGAGTCCCGATACTCCCCATTAGCACCTCTCTCACTGATGGAGCTAATTCAAGTCACACATCATAGGTCATCGTACCCAAAATTCCTCCTATATACTTTACAACTCAGCTGTTCATCTCAATCACATATAAAGAATTCACAACGGAAACTTATTCACATAGAAGTAACATGGATAATTTCACCTCAATCAACTCGCTTTTATTACGTTATTAGTTTCTCAATCACCATACAAGCACTCACATATCAAGAGATATTCTCTAACGATGATTCATAGATTTCCACCTTGCAACTCATAAAATCGTACAAGTTACGCAAGAAATGTATCGCATATTAAACATAAAGAAAATTGTCCCTTGTATTCACGCCTAGCATTGTTCAACTCAAAAGAGTGACCCACGTATTTATTTCTCACATCGCATGTCAACACATACAACCTTCGCTCACCTATATTCCTTATGTTCTCTAAACCCTCGTTTCGGTGTTGAAGGACTCATACGGAACCCAACGACCACTACAAACCCTAGTATACCACTAGCCTCGTCATACCATTCAATTAAGTACTCAAGGGAACCTAGGAACATCTGTGTCTCCCCCAAACAATCCTAAGGAAAAAGGATTACTCCACGTTTTCGAACGAACATTTCTTATTTTGGCTACCAAACCTTAACGGTTAAGAATTGGGAGATGAGACCACCACCATTGGAAAGTAGACCTCCGGTTTATGAATTTCGATATAAAATTTGCCCAAAACGGAGTCCAGATGAAAAAGTTATGCTCGTTCGAAATTTTTCCAAAAATGCTGATTTTTTCAATACCTACCGGTAGACATTAATCTCCTACCGGTAGAAGACCAAAATTTCACAAAATGACACCACTGGACAGCGTTTCTACCGGTAGATCCAAAACTTCTACCGGTAGGACTTAGGTTTTCAGTGCACGATTTTCAGACTTCATCAGAACATTTCCAACAACGAAACTAACGATCTAGAGCACGATTCAAACACCAAATCAACATATAAACATATATTAGAAGTGAGAAATCCCTACTGAATGGGTTTTGAGCAAAACCCTCAACTCCCAAGCAAGTCCTAGCTCCGAAAACTTTAAATCAACTGAGTACTCCTCTCCGAGCTCAAACCCACGAATTTCCAAGCTCTAGAACACTTGAATGCGAAAACTTTGCGGCGGATCAAGGTAGGTTCGGAGTATTTTGGGGTGTTGGAGTTTGAGAGAGAGCGAGAGGAGCCGAGAGTGAGGGATCGGGTGAGAGAGAGACGTGAGTGGGAGAAAATGATTCTCTACCACTCACTCTCCCCTATTTATACCACTACACACATCAATTTCAATTGCACCCCAAACTTCAAAATTCTATCACATTGACCCCAAGTCAAATTTATTTAACAAATTTCACATTTA
Source organism: Rhododendron griersonianum (assembly GCA_018127125.1). Taxonomy (NCBI): domain Eukaryota; kingdom Viridiplantae; phylum Streptophyta; class Magnoliopsida; order Ericales; family Ericaceae; genus Rhododendron; species Rhododendron griersonianum. Next base: position 4,713,721 of record CM030798.1, on the reverse strand, counting down.
TTCGATATTCTAACATTAATAAAACCTTTAAACGATTTCCGAAAATACGGGTCTCTACAGTTATCCTTTGCCTCCAAATTTAAGGCTCGACTAGCTGCTCTGTGTGTGTGTGTGTGTTTACGTACTGGTATATGCATAGCTGTCTATGTAACCATATCTTAGTTGCTAGTTTTGTGCCAATATTGGTGTTTCACTGCTGAATATTTTGTGATCAAAAGCTGTAACTAAAATTGGAACTCTTAGATATATTATGATTAACATGTTTTCTTCATTCCCTGACTTCATACTTTTTCCTTTCCATTGTTGCATTTGCAGCTTATGTATGAGATGTAGTTGAGCTAAGTGGAAAAACGTTCGAGCTTTACAGTTGAGATCCTTGGGAATTATTCGCAAAGCACATTGGGACTTGCACATGTTTTGGCAACTTAAGTTGTAGATGAGCTACATGGAAAATTAATGTTGCAGTTTCACAGTTGACATCTTTATTTTGGGAGTTTGTTTTGGAGATGCACAAATAGTGGAGCTAGCTTTTTATATTTTGACAACTTTAGTTGTGAATGTTTGAACTTGGTCGTTAATGTGTGGAAACCCAATTAAACAATATTGTAACATTAACTTCAATATTTATGTTACGTACTATATATAGTTGACAACTTTGGCATTTTTGTGGTATGTGGTACATGAATTGATTTAATTATATATACGGGGCTTTTTTAAGCACATGTTAAATGCAGTGCCCTCTTTGTCCTAATCCATTGCCGGCAGTAAATTAATGCCATTAATGGCGGTATTAGCGGCAGGAAAATAATTTTGCCGGGAATACAATTAAAAACGACAATATTATTAGCGGCGGTAATAAACTGCCGTTTTTGTTTTGCCGACGGTTTATTACTGCCGTTTTTGTATTCCCGACAGTTGTATTAATGAAGGTATGTTTTTGGCGTTATTACCGCCGGTAATACTATTACCGCCGGCAGTTTTTAGACTATTAACGGCAGTATTTTCATGCTGCTAAAGGCAATATTTGGCGTAGTGGCCCCACTGGCCCTGCATAGGTTGATTTGGTCCCCTCGATTTCTTGCTTTATAAACTCTTAACACTCCCGGAAGGTGATCCCACGCTAACGACTCGATGTCTAGTTTCACCCACATTCATACCGTTCTGCACACCCTCCAGTGTCTCAACACCCTTCACGCTCTCAACAATCTCAGGAAACATTATCTCATCCCTAGTAGACTGACTCGCCTCATCCTCTCCGTATACACTACGGCCCTGGTAATCATGATCCCCTGTGTCACCCCTCCTAACTCCACACCTCGAAGACATCCTACTACGAAAGCATAAGAGATGAAATCATCATAAGAAACGAAATCATCAGCATTATTCACTTCACTATATGACACAAGTCTCCAACATTTCCAACATAGATCTACAACTCTGCACCATTCTACTGTGATACATATGCAATGTCATATCGATGCACTGACTCATTCATGCAAGCACACATGTGGTTTTGTAAAAAGATGCAACGATTTTTGAACCCATGAGACTAAAAGTCTCCCCATGGTCTCGAGGTGTTCTAAACCTATGCTCTGATACCAAGTTGTCACGCCCTCGATTTTTAACATAAATATAAAAGATTTTTGGTAAATAAATCCTCACAATATTCCATACGATACCCAAAAGATTACTATATTTTCATTCCCATAATAATACTTCCAAGTCCATAAGATTTTCAAATATTACATCATTGGCTCAACGACCCCAAATTAACATAAGTATCATGTATCAAAAGAGTTAACTATTTATAGATATTTCTTAGTCAAAGAATTACAACTTAAGTTACAAATACATCTTTCAAAAGAAATTTACAACGATGGATAAGTAACTTCTTAGGTCAGCTTTCAAAAGGTATGTCCACACTCCAAGCATTCTAGTCATGCAAACTACAGTTCCGGGTTAGCACCTAAAAATGATATAAGGCTTGAGCTACACTAGCCCAGTAGAAAAGTCTACACAAACTCTATATGCAAATGAGCAATACAGAGAAACAAATGATAGAAACCAAATGACTAACAGAGATAAGCACAACTATCATGATCAAGTATCCAACTATCGCCAATCCATCTTCTCATTCGGTACCACATTCTTTCTTATTCCCCTTCTTTCGTCGTCGAATCCTTTATCAAGAAACTTTTCCTTTTGATATCAAACAATTTAGAGAAAACTCAAGACCATTGTAGGCCAAGCTCCGTTGATTCGGACCGAATACCGGAGTCCGTTGATTCACTCAAGAATAGCCGAAGGATCTTTTATCGAAAAATCCTTTTTCCTTTTAAACAATCCGATTTTGTAAAAGTCAATCTTTCTTTCTTTTTCTCATGATTTCATATTTCTTCAATCAAGGTTTTCACATGTATTGCACATACCATGGGACATATCTCATATAAGTGATACCCATTTATCTATTCCAGGACACATCACATATAAGTGATGCCCATTTATCTATTCTGGGACACATCACATATAAGTGATGCCCATTTTCTACTCCGGGACACATCACATATAAGTGATGCCCTACTCCGGGACACATCACATATAAGTGATGCCCTTTTATATGCTTAGTAGCGTTACTCCTCTTTTAACCTCACCGAGTGTCCATAGCGGAATCAACAGTGTCCATGCGTTCTTGTCAAGTTCTCATTAACATCATATGACGAGTTCTCGTGGTGTCCGTTTGTTATTAACATTTACTCCATGTTCCCATTTCACAAACATCAAATCATTCAATCGAATCCAAAAGCTATTTAATCAATCACATGGCCTTACAAGACCAACGATCTACCGTATCGTATGTAAGTACATATACGTCCTCACTGTAGGGAGGTATTCCCAAACAGGCTCAAGAGAGGCCCGAACACGTGGTACGTGGGACCATGGTATAATTATGATAAGGGCAATCGCCGTGCAAGACGGTGGTCAGCGATATGGACCAGCGACATGAGAAGTCATTGGTCCAGGAAGTTTGTATGGGGTCAAGATCTAGTAACACGAGAGGATATTGGACCAAGGGATTGACAAAGGAGCAGTGACATGTGAAGTCATTGGTCCAAGTAGATTGTTCGGCGACAATGGAGCCGAACAGGAGGGGATCTGTACGAAAGTAGTCCCAGGTGCAGGGAACGCTCCAGAAGGTTCCAGAAACAGGGATGTTCCGTAAAGGAATGAGATCCCAATAAAATAGGATCTTGATGAGATACCCAACGGGAATGGGATGTTCGGCCAGCTATGGTAAAGAGTCCTAAATGGACTCTTTTCATAAATGGATAAGGGAACGAGAGTCCAAGATATTTTGGGTTCCTTATACGAGATAGGAAACCTAGGGCAATATGGATACTTGGGCAACAAGCATCCATAAACCTATAAATACGAGGCAAACCTAGAGGGAAAAGGTACACAGTTTATTGCAATTAAGTTATTACCTACTGATAATTAGGGTTTTCTGCCAGTACGTGATACTAACTTAGGCATCGGAGGGCCTTTGCCACGAGAGGCAAAGGTGCGCTCACCCCTTGTCTGTTTTGCAGATAAGGATTCCGGCGACGTATTAGAGTTCCGGCGAGAATCACGAAGTAGCCGTTGAGTTCTTGTGCTGCTCAAACCCCTTTCGGTTTTTCTGCACCTACACTCACCATACCTCTAAGTATATCCCCGCACCTACACATACCATATATCAACCCACGACTAGACTCTGCGATGCCCGGTCTTCTAGTTTCTATACTTGGAGTCCGTAAAACGTGTGCTAAAAGAATCTAAAGGATTCTATGAGTCGAGAGAAAACGAATTGCAATACTACTCATCGGATCACTAGACATGTTCATGTGTATTGTTCGTATTTCAACGTGCCATATCTTACACTTCACATTTCTTAACTCAAAGTGTTCATTCAAGTCCATCGGATACCACTCTAAGTGTGAGACTAGTAATACTCTCCAAAACACTTGAAAGAATGTGTAAACAAACCCATTAGAGTCGATGAGAAGCTTCAAAATGTAATTTGAAAAACGTAGGAGAAGCAGCACATAGACACTACAGCAGCTCAATCACCTACCGATAGGTGAATGAGTCCTACCGGTAGAAGAAGAGAATTCTGCACTTGACCTACCGGTAGGTGAAAGTTCCTACCGGTAGAAAATGGAAACAGAAAGGCCAACATTTGAACGAAACAACTTTGCACTTGACCTACCGGTAGGTGAAAGTTCCTACCGATAGGTGGATGAATACGTTGAGCTGCTTTTCGACAGAAAATTTCAAGTTTCGATCCAATCTCAATAACGACTAGTACAAACTCAAATAAGGCATAGTGTAAAGACCCGTAATTTCATGATATTGATTTAAAGGTTTTAAAAGAAATAAGAAGGATGAGATTGATTTGAAATTGGAGAGTTGGGGTTAATGTGTAAGGTGGAATTCTTGTTGGGTGAAAGTGTAAGGTGTGCATAGTGTATACATGTGTGAGTAGGGAATAAAATTCCCATATCTCACTCCCCGTTCTTTTCTCTCACTCACGGCTCTCACTCTCTCCCGGCTCTCTCTCACTTCTCTCACCCAACAACCAACCAAAATCACCCAAAGCCCACTCAAAATAGCCATCAATCCTTCACTCCTCCGCGTATCTCAGTTCGTATTGCTTGGGTTTGAGCTCGGTGGAGGCGTATTTCGTTCGAACTCGAGGATTGGAGCTAGGGCTTGAGAAATCTTCCAAATTCGTTCTTTGATTTTGAGGTAGGAGGTCCTAACTATCAAAATATGTTTATGGCTTGTTTCCTAAAGCTTGAGTCTTGTTATTGATCGTGATTGTCGTTGTTGTTGTTGTGGTGGCTGAGAAACCCATCTCTGTCTGTCAAAAATCTGCTCGAAAGCCTTTGTTATCGATAACATTTTCATTGTTATCGATAACACTTTGTCCAAAAACCCAGAAATTCTATTGTTATCGATACCTTTGGTCATTGTTATCGCTACCCTTGCGGCTGGAATTATTTTAACCCCAATGTTATCGATACCATTCCCAAAGGTATCGATAACTCCATGTTAAAATCTGCACAGTTTTGTAACTTGATTTCCCATTCCATTAACTAAGGTTTGATTAGGCCTAGCCTAATTAAATACTATCCTAATGATCTACATTTGATTACCCATGCCGTGGGGCACCACCAAACTTGTCCATGATTATTTTAAGGCTCCATTAGACGCGATATTCTCCGAACACCCCTTATGAATCAGAGTTGCGTGGTGTGGCATTTCCAAAATGGTGAAGTGAATTTTGATGCATTACGAATACGACGAGAACACCTCAGGACTCATCGACGGGTGAGTGCCTGGCAGAGGACATCGGGGTCCTTTAATTGGCCCGGCAGGAGCTATAAGCTCATAATAGATATTTCAGGACCACCCTTTGGGCATGGTGCCTGGCAGAGGACATCGGGGTCCTTTAATTGGCCCGGCAGGAGCTATAAGCTCATAATAGATATTTCAGGACCACCCTTTGGGCATGGTGCTGGCAGAGGACATCGGGGTCCTTTAAATGGCCCGGCAGGAGCTACGGCTCATGACACTTGTACGAGACACATGTCGACACTTGGTGTTTTCAAAAGTTACACGTTGAGACACTTGATTGGTTTTGAAAATGAAAGGTTGGGTTGAAATCGCTATTGTTGTTCGTCCGTTTGACCTAGTTGCCTTTGATCATCTTATTTTCTTTCCTACATTTCATTTGCATATATTGCTAGATTAGAGCTTTCTACTGGGCTTGTGTAGCTCAGACCTTCCTTCATTTCAGGTGCTAACACAGGACAGTAGTGCATGGTTGGACTGCTTGGACGTGAACACAGTTTTGAAAGCTAACTTGAGGAGTTACCGAGTCATCTTTACAATTTTATCTTGAAAGATGTATTTGTAACTTCATTTTGTTAATCTCTTGATCAAAGGAGTATGTGTAAACTCTTAACTTCTGAATACTTGGAATTTACGCTTATTTGGGCCTCCGAGCCAAGTATGTAATATTTTGCGAACAATCGAAAGTTGGAAGTGTGATTGTGGAAATGGAGTTTTTTTTTTTTTTTTTTTTTTTTTTGGGGTATTATGCGGATTATTGTGAGGTTTCTACTTATGGATAATCTTTATTATTTACGTTGAAAATTGAGGGTGTGACAACTTGGTATCAGAGCTTTAGGTTTAGAACACCTAGAAACCGTGGGGAGACGTTTCGTCTCATGGGTTCAAAATGTTGCGCCCTCTGACATGATTTGTGCATGCTTGTGTGACTAACACTTATGTGACTACTTGACATTGCATTCTCATTATCGTAGAGTGGTGTGGAGTCGTTAACCCGTGTTGGGACCTTATAGTTATGATATTGTGGTTAATAGTCTTTCCTTTCTTATATTATGTAGCCAGATGCCTCCGAGGACGAGTGTTAGGCGAGGTGGGGTTGGGAACCGGGGTGGTCGAGGCCGTGGTCGCGGCCGTGGGGCGCCTCTAGAGGATGAGGTTAGTCAGCACGGGGAGAACCCTGGTGGGAATCTGGGGGCTGGGGCCGGTCGAGGTGCAAGGGTACCTCCTAATCAAACCCAATTCGCTAGAGACCTCGTTGCGGCACTTGTGGCTGCAAATCTTTTGAACCAAGCTCCTAGGGAGAACGTTGAGGGTCGTGCCATGGTAGCAATGAGGGAGTTTAGCCGTAGAAACCCTCCGGTGTTCGATGGGACTAGTTCCGTCCCTTTGGTTGATGACCATTGGTTGACTCAAATTCGCAAGCTTTTTCGAGCTCTAAACATCACCGAGGACAATATTCGAGTGGGTATCGTGGCCGTTCAACTAGTTGGGGAGGCTGGCGAATGGTGGGAATCGGTCCTAGAGATTAGGAAGGATGCTAGGAGGGCGGCAAGGACCGCAGCTCAAGTGAACGAACCGGATGTGGAGGATTTGACATGGGCTGAGTTTGAAGCGCTCTTTGAGGAACAGTACATTCCGGAGACTTCTCGTGATAACTTGAGGGAACAATTTGAGAAATTGGAGCAGGGCAATATGACCATCTCGGAGTATGTACAGAAATTTCAAACCTTGTCTCGTTTTGCTCCGGAGTTGGTGTCGACGGAGGAAAGGAGGTGTCGACGGTTTGAAAAGGGTTTGCACAGCACTGTAAGGACGATGGTGATGGTACAACGTAGGACTAAGTTTTCTGAAGTTGTAGAGTGTGCAAGAAGCATTGAGGTTCCTAAGGATGCTCAAAGGAATGTGAAGGCTTGGGAGCCAAGACCACAGGTGGGAAGTTTTAGTTCGTCTTCAGGCAGTTTCGGGAGTCAGGGGCGGAAAAGGCAAAGGGAACCATCTCAGCAACCATCTAACCAATCGGGCTTTAAGGTGCCTTTTTCTTCGGGAAATCGGGGTGCTTTGTCGAGACCTCCGACCGTATGCTACAAGTGTAATCAACCCGGGCACATTCGCACTCAGTGTCCACAGCTTCTAAAGGCGTGCTATAATTGTGGTAAGACGGATCATCTCGCTTGGGGTTGCCCTCAAGGGGCGGGAGCTCGTAGTGAGTCGGGCTCGGTGCAGCAGCCAGGGGTAGGGCGTGGTTCTGGTCGGCAGTCTTTCAGGGGTTCTCAGAGGCAGCAGCAGCCTCATTTTCGCCAGACATTGTCAGTTCAGAGTTCCGGGGGTGACCGGGGAGCGAGTTCGTCCGCACCTTCTCAAGGTTCCGGTCAGAGGGGAGGCGTTGTGCAGGGTCAGGGTACCCAGGGTCGTGTTTTCAACATCAACACCAATGCTTCACCTTCGGTTTCTCAGGCTCCAGAGGCATCGGTTGTAAGGGGTACTTTTCTTTTATTCAACTCTTTCGCTAGAGTACTCTTTGATTCTGGAGCATCGCATTCTTTTATTGCTGCATCTTTTGTGTGTGCATTGGAGTTGGACACCGAGAATCTTGATACGCCGTTGTTTGTCGAGACACCGTTAGGAGGAAAGTCATCGTTGAGTCGTATCTGTAAGGATTGTGAACTAGTTATTTGCGACCATCGTTTTGTCTTTGATTTCATCGTGCTAGACATGTCGAGTTTTGACCTCATTCTTGGGATGGATTGGTTGTCTACGTTTCACGCTACGATTGACTGTTTCAAGCGTCGTGTTCGCATATGCCCGCCTGGGGGTGTTTGTTTCGAGTTTCATGGGGAGCGTCGAGAACCGTTAGCACCGTATCTGTGTGGGCCCCGGGAAAGAGAGTCGGTTTATGCTATGTTGGCGAGTTTGACGCTAGATGAGGATTTGTCTACACGTGGGGAGTTGCCCCTAGTAGTTTGGGAGTTTCCCGATGTGTTTCCGGAAGAGTTACCCGGTTTACCTCCCGAGAGAGAAGTTGAGTTCACGATAGACTTACTTCCAGGCACCGCTCCTATATCGATTCCTCCTTATCGTTTTGCACCCGCCGAACTTAGAGAGTTGAAAGTTCAGCTTCAAGAGTTAGAGAATTTGGGGTTCATTCGTCCTAGCACATCACCGTGGGGAGCACCGGCTTTGTTCGCTCAGAAGAAAGATGGTTCGCTTCGATTGTGTATCGATTATCGTAAGCTCAACCGTGTGACCATTAAGAATAAATATCCCATGCCTAGAATCGACGACTTGTTTGACCAACTCCGAGGTGCCACTTGCTTTTCCAAAATTGATTTGAGGTCCGGTTATCACCAATTGAGAGTTCGTAGAGAGGATATCCCTAAAACCGCTTTCCGTACTCGTTATGGCCATTATGAATTCGTCGTGATGCCATTCGGTTTAACAAATGCTCCAGCTACTTTCATGGATTTGATGAACCGTATCTTTCGTGCTTACCTCGATCAATTCGTAGTTGTATTCGTCGACGACATTCTTATCTATTCACCCACGGAGGAGGAACACCAAACTCATCTTGCCATTGTTCTTGAACTCTTGAGGGAACACCGTTTGTACGCCAAACTTAGTAAGTGTGAGTTCTGGTTACCCGAGGTTAAATTCCTAGGTCACGTGGTTTCGAAAGGAGGTGTGTCCGTTGATCCGGAGAAGATAGAATCCGTTCTGGATTGGCAACGACCGAAAAACGTGTTTGAGATTCGGAGCTTTCTGGGGTTGGCCGGTTACTACCGTCGTTTCGTTCTTGACTTTTCTCGTTTAGCGGCACCGATGACTAGACTAACTCGTAAGGGGACTCGTTTTGTTTGGAGTGACTCGTGTGAGACAGCATTCGAGGAATTGAAGAGGCGATTGACTACCGCACCGGTCTTGATTGTGCCCGAGCGTGGAGTTGGCTACTCCATGTATTGTGATGCGTCTAAGGAAGGGTTGGGATGCGTATTGATGCAAGCGGGACGAGTAGTAGCGTATGGATCGAGACAATTAAAGATTCACGAGCGAAACTATCCAACACATGATTTAGAACTCGCGGCCGTCGTCTTTGCTTTGAAGAGTTGGCGTCACTACCTTTACGGTGAGAAATTTGAAGTCTTTTCCGATCATAAGAGCCTAAAGTATCTCTTTTCTCAAAAGGAGCTTAACCTACGTCAACGTCGTTGGATGGAACACTTAGAAGATTACGATTTTGAATTGCATTATCATCCGGGGAAAGCGAACGTTGTTGCCGACGCATTGAGTAGAAAACCGAAGTACTTAGCGAGCTTAGCCGTACGTGAGTGGAAGATGGTGAGCGATTTGGGGCACTATGCCTCGCACTTTGAGGAAGTTCAAGAAGGGGTTACGTTGTGCAATCTTACCATACAATCGACCTTATCGGCACAAGTGGTGGAAGCTCAACAAAGTGACGAAGAAGCGGAAGAACTCCGTACTAAATTCCTTAGCGAAAATGCTCGAGAAGGGTGGATGATTCACGCCGACCGGAGTTTACGTTATCAAGGAAAGTTGTTCGTACCCGTTTCGTGTCGGGAAGAAATCCTACGAGAGTTTCACCATTCACCGTTAGCCGTTCATCCGGGAGGAACGAAGATGTATCATGACTTGCGTAGGCAATTTTGGTGGCCGGGGATGAAGAGAGATGTGGTGATCTTTGTGTCCAAGTGTTTGACGTGTCAACAAGTGAAGGCCGAACATCAACGACCCGCGGGAGAACTACAACCGTTACCGGTAGCCGAGTGGAAATGGGAGAATGTGACGATGGATTTTGTGACGGGTTTGCCGAGATCGCCAAGGGGCCATGATGCTATTTGGGTTATTGTGGACCGTTTTACCAAAACCGCTCACTTCCTACCTATCCATGTTACCGATTCCATAGAGACGCTTAGCCGTTTGTATATTCGGGAGATCGTTCGACTTCATGGGATTCCTGTATCTATCGTATCTGATCGAGATCCGAGGTTCACCGCACGTTTTTGGCAGAGTCTGCAGGCCGCTCTGGGCACGAATCTCTTGTTTAGTACCGCTTATCACCCACAGACCGATGGTCAATCCGAGCGAACGATTCAGATTTTGGAGGATATGCTTCGGGCTTGCGTTATGGATTTCCGGGGTAGTTGGGAAGAACATTTGCCGTTGGTAGAATTCGCGTACAACAATAGTTATCAATCGAGTATCGAGATGGCGCCGTATGAAGCCTTGTATGGGAGACCGTGTCGATCACCCGTATGTTGGACCGAATTGGGAGAGGCGACGTTAGTGGGACCGGATATGGTTAGAGAAACTACCGAGAGTATGAGATCGATTCGTCAACGACTTTTAGAGGCTCAAGAGAGGACAACCGAACAAGTTAAGACAATTCGCCGAAGGTTGCTAACCGCTCAAAGTCGACAAAAGAACTATGCCGATCGTCGTCGTCGTCCATTATCGTTCGAAGTGGGAGATCACGTGTTTCTTAAAGTATCGCCACGTCGAGGCTTGTCACGTTTTGGAAGGAAGGGAAAGCTTTCACCGCGTTACGTCGGTCCGTTCGACATTATTGAGAAAATCGGAGAGGTTGCGTACCGTTTGGCTTTGCCGCCGAGATTATCGAATGTACACGATGTGTTTCACGTATCTATGTTGAGGAAGTATGAACCGGATCCGTCACATGTGTTAGAATGGTCCGAACTAGAACTTGAAGCCGATGCATCTTACGGGGAAGAGCCGATACGTATCCTAGATTCGCGCGATCAAGTGTTGAGGGGTAAGACGATACCGTTGGTCCGAGTCTTATGGAGTAATCAAGGTAGCGAGGAATCCACGTGGGAAAGAGAGGATGAAGTTAGAACGAAATATCCGCACCTTTTTCCGGAATGAATCGATGTGAGTGTTTAAATTCGAAGTTCCATGTTATTTGGCTTGTTGCATAATAATCGATGGTTATACTTGTTGCATATCTATGTGGTGCATGTCTTGGTAAGCATGATTATTTGAATTTCGAGGACGAAATTTTTCTAAGGAGGGTAGAGTGTAAAGACCCGTAATTTCATGATATTGATTTAAAGGTTTTAAAAGAAATAAGAAGGATGAGATTGATTTGAAATTGGAGAGTTGGGGTTAATGTGTAAGGTGGAATTCTTGTTGGGTGAAAGTGTAAGGTGTGCATAGTGTATACATGTGTGAGTAGGGAATAAAATTCCCATATCTCACTCCCCGTTCTTTTCTCTCACTCACGGCTCTCACTCTCTCCCGGCTCTCTCTCACTTCTCTCACCCAACAACCAACCAAAATCACCCAAAGCCCACTCAAAATAGCCATCAATCCTTCACTCCTCCGCGTATCTTAGTTCGTATTGCTTGGGTTTGAGCTCGGTGGAGGCGTATTTCGTTCGAACTCGAGGATTGGAGCTAGGGCTTGAGAAATCTTCCAAATTCGTTCTTTGATTTTGAGGTAGGAGGTCCTAACTATCAAAATATGTTTATGGCTTGTTTCCTAAAGCTTGAGTCTTGTTATTGATCGTGATTGTCGTTGTTGTTGTTGTGGTGGCTGAGAAACCCATCTCTGTCTGTCAAAAATCTGCTCGAAAGCCTTTGTTATCGATAACATTTTCATTGTTATCGATAACACTTTGTCCAAAAACCCAGAAATTCTATTGTTATCGATACCTACTGTCTTTGTTATCGCTACCCTTGCGTCTGGATTGGTCGTGACCCAAATGTTATCGATACCATTCCCAAAGGTATCGATAACTCCATGTTAAAATCTGCACAGTTTTGTAACTTGATTTTCCCATTCCATTAACTAAGGTTTGATTAGGCCTAGCCTAATTAAATACTATCCTAATGATCTACATTTGATTACCCATGCCGTGGGGCACCACCAAACTTGTCCATGATTATTTTAAGGCTCCATTAGACGCGATATTCTCCGAACACCCCTTATGAATCAGAGTTGCGTGGTGTGGCATTTCCAAAATGGTGAAGTGAATTTTGATGCATTACGAATACGACGAGAACACCTCAGGACTCATCGACGGGTGAGTGCCTGGCAGAGGACATCGGGGTCCTTTAATTGGCCCGGCAGGAGCTATAAGCTCATAATAGATATTTCAGGACCACCCTTTGGGCATGGTGCCTGGCAGAGGACATCGGGGTCCTTTAATTGGCCCGGCAGGAGCTATAAGCTCATAATGGATATTTCAGGACCACCCTTTGGGCATGGTGCCTGGCAGAGGACATCGGGGTCCTTTAACTGGCCCGGCAGGAGCTACGGCTCATGACACTTGTACGAGACACATGTCGACACTTGGTGTTTTCAAAAGTTACACGTTGAGACACTTGATTGGTTTTGAAAATGAAAGGTTGGGTTGAAATCGCTATTGTTGTTCGTCCGTTTGACCTAGTTGCCTTTGATCATCTTATTTTCTTTCCTACATTTCATTTGCATATATTGCTAGATTAGAGCTTTCTACTGGGCTTGTGTAGCTCAGACCTTCCTTCATTTCAGGTGCTAACACAGGACAGTAGTGCATGGTTGGACTGCTTGGACGTGAACACAGTTTTGAAAGCTAACTTGAGGAGTTACCGAGTCATCTTTACAATTTTATCTTGAAAGATGTATTTGTAACTTCATTTTGTTAATCTCTTGATCAAAGGAGTATGTGTAAACTCTTAACTTCTGAATACTTGGAATTTACGCTTATTTGGGCCTCCGAGCCAAGTATGTAATATTTTGCGAACAATCGAAAGTTGGAAGTGTGATTGTGGAAATGGAGTTGTTTTTTTTTTGTTTTTGGGGTATTATGCGGATTATTGTGAGGTTTCTACTTATGGATAATCTTTATTATTTACGTTGAAAATTGAGGGTGTGACAACTTGGTATCAGAGCTTTAGGTTTAGAACACCTAGAAACCGTGGGGAGACGTTTCGTCTCATGGGTTCAAAATGTTGCGCCCTCTGACATGATTTGTGCATGCTTGTGTGACTAACACTTATGTGACTACTTGACATTGCATTCTCATTATCGTAGAGTGGTGTGGAGTCGTTAACCCGTGTTGGGACCTTATAGTTATGATATTGTGGTTAATAGTCTTTCCTTTCTTATATTATGTAGCCAGATGCCTCCGAGGACGAGTGTTAGGCGAGGTGGGGTTGGGAACCGGGGTGGTCGAGGCCGTGGTCGCGGCCGTGGGGCGCCTCTAGAGGATGAGGTTAGTCAGCACGGGGAGAACCCTGGTGGGAATCTGGGGGCTGGGGCCGGTCGAGGTGCAAGGGTACCTCCTAATCAAACCCAATTCGCTAGAGACCTCGTTGCGGCACTTGTGGCTGCAAATCTTTTGAACCAAGCTCCTAGGGAGAACGTTGAGGGTCGTGCCATGGTAGCAATGAGGGAGTTTAGCCGTAGAAACCCTCCGGTGTTCGATGGGACTAGTACCGACCCTTTGGTAGCTGACCATTGGTTGACTCAAATTCGCAAGCTTTTTCGAGCTCTAAACATCACCGAGGACAATATTCGAGTGGGTATCGTGGCCGTTCAACTAGTTGGGGAGGCTGGCGAATGGTGGGAATCGGTCCTAGAGATTAGGAAGGATGCTAGGAGGGCGGCAAGGACCGCAGCTCAAGTGAACGAACCGGATGTGGAGGATTTGACATGGGCTGAGTTTGAAGCGCTCTTTGAGGAACAGTACATTCCGGAGACTTCTCGTGATAACTTGAGGGAACAATTTGAGAAATTGGAGCAGGGCAATATGACCATCTCGGAGTATGTACAGAAATTTCAAACCTTGTCTCGTTTTGCTCCGGAGTTGGTGTCGACGGAGGAAAGGAGGTGTCGACGGTTTGAAAAGGGTTTGCACAGCACTGTAAGGACGATGGTGATGGTACAACGTAGGACTAAGTTTTCTGAAGTTGTAGAGTGTGCAAGAAGCATTGAGGTTCCTAAGGATGCTCAAAGGAATGTGAAGGCTTGGGAGCCAAGACCACAGGTGGGAAGTTTTAGTTCGTCTTCAGGCAGTTTCGGGAGTCAGGGGCGGAAAAGGCAAAGGGAACCATCTCAGCAACCATCTAACCAATCGGGCTTTAAGGTGCCTTTTTCTTCGGGAAATCGGGGTGCTTTGTCGAGACCTCCGACCGTATGCTACAAGTGTAATCAACCCGGGCACATTCGCACTCAGTGTCCACAGCTTCTAAAGGCGTGCTATAATTGTGGTAAGACGGATCATCTCGCTTGGGGTTGCCCTCAAGGGGCGGGAGCTCGTAGTGAGTCGGGCTCGGTGCAGCAGCCAGGGGTAGGGCGTGGTTCTGGTCAGCGGTCTTTCAGGGGTTCTCAGAGGCAGCAGCAGCCTCATTTTCGCCAGACATTGTCAGTTCAGAGTTCCGGGGGTGACCGGGGAGCGAGTTCGTCCGCACCTTCTCAAGGTTCCGGTCAGAGGGGAGGCGTTGTGCAGGGTCAGGGTACCCAGGGTCGTGTTTTCAACATCAACACCAATGCTTCACCTTCGGTTTCTCAGGCTCCAGAGGCATCGGTTGTAAGGGGTACTTTTCTTTTATTCAACTCTTTCGCTAGAGTACTCTTTGATTCTGGAGCATCGCATTCTTTTATTGCTGCATCTTTTGTGTGTGCATTGGAGTTGGACACCGAGAATCTTGATACGCCGTTGTTTGTCGAGACACCGTTAGGAGGAAAGTCATCGTTGAGTCGTATCTGTAAGGATTGTGAACTAGTTATTTGCGACCATCGTTTTGTCTTTGATTTCATCGTGCTAGACATGTCGGGTTTTGACCTCATTCTTGGGATGGATTGGTTGTCTACGTTTCACGCTACGATTGACTGTTTCAAGCGTCGTGTTCGCATATGCCCGCCTGGGGGTGTTTGTTTCGAGTTTCATGGGGAGCGTCGAGAACCGTTAGCACCGTATCTGTGTGGGCCCCGGGAAAGAGAGTCGGTTTATGCTATGTTGGCGAGTTTGACGCTAGATGAGGATTTGTCTACACGTGGGGAGTTGCCCTAGTAGTTTGGGAGTTTCCCGATGTGTTTCCGGAAGAGTTACCCGGTTTACCTCCCGAGAGAGAAGTTGAGTTCACGATAGACTTACTTCCGGCACCGCTCCTATATCGATTCCTCCTTATCGTTTTGCACCCGCCGAACTTAGAGAGTTGAAAGTTCAGCTTCAAGAGTTAGAGAATTTGGGGTTCATTCGTCCTAGCACATCACCGTGGGGAGCACCGGCTTTGTTCGCTCAGAAGAAAGATGGTTCGCTTCGATTGTGTATCGATTATCGTAAGCTCAACCGTGTGACCATTAAGAATAAATATCCCATGCCTAGAATCGACGACTTGTTTGACCAACTCCGAGGTGCCACTTGCTTTTCCAAAATTGATTTGAGGTCCGGTTATCACCAATTGAGAGTTCGTAGAGAGGATATCCCTAAAACCGCTTTCCGTACTCGTTATGGCCATTATGAATTCGTCGTGATGCCATTCGGTTTAACAAATGCTCCAGCTACTTTCATGGATTTGATGAACCGTATCTTTCGTGCTTACCTCGATCAATTCGTAGTTGTATTCGTCGACGACATTCTTATCTATTCACCCACGGAGGAGGAACACCAAACTCATCTTGCCATTGTTCTTGAACTCTTGAGGGAACACCGTTTGTACGCCAAACTTAGTAAGTGTGAGTTTTGGTTACCCGAGGTTAAATTCCTAGGTCACGTGGTTTCGAAAGGAGGTGTGTCCGTTGATCCGGAGAAGATAGAATCCGTTCTGGATTGGCAACGACCGAAAAACGTGTTTGAGATTCGGAGCTTTCTGGGGTTGGCCGGTTACTACCGTCGTTTCGTTCTTGACTTTTCTCGTTTAGCGGCACCGATGACTAGACTAACTCGTAAGGGGACTCGTTTTGTTTGGAGTGACTCGTGTGAGACGGCATTCGAGGAATTGAAGAGGCGATTGACTACCGCACCGGTCTTGATTGTGCCCGAGCGTGGAGTTGGCTACTCCGTGTATTGTGATGCGTCTAAGGAAGGGTTGGGATGCGTATTGATGCAAGCGGGACGAGTAGTAGCGTATGGATCGAGACAATTAAAGATTCACGAGCGAAACTATCCAACACATGATTTAGAACTCGCGGCCGTCGTCTTTGCTTTGAAGAGTTGGCGTCACTACCTTTACGGTGAGAAATTTGAAGTCTTTTCCGATCATAAGAGCCTAAAGTATCTCTTTTCTCAAAAGGAGCTTAACCTACGTCAACGTCGTTGGATGGAACACTTAGAAGATTACGATTTTGAATTGCATTATCATCCGGGGAAAGCGAACGTTGTTGCCGACGCATTGAGTAGAAAACCGAAGTACTTAGCGAGCTTAGCCGTACGTGAGTGGAAGATGGTGAGCGATTTGGGGCACTATGCCTCGCACTTTGAGGAAGTTCAAGAAGGGGTTACGTTGTGCAATCTTACCGTACAATCGACCTTATCGGCACAAGTGGTGGAAGCTCAACAAAGTGACGAAGAAGCGGAAGAACTCCGTACTAAATTCCTTAGCGAAAATGCTCGAGAAGGGTGGATGATTCACGCCGACCGGAGTTTACGTTATCAAGGAAAGTTGTTCGTACCCGTTTCGTGTCGGGAAGAAATCCTACGAGAGTTTCACCATTCACCGTTAGCCGTTCATCCGGGAGGAACGAAGATGTATCATGACTTGCGTAGGCAATTTTGGTGGCCGGGGATGAAGAGAGATGTGGTGATCTTTGTGTCCAAGTGTTTGACGTGTCAACAAGTGAAGGCCGAACATCAACGACCCGCGGGAGAACTACAACCGTTACCGGTAGCCGAGTGGAAATGGGAGAATGTGACGATGGATTTTGTGACGGGTTTGCCGAGATCGCCAAGGGGCCATGATGCTATTTGGGTTATTGTGGACCGTTTTACCAAAACCGCTCACTTCCTACCTATCCATGTTACCGATTCCATAGAGACGCTTAGCCGTTTGTATATTCGGGAGATCGTTCGACTTCATGGGATTCCTGTATCTATCGTATCTGATCGAGATCCGAGGTTCACCGCACGTTTTTGGCAGAGTCTGCAGGCCGCTCTGGGCACGAATCTCTTGTTTAGTACCGCTTATCACCCACAGACCGATGGTCAATCCGAGCGAACGATTCAGATTTTGGAGGATATGCTTCGGGCTTGCGTTATGGATTTCCGGGGTAGTTGGGAAGAACATTTGCCGTTGGTAGAATTCGCGTACAACAATAGTTATCAATCGAGTATCGAGATGGCGCCGTATGAAGCCTTGTATGGGAGACCGTGTCGATCACCCGTATGTTGGACCGAATTGGGAGAGGCGACGTTAGTGGGACCGGATATGGTTAGAGAAACTACCGAGAGTATGAGATCGATTCGTCAACGACTTTTAGAGGCTCAAGAGAGGACAACCGAACAAGTTAAGACAATTCGCCGAAGGTTGCTAACCGCTCAAAGTCGACAAAAGAACTATGCCGATCGTCGTCGTCGTCCATTATCGTTCGAAGTGGGAGATCACGTGTTTCTTAAAGTATCGCCACGTCGAGGCTTGTCACGTTTTGGAAGGAAGGGAAAGCTTTCACCGCGTTACGTCGGTCCGTTCGACATTATTGAGAAAATCGGAGAGGTTGCGTACCGTTTGGCTTTGCCGCCGAGATTATCGAATGTACACGATGTGTTTCACGTATCTATGTTGAGGAAGTATGAACCGGATCCGTCACATGTGTTAGAATGGTCCGAACTAGAACTTGAAGCCGATGCATCTTACGGGGAAGAGCCGATACGTATCCTAGATTCGCGCGATCAAGTGTTGAGGGGTAAGACGATGCCGTTGGTCCGAGTCTTATGGAGTAATCAAGGTAGCGAGGAATCCACGTGGGAAAGAGAGGATGAAGTTAGAACGAAATATCCGCACCTTTTTCCGGAATGAATCGATGTGAGTGTTTAAATTCGAAGTTCCATGTTATTTGGCTTGTTGCATAATAATCGATGGTTATACTTGTTGCATATCTATGTGGTGCATGTCTTGGTAAGCATGATTATTTGAATTTCGAGGACGAAATTTTTCTAAGGAGGGTAGAGTGTAAAGACCCGTAATTTCATGATATTGATTTAAAGGTTTTAAAAGAAATAAGAAGGATGAGATTGATTTGAAATTGGAGAGTTGGGGTTAATGTGTAAGGTGGAATTCTTGTTGGGTGAAAGTGTAAGGTGTGCATAGTGTATACATGTGTGAGTAGGGAATAAAATTCCCATATCTCACTCCCCGTTCTTTTCTCTCACTCACGGCTCTCACTCTCTCCCGGCTCTCTCTCACTTCTCTCACCCAACAACCAACCAAAATCACCCAAAGCCCACTCAAAATAGCCATCAATCCTTCACTCCTCCGCGTATCTCAGTTCGTATTGCTTGGGTTTGAGCTCGGTGGAGGCGTATTTCGTTCGAACTCGAGGATTGGAGCTAGGGCTTGAGAAATCTTCCAAATTCGTTCTTTGATTTTGAGGTAGGAGGTCCTAACTATCAAAATATGTTTATGGCTTGTTTCCTAAAGCTTGAGTCTTGTTATTGATCGTGATTGTCGTTGTTGTTGTTGTGGTGGCTGAGAAACCCATCTCTGTCTGTCAAAAATCTGCTCGAAAGCCTTTGTTATCGATAACATTTTCATTGTTATCGATAACACTTTGTCCAAAAACCTAGAAATTCTATTGTTATCGATACCTACTGTCTTTGTTATCGCTACCCTTGCGTCTGGATTGGTCGTGACCCAAATGTTATCGATACCATTCCCAAAGGTATCGATAACTCCATGTTAAAATCTGCACAGTTTTGTAACTTGATTTTCCCATTCCATTAACTAAGGTTTGATTAGGCCTAGCCTAATTAAATACTATCCTAATGATCTACATTTGATTACCCATGCCGTGGGGCACCACCAAACTTGTCCATGATTATTTTAAGGCTCCATTAGACGCGATATTCTCCGAACACCCCTTATGAATCCGAGTTGCGTGGTGTGGCATTTCCAAAATGGTGAAGTGAATTTTGATGCATTACGAATACGACGAGAACACCTCAGGACTCATCGACGGGTGAGTGCCTGGCAGAGGACATCGGGGTCCTTTAATTGGCCCGGCAGGAGCTATAAGCTCATAATAGATATTTCAGGACCACCCTTTGGGCATGGTGCCTGGCAGAGGACATCGGGGTCCTTTAATTGGCCCGGCAGGAGCTATAAGCTCATAATGGATATTTCAGGACCACCCTTTGGGCATGGTGCCTGGCAGAGGACATCGGGGTCCTTTAATTGGCCCGGCAGGAGCTACGGCTCATGACACTTGTACGAGACACATGTCGACACTTGGTGTTTTCAAAAGTTACACGTTGAGACACTTGATTGGTTTTGAAAATGAAAGGTTGGGTTGAAATCGCTATTGTTGTTCGTCCGTTTGACCTAGTTGCCTTTGATCATCTTATTTTCTTTCCTACATTTCATTTGCATATATTGCTAGATTAGAGCTTTCTACTGGGCTTGTGTAGCTCAGACCTTCCTTCATTTCAGGTGCTAACACAGGACAGTAGTGCATGGTTGGACTGCTTGGACGTGAACACAGTTTTGAAAGCTAACTTGAGGAGTTACCGAGTCATCTTTACAATTTTATCTTGAAAGATGTATTTGTAACTTCATTTTGTTAATCTCTTGATCAAAGGAGTATGTGTAAACTCTTAACTTCTGAATACTTGGAATTTACGCTTATTTGGGCCTCCGAGCCAAGTATGTAATATTTTGCGAACAATCGAAAGTTGGAAGTGTGATTGTGGAAATGGTGTTGTTTTTTTTTTTTTTTTTTTTTTTTGGGGTATTATGCGGATTATTGTGAGGTTTCTACTTATGGATAATCTTTATTATTTACGTTGAAAATTGAGGGTGTGACACATAGAAACACTCAAATAACATATAAAGAGAGGTAGAATTCCCTACCTCGAGTATCCAAGCCGAAACCGAAGAGATTGAGCAAGCCCTAGCTTCCGAAATCGAAACCAAGCGAAAATACACCAAACCGAGCTCTATCCAACGAGATACGGGCTCCAGTACGCAAGTAGAAGATGGAATGGAGGTTGATAGTTATGGGTTTGAATTTGGAGGTGAGTTTTTGGGAGATGGTGAGAGATGGAGAGAGAGCCGATGGAGAGAGAGTGAGAGACCGAGAGATAGAGAATGGGAATTATTTTCCCCTGGACACACACATATATGCACACATGCACTATATCACACAAACACCCATATTTTCCAAACTTTTGCACATTTAACCTCCACATTCACGTCATTTTCCACCTTTTTTCCTCAACTACAAACATTAAAATTAAATAAATAAATTTACGGGTCTCTACACTTATCGCCTTGAAATAGAATTCTATGTTTTGGTTGATAGGAAATGAGTATTGGAAATTGTAGTATTGAAATCCATGTTTATTTTGTGTGCTTTGAACTTTGAGGAACATTGGTATTCGTTTTGGTGGAAGCAAGAAGATTAAAATGATTTAGACATTGCTTAGGTTAATTTTTTTTCCTTGGGATTATTTTGCAATACTTTGTCCTAGTTTTCCATTTTGGTAAACTGAGATCTTATTAAAGTAAACAAATCACAAACACAGGAGGATCTAGCATTGCCATAGTTTTACAGGTCCAAAAACCAACTGAAAGAAACAGAGAGAATAGATAACATTGTCATAGTTAGACTGGTTTTCCACTTGTTTGCTATTTGTGTGATTTGTTGGGGCGGATGAATACTTCTTGTTTATAACGCCAAGTGAGCCCCAACCAAGAAGTGAAACATCATAGAACCGACTTGTCTTAAAGCCTTTACACACGAGTAGTTCTTGGATGGATACTGGCCAGCTGCTGTTTGGCTACTTGCACTACAACACGAACAGCCTATTGCGAGGAATATATTTCGTCGCTAAATCATAAATTTCCTCGCTGAATGTATTAGCGAGGAATTTTTTTGTCACCAACTTTCCTCGCTAAAACGTTGTCGCAGAAGCTTACTGCGAGGAAAATCAATTTCTTCGCCTAAAATGGTTTGCGAGGAAAAAAGTCTTCGCCAAAAACGCAAAATTCCTCGCGCAAACCCTAGACAGGACATGAATGAAAATAATAGGCAAGGAAAAAATTCCTCGCCAAAAATGATCTGCAAGGAAAAAAGTTGTCACGCCCTCGATTTTCAATATAAATATAAGGGGTTTCCATAAATAAAACCTCACAATATTCTATTCGATACCTGAAAGATTTCCATTTCCATAACTATACTTCCAAGTTAAAAGGTTCCAGAATTATTACAACATCGGCTCAACGGCCCCAAATTAAAATAAGTATCAAATTTCATAAAAAGATTAAGGATTACAATATTCCAAGTCAAAAGAAATACGGTTTTAGTTACAAATGCATCCTTTAAAAGAGGTTTACAAAAATGAATGAGTAACTCCTTTGGTTAGCTTTCAAAAGTAATGTCCACACTCCAAGCGTTCCAATCATGCAAGCTAAAGTTCCGGATTAGCACCTGAAAATAACAATAGGCTTGAGCTACACTAGCCCAATAGAGAAGTCTACGCAAACTCTATATGCAAATGAGGTGAATCAAGCACCATGAATGAGTGAACATGGACAGATACGCTCAATGCACAAGTGACTACCATTAAGCTGCAAGCTATAGTCTAAGGTTCCTTGACTTCACCTAAATGTCACTAATCGTTTGCTTCTTTAACTAAACACGTTAATAAACTCACGTTGTTCCACATTTGTCTATAATCAATTCAAAACATCTTATTATTCTTCGTACGGTACTACAATATTTCTTGTGTCCATGTTGATCATCATCAAATCCCTTTATGACAAAACCTTTCCTTTCTTTTAATCAGTTGTTTCCCCTCAATCATCACTTGGGTCACCTCGGGTCTATTTCCCTCGAGCGTAGGGTCACCCCGAGTCTATTCCCTCTATAATAATCATCACTTGGGTCACCTCGGGTCTAGTTCCCTCGTGCGTAGGGTCACCCCGAGTCTATTCCCCCAATAGTCATAATCACTTGGGTCACCTCGGCTCTAGTTCCCTCGAGCGCAGGGTCACCCCGAGTCTATTCCCTCAATAGTAATAATCACTTGGGTCACCTCGGGTCTAGTTCCCTCGAGCGCAGGGTCACCCCGAGTCTATTCCCTTAATAACGATCACTTGGGTCACCTCTCACACTTTTCATAATCGTCCTCATTTCATAATTAACTTTATCATCAATCTATCGATTGTACCACAATTCTTCAATCCACCATTACATAACTTTTCAGACTGTCAAGCATATCAAGATTCCGACTAATAAATTAATACATGCCATTCCTTTTAAACATATCACAATACCGCACATCCTCACCGTACCTATAATTACACCCCGTACCTTCACATACCACATATCAAGCATAAGGAAAATGTCTTATGCATCCACGCCTAGCATTGTTTAACTCAAAGGAATGTTTTACTTGTTCGTTTTTCACATCACATGCCAACACATACAACCTTCGCCCACCTATATTCCTCATGTTCTCTAAACCCTCGTTTCGGTGTCAAATGACTCATACGGAACTCAACGACCACTACAAAGCCTAGTATATCCCTAGCTTCGTCAAACCATTCAATTAAGTACTCAAGAGAGAGCCTAAGAACATCCGTGTCTCACCCACACGATTCTAAGGAAAAGGATTATCCGACGTTTACGAACACATCTATCTTATTTTGGCTACCAAACCTTATCGATTAAGAATTAGGAGATGAGACCACCACCATTGGAAAGTAGATCTCCGGTACATGAATTTCGATATAAAATTTGTCCAAAACGGAGTTCGGATGAAAAAGTTATGCTCGTTCGAAATTTTTCCAAAAATGCTGATTTTTCAATGTTTACCGGTAGACATTAATCTCTACCGGTAGAAGACCAAAATTTCACAAAAGATGACAGATTTTTGAATACCTACCGGTAGAGATTAATCTCCTACCGGTAGAAGACCAAAATTTCACAAAAGTGACACTACTGGACAGAGTTTCTACCGGTAGGTCCTCAATTTCTACCGGTAGGACTTGGGTTCTCAATGCACGATTTTCAGATTTCACAAGAACAATTCCAAGTCGAAATCGAAGAGAGGTAGAATTTCCTACCTCGAGTTTCCAAGTCGAAATCGAAGAGATTGATCAAGCCCTAGCTTCCGGAATCCAAACCGAACCAAATACTCCGAACCGAGCTCTATCCAACGAGATACGAGCTCCAATACGAAAATAGAAGACGAGGTTGAGGTTGATTGTTGTGGGTTTTGAGTTGGAGATGAGTTCTTGGGGTGAGGGAGTGAGAGAGAGAAAGAGCCGAGAGAAGAAGAGAGAACGGGAGAAAGAAAGAAATGGGGAAAATTGTTTCCCTGCCACACACACCACACTTATATACACACACCTCACACACTTAGCCATAGCACCCAAAACTTCCAATTCTTTCACTTTAAACCCCAAATTTCATATAGACACATCTTTCACATTATAATATATCTCTTTCTCATTTACAAGCATTAAAACTAGGGAATTTAAATACGGGTCTCTACAAAAGTCCTCGCCAAAAACATAAAATAATTCCTTGCAAGCAATGAATATTTCTCTTGGCAAACATTTTTTATACATTTCCTGCTCATATTTAGAATCCATCACCACCTCATACAACCATGGACAACCATAACCATAAATAGCAAAAATTTGTTAGCTTTCAAGTAAACAAATTGTCATTACTGTGAAACATTAGCCAAATCCTTTCAACTACATAATAATGGCATCATGGTTCAAACCATCAAAACAAAGTTTAGCCCCAGGAAACAAAATATAAAGTTTACTACTACTTATGCTCTAAGATTCTCAAAAAGCACTATGGATCTTTCCAAAATACTACACCACCTTGGGGCGAACTTTTGCAATGTATCCTTCTTTGAATTCCTCTCACACGGCCACGAACTCCAAAGAGAACATCGATCTTACACGCTGCCAAGAAAAAAAATAGTAAACATATCAAAGAAAGTGAGAATCCATCAAATATGCAGTTATATATTTATATACACACTTGCACAATATGAACAGCACAAAAGATTCATAATCCACCATTGCATAATCCTAAATAACACCACGAGTAAAGAAGCATAGTGAAGAAACTGGCAAGACTCATCCACTGTTCTGCAGTTGCATTCCAAGAATGAGCAAAAAGTGCATAAAATATACTAAATTGATAGTTATCGAACCACCTTTGTAATATAATCAGCTAGGAAAGGGAAAACTGTGGCATCAAGTCTTTTATCAAAAGCACTTCAATCAAAGCCCTACCGAACATCATCTGATCTTGTCTTTACATTCTAACCAATCCGATTACTACGGTAGAGTGAATTGCCCGTGGTCCAAACTGCTAGAAACTTGGTGAGTGACTTCAAACAAAAGATTAAGTTCACTACTACTTAAGCTCTAGCATTCTCAAAAAGCATCATCCATCTTTCCAAACTACACCACCACCTGGGTGCCAACTTTTGCAACGTATCCTTCTTTAAATTTCATCTCCCGCAACCACGAACTCCAAAGAGAACATCTTACACACTACCAAGGAAAAAGAAGAAGCATTTGAGTAAGAACTGACTTAAAACAAGCCCAAGGAACTTCTGATGTATGTATGATATCAGCTCAAGCAACACCAACTCAGAAAGTAGTTGAAACTTTATAGCTCATTCGTCAAAAAATTTCCCCTTCTGAACTATTTTTACAAGTACTTAAAAGTTTATAGTTTTTTTTTTCTTCAGTAGTCCAACCTAACCTTTTCTATCATGAAAAAGTAGATAACTTTAACAAGTTACAAAGTAAGGACATGGACGAAAAACGTCTCCATGCTAATACTTCTTGGAAGTACAACTTAATCTACTAATAATTGCTTGAATGTGTCAAAAAAATTGCACCAAGATTGATGCAGCCCCTCAGATACATCAATGGAACACTAGATACAATCCAAAGAAAGCCTCACTTTTGATACAAACGTTATCCCACTTAGATGCACTCCCGAATTTGTTTGTGGCCACAATAAATCAATCAGCCATTCCATTACTTATAGAAAAGTTCATTGAAAAGAGTGCGAAAAGGATAAAAGAATTCTACTAACCAGTCAATCATTGGATGATAATCCAGCACTCCCAACATGTCCAGTGTATCCTTTTTCAATAAGAAACTCAATCATGATGGCATTTACCATCTGCTGCTGCTTATTTGCCTCCAAAAGGCAAAAGCTTCTCTATGGTCTGATTTTGTGCCTATTAACTTCATCTCGAGGCGTGACACATTCATGGATCGTGGCAGATTCAGATGTGGTCCTACTAAAGGAGGAAGGCCTCAAGCCGAGTGCTTCACATAACTTGATCTCTTCTTTAGCACCTTGACGGACATTTGCTCCCCTGATAATGGGATAGCACTTTCCTGATTATGTTCAGCCTCTACTTGTATCATTTTCTCCTGCCATTTTTTATTAATTGAAACAATACAAGTAAATTGAAACGTATAATGATTTTCTATACACAAAAATTACTTGATATACGACGTTATACGTACATAGTTAGTCTAGCATGCTAGAGCAATCCACTTGCCCGTGTCACCATTATAGTGAGTTGATTTATAGAAGTCTAGCAATTTTCGCAGTTGACCATTTTCAGTCCAGAAATGGAAGGACCATTGAGTAATAAACGAGAAATTGCGACTAAAACTTCCAAAACCCAAATCACATTAACCAAGAAAATATTATATCATGATACATATAGCACAGACATGCATATACCTGGTAAAGATCCCTCCTGCAAGGAAACATAGAAACAACATTCAAATGCTATGATGCACCATTCAAATGGGAGCATGTTTGTTGTCCTAAAGAAGGAGGGTTAGGCTTCAAGAAAATAAAAGATTGGAATAAAGCTTCTATGATGCGACATCTTTGGGCTTTATGTTTGAAGGCAGATATGTTATGGGTAAAGGGCTGAACTTATGGTCTATGGATACCCCATGTGATGCACCCTGGACAATTCAAAAGTTGTTCAGTATTAGGAAGCTAGGGTAGCCGCTAATTAAGTATAAGGTCGGAAATGGGCAAGGGACATTCCTTTGGCTCGACAATTGGCATCCAATGGGACCCCTTTATGATAGATTTGACAGTGATGTGGTTTTCAATCTTGGAAGATCTTAGCAAGCCACGGTTTCATCCATTATTTTCTAAGGGGAATGGAGATGGCCTCGAACTAGAAACAGAGTTACTCCGGCTATTATTAATCACACCCTCTCTGGACTTAAACCAGATGTAACAAGGAAGGATTCCATAGTGTGTATGCCTCAGTCTAATGGTTACTTTTCTGCGAAGTCAGCTTGGGAAGCTGCTATCCGAAATCGATTTTCCTCTCCTACCTGGCTTAACACAGTATGGGGAAGTAAGATTGTGCCGAGATGGTCATTTCTCCTTTGGAGGACAGTGCAATACAAGCTATGTACTAGGGATAGACTCTGCAGCTGGGTAATGAATGTGGAGGATTCTTGTATGCTTTGTAGGAATGATATAGAGTTCCATAACCATTTGTTTTTTTTATGCTCTTCTTCTTCTATTGTTCGGAATGAAGTGTAGGGTAAGATTCCAACTTCTGGTGTCCCGAGTAGTCTGGAGGATGTGGTGGAATGGTTCACTGGGAATGTAAAAGGAAAGGGTCTTAAGTGCCTGATCATGAGAAGCACTCTTGCTGCAGCAGTTTATGTGATTTGGAGAGAAAGGAATCTTTGGATCTTTCAAGGCCACGCCTCTGCAGTGGACCAAGTTTCTGCTCTATTAGTGAATGCTATTAGGGACTCTTTGAGTACTGGGGGGGGGGGGGGGGGGGGCTTTGTTAAGCCCACGGCTCTTAATAAGGCGTTAAGAGTTGGTTGGAGATTGCCTTCCTGTATTTTCTCTTTGTTTTTTTTTCTTGTTGATCTGCTGCCTTGTTTTGGGGTTGCTTTTCTAATGAAATTTACCTATAAAAAAAATTCAAATGCTACAGTATGATATCATTCTCTACATTGAGGATCAAACATGCATACAACCATCACGCAAAAACATAATCAACAATACTTAATATAACTTACCGTCGAACTTCTAAGAGCAAGCACAAGTAAAACGTAGATGGGCAAAAAAGAATTACCTTCACAGCAGGTTCATCAAGGTTTGCAAGCTCAATAGACGATTCAATCCAAAAACCCTTCTTAACCTATAGTTTAATATCACTCATAAATGTTAATACAATAAGCATAGATTGCAAATACACTTTAGAGCCTGCACGTATAAATAGTCAAAGAATATTCATATGAACAATAAAGAGGATAAATGAATTTTGAGCTACATCCAACATCCACTCCTACTTTAGGTTCACTACCAGGATAGAGTTGAGGATGACAACATGCTTCTCGTAATTGCACTACCTGCATAGAAGCATCACATTAGTAGGGTAATGCTAAAATGTCATTCAAATGGTTCAAATACATTACAGGAACAAGTTAAGAGAAAATATTAAAGAAAGTCAAAATGCAAAGTAAATGCATAAATATTGTCCTGACCCTTTTTTAGGCTTTTACCTCAACCAGTTTCAATCTAAACCGAGTGTTATAGTCACCTTCAAAAACATGTAAGTTAAAAATACTTAAATAGAGGACATGTTTATTATGTTCATGCACAAGCATATTCTTCTTCAAATAAAGTGCAAATGCACCAAATTGAACAAAGAGAGTAACCCAACAGGAAGTTGGGCCTGACAATTGTGGTTCCTCCCACCCAACTGTCTAAATACTCTGAAGTCCTACCAATTAGCATCTCTGAACACATTAACGATAACAAGTTAATAAAGATAGTAGATTCACAGCACCGTGACCATGATTAACGAAGTAGAGTCAGTAGACCTAATTACCTATATAACATCAACCCCTATACAGAGAATACAAACACACAGATTTCAATCCTTTAAATGGACCCAAAACTCGAAAAGAAATGCAATTGACGATGTTTATGATCCCCAACTAATAGAACTTGAGCATAACCCTCAACCCTCTAACAGGATCGAGAATACTAATTCTTCTTTGTGAGAATCATCACACACTAACACGCACATGCCGAAATCCACGCCACATACAAAGATTCATAAATACTAGTGACCAAAAATGATCAAAAAATTTCGGATCTGGAGGAAAAAAAAACTAGGGTTTACGAACTGGGTTTAGTTCCCTGGTAAAATAACTTAGGGTTTACAAATTGGGGGTTGTACACCCGTATGTATATCTATATGTACACACGTAGATATATACAATACCTATATACATGTATAGAGGTACATACTTGTTCGTCGTATCTTTTGCATAGTCGTGGGATCTATTTTGCTCGCCTGCCGTTGAGACCGATGGTGCTTTGATGCTTGTTTGCCTCTGTCACGAAAAATCGTGGGAGAAGGAGGAAGGGGGAACTGGGGAAGGGAGAGCGAGATAGAGGGAGATGAAGAAGGGGGGGAGTCTCTTCGTCGAGAGAGGAGGGATGGATCAAGAGTTGGGGAAAAATGTCAGAGATTTTTTAACTTGGGCGTAATTATTTCCCCCCATAGTAGTACAAAATTCCGCGACGAATGTTTTCCTCGCCTTAGCATCCAAAAAAAACTCGCAGGTTTCTTTTTGCGAGGGAAAATGTAAATTCCTCGTGACAAAGGATCTTTTAGCGACAAAAACTATTTTCCTCGCCTATTATTACCTCGTCAACTGGATTTTGTGAGGAAATTTGGTTTTCCTCACAAATTGTCATTCTGTAATGGGCCAAAATATCCGAAAGTTCAAAGGGTTCAATAGGATGACCTTGTGGACCCACAGTTCAGTTGTCTCAGTTCGTCTGTATGGGAAAAGTCAAACTTAACACGTCACCCCGGTCATCAACCGAATGATAAGTGACCCTGCGGCTGTTCTCCGAGCGTAAGCTGCTCCTCCGAGCCTAGTGAGACGCTTTTGTTCGGTAACAGGCTTGTTTACTCGGATAAACGTCTTCCATTCGGACAGAAGGTTGTTCAACGAATAGATCTCACCCTCGGTAAGTTCTTGTGTTCGGAAGGGTTCTTCGGCTAAGGCGGTGGAAGAATGTTCTAAAGCGGTACTGGGGGAACGTTCTAGAAGTTTCAGCTGATAGAGTCGAAGATAAGCACGTTCACCTCTCTGATAACCGATGTGACATCTCTGACACTGACCCACATGGGTCTGCAGATCTTGAAGGGCGGCACACATTAAATGCTCCTGACACATGACGTCATCCGAGCGTAGCAACGCGCGTGCAATGCACTTCCACCTTGCTCAGCACTCCAGATCTCTGCCTATAAATAGCAGAGTACCTCTTTTAAGGAAAGGGTCAGAAATATCTCTCTCCTAGCTCATTTCCTACTAAACTTCTTCTTCCTCTCACTTCTTTCAGATTCTAACTAGATCGTCGGAGCTTCTTCCCGGAGGAACACCACCCTCCAGTTTGTAGGTACACAGCATCGCCGTTCAGTTCTCTGCGGTTCAAGCAACAAGAAGGGAGAAAGGATCAAGAGGTTCAAGGATAAATCACTCCCCCACAATTGGCGACTCCGCTGGGGACGACTGAGCTTTCCTAGCAAACACAGTGGGCTTTGGTTTATCTCAGGCCTCCTCCTCTCTCCACCGTATCCCACCGCCCATTCAGATTATGGCACAACGTCTTCCCCCTCCAGGTCCGGAGAATTTCACCCTTGGCTTAGCTGGGTTTGGTTCCATTAACGCTGAACCAAGCCAAACCGCAAGAACCACCTTACCAGTCGCTCAGCAACTCACCTATCCCCCAACCGAGCTTGAGCTCACCCTGGCGGAGCAGAAGCGTTAGGCCGCGGTAATTGCACTCCTCTAGCAACGGCTCGAAGAGCGGGACGGAGGCGTGGCCACGACTCCCGTGCATGGCCACCCTGCCGAACTGAGTCGTCCGAAGAAAACTCACAAACGTAGCAGGAAATCTCGCCAGGCGCATACATCCGAAGGTGCTCCATCCGAGCGACTTACCATCTTTGATAGGCTCGAGCATGCCCCCAGGATCCAACCTACGGCTTCTCGCCCTCGCTTGGAAAGTATCATCCGCAACGAAAGCATGCGCTCTTCGGCGACGAGCTCCACGGCAGGGACACGCAGAGTGGGAGCTTCTGGGAGAACATACGATGCGTCCAGGCGGCATCAAGAGCAAGCGGACGGAAAAAGACCCTTAGACCTCAATGACACGCCTCGTCGCGCTCGGACAAGCGAACGTCCCGAGCGATCCGAACAGTCAAGATCCCACACAAATCGTTACCCGGGAGGACGGCGCCCAGCTGGCTCGTCTAGCCACCGCCGAGCGGAAAGTGGGGAACGACAAAGGCAAGATAACACCATTGTCTTGTATGACCAATTTACAGGAATGCCGACGGTATACCATCCGATCGACGAGAACTTCGATCCTCGGCAAGTTCGTCACGGGGGCTCGGGAAGCGAGCATCGGGAACTTTCGGAAGGAGTTAGGCATCGGCAGCAAGAACAAAACGAGCGGCCGCGACATCATCACAGGGAACCTCGGGGAAATCGAACGGTCCGCCTTGATGCACCACTACCCATAATACCGAGTGTCCCGGAGCCAGTCGATGACTCCAAGCTCGGCAAGGCAAAGGCCTCTCCCTTCATTGATGCTATACAGCAGGAGCGACCTCCGGATCATTTTGTCTTGCCGAAGCTCAAGTGGTACGAGGCTAAGGAAGACGCAGTCGCGTTCGTTTGCCGATTCAGACAGACGATGAGCCTCCACAACTTTTTCGACGCACTTATGTGTAAGATTTTTCCTCTTACTCTAAGTGAGCCAATAATGATGTGGTACAATCAGCTCAAGCCGAAGTCCATTAAGTGCTTCAATGAGCTTGAGTTGGAATTCACTTAACGGTTCGTCACGAGCAACGTCCAACCGAAGACGCTTTCAATGTTGGTCAACATGAGGAGGGCGGCAGGCGAAACCCTTCGGTTGTATACCGAACGATACTGGGAGGTTTATAACCTCATCCCTGACTGTGATCAAAGCGTGGCAGCTGAATCATTCATGAATGGGTTGGATCCAACTTCTGCGATGTTCAGAGATTTATCCCGGAACCCACCAAAGACAATGGGAGAGCTTATGGTGATCATCGAAAAGGATTGTGTGCACGAAGAAGCGGTGGCCGAGCGTAACGCCCCAAAGGGAACAGATACAGCGAAGACAACTGCTGCTACCAAGAAGCAAGTAGTTAACGTTCGGCAGGGACAGACAGGCCAAAATGGCGCTGGAACGAGCAAACCGAACAATCGGAACAAGTCCCCCCAACACCCACAGCAACCTCAGTGGCAGCAGACGAAGAGGGAGCCGAGGCCGGACGAGTACGTAGCCGAGCGTACTGCGTTCACTGAGCCAATCTACAAGTTGTTGAGTACCATTGGGCAATTACCGTTCTTCGTTTGGCCGACGGGGTTCTTAGGGACGGCAGGCAATGGTCCTGGGATGTGCACGTTCCACAAAGAGCGTGGCCATTACACAACCCAATGCCAACCGTTCAAACGCTACCTAGAAGAGCTTGCGGCAGCGGGGCACCTCAATCAGTGGATCAATCTTCGGCGAAATCCACTACCCCCTCCTCCGCCACTTCCAGCTGGGAATCTCATTGGGGTGATTCAAGGCATTGTATCCGAAGGACGAGCGGCTGAGCTCTATTCTGAAATTGACAAAGCGGTTGCTGCCCTGGCCGTTTGCAACATTGGTGTCTCACCGAAACGAAAGTGGATCGATCCTAGCCTCGATGGCCCGGTAACCTTCACGTCCGAAGACTTGCAGGGAGTCCAAATGCCACACACCGATGCCCTCGTTGTCTCGGTTACAGTTGGCACCTCCACTGTTCAACGAGTGCTAGTAGATCAAGGAAGCTCGGCGGAGGTTATGTTCTACTCTATATTCAAAAGCCTTGGGCTCAAACCAGACCAGCTATGAACAGCAAGCACGCCCCTCGTCAGCTTCACCGGAGCACCTGTGTGGCCTCAGGGTCTGATTACTCTTCCTGTGCGAGCCGGCTCCCGAGTGATGATGTCGAATTTGTGGTGGTTAGTTCTCCTAGCCCCTACAACATCATCCTCGGTCGAACCTGGCTACACGGAATGAAGGCGGTCGCTTCTACACTCCACCAGGTCTTGAAGTTTATCGGCTGGAATGGACGGCAGGAGAGCCTTCGGGGGGACCAAATCCAGTCAAAGAAATGTTATGTCAGTACGGTGACTAACGAGCGGAGCTTTTTGGAGGTACAATGTGTTGAGAAGGCCGACATTCACGAGCCCGAAGAAGTGGGATTGCCAGCCGAGCAAAGGTCAACCGAAGAACTTGTGCGGATGCCGATCACCGAAGATGGAGGAAGATACTTCCTCGTCGGCAGTTCCTTGAGTGAATCCGAGCATGCAGATATGTTCGAATTCCTTAAAGCGAACATAGAAGTATTTGCTTGGACTCCTCAGGAAATGCCCGGAGTGGATCCATCCTTCGCCTCCCATTCCCTCAATGTAGATCCGAACAGACGCCCAGTGGTCCAGAAGGTTCGTCACTCGGCAGCCTTGCATGTGGAAGCGGTCATGGCTGAAGTGGATCAACTGTTGGCAGCTGGAGCTATTCGGGAAATCCTGTACCCGACTTGGCTCGCTAACCCCGTCGTTGTTCCGAAGAAGAATGGGAAGCTCAGGGTCTGTGTTGATTACACCAACCTCAACGATGCTTGCCCAATGGATCGATTCCCTCTTCCTCGGATAAAACAAATGGTGGACGCAACTGCTGGGTACGAGCGACTAAGCTTCATGGATGCGTACAGGGGCTATCATCAGATCGCTCTAGCCAAAGATGATCAAGAGAAGACGGCGTTCATCTCCGCCCGAGGAACGTACTGCTACAATGTCGTTCCCTTCAGGTTGAAGAATGCCGGGCCAACCTTCCAACGAGCGATCACCAAGATGTTTCTCCTCAAGCTCGGCAAAACAATGGAAGCATATATCGACGATATGGTGTGCAAAAGCAAGCTCGGCAGAGACCATCTTCGGGATCTCGGGGAGATTTTTGACGTCCTTAAGGAACACCGGCTTCGCCTCAATGTCGAGAAATGTGCGTTCGGCGTTGGTTCGGGAAGGTTCCTGGGATACATGGTAAGCTGCCGAGGGATAGAAGCTGATCCGACTCAACTCACCGTCGTACAAAACCTCCGAGCTCCGACAACAATCAAAGAGGTCCAGCGACTGACGGGGATGGTTGCAGCACTGAATCGATTTATCCGACATTCGGGTGACCTTTGTAGGCCCTTCTTCCAAGCCATCAAGACTAGTCGGTGTAGGTTTGTGTGGACTGAGGAGTGTGAGCAAGCATTGCAATCCTTAAAGGATTACCTTTCCCACACACCGCTCCTCGTCACCCCCGAACCCGACGAAGATCTGTACCTTTACCTTGCTGTTTCGGACCATGCAACGAGTGCTGTGCTCGTTCGGAAAGAAGGAATGGACCACTTGCCGATTTTCTATTCGAGCAAGACAATGACGGAGTCTCAGACGAGGTATCTGCCTATGGAGAAGTTGGCTCTAGCGCTCGTCTCAGCTAAGACGAGCCTTATGCCCTACTTCTAATGCCATAGGATTGTGGTTCTCACTGAGTTTCCTCTCAAGTCAGTTCTTCGGAAGACCACCTCCTCCAGCAGGATCTTGAAGTTCTCACAAGACCTTGCCAATTATGACATCCAGTTCAAGCCGAGAACTGCAATCAAGGGCCAAGCGTTAGCTGACTTCTTTGCCGAGCTTACCCCTGGGTTGAGGGACAAGGACATTGCATTGGCAGCTGCTGCTGAGGAGGCTCGGATTGCTAAAGAGGAGGAATTTGTTGAGTGGAGCAATCCTCCCCCCGAGTCCCTTCGCGCTCGGTTCGCCTTGGGCGTCAAAAAGCCGAGGAAGGAATGGAAGCTGTTTTCCGGGGACGCTTGGAAGATGACAGTTGACGGAGCCTCCAATATCCACGGGGCTGGGGCTGGCATCGTTCTCGTTTCTCCGGCTGGGACGGTCCACGAGAGTTCGGTTTCCATCGGCTATCCCGCCACGAATAACGAAGCCGAATACGAAGCTCTCATTGCCGGGTTGAAGCTTGCTCTTCGGATGGAAGCAGATTCGGTTCATGTCTTCTGTGACTCTAGGCTGATTGTGGGCCACCTCAACGACGACTATCAGGCTAAGGACGAACGGATGAACGCCTACGTCAGTCATGTCCTTTCTCTGCTCAAGCAATTTGGCCGCGTCGAGATAGAATGGATCGCTCGGGAACATAATGCACACGCTGATGCTTTGGCGGGTCTCGCCTCGGTGTACCGAACTTTGGGCAGTCGCACTATTGTTTTTGACGAGGTCGAATCACCGAGCTTCGAACCCGTTGCTTGTTCAGTTAATATTATCACCTTCGGTCCAAGTCAGATGGACCCCATCGTCGCTTATCTGAAGCATCAAACCCTCCCCGAAAACAAAAAGGAAGCTCACAAGATTCGTTGCCGAGCAGCAAACTACCTCCTTGATCCGAATGGCAATCTGTACCGCCGAACGTTCACCGGGCCGGATTTACACATCGTACATGAGGATCAAGTTCAGAGCATCCTGGACGAGCTTCATTCGGGAAGCTGTGGCGGTCACTCGGGGGGGGCGGACGCTGGCCCAACGAGTGTTAACACAAGGCTATTGGTGGCCTAAGATGGTAAAGCAATCCGAGGAATACGTAAAGCGTTGTGTTCGGTGTCAGAAGCATGCCTGCATCCCTCACCAACCTGCATTTTCTCTCAAGATGATCACCAGTCCTTGGCCATTTGCCGTTTGGGGCTTTGATATCGTGGGAAAGCTGCCGAAGGCACTTGGGGGATTTGAGTACATGCTCATTGCTACCGATCTGTTCACGAAGTGGATTGAAGCTTCTCCACTGGTGAAAACTACGACCAGGGATGTCGAACGCTTTATCTGGAAAAATATCATCTCCAGGTTCGGGGTTCCGTACGCTATTCTCTCGGATAACGGTTCCCAGTTCGTCGCTACAGCAATCCAGAACTTCTACCGCGAGCATCATATCTCCATTCATACTTCGTCCATCGCTTATCCCCAAGGTAATGGCCAGGTCGAAGCTTCGAATAAAGCAATTACTCGGGGGCTTAAGCGTCGTTTGGATCGCAAGCTCGGAAAGTGGGTTGATGAGCTTCCCCAAGTTCTGTGGAGCTACCGCACTACTCCTCGGCGTTCCACAGGCCGAACTCCGTTCTCCATGGTGTATGGCATGGAGGCGGTCCTGCCCCTCTCTACCCTTATCCCTATCGTTCGGTCTGAGAATTTCAATCCGGTGGACAATGGTGCTTTGGTTGGAGCGGAATTGGACTTTACCGAAGAACTTCGGGATAATGCCAATCTTCGGCACGCTGCCTATCAGCAGGAGGTTGCTCGGGGGTATAACAAGAACGTTTGGGCTCGGTCGTTCAACGTCGGCGACTTGGTCCTTCGGATGGTTGTCGAGGCAAAGAAGTTGACGAAATTCAAGGACCCTTATAAAGGCCCCTACCGAGTGGTACAGAAGATTGGCCACGGTGTATATAAGCTCGCTGAGATGGATGGTACGCCGATCGCAAACCCATGGAATGCCCAAAAACTTCGAAAATTCCATGGATAGCCTCGGCATTTTTTCCACCCTCTTGATTTTTGGTTCGTTTTGTTTTTGTTCGGATTTTAATCCTTCGGGCGTTTTTATTAATGACAATTTTCTTTTGTTGCATTCTTGTTTCTTCGGATCCAACGCTCGGTTTACTAGGTATTCTATCTCGCCCACATCCTTCGGGACTTGGCACTTCCACCCTACATTCGTTCGGATACTCGGTTTGGGCGAAATTCTCTAAGCCTCGGTTTTCCCCATCATTGGGGCTCGGCAGTCTATGTTCCTTCGTTTACCCGCTTTCCTACTTTAGCGTCTTCCTGCTCTTACTTTGGTAACACACTAAGGCAGGGGGGCTCCTATGGGTAAACATAAGGCTGTACAAATGAACAAGTAAACTAATTCATATGGGTGGCATCCATCGTTCGGACCCCTTAGTGTTCTCAGTTGGACGAGCAATTGTACTTGTGTTTATTTATAAAATCTGAAACACGTCTGTGGGTATTTGACGACTAGTAAACATTTGCAAAAGCTAAAGAAACATACACCGAACAATAATACTTGGAAACTTGAAAACCACTTGTTGCATTAGAAAGTGCATTCACCGAGCACAAATACTTGGATATTTTTTAGCATTGTTACCAGGGCATGGCGGGTGGTGTATCGTTCGGTGCCATCCCTGATACAATACCTTACCGAGGAATGGCCATGGTGAATCGTTCTTGGCCACCTTCAACCTGTATTAATTACAGAACAACGGTTCGGCTAAAGCCAATTGTTCGGCGCCGACCGTTCCAAATAAAAGTTCAAACATTCAAGAACAAAAACAAATTCAAAGGATTTGAAGTCTTATGCTTCGGGGGTAGGAGTGACTGGGGGAAGATTGGTGGAATCTTGGGCTGGAGTTGTAGCGCTCTCTTGCTCGGCTGGACTGGTTACAGCCTCGTCAACATTGGGCTCTTCGGCCTCAGCTTCGTCAGCAGGAAGGGGAGGAACTTCGATAAGGCTTCTACGCTCATCGTCTGGTTCAACACCGGCTTCATCGAAACCCATGTTGAATCCGAGCTTGAAGCTTCTTCGGTGCTGCGCCTCCTTCATCTCTGTTTGAAGGGCCAGAATTTGGTCCGCAAAGTCGTCTTCAGCTTGGTAGTACCCCTTGTCGAATTCCTCCTGCAGCAGCTTCTTCATTTCCTCCTCCATCTCTTTTCTCCCAAGAGCTCGCCCCTCCTCCAGCCCTTCATCCTTGCCTTCAGCCCTTGTGCGCTCGGCAGCATCCTGGAGGCCCTTGACCAGATCATTAAGAGTTTTGATTTGGGCCTCTTGGGCTCGGCGAACACTTTCGGAGTGGTCCAGGCTCTTTTTGTACTCGTCCACTGTTATCTGGCCGAGCTCCACCTTCTGCCTCAGCAATTTTGTCTACTTGTCGTGCTCGGCAAGGTAGCACTGGGCACTCATGATTGATTGTGTTGCCTGAAAGTGAAGGAAATGTAAGTAATCCAAGGTGCAGAAGCAGCAAATATACAAAGGAAATAAATAACGAAAAGATTTGGACTTACTCTCCCAACGTGAAAGTAGTAATCGTTCAATGCTGTCTTCAGTGATTGGGGAGCAGCGATGTCCTTCGGAAGCATAAGCCCTGAGTGCAACATGAAGGCGAGGGAGGGGTCTTCTTAAAGGCTGTCAGACTTGAGGATCCGCTTCTTGTCAGGTGTGACGAAGTTCGGCACCCATGGAATGTCAGTATCCGAAGGAGCTCTTGTCTCTCCCTCGGCAGCCTTCTTTTTCTCTTTCTCCTTTTCCTTCTCTTCGACCCTCGGGAGGCCGACCCCAGATGTCTTGGTGGCATGGGACTTCGTTCTCTTCACTGGTGGAGCATCCTCGGATGAGTGAGTGGTGGAAGGGGGTCGCTTCTGTGCCTGTGGAGGAAGGGGGCTGCTCTTGCTCGGTACCGAGCCTGAGGCCCCGGAAGCACCGGCCTTCTTCTGCTCGGCCAACTCTCTCGCCTGTTCCTCCAGCCTCTTCTGCAGCACGGCCTTCATACTTCGGGGAGGCATTGTCTTGTCTCCGAGGAAAGGCTCTTCTTCTATTGGCACGCGTAACATCCCTCGGAGCGGTTTCTCCTTGCTTGGAAGAAGTTCTTCGGGAAGCTTGACAGGCTTTTCTTCAGTTGCTTTGTCCACCACCTTTCCTCGGATCCTTCCACCGTATGTAGCATCGTACTGAAGGATCATCGGAGCGTCTCTCTCTTCACTCGGTATCGTAAGCAACGCCGAGGCTAAGCCGCACCCTTTAGCAACCCTCAGGAGATCCTTGTTGATTTTGCTCGTATCTGCCGAAGCCAAACAGATAAAAGAATTAGAGGCGGCAGGTTCATTGTTAAAGAAAAACAACAACAAGCTACGAGAGTAACCGAACGAAATAATGCGAAGTGTAGTGTGAAATGCTTACAGGGTTCTCCCCTACGAGTTGCAATCTCAAACTGCCCATATTCAAGTGGGGGGTATTGAAAGTTGCCCCGTACTTCGACGTAATCCGAAGCCCACTTCTACGAGTCGTACATGCCCTCGGGAATGATCTTTTCCATGTTCCTCCGAGAACACAAATAATACCGAGAGAACCTAACGTTCCTTGACATCATGTAGCTCTCGAAGATATGGTACGCCTCAAGGGGGAACATTTTTACCTCGGCGAGCTTTATTATCGAATGGATGATACGGTAGGAATTCACGCTCAATTGGCACGGTGTGAGGCCAAAGCGATGGAGAATCTGTCTCAAGATCCTATGCATCGGGAACCGAAGCCCACCTTCGGTAATTGCCATTAAGGGAACCGTGACATGTTCGTCACTGAATAATATTCAGGGCCCTTCAACGGGCGTGATCACAACATCGTTCGGGATGTTGTAGGCCCGCCGAAAGAGGTCTATCCCTTCATGGTCCTCGAAACAGTCCCAGTAGGGGCAGGGATCCTTTCCCGTTCGGTCTGGGTCCAAGGGTACGATCTTTCTCTTGACCTTCTTCTTCTTCGGCACTGCGGAAGACGATTCACCGAGGATGGCAGCTTCCTCCTCTGGCCGACTAGATGAAGCAGCAGGCGTGTCTCTCTCGGATTGGCCCTCGTCATCCCCATCTGCTGCTTCCTCTTCCATGTCCTCTTCTTCGTCCGGGTCTTCTCCTGCTTTCTCCGAAGAATCATCGTCGTCAATCTCAACGACATTGGGGCCCATTGACCGAAGAGGCATCACGTTCGAGGGGAAGTCGATCCCCTCGATTCCGACGTACGGGGATCCGGATCCCCGTACACGGTACTTCCGAGCCTCAGCTCTGATTGCTTCGGCTATACGAGGGTCCATCTCACCAAAATTAGGTGCTTCGGAGTCCACCGAGCGATACGACTCTCCCGAGGAAGTTGACGACGATTCCATACCTAAAACAGGTGCATGGGATAAGACCGTTAGCGACAAGCGAGGTCGTTAATCCTATGGTGCCTAATTTCAGTGTCCTAAGCTAACCGAGCAAACACGTCACTCCCAAACGACTATGTGTCGAGTGGGGATTCCGAGCGTGGTTATGCTTCGGAAGACATTGAGGTTGAGGTTATGAGTTGTTCGGATAAGTCGTTCGGAGAAGCTTTTGGTTATTATTCTTCGGAGTTATTTGGGTTCGGAGTTAGTTTGTGTTCGGAAGAACACGGGTTGAAGATGTACATGGGCTCAGAAGAACACATGAACATCTTCAACCTGTTCTACAGCGTACAGGAAGGAGACCAGACACAACGGAAAGAAAAACCCACTTTTGTGGTCAAAACGTACTCGAAAACCACTAAAAACGCAGGCGAACATTAAGGGAATCAGAATATACCTAAATACCAAAAGAAATCTGTGATTTGATGTGGTAATCTTCAGATTTCTAGCGATGTTTGGGCTAGAACCGTCGATGAGTAGTTGAGGCGTTTGAGAGAAGGAGAGGAAAAGTGATTTTCTCTCTCCTTTCATCGTTTTTTATACCAGGAGAGGAATTCGAAACGGCGCAGAGCACCCAGCTGTTGGATTGGAGCGAGAGATTGTTGTTCCGCGTGATGACTGACATGTGGAGAGCGATGTACAACGCCGTATCACTACCCAATGAGTTGATGACACGTGTAAAATTTGAAATCGGCGGTTTCAGAAGCATTAATTGCAGGTCCAGAACTTGTCTGCTTCGGGTTACGTATACGGCTTACGTTCGGCATTCATCCACGTTCGGCTTGGTGGAGAACAAGTCGTTAAAATCAAGCTAGCTTTGTTCGGCCACTACTGTCAACTCCTCTTTTCCTCGGAACACACAAAGCAGGAGTTGAGGGGCTATTGGAGTGGGCCGAAATATCCGAAGGTTCAAAGGGTTCAATAGGATGACCTTGTGGACCCACAGTTCAGTTGTCTCAGTTCGTCTGTATGGGAAAAGTCAAACTTAACACGTCACCCCGGTCATCAACCGAATGATAAGTGACCCTGCGGCTGTTCTCCGAGCGTAAGTTGCTCCTCCGAGCCTAGTGAGACGCTCTTGTTCGGTAACAGGCTTGTTTACTCTGATAGACGTCTTCCATTCGGACAGAAGGTTGTTCAACGAACAGATCTCACCCTCGGTAAGTTCTTGCATTCGGAAGGGTTCTTCGGCTAAGGCGGTGGAAGAATGTTCTAAAGCGGTGGGGGAACGTTCTAGAAGTTTCAGCTGATAGAGTCGAAGATAAGCACGTTCACCTCTCTGATAACCGATGTGACATCTCTGACACTGACCCACATGGGTCCACATGGGTCTACAGATCTTGAAGGGCGGCACACATTAAATGCTCCTGACACATGACGTCATCCGAGCGTAGCAACGCGCGTGCAATTCACTTCCACCTTGCTCAGCACTCCAGATCTCTTCCTATAACTAGCAGAGTACCCCTTTTAGGGAAAGGGTCAAAAATATCTCTCTCCTAGCTCATTTCCTACTAAACTTCTTCTTCCTCTCACTTCTTCCAGATTCTAACTAGATCGTCGGAGTTTCTTCCCGGAGGAACACCACCCTCCGGTTTGCAGGTACACGGCGTCACCGTTCAGTTCTCTGCGGTTCAAGCAACAAGAAGGGAGAAAGGATCAAGAGGTTCAAGGATAAATCACTCCCCCACACATTCTTTAGTGACAAGATCAAATTTCCTCACTACTTTTCCTTGCAATAGGTTATTCGTGTTGTAGTGTTGGCGGCATCAGTTTTGTTAACTATAATTTGAAATATGATTTTCCAATGTTAACAACTATACTATTTCTTTTTAAGAACAAGTTCTTGTTTTTTGGTATATTTCAACTAGTAATATTTTAGGTTGTGGCATGAGTGTAATTCGATGATATATGGAAACTGGGTTACATTATATTGGTAACATTAGGTTTATAACCTATTCACTTGCTTTTTGTATTCACCTATATAGGATCGAATTAGTGAGTTGGCTATGATACAGGGATTTGGCGTAAATTTGGATAGAATAGATACTATTTGGCAGTGGGTTAGTTGTTTGTTAAGGATATCTACATAATGTATTCAGGGTTGTAAGTTAGGATTTTGGTTTTGGAGAAAACGTTTTTGGAGGCAGTTGACTTCATACATTTTGCTTCGGCTTTTTAGTGAGGTAAACTTCCTATTACATAATGTATTTAGGGTTGTAAGTTAGGATTTTGGTTTTGGAGAAAACGTTTTTGGAGGCAGTCGACTTCATACATTTTGCTTCAGCTTTTTAGTGAGGTAAACTTCCTATTGTCTTCTTCCAATTCTGTAACGCCCCGATTTTCGGACACGTTAATTAAATCATTTTTAATTGATTTAATAATCCATAAAACTAATTTAAGAAAATAAAATTTTATTAAACAGAGTTTAGCAGCGGAAATCTCAAACTAAATTCAAAACTACTTAACTGTCTTACAACACAACGAAATAAAACAGAGTTTGATAAATGTGATAACACTTTTTGAAATTTAAAATAACAATACTTTAAATTAACAGAGCTTCTAAGGGAAGGGCATCCAAGACTCGACAAACTCCCCTTCCTCAACTGGGAGGTCTTCACCCTAATACTGATCATCTCGAAGAGGATTCTGTTCTTCGGTCTCCGGATTACCTGGCATGAAACGCCAGCCCAACGGCACTATGATGAGTTTTGAAACTCAGTAGATAATCTCAACCCTACTAACCCCTTACTCTACAATTAGCAGTTCAATAATATAACAATTGATAATACACAGAAGGTACAGAATAATAGCACATCATCTTTTTCTTTACTATCCACTTACCTACATGAAATCTAAGGATCATCTCCACGAGATCCTTTCCTCCCACATCCACTAACTACAACCGTCTCATGGGTCCACCCTTCCTCTTGCTTGTCCTGCACCAGGGTCCTAGGTGAGCGCATCTAAGTTATATACCGAGCATGTTCTCACTTAAAACCATAACAGGAGGATTGAGTCATCCCATGACGTATCGTACGTTAGGGTCGGACATCCACTACCCCACGCTAACTATAATCGTCTCATGGGACCCATTCTCTTCCTCCAAGAGAAACTTCCCATGACGTATCGTACATTAACGTCTCACTAACTATAACCGTCTCATGGGACCCATTCCCTTCCTCGAAGGAAAACTTCCCATGACGTATCATACGTTAGCGTCATAACATATCTCATCACCGGGCCCCGCAGGTAACCTATTCAACACAGGGCCCCACAGGTTACCCTTGCCATCACCATGGCTCAATTCACAATCCACACAGTACTCACACTTTCAACACTTTACCATTTTCCATTTACTTATCATCGTCTACATGATTCACTACTCGTAACCACCCCGTGAACCTAAGTCCATTCTAGCACGTACAACATGATACAATTAACAACAGCTTAAACACGATACAATTAACAACAGCAATTAATTAAACACATAAGGGATTTGGATTGGGTCGGTGCCTTTCGAATATTTAAATTTTATTGAACATGTATATAATTTTATTAACTTTAAGGATTTCCATTAGTATTTTCGAATTCCATAGGATATTTATAATCTGGTGAATTTAAGAATCCTAATGTCACTGTATTTATAATTTTAGGATCATACAAGTAGTTGTTTAATCTTTTGTCCAACTGTACTTAACATATTTCTTTTCTCTTAGCATTATTTGTTGGCTTGCTAGTAGAAATTTGAACTTTCATTTAGTTGTTTCATTGAGTCTAGTGTTAGACATGCATACTAATTTTTTTTTTTTACTTAGCCTAGTAATAGTTTTAATAAATATGTACTACTATATAGTTTAAACATTACAGCATCCATTATCTCTTCTCTTTTTATATTTTTTTTTATAGAACCTAACTATCATTTTTATTGTTGATATTAAATAATACATTATCTTACCCAATTTGGATTGAAATAATTATACCATGTATTCGATATTTGTAAACATCAAAAATTAACACCACATAATAATAGAGATGTATACAGTGGAGTATATTCATAATTGAGGTTAACTTGTAAAAGTAGTAAACTATTTGGGAGTAAATCCTAAAGCACATAAAGTCAAGGGTTAATAGTGTAATAACATCATATGGTTTCAAACAAAAAGAAACAGAACACGCAGGAGGAAAAGAAAACAGAGTTTCGGTTCTGTTCCTTTTTTTTGTTCAACATGGGTTCGATTTTCGTCATGTCTGAGTATTAAAAATAACATATACGGGTATGGATATACTTAGGAGAAAGTAGGGAAGCGATTATTCTACCTTTGTCAGACAAAGAGCTTGATTGTGGAGTCCGGTGGATTTTCGTTTGGCGGCGAAAGTTCGGTATTCCAGCAGCAGCTTCGGAGTGAAATAACCCAATCAAACCTTGTCCGTTTTTGGCGATCCTTGTGTCTAACGCGAAGATCTCGAAATGTCTACAACTTTCGTGAAGAAGTCTAAGCCCGAAAACCACTCTAAGTAGGAGAAAATTGGAGATTTAGAAAGGTCACTGAATCTGCCTGGAAATCAGAATCCGAAAATTTTACCAAACTTTGGACGGTGATAACTCTATTAATACTTGATCGTTTTGGGTGATTCTTGGGTTG
The DNA here is from genome assembly GCA_018127125.1 of Rhododendron griersonianum. Taxonomy (NCBI): domain Eukaryota; kingdom Viridiplantae; phylum Streptophyta; class Magnoliopsida; order Ericales; family Ericaceae; genus Rhododendron; species Rhododendron griersonianum. The sequence continues at coordinate 4,669,360 of CM030798.1, read as the reverse complement.
AAATCGAAGCCCTCGATGCCCTCTACAATATTTGTGAAGAAACTCAGGCCTAAAAATGACATTAACAAGAAAGAAATAGGCCATTAACAGAGGTACGTGATATGGACGAGAATTGAGTTGGTTTGGTTTTTTGGGGAGAGATGGGAGGGACGTGAGAAACTAATACAGAGTAGTAGTGGAGAAAGGTGGGAGAGTGGGATGATATGGGTTAAAGTGATGGAATGTAGGAGGGAAGTGAGAGAGTTAGTATCGGAAGAGATAAGGGAGAGGGGTTGCCGAGAGGATGAGTGAGGGAGGGAACCGTAGCCATATTTTGTGGCAACAGTTGGTAGCTTTTAAAATAGGATGTATATGGACATGTATGTGTGCGGAGGGGGAAGATAAGCATGTATACATATCTATACACATATATAGTTACAAGTTAATTAATGTAACATTATGTAAAACTAATTTTAATCACCAAAAATTAATCTAGGTTCGAGTTTAATCTAATTATACTTTTAAATAATTAATCGATTACGATAGACTATTTGATTAAAAATTATTTCTTTATTCGAAAAAAAATAGGGCAAAAATCCGGGTCTTTACAAATTCCCATTACTTTCATGAATATAGTTTTCATTGACAGATCTATTTCATAGGTCATGACTCATTAAAGTGTTAATATTCCCTTTTCCCATTATCCTTAATTCTTTTAGTTAATTCACAACCGTTGTAGGAAACTCATCATTTTTTTTATTAGGTAATTGAATGTGGTATGCAGTAAATATTTTGTGAAACCTTTATTGCATTAAACTGTTATTTTTTGTGAGAATTAACAAATTATATTTCAACTAGTTGCTCTTTAAGTTACCTAATGTTAGTCGTTAGTCGTTGTAAGAACTTTTGTTGCTCTCTCTGTAAGAATATATGCCCCATACTGTTAAGGGCAGTGACCTATATTTTAACTCATTGAGTGGTTGTCCATTTACAAAGGTGTGTTGATCTGTTTGAAATGTGGTTCTTGTTCAAGTATGTAACTTGTCTTTTTGCTGAAAATATAATAGTTGCTCCTTAAGTTACCTAATGTTACTCCGTGTAAGAAATTTTGTTACTCTTCATGTAATAATGTATGCCCCATACTGTTAAGGGTCCTATATTTTAACTCACTGAGTGGTTGTCCCTTTACAAAGGTGTGTTGATCTGTATGAAATGTGGTTCTTGTTCAAGTATTTAACATGTCTTTTTGCTGAAAAAATAATAGTTACTCCTTAAGTTACATAATGTTACTCCTTGTAAGAAATTTTGTTGCTCTCTATGTAATAATGTATGCCCCATATTGTTAAGGGCAGTGACTTATATTTTAACTCACTGAGTGGTTGTCCCTTTACAAAGGTTGGTTGATCTGTATGAAATGTGGTTCTTGTTCAAGTATGTAACTTGTCTTTTTGCTGAAAATATAATAGTTGCTACTTAAGTTACCTAATGTTACTCCCTGTAAGAAATTTTGTTGCTCTCTATATAACAATGTATGCCCCATACTATTAAGGGCAGTGACCTATATTTTAACTCACTGAGTGGTTGTCCCTTTACAAAGGTGCGTTGATCTGTATGAAATGTGGTTCTTGTTCAAATATGTAACTTGTCTTTTTGCTGAAAATATAATAGTTGCTCCTTAAGTTACCTAATATTACTCCCTGTAAGAAATTTTGTTGCTCTCTATGTAATAATGTATGCCCCATCTGTATAAAATGTGTTTCTTGTTCAAGTATGTAACATGTCTTTTTGCAGAAAATATAATAGTTGCCCCTTAAGTTACCTAATGTTAATCGTTGTAAGAAATTTTATTGCTCTCTATGTAAGAATGTATGCCCTAAATTGTTAAGGGCAGTGACCTATATTTTAACTCACTGCATAGTTGTGCCTTTACAAAGGTGTGTTGATTTGTATGAAATGTGGTTGTTGTTGAAGTCATGTAACATGTTTTTTTGCTTAAAATAATATAGTTGCTCTTTAAGTTACCTAATGTTACTCCTTGTAAAAACCTTTGTTGCTCTCTATGTAAGAATGGATGCCCCAGACTGTTAAGCGAGTGACCTATATTTTAACTCACTCAAGGGTTGTCCCTTTACAAAGGTGTGTTGATTTGTATGAAATGTGGTTGTTGTTTGTCACGCCCTCGATTTTCAACATAAATATCAATACCATTTGAAATATAAATCCTCAAAGTAGTACTTACTATACCCAAAATTAAATACAATACTGTTCCCAAGTCCTCAAACTTGTCCATAATTACAACGTATCGAATTTAGGCATTCCAATATACTACTACACAATTTGATTTACAAACATATTGGTAGCTCCTGAAAATGACTTTTAAAACAAAGATGCACTTCATATCACTACCCCTGTGTTGTACCTGAAATGATAATAGGTTTGAGCAAACACGCGCCCAGTAGAGAAATCTTACACAAGATATATGAAAATGCGATGAAATATGCACCAGAGATGAATGAGTTTCAATGAACAAACCCAAACAATGGAGATTTACCTCAATAGGAAAACGAACATCGACTTCAAAGTTCTAAGCATCTTATCGGGATTCCTATCAAGCTCATGTCAAACTTGAAGCTATACTAAGTTCACATCAAGTCAAACAAACCTACAATGAGTTCTTAACCACTTCATTTACTTCATGCGTGAACACCACCATCTGACTCAATTTCACATTACAGAATATCAAATCTCTTTCCCTTAAATCTTTCCTTTTGATTGCAAATGACTTGTGAAAGCCAAATCAAACCAAACCAATACGAGTCAAGCTCCGTGATTCGAGCTTGAATACCGGAGTCCGTTGATTTGTGCCCAAATACCGGAAACCGTTGATTCGCTCAAGAATACCAGAGGATTTTCATCAAAATCCTTTAACCAAAACCCAAAATCCCCTCATTAACTTCATGAACCAATAACGTGTCGTTAAGAGTCTGAGCCGAAGCTCCTGCCAGGCACTTACTCGATAACGAGCCCTGAAGACAAATGATATGAGCATCTAGCTCCTGCCAGGCATTTACTCATTTAAGAGCTCTGAAAGCATACAACATGAGCATCTAGCTCCTGCCAGGCATTTACTCATTTAAGAGTCCTGAAAGCATACAACATGAGCATCTAGCTCCTGCCAGGCATTTACTCATTTAAGAGTCCTGAAAACATACAATATGAGCATCTAGCTCCTGCCAGGCATTTACTCATTTAAGAGTCCTGAAAAATCCTCTTTGTGTCCATTTAACATTTACAGTCTGTCCACATTCCCATGTCACAAACATCAATCATTCAATCGAATCCAAAAGCCGTTCAATCAATCACAACTTAATCATCCCAAACAGTTCTATCATAACGTCGATGAGACTTCAAGCATTCTAAACGATCTACTAATACACCACATTGATTATATTTCAAAACGTCCCAAATAGTCAACCATAGCATGACTCCGACTAACAAATTAATACACATCATTCCCTTTAAGTAAACCATAATACCACATGTTACGTACCAACCCATCACCACTCTACGGCATACCTCTTGCTATTGTTAACACCTAGACCTCATGGGATAAGCATCCAAAGAGTTAAAAGGAAACGACAAGATGGATCACGAGAACATGAATTTCGGTCTTACCTTTCGGATCACTAGAAGGACACCCATCTACCTACTCGCACTCACCATAATGCCTCGCATTACCTACGACACTCCTAAACAACCTTACGATGTATCATTCATTTACAATGTTACCCAAAATTACGTTTTACGAGTGTCTCGGGAGTGAGGACGATCAACGAGTCACCAAAAGACAAACCACTAAGCTTATAGATGGTTTAAGGGTGTTTCCGAGGTGTTAGAAGTGATTGGGGGTCAAAACAATGGGTTTCGGAACAAAACAATGAATTCTGGTGATAAGCTCACTGTATCGATACGGGGAAAATCCGTATCGATACGGGTTAACTACGAATTTGTCCAGCTTGTTCCGTATCGATACGGATTAAGGGCCGTATCGATACGGGAGGCTTTCGAGCAGTTCTACAGCAGATTTTCACGGATCCAACTCAACGACGAACACAACAATCTAAGGTACGAACCAAGCATAAATTCATCACATAAACCCATAGATTGTGTAAGAAATCCCTACCTCGAGTATCCAAGCCGAACCCCTACGAGAGATCGAGCCCTAGCTTCCAAAATCAACACCAAGAGCAATACACCTCCTTTGAGCTCAATCCGACACAACCCATGCTCCAAAATGCGTATAGAAGAAGGATTGAAGGTCGGTTCGTATGGGCTTTGACTTGTTTTGGTGGAATTTGGGTGGAGGAGTGAGAGTGGGAGAGGAGAGCCGAGAGGGAGGGAGATCGGAGAGTAGAGAGAGAAAGAGAATTGGGGAGTTTTATCCCCTACACCCCCATACACACATATATATACTACATTCACACATTAATCACACTTGCACTCCCTCCACTTTCAATCCTTATCACTTAAGTCCTAAATCAAATAAATTCAACAATTCCTCATTATTCCATATTCTAACATTAATAAACCCTTTAAACGATTTTCGAAAATACGGGTCTCTACATTGTTCAAGTCATGTAACATGTTTTTTGGCTAAAAATAAAATAGTTGTTCTTTACGTTACATAATGTTAGTCGTTGTAAGAAATTTTGTTGCTCTCTATGTAAAAATGTATGCCCCAGACTGTTAAAGGCAGTGACCTATATTTTAACTCACTCAAGGGTTGTCCCTCTACAAAGGTGTGTTGATCTGTATGAAATGTGGTTGTTGTTCAAGTCATGTAACATGGTTTTTTTGCTGAAAATAATATAGTTGCTCTTTAAGTTACCTAATGTTACTCCTTGTAAGAACTTTTGTTGCTCTCTATGTAAGAATGGATGCCCCCTGACTGTTAAGGGTAGTGACCTATATTTTAACTCACTCAAGGGTTGTAACAACCGTATGTTGGTCTGTATGAAATGTGATTTTTGTTCAAGTCATGTAATATGTTTTTTTGCTGAAAATAAAATAGTTGTTCTTTACGTTACCTAATTTTAGTCGTTGTACGAAATTTTGTTGCTCTCTATGCACAAGACTGGTGTTCCTTAAAAATCTTTCTCCCCCCAACTAGACAACTGTACATTGACGATAGGAAGATGGAAAACAAAAAACTATTATGGAAATGGACTTACTTATGGAAAGTTTTTAAATAACAATTGTGGTTGATGGTATTCGATCGTTGTTGAAGGATATGTCCTCGAGTTCAGTTAGTTCAGGTCGTAGTTTGACGAGAAAGTGCCTTTGTGGTGATGAAGTTGTTATAAAGCCGTCGGGAACTGATTTGAATCCCGGTAGGAGGTTTCATGGGTGTCCTAAATATCCGGTAAGTTTATGTTCACTTAATGTTTAGTTCATTCTTTGAGGAGAGAGAGGGCTTAGTGTCATTTGATGGTATATTTTGTAGGATCCAAACCATTGCAGTTTCTTTGAATGGGTTGATGATCACATATGCAAGCGTGGCAAGGCTGTTATTCTTGAACAAAAGGAAACGATAGGCAAGTTGTATGACCAGATTAAGTATATGCGGGAGAAAGCCAAGTTGTTTGAGGACAAAGCCAAGGAGTATGAGAAGAAGGCTCAAGAGTATAAGGCAAAAGAGTTCGATAACATTACTCAAGTTTATGAGTGGAGGATTAAGGAGATGAAGAGAATGGAAAGAAAGAAAATTAAGGAGGCTAGGACAAGGGAAAGAATATTTTGGATGAAATTGCTTGTTGCACTGCTAGTTCTTGTAGGCGGATGCATTTTTTTTAATTATGGGGTTAGGGATGAGGGAATTGTGTTGCCTCGTTGACTTACATGGGTTGAAATGCCATCTTGTTAAGAATATAGGTTTCGTTTGTATATTTGTTGGATGTAATTTGCAAACTTGGTAATATTTTGTGTATGTATATTGTTGACATGGTTAATGGTTATGTATGCTAATCTAATATTGTCATATCTGTGTGGTTTGACACGTAATGTAATAAGTTTATTGTGTTGTGGTGTACATAAGTTGAGTCATGAATTAAATACATTAGGTACATTTTGTTTTTAGGTTATGGATAATGGGGAAAAGAAAACATTGACAGGCTTTTGCTACTGGGGTGGGGAACGTAAGGTAAATGCTAATGGCACCTTCTTGTACAACGGTGGGACATGTGTAGCTGTTCTACTTGAGGAAGGAAGTAAAGTAAATGAGTTACGTGAGAAGGTTTGTGGTGCCCTTAACATTAATTTGGAAGGTAAATTGTATTTCTATAACACAAGAGAGACAAGACGAAGTATGTAACATTGAATGACGACAACGGTGTTGCAATGTTGTTCCACCTGAACGAAGATGATGTCGACTTGTTTGTAGAAGATACAGGACAAAATAATGACAATATCCCAACCTTTTACAATTCAACAAGGTTAGATTAATTGTTTCATCTTTATTTTACACTTAGAATTTATCTGTTTGCATTTGAATAACCAATGTCATTTATTTTGTTAGGGAATCGATGGTCACTGACAACATTAGCTCGCCTAGAGGAACACTAGCAGTACCTTCTCCCAGTCAGGTAAGCAATAGTTGTAGCCAAGATATGGGATTGGTGCCGTACTTGCCGAAAAATGCAAATGAGATATTAACCGGGAAGGGTCAACTATTTGATAGCCCCGACCTATTCAAGCAATCAGTGCTACTATTTGCTGCATCGAACAAGTTCAGCTTCAATTACTTGGATAATAGTAGAGCCTACTACCGATTGGTATGTAAAGTAGCGGGGTGTCCTTGGAAGCTGACGGTAAAATGTGAGGGTTCCACTGATTTGGTTCGTGTCATAATATTTAGGAATGAACAACTACACAATGCAAAAGATGCTAGTAATTATAAGTTGACCTTTCGCAGTAAACAAGTGGGCTTGCTTTTCAAAAACCGAATTGTGGACAAGCCTGAATATTTGCCAGGACTTTTTGCATGCCTTCCAGTGTCGGCTGAATTACAGTCAAGGATGGAGGGCAAAAGAGAAGGCTAAGGAAGCCATCACAGGACCTCCTTCGATGACTTTCCACCTAGTCCCATGGATGTGTCGACGGCTTGTTGAAGCCATACCAAACATGAGAGCAATATGGATGTCGACAGATGAAGGCAAGTTCAAGCAACTATTTGTTTCTTATGGTTGTTGTATTGTTGCATTCAGAAAAGGTTATTTAAGGCTAGTTCTGAAATTGGACGCATGTTTCTTGACCCGATACTATCGGGGCCACTATCTATCGACTAGTGCACATGATGCGGATGATGGGTTGTACCCCCTAGCATATGCCATTGTGTCTAGTGAGAATGATGAAGACTGGTTATGGTTCTTGATTAATCTTAAGGAAGTTCTTGGAGGATGTCAAGTCGTGTTGGTGACCAATCGGAACACTTCTTTGCTTAATGATATAATTAAGGTTTTTGGCGGGGATTGTAATTCATGGTGTCTCCATCACCTAAAGGAAAACTTCAACAAGTTTGCTAGCTCAAAAGGGTTGAAAGTTGAAAGACGGAACACCGCTCTAAAGGTGGTTAAAGATCTTGCGTACGCAAGGACCGAAGACTCATTCAAGTATCATTTGGGCAAGTTGTATGGGATTTCTCCTGATCTATCAAAATGGGTGGAAGATAACAATCCAAAGCACTGGTCGAATGCATTTTTCCCTTACAAGAGATGGGACAAGATGTACACAAATCTGGCTGAATGTTTCAATTCTTGGATATTGCCATTAAGGGAATTGGACATCATCCAATTTATGACAGGACACGTGTCCAAGACCACTGAGTTGTTGCTCCGTAAGCATACCGAGGTTAGGAAATGGAAATTGCTGGTTGGGAAACAAATTGAGGATGACATTAAGAAGTCTCAAGAATATGCTCAGAAATTTACGCATCGTAACTCCTCGCCGACCGAGTTCATTGTCGCTAATGACACTAGGGGACTCTATGTAGTCAAGCTTATCCCACGTACTTGCAGTTGTCTTGCTTGGCAAATGTCTGGAATTCCTTATGCACATGCTGCTCGTGCTATTCAGAGCTCAGGTTTTTCTATTTACGATATGGTGGATCCTTTTCTAAAAAGGGAGATGCAAATGGTGATATATGAGAATACCATGTCCCCAGTGCCGTTGCATGACATGCCTAGTGCATCATCATTTTTGGCAGTCAATGACTTGAATGATAATAACGTTGACGGTGTTTCTTGTACTGATCCTTTTCTACGCCCCCCCGTTGTGAAAAGGCAGGCCGACCGACCGAAGAAGAAAAGGATTGAGTCACAGACACAAGATAAGGGCACAGTTTTTTGCAGCCACTGTCATGAACCAGGGCACAACCGTAGCACATGTCAATCTGCAATACCGGGATCACATGTACACTCACACAAAAGTCAAACTCTTTTGCCTTATCCTTAGTAACTTGTAATACTCTGTTGAAATTAAATTAACATGCTTATACGGATGTGTCCGTGCAGATGCATTTTGGGGGAAACTAAAGATGGCTGCAAAAAAGAAGGTAAGATTCATAAGACTGGTTGTTGCAGTTTCTTTTGTTCATAAGTTTCTATTATAGCCATTTTAACTATTAAAGCCTTTGGATTGTCAAGTTTCTTTGCTTGATAGGGTTTGGTTGTTCATATCCTAGTTTAGTCCATTCCTTTTTTGGGTAAGATGTTGTTGGTATTTCCAGTTGGATAATTGGAATGGAGCGTGTATCCTACGAAAAAATATGGTCGTATCCTAAGCATATTGTACGATTACTTTTTCGAAAGAAGTTGGACCTTCTTTGAAAAGTAGAATGGGCTTGTGAAAAAGTTCAATCTCAGATGGAAGTACAATGGAATTGTGAAAAGTTTAAATTTCCCTCTGTAGTTGCGTTACCTTTTACGGTGAAAGAGACTAGGTTTGAACTTGGCTTTTGTATGAATGTTCTCAAGGTTTGTTGGATTAGTCAGAGCTCTACAAATCAACGAGCTGGTCGTGCTGGGGAACTTAACCGGGAAGGTGTTATAGACTTTATTTAGAAAGTGATTTTCAATTGATGCCACCTCATTAGGAACCCAATAGATCACTTGGGTTCATCTTGGTGTGGCAATTTTAAGGATTCTTGATTTGGGCACAACTGATGTACAGAGTTTAGATTTTATTGATGCTCCTAATGCAATAGCTATTGACATGGCTATTAGAAATCTTATCCAGTTAGGAGCTGTTTTATTGAAGAATTATGTTTTGAATTGAACAACGGATGGGCTGAAATTGGTTAGATTGGGCATTGAACCTTGGTTGGGAAAATTAATTCATGAATGCTTCGAGCACCGCTTGGGTAAAGAGGGTCTTGTTCTAGCTGCGGTTATGGCAATTGCCAGTAGCATATTTTGCAGAGTGGGTAATGAGGAAGATAAGCTTAAATTTGATCACTATAAGGTGCAATTTTGCCATCCCGATGGTGACCTTTTGACTTTGCTCTCTGTTTATAAGGAATGGGAGGGTGTGCCTGAAGAAAAGAATAATACGTGGTGTTGGGAATGCCAAATCCATGCGGAGATGCCAATACATTGTCTATTGATTGGAAACTTGTCTTCAGCATGAGCTTAATCTTATTATTCCAAGTTACTGGCGTTGGAATGCACAGGTATCTTTTGAGCAAGAAACTTGTCTCTCTTCACTTTCACAGAATGTGGCTATGTATTTCGATTATGATCAACTTGGATATGAGGTCGCATTGACTGGAAAGCATGTTCGGTTACATCCTTCATGTTCATTGCTAATCTTTGGTCAAAGGCCCAGTTGGGTGGTTTTTAGGGATATTCTCTCTATATCCAATCAAATTTCTGTTATGTAACTACTGCAAATTTCTAATTCTAACCAAAGAACAATTTTGTAATTGTGTTCCAGGTAGCAAAGGTTGGTTCGGCTGAAGATCGGTATCCTACTATTGGCATACCAGGGTGTAATCGCACGGTGGGGATGCCATTTGCTAATGGTATCAACTTGCTAGTACTAGACCCTTTTAAATTGAACTATTGGTTGTTTATTTTTTTGGAATGGTAATTAGCCCCTCGCTCTCTCTGTCTAAGTATTGTTGAGACTAAAAGTGTAATGGTCATATGTTCTAACCATGGTACTTAATAGCAAACTCTTTATTTGTTCTAGTGATTGGTTTTCGTAGCTTTGGTTGTATGTGTTAATCAGGTGGTTTTGTAGTTGATTCTGAAGGCTATCCCATTGGGCCTTCCGTTTGGTTGGTAATGTTGGTTATACAAGAAAACTTTATTTGTTTTGACTCTTTAATTCAATTCTGGGAAATATAGTGGTATGTGGATTTAAGTAACAACAGTGCCTTAAACTCAGGTCGGAGTAATTATTTAAATTCAATTACAGCAGTGACAGGCCATATCAAACTTTTTAGGTGTTTTGAGTAACACCAAAACCTTCAATATTACGTGGTTGTACCTTGTATGAATACGGGACAAGATCTCCATTGACGTGCAAATGCGAGTAAAATTAATTAATTAGTTTCGAGAACTCATTCAGTTTGCGTTAATAGGAGTAATTAATGACAGAACCCACGACAATAACTTCGTACAATAATTTGAACTACAAGCACGACAACTTAAAGGTAAAATAATTTGTTTTCTTACCCGTGACACTTGCTCTGTTAGTCCACATATGTAGCTCCTTTTATGAAATTAAGTTGCCCCTTCAAAATATGTTGCCCTGTGTATGAAAATAAGTTACACCCTATACACAATAAGGGGGGCCAGTGAAAGGTCATGTCACCTTTTTGTTTGAAACACCTGTGACACTTGCTCTGTCAATCCACATAAGTGGGTCCTTTTATGAAATTAATTTGCCCCTTCTGCAAAATATATTGCTCTGTATATGAAAATAAGTTACACCATATACACGACAAGTGTTGGAGTGAAAGGTCATATCAACTAATTTACCTGTCTATATACACACTTGCTCGGCCATTGATGAACCATTCAAAACAATTACGATATGGATCCGAATTGTCCTTTTGGAAGAATACTAGAAAAGGGGGAGAGTTCTGGTTCTCGTACACGAGCACGGGCACGTACACATACACCCCCACCACCTGTTCAACGTCAGAACATCTGGCCTTCCTTTGGTTCGGCAGAAGATGAGGAACTGTATCGTTTACTTCAAACAAGAACTATGAGGGTTCTTGTAACGCCCCGATTTTCCAAAGAATTCCGGGCGCATTACTCTTAAAATATGCTGAATTTTACAAACTACTAGGCCCCTATTTATCCTTATACAAAAATTACAATTTCAAAATAATAATAATAATAAATCTATTTATATTTATTTAACAAAAGCAACTCCAGAGCGACTCTAGTTTGACACGAATTCCAAGCAACGTTGGCCCAGACCTCGTTCCAGGGTTCCACCTGTATCAACTGCTCCACTGTGGAATCCTGCACACTCTGGCAAATTGATCGCCGAAGCAAACGATTTGCCAGGATACAAACGTATCCTGAGTGATAATTCACAAAGTAAAAATCCTAAAACCCAATACCACAATATGCAGATCAACAATATAACAATTCACAGGAGATACAGAATAACAACACATTGTCTTTTTCTTTACTATCCATTGTCTTACATGAAATCTAAGGATCCTCTCCACAAGGTCCTTTCCTCCCACATCCACTAACTACAACCGTCTCATGGGTCCACCCTTCCTCTTGCTTGTCCTGCACCAGGGTCCTAGGTGAGCGCACCTAAATTATGTATCTAGTATGTTCTCACTTAAGACCATAACAGGAGGATCGAATGCTCCCATGACACATCGTACATTAGGGTCGGACATCACCTACCACTAACTATAACCGTCTCATGGGACCTATTCCCTCTTGAACAAAAGAAGCAAATTTTCCCATGACGCATTATACGTTAGTGTCACAACATCTCTCAACACTGGGCCCCATTGGTTATCCATTTCAACACAGGGCCCTATTGGTTACCCTTGCCATAGCCATGGCTCAAATCACAATCCACAACCACAAACCTCAACACTTTATCAGTTTCCATTTACTTAACATCGTCTACATGAATCACTACTCGTAACCATCCCGGGAACCTATTTGTCCAATCTACAACCACAATAAAATATCACACGGTTCAACATTTCAACTAAAAGTACTAACATGCTAACAACTCATAACCATGCGATAAAATTAATTATGCGAGAAAATTTATCCTGTCATAGAATTAATCATGCAAGTAACAAAATAAATATTCAGCCAAACAATTAATTACTACACTTAAAATTAAGTCTATTTCTCACGTTTAGAAATTTTATAAAACATTTCTACTATTTAAACATTTTCTTTAACTCTCATATTATTCATAGATTTTACAAACTAATTTTTATTGGAAAATACTTATTTCTAAATTTAGTATTTACTAACTCTATTAAATACTAATATGAGATTTTCATAACAACAAAATTATGCGAGGCTATTCTAGTCAATATTTATTAGGGTTAAAGATTAACTAATATATATTCTAAAATATTTCTTGTTTACAATTTAAATAAATTTTAACTAGTAAAATATTCTTGTTAAGATTTCATAAACATGTATCTACCCCAATAATCTATTAAACACGTAAATGTCCACTTAAATACAAATCAACAATGCATCAACGGTAATTTCGCAATCAAACACCAGTCAAACGATCATAATTTTTCACAGGGTATAACGCTAATTATTCCAGCACAACCGGACTGAATTTTAATATAAACAGGACTAAACAGTAATTAAAAATTTAAGAATAAGTCATCATCTTCATCCAAAATTTAGTTTTAGTCCCAACTCCATTAAAACGCAGATTGAGTTACGGGTTTCCAGAAAACTACCTCAAACGCGATTCTAAGCTCGGGTAAATATTGTACGGGGTCCAGAGATCGCCGTGGTGGTTCTGAAATCTAGAGGCGGCGTCCAGCGGCACTCCGTAGGGGCCCGCGGCGGCGGCGTACACCGAAACAATTGGCGTGCCCACTGCGCACACACCCACGGCTGAAATGACGGGTCATGGAAGGCGAGGTTGTGGTGGGTACAGGCTAGAGGAGGTGGCTGCCGTGAGAGGTGGTGGCGGTTCGGTGGTGAACCGAAGGTGGGGTGGTGTGGCGGAGATGGGGGTGACTCGATGGAAATGCAGAGAAGTGGTGGCCGGAGTGGGTTAACCGAATGATGGTGGGGGCTGAGAGGTGGCTCGGTGGTGACGGGCCGGAGGAGTTGTCCGAAAGAGGAGGTGGTGGTGTGTTTTGCGTGGGTTCGTGTTCTTCCATTTCAGATGGGGAACGAATGGGTATTTTACAAGAGATGGGGTGGAGTGGGGAGCAAATATTGGAGTAAATGGGGAAGGTAGGAGATGATGATGGCTGCTGAAAACAAGGAGTAGGAGATAGAGGTGGCTCGGCCAGAGGAGAGAGAGAGAGAGAGAGAGAGAGAGAGAGAGAGAGAGAACCAGGAGAGATGGGAAGTGAGGGAACATGGTTCCTAAAATTTTGGGATGTGTACGTAGTGTTAGGTTTGGGTAGGATTTTTGGTAGGGAAAAGATTATATTTATATGTTGGATAAAAAGTAGTTATTGATTTTTATGAAGTTTAAATGAATAATGAAACTAATTATAGAATAAATAATCGAGTAAACTTATTAGTTTAATTAATTAACAATATTTTTTTATTAGAAAAAAAAATTAGGGCCAAAATTAGGGTCGAAAAACCAGGTCGTTACAGTTCTCACAAACGGGGAAGTTGTGGAACGATCGATAGACGAATATGGTGCATTACCAATCCAAGTGTCACTAGTATACCCCCCACTTGTTGATCTACCGAACAACACCCGTTTCCGCCGTTTTCGACTACCAAGTGAGATGGATGAAGGGGACGATCGTCGACATTCACGGCTTTTAGTAATGGAGGCTTGGTTGGCCGACAACAAAGCAAGGACTCGTGATGATTTGCCCGTAAACCATATGCGTGGGTACCACGGGGTCATGTCGTGCAATTCATTTCATAAGTGGCCGAGGACAGGCAGTGAACCGCCACCACCAACGGTAAGTCCACGTGAAGATCAACGTCTCCTTCCTAGATTGGACTATATGCTTGCTATATACGGCAGGCATGGCAAACGAAAATTTATCGAACCTTTGTTGCAATACGATGCAAGTGAAGATGCTTATTTCCAACTAGACTAGAACCAATCTTCATTTGAGGGTGAAGCCGGTGATTTACTTAACTAGCCTAAAATGTTTGTACAGAGGAACAAGTTGGAAGCGAAATATCGTAAGTACCTACTTAAGGTGCCTAAAGCACGGTCAACGCAGATGATGGCCGGAAGAAGGCCAAACCGTCTCCATAACGACGTGTGCGAAAGGCTGCAGGTTGAGATTAATGCAATGTGCAGGCGACTAATTAATCCGTCAAGGCCTAATAGTCAAGAAAGTGAGGGAAGCTGAAAGGGACGGCTTCGACCCCAGAGAGTCTATTAGAGGAATTAAGAGAGATCCACAATATGCATCTGACCCCGAAGTATCTGATTATTCCGATGACGAATAGGAGTAATTGTATTTTATTTCATTCTAGTAATTATAAATTGTGGTAGTATTGTTGTTGGATCTATGCAACAACTTTATGTTTTGTTGCCCGAGACAGTTGCTCTATCAATCCACATATGTTGCTCCTTCTATGAAATAAAGTTGCCCTTTGTGAAAATTAAATTGCTCTCTCTATGAAAATAAGTTACACCATATACCCGCCAAGGGGGGGCCAGTGAAGGTAGGTTAGCTAACGGTTTGTTGGCCACGTAGGCCACGCATTCAACGTTTGCGCTTGTTATATTCAAACACGCAGTTTTATGAGGTCGAAACAGAACGATGTTTCTTAGTACAAGGCAAACACCTGTCTTAACCTTCCTTGCAAAATCCCCTTCTGCATATGCCTTATGATGGATACCTCCACAGATGATGTTGGATCCTGCTACAAAAAAAATATGCCCATTAGTATTATGTTGGACTAATTAGTTGTTAATACAAATTTTGCTCTACCTTCAAATGCAGCCATGGACTTCCTGACTGCGTATGGCCGCATGATTTCACCAATGTGACCACATAAGTATTAACCACCTAAGTATTGTCCATGGCTTTGTTCGAACTTCTTTGAATGTGCCTTTACAAAAAAAAATACACAAATGTTCACAAAGAGCATGTAATACCCTCTCACATATCCCTAATGTCAACATATCTATACCTTACGTACTAACCAATCTTGTATGGGATTTATTGGTAGGGTACATTTATGACAAGATTCACTGGCCTTCTTAGCTGGGCCCCTTTTTAAAGGGCTGATGGAATAGGGGGTGCCTCACACTTAATATTCCATACTCCAGAGTTATATAAAATCATAATTGCTCTTTGTGATTCAAAGTTGTAGTCTTTGTGAACAAACAATGTACGCTTTGAGTAATATGTACTTGTTCTTAATACATCGGAGAATGGTAGTTGAGGTCTTGAACTCCATAGTACATTTAGTACTTTTATTGCGAATCTATATATAAATAACGTCATAATGTTAGTCAAGATTTATTGGTAGGGTACATTTATGACAAGATTCACTGGCCTTCTTAGCTGGGCCCCTTTTTAAAGGGCAGGTGGAATAGGGGTGCCTCACACTTAATATTCCATACTCCACAGTTATATTCAAACATAATTGCTCTTTGTGATTCAAAGTGGTTGTCTTTGTTAACAAATAATGTACGCTTTGAGTAATATTTACTTGCCCTCGATACCTCGGAGAATGGTAGTTGAGGTGCTGAACTTCATAGTACATTTAGTACTTTTACTAAGAATCTATATATAAATAATGTCATAATGTTAGTTAAGATTTATTGGTAGGGTACATTTATAACAAGATTCACTGGCCTTCTTAGCTGGGCCCCTTTTTAAAGGGCAGGTGGAATAGGGGGTGCCTCACACTTAATATTCCATACACCACAGTTATATACAAATATAATTGCTCTTTGTGATTCAAAGTGGTAGTCTTTGTGAACAAACAATGTACGCTTTGAGTAATATTTACTTGCTCTTAATACCTCGAAGAATGGTAGTTGAGGTGCTAAACTCAAAATGTCATAATGTCAGTGCTGACCCCTTGCTGTTATTTTTTTGGGGGTGTTTCATTTGTGATTGATTTTGTACGCCAAAGAAATACAATAGACTAATTGATTGCATACCTAACCCAGTAGGTACATGGTATAAATGTGTAATTTGTAGTAGTAAATGATGTGTATAAAAATGAAATAGAGAACTGATTTGCATCTTCATAATTTCGGGTGATTTCTTATTCAAATACTGATTTCATCTTCTTTCTGCCTCATAGAATGTTTGATGGCTCCCCTCAATTCCCATCCCAACTTTCTATATACCTCAGGTTCACATAGTCATAAACCCACAAATATTAACTACAATCCAAACTCAAAATACTGACTTCGTCTTCTTTCTGCCTCATAGATTGGTTGATGGCTCCCCTCAACTTTCATCCCAACTTTCTACATACCTCAGCTTTGACATAGTCATAAACCCACAAACATTAACTACAATCCAAACTTAACTTTCCCAACTTCTTTGTCCTAACAAAATTCTACTTGCTGTGTGAGAACAAGATGTAGTCCGTTTCGGTTCACAAACCCATAAACAAGCAATACAATCCAAACTTCAGAAATGCTCTTCCTTCACAATCTATGGTTATATACATTTGTTGTTGGGTTATTCTTCTTGGGTATGGGCGGTGTTGGTAAAAAACCACTAAAGTGGCTATCTACATTATTATATTGACTTGTCATCACGATCCTCGACATCTTGATGAAGACCGCTCATATTGGCCTTCCCAACATTGTCAAGCAGCTCCACTTCTGTGGTGTTATGTTTGGAAACTGGGGTGACCTAAAGTGACTATCTACATTATTATATTGACTTGTCATCACAATCCCCAGAGTCTTGATGAAGACTGCTCATGTTGGTCTTTCCAGTAGTGTCAAACAGCTTCACTTCTATGGTGTTACGTTTCCATAGGGACCCCCTGTTTTTGTCGTCTTCATGTTAGTTAATGGATGTTGTATTTACGCAAGTTTGATTGACGGAACTACGTGAGATTATGTACATCTTTAGATTGTAAATTATTTTGGCCATATTAAGGCAGATGAAATCAATTTTGTATGCAAGAAATGTCCTCCTATTGCATTCATTATATGGTCTACACATATGTTCAATGTACTTGTCTTAAATTACTGACTTCGTTCTTTTGGAATTTCCGAAAAATTTGGATGAGGTGGAATGGGAGTTGGCGCACCTAAGTTTCCACACTCCTTATAGTCAACACAACATATGCTCCTAATCAATACATTATATGGTCTTCATTGATGTATGATGTAGTGTTGTAGACAAATGTACTTGCTCTTTATAACCTGGGAGAAAGTTTGATGCCGCCAACTAAATTCCCACCATCATGGCATATAAATACCACCAAGTTGTACCTCATGTTAACATAGTCAGAAAGTTCCCCCACTTCAGTGTCATCACACAAAAAAAGTGATAGAAGATGTAGTTGGTTTGAATTGTTCACAAACTCACTAACATGCAACTAGAAGAGAAAGTTCATAAATGGTCTTCCTTTACAAAGGTGTGTTCTTTCGGTGTTCTTCTTGTGTATGGGCGGCCTTAGAAAAAACCACTAAAGTGGCCATCTACATTATTATATTAACTTGTCTATCTGTCACGATAGTACTGTTTATATGAGCGTAGACCGAAAATTATTGCAATGTAAACATGATTATATTGATTGCTCAACAGTGTGGATCAATCCTCCAAAGGACGGACAGGAAACAGGAAACAATTATGTTCTTCTTGTTTCCCTCCGTTGGAGCAAACTATCGTTGAGTAAGTTGCGGTGGGTATTCAAACCCGATCACTACGCCAAATTTTTGCATTAACGGCATTAAAAAAACTGCCGGTAATAGTCCAAAAACCGCCGGTAAAAGTATATTACCGCCGCTAAAAGTTCCGTCGGCAAAACAATTGTCGGAAATACAAAAACGGCGGTAAATTACCGCCGGTAAAAGTTTCGGACTATTAACGGCGGTTTTACTACCGCCGCTAAAAGTTTCGGAAAAAATATTGACATTACCGAGATTCGAACCCGCGACCCGTTGATTAATACCCGAGCACTTACCCACTGAGCTACATAAAATTATGTGTTTTATTAGAAGAATAATAATATTTATATTATATAAAGATTATTACCGGCGGTTTTTGCTTACCGCCGTTAATAGTAAGTTTTACCGGCGGTTTTACATTACCGCCGGTAATAGTTAGTTTTACCGGCGGTTTTACTCATGCCGTTAATAAACGGCGTTTATAGTTACCTTTTGCGGCGGTTTGTTATTACCGCCGGTAATAGCACCCTTTACCGACGGTTTTATTACCGCCGGTAAAAAAACCGCCGGCAAAGGCAATTTTTGGCGTAGTGGATTACGCATCCAGCGGTAGAAAGGAAAAGATCGGGAAGTCGATCGGTGGCTAGGAAAGTTATGAGTGCCGCTCCAGTTGCGAACGACTGCCATGTATTGTCTTGTCACAGTCTTGTCAACATAACATTGTAAAGAAAAATATTGACTCGGTCTTTGTACATTCAGTTATATGGGATTCCAAAGCCGAACATAATTTGATTCCTGGAACACAATCACAAATTTGCCCAAATTTTATATTGATTCTCAGAGTCATACGTGGTTTTAGAAGAAGATTGATAAGCTGCACCAATCCATAATCCTAGAGTTCTCGACCACCTTTAAAAAAAAAAACTCACAACAACTACATTGGAGAAGGCTGAGATTTAGATGAAAGTTGGCTTCCCACACTTCCGAATGTCAAGAAAACAAAAGTGCTCTTTTTGAATAAACAGAAGGCTCTTTATGTATTTATGATAAAGTCTTTTAAGATTATTGACTTGGTCTTCTGTACGTTGGAGAAAGTTCGTTGAGGTGGAATGGGTGTTGGATGACCTAAGTTCCCACACTTCAGAATGTCAAGAAAAGGAAAGTGCTCTTTATGAATAAACAGAAGGCTTTTTACGTATTTATGACAAAGTCTTATACCATTATTCACTTGTTCTTCTGTACGTTGGAGAAAATTCGTTGAGGTGGAATGGATGTTGGATCACCTAACTTTCCACACTTCTGAATGTCAAGAAAAAAGAACAGGCGACTCATGAATAATGAATCTGGTCTTCCATGATTTCTAATGTAGTCTTTTACAGACATTGACTTGCTTGTTTGTACCTGGGAGAATGTTTGATGGCTCCCATAGGTACACTTCCTATATAAATACCACCAATGTGTTAACATTCAGAAACCCACAACAATAAGTTCATTCAAAAGTTTCCCCACTTCATTGTCATCACACAACATAGTAACATGTAGTCCGTTTAATTGTTCAAAAACCCCTAAAACATGCAATCCAATCCAAACTTCAGAAACGCTATGGGTATATACATTTATGGTTGGGTTATTCTTCTTCGGTATGGCCGGTCTTGGGAACAAACCACTAAAGTGGCCATCTACATTATTATATTCACTTGTCGTCACGATCCCCAGAGTCTTGATTGTATGTGCGCGCAATGGAAGTTGTATACGTAATTGTTACGACCACCTGTCCTACAAAGTCTGGAGGAGGACGTGGTTGGTTTTCGGAGTCGATTACGCTACCAGTGGTCGAAGGAAAAGATGGCGAAGTCGGCACGGAGTCGAGTTACAGCCCGTCGCTGCTAACCGAATAGGAGGGAGGGAGGGGAAATGGGAAAGGGAACCAAACCCGGATTTCTGTTAGTCAAGATTTTGTCCAAACGTTCGAGTCTTCTTCATTATTTTGTTAAGCTGTTTGGATAAGAGATCGTACACTAGCTTAGAGTACAGTGATAATTTTACAACCTTCGACGAAATTGATGATTTTGTAGGTTCACTGCATGCATGACTGCCTTAGCCTTTGTGCTTTCAGGTCTTCTATTTTTGGTGATGTCTTGTTTCAGTGATTTTGTTTTCTGCTCTTCCACATGGGCTGCATTCCCATGAGACCCTAATTTTTTTTTTTGTGTGGGTAAAATAGCTTGAAATAGAAAGAGGCTAAGTGAATATATAGTCTACAAGGGGCATACCCCAGGAAGAAAAAGAAAAAATAACAAAATGAGAAATTGATCTAAGCCAAAAGGCTACATTGATGTAAGTCTAAGGCTACACTGAAAAGGGGATCGAGTGGCTATGGTAGCAAACACCAATCTAACCAACATAAAACAGACTGTGTATTAGCTAAGCAACATTGAACAAACATGGCATCCACATGTTTCAATTCCATCTAATAGATGGCAGGAAACACATGCCAAAAGATGTTATACACAAGAAGATGAATTTAGCACAGCTTGGAATGATCAACTGCAGTTGCAACCTTTATCAATCATTAGCAACAGCAGGGGTTATGGCCACAACCAGAAAAATGATACACAGCAGCAATAGCAGCAACATCAGAATTGTCTCTGGAAAATAAAGCAACAGAAACCATATCTCTGGAGAATAAAGTAGCAGCAAGAGCAGAACTGAACAGCAGTTTGCTATACCTTGCTCAAAGCAGCAGCTTATAGCAGAACTTGAAGCAACTTATAGCAGAAAAGAACAGCAGAACTGAACAGCAATTTGCTAGACTGAACTCAAAGTAGCAGCTCGTCAAAATAGGCAACAAAATAGCAGCAGATGTGTCGACTAGATAGCCATATACCTACTGGCTGCAGAATAGATAAACCAAAGGAAGCTAGGGACATGCCCCTTAGTGCAATACTTGACACTGAAAACAACCAATTAATACTTTACATTTCAAATGACAAACTGGCCTTCCAAAAGCCTACCTGCACTACTAGAACCACCGAATGGCACCAGAGGAGGAATGATCTTGGGAGCATTATGGACAGCTGCAACTGAACAGTTTAGTAGCCACAGGGACCAAACAGTACAGTTCAGCAATAAAACAGTATAGATCAGCAGCTAACTGCTACCATTACAACAGCAGTAGAAGGAACATCAGCAACAAAACAATATTATTACAGTAGTAACCCTAGGAAACAATTACAACAGCATCTACCTGTTGCCATTACAGGAGCAAGCAGTAGAAGAAGTAACAGCAAGTAGCAGCAAACAGCATTACCAGCCATGGCAGGCAGCAGCTAATACAACTGAACTTTACAAGCCACTGCTACGCAGAACTTCAACAGCTAATACAACTGAACTATAAACATAATCCATGCCCAGCAAGGGGGCTTGGCTTAGCTTCACAGTACAACAACAAAACAATAGCAGAACAGCAGTGATAGACTGCAGAAAACATACTGCATTCAATGGTAAACTGCATCAGATGAACTGTATTAGGGGATAAGCATCATATTGACATATTGGAGAAAAATCACCCTTGTCCAAACCAATCCTAGATACTTCACAGTGAAAAGAAAGTACTTTGAACTGCCAAAGATTTATACCATGCAAAATCAATCACAGATTCAAATACACGTATTGACTATTTCATTACATATTTAACGTACTGGATCTTCTAACTGCCCCAATTTCAAATGAAGCATAAGGTATTCCTATGATCTAAATTCAAATTCTGCTATATCCTCACAGTTATGGCAGCTGGTTTAGTACTTAAACCATTGTCAATCCTACATAAATCAATCAGAGACACACCATTGTCACACATAAACACCTAAGCCACTGGACAGTAGAATAAGGACATGCCCTTCTCAAAATTATAGTACAGGAAAACAAAACCAGAGATAGAGTAGGAGGAGGACGGGTTTGGCACATCAACAAGAAACAAGCACATCAATAGCCCGGATCAATCACTTTCAGTTCACTTCAGCAATCTCATACGAACCACATCTCGCAACTGGTTGTGTGGGCTTAACACCAACCGTACTAGCAGCCTCTTGCGCACATCAATAGCATCAGTTCCCACATGATCCTATAACACAAGCACATGTCTAAGTTTCTAGTGCTCCTAACGTTCTGTGCAAACACAACTGATTCACAAGTATTTGGGCTACTATTTACCTCAAGTTCCCGTGTATTCATCCGCACCCCCCCCCCCCCCGGTCCAGTGCTCCATAAACTTTAATGTATAAAATCCACAATCGTGCCTGCATCCACGCAAATGCAGTTCATAAACATGCATGCATTATGTGGAAATTAGAGTAGGTGTAGTATAAGTAACCACTCACGTGTTCCATTGCTGTGGGACTTCTGGTTCATGCGTATGCCACTTATTCCATGGGGTATGCAGTTGTTGCCTTATCCGAGTCCGACTCAAAACGCTGAACAACAACCTTACCTAACTCACTCCAACAAAACATGTACATTAAATATGCTGAGGCTCACATTGAAATCAAAATGCGAAAAAGAAATAAACATTGGAAAACATGACTGGTCTGTGCTTACCACTTTAACAGTAGCTACCTTCTTATCAGTAGTTTGTAACACCATGGAGTCAAGAACTTCAATCCGCTTATCAACCAGGTTAACACAAACACAATACCAATGTTAAATATCGGTCAGCAAAACCGGTAGAAACAGCTGCATGCACAATGATTTCCAAATAACTATTATCGAGACCCAAGCATGGAGGACAAATACATCACAATGATAGTAACACAAAAAAGAATATGGAACACTTGCCAAATTGCACATGGCGACATTGTATCCCAAAATGTTTGCATCCACTGGATCATTTAGCACCTTTTGATCTCCTACTTTATCGAAATTGACCAAATTGTGCTACAACGGGATGGAATGGAAGAAAAATATGAATTACCACCACTAAATAAAATCAATGAACGAGTAAGGAATTTCAAATTACGCACGTCTGAAAATACCACAAAAGAACTTGAGAATATATGTCATGTCGGACGAGGGACCCCATCTTTGATTGGGGCCTTCGCCTTTTCTTCTTTCATCAACCATTCTGTCATCATTGCCATCACCTGAACAACCATTCAAAGAAAGACGAAATGGGACATCAATACAAGTCAAGTAATGGAGACTGAATGTCTAAGGAACACATGCGTAATTCATAATTCATGCAATTTTAGACAAATTTGTGCATGTACTATAAAATTACCATAGTGGACATATGACCCCTTGGTTTGAACACTTTGTGTAACATATCATGAGATAAATGGATCTTGCCACCGTCCATTTTAAAAACATAGTCCATGCAAGTACCAACTTATTTAATTATCGCATAGTTATGACCAAATAGAAAATCACGGGAGAGTAGTTTTAGAATTAGGAGTTAGTAGTCATACTCTTCTCCTGTTTTCTTTGGTGGTTGTATCACATACGCCCACACTTGACTTTCTTGTTTTGTAAACTTTGGTAGTTTGACCTCCGGTGGAGCCACGTACGGCGTTCTTGTCGCTTTACTTGGTTTGAAAGTCCTTTTACCCCGTTTCGTCGATGGTCGCGTTTCGGACTTACTTTTCTGTAAACGTGTACGAAGCCGTTTGTTCAATGGCGGAGTCAGTGGGACTTGTTCTTCTTTTTCAACCTCTTGTTCTCCTTCTCCTTCTCCTTCTCCTTTTCGTTCATCGTCGTCATCATCATCATCATCTTCTTCTTCTTCTTCTTCTTCTTCTTCTTCACCTTGTTTGTCACCTTCTTTTTCCACCACAATTTGTTCTTCTACCTCCAGATGTTGCGCATGTTGTACAACATCCACCATCATGTGATCTGGAGAGTAGAACGGCATTTCCTGGGTAAACAAAAGGCCACTCATGCGGTTGCCATCCATGTCCTCCATGTCAACCCCATCACTAACCTTCTTCGGATTGAAAGTGGAGGTTGAAGGAAATTTCTCCAAGTCCATATGTACATCACCCATCTCCACATCATCTTCATTTCGATTCTTTCTCTTAGTGGAGGCCTTCCTCTTGGACGGATTTCGTGTGCATGTTTCAGAAACATCACCCATCAAGGCGCCGTCCAAGACAGAGAGATGTTGCATTTGGTTGAGGAAATATTTCTTCAAATCATGAAAGGTGTAGGGAGGTATTCCCGAACAGGTACAAATACTGGCCGAACACGTGGTACGCCAGATCCGTGTAATGAGGAAAGTGATGGGGGACTCCATATAAGATGGACGGCGGTGGTAAGACTCCGGTGTCATGAGAAGGCACCAGATTAGATTATCTGTTCGGCTGAAAGGGACTAACGACATGAGAAGTCATTAGTTAAAGACAGTCTGTTCGGCTAAAGTGGACCAGTGACATGAGAAGTCATTCACTTGTGCAGTCTGTTCGGTGGGGCATATGCCGAACAGATGGAGTTACTTGATGAAACGTTGTCTTAAGAGATAAGGCAATAGGGGTGTTCTGTAAGACGAACCCGATATACAGTAAAGAAACAGTCCTATCAAGGGATGAGTTCTATGGTGAGAAGAGACCCTATGAGGAAGGGATCTCGGTTGATTGGGCAAGAGATCCCTAAAAGAGCCAGGGTTCCTACACGAGGCAGGTGACCTGGGCAACAAGGGTGCTTGGAAAGCAATCATGCTCATGTCTATAAATACGAGGTAAACCTGGAGAAAAGAGGTACGCAATAAGTTGCATTCATTCTACACTTTCCTACTGATAATTAGGGTTTTGATACAGTACGAGATAATAACTTAGGCATCGGAGGGCCTTTGCCACGAGAGGCAGAGGTGCGCTCACCCCTTGTCTGTTTTACAGGTTAGGGTTCAGGCGAAGGTATTAGGGTTCCGGTTGGACAGCACGTGAAGAAAGGAGATTCGGCGATGTTCTAGGTACCATCTGTTTTTCTCCACCTACAATTGGCGCCGTCTATGGGAAACGAAAGAGTTCCCTTTTAAAATACGACCATGGTGGAGGTAGATCCAATCACACCGATCACCGATAAAAACCAGGCTGGTGGGGCAGGAGATAAATCCCCACCAGGTGCTCCGAGAAAGCCAACCAGCGGGCATGATAAGAGGACAACAAGCAAGGATCCTCTTATCATCCACGACAACTCCAAGAATAGGGAGGGCAGAACGGCTACAACCTCCACGCGAAGGAGCAAATCCCATCACAGGGGAGAATCGGTTGCACATTCGAAAATTGTGCATAGCAACGAGGATATCCTCGACAAAAAGAGGCAGGAAGTCGAGGAATATGCTCTACTAATTCGGAAAAGGGAACACGAGATCCGAGAGTTAGAACGGATCCGAGAGCATCCTGAGGATTCTGGGTTGTCAGGAAGGAAATCCAGGGGAGACGGATTGGTCATGGTGCAATACACAAAGGCCCCTTCACGAAGAAGGAGGAGCAAGTCCAGAAGCCCCACTCCTCCCAAGAAAAGGGTTTCTTCACGAAAAAGAAGGAGCAGGAGTCCGAGCAAGCAAAGAACTCCCCCACGTTATAGGGGAAGCAGGAGCCGAAGCTCCTCACCCGAGGAAGGCGTAAGAAAACACCATAGGGACAGGTACGAGAGACCTGATAATGATTGGAACAGGGCAGTGACCCACGAATCCAAAAAGCGAGAAGATGGGTCTATGACTGCACGAGAAGCAGCGAGGCGGGCCCTGAGTAATATAGCAGCATCACCTTTTTCAAAAAGGCTACAGGATGCGCGCCTGCCGAGCAGAGTGAAGCACGGGACGTTCGTACTTTACGAGACAAATGCGGATCCCGTTGCTCACGTACAACATTACCAACAGGCAATGTTCATGCATGATGGAGATGACGCCATTATGTGTAAGATGTTCCCTTCAAGCTTGGGAAAAGTGGCTTTATCATGGTTCCATAAGTTGGAACCACGTTCCATACGAGGATGGACGCAGTTAGCAGAAGAGTTCACTGCTCGGTTCTTGACGAGTAGAAAGGCTCCCAAGACATTTGAAAGTCTCTCAATGATGAAGCAAGAGGATAACGAGCCGATCAAAGACTATGCAAAGAAATACTGGGAGACCTTTAATGAGATAGACAGTTGCAGTGAGGAGTATGCCATTGCTACCTTCAAAACTGGCCTGCCTGTTCGGGGCAAATTACGCCGGTCATTGAATAAGCATCCTGTGGCATCATTGGCAAGGCTAATGGAGCGTATCGAACAATACGCAAGAATGGAGGATGACATACTCCGGGAGGAAGGCAGAGTTGTTGCCGAACAGCCAAAAACTCCAGCAAAGAAGGCGGATAAGCCAGAGCCCAAGACCTATAGGAAAGAATATGGGCAGGCTAAGAAAGAGCCTTACAAGGAAAAGCAGGCACCTGATCCTAAGTCGTTCTTTTCAATAACCACGGTTTGGAAAGAACCAATCTACAGGATTCTTTATCGAATAAAGAATAAGCCTTTCTTCAAATGGCCCTCAAGTCTAGGTGGAGATAAGGAAGCAAAACGTGCTACGAATCAGCACTGCAGTTACCACAAGGATTGGGGTCATATGACAGAGGATTGTGAGATGTACAAGAGACATCTCGACGATTTGGTCTCTCGTGGTTATCTTAAGGAATTCATTCAGGAGGATCCCAAAGATAAAGGGAAAACAATGGAGTTGGATTACGAGCAGAATCCTAGGGGGGTAATCCATATGATACATGGATTGGCCACACCTTATACGAGGAATGAGGTGAGACTGCTGCAGAGGCAGGTCAAGCATGACCAGTATGTTATGCGTGTGGGGAACAAAAGAGGGCGAGATAATGACATGCCCAACGATGTTATAGTCTTTACAGATGAGGATCTGGGAGAGGTTTAGGTACACCACAACGATGCATTAGTCATAACCCTACGAATTGGGGAATATGACATTGAGAGAATCCTAGTAGATTCAGGAAGCTGTACAGAGGTGTTGTACTACGACGCATTCAAGAGGTTGGGGTTGAAGCAGACAGATTTGGAACAGTCTATCACACCTTTGGTTGGATTTGGTGCAAGTGCAGTATGGCCCCTCGGAAAAGTGACGCTGCCTGTTCGGGCGGGGACAGTGGTCCTAAGGACAGACTTCTTAGTCGTGGACGTACCATCCTCCTATAATGCAATTATAGGAAGGACTTGGTTACATAAGATGAGGGCTGTTTCTTCTACATATCACCAGATGGTGAAATTCCCAGGGTCCGACAAGATCGAGAAGATAAAGGGAAATCAAAAGTCAGCACAACAGTGCTTAATTTCCATCATCAAGAAAGTTCCAAAGGCCCATCAAGTTCATACAGTAGAGGTACCAGATCAACCAACTGTTGAGGATGTTGGAAGAGATCCAGCAAAAAAAGTAGTGGAAGGCCTAAAGAAAATACAGATCAACGAAACTGATCCCGAGAGGTATTTTCTAATTGGGGAGTCACTGCTGAATGAGGAGGAGTCCGAATTGGTAGGTTTCTTGAAAGAACATCTTGATGTCTTTGCATGGGTACCGGAGGAGATGCCTGGAGTGGATGCAGATGTGATCTGCCACCACCTGAATGTTGACCCGCAGCATAAGCCCGTTATTCAGAAGAAAAGAAGGGCAGCAGTACAGCACGTCGACGCTGTTATCGAAGAGGTGGATCGTTTGCTAGAGGCCAAAGTAATACGAGAAGTCTATTACCCAGAGTGGTTGTCCAACACTGTGGTCGTGAAGAAGAAGAATGGGAAATGGCGTGTCTGTGTAGACTTCACAGACTTGAATAAAGCTTGTCCTAAGGATAGCTTCCCTCTCCCAAGGATTGATCAATTGGTTGATGCCACTGCTGGGTATGAGCGGATGAGTTTCCTCGACGCATATCGAGGATATCATCAGATTGCCATGTTTGGGCCAGATCAAGAAAAGACTTCTTTCATTACACCACGAGGGTTGTACTGTTACAGTGTTATGCCTTTTGGGCTGAGGAACGCATGAGCAACTTACCAGAGGCTGGCAACAATAATGTTCAAGAAACTTCTTGGCCAAACTATGGAGGTATACATAGACGACATGGTGGTCAAAAGCAAGACCCGGCAAGGGCACATTCTGGACTTGAAAGAAGCTTTTGGAATTTTGAGGAAGTACAAGTTGAAACTCAACGCCTCGAAATGTGCGTTTGGAGTTGGCTCTGGAAAATTCCTGGGCCACCTGGTGACTCTGAGAGGAATCGAAGCAAATCCTGATCAGATAACGGCCTTACAGAAGCTCCAAAGTCCTAAGACTACGAAAGAAGTCCAGAGGCTGACTGGGATGGCTGCGGCCCTAAACAGGTTCATTAGCCGTTCAAGTGATAAATGTAGGCCTTTCTTCCAGTTGCTCAAGAAAAGAGAAGGGTTCGAATGGGGAGCAAAATGTGAGCAGGCATTCTAGGACTTGAAGAAATATTTGGCTCAAGCCCCCCTCTTGTCGACTCCAGACCCAGGTGAGATTTTGATTTTATATCTAGCAGTTTCTGAACATGCTGTGAGTGCGGTTTTGTTAAGGGACAAGGGACCCGAACAGATCCCAGTTTATTATGTGAGTAAAACACTTCTAGACGCAGAAACGAGATATCTGCCCCTTGAGAAGCTGGTCCTTGCCTTAAGGACAGCAACACGAAAATTGCCCCATTATTTCCAGAGCCACAGAGTTGTGGTTTATACTGAGTTTCCATTAAGATCACTACTACGAAAGGCAGATTTCTCTGGACGGATCTCAACTTGGTCTGTTGAGTTAAGTCAATATGATATTGACTTCCAACCGCGCACTGCAATCAAAGGCCAAGTGTTGGCTGATTTTGTGGCAGAATTTTCACCAACCATAGCATCTCAGCCTCCTGCGAGACAAGAGCAGAAAGTTGGACTATCGAAGAGGAAAGGAAAGGCTCCTGCCGAACAGGACCCTTTAGAGTGGAAACTGTTTGTTGACGGTTCTGCTTGCAACACTGGGTCAGGTATTGGTATTGTTTTGTTCCCTCCCGGAGGGGTTATGTTGGAACAGTCTGTTCGGCTTGGCTTTAGTGCATCGAATAATGTAGCAGAGTACGAGGCTCTCCTAGTTGGCTTGAACAGTGCAAAAACTCTGAAGGTTAAGAGAATCAGGGTTTATTGTGATTCGCAATTGGTGGTAAACCAACTGCCCGGTGAGTATGAAGCTCGAAATGAGAAGATGGCAGCCTACGTGGAGGCGGCCAGAGGTTTGCTAAACACCTTCGAAAGAGTATGTATAGAACAGATAAGCTCTGGGCAGAATTCTCATGCAGATTCTTTGGCTTGGTTGGCAGCAGCTGTCCCAACTGAATTCAAACGAAAAGTAGCAGTTGACTACTTGGC
This sequence comes from Rhododendron griersonianum, assembly GCA_018127125.1. Lineage (NCBI taxonomy): Eukaryota > Viridiplantae > Streptophyta > Magnoliopsida > Ericales > Ericaceae > Rhododendron > Rhododendron griersonianum. The sequence continues at coordinate 4,639,924 of CM030798.1, read as the reverse complement.
CGAGCCGAGCATCGGCAGAAGTGTGGACTTGATCCTGGACGTCAACCAAGGACCAAGTTGGATGGATCCAATCATAGAGTTTTTACGAGATGAAAAACTCCCTTCAGATAAGAAGGAGGCACACAAGATCAAAACCAAGTGTGCAAGGTTTTGGCTGTCCCCCGAAAGGAAGTTGTATAAGAAATCCTTCACTGGACCATATCTGCTTTGTGTACACCCCGAGATGGTGCAAAAGTTCCTCCACGAGATACACGAGGGAACATGTGGAAGCCATGCTGGGGGCAGATCTATTGCCCACCGAGCAATTACCCAAGGGTATTGGTGGACGCACATGCAGGAGGATGCCAAGGTCTATGTTAAGATTTGTGAGAAATGCCAGAAGTTCTCACCTATGATAAAGACACCGGCCGAGGATCTGGTACCCTAAACTAGCCCTTGGCCATTTGCCCAGTGGGGAATGGACATCGTGGGTCTACTCCATAAAGCAACAGGGAATCGAAAGTTCCTGTTAGTGGCCACTGACTACTTCACCAAGTGGATTGAAGCGGAACCCTTGGCTAAAATCACTGAACCTATGATAGAAAGGTTTGTGTGGAAGAGTATTATCACTCGATTTGGAGTTCCTCATTCTTTGATCACAGATAATGGGGCACAGTTCCAGAAAAAGTTCAAGACATTCTGTTCCCAGTATGGGATAAAGAACTATTACTCAACCCCCGCTTACCCTCAGAGCAATGGACAAGCAGAAGCTTCCAACAAAACCATTCTTGATGGGATCAAGAAGAGGCTAGACAAGGCAAAAGGCAAGTGGCCTGATGAACTGCCCCTGGTGTTGTGGGCCCACCGAACAACGCCTAGGAGGTCTACGGGAGAGACCCCCTATTCATTAGCGTATGGTACAGAGGCAGTCATACCCCTGGAAGTTGGACTTCCAACCAATAGGACTGCATTGGTTGAAAGTGGGGGGAATGACAGGGCCTTAGAAATTGAGCCTGATCTGGCTGAAGAGAGGAGAGAAAGGGCCCTGGTCCACCTGGCCTCGTACCAGAAACAGCTAATGAGAGGCTACAACAAACATGTCCACCCTCGAGAGTTTGGCATTGGAGACCTTGTGCTTCGAAAAGTACTTGGCAATACCAAAGTGGCTAATGAGGGAAAGCTTGGAGCTAATTGGGAAGGTCCATATCGAGTGACTGAAATTGTGGGCATTGGAGCTTATAGGTTGGCAGACCTGGACGGGAACCCGGTGCCAAGGCCTTGGAATGTCCACAATTTGAGAAAGTTCTTTGTTTAAAGGACTTGATTTGTTTTTAATTCTGTTTTAGGATTATGTTATTGTGTAGAGATTACGAAGAAAATCCCTTTGTTTTTTAGTTCTGTTTTAGAATTATGTTATTTTGTGGGGATTACGAAGAAAATTCATTTGTTTTAATTCTGTTTTAGGATTATGGTTGTGTGGGATTACGAAGATAATTCCTTTGTTTCTGTTTTAGGATTATGTTATTGTGTAGGGATTACGAAGAAAATCCCTTTGTTTTTTAGTTGCAAGGAGTACGCCTAACGACCCATTGAGTTTGAGAATTATGAATAAAAAATTATGTTTTCACAACATATTTGATTTTTTCAGAAATTTTGTTTCCTCCGATATATGGCTGTTTTTTGACTTATGAATCCAAAAAATGGACAAACTGTCCCTCCTTCGTATTGGGGAGCAGGTAATTGGTATGAATGTTTTAGACGTACGAAAATACGTGCCAACAATATAAGTACGATAAAACTTAAAAAATCTGTTTCAAGTACGAGAAACTTGAATAAAGTACGAAATACTTGTTTAAACAAATTGCTAAGTACGATAAAACTTAACAATCTGTTTCAAAGTACGAGAAACTTAACGGTCCTTTTAAGTACGAGAAACTTCAACGATCTATTTAAGTACGAGAAACTTCAACGATCTTTTTAAGTACGAGAAAACTTAACGAAGTACGAGAAACTTAATTTCCCATTTAAGCATGAGAAACTTAAACTGTCCCTCCTTTGTATTGGGGAGTAAGTAATTGGTATGAATGTTTTAGATGTACGAAAATACGTGCCAACAATATAAGTACGATAAAACTTAAAAAATTTGTTTCAAGTACGAGAAACTTGAATAAAGTACGAAATACTTGTTTAAACAAATTGCTAAGTACGATAAAACTTAACAATCTGTTTCAAAGTACGAGAAACTTAACGGTCCATTTAAGTACGAGAAACTTCAATGATCTATTTAAGTACGAGAAACTTCAACGATCTATTTAGGTACGAGAAACTTCAACGATCTTTTTAAGTACGAGAAAACTTAACGAAGTACGAGAAACTTAATTTCCCATTTAAGCATGAGAAACTTAAACTGTCCCTCCTTCGTATTGGGGAGCAGGTAATTGGTATGAATGTTTTAGACGTACGAAAATGCGTGCCAACAATATAAGTACGATAAAACTTAAAAAATCTGTTTCAAGTACTAGAAACTTGAATAAAGTACGAAATACTTGTTTAAACAAATTGCTAAGTACGATAAAACTTAACAATCTGTTTCAAAGTACGAGAAACTTAACGATCCTTTTAAGTACGAGAAACTTCAACGATCTATTTAAGTACGAGAAACTTCAACGATCTTTTTAAGTACGAGAAAACTTAACGAAGTACGAGAAACTTAATTTCCCATTTAAGCATGAGAAACTTAAATGAATTCCAAAGTACGAAACACTTGGGGAATAAGACATAACGAAATTTTGTCTAAACATGTTATTAATCAGATACATGGATTCCTTTTTGAGTATGATAAAACTCAAAATTACGAGCAAGAACGATAAACTTGTCTCTTTTTCAAGTCCGAAAACACTTGACAGTAAAATTATGGAATACTTAAGTACGAAATACTTACACGGTTTACTAAGAAGCAGCATAACGAATACACTTGGGAGTTTGTCCAAATATGTGGAACTTGGGGAGCATACGAAAATGCATAGACTTATCTAAGTATGAATAAACTTAGGAATATTACCAAGTACATGACAAATCAAACACCTAACCTGTACGAGAAATTGACTAAGTATGAAAGACTTAGCAAATGGAAATGAACGTCTGGCCACGAGGGGCCACTTGCAATATCAAAAAGCCACGAAAGGGCCGAGCAAACCAATGTAGTGCCACGAAGGGCCAAATGCCTGTGTTAAAAGTATGTTCAAGTATACTGATGCCACGCAGGGCTGAAGATTACGGTCACGCAGGACCAGCAAAATGTTTATGGATGATCGGAGGAATGGACTAAGACTTACCAAATCAGTCCAGGTTCTGGACCTCAGGGGTGGTGTTGCTTGGAACAACAGCAGCATTGCTGTCTCCGGTTGGTTGTTCTTCCAGGTTGACGGTTTCAGTAGCCGTTCCCTCAGTGGTTGGTTGCTCATGATGGGCTTCTTGAGATCCAGACTGGGCAGCCTGAGTCTCCATCTCTATCTCTTCATCTACATCAGCAAAATCATCGATTTGCTCTTCGATGTTATCAAGGGAAGGCTCCTCGGTGCCATGAGATGGTTGGAGACGTTGACTAGGCAGATCATTGTCAACCCATAGGTTGGAATCATCGGGAGCTCCAATCTTTATCAAGCATGCTTCCCATCCAGCAGCCCATATTTGATCCTGAATGCCCGGCATCTGTTCTACATAGCTGGCCGTCGCAGCATCAAAACCCTTCTGATGCCCGTCATCATAAGCAGCCTTCTTGGTGGCATCAATCTCTGCCAGAGCCTGTTTAAGGTTCTCTTCTGCTGCCTCCATTTTGGCTTTCATCTCATCGGCCTCAAGCCTTGCCTTGTCCCTCTCCCTCTCCAGTCTTGTTATAGTCTGGAGTTGTCTGGTGCTGTCCCTCAGGAGCCTGTTCCGTTCAGGCTCAATCTCCTGCAACTTTTGGCCAAGAGCGACCATCTTCTGGATGAACTGAGTTAGATCGAAACAAAGATGAAGTAAGTACATAAGAAAGGAATATATTGAAATCTTATGAAAATAATGCAAGTACTTTACCTTCACCCCACTCGCTATCCCAGTCGCCAGTAGCCGGTCAGATGAAGAGGCGGCCTCTTTTTGCATGTCTGCAGGCAGTAACAGTGCTTGTACCACGGCCAGTGCTGTCTCTGATGAACTGGCGCTGTCCCCTATGTTCACTGGCCGGTCACTCCTCTTGAGTTGGGGTGTCCAGGCCTCGAGAGTGACCTGGGTGATCGGCGAAGGAGTGTCTAGGGTCCCCGCTGCATTTTGGGCATGTGAGGCCCCGGCTTCGTCATGCCTGGGGCGTTTGTCCCGGTGGGCATCAGAAGCCCCAAGGGAACCGTCTTGTTCCCGAGGAGATGAGGACAGTGTTGAGCCCCCCCTACTTCGGCGAGGTGGAGGAGGAGCTTGATCGGTGGATGACACCCGGCCAGAGGTACCTCGTCCCCGTGCAGGAAGGGTAAGGAGGGTGCTTAGGTTGAGAGGTTGGAGAGACATAGTACCTGAATCTCTAGGTGACCGGGAGTATCCTGGAGAAGGAGACCGACTGGTATTTCGTAAGGGGACTGGTTGTTCGGGTTGTTGTGGAGAAACAGCCCGTCTGCGGGATGATCTCCTTAGAACTTGCCAGGGCAGTGGGACACCTTCGGCAATTGGGACCTCACCTGGTTGGCTGGCAATGGTCACTCCAGCGTTCGATCTTGAGCTTCTAGGCTGGGGAGCAGTCGAGGTAGAAGCGGCACTGGTGCTTGGATGGGCTAGTCTTCTGTCAATAAAACCTCTATAGGATGGATCGTAGCCTAGGAGTACGCTCGCGTCACGACCCCTCCCAGCTGTTCGGGTCCCTGGCTCACCAGTGTATTGTAGAATCCTGTTTATTTCTGCTGTTCGGATGTAGCTAGGCTTTCGTCTGGGGCGTTTGTTGGCGTTAGTCGCTGCAGAAGCAGAATACAACTATGAATCAAATCACGCAAGGAGATAAAGTTGGAAGCAATAAGTTATAATGAAGTGAATGAGGAGCATACGTGGGTGGCCCCATTTGTGGGGGCAATGGAAGCCCACCACTTGGCCATCTTCCCCGAATGGCTCATAGGCGCCAGTGACATACAAGAAGTCCATTTCATGATCACGAGCAGAATCTGGCAAATTCAGCACGAGGCGTTTTTCTGCTTGCCTTACTTTGAAATAGTAAGTGTTGTATTCTGGGTTCAGCACGATGCTGTACCACCTCTGGATTTCCCACAATCCTACTTGGGTGCCTAAAATTCTATTTAGGGCTACAATTCCCATTACCAGTCTGAAAAAATTGGTGGATACTTGCATGGGGGAGAGTTTATACCAACTTAGGACCCGACGAAGTAAAGGGTCAAGGGGGAAACGAACCCCGCCCTCGACAATAGCTACTATAGGGATACACTGTTTATCCCATGCCCCAGCCTCCCTGATTGCACCTAATGGGGCAAGTTCAAGCCCAACATTCACGGGGATCTTATAGTCCGCCCTGAATGCAGCCATGGCAGCAGGGGTTTCACAGAGTTTTCTAAACTTCCCTGGTTTTGGGCCACTATCAGCTTCATCCGCCATGGACGAACTCGAAAGAAACTAAAACAGAATGAAATCTGGAAATGGGATCGAAACCCTAGACGAAGAAGAGACTGAGAACGAAGTCTCAAGATGAAATGAAAACAGAGGTAAGAATGAGAAGTCTTACAGGAATGTAGTAAAGATTTCCTAGGATGAAATCAATTTCGCAGACGGCGGCGATGGCGGACTGGAGATGAACAGTTTCGTCTGGTTTCAGAGAGAGAAGACGGAGACTTTGAACTTTGGGTGGAAAACCCAAAAAGATCCCTTTTTGGGATTAAAACAAGGAGACGGAAGTGAATCGTCTCCCCTAACACCGTTATCTCAAAAGGTAACGGAAAGTAAGTTTGAAGGGGCGACACTCAAACGCCGTTTTGAAGAAACGTCAGGTCGAATTAAATGCGAGGCGTATGAAATACGCCACGTGGAATCATTGTTTCGAGAAAATCATGACTAAACCGGCAAAAGACATTAATGAGAGCCCAATGACTATATCTGCACGGGATCTGGTTTGTTCGGCTTTAAGTTTGTTCTTTGAGCTTTACTCATCATCTTCGAATAGCAGTAATGAGCAAAGCTGGGGAGCAATTGTAGGGAGGTATTCCCGAACAGGTACAAATACTGGCCGAACACGTGGTACGCCAGATCCGTGTAATGAGGAAAGTGATGGGGGACTCCATATAAGATGGACGGCGGTGGTAAGACTCCGGTGTCATGAGAAGGCACTAGATTAGATTATCTGTTCGGCTGAAAGGGACTAACGACATGAGAAGTCATTAGTTAAAGACAGTCTGTTCGGCTAAAGTGGGCCAGTGACATGAGAAGTCATTCACTTGTGCAGTTTGTTCGGTGGGGCATATGCCGAACAGATGGAGTTACTTGATGAAACGTTGTCTTAAGAGATAAGGCAATAGGGGTGTTCTGTAAGACGAACCCGATATACAGTAAAGAAACAGTCCTATCAAGGGACGAGTTCTATGGTGAGAAGAGACCCTATGAGGAAGGGATCTCGGTTGATTGGGCAAGAGATCCCCAAAAGAGCCAGGGTTCCTACACGAGGCAGGAGACCTGGGCAACAAGGGTGCTTGGAAAGCAAGCATGCTCATGTCTATAAATACGAGGTAAACCTGGAGAAAAGAGGTACGCAATAAGTTGCATTCATTCTACACTTTCCTACTGATAATTAGGGTTTTGATACAGTACGAGATACTAACTTAGGCATCGGAGGGCCTTTGCCACGAGAGGCAGAGGTGCGCTCACCCCTTGTCTGTTTTACAGGTTAGGGTTCAGGCAAAGGTATTAGGGTTCCTGTTGGACAGCACATGAAGAAAGGAGATTCGGCGCTGTTCTAGGTACCATCTGTTTTTCTCCACCTACAAAAGGCAGCAATTGTGTACCTGCACATAAGGTTAAAGAGTAATGTTATGAATATAAATGACATAAATGGTTCAATTGTATATCAGCAACGAAATTAAGTTTCCTCACCGGATGCCGAAAAGAAGGCTTAGGGAATCACTCAGAAATTGGATCTACCAACTCCAACGTCTCCTCCTTTGCAATACGTTCTTTTATTAACTTTGTCGTCCATGACTGAATCATGGGTTCACCTTCACTCCCAACCTTCATACCCATTGGTTGTTTGTCAAAATATAAGCTGCAACAAAAAAATATTATGAGTCACAATAGAGTACACATGAGTTTTATAGCAAACAATTGAGATGTAAAAAAAATGTTGATGTACTTACCATTAGGAGTAACACACAACCAGCAATGCCAACGGAATCCTTCTTACCACCAACAACCTTGGCACTTCTCTTCTTGTACTTCGCAATTTCCTTCACCAACCAATCAAGCACAAATTCTGCCCATGCATATGTAGGAGTTTGCAATAAATCGTGCACTGACGGGTAAAAATTTGTGGCGGCCACATCCTTCGTGGTTGGACACAAGAAGAAAGACAGCACAAAAAGCATGTACGAAGTCTGAAACTTCACGTCAGCTACCCCGGTCTTGAATATTTGTTGCATCATTGCAAATGTCACTCCTCTCTTCAACGGTTTCTTTCCTTTCCCAAACATCTTCCTAATGTGTTCAAAGTGGTGGTCTTCACAATCCGTTGGAACTGCTATCATTCCACAAGATAGCCCTAGCGCCCTTCGAACATCATTAGGAGTGATTGTATAAACCCACACCCTCCCAAACTCCAAGCTCTTGGTGACAAGGTTGAAATGCTTAACTAACCGACTTATAAATTCACGGTTCAACATTCTACACTTCAGTTTAAGCATTAAACCAAAACCCACTCTTTCAACTGCATCTTTTTGTTCTTTGGTCAATGCCTCATTTACTTTGACCAACTTCAAGGGCGAGCACCGACTCCGAAATACCGGCTGCACATATAAAGGGTTTAAGATTTAATAAAACCCATCATTGTTACACACATGATACGTTAACATAAAGATTAACTATATCAAAAACAACAAATACAAATCCATATCGACGCATTTTTCTTTTTTTCCTTCAGAATATGCTTGTTCATGCAGCCTTTCTTTCTTTGGCCATGTCCACGAATGGTGCTTTTTCCGCATCAGACATCTTATTCCATACTTCCGCAGCTGATTTGCTATACTGGATAGTGGAGACGAAAATTTGTGTTAATATGACCATGCACTAAAGTTTACCGAATAACCATACGAACTACGACCACATTAACTCTAACCTTTGCAATTATAAACCTTGGACTCTTATTGGCAGCTTTGGCTTTTTTCTGATAGGCGTCACTACAGTTGGAAAGGTAGAAAAGGCATTAGAACACAATCAATACAAAATGGAAGTAAACACATTAACAAACTAACTATATTGGTCGTACAAATACATACAGGAAAAACAGGTAAGATTTGGTGTGGGTACTTCCCACTGCTGCCTTTGACCCTTCTACTCCTGCCTCAGACCCTTGTACAACTCGCGGTCGCTTCTTTCCAGTTGTCATCCTTCGTATAGCGCAAAAATAAGAAAACTTTAATCATTCAAAATATTATGAGCAACCAGATCAATAGAGCATTCAGAATGTACTCTTTCAGTATCTCAATCAAGAATTGGACATTACAATCATTAACTCATAAGTTTGAAACCAAGCCAAAAATAATTACCAAGCCTTCTATCTTTTATGTCTTATCCTAATCCCAGATGAACAATGTGAGCCCTACCATTATTTAATGCACGTTTACCAAAATGCACAAAAGTTCAAAAAGTCAAATATACACATTGACACAATTTATCTTAATTATATTATTCATCCAAAAATAGCAAGGTAGCTAAGAATAGAAGTATAAAGGAGACAATTAAATTTCCAACTCTAAATCCAAATTTGTTGAACTGTTGATCATACAATGTTCAGTGGGAAGAGGGGTATTTTATCCCGAACTCATGGAGTACTTTTTCGGAATTGAAAAGTCATGGAAACGAAAATATTAATTGCCAAGACATGGTTTTGAAGACAAAAATGCCCCCCTCCCAAAATCATTTCACTTTCATACCCTTTGTTCTTGCCACCGGATCCCCACCACAACTACCACCACGAACACCACCTGCGGTGCCACAAGGTGGTTTCCCCCCCCCCCCCCCCCCCCCCAACTGTTGCCGCCACCACAGCCAGTAGGACCACACCACCACCGGATAGAGGATCTGGTGCCTTGTTCATATTATTTGAGTTACAAAAGAGCAAGTGATTAATTATAAAATACTACATTGTGTATGAGTAAAGACTAATCTTCCTGTTAACATAGACCAAATCATATTTTCTCAGAGAACTTTGTCATAAATACTTTGACTGTTCATATTATTTGAGTTATAAAAGAGTAAGTCATTAATTATAAAAAAAACAACATTGGGTATTAGTTAAAAAACTACATTAGGATCACCGTAAGAGTTTACTTCATCCAAATCGAAGACAATGACGCGGTGGTGGTTGATGAAGGTTTGAGCCGTTTCTTTTGGGAATACTAGGATTGTTGAGCTCGGCGATGTGGTGGTGATGGGTGGCGACGGCAATAATGGATGTGGTGGATGTGATATTTTTGGTGATGGGTTGGGGGTTAGGGAAACAGATTAGCAGAGAGAGTAAAGTTAGAGGGAGAGACAGAGCGAGAGGGCGTAATAGTCATTTAACATGGCCCATCCCATGTATTCGGAATTTGTCTTCCTCCATTTCATGTTTAGATGAATTCCACGAAAACCACTCCATGAGTTGGGGATAAAATACCCCAATTTCCATTGAACGCTGATTTCCTTGATTTAGAATTAATCTCTATTGCAAGAAGGAAAAAACTGAATCTAGGTGTAGCCTGGAAATGATTCTCTACACAAGTCACCAGCTTACTTGCACTTATATACTTTGAAGTTTCAACCACCAATATCAAGGACCAAAAGGGGCAAATGGAACAGTTCTGTAGCTACACTTAAGTGTACTAAGATTGTTAAACAAAACCTAAAACAGAACTGAAGAATGAGCAAACAGGATTAAGTACTCACTTCTATGCAAAAGTAACACAAGATCCTCAAGCTGCTTAATTTGTATGAGTTCGTACGTTGTTTCAAAAGAGGTACCTAGCAACAACAAAAGAAACAATCATGTGAGTTCCATATCATATCTCCTTCTATTGAGCCTTGCTTGCCAAAATAAAAATCTTGGTTTTAGGTGCCTAATGTGTGCTCATTCACAAACTGTTTCGGCATCCATGTACGGACAAGAAAAGAACTCAACTGATCCATCATCAGTCATCACCATGTGGGTGAAACAAGACAAGCAAAAAATGAACATTGACTAGCAAAAGTTTGTTATCATGTGCAATTTTTCCATTGTTTCACTTTTAACGAATAAATTCAGCTTTTACCTTGCTGAATACATAATAAACTTTTGAAGTACCCGAACACACTGAAAATTGCAAAACAGTGTAAACCACAGAGAGAAACTAGGATTTTAGGACAAGATAAGAGTACATTGGATCTCCTGATGATTATTACAATACCCTATCTTTCTCTACATGACCATGTGAAAGGAGTAGATGGAACAATCAAAAGATGTGTTCGAATATACATAGCAAATTGATACAAGCAAAATCATAATGTTTAATGATGTGAACAATTATTTTCTGACAATAAAAAAGCTAAGAAATACAGGGAACGTTAAATAACTAGCATTCCCTCAATACTTGGAAGAAAGCCGAAGCTTTGAACCTTAGGATGTATTTTCTGACAATCAGAAAGCTAGAACAAAATTTCGGAAATCTAAAACTCAAGGTCCTTAACAAATAAGAAATGTTTCCTGAAAAATTCTTCCATTTCCTTTCCAACCAAATCATTCAAACTCAGGCGGAAATACGACAGCTAGAATGAATTCAAGCCTCCTTTTTTGGACCATGTTTTGGCTATTGAGCATCATGTAATGGGGCCATGGAGGGCAAAGAGACAGAGAGTGGAAGATTTGGACTATCCAACAAACTTGTTAATGGAGAGGACGGAGAGTCCTCTTCTTCCTTTTTAATGCATCAATCCCAACTTCAAGAAACAAGAAAAATACACATAAAAAACAAAAGCTATTCCCACAGCAACAGTAAAGTCACCGGACTCGCCACCTTTCTTCGGGCCTACACGAGAGTAGTTACTGTTGAGATGGTTTTTGAAAAGCCAGAGCCTGTTATTGGAAAACAAAGGATGCATAAGGATCGGTAGCAGCGAACATGCAAGTTATCCCACAACCAGCGCTTGTAAGAGATCTGGATGTTGTACTAGTAGTAGAAATATAATCAATCGACTAGGAAAGCTCAAAGCCGAACTCAAGTTCATAGTAAAGTCCAACATCATATGAATGAGAATGTTATCAGGAGACTAGGATGAGACTAGCATTAAAAATCTTTATGGCCTATGGGATAAGATTAACGGATTTGCTCTTAAGGCCACTCTTCAGATAGGAATTATTTGGTTGCCAGTCTATTGTACTCTCTTTTGTCTTTGTTACTTAAGATCGGCATTAGTGACTAACAATTGAGCAAAACTTAACTGACTTGAATGTCATATCCAAATGGTGCATGCATAGAGGCATAACAAGGAAAGGACCCGTCTCTTCTATTCTTATTTGCTGATATCCTATCATTTTCTAGCAATATAAAGTTTGTTGCTAAAGGAGGAAAGAAAGTAACAAAACAATGTTTGTATCGCTTTGCTAACCTCTCAAACTCTAGGCCAATGGGCTCTAGTCCAGTTGGCATCTCTTGGTCCTCCCCATGTGGGAGGCCGGGGTTCGAGCCCCATCATGGGCATTTGGGATTCAAGGCTATCTATAGCCTCTAAAACCCATGGTTCCTACTACTAACTCCCCGCTGACGTATACATAAATTGAAAAAAAATAAACCTCTCAAACTCATACTAAGTTTCAAATGACTGAGTTTCCAAATCACAATCTTCATCCATTTGAAGTCGTTACAGAAGCCGATCCTTCACATGATTGGTGCCATGGAAACAACATACGAGCAAATAAATACAGAAAAATTAGCATTACTATTGACACAATCATAAAATTGGCAGAACTGATTCATTGTTACTTTTGCTACTTCAAAAGTAAGAATGACTCTACTACCCTTTTGGGAAGCAGCAAACGGAAATTATGCATACTCTTAAGTGTTGGTACAGGAATTCCATACAACCATAGATGCAAGCAATGCCTCTAGAAGGGGATGTTGTCTAGCATGGGCCAATGAAACTGGCATGCTGAAGCTAATTCCCATTTCCTTTTTGGCATCCCTCTGGTTGTAATTCTTGTCATTGATAAAATAGTTTGCTTGGCCACAACTATCAAGCCATAATTGTGTCACTATTACTTTACCAAGAGCTATGGATTCCAACCTTCCAACATATCCCTATCTGCACAAATCTATCACCTAAATTGTATTGCATTTGAACAACATGATGCTACAGAGCTACCTAGTCGTGCCATAATCTGTTCTGAAAAAATAGCTTAAGCGAAGGAAATATCTAAAGCTGACATTTTGCCGATTTGGGAGCAGAAAATTGACAAAAGAAAAAAGATGGGAAAGCTTTTTTTGCTGTTTAATTCTACCATAATCCAAGTTTTTGTTGAAGAAGACACAGACATTTGCCATGCCTCTTCGTCGTTTCAAATCTTTTGATCCAACATATGGTAGTGATTTAGAAACCCTAAGCTAATAACCTCTTTCATTAGGAGGAATCTGGAGAGCTGTCTAGTTAACAGTATACCTAAAGACTCAGTACTTCGATTCTAGTTGGCTTCATTGCCAATTTGGAAAGCTCACCTTTTCTTCAAGCTCTCGACTTCTTCGTCGATGACCTGTCCTGTCACGCCCTCGATTTTAAACATAAATAATAATAACATTTGAAATACAAAATCCTCACATTCGTATTTACGTTACCCCAAAATACAATATAATACAGTTTCCAATTCTTCAAACTGGTCCACAAATACAATCTTCCAAATTACAAATTTCATAACAGCGGTTCACTTTACAAGAAATATTAGGTACTCTTCAAAATAGCTTTACTTGATAATATCCGCATGCATTCCGAACATTCCATGACCATGACCTGCAATGAACTTGAAATGGTAGGTTGAGCAAACACGTGCCCAGTAGAGAAATCTATACACAAGTTATTGCTTCGCACTTCTCGATGTATCAAAAGAGAGGTCACCCCAAGCGTAGGGCATCAGCGTCTGATTGAAGCATAATAAATCCGGAAGTCCGGGATCGTACCCACAGAGATAACTAATACGGCTTTGATGGATTTGTAGATGTGAGAATGGTTTCCGGCTTTCAGTCAGCCAACTTAGTTTTACGTTTGCGGTGGAAATAAAAAGGCTAAATTAAAGAGGGAATAAACTAGAGAAAAAGCGGATTAGGTCTAGGAACAATCAACACCCACGACTCGAGCTAAACTACATTTTTCCATCCAAAATACACGGTTTTACCCGGAAGATAAGATGGTTCGAAAATCAAGCTAGCTATAGAATCTATTTAGCAAACACCTCGAGCGTCAGAGCTCCAAGCATCATGTGTGGTAAGTAGGCGAAGCTCTTACCTACACATGATCAAGGAGGTTAACACCTCGGTAATTTGACAAACAAATCCAAGCCCCACATCAATTTCCGACCCAAAGTTGCAAACTTTATTGGTGAAAACTGCAATCTTTACTCAAGTCATGGGATGCTAATCATCCCATGACCTAACCCTTGAAACTACTCACACATATCTATGAAGATAAGAGCAAGTAAAAATCTACTAAACATATTTGAAACACAACACTAAAAGAAAGCTAGCTAGAAAGATAGATCGGGAGAAAATAAACAACTTTAATTAAGGAGACAAGAGTCAAAACAAACTTACTTAAGAGGAAAATGCAGAAATAAAGGCTGGAAAAATAAGAACACTTCAAGAACACGAAGAACAATTTGAAATCTAGCTCTAGATCTAAAAATGTAAGCAAATCTAATTCTCTAATTTTTTGTACAAAATGACATCACAAGGTATTTATACTCCTAGGTCGCGCACGGAATATTCCCCAAAGATCCTCTGAGATTCCCTCGCTAAGCCCTCGGTACCGATGGCAATGGGCTTAAAATGCATTTAAGCTCTCGGTACCGATGTCCAGATTTTCAGCCATCGATGGCAAGAGCTTATCTTCTGTTGACGCGGATAAGAGCTCGGTACCGATGTCCAGAATCTCAGCCATCGATGGCGAGGCCTTATCTCCAGGCGTTGACCGTGTTGCCTTGGCGTTGACTTCTGCTGCTTGGCTTGACTTTGGCCTTGCTCGGGCCACCTTGCCTTGCCTTGCCTTGGCCATCGGGCCACTTTGCTGCTCTGGCCTCCCTTGGCCAGTTTGCTCGAGCCATCGGGCCATTCCTTGGCGTCGGGTCATCTTGGCTCTTAAAATCTCTTTATTGGGTGGTTTACCTACAAAACAAGACTAGCACACTCTACGAGCAAAAACAATTAAAAGCAACTAATTAAATAACAAAAGTAACTAAGACTAGACACTAGCGCACCCTATATTACATTGTCGGGTGCTTATCACACCCCCCAACTTGAGGTTTGCTAGTCCCTAGCAAATAGGACACAAAAAACAGAAAACTAACAACTTACAATTCCCCCGCTATCACAACTTAGAACATGCTCAACTTTGAAACCTAGCAAGAGTTCAAACAATCCAACGTTTTATTTCATTTCTACAACTCACAGTTTCAGTTTCAAACTAAACAGGCCAAGTATAAGCAAGTTAAGAGCAAGCTAAAAAGGTTCGTGTCCTCGAACAATGGGAGGATACGGGACACGACACCTTGCGAGATCAAACTAAACCATATCCGCCAAAGAGTGCTGGATAAACAGGCAAAGTGAAAAACAAATACTATGCCTCAAACAACTACAGCACTTATTCAACAGAATTAACCAACTAACGGATGATTATTGGATACGAAAGGAAAGCAAGCTATTCAACTACTTATGAAAATATCAGATAGTTAATCATTAAGGAATCCAAGCGCGCAAAAGATCAACTAAGGACTTTTTCAAGCTTATAATGACCTTGGTATTCAAGAAAGGGTTAGCACAAATGGGCGACGGTCTATACTAGCAAGGTCAACTACCCAAGTGACCGCCGCCAATAAATAAAACAACCAAGTTAAAGCCAAACCGGCTCAACCAATATCAACCAAGTACGAGATACTGAAGTGCAAAACTAACTACAAAATAAAAGATGCAAAAGACAAAAATGAAAAGGATAGAGTGGTTGGCATGTCAACCAACCTAGACCCCGACCAAGTAAGGGGATTTCTAGCACCACCGACTCTCTACCAACTGCATGCCACACCACCAATCATCTCAAGTCACCATCTCACCACATCACTGCCCTCATTCATCCTGCTCCTCACTATCATAACCCGCGAAATCATCACTGACTTCCCCTTCCTCTACAGGCTCGGGGGTATACTTTACTCCAAATTGCTGCTCCAGGACCGAAGTCTGCCAGGCTATCTCTTTCTTCATCTGTCTCCTTTCAGCCTTCTCTTTCCTTCTAGAACTGATCATTGCAACCCCTTGACAAAATAATTTCTTAATCCAAGAAGACTGCTTGTCCTTCTTCTTAGGCATTGAGGTCAAATAATCCCCTCCTCTTGCCTGCTTACCTTTTGCTGAATGAGCCTGAGAAGAGCTTTTCGTATCAAAGGCTTCATCAAATGGCCCCGGAGACAATTCTTCCAAGTTTTCGTAGCCCCAACCCTTAACTCCTTGTTTCCAACACAGGCTAGTAATCATGCATGGGAATGGGATATTGGCATTGATCATAGTGTTAGCCCTAAAATCTCTCAGCTGTGTGAAGATAAACATTGCCCAGTCAATCACCAAATCATCAGTTAGGAAAGCAAACATGAGTTCTCCACTTTTCCTACTTGGCCTATGTTCCGAGCCTCGAGGGTATAAGTTAAAATGGATAACTTTATTTAAGAACCTAACACTTCCTTTAAAATTCCCAGGCACATGGGGGTCAGTGGCTTTCAAGGGGTCAACATACAGTACACTACTCACCACATCCGCATTAATTGACACGTCCTTCATAGGGTAATTCACATACTCAGGAGGGGGGCGTTGAATCCCCAAATATTCAGCAATATCATTGGGGGTAATCCCCACATCAATACCCGCTACTCGGGAAACAATCCTAACAGCCGGGTCATTCTCCCAATCACCTTCCGGAATTTGCATGTACTTATAGAATTCAATCACAGTATTCTTATTATATCCAAATAACTCCTCGGTCCAGAATTTCAAACCTTTTTGCAGAATGTAGCGGACACCGATATGATCAGGGCTGAACTTGTTAGCATCCACTTGACGCTCGTTTTTGAACTTCCTGGTTGCAAAACTCCCCTCCCATTCCCTTCTTTTCTCCTCTGCCATTTCTGCCCTTGTACGCCTTTTCTTCCTAGTGCGAGAGCCCGAGGCCTCCTCCTGAACAAAATCAGCCTCCGCCTCCTGAATGAATTCATCCTCCACTTCCTCAATTTCCGGCACAGAAAATGAAGCCCGGTGCGCGGTTTGCTTGATTTTCGGCATTTGGGTTGAAAGGGTTTGGGTTTATTTCTTGGTATTTTCGGATTTTTTTAAGGGATTTTTCTAGGGTTTTGATTTTTTTGGTAGAGAAATGGAATGTAGGTTAGAAATATGGTGGAGGTTGAATGTATGAATGGGAAATGGAGAGGAAATAGGGATTTATGTGGGAAAAAGAAAGAAATTCGAATTTGTAAGGGGGTGATGGGTTTACCTCTTTTTTGGTGGAAATTCTTGAAATAGATGAAGAAATCTTGAATGTTGTTGGAAAGGTTGAAGGATTTGAAGGTTTTATGGAAGAGTATGGAGGTTTTAGTGGGGATTTTGAGGTTTAGGGTTAGGGTTTTGGGTGGCAATGGAGGAAAAAGGGAGGAGAGGGGCGTCTGTCAGAGGGGAGGGGAAAGGCTTCAGAAGTTAGGGTGAAGGCTTCAGAAGTTTGGTTTTCACGTTCAGAAGTTTTTCCTGACAAAGGCTCTCGGTACCGATGTCCCAATTTTAAGCCATCGATGGCGAGAGCTTAACTGCTGTTGACTGTATTGACCGTAGAGCCTTCGGTACCGATGTCCCTTATTTAAGCCATCGATGCCGACCTGTTAACTCAGAAACTTTGCCTTGTATTCACTTTGAGCCCCAGAACTTTCAATCACTTCAATTAACTCCCCAAAACACCTTTAAACAAGAAATCACTCACACCAACACCCCTCCAAACAACCGGTCGCCTAGGTTAAATCAAAGAATGGGAGAAAAACAGGATGCAAAACAGGTCAAGGGGACTCGTGTGTGGTATGATCATGCAAAGAATGCCTTGTATCTTCTCCTAAGTGCGCTTTGGATTCCAAAATGATTGAAAATCGACATTTAAACACAATTAGAGATAGACATGCGATTATTCACCTAACTACGAACATTTTATTGAATTGAAAAGGGTGGGGATATGGCCAAAGCTTGCTCAAAAACTTAACTCAAGACCAAAACCGTTCAATTTTCAACTAAGCATGCAAATTGAGAAGCACCAAAATCTCTTAGGGTTGCTACGAACTCTTGCCACCTTTCAATTATTGAGCATGCAACAAGTTACGAAAAAGAGCTAAAAACATGATAAAAGGAAAGAATTGCAAGTTAAAAACCTTTATTTATTTTTGAAATTTTCAATTTTCTCATTTTTTTGGATTTTTCAATTTCTATTGTTTTTGGATTTTCAAAATTTCAAAATTTCTAGCAACTAGCAAACAAATAGCACATAAGCTAACCCCTCCCCCCAACTTAAAGCGATGCTATGCCCTCATAGCATTAGGAACAAGAGCGAAGGAAGGAAAGAGTGCGCGAATGTACCGTCCAAGGGGAATGTCAACCCCTAAATACCTCGACCAAGTAGGAGGATTTCATGTCAAATGCTTGCTCCAGTCCGTATAGATGCTTCCAGGGTTTACTCTTTCGGTTTTGCCCACTCGAAACCAAAGTTAGTCACACTGGGCCATATCCAAAGCTTTATCGGACTAATAACCGCGGCGCATAGCCGCACCCATGCTTAGGGCTCCTGAATGCCTCACTCACCCCGGCTTTAGACCCAAACTACCAAGTCTGGTGTGGTAGCACATAAACCCTGCAGAAGACTTAAGAGAAAGACTTTCCACAAGCAAATGACATTAGTAACACCGGCCCGTGTTATCCGGCTTCAAACCAAACCAAAATAAAAAGACAAAACAACAAAGAAAACACAAAGAACATGCGAAAGCAAATAGAAACATGCAAAACGATTAAGAAAATGCAACACAGAATGCAATGCAATGCACCACCCGATCATCACGCGATCAAACGAGTCATACTTTTCTTCCCATTCCGTACCGGTGGGGTAAGCAATGGGTGGCTATACTAGACCGTTGAGAATTTGTTATGCTAGCGCCCGTAATAAAATTTATCGCTCGACCTCGCCAAACAATGAAGTTCAGCGTCCCCTACGATCAAAACAAAGCAAGATAAGATACAACCTAGCGTGCACTCCAGGCAATATCACACCTCACCCAAAGACCAAAGTTGCCACCGATAGGGGCCTATTCGGAGAGCATGGATCATTAACGACAAACTATTACCAAGAAGAACTAATGAAAGCCCTTTTACACTAACACGTTGGTGAAATCTTTTGAATGTGAAATATCTCCAAGATTTTATTCAAAACATAGAACACAAAACAGACAAACATGCTAAAACAGAACCAAACATGACAAAATAAAACATGCATAACTAACACAAAATACGACAAAGCACAAAAGAAAAACACATATATACATTTAGCACGCCATTAATAACTATTAGAAGAAATAGAGCACTCCAAGCTACACTCTTTACCAAGAATTGAACTCGACCATACCACAAGATAAGATACTTTGA
Source organism: Rhododendron griersonianum (assembly GCA_018127125.1). Lineage (NCBI taxonomy): Eukaryota > Viridiplantae > Streptophyta > Magnoliopsida > Ericales > Ericaceae > Rhododendron > Rhododendron griersonianum. The sequence goes on along the minus strand of CM030798.1, from coordinate 4,620,797 downwards.
GTAAAGCAATTGCCGAATTCGTTTTAAACACTTGAGTTCCTCCAAATGCATAGCCCAAACAAAATCAATTTTCAAGTTGTTGACAAAATCTACAATATAAGGATGATAAACCACAAGAAAATCATCAACACCAAGAAAATCAATTACTTCTATGATTGGAAACTTCTCAAAAATAGGCTCACATGCATCTTGTTTTTCTAACAAAGAGTTCAAAGAATCTACCTCAACATCCACGGTGAGAGGATCAAGGCACGAAGAACTCGAAGGGACAATTGTAGCTTCCATGGGCTCCAACTCTTCAAAGATTGGTCCATAAGCATCTTGTTTAGCCAATAACGCATACAAGTAATCCACTTCGGTATCCATTTCCTTGGCGGTGAGAGGTTTTGCCAACGGATCATCACAATAGACAACTTTAGCGGTGAGACATTTTCCCCCCGGATCATCATATAAAGGGGGATCCACAAGAGAGGGAAGAACCTTCTTCTCTATCGATGGTAGCTTTTCAAACTCTTTAAATTTCGGGGTCCAAGCATTTAGTGCGCAAGCTTCATCCTCATCCAGCAAAGCATACAAACAAGATTCGAGAAATTTAGCCTCTTCAGCTGTAAGAGCGACTTCCAAAGGATCACTATAAAGCAGCTCATCCACATGTTCCTCCACCAACGAGTCAATAAAGCTCACTTCATTCACATTTTCAGCATCCCCCATTTGACTGCCTAGATTAAAAACATTAACCTCCATCTTCATGTTACCGAAGGTCATGTTAACCATTCCGTTCCGACAGTTGATAACTGCATCCGCCGTGGCTAAGAAGGGTCTCCCAAGGATCACCGGAGTAGAAGTGGCACAAGAGTCGGTCGGAGTCGTGTCAAGAATCACAAAGTCCGCTGGATAGATAAACTGACCAACTTGCACCAAGACATCTTCCACTACCCCCCTTGGAACACGAACACTCCGATCGGCCAACTGAAGGGTGACTCGAGTAGGCTTCATCTCCCCCAACCCAAGTTCTTGATAGACGGAGTACGGAAGTAGATTGACACTTGCTCCAAGATCGAGCAAGGCTTGTTCGATACGCTTATCTCCAATGGTAATTGCAATGGTGGGACTCCCCGGATCTTTGTACTTTGGTGCAATGTTCGTCTGAATAATGGAGCTCACTTGTTCGGTCAAAAAGATCTTCTTTTGAACGTTCAACTTCCGCTTTCGAGTACATAGATCTTTAAGAAACTTAGCATAAGAGGGGATTTGCTTGACCGCATCCATAAGAGGGATATTGATCTTCACTTGATTGAACAACTCATGCAACTCCGCATTAAGATTTGGTTTCGCCAAAGCCTTCAAGCGTTGAGGATAAGGTGCCGGTGTTGGAACAACTCGAGGATCCGGTACACTTTCCTTTGCTTTACCCTTTTCCTTCTCCCTTTCTTCTAGAGCTTCCTCACTTGCCTCCTTGGGAGATTCCCCAAGGATTGTTGGACTTGACTGATCAATAGGAGGAGATATCAAAATAGGATCCGAGGGCATTTTCACTTGGTTGTCTACCACTTTTCCACTTCGAAGGGAGATTATCGCCTTTGCTTGCTCGGGGAAATTCACCGAGGAGCTAGCAAAGTGCACACCCTGGGAAGTCGGATTGGAAGTTGATTGCGGGTTGGGCTGAGGCTGAGTTGGGAATTTTCCCCTTTCTTGCTGCAATATCCCCACAGTGGTTGTCAATTTGCCCAATTGATTCCGAATATCATTCATCATTTGGGTCTGTTGCTCATTGAAAGTATTCTGGCCTTGCAAAAGTGCACCAAATTGCTCTTCCCAAGAACGCTTAGGGGGTTGTTGCTGTTGAAACTGAGAAGGTTGTTGAAATTGAGTAGGCTGCTGTTGGAATTGACTTGCTTGAGGAAATGGAGCAGGAGGAGCAAACCCCGGCGGAGCTTGAGTTTGAGGAAAACGGAAGGCATTCTGAGCTTGTTGTTTCCAAGGCAACTGTTGAGCAGGAGGTTGCATTTGAGAAGAGCTTCCCTCATTTGGTTGACTCCAACGGAAAGAGGGATGTTGTCGAGTCCCTGAGTTGTAGGATTGAGAATAAGGGTCAAATCTTTGCACAGCATGCACCTCTTCTGGGAGAATCCCATTTATCACATTCTTCAAGGCAGGGATATTAGGGCAAGATTCTGTAGAATGGCCCACCATCTCACAAATAGCACACACTTCCTCCACTTGGCGCTCCACTTGGCGTACCGCCTTCACTTCTTGGGACTGAGCACTCTTAATCTCCAACTTATCAAGTTTACGAGAAATCTCCTCCAATCGTGTTTCAAAGGCCGTATGCTCCGAAATAGAAAACTTCCCAGAACCTGAAGGGCCTTGGTTGACCATCGCCCTATCCCCAGGATCAGCAAGCATCTTCCGGTGTCTTTCCCATAAAATCTCCACCACCCATTGTATCCAAGAGTTGTTTGCTCTCTTGAGAACATCCCGTGTAAAAGTAATTAACTCTAAGATATAATGGGAGGTTGTGATGCGGAACAGACATAAGCAAATCCTTGTAGCGCTCCCAATACTTGTGATACGTCTCTCCATCCCTTTGCTTGAACATTTGGATCTGATCAATAAGCAACTTGGCCCTGCTAGCTGGGAAGAACTTTGTAGTGAAAGCATCCTGAACTTCACCCCAATTGCGCAAGGATCTAGGCTTCAAGGAATTGAACCATTGCTTCGCTTTATCCTTGAGAGTGAAGGGAAACAGCTTCAAGCGAGCTTGATCAAGTTGATTCTGAGCAGGACAAATGGAATACAAAATATTTTCGAACTCCCGGATATGCAAATAAGGATCCTCCAATTCCCGCCCCCGAAACTCTGGAATAACCCGAAGATACTCAGACTTGAATTCAAATGTAGTCCCAGCAGTCGGAGTAGGTATAACGATAGGCGATATAGAAGGAGCCCTTTCTGGATTCAGCAAATCACGGAGAGTGCGAACTGGAATTTCTTCGGCCATTGGGCCTTTGCTATTGCGATTTCGATTTACTTTGCGCGGTGGAGAGTGGGCAGGATACGCCCTGGCAATGCTACGGATTCTCGGAGGCGATGAAGAACGGTGAAGCCGTTTGGAATTTGGGCTCCGATACACAACAGGCATAAACAAGCAAAACTACCAACTAATCTACCAGCAAACTAACAGACCGGAGGGGCTAGGCCGCCACCTCAACAAGACAAACAGAAAGTGCGAGGGGTTATGCCACCGCCTCGGCTCAACAATGCAGATTAAATGAAACTAACTAACTAACTAACCCAATATCTACTCCGGCTTCGTTACACCTCAAGTTTGGCATGAAACCAGGTTAGAGGTATCCACCGAATTAGATACGAGCAACTAACAAATGAACTAATAACTAAAAGAAAGAAGCGGGATACTCACAATGGTTTGTCGAGCCTCCATAAAGCCATAATAAGAAATCCCCGGCAACGGCGCCAAAAATGCTTCGCACTTCTCGATGTATCAAAAGAGAGGTCACCCCATCAGCGTCTGATTGAAGCATAATAAATCCGGAAGTCCGGGATCGTACCCACAGAGATAACTAATACGGCTTTGATGGATTTGTAGATGTGAGAATGGTTTCCGGCTTTCAGTCAGCCAACTTAGTTTTACGTTTGCGGTGGAAATAAAAAGGCTAAATTAAAGAGGGAATAAACTAGAGAAAAAGCGGATTAGGTCTAGGAACAATCAACACCCACGACTCGAGCTAAACTACATTTTTCCATCCAAAATACACGGTTTTACCCGGAAGATAAGATGGTTCGAAAATCAAGCTAGCTATAGAATCTATTTAGCAAACACCTCGAGCGTCAGAGCTCCAAGCATCATGTGTGGTAAGTAGGCGAAGCTCTTACCTACACATGATCAAGGAGGTTAACACCTCGGTAATTTGACAAACAAATCCAAGCCCCACATCAATTTCCGACCCAAAGTTGCAAACTTTATTGGTGAAAACTGCAATCTTTACTCAAGTCATGGGATGCTAATCATCCCATGACCTAACCCTTGAAACTACTCACGCATATCTATGAAGATAAGAGCAAGTAAAAATCTACTAAACATATTTGAAACACAACACTAAAAGAAAGCTAGCTAGAAAGATAGATCGGGAGAAAATAAACAACTTTAATTAAGGAGACAAGAGTCAAAACAAACTTACTTAAGAGGAAAATGCAGAAATAAAGGCTGGAAAAATAAGAACACTTCAAGAACACGAAGAACAATTTGAAATCTAGCTCTAGATCTAAAAATGTAAGCAAATCTAATTCTCTAATTTTTTGTACAAAATGACATCACAAGGTATTTATACTCCTAGGTCGCGCACGGAATATTCCCCAAAGATCCTCTGAGATTCCCTCGCTAAGCCCTCGGTACCGATGGCAATGGGCTTAAAATGCATTTAAGCTCTCGGTACCGATGTCCAGATTTTCAGCCATCGATGGCAAGAGCTTATCTTCTGTTGACGCGGATAAGAGCTCGGTACCGATGTCAAGAATCTCAGCCATCGATGGCGAGGCCTTATCTCCAGGCGTTGACCGTGTTGCCTTGGCGTTGACTTCTGCTGCTTGGCTTGACTTTGGCCTTGCTCGGGCCACCTTGCCTTGCCTTGCCTTGGCCATCGGGCCACTTTGCTGCTCTGGCCTCCCTTGGCCAGTTTGCTCGAGCCATCGGGCCATTCCTTGGCGTCGGGTCGTCTTGGCTCTTAAAATCTCTTTATTGGGTGGTTTACCTACAAAACAAGACTAGCACACTCTACGAGCAAAAACAATTAAAAGCAACTAATTAAATAACAAAAGTAACTAAGACTAGACACTAGCGCACCCTATATTACATTGTCGGGTGCTTATCAGTTATAGGAAAACATGGCGGATTATGCATCAAGAGTGAATGAGAAAAGACTGCTATGCCCAAGGTTTATATGGCTATCAACAAGCTACATGCTACAATCAAAGGACTCTAGACTTCTCCTAAATGTCATTAATCGTTTACTTCTCAGACTAAATACATTAAAAAAAACTCATATCAACCCACGTTAGTCTATAAAACCACTCCATATCATCTTATCATACTTCGTACGATACTACAATTTCTCTCATGTCCACATTTATCATCACAAAACCCTTTTATTGCAAAACCTTTCCATTCTTTTAATCAGGTATTTCTCATCAATAATCGCTAGAGTCACCTCGGGTCTAGTTCCCTCGAGCGCAGGGTCACCACAAGTGTATATGTTCGTGCCTTTTCATTAGCTTATCTATTCGAATCCTACATAGCATATTAAGCCCTTATATATATATAAAATCCTACAATACTCTATCCATTTGTTTCTACGCTCGAACCTCATAGGACATAAGTTATTATATCATCTCAAACAGTTCTACCACAACATCGGTTACACTTTAAACATTCTAAACGATTTACCAATCCACCCCGTTGATTACATTTCAAACGTTCCAAATCGTCAACCATATCGTGACTCCGACTAATAAATTAATACACGCCCTTCCTTTTAAAAATACCACTATACCACACGTAATGTTCCAACCCATCACCACCCTACGGCATACCTCTCGCTAATACCGACACCTAAACCTCATGGAATAAGCACCAAAGGAATTTTGAAAGAAAACAACAAGACGGATTATGAGAGCACGGATTTCAATCTTTCCTTTCAAAATGCTAGACGAACACCCATCTACCCATTCCCACACACAACAATACCTCACATAACCTACGACACCCCGAAACTAATCTTATGATCCATCCTCTGCTTACAACGACACCAAAGTTACATTTTAAAAGCGTCTCGGGACGAAAACATCAAGGAGTCACTAGAGATCGAACAATCGAGTTTAGAAATGGTCTAAAGACGTTTAGGAGGTGCTAGAAGTGATCGGGGGTCGAAACAATCGAAGTTTGGAACAAAGGCTGAAAAACTGTCCATTATGATCTGGTATTTTGCTGTATCGATACGGGATTCAAATCAGAAATTTCTGAAGCTTCTGTTTTCAAGTGGTATCGATATAGCAAAAACCCGTATCGATACGGAGTGGTTACGAGTAGATTTTATGTAGAATTCTCGAGGATCCAACTACAACAACAATCAACAATCTAAAGCACGATCAAGGTGCAAAATCAACATATAAACACATAACAAGTGCAAGAAATCCCTACCTCGAAGTCGGAGAGTGAACACACAAAGAGATCGGGCCGCGCGAACTTGTGAACTCGAACTTCGAAATACGCCCAAAATACTCCTTTCCAAGCCAAACCGGACAAGTTACGAACTCAATGGCACGTGAGGAAGATGGAGAAAGGGTTGTGTTCTTCGGGTTTCGAGTTTTGGTGGTGGAATGAGTGAGAGAGAGTGAGAAGCCGAGAGAGGGGGGAGTCGGACGGGAGGGAGAGAGAGGAAAGAGTTGGGATTTCTATCCTCTACACACACACACTCACCCTATATATACTAACATATACACTAATCACACTTGCACTCCCTCAACTTCCAATTCCTTCATTCAAACCCCAAATCATATAACAAAATATCACATATTTCCTCAATTTCTATTATTAATAAACCTTTAAATAATTTCCAAAAATACGGGTCCTTACATGTCCTCCGAACACCACCTTACTGATCCAATCCAACGGCTGCCAGCCATTATCCCACACAAAAACACAAAATAATCAACAACAAAATAAAAATTGACAAGAAAGACAGAGGAGAGGAGAGAAAGAGGGAGAGAGATGGGGAACCTGGTGGGAGCGGGCGTTGGAGCAAGGAGCGGAGGCGGGTGTGTAGGCAGGGTGTATTCCAGACCAAACGAAGTGCGTTCGTACTGAAGCACAGAGGAGATGAAGGGCAAGCAAACCCTAGGAAGGAGAAGATGGCGTCTTTGTTCTTTTGGAGCACATACAGATTTGAAATGGTTTGGGGGTTGGGGCTTCAGTTGGCGAGTGGGAAGTAGGGAAACCCGAAATTGGGAGTGGGAGACAAACGACGACGTCTTGGAATGGAAGGGTAATTTTGTCCATATTTGTTTTGGTTCCCATGTCTTTTGAATAACTTTTCTCCTTCCCATCACTTAGGAATTCCCAAAAATTGGTCCATGAGTTGGGCAATATTTGCCCCTCCTTCCACTGTTCTATTATTTCCCCTAAAAGTTATGAGAAAGCTGATTTTCCTATTATTTCCTATATTTTTCTTGCAACGGGCCTCCAACGTTTTCCACAACGCGTTCTCTCTGTCTCCTTTTTTTTGGTTCTTGAACTCTTCTACAGAAACAGACCATGGGTACCGACCATGGGAACCGATGGGCATGCGAGCCCACTCCAGGCACAACACGAATGATCCAAGCCGTTTAATAAATTTAAAATATAAAACTGAGTGAGTCCGTGAAAAATAAGCTCAATCCAATATATGTTGGTGCTCAATCCAATCTTTCATTTCTTTCACAAATTCGGAATTAAAATGAAAAATTGGAAGATTAGATTGAGCACCTATACGTATTGGATTGAGATAATTCTTCACCAGCCCACTCAATTTTTTATTTTAAAATTATTGAACGACTTGGATTATCTGTGTAAGGCTCGGAGTGGGCCCCTCATGCCCGTAGGCTCCATGGTCGGTACTCATTGTCGGTTTCCTCATCAGTTTTTCTTTTCTCTCTCCCTCTTTCTTTTTTTTTTTACTTCGGAATATCTCTCTCTCTCCTTTCGACACAACACCACCAACTTGTAATTCCAGAATGGGAAAAATTCAAAAAAATCTCTGAACTTTGAACTCAATGTCAAATAGGCACCTGAACTTAAATAAACTTCAATTGAACACTTGAACTTTCACTCCGTTATCAATTTACCCCCTGCCGTCTCGGATCGTTAACGGCACAGTTAAAAAAAAAAAAACTTACCACCAGTTTGCAATCCTATGAAGCAGAAACGTGATTATGAGAGCCTTAGAGACAAAATTTGATTATGTCTCTTTAGAATAATATGATCAGAATAATAAAATCTTCACACCCGTTCAAACGGATTAAAAATTGGAGCACTTAATTTTTTAACCATATTTTTTAATATATAAACGGTCCCAAAAAATTAAGTGCTCAAATTTTCACTCTGTTCGAATCGATGCAAAGATCTTTTTATTCTTATCATATTATTCTAAAGGGTCGTAATTCATTTTTATCTCTAAGACTCTCATATTAAGTATGTGTTCTTTATTTAGGACCCTATGGAGCAGAAATGTGATTATGAGCACTTAATTTTCTGAGCACTTAATTTTTTATGAGCACTTAAATATCTTTGTACTGATTCAAAACGGAGTGAAAATTTGAGCACTTAATTTTTTAGGACCGTTTATATATTAAAAAATATGATTAAAAAATTAAGTGCTCCAATTTTTAATCCGTTTGAACGGGTGTGAAGATTTTATTATTCTGATCATATTATTCTAAAGAGACATAATCAAATTTTGTCTCTAAGGCTCTCATAATCACGTTTCTGCTTTATAGGATTGCAAACTAGTGGTAAGTTTTTTTTTTTTTAACTGTGCCGTTAACGATCCGAGACGGCAGGGGGTAAATTGATAACGGAGTGAAAGTTCAGGTGTTCAATTGAAGTTTATTTAAGTTCAGGTGCCTATTTGACATTAAATTCAAAGTTCAGGGGTTTTTTTGAATTTTTCCCTTCCGGAATATACATACACATACCCCTCTCTCTCTCTCTCTCTTATTTTGATCAACGAACAACCAATCGCAGCCGTCTCATTGATCTGTATACGTACAGACATACAAACCAATTCACACCGTTCTTTGCCGTCCCAACACCTACAAACCCATTCCAGCTCGTCCCTCTCCAGAGTAACGGAATTTCCCGGCCACGGTTCTGGTCGGTGACCCAGGTATTACCACTTTCTTGGATCTTTTGTTTATTTATCACGTTGTTTCGGTGTTTATTGAATGGTCGATTAGTGAAATTTAGGGTTTTGGCCTTTGGGGTTTCAGGGTTCACTTTAGGATTTGGGACCAGGTTTGAGGTTTGGTTGGTGAAAAGACGAGGGGAGAATAACCAAACCGAGCCGAGCCTTGTGTCCCAATAAATTGGGGTACATGAATCGTATTTTCCATTGAGGTCTACGAGGGGAGAATAACAAAGTTCAATTTTGGTGCTTTTTATTCTTTAAGAACAAATGTTTTGAGTTCTTGTGTGGTTTGTCCGGTAACGAAGAAGATTGGGGGCAAAAAAGGAAAGATATTTAAAGCCTTTCATTGTTTGATATGAGATCCACAGAAAACGAAAACAGTCTTCACAATTCAGATAGAAATTATATGCTTTTGGTTATTATTATATAATTTATTTGGTTGTTTGAGAATCTAAGTTTGCTAAGTATAGACAGTTTGCACTTTAACAGGTGCTCTGGAAACCACAACCTTGTTGTGTTTATTAAACTGAATTTGGATTTAATGCCTTGTTCTCTTTGCAATTCAAAAAGAATTTTTCAAAAAATTCCCTCTAGATTCCCCCTACTTCCAACATTTTTCTCTCTATCTCTCTCCACTTTTTACGCCTACTATTTTTCAAAAAAAAATTCAAATTCCAATCCAAACATAGCATTAGTGTTAACTTTATAGGATCGAAAGCTTGTAAATCACATAAGACTTACACGATTGAAGCGCAGCGGAATTAAGATGCTTCTAGCTTTTCACGATCGACGAAGGCCCGCTCTACACGTACACCGTCTTCGTACACGTACACCGTCTTCAATTCTCGCTGGGTAGAGGAGACTACTAGAGTCTGCTCTTGATATCCACACCGCAAATCCTAGGGTTCTTAGATGGAAACCCTAGAGAGAAGATATTTGACAGGAGAATTTTTCTAGAGGAGAAGGAGAGATGGAACTCTAACTCTAACTCTTTCGTATTGTATATATCTCTCCAAATATCTGCAGGACTATATTTATAGATTAAAGTCCAAGAGTTCAAAGTCTCCTAATAGATATAGGTGATCTATTATCTTTGAACTCTCCTAACAGATAGAGATTAGGAGTCTGTCTCATCCTTCTAACCAACTCAATCACATAACCCATGTGGACGACCCATGTGGGTTGGGTCCGATCCGAACCGACCCATTTTACTAACACTTAGTATATTTTTATTTTGGGTTTTTGATTAAATAGGATAAGTTGAATTTCATTGACTGATTATTCGACAAAAATACTATTGTGTAGCTCTATGATAGATCGATCAGATAAAAAAATTTCTTTGGATGTTTATTCTTCACCAATATGCTTTATGAAGTTTGTGACCTTTGATTTCAACTTGGGTCCCTGTTGTGATCTGGAAACTTGGTGAATATGTGTGGGATTACTGATTACTTTGTATGGTGGTTTTTGGATTTGGATTGGTAATTTGCAAGGTTAAGATGATTTTGATGATATATTGTAGTGAAGCCTAGGCGCTTGTCTAGTGGTGTGCTTCTCTTCCTTTCCCTTCGTAAATGGGCTGTTATCCGTCCAAGGCAAGAAAGCAATTTCCTGGACATGAGGACCCAGTTACTCTGGCTTCACAAACAGCTTGTAAGTTGTTGAACTTTTCTCTTTTCTACTTGGCATGTCGAAGTTGTTGCAGTTTGCTATTTGGTGACTAATGAATTTCTTAGGGTGAACCCCCTTGGTTTGAGGAATGACCTTGGTATCCTCAAGTTTTCAATCACGTAACAGATTACCCCGTCAGCAGCAGTTGAACTGTGTACTAGTTAAAGACTTCTTTTTGTCATTCTAGACGTTTCATGAAATCAATAGTTTACCATTTTCTTATTAAATCCCAAACCCAATATTTGCCTTATAGTAAAAAAATAATGAAAAAGAAAAATAAGAAACAAATTTTCTTATTTTTATATCGAGGCTCTCTTTAGATTTTTTATATGTAGGTAAATTGCATATGCGCATATGAAAAAGTATTTGTAGCAGCATCTTTGACTCTTCACCAACCTATCTAACTATTCTGTTATTTATGCCTTGGATAGACACTGCCACATCTGTTTCCTTGGCTTTAATGGCCTCCTCTTTGACCTACTTCTACTCTGACCCCCAATTCTTCACCACCTTCATGGCTCTGACAAGTGGCTCTGGGGCATCTTCTCTTGGGGTGATTTGGATTCTGGTCATGGGGGGTTAAACAGAAAAAAAATTTAGATCTAAGAATTGAGAATGATTAATGAGTGATAGTGGAATGAGGCAGCAATGGTGCTAGGTTTTGTCAAGAGAGGAGGTGTTGCCAAAGGAGGTGCTTGTGCAGTGGTGATGTTATTTAGGAAGATGATTTATCATTGGTTGATGATGTAATTGTTTTGGGTTTTTGTTCAGATGTTTAGAAATGATGGCTGTGGTACGATGATGGTATTGAACGAGATTTGGCGGTTGATGGTTTTTCTCTTGGCTGTATTTCTCAAGGTGGTGTTGTTTGTTGGGGTTGGTAGTGTTCTAAATTGGAAGTTTTGCAAGAAAATGAATTAAGGGAATTTAGTAGGGACTTCCCCAATCAATGTGTGGTGGGGGATGGTTGGGTGTGATAAATGCAAACCACATGGGAGTCTCTTGTAAATTACTTTTTTCTTATATGTTCTAGTGGTGGTGTGGGCAAGGTTGTCAAATCATGAATTGAATTGCAAATCGTGAATCGCTCCAATTCGGTCATGATTTATAAAATGCATGGACAAGTATACTTTTGCAGGTGGTGACAAAAATTCGTATTAATGCAAAATTTTCACCTAGATCAATTGGAAGCTTGTTTTAAATATGATTTGATAATCATGTCGAGTAATATGCTTCCATTGCAACCAAAAAAAAAATGCAGAAAAGAGCCAAAATCTTATTCAGCAGCGAAAGTTAATCGAACGATTCACTGATTCAGTTCAGCGATTCAATGACTCGGACCTTGTTCCAATAGAAACTTTAAGGACTTTTTTGGGTTTTGTACTTATTTGATTTTTTTTTGCGTTTGTTAGTTTTACGCCTCACTTTTTTACTTTTCCGATTCGTCTCGATGACAAAACCAAAAAAGTAGAAAAAGTTGAAAAAGTGTTAATGGAATGGGGTCTCGGTACACCGATTTAGCAATTACTTAGGATTCATAGCTATTTCTGGTTCATGCAACCTATTTTTAGCGATGACCCACTGAATTGGATCGAATCAATACGAACTGGGAATCATATGTTTCTAACAAGTAACAACTGTTGGTGTGGGAGAATCTATGTTGTTTCAGGCTCATAATTCGAGCATTATATCAGTGTTAATAGTTGATTTATCTCATTTTAGATCTGTAATAAGACCCATGATAGGTGCTTATGTTCAAACTGAATGTCCTACGTTATTGCCTGTCTCTCACGTTACTTGTGATGTCTCCTGTATTGATTACCGTCAGATAATATTTTCCCTTTGTTTGATAAGGGAAATACTGAGTCTTCCTCTTCTTATGTTAGCTAAAAGCTTTTGTGTTTTTCTTGTCTCCATTTTCCATTCTTTTAGTTAGTGTAAGTGAAGTTGAAGCATTATTTGAGCTATTTAAGAGTATCAGCAGCTCTGTAATCGACGATGGACTAATAAATAAGGTAATGTCTGCCAGTACGTAATGCCAACACTATCTTATTTCATTTTTTTATTCATGTTCTTCCACACGTGATTTCTTTCTATATTTTTATGCTTGTACATTATTTATTGGCAGCATGTGGGAGTGTTTTTGCCATCCTAAAATATTTGTGGTTAAGGCAGTGGTTAAAAGCATTCCTCTCCATCCTCCATTGTAATGTTGAAGAGTCTATAGACATGTGATCTACATTCCAATGTTAAGTCACTGTAAGTCCAACTAGTATTATACGGTTTTTCTTGTTGATGGAGAAGCATTCAGAAAACAGTGAAGTGCACGTTCTTTTGTATCATAACACTAATGATGATGTTAAAGCTGATCTTCCTTGATATTGATGATGTGGAAACTTTATATCCAACTCAAAACCTATATTTCCTTGACAGATGATATTGAATTGCATGTGAACATAGGGCAAAGTATATGATTGGTTTGCTTTCTCCATTTTTTGGGAAAGCAAGTCCCAGTAGTCAGCCTCCTGGTGACCATGTGCTCTTGAGATCTTTGAATTACTTGTAGAGAAATGGAGAAATACTGAAGTGGGAGTGCACAGTCAGTGCCTACTAACTTAGCCCTATGTTTCACAGGAGTTCCCTTGTACAATTGGCATCATGATAATGCTTCGTGTTGGAGTCTCATATTCCATAAAATTGGTCTCCAAGTTACAACTTCCGCATGTGTTTAACTACTTTAATGCATTTTGTCATTATGAATCATCTAATAACTAGTGCTTGCCTGTGCCTACGGCACTACGCACCCCAGTAGTACCGTAGGCACGGGCATTTTTGTAATATATTTTTGTTTTTTTATGCCAACACCAGAAGCTGAGCAGTGGGTAAAAAGAACCGATGACATTTTTGTAATATATCTGTAAGAGTGTGGGTGTTTTCTTAAGAGAGTTGAAGAGCACACATCAACCCTTGGACCTAATCGGTTTCATCATGCATCCTAACATTTTCGTTCGCATTTAATAAATAACTAGTGCTTGCCCGTGCCTACGGCACTACGCACCCTAGTAGTGCCGTAGGCACGGGCATTTTTGTAATATATTTTTGTTTTTTCATGCCAACGCCAGAAGCCGAACAGTGGGTAAAAAGAACCGATGATATTTTTGTAATATATTTGTAAGAGTGTGGGTGTTTTCTTAAGAGAGTTGGAGAGCACACATCAACCCTTGGATCAAATGAATCTCAGCCCTTCTTTCAACTTGTGTTTGTGTGGTCCCCACACACTTGTGTTTTATTAGATAGATATCATTGCTAAGAAAATGTGCATACTTTTTTTTTTTTTTCCTGATTAAGTGTTTTAAAGTGATACCAGTTGTTCCTTTTGGATGTGCAGGAAGAGTTTCAATTGGCTTTATTCAAGAATAGAAAAAAGGAGAATCTTTTTGCAAACAGGGTACTGTGCTCTATCATTTTGTTTTTAGTTGAGATGAAATGATTGTAGCTGCACTTGAATGTCTTGTTGGTTCTGCCTATTTATATGAAAATCACGATGTCTACATATGGAAAAAATTATTATTTTTCACTTAGATTCGAATTATTCTTGCCTTGTGATCATAATTTTTGCTTAGAGGAGTCCCATAATCTACCTGGGTTTCTACTGTGGTGCATATTATATGGATCTTGAGTCATCCTTTTTACCTGTTAGAGTTTTGAGGCAACGTAACAACCAACCCAAGTTGGAGACTCTCCTTTTGAGTCATCTTTGCTACTTAAGACTTTTGAGGGTATGCAGCATAACAACCAACCTGAGTTGCAGACTCACTCTCTCTCTCTCTCTCTGTAGAATCGTAGATATATATATATATATATTTTATATGTAGGTATATTTATATATGTGCGCGCTTCATTTTATGAGCCTTATGTTATACCAGAGCAACTTATACCAGAGCAACTGAGTACTTTATGTTTCTGTGTTTGTCTGTCTGCAGTTGTACAGTTTGTCTTCATTTTTTTCCTGTATTTATGTTGGCAAGATGGTAGGCATTTTTTGTGTCCTTTTACGCGACTTTAACAGGTCTAGATGTTCTATGTTAGATACAAATCTAGGACTTGATTGAGCATGTGATAATTTGTGGATTTTCAGTTACCTCGTGAAATTAAATTCCCTTGCACTCTAAAAGATTTAGTTATATGATATCTAGACCATAAAAGTATTTCATTTATTTGGAGCTAAGAAGCATGGACACTTAAGAGAAGGTGGGCGTGTCTGTGTCTGACACATCTTGGACACTATCACTCTTTGACACGTGTGAAACTCTTTTTTCCGTGTTCATTATTGGAAATAAAATCTCAAACGGACACGTTTCTGACACTAAGGATGTGATTAACACTCCTTGTAAGTGCTAACATGTGATCATCAAAGATTTGGGATTTTCACATTTCACTATGACATGCAAAGTAGGAAAAATAGTAATTCTTAAAGCTAATCTATTTAAAGTCAATTGGAAATTCTTAAGGATTTCTTGAGGACTCTTAACCATGGACATGCCGTTTTTTTTAAAGATTTCTTGAGTGAGAACTTATTCTCCCTCATCCATTGTAAGATTTGGGACGTATGCTTATGCCCTATACCTACATAACAGCACATCTATACTTGAGTGTATCCTCATCGTGTTGTGTCCTACATTTCTCAGAAGTAACGTATCTGTATGTACATGCGGTGCGGTGCGGTGTCGTATCCATGTCCTGTGTCCGTATCTGTGGTTCTTAGATTTTGAGAATCAAGTTCTTGTTTTGAAAGTGGAAACTTTTCGGATGCAGATCTTTGATCTATTTGATGTTAAGCGAAAGGGAGTCATTGATTTTGGTGATTTTGTTAGATCACTCAATGTCTTCCACCCAAATGCCCCAGAAGAAGACAAAATTGACTGTGAGTTGAAAAGATATAGTAAATTTTTGTTAGATTACATTTGTACGTTTGCAGTGCTGTATGTTTATATATGTACTTACTACTTAATGATTGCTTACATGGCAGTTTCATTTAAGCTCTATGATTTGGACAGCACCGGATTTATCGAAAGACACGAGGTATTTGGTACTTCTATCAGTTATATGTGCGAACTGAAACAATAATTACCAGTATTCCAATATTTATCTGCCTGTAAAATGAATATGGCTCAGTGTGATTTTAGAGCTAAAATAACCTGTGGTGTGGACTACAAATTGGCACGTAGTTTCACCGTGCTACTTGAGCCCACAGCTTGTGTATGAGTGGGTCTACGTGGCGGGAATTTCATCTGTTACTTTCGAAAAAAAAAGGAAATTATTACACTACAGAAGAACATTGTTTGATTTAATCACACAACACTATTTGTTACTAAAATGTAAGTACCATATTTCTGTTTTTTCCCCCTTTCCAAACTTATACTAAATCAACTACGTTGTTATATCCTGGCTTCTTATCTCTATATGGAGATTTGGTTTACTCAGTACACTTGCATTTTAGCCCAAACTTATACTAGATCAACTTCGTTGTTATATCCTGGCTTCTTATCTCTATATGGATATTTGGTTTACTCAGTACACTTGCATTTTAGCCCTCACGGATCTTCTCTTTGGTTTCTCATAGTTTCGGAGATAAATCCAATGGTTGTAAATTCATGAAAGAAGCTAGAAATGTTTTTCTTGACTTCAGCTTCATCGTTCTTGCAACATCTATTTTTGCATCACATTGACATTCGATAAACGAAAGTATGAACACTGTTCCTCATTTTCCAGACTAAACATCATCAGTCATTTTATATGTTTTGTCCTTTACCTCTGCAGATGATTTCTGTTCTTCTGATTGTTCATAAAGTTTGATGTTAAGATTCTTCAACTGACAATTATTATTGCTAATTTGTCAGTTTGTAGTCCCGAGATATGTATTTCTATAATGCACATACTCTAGACAAGTATGTGCTATTGGAACCTTCTTGCAGGCATATTAATTGTGTGTGATTTTTCACAGGTCAAGCAAATGTTAATTGCACTCCTGTGCGAGTCTGAAATGAAGCTGGCGGATGAGACCATTGAGATTATACTTGATAAGGTCAGTTTTTGCTGATTCTCCAATATTGTGTAATGAGGAGCAAGGAATCCTCTCTCTCTCCACACAGTGCTGTATTTGTTCCATTCCTTTCTATCATGGCTTTTAGTAACCATATAGGTTTCTATTAGTGGCATAGCCAGAAATCTATGTAAGTAGGGGCACCTTTTAAACACATTTCAACCAAAAAATTTTGTACTAAGCAACGTTAAAACGTTTGTGCTAGGAATAAAAAAAAAACCTAACATATTTATTAATATAGTAAATTATATAGAATATAAAAACAATCGAATTGCTTGAATTGTCTTAGCGTATCAAGTCTAAGAGCAATTCTCCCATTGTTAATAATTGCTAAAGTATAAAACGCATAACCCATGATTTAGGCATTTTTGAATTTTGGACATTATGCATTAGACATCTCATTTCGCTTGTGTAATGACAATGTTCAAATATGTGAAACAAAAAATTGAGAATGAAATGATATTGAACATGTCTTAGACAGATTAAAAGTAAATTTATGAAATACAATTAACTAGACAAAATACAAAATATACATTTTAAAATCTTAGATTTTTTTAAAAATTGAGTGGGGGCGCGTGCCCCCGCTCGTCCCATGCTACCTCCGCCACTGGTTTCCATCCTGTTTAGGCTTTGGTGCTGAACTGCTAACCTTTATAATACGACGAATTCGTGATGACGTCTGCTATTGTTTGAGTAGGTTTGTACTTTGAGGAAACATAACTGCAAGAGTGGGGATTGTGCTTGAAATGCTGCGATTTTAACAAAAGATCGTTAAGAATTCTGGGTTTGCATTGTTTTCCGAACTGATATTATCTTCTTACACTGGGTGGGCCTTTTACTTTTGTCTGCAGACATTTTTGGAAGCAGATTTGAGCCAGGATGGAAAGATTGATAAAGCCGAGTGGCGGAATTTTGTGAGTCGAAACCCTTCGTTGTTGAAGATAATGACACTTCCGTATCTGAGGTATGGTTTGCAGTTTTGTACTCTTCCGCTTACTCGGAAATAATTTCAAATTCTACACATTAGAAACAATTATTTTGTTTTCTGAAATGCAGGGATATAACCACAACATTTCCAAGTTTTGTATTTCATTCTGAGGTTGATGAGATTGCTACCTAGCAAATATAGGCTTGCTTTGTGAATTCATGCATTTTGTCTTGAAGGCGTTTGTGCTTTTCATATTTCTGGAGTAAGGTTTTTGATGATGTCCCATATTACAAGTATCTCTCCCAGAATGTAAAAATGGTTCAATATGGGATATTTCCTCTTTTCTGCGTAAATATCATTTAGTTAATGGACAAATTCCCCATTTTTCCTAGAGGAGATCAAATGCAATGCTTTTCTAGGAGTGTCTCTTATTGAGTAGAACTTATGTTGACGCTTGTCTGTGTACTGCGGCTGATGGAATAAGAGGCTAGGCTGCCTTTGAGGGAACGTCCAAAATAGTAATATACTCCTTGATGTCTAGAACAAATATTTCAATACGCTTCTGCATACTTCTATGCGCCTTTTACACAAATGACAACATGTTTTAACCTTATCAATAGCCCTTTGGCTGTTTTTAGCATTTTAGTAGCAAGTGATTTCTGACGTGGTTTTCTCAGTTGCTTTTCTTGTTGAATGGCTGGTGATGCCTGTTTGTAATGATCGATTCGACTAAAAAGAAAAATTAAAGCAGGATTATAGAAAATGAAAGTCTACTCTTTTTCGGCTACCAGGGAAAAAAAATAGAGTATTCATTTCATGTTTGACCTACAAGTAAGGTGACCAGCAATGGGAAAGAGAATGCCTTGTATCAGAAAGGGCTGGGTTATGGTAGAGGTCAATAGTTACTCGATCAGCATCGGTCTGATTTTAATTGTTACCCAAATCAATGCTACCTGAATCCGAATCTGATCCGAGCCCAAACCCACACCGAAGAAATGAAACTATGAGACTCGTTGCACTTCGCATATCGTTCTTCTTGTCTTATCTAACCATCTTTAGAGTGTTTCCAATGGCATAACAGAAATTGAATTTTTTTTAAAGTTAGCAATGTTTGTGCATAATATGGCTTATAAGAGCATCTCCACTCCTTACTCAAATTTTTATCCAAATTTGAGTAAAAATTTGGATAAAAACTTGATTTGGTATGAAGGCTCCACTCATGAACCCATATAATTCTCAAATTTCATCCATTCACCACCATCACCGCCCATCACTACCCCGCTGCCGCCACCACCAAAATCCCAGTCGCCTCCATCACCTAGGTTGTTGCCATCGAACCACTTGTGTTCTGTTCTCTACGGTTTTTTTCCTCCTGTTTTGACCTAGTAACAAACAAGGAGACAGAGATGGGGAAGAACGACAAGGCGGCGCTAGGAAGGGCCCTGGGTGAAGCACCACAACCAGATGGTCCAGCAATCCAAAGGCAAGGGTAGGTTCTACGGGAACCAGCAGAAAAAGGTGCTTGAATCTATCACTGGCATCAACGTCGTCATGAGTGTAGGGCCCTCGGTTATCGGCTCGGTAACCGGGGTACAAACCCAAACCAGCAGCTAGGATCCGGGCCAGGTTCTTCTGACTAGCTCTCTTCGGGAGGTACTTCGGTCGGTGCCCGGACTTCGGTTGATATCGACTTCGGAGCATCGGATCACTGCATGCTCCAGTGCTTCCAGGAGGTAACGGTTACTGTGAGTGGGACCTATGGGGATCATGCTCCCCATGCAGCTGGCACAATCATTGAGATCTATCCCATGTGCTCCGTAACCACCTCGCCCCCCTCGTCATATGTGACGTCACCTGAGGCGGTTACCTGAGCGTACTCACCACGCGCTAGCGTGGAGATCAAGCAAACCTAGGTCTATAAATACAAAGTGATACACACCTGAAAGAGGTACGCAATACTATCCTAACCCTAGACCTAAACACCTTCCCTGAGATCTAACTTGATCGTCGGAGGGTCACTGGGCATCCAAAGCCCTAGTGACTTGTTGCAGGTCAGGCGACGGACGAGCGGAGCAGCGGAGGAAGGAACCTAACCAGACACCACAGTTAAGGTCCCGATTAATCGAACCCCTACAATGAGCAGGTCGACAAGGTGGTGCGCCTCTTCTCTGCCAACAATCCATCCCCAAATTTGGGTAAAAGTTTTGGTTAATGTCAAATTTGGTCAAACATTTAAATAAAACTCAAATTTTGTATAGCTTTGGGTAAGAAGTTGAGGAGGGTTTTTGGTGTTCTTTTACTTAAATTTGAGTTTGAGTCCAGATTTGAGTAAGGAGTGGAGATGCTCTAATGGTATAACCAAACTTAGCAACCATTAAACTAATAATCAAGTTTTGGCTTTGGATAACCAAAAATTTTGACTTTTGGACAACCAAAATTTGCAACAAATTTTTTTTTTTGGTCAAATGGAAATACAAATTAGCAACCTTTTCGCTTTGGATTAACACTCTCTCTTTCTTTTATATATCTTTCTCTCTCCTCCTATCACTATTAATAGACATACCCCCTTATTTATTCTCAACTCTCTTTACTAAATGAATTTTTGATTATTGTAAGATTTCACATTGTTAACACTAGCAACCTCTTAGATAACTAACCAAAAGATGAGGTGACAAATTTTGATTGTTCAATTTTGGTTATGCCATTGGAGATACCCTTATCTTTCACAAATTTTTTTTTTTTTGGATAAGCATATCTTTCACATGTTTACAGCTATTTGCACTCTCCGCCGCCCCACCCAAATGTCCAACGGACACACACACACACACTCTCTCTCTCATCTTGGGCCCCTTCAACCGGACATGGACATATTAAGGGCTTCTATGTCCCCCTTTTACTCTCATGTACCACAACAAAAAAATTCGGTTCTGGCGACACACAATAGTACGTCGGCAAAGGGTTTTGGCGACGCAAGTCCTTGCGTCGGCATGCCGTCGGCAATAGTATTTGCCGACGCGAACACCTCCGTTGCCAAAAGGCAGTAGATTTGGCAACGCGCTTTGCGTTGGCAAAAGTATGGATGATGTGGGAAACGTATTACACATTTGCCGACGTGTTTTGCGTCGCCAAAAGGTAGCCTATTGGAGACACCAGTTGTTGCGTCGCCGAAAGGTTACTTGACAAAAAAATACAGTTTTCTTGCGCCTCCTGGGTTTCGAACCCGGGTCATCCGACTACACAAGCCTTTGTGCTCATAGCTACACTATATACACTTTTCATTATATATTTGGAATATTGTAGACACCTTCCAAACGGGGCATCGCCATACAGATTGATCATTGCTTGGTTGCTTTCCACTTCATAAACTAGAATCGTGGATATTTCCATGGCTAGGAACATCACCACACGATAACGGTTATCATCAAAATAGAGTCGCCACCTAGTTTATAAAAACTAGGAAAAGAGATAGAGATTTCGGGTACGGTAGCCAAAGATACAATAAGGGGAAGGTGTTAGGCACCCCTATTTGCCCAGTAGTGAAATTGGCCCATAATCATTCGACACATGATTAGTATTTGCTTTTTTAAATTCTAAACAGATAATCTGGTTATTTAACCTTTAACAGTTAATAAGGTGAGCCAAGACAATAATTGAAGCATGCATAAAAAACAAGCAGAAAAGATAAACTGTTCCAGGAAAATAGATTCCTCGGCCGGTGAATGGATTTCACGGGCCGAGAAATCCCACTGGGTCGATGTATCGGCCGAAGGATTGATCCTCCAGTCGATGTTCTTCCTCACACCAGACTATACGACTAACAGATAACCAGAAAGCTACGATTAAGCATAAAAAATAGAAAATAAATTGAACCAGAGTCCCCTGGGCCTCACCACTTTGATCCCTCAGTTGCTAGATTGCTTCGGATTAGGGATGATTGACTGATTTGCTTCTCGAAAACCCTAGGTTTAGGGTTTGAACTTCGGGGTTTAGATCGTCGGATCGCGGCTGCCTTCGGGAGTTTGGGGCTTTTGTATAGGGGATATGAGAGAGTATATTGGTAGAGTTTCGTGGTATGAGATGGAGGAATTGAATGTTTATTTCGGAACCCAAAGGTCCCTTTATATAGGCATAGGGATGACTCACTCCAACCAATCAAAACGCACGATTAGAATTGGAATTGTAGGGTGATACAAACTCCTCATGGTAATCTCCTAACGTAGCCTGAACGCATCGGGATTTGGCTGCTAGGGTTTTGTGAACGGATCATACGATTGACAGAACGTTCCAGAATCTGGAAAATAGACGATCTGGCAGCTGAGGAATGGATTTGGCGGCCGAGGAATGGATCTTGTGGCCGAAGAATGGATCTGGCGGCCGAGGAATGGATCTGGTGGTTGAAGAATCAATCTTACGATTGATAGATGTATTTTCCTAGGATGCTGTATTTCTGTCTAAAAGGCTATTTGGCTCTGAATTGGGTCCTCTAAGTGGCTAAAAGTACTCACCGAAAGTCCTAAGGTTCACAAGAAGTCAATCAGCAATCATTGTATCCATTCATCATTGGGATGGTCTCTGTAGACACCCCAATTTGGACTCGTGAAATTTCCTTGATTTGTGGCCCTGAGGCTCCTCGATGATGATTTCGGATTAAGACAAGCCTTGGATTAATTAGGACAATGCTTCTTGAAAGATTTGGAAAAGGAAATAAAATGGTCAAAATCAATCTCAAGCGCTTGGGAACAGTCCCAAGCGCTCAAAATCATTTTCCAAAACCTTTGGCCTGGCTCACTCTCGAGCGCTCGAGTCTTCTGTGCTGCCCAATGGATGGCAGGGCTTCCCACTATCCATGCAACTCATCATGACAACCATCTTGAGCCGGCTGAGGTTTGAGTCAACACTCAACCTCAGTCAGAGAAGATTAGGCCAGAAGATTTTTCCTCTTTAAAAATATTTTATTTCAAATCTATTTCATTTTCAAAACTATAGGTTATATGGCCTATATATACAACCTGTTTTTCAGCTGAGAAAGACCACGAAGTCTCTCTCTCTAAAAACTCTCTCTTCTCTTCAAAAACTCTCTCAAGTACCAAGCTTGTGTTCCAACTAAAAGGGTTTTCAAAAAACTAAAACTTGCAAAGATCAAAGATCAAGGGAAAGGCAAGGAATTCAGAACACTCTTAGTTTCTGATTTCTTGTATTCTTCTCTTTTCATCCACTTTTCAAAGCCATTCAAGGAGCAAAGTTCCAACCAAAGGTAGAAAATCTTTCTACTTTAATCTCAAACAAAGAGGCTGTTTTTCCCTTCTGAGGGGAGTCTCTTAGCCTGTCCCAGTCTTTAATACTGGGTGCATGGTTGGGAGACCTTAGTGTAAAAACAAGAGCAAGGGGTCAACAAAGCATTTTTTTGAAAACCTACTGGAAACACTCTCGAGCGCTCGGGAGTGCTCCCGAGCGCTCGAGACTGTTTCCTGTTCCATGCATGGCATTTTTGGTAAACAGCAGACTGGGGTGAGGTGCATTCTTAAATAAAATGGTTTTATCGTGGCATGCAGACATAGAAAATCAGTTTTCCTAAAACAGAAACGTTCCTCACAAAATTTCAAGTAAGAACAAGGTTTTCCAAAGTTAAGAAGAAGATCTTCTCCTGGGAAAGATCAAAACAAGAGCGTCTGCATGACAGGGTGATGTCATTCCTTATTTGAGAGTAAGCTGACATGCAGCTCACTCCCAAGCGCTTGGAACCGTTCCCAAAGCGCTCGGGAGTGCATGCATGCCACTGCAGTCCTTTATTCTCCTTATGTTGCTGTGTTTTCTGACTTTATGCATGCAGAGATGTGACCATTTACTCTTTTAAAAGATGTAGATCTAATCATGCAATGGCAAGGATGCATGATTTGAAAGATTGAGGTTCTGTCTCAGTTTATCAAGTCCTCTGCTGAGCCTGTAATGTGCTTAAAGTTATTTCAGTTTACAGTTTAGTGTTATATCCTGTTGGAACTAACAAAATTTGCAGGTTGAGTGTCAGCACTCCCAAGCGCTCGGGACCACTCCCGAGCGCTCGAGAGTGAAGTCAGTGGCAGGGTTTTCATTTTTAAGTCATCTTGCATTCTTTAGCCATTTTTCATTACCCTCTGTACACATGCACCAGCATACACATTTACTCGGTATACCTGTGGATACATGCTACTTGCTTGATGAAACAAAATCCCTTTTGAAAAATCCCACAAACGTTTAATAGAGACTGACATCGCGTCGGGCGAGGGGGGTGCCGTAAAACCCTTCCCCCTCGTAACGTGGCTTTCGAACCCTTAAATGAATCTTTGGTTTTCAATTCAAATAATCATTTTCAAACCAAAACGGTTTCTCGGGTGATAGACCATAAATCTGGGTGGCGACTCTTCAAACATTTTCGAATCGATTCAAAAAGAGAGGTGTGCGATTTTCGGGCCGCCCTGATCCACCCGGGGCTGTGGTAGCCCATAGTCCCCAAGGTGGGACTTGAAATAATCGTTAGGCCAAATTGGGGTGTCTACTGATGCCACTCTTTGACTGAACTTAGACGGATCGCAAGACATGTTTAAGTAAGAGTCAAGGCTGTAAAAGCAACTCAATTTGGTCCAACCACTATTCCAAGGGGTTTTCAAAATTGGTTTTTGTTATGGTCGGGCCGGGAGGCTGCTGCCTACGTATTCCACAGGGGAAATTCAAACCAACTGTAGTTCGGGGGGCAATAGAATAAAAGTTCAGAGGGTTAGAGACAGAAGACGTACCTTCAGGCTTAAAAAGCCGTAGTGCAACGTACCTGGGCTAGGCCAAGATTTTGGCGGAGAGTAGTTGTAGGAGCGCGGGGCTGCCGGGGAAATTTTGCAGAGAGCATCTTCAGTATTTTGGGGTAGATCAATACGCAGCGGGTGAGTCGTTTGCTTTTCATGATCATCCTTACTTTGACTAAGGGGAGCTCGGTAGAGTAGCCTATCCTTGCGAATGAGCTTTATGGAACTGATGTAATTGGGGTGGAATCCAAACCATCTTCTGGAGACAATCAGACGCCGATTTTGAAATATGGTGGCACAAGGCCAATGACTGGAGCATAGAGCTTGAAGTGATGGAACCGAGGCGTAGAGCCGATTGTATTCAGGATTGATCTGTTTCATGAAAGAGATACAAAACATAGCATGTATATGATGATGATGGTTAGATATAATGGTGATGGTGATGCAGAGTTGATGATAACAATGGTGATGCAATTGATGCTTATGTGCACGGGCCCGTGCGTGTTTGATTTAAGCATAGAGCTTCTTTCAAGTGCTAGACTTGAGCATTTGGAGCGTAGAGCTCGAGCATTCGGACGGTAGAATCCAAGCATTCAAAGTATTGGCTTTGAGCATCCAGTACGCAGTGGTTGGGCATCCAAGCATAGAGCTTGAACATTCAAGTGTAGAACTTGAGCATCCAGTACATAGTGGTTGGGCATTCGAAGAGTTTCGAGCATTCAAAATGTTGGATTTTGAGCATTCAAGCGTAGAGCTTGAGAACAGATGATATCTTGTTTGATTGGTTATGGCGTGGAGCCTGTTGGGATAGTGGGCGTGGAGCCGCTGAGATTAGAGCTGTTGAGTATTCTATCTTTCATCTTCCACGGGGTTTGATTTGTTCCTCATGCTTGGGATGCTTCCAAGGCTAGTTTCCACATGCTTGGGATGTTTCCAAGGCTAGATTCCATATGCTCGGGATTGTCCCCAAGGCTAGTTTTGAGTATATTTCCATGCTCGGGATTGTCCCCAAGGCTAGTTCTGGCCACATTCCTCTTGCTAGATTCAGCCACATTCCACTAGCTCGGGAGTATCCCCAAGGCTAGATTCCATGTGCTTGGGATGCCCCTAAGGCTAATCTTGATTATTTTCCACATGCTTGGAAGTGCCTCCAAGGCTAGTTCTGACTATATGCCATAAGCCTTGTTAAATACTTTTGGTAAAATTTGTTGGCTGTTATTGCCTTTGGAGATTTCCATCGCCTCTTCAAACCTGGTGTTTAAGGAATAGTTCCATTGCCTCCACTGACGGAGTGATTCGTATGTGTACTCTAAGAGATTCCTATTGCCTCCTTTGGCAATTTCTACTTTGTTAGGGAGATTTCCATCACTTCCACTATTGGGAATGCCTTCCGGAGGCTGAACGCTTTCTAGCGACACAAACGTCTTCTGGTGGCTAAATGCTTTCTACAAGCTGGCAACACAAATGCCTTCTGGAGGGCTTTTAGCAACACGGATGTCCTTTTTGGAGGATTTTAGCCACACAGATGCCTTCTAAAGAGCTAAAGTGTGCAGTAGGTTATTGTAAGCTATACACAGGTGCTTTTTCTTGTGGGCATGTTCACTTAATGCATTAAGTGGAAGCTGCAGGATTATTTTACTGGCCTAGAAGTGGCGAGGCTGCTTAGCTTCAAGATGTGAGCTCAGGGCGGCTAAAGTAAGCGCTGCACTATTGGGATGGGACTTGCTGAGCGTGAGGTTGTGCATATGGTGAGGCCTGAGTGTAGAGTTGCTCGGAGTTTTTGGACAACAAGAAGTTAGACAAGGCATGTGCATGGGGTTGCTGAAGAGTGAGTGCGAGGCTTCTGAGTGATGAAGGCAGAGCTGTTGACATGGAAATAGAAGCGTGAAACAAGGATTCACGGAGTTTTGAGTGCGAAGCCACTTAAGATGTAAGCTCGGAACTGCTGACATGGTGCTAACTATAGAGTTTGCTAGCTACGAGGCTCTCTTCTAGCTTCTTTGACTAGGCTCCATTGGTCATAGACACAAAATTTGATGCAACCTATAGCTTGCATTTTCTTCCGGTTTCAAAGCGTGATTCGCGAGGAAAATCCTGCTATAGCATTTCGATGTCAAGAGGGTCCATCGCGGCCTGCAATCTACATTTGAATAGTTTAGAAAGCAACATGGATAAGAAAACATGCAACAAATTTGGAATCGACCACGGGCCGAAATCCTTTTATGCTAGCTGCTAGGGGCAAGGCCACCACACTTTTAAGGACCCTAGTTCAAACATTGAACCATTATGGGTGACATGGTTTGCAACGTGACATATATGCATATTCAATGTTTAGGAAGGAATAGAAGCCCCCTGTTTAGTCAATGTATGCCTAACTCTAATTCAACTATGCATAACTAATTGCCCCTAGCATGGAGACACACAATGTATGAATGCAATTCTTCTCTTGCTGTTTGGCAGAGGTCTTTGGCATGCTCTTGACAGTGCCATATGACAGTCCCTCATGAAAAGGGTTAAAGCACTGGTATTTCTTCCAGAATATGGCATCTTCTAGACTGAGCTCTTCGAAGGCGTATCTTTTCATTGCCCCTTGCTTCCTACCTACAAAATTGTTAGCAAACCATGCATATCAACTAAATGCGAGACAGTTTTACACTTGCTCCCCCTGATGATGGTCATGATGATTATGCTTAAATACCTTGCTGAGGATCGATGAATTTTGTTTGGAAACATTTTGCTGGTAACAACAATACTCTTGCTTGAAATAAGAGCTCCTCTTGCTTGGAGTTAGTGATATGCAACCAAAGTGACTACTTCCTCTAGCCATTTTTAAGGTCAAGAGATAAGTGCATATGACAGGTTGATGATGACATGCAATGCATTTTTGGGTATCTCAATTTTTGTGTATTCCAGCCAATGCTTCTCTTTGATCTAGGGAGACCGACAATGACTTTAAACTAGTCAAGTGACTATGACAAGATAGACTACAATACTCTAACGACACAGCTGAAAATATTGTTTGACCCAGGGCCCATCTAGCTACACTCCTCATGAAATGAGAAACTTATTTTTATCTCCTCGAAAGTTTGTAAAAGCAATTGTGCTTGTATATATTGCTGTGTCAAGAATGTTTAGGATAAAATTAACTTTGAAAACTTTTCCTCGAGAATTTCAAAATCATACCATTCTATCAATCATGCTCTATGTCCATACCACTCAATTTGCCATGAGACATAGCTTCACAAACCCATGCTCCTAGTCATTTTAGGTGAGGTCATTGTTTTGAGTCGATCGTCATGAGTTGAATTGTTAAGCGGCTATCCTCACGGGAGGTTGAATACTTCTGAGAGGAGAATAAAGGAGGGCCTAGTCGTGCCCCTTATCCCATATGATTCTTCATGATGTGTACTTTGCCAAAGTGATACGTACCCCATGATGTTGCTTATCGCGTCACTTTTCCACACTGGTTATGCCCCTAGTGCCTAGGACCCTGCTGCTAAGTCGTATTCCTCAATCTGAGAGGACTTTGTTATGGACCATATTGTAGGCTTGGGATTTTGGTTTAAGAAAAGAAGTGGATGTAAAGGCTCAAACCTAACTTCTACTCACGCTTGGGTTTTAAAAGCTAGCAGCCATCTTCAACATTCTTATCGACTCTTGTTGCCTCTTGTCTCACTTTGGGTGAAAGAGTTGTTTTCTTCAAAATGTCCTTTGTATGGATTGAAAGGAATGTCTCCTTCAAAATGCCCCTTGTATGACGGGGTGCTTATTTTTTCCATTGATTTTTCTTTCGCCTTTCCTTGTATTTTTTGTTTGCCCCAGCGTAGGGGATGGCTGTCTAGTAGGCTTTTCAAAGGAATTATCCAGAGGCTCAACATGGCTAGCAAATGATAAGTGTTTGGATGGATGAAATGAACGCCTCTCTTCATTTTGAATCATATGACAAAGTGACAGGGATCCTAGCCAAGAGATTAAGAGCTTTGATGTTTAACCAAGTAGATTTTCTAAGATTGAGAACAATCCTTTGAGACACATAGTGGATGCATGGCGACAAGGCTGATTTCTTACTTTGTTCGTGCTCTAACTTTTGCCTAGACCACCCTTACAGATTTTCAATCTAGCGAGCCCATCTTTTTTTTTCTTTTTCTTTTCTCTCTTCATATTTCTTCTCTTTTCTTCCTTCTCCTCTTTCCTACAGCATGATTTGCTTACAAGTGATCTCTTGTGAGGGTCAGAAATGTTTCAACTCCTTCTCAGCTCAATAGAAATGACGCGGGTCATGGTTTTGAAAAACTCATTTTCAACAGCTCGAGTGATTTATGATACATTTTAAAAAGATATCATGAGATCACTTTGAAATCCCTAAGGATTGTTTTCAACATTTAGCGTTATCATGAACATTCCATAGTAGCAACTTAGCACAAGAGAAAACATTTTCAAAATGGTGGCCGACCATAAGGTGCCTATGTATCTCAAAAAGAGAATCAGGCCATTCGTAGTTCAAGTCCGAGGAGACTTTCATTTTAGGTTCACATTTCAAGCTAGGTGCAACATGCGGACTTACGACCCAAAATAAACTCAAGACATAGACATTTTAAAAAGGAAACAGATACGGACCAAAGCAGTAGCCAAAACTAGCTAGATAAGACTCCTCAAAAGATTGACTCATTGCCTAAGACGTTGTGTGGCCCGTGATCCTCTGGTCCTCGATCCTTCGTTGATGGTTCGATGATGGGTTAGCTTTCTTCCCCTAGCCTGCACAAGGAACGCACGACTAAGACCTGGCCGGGGGTTGTCCCGGCAAGGCCCTCCGGCGAGAGGATGAGTATAGCGCAGAGAAGAAGCAGAAAGCTTAGTGTGTCAGTGTCAGTATTCAGTAGCGTCTACCTGTTAGGGTTACCATCACTAGGTATATATAGTGCCTCCTGGCTTGCTCTCCAAGTACGATCGCGTGCCTTCCACGGGCCGTGTGACGTCACAATGACATCACGGAATGGATCTGGTAACCGTTTTTAGGGCTGAGCTGGCACACCCATGTGCGCCCGTGATCACCTTCTGTTATAACTGCTTCTGCACGTGGCAGGACGCGTGGCTTTACAGCAAGCTATCGTCGGCTGCACGCCGTGCTCTGAAGGTAGCCGAAAGTGGGCAATGCCGAGCACGGCCATATGTTACGTTAAAGGAAGTAACGTCGACGGGGACTCTACCGACGGCACGATCCGAGCGCAAGCTTGTTCACCGCCGAGCCTGAAGCTAACCGTGCATATTTGACGAGTCATGTTCGGCACGCCGAACATGAAGCCTCTGGTCGAATCATGGCAGATCAGGTCCGCACCGTGCGACAATCCGGGTTCGGCCCGCTACAGACGTGATAGGGCTAGATGTTGCTGTTGCTCGGTGATCAAACTCAGTTGGATCAATCTTCTCTTGATCGATGAGGTCTTGGATCGTGTTCTTGAAAGCCCCGCATTCTCTGATAGAGTGACCATTTACTTGGTGGTACTTGCAATACCCTCCACTTTTTTGTATAAAGTTAGGAAATTTTGGCTGTAATGGCTTCAATACCCCTTTTGCTTCCAAGATGCAGAACACCTTTTCCAAGTTCATTCCAAGAGGAACAAATTTTCTCTTTTGCTTGTGGTTGAGATGAGATCCTACAAGTTCAACATTACTGTTGCTTATGTTCATCTTATAGCTATTTTTCTCATTGAGAGATTCCGGGTTTAGACCGACGGTATCGAGAGGAAGTTGCTTCTCATGTTGCTGCTGCAGATCATCCATCACCATTTCAATTTGGTTGTCCTTAGCGGGGCAAGTTTCTCTCTGAGCTTCCCTTTTCATCCATCTAGTAGGGGGAGGTGGAGGTGGAGCTTGTGGAGGACTTCTTTGCAAACTGTGAACAATGGTGGCTAGGGCAGCCACTGATTCAGCCAATATATTAACTTTAGCAGCCAGAGCTTCAATCTTCTTGTCAGCCATCGCTGTCACGTCTAAGACCAAACCCAAAATTTAGGAAAAGCAAGAACTTAGCTACGCTAAGGCTGAGATGTCCAAAATCAAGTATCTATGCAATGCACACATCAAACACACTTATTGCCCTTAAAATGCAAATCTAGCATGATGGGGTGGCTTAACCAAATGATACTTGATGTTGACATGTGATCATGCAATGTGCTATGAGAAGAAATAAGGGTGATGGACTCCTCTTTTGGTTTAGTCCCCTGCATGGTTAGAGAAAGGCAAACAAAATGATATACATAGAACCATAGTTACTTTCACAGATTATGGATGAGTCATCCATAGCAATTCGTGTGCATGCATTGGATACCATAGACAGCCAGCAATTTTTGATATGGATGATTTTTAAAACTCGTTGCTTACAAATATTGCATGACACTTAAGACCCTACTTTCAAGCTAGTCCACACTATAAGATAGACCGAAAAAGCTAAGCGGATGACTACAACAGAGAGTAGACTCGGAGTTCACCGCTGTGTTAGCGGTTATTTGTATGTTCCACCTTACACAACTTTTAGTTTTAAGGAAAACGTGTTATTTGAGGATCATCATTAGGCATTAAAAAGTTTTGAAAGTTTTTCTCTTTTAATTCTTGGTTAGAGAAGATTCCTTTACTCCACACAATACTACCATGATCTTCTACTAGCTTCAGATCTTTCAGCAAATATTTTTCAAAACTCATAAAGCACATCGGGGTTGATCTATCAGAAACTCATTCAACAAGTTTTCTTTTCTTTCTCTTTCTCAAAATATGATTGAGGTAATTGGAATCCACATTACTACCTGCCAGCACATTGACAAACTCCTAAATCTTAACGTCTCATTGCAGTAAGCATGCTCAAAATTTTGAATTTTGAAAGATGGGTTGCTAGGCCGATTTGAAAATAGGAGTCAAAGTCCCAAACTTGTCATGTTGAATCATTCATTTGAGTATTGCCACTTCTATCGATAATATCCTCAATTTTGCATGCCATCACCCATAACCTACTCTTCCATTTCGCAATCCTCCTCTCAGCCTTTTAAAGCAGAGATTGCTAGAGCAACCTCAATTCGATTTTTGGCGGGTGGCTTACGCTACTGCCGTTGTTTGATGTTGCTTTAGAAATCTATGCTTCGTGGTGCTTTAAGCAAGTTAGGAGTAGGAAGTAAGCAGTGGTGCTTTCAACTTACCAAAAACATACCATACAGGCAATATTATGCCTCAGTGCTCAACTATAAAGACTTAGAATTAGGGCTCTTAGTTCAAGCTCCAACCCTTCTGCACAGAAAACGATGTTACAACAACATATACAAGGTGTGAGGAAGAACTTCTAGAAAAGATGCAAGTAGATTCCTAGCCCGCGGGATCCTGTCTTATTTTGATAGGTTCTATGGCTTTCTAACACATGTAAGGTTTGGGTAGTCTCAAGGGTGCTCCGTTGTCAAACGGCATCAATCTTCTTACCAACCCATCATAGGCGGCAATTAGGTGATCCCCTTTTTGATATACCACTAGGTACAAGTGACTATGGAGTTTGCTGGAACCCCTAACATAGCCCGTGACATGCCGGGATATTAGGTGAACTCAATGAGGTTGTCCGCTCGATGCATATGATACAAGAATTGAATAAAGCAAGTATTAGTCTTATGTTGAATTTTCTGGTTATGGCTCTCAATTTCCCAGCAAAGTCGCCAAAAACTGTAGACACCTCCCAAACGGGGCATCGCCATACAGATTGATCATTGCTTGGTTGCTTTCCACTTCATAAACCAGAATTGTGGATATTCCCATGGCTAGGAATATCGCCACACCATAACGGTTATCATCAAAATAGAGTCGCACCTAGTTTATAAAAACTAGGAAAAGAGATAGAGATTTCGGGTATGGGAGCTAAAAGCACAATAAGGGGGAAGGTGTTATCACCCCTCTTTGCCCAGTCGTGAAACTGGCCCATAATCATTCGACACATGATAGTATTTGCTTTATTTAATTCTAAACAAATAATCTGGTTATTTAACCTTTAACAGTTAATAAGGTGAGCCAAGACAATAATTGAAGCATGCATAAAACAAGTAGAAAAGATAAATTATTCCAGGAAAATAGATCTCTTGGCCGGTGAATGGATTTCACGGGCCGAGAAA
Organism: Rhododendron griersonianum; assembly: GCA_018127125.1. NCBI lineage: Eukaryota > Viridiplantae > Streptophyta > Magnoliopsida > Ericales > Ericaceae > Rhododendron > Rhododendron griersonianum. Next base: position 4,588,227 of record CM030798.1, on the reverse strand, counting down.
TCCCACTGGGTCGATGTATCGGTCGAAGGATTGATCCTCCAGCCGATGTTCTTCCTTACACCAGACAATACGACTAACAGATAACCAGAAAGCTACGATTAAGCGTAAAAAATAGAAAATAAATTGAACCAGAGGCCCCTGGGCCTCACCACTTTGATCCTTCAGTTGCTTGATTGCTTCGGATTAGGGATGATTGACTGATTTGCTTCTCGAAAACCCTAGGTTTAGGGTTTGAACTTCGGGGTTTAGATTGTCAGATTGCGGCTGCCTTCGGGAGTTTGGGGCTTTTGTATAGGGGATATGAGAGAGTATATTGGCAGAGTTTCGTGGTATGAGATGGAGGAATTGAATGTTTATTTCGGAACCCAAAGGTCCCTTTATATAGGCATAGGGGTGACTCACTCCAACCAATCAAAACGCATGATTAGAATTGGAATTGTAGGGTGATACAAACTCCTCATGGTAATCTCCTAACGTAACCCGAACGCATCGGGATTTGGCTGCTAGGGTTTTGTGAACGGATCAAATGATTGACAGAACGTCCCAAAATCTGGAAAATAGATGATCTGGCGGCCAAGGAATGGATCTGGCGGCCGAGGAATGGATTTTGTGGCCGAAGAATGGATTTGGCGGCCGAGGAATGGATCTTGTGGCCGAAGAATGGATCTGGCGGCCGAGGAATGGATCTGGTGGCCGAAGAATCAACCTTACGGCTGATAGATGTATTTTCCTAGGATACTGTATTTCTGTCTGAAAGGTTATTTGGCTCTGAATTGGGTCCTCTAAGTGGCTAAAAGTACTCACCGAATGTCCTAAGGTTCACGAGAAGTCAATCAGTAATCACTGTATCCATTCATCATTGGGATGGTCCCCAAGGTGGGACTTGAAATAATCGTTAGGCCAAATTGGGGTGTCTACAATATCGAATATATATATAGTATATATTTAACATTAAATAGCAATTAAAGTTGAACAGAACATGATTTTGAACCTTTAAACATTAAAATTAGCAATTTTGATAAACATGAAAATTGTAGTCCTTTGTGTTATTGTTCAAACCCAATTTGAATTACCCCCAATCAGAGTTAATTTATTTAGTATTTTGAGCAAAACTTTTTACTCATAATTGTGATTGAGGTAATTCAAATTGGGTTTGAACAATAACACAAAGGGCTAACAACTTTCATGCTTATCAAAATTCAAATTGGGTGAAGCAATTTAAGTATTTTGGATCGAAAAAAGACTAGGTCTTCTCGAAACAACGTCGTTTTATGTTATTGTATTTTAATAATTTTCTTTTTGCAATTGTTAATTTCTTCTACACCCTCCGTCCCAATTTAAATGCCTACTACGGATTTTTGTTCATTTTCAAACCCAAAAAAAATATTTTTATATATTATTTTTTTATTTTCTTACACCAAATTAAAGTGAAAACGCACAAAAATTCGTAGGGGACATTTAAAATTGGGATGGAGGGAGTAGATACTATATCTATGTATTAATTTCACGGGTTCACTTGATTTTTTTTTAATTTCTTATCATTACATACTTAATCAGATGTAAAATACCATTCTAATAAAGAATCTACGTCCCGATGAAGGGGCTTTAAAAATTGGATAAACCAAAAAATTTACAAGAATGATTAGCACAAGACCTTGGTTCAGAAATAAATAAATTCAATGTATACCATTTAAAGGTAGTGGTCAGCTATTTTTTTAAATGATCAATCTAAACCTTTAGCATTTAACGTCTTATCAATTATATCATTCTCGCCAAAATTAGTGATAATCAGATGTCAGCAATTATATGATCGTAACACATTCGGTGGTTCCTGAGGCATTAAAGTCCTACAGTGTACAACTTGAGGGCCGCTTGAACTAATTTTTTTTTAAATCGGAACCGTCTGTCTTATAAATAAGAAGGATTAAACCATTTCTGCCAAGAATGAAGTAAATCTCTAATCATTACATACTTGATCGGACGTAAAATATCATTCTAATAATGAATCTGCGTCCCGATGAAGGGGCTTTCAAAACTTGATAGACCTAAAAATTTATGAGAATGGTTAAAACACTAACCACAACAAAATGAACGGTATCGATCGTCGTGAATATGCTGCGGTCATCTAGCTACTGTACATTAGACTATAGCATAAGACATTGGTTTAGAAACAAGTAAATTGAATGTATAGATTCTAATGGTACGTAGTTGCTGGCTCATTTTTTCGAATGGTCAATCTAAACTGTTAGGATTTAACGTCTTATCAATTATATCATTCTCGCCAAAATAGGTGATAATCTGATCTCGGCAACTACATAATCGTAACATATTCAGTAGTTCTAGAAGCATTAAAATCCTATAGTGCACAACTCGAGGGCCACTTGAGCTATTTTTTAAAATCGGAACTGTCTATCTTTTACATAAGAGGGATCAAATCATTCTTGCCAAAAATGAAATAAATCTCTTATCATTACATATTTGATCGAACGTAATATATCATTCTATTAATGAATTTTCGTACCGATGAAAAATTTCATACCCAACGGCGACGCATTTCGCGTCGCCAATTGCGAAGATTGTTGGCGCGAAATATCCCACCAAAAAATTTTCCCTTTGGCGACGCGATTTGCGTCACCGAATGTGAAGACTGTTGGCGACATCAAAGTGTGTCGCCAATATATACCCAACGGCGACGCACCTCGCATCGCCGAATGTGAAGACTTTTAGTGACATCAAAATGTGTCGCCAATACATTTCCAACGGCGACGCATTTTTGTTGTGTCGCCAATCCTTGTCGCCAAATGAAAATTATTGGCGACATCAAAGTGTGTTACCAATACATACCCAACGGCGACGTATTTTTGGGTGTGTCGTCAATTCTTATCGCGAAAAGTCAGATTTTTTGTAGTATACATCTAAGAAGTGAACAAGATCTGGCGTGAATGTAACAAATTCAAGAAATTCAGAACATCTATGCTTTCAAGCACTTAATGGTGAAATCATCCAGCTTCTTCTCCATTTGTACTTCTGGCGTCCCTTCTTGATCTCGGTTTTATAACGAGTCCTTTTAGCGTTATGGAGTGTCAACTTCTTAGTGGCATTGAGGGCAGCCTGCAAAAGAAGAAATTGCCATAAGTTGGACAAGTAACAAAGCTGAACAAAAGGTAGATGACCAAGGGAAAGTGATTGGGGGAAAGTGATTGGGGGAAAGTGACCGAACCTGAACTAGATGAGAGCACATGTCGACAAGGCTCAGTGTCAGCTCTTGGGGCACCTCCTTCATGTCTTTCGGTAGGGCCAGTCTTTTTTTTTTTTTTTTGTCAAAAGTAAGAAGATTGTATTGATAAACGCCCAACGGCACTTACAAAACGGAGATCATTACAAAGAACTTGGATAAAGCCAAACTAATCGTCTAACAAATACAAAACAAGTAAATCACAAGGCAATCGATGTCTTTCATCCTAACCCAGACATGGCCTGACGCAATAACGACACTTTTAAACTGCCTAACATCTAATTAGGAGTCTCAAACGAGAAAAAGTGCAAAGTTAAGGACAAAAGACACCAAATACCCAGACGATCAGATGCACTTCACCCAAGTATGAACGCACCAATGAACTCCCAAGAACTACATATCTGCCAAGTCGGCACGGGTTGCCTCGCCAAAGACATCGTGTAAGGGGTGGAACGCTAAAGCATATCGTTGTGAAGCAACCTCGATTGAGAGAACCCAATCTGTAGACAAAATTCTTCTAATAAGTATAATAGACCTAAGGAGGTCAGCACTACAAGAATTACAGACCTGGGGAGTAGAAACCAATCCTACCTGGACCTCGCTAGGAAATCTTACCTGGAACAAAGTTAGGGTATGCCAGCTCTGCTCTTCAGCCGAAGCTGTCATAAGGTCCAAGGACCAACTCTGGTCCTTAGCTATAGGAAGAAGGATAATATTCGTAATATTATCCATTGAATATACTTATTCCAATAAAGATACCACTCAGGGATTCGGTACAACCTAAATCCTAGGGATAAAGGAATGCCATCGATAAGATAAGCATTAAGTGCCCCTGATATACACAAACAGGGACGCCCAAGGATTCCTAGCTAAGGTAGGACTCCACAAGCCTCAAAGAGGAAATCCGGAATCCACGGGATGTAGTCCTACAAGGACACAACCTCCTAACAAGATGCCTATAAATACAACGGTAGAACTCCAATGAAAGGTACGCAACTCATAATCGAGAATCTCAATTCTCTCACCATAAAGCAAGTACTCTACTGACTTAGGCGTCGAAGGGTGGTTGGCAAGCCACCACACCGGTGACTCGAGCTCTTGCTTTGTTTTGCAGGATCAGGTCAGAGCCGACGACAAAGCTGATTCATCAGCTGGCACCGTCTGTGGGAAATGACTTTTTTCCTTACGGTGAATAGTTTTGTATGTTAGAAACCCGATCAAGCAAAACAACAAAGGCTTCAGACCCCCCACAAATGGGCGTCGATGATGCCGCAAAGGTTGCCGCCATGGCCAAGGCTGCCAAGATAGCCTACCAAAGCTGCTAAGGCCGCTGAGGCTGCTAAGGTTGCAAAGGCCGCAAAAAAAGCCACCGCTGAAAAAGCTGCTAAGGCAGCAGAGGCGGCCAAGGCTGCTGCAGCAAGCAAGACTGGAGGCGATCAGATAACCCCAGAAGCATTTGCTCAAATGCAAGAGCAAAAACAAACATTAACCCAAGGGTTACAGACTGCGATGCTGGGAAACGCAGATCTTCGAAAGCAGATCTTGGAACCAAGCATCCTAAACTTATGACATAGTCAACATGAAGAAGAAGATGAAAAGGAAAGCAAAAATTGAAGGAGGTATAGCAAACCACCCCCAGAGAGGCCGCCACACGAACAAGAGGTATTGTTTAAAATGCAAGACCAGATTGAAGGGCTAATAAAACATATTAAAGCACAAACTCCTGCTACAGTAGAAGAATTGGTGCAGAACACGGATTCACCTTTTACTTCCGAGGTCATGGGGCTGCCTCTCCCAAGGAAATTTAAGATGCCACAGTTAGAGACATTCAATGGCTCCATGGACCCATTAGATCACTTGGAAACGTACAAGTCCCTAATGCATCTCCAACCAGTACCAGATAAAGTAATGTGCCGGGCTTTCCCAATTACCCTAAAGGGAAGTGCCCGATCATGGTTCAACAAGCTCCAGCCAAGAAGCATATGTAGTTTTAAAGAGCTTAGCAAAAGCTTTGTAAGCTACTTCATTGCTGGGCAATGCTACGGTAAACCAGCAACACATCTCCTAACTGTGAAGCAAGGAAGATGGGAGTCGTTAAGGGATTACACCACAAGGTTTAACAAGGAGGTGGTTCAGATAGATGAAGTTGATGACAATGTGTGCATAATTGCATATATAGCAGGTCTATATTCAGGACAATTCTTGTACTTACTATCTCAAGAACCACCCAAGACTCTGGCAGAGCTTATGCTTAGAGCTTAGAAGCACATGAATGAAGAAGAAGCTGTCTATGCAAGACGTTCACGTGATGGTTTTGACCCCCAAGCAGGGCCATCACATGTTGTCGAATTCCCTCAATAGGACAAAAGGAGAAGAGAAGCCACTCGCAAGACAGGATCCGCATCAGTGACCAGCGTAGCTCCCCTCGGATAGGTAGACCAGTTTTGAACGTAGCAATTGCATATTCCTCACTGCAACTGTCAATCTCATTGAAAGTTTCCCAATACTTCTTAGCGTAGTCTCTGATCGGCTCGCTTTCCCCTTGCTTCATCGTGGAGAGGCTTTCGAATGTTTTAGGGCCCTCCTACTTGTCAAAAACCGAGCAGTGAACTCTTCTGCCAGTTGTGCCCAATCACGTATGGAACGTGGTTCCAATTTATGGAACCAAGACAGAGCAACTTTTCCCAAACTGGACGGGAACATCTTGCACATGATGGCATCATCCCCATCATGCATAAACATAGCTTGTTGGTAATGCTGTATGTGAGCAACGGGATCCGCATCTGTCTCGTATAGAATGAATGTACTGTGCTTCACTCTGCTCGGTAGTCGTGCATCCCGCAACCTCCTCGCGAACGGAGAAGCTGCTATATTACTTAGGGCTTCCCTTGCTGCTTCTCGTGCAGACATGGCCTCTTCCCCATTATCTTTGGTCTTTCGAGCCCTAGACTTATTCCAGTGTGAATCGGGTCTCTCGTACCTATCCCTATGGTGTTTGCGAGTGTTTTCCTCGGGTGAGGAGCTTCGGCTCCCACTTCTCCTTTTTCGTGGAGGAGATCTTCTCTTTCCAGGACTCCTGCTTGGGCTTCCACTTCCTCTTCTTTGTGAAGAAGCTCTTTTCTTCCTTGGAGTAGGACTTCTGCTTCTTCTTCGTGAGGGAGCTGCTTTATACGCCACTATAGCCCCTCTATTCCTTTTGGAATGCCCTCGTGAAAGTCCAGAGTCCTCAGGATGTTCTCGGATCTGTTCTAACTCTCGGATCTCATGTTCCAATTTCTGAATTAATCGAGCGAATTCCTCGACCACCTGCCTCTTTTTGTTGAGGATGTCCTCGTTGTTATGCACACTCCTCGAATGTGCAACTGACTCTCCCCTTTGATGGGATTTGCTCCTTCGCGTGGAGGCTGTAGCCGTTCTGCCCTCCTTATTCTTGGAGTCATCTTGGATGGTAAGAGGATCTCTGCTTGTCGTCCTCTTGCCATGCCCGCCAGTAGGTTTTTTTGGAGCACCTGGTGGGGATTTGTCTCCTCCCCCACCAGCCTGGTTCTTTTCAGTGAGTGGTGTGACTGGATCTACTTCCACCATGGTCGTATTTCAAAAGGGAACTCCTTCGCTTCCCACATATGGCGCCAATTGTAGGTGGAGAAAAACAAACAATATCTAGAACTATACTGAATCTCGTCTCCTCACGTGCTGTCCAATCGAAATTCTAGTGCCTTCGCCTGAACCCTAACCTATAAAACAGACAAGGGGTGAGCGCACCTTTGCCTCTCGTGGCAAAGGCCCTCCAACGCCTAAGTTAGTATCTCATACTGTGTAAAACCCTAATTATCAGTAGAAAAGTATGGAACGAATGCAACGTATTGCGTACCTCTAGCCTCTAGGTTTACCTCATATTTATAGATTTATAGAAGCTTGCTGCCCAAGTATCCTTGCTGCCCTAGGTTTCCTACTTCGTATAGGAAACCTAGCCTTTCTGGGGATCCTCTTGCCCAATTAACCAAGATCCTTTGCTCATAGGGACTCTGTCTTTTATGGGACTTGTCCATAATAGGACTGTTGTTGTACTTATCCTGACTTGACACTGGGTTTCCCTCCTGGAATACTCCCACCGCCTTATCTCTTAAGACTACGTTTCCTCTGATAACTCTATCTGTTTGACACTACTACTGCCGAACAGACTGAATCTTTTAATAACATCCCCTGTCCTTTGGGCCTTTACTGCCGAACAGCTGGTACCTTATATCGACTTCTCATGTCTTTGGTCCTTTTAGCCGAACAAACTATCTGATCCGGTAACTTCTCATACCACCGGACCTTATCGCTGTATTTCATCTTGCATCCACTACTACAATAAAGCATAACAATCACAGCTATTGGCTGTGATAGTTAGTCTTCTATCACACTCCCCCTACCGTGATAGATGTGGGTGTGATTGTAAGTCACTCTCTTTTATCACGGTTACAAACCGTGATTGAAAGATAGAAACAATCACACCCAAAAGGCGTGATCTTTTCTAGGTAAAACCGAGATGGAAACTCATTTCCGTGTTCTTCCCCGGGTTTTGATCACACTCTTCCTGAAAAATCGTGATTATATGTCGATAACGATCACCACGAAAAACTGTGATCTTTCATGTCTAAAACCTGAGATGGAAAATAGTTAGGTGTGATCTTTTCTGGTTTTTAGATCACGGTTTTCGTCTAAAACCGTGATTAAATGTTTTTATCATCACTCTAGAAATGTGATTGAAAGATGCATCTTTTCTTTTTTTTGTGCATTTAAAAAATGCCCGAATCTCTAACCAATAATAAATACACGTAAAATATGTATTCAGCCCGTAGCATCTTGCACAAAACATGTCATAGATAGAAACATCGTGCCGGAAACCGGAAAGCCTACTTTGAATTAATCTAACGTCAATCAAATTTTTGAAAATGCATAAAAAATGTAGAACAAAAGCTTCAACAATAAAAAGGACAAAGAAAACTAATTGAACCACAAGCATGGAGTTATGTCCTAAGCTACAACGAATTCTTCATTCTTTGAAGCCAATTTCAAGCACTTCGTCATTCTCTCTGAAGCCAATTTCAAGCACTCGTCATTCTCTAAAGCCAATTTCAAGCACTTCATCATTCTCAGAGCATGCCTAAATTCACCAGAAAACAAAAAGTAGCAGCATCAAGAACTCCAAGAAAAAAGTAGCAAAAAACATATCTTTAGAACCAAACTCTGGCAACTGACTGAACCTTGAAGTTCTCAGTACTACCATTAGGATGGTTATTTGATTGCACAAATCAAGCAAACAACCAACTTTCCAAACATTATTATGGCAAAAGGGGGTGTTTTCCATCTGTACACAATAAAGCAGACAAACAAACAAGCAGATGGGAAATAAGTGTTCAGCATCAAAGTGTCCATCTGTATATTCAGCTAGTATTACTCTTCAATTTAGATTATGATAGATATTTCAAGGGGAAGGCAATAAGCATTACCAGCCCACCCAAAACTCAAAGTGTCCATCTGTATATTCACCTAATGCATATCTGTATGGGCCAGGCGGGGGAGATACCGAGACATGTATGGAGCTGTCCAATTACTTTCAATTTTTAAGCCTGGGATACACCCAGAACACCTCAAGGACACATGTGTCTCAAGTTAGACATAGTCTACAAGGAAGGAAAGAGAATATTTAAGAATTAAAAGGTAAAAGTTTCGGGTACTGTTTCAGATGTTGCATGACAAATATTGTGTAATAGGGAGTAATATTTTTGCTTATATGTATGCTTAAAAAGCTCAAACCATTCATCCGACATGAAAATATTATATAACAATATTTATACATATGGCCGGTATTTGAACAGGAAAGAAACTAGAGCAAGGTACTGGTTATTAGAAAACGGTGCATACCGGCGAGTACGGAACTGTATTCACAACCTTGATTTTGACCATGTGAAGCAAAAAGCCCACTTCACAGTAGTAACTGTATAAATATTGTGCATTGAAACACAATGAAATGTAAATGATCTGGAACAGGCAATCTCATTTAGAAAACAGCAGTCTTCAAGAAAAGAACGAAATCAGATGTGCCAACTGCCACACTAACCACCATGGGATTCAAGGATGCTCAGGCACATTAATAACAGTTAAAATAAGAAAGTACTCATAATGCCAGGCCAAGGAGAGGATCTGAAATAAGTTGGAAAGTAATATCGATAGCATGAGACATAAACCCACTCATCAACTTTACATTCTGAACACTCCAACTTAGAATACTATGAAAAATGTTGTGGGTCGAGGATTAGAATCCAGGAGCAATGGTTATACGCAGAAGAATTTACTAGGATCATACCGTGATGAAGTTGCCACAGTTTTGGCCATCTTTCCTCAAGTAATTGTTGGTAGTTCTATTATTGCCAGCTGGAATCTGCTTAATTTCATCCACGGGCTGGGAAGCAGCAGCAGACTGCTTGGGAGTCCCATTATTTGAGCCCTCCCACCGGGTCTTGGCAGCTTGAATCCATAGAAAAATAGCAGATAGGAACAATAGCCATCACAAGCAGCCACAATTCAGAACTGGACAGCAGAGCAAGCACACAGTAAACTCAAATAAAGGAAGAGCTAACTTACACATATAAGCTGATTATACTTCGTTCATGATGGACTTTATCCACTCGGCTCACTCTTCATCAATTTCGGCTTTTGTGTAAGTTTTTTTTTCGTATAACATTCGCAAGATGGCCATGTTAGTAACATGGAGGCTATCCCTGCATCAATCAGCTTGGAATGCAGACAAGAAGAGGTGTATTAAGATCAAGGTGTATTAATGTCATTGGGTATTACGGTCATTTTTTACGCATGTCATATCCAGAGTAAACATTCACCACAACCCAAAAATATACCAAACAACAGTATAAGACTCCTAAGCCTAATGGTGGGGCATTGGGCTGTCATTGGGTTTGACTCCCTCTAATTCCATCATAATCAAAACAACATGGACATTTGAGGCGCCTAAATTCAGAAAGAAACAAATCATGAGACACATGTACTCGGTCTTCTCTCCAAGGCCTAATCCCATCTAAAACCAGGTGATGATGTCAAAGGTGCAGCCCCATATTCTGTTTTCCTGACAATTAAGCAGCCCTATTGTTGAGCTAAAAAATGGAACGATATAATACTTCTTACATAGGGAACAAAGTAAGTGGTGGCTCCAGTTAGACATGGTGTCGGAAATGGTATCTTTTTACTAACAAGAATGACAAACGTAGAGTTTCACCTCCATATTCCAGCTGCTACACGCAAAGTCATAACAGAAAGAGCCCTGTCCAGACTCCAGCAAGACCATACAGAGGAGCAGCAATAACTAGGAACACCGAAGAGATCATTCCAACCAGCACCTGCTTAATCAAAATCATGCTCTTAGAAGGAATAGAAAAATCGAAATAACTATTTACTTTTAATGCATAAAGACATACCATGGAGTAAGCTGCATATCCAAAGTCGGAGACTCCATAGTAAAGCCCATCAAGAACAAAAGCAAGAGCGTTAATTGGCTGAGATCCAGCAACAAACTGCAGAAAATATGAATCCAGTATGTCAAGATCTAAATGTATGGGAATAAACCGTAACGCCAAGCTCATAATAATTACTTATGGATTCCAATTTGGAAAAGTTCTTGCTAAAATAGTACCAGAATATAAAACTACTGTGTGCGTTCTGTACTTGAGATCGCCCAAAAGTAACATAGAAATGGAGAAAGGAGATAGGAGAGAGGCCAAATCTGAAACAAAATAACAATCGCTACTATGAATTTCTCCTTTGTCTGTGAGGTGCTTATAATATCTGCTCATAAAGCTCCATGATTTATTCATAAGTTAACCTCCACTATCCTGTGAAATTCCTCCTGAAAAACAACATAGTGACTCTGTACAATATATACTCGCACTGTTGCAGTTACATATCCTTGCAATGAAGGACGTGGTAATGTTGAGCAAAGGAACATTAAACAACTTGGTGTAAGCACGGAGAAGAGCTCAGACTCCAAACTTTTGGGTGATAACATAGGTGCAGGCACTACTGATGGAGTGTTTCAACTGCGTAGTACATGTCAGTACTTAAAAGCACACGGAAGAAGTAGGTGACATGAGAAAGCAAAAAAAAATTCTAATGAATACAATAACTCATGTTTAAATTCTATTGGATATAAATTTGCGTGAATGAATAGAGCAAACAAAAATCCACGGAAAGAGAATTTACCATTTGTTTCAAGAGAATGAACTTAACACCAAGGACTGATCTCTATGTTTATCCGTTTCTCCCTTTTTGCCTTTCCTCAAAGAATTCATTCAGGAGGGGAATGAACACTAAATGAGGATGGGCATAAACCTAAAGTACACAACAATCGTAATCTCCAGGTCGTGGTTGTCAAGAGCAAACTAATGTTCCTCAATCATTTTCCACAACCAGCTAGGGTAAAGATTGTACTATCATTTACTCCAACAGATTACTAGTATAAATTAACATTTCTTCATAATCAAGATACTATAAGCTGCAGGACTCTGTTTTTTACTTGAGACCTGATAGAACTTTTGATCTCCTACCAACATGAATTTCATAGCGATTATGTAGCATTTGAAGAATGTATGATCATGCCCAACAGTCCGTTCTGGAAAATATAAAATTTGATTGCTAAATTTTTTACCTCAAAAAATATTATACCATTATGAACCAATCATACCCCTGATTTTTTTCCTTCTGCTAATCTGTGATTTTGGCCACCAACATTGTTTTGTGGTCACACATGGTCTCACTTTCTATGGTTTCTTTCGATCAACTACTGGAGAGGCACAAGAGAAATCTGGAAAAGAAGTCATCGAAGTACTTAAGATCTTAGAAGAGCAATGCATTGGGGATAAAATGTTCTTCGGGGGAAACTCTAGCTTTGGGACTAGTAGACATATCATTTGGATGGCTTGCGTACACAACAATCATAATCTCTATGTATTTTAGATCTTAAGTACACCATAAATCTATAAGAACTGGCCGGGGAAGCCAAAACTTCACGCGGAACAAAAAATTTCAAGAGCAATAACTAAAAACCTAAACCAAAATGCTTGCAAACACTTAAACTGCATAAATACCTGTTGATTTGCGAAGAACAGAGAAAATCTTTAGAGAGAGAGAAGAACAATACCTATTGGGTTTAGGAATTTACCATTTCGATTGATCGACTTCTCCATTTGAAGCTCTCTCTCTCTCTCTCTCTCTCTCTCTGATAACAAACTCGCGCAAGGGAGCACGCCGTTTCTTCCTTCACGGTGGTGGTGGAGAGAGATAAGGCGGCGACAGCGTATGAGGATGGGGGCGAAGAGGCGGCGGCGGGTGAGGATCGGGATGGGAGATGAAACGTGAACTGGAGAGGCGGGTGAGGATGAGGATGAGTACTGAGATTCAACGGGTGAGTGGATAGTGTAACCAGGGCTTATTTTGGGCTAACGTGAAACGACGTCGTTTTGAGCACATAACTTTTCCATTCGCGCCTAAATGCGACAAGCAGCGCTCACGCAAAAATTCAGAAGTTCCCGGTTTTATAAGAGTCTTTTATCTTGCCACAAGAGCGTGATCTTTTATCTCGCTCTTTTTCGTGCCAAAGTTTTTTATCACGCCACAGAGATGAGATCTTTTTTTTTTAATCTCACCGCACAAGCGAGGTCTTAAAGTCTTCTATCACACTGTAAGGGTGTGGTCTTTTATCTTTTATCTCATCGCAAGAGTGAGATCTATTATCTTGCTCTTTTCTGTGGCTAAGCACCACTTTTTATCTCAGTTTTTTATTTAAACTGGGATTAAAAAGTTAGTCTACAATTTTTTATCACGCTTTTACTGAAAACCGTGATTTTTATGAATCTCCTTAGTGTGGTATTTATCTATTATTGTAGTAGTGATCGAGTCCCATATCACCTTTCTCTTTATACGGATCTGGCATACTACGTATTCGGCTACTAATTGTATCTGTTCGAGAATACCTCCCTACAACCACTACCAGAGTATTAAACTTAATCGTATCCCGAAAAGACATTTGTCCACCCACTATACCTGAGATCAGTGTCCTATACCTATGATCAATCTTAACTTCATGTGAAATCTCCGACTCTTAAGCCCTTGAAGTAGGCTTTTCTGGACAAAACCAAATACTTTAGCTAGTTGTTCTTACAAAAATGTGTATCACCATGACAGGTGAACCATAACACCGAGAAAGACACATAGTCACATGGTAATCAGCATAATAGTCGAGTCCATCAGGAGCAAACACAGCCCTCAGGACATGCGATATTCTTCTATAACTGTAATTTCATTGCAATAGCTTTCTACAGCACAACTTGTCGCATATGTTCCCTTCCCAATTCAAAACAGATTAAAAACAACCTTAGTTAATGCCTTTTTGGTTCAAAATATGTGGAAAAAAAAAATCCAATTCCAAATCCACTTATTATAGCATCCGCAGTGGAATAACCAAAAGTTACCACATCATCTTTTATTTATCTATTTAAGGGGTTACTAAGGTTAGCAATGTAGAGGTCCACAATGATACAATCAAATTTGAATAACCAAAACTTGCCACGTCATCTTTCCAACTTATAAAAATCTAAAAATTGTGACGTAGAAAATAATTTTTTTAAAATAGTTTTCAAACTAATAAAAACAGGTTATTAGAAAAAGAAAAAATAGTTTTTTGAAAACTTTGATTTAAAAAAACTGTTTTTGGGAAATTTTTTAAAAAAAACCAGTTTTTGAATAAAAAGATTTTGAATTTATTTTTTTTAATAAAAAGAACCAGTTTTAATAAAAAAATGTTATGAAATAAACTGTTTTTGCAAAAAAAAAAAAAGTATTGGGAAAAACAGTTTTCGCAAAAAAAAAAAAAAAAGTTTTTAAAAGTATTTTTCATAGAAACATGTTGAAAATGGAAGAGAGAGAAGGTTTCTGTGGAATGATGATGCACTTGATTGAGGAAATGAGGGGACAACTAAATTTGGTTATTTGCAAAATGTTCCTAATTTTGATTATTCAAGGGCCAAAATTTAATGAGTTGTTAAGAGGTTGTTAAGTTTGGTTATTCCAATGTAAGCTCTTTTTTGAGTAAATGTTGCAAACATTAGCAACCTTTTGACTTTGATTATACCACTGTGGATGCTCTTACCAATATCTCTAATCATTACTCTCATTTCTCTCTCCACTCATTCCCCTATCTCAAATCATTATTCTTGTTTCTTTCTCTATCTCTCCCCACTCATTATCATTTATCACTATTTCGAATTATTACCTTAATTTCTCTCTACTCATTATCCCAAAAATACTTTTCAAATTTTCCCAAATTGTGAACTGAACAAAGCATAAGCTATTCAGGGGCGGACCCACCATGGGACACGTGGGGTCACGTGCCCCCACACCTTGTTTTTGAAAAAAAATTTCCCGATTTTGTGTGTATATATATATATATATATATATGCTAACATGTACAATAAGTTAAAGTTTGGTGCAACGGTAAGCAACTTTCTTTGAGGAACAACAGTCGATTCCCCCACTCCCCGATGTCCTTTTTTATTGTAGTGCCTTTTTTTTTTTTTTTTATGTATTGTAGTGCCTTTTTTTGGTGCGTAGTGTGCAAATTTTGTTTTTTAATTTTGGTGTGTAGCGCGTAGTGCCTTTTTTTTTTTTTTTTTCAAAATCCACTAAAACTATTTCACAACCAAGGTTTTCCCCACTTCCCAATGTCTCCAATCATTTGTGTAGTACTCAATATGAATCCGCACATTGTATTTTTACATTTTTGGTCCCCGAAACTTGTACTTGTAGAGTTAATAATAGGAAAATAGATGATGACCATGTGATAATTTTGTTTTAACACATATAGTCGAGGTGTATAAATTTGCCCAAGTAACTTGTTATTAAAATGCATATATACTTTTAAATTATTACATTATCATAAATGCTAAAATTATTTTGAATGTGTTTAACTGTAGCTCACATATTACGGCATAACAAAGAAAATTGGTGCCCCCACTATGTCGAATTCCTGGGTCCGCCACTGAAGCTATTGCATCACTTTGGTTTGATACAACTTCCATATGTTATAATCAACCATCCTTCATAAACCAGCACGATAGTTTTTTTTTTTTCTTTTGTAACGGAGATGTTTTCCCCTTCCTTATCAATTACGTACAGTTTCTAAAAAATTGCTTCTCCAGCAAATAATCACTTTGTTCACTTACAAGTTTTGATGTAGGACAAGTGGCCGCTGAATTCTTGGATCAATTGCACCGTTGTAAGCCCAAGAAGGTTTTAATTGCTGCCGATCGATTTAGCAAATTTCGGACGAGCTCGAATTGGGCCCAAACTTGGTGGGCTGAAGTAGAATTGCGCTCCGGTCACGACCCACCACCTTAAGTTCCATGGCCTATGGTAGATTTCGGCCTGATTCTTTTGTTTAGGCCTTCAATTTGTAGACACCCCAATTTGGCCTAACGATTATTTCAAGTCCCACTTTGGGGACCATCCCGATGATGAAATGGATACAGTGATTGCTAATTACCTTTTTGAGAACCTTAGGACTTTCGGTAAGAACTTCGAGCCACTTAGGGGACCCAATCCAGAGCCATACAGCCTTTCAAACAGAAATACAGAATCCTAGGAGAATCCATCCGTCGGCCGTAACATCGATCTCACGGCCTTAACACCATTTCCTCACCCGAGCAACCTGTTGCTAGAAAATTTCCCTAAGAGATCAATCCCTCGGCCGCAACATCCATTACTCGGCCGCCAGATCGTCCTTTTTCCAGACTCTGGAACGTTCTGTCAGACGTTTGATCCAACTGCACTACCTTCCCGATGCGTTCGGGCTACGTTAGAGAATTGCCATGAAGAGTTAAAATCACACTCTAACTCCAATTTTGATCGTGCATTTCGATTGGCCGGAGTGAGTCATCCCTATGCCTATATAAAGGAGCCTTTGGGTTCTGAAATTAAGAAGTGAATACGCCCTCTCAAGCCACGAAACTCTGCACAAATACTCTCTCGAACCCCCTCTTCGAAAGCCCTAATCTCCCGAAGGCAGCCATCAATCCGACGATCAAACCCCGAAGTTCAAACCCTAACCCTAGGGTTTTTCAAGAAGCAATCAGTTAATCACCACTAATCCGAAGCAATCAAGCAACTGAGGGATCAAGGTGGTGAGGCCCAACGGCCTCTGGTTTAGTCTATTTTCTGTTTATAATCTTAATCGTAGCGTTTTGATCATCTACTAACATTTCTGTCTGGTGTGAGGAAGAACACCAACCGGGGCTTCGATCCCTCGGCCGGTATATCAAACCAAGAGGATCCCTCGACCGTGACATCTATTCACCGGCCGTGAGATCCATTTCCCTGGGACAATTTGTTTTGTGTTCTGCTTTCTAATGCATGTTTTAAATATCGTACTGGCTCACCTTACTTACTGTTTAAAGGCTTAATTAAACAGACTATGTGTTAGAATTAAACAAAGCATCTATACGTCTTATGTTGAGTAACTATGGGCCGGTCTCACGGCTGGACAGAGAGGGGTGCCTAACACCTTCTCCTTTCTGTACTTTTGGCTCCCGTATCCAGAATCTCTATCTGTTTTCCTAGTTTTAATAAACTAGGTGGCGACTCTGTTTTGATGATAACCGCTATCGTGTGGCGATGTTCCTAGCCATGAGAATGTCTACGATCTTGGTTTATGAAGCAAGCAACCAATCGAGCAACAAACGATCAATCTGTATGGCGATGCCCTGTTTGGGGGGTGTCTACAGTTTTTGGCGACTCTGCTGGGGACTATGAGAGCCATAACCAGAAAATTCAACATAAGACTATAATACATGCCTTGTTTAATTCATTTATCATATGCATCGAGCGAGCAACCTCGTTGAGTTCACCTAATATCCCGGCATGACACGGGCTATGTTGGGGGTTCCAGCAAACTCCACAGTCACTCGCACCTAGTGGTATATCAAAAGGGGAATCACCCAATCACCGCCTATGATGGGCTGGTGAAAGGATTGGTGCCCTTTGACAACGGAGCACCCTGAGACTACCAAAACCTTGCATGTTTTAAGAAGCCATAGAACTTATCAAACTAAGACAGGAACCTACAGGCTAGGAACCTACTTGCATTTTCGCTTCCAAGTTCTTCCTCACACCTTGTACCATCTGTTGTTGTAAATTACTCTTTCTGTGCAGAAGGGTTGGGATTTTCAGCCCAAATCCTAACCCTGTACAAGCCAAGTACTGATCTTCAGGTACTCTACTTTCTCAAGCAGGCACAATAGGTAAATCAAAGAAGCAACCACAGCCAATTTTATACTCTTACAACATCCGAAGCTGCGCCAAACAGAAGTCTCTGCAGCCATCCCGTCTGTCATCCTCGTCTACCAAAACACCTTCACCACAACGGTCCCAATCACTCTCAGGGACTTCACGATCATCCTCTCAACAAACTCCTCTATCCACCAAATCCCAAGCTTCATCAAGCAATCCTCCTACCCTCATGGCAGACGACGACGCCGCTATTGCCGATCTCCGAGCTCAAATCGCTACCCTGCTAGCCGAAAAAGCAGCCAGAGATGTTGAGGATGAAGAAAGATCAATGGAAGACGAGAACCCTCACAAAGTAGTGCTGGCAGAAAGCCCTGAACTGACCAAGCAAGTCAAGGAAATCAAGCAAGCTTTGGCCCGTTCACAAGGGGATCAAATTCTGGACTTCGAAGGACTTTGCCTCTTCCCAGAATATAAACTGCCCAAAAATTTCAAAATGCCAAACATCGAGAAATTCAATGGAACTGGTAACCCTACCAGTCATGTTCGCCACGTCATCAACACCCTAAAACCAATGGGCTTAAACGATGAGCTCATCGCCCAATTATTCCAAAGAACTCTCACCGGAAGCGCTCTCGACTGATTCCTCACTTTGGAATTTGTGCATTATCAGACTTGGCCAGAAATTGCCAACGCCTTTGTCAAGAAGTATGCATATAATGTCCAAATTGAGCTAACAACTCGAGACTTGGAAATGACCAAACAAGAATCCAATGAGGACTTTGCTACCTTTATGGCAAGATGGAGGGAAAAGGCTGCCAAGATGAAGAACCGCCCCTCCGAAGAAAATCAAGTGAGGATAGTTGTCAAGAACCTGCAACCCAAATATCTCAGGCATATCTACACACAGGCTATCACCAATTTCAAACGCTTGCATGCCACTGGGTTGCAAATCGAAGATGGAATCAAACTAGGACTCATTGGGAAAGAAGAAGCTACTCCTCCACCTAAGAAAACCTTCTCCAGCCGTACATCTCACGCCTCCGTGAACGCCCTTGGCACACCCTTACCACAAGACCCCTTTCAAGCTAGCTCGTCCCGAAACTCAAATCGCCCCCGCCGCAATTTTGACCCTCTTTACACGACCCTATCCCAAGCCTTGACCATTCTTAGCCGTCAAGGGCATCTTAAACCTTTAAACAGACCACTTTCTCAGCCACCCTATGGCCCAAACCATGATCCTAACAAACAATGCGCCTACCACCAACACCCTGGGCATGAAACAGACAACTGCATGCGTCTCCGCCACGACATTCAAGACCTCATTGATAGCCGAACTATAAAACCTCCAAAACCTGATGGACAAACCAACCCACTCCCTACTCATAATGCTGAACCGCCACCTCGAAATATCAATCTCATAAAGCTATCTCATAACCCCACATACAATCCTAGCCAATACATTGTCCAAGACAACCAAACCAAACCAACCTTAACCTTCCCCGAGGAGGACGAGTGTTGTATGATGGAGGAGGAAGAGAACAATGAGTCCGGTCAGTCGGAAGTGATCAATCCTGACATGTCCGACATAAGTAGTAGAGATCAAACAAAGGAGGAAAAGTTAAGGAAATGGAAAGAACATTCCTGGGCAAAGCACAATTTGGAAGATCCAGATATTCCATTTGTAGAAGACGATGAGTGGCTCCGTATTTGGTTTGAGAATAGGAAGAAGGAAAAGGAAAGGGTCATCATGATGAGAAGGCACGCTCGCTTCGAGCCTGCCCAAATAGTGGTACGCATCAACCGTCCCAAAATTCCAACATCGCCCATTGTCTGGGAGACAATCAATCTCATAGAGAAGGTGGAGGAGTTCCAAATGCAACCATGGGTCAATCCATACGAAGAGTGTGACTATAGCCAGTGGATAGAAGAAGAAGAGAATCTGGATTTCACATATGTAGACCCATATCGAACAGGGGAAAGTGACGTCGACAAAATGAAAGGAGAATGCGATGATCCTGATCCGCACCCGAGATTGTATAATCTTGGGGGCTTTTATCGTAGTATTTGTAGCGTTTCGTCCCTATTTATCCCGTTTTATCGCATTTTACTCGTGAGGTTTCGTTTTGTTGTTTTCAGGTAAAACAGGGTTAATTTGTGCTTTCAACGTCAAGAATTTATCAAGGAAGTGTTCCACCGATCAAGGCCACGTGGCGTTGTCAAGTCAAGCCTTGCCGGGTGGTTTTGCCCGAGCAATTGAAGCATCGGGCCGTCGTCGGGCCGTTTTGCCAAGCGAAGCAGGAAGAAAACCAAGTCTGCAGCCCATGAACCGGTTCGGGTTAATCACCAACCGGTTCATGCTCGTCTGAAATTTAAGTTTGGAACCTTGGTCGAGGGCATGAACCGGTACGACTAAATCACCAACCGGTTCATGCCCTGTACCCGAACTCTGCTTTTTGCTTTTGGGATATTTTGTTGTCTCACCTTTTTGGGATATTTCTAGAGAGAGAAAGGGGACCTATTAAGCATTGTTTGGTCACTCTCTTGCTCATAACACACTTTGTCTTCTCTCTCTTAATTTCTAGTCTTTTGTCTCTCCTCCATTGAAGTGCTTTTCAAGCTTTGGTCTTCCATTTTCTCTAGTAAGTAATTAGTTCCGTTTAAATTCTCGTTTATTAAAGTTGTAGCCACGGTTAAGGTGATCCATAATATCAAGTTTATTTTCGAATCCATCGGTTTAAACTTATGTCTCGTTTTTATGCTATGTTTTGTGCTTTAGCTATGTGTGAGTAGTCGTTAGGCTAAGTCTCGGGATAATCTTTCCCGAGGACTTAGGTTGTTATATGGTTCTCGAGCCATCGGGCTTTTAAAGCATGATTTTCCGGATGGAGCTTAATTTGCATTTTAGGTCTAAACTAGGGGTGTTAACCCCTTGGTAACGAGTTAGTCAAGCGGTCTTGACTAAGGACTTACCGAGGCCTAGTGGCCTCCTTTGTGTTCGATAAACATTAAAACAAGTTGGTTCGCCTCCGGAAAATCATACCATTTGTTAAACGTAGTCGTTTCAAGTTAAATCCTCCGGGCGTGAGCGCGCGGTCGTGACTCTCGCCTGAGTTATAATCGAGAACCGGTAATGGCCTTTGTCAAGGGTTAGAAGACCCCGAGACTTGCCTCTCTAAGTTTATCAAGCTTTATCCTAAGTTTTCGTTTAAGTCTTTCCGTTTCAAAGCAAAACCGAGTTAGCCGTCTTCAAGGCCGAAATCCTACCTTTAACCTACAATCCATCTCAAAGCTAAATCGAATTCTCTGTGGGAACGATCCCGGATTTCCGGATACTATGCTACCGATGACCTAGCCCTACGCTTCGGGTATCTATCAACCTCTTATTTGAAGGCGAGGTTTAATCGTAAGCAGATCCCCTCGATGGAATCTCCTTAACATCACTGTTCAGCCAAGTAGAAATGACTGGTCTCCTTTGCGACTGCGCAATCAATAAGGAGGAAGAAAAACTGATGAAAACCCAAGCTGACACTTCCATTTAGGGGCTACTCATGTCTCAAAGAGGTAGCTATCATGCAAGCTGTGAAGACAGATCCGGTTCAAGGGCTCTGTTTGGCAAAGAAAAGGGTGGAGAAGAGTATAAAGTTGCGAAAGGCAAAGGAAAAGAGGATAACCCCAAAATGCTACGGTAGCTGAGAAGTCATAACATGACAAAGAACATTAAGACAGTGCTTATCAAACTAGAACATGTTTTGTGCCCCTGTTTGGGCACTTTATTCCTGCTAAGTGAATTCCTATTTATATCTTCTATATTATGCTTATTTAACAATCTAAATTCCTAAAGTTGCAATTGTCAATATGCTACAGTCTCTTTGCCAAACAAAGGAAAATTCAGGGGAGCCAAGTTCTTTATGTCCTTGACAAAAAGGAAGGAAAGGATGAATCTTAGTTGCTTAAGAAACTAGGTTTTTGTCAAAACTTAGAAAGAAGACGCTATCTCCGTGAGAACACTTAGGGTTAGCTTACTCATTGTGAAAGTACAAATGCGACAGGAGATTCAGAAAAATGTCTCCATCAAATTCCTTTCCAACACATGAAAAGCCTCTTGAGAGAATAACGCTCGTTGGGTAACCTAAGTACCCAAGCAAAAGTAAGAGCAAAGCCTAGTAGGACAAGGAAATGCAAAAACGCAGCCTAGGCAAAAGATAAGGCATTCAAAAGCTCGCTAGGGACTCAACCTCCATCAGGTAACCTAGGCAAAACTTAGAGCATGAGAAAAGAAAAGCCAAGAGTGAAAACCCAACCCTCAAAGGTGGTAATCTTGGAACTACGTAAAAGGCCTGATTCCCTGATTGGGATACGTAGGCAATCTCACACCGAGATGCGGCCTAAACATTTGGAGAGAAGGAAAGACATCAAAAGATTTGTGCTCAATGATAGGCATAGCTAACCCTGCGTATTGAGCTCACAAAAGATAAGTATGCTTTTCTCAAAGAATTGGCAACAGCAATAGACACAAGAATTATGGTTCATCCCTTCTAACCTAAAGGCCATTGACACTATGAACAAGACACCTCGAAAGCTCTTGAGTTTGGCAATCAGACTATGGAATATGGCAAAAGCAAAAAGCAAAAATCAAAACCAAGCATGCAAAGGAAGAGAAAAGGGATGCCACTTGGCCTAAGCAAAATTTACCTTTGAAAAATCAAAGTAACGGCCGAATAATAGATATGTCAGCCGCAAGATCGATCCTTGAGCCGAATAATCGATTCTTCGGCTAAGTACTTCATCTCACAACAGATTACTGTTTTTTAGCAAGTGCTTGTTCAAAAAGCCATGTTCTGACTTTCACATGCATATCTTAAAGCATTTAGGGGTACGAAAAGTTTTTTTTCATGAACAAAAGTTTAGTTACAAAATTCTCGCTGTGGTTGCTTTCGCTATACAATTTTTGCTTGCCTCTTTTTACTAACTATGGACAGGAAAAGAGAAAATCCTAAAAGCTAGTCATGACGGTGTAACGCCCCCATTTTTGGGTACGTTAATTAAACATTTTTATTGAATTAAAAGGCTAAGAGTCAAGCTCATTATTACAACATGAATCCTACTAGAGTACTTTTATTACACAAGGGATGGGAAAACTCTAAGGTTATCTATTGTTCCACTTCTTCTTCCATCCTAGCAAGCTCTTCGGCTCCAAAAGACTCCAACGTGTACTGCTCTCCCTGTTCATCTATAAGATCTGACCCATTATACCGGCGTCGCCACCAATATAATAAGTCAGGGTCACCAGAGGTAACACCGTGAGCTTATAAAGCTCAATAGAATAAACCATACCCACTAACCCTTGACTTACAACAAGAAACATATAGACAATTACACATGCTCATTCAATAACATAGCTAGCAATTACGCATCCACATTCGCTATCTTACTAACGTTGGTGTCATGCCTTTTCGTGTTTCTCCTACGCGACTCATCGTAGACTGTGTCATCAATTTTCCACTTTATTAACACTTCCAAAATCAATTCGAAAATTACATTTTTAACACACCCAACCTCGGTTCCGTCGCGCCGGGTTCCCGAGTATCCTCACAATGGTTCCGCTGCGCCGGGTTCCCATTGGCACACACCCAACCTCGATTCCACCGCGCCGGGTTCTCGAGTATCTCACAATGGTTCCGCCACACCGGGTTCCCATTGGCACACAAAACACACCATACTCCCATTCATGGTCATTATGTAGTTTCAAAAATATTTTTTACGCACGCACACACACCACACAATGGGCAAGTCCGGCCACATTGCGGTTTTTAAAAACACACCTTGTCTTTAACACACCCTAGGTGTCATGTTTCTAACTTTCCTAGATTTTTGTGTATCGTCATCATGCATAGACTCCGCGGCAGGACTTTTCACGTAATCATAGTAATCTTGAAACTAAACTAGCAAGATCATCCAACTCTATATTAAATAGCATGCTCACTTAATCACATCATCATGCTCAACATTTAATCATACAAGACAAAGCATAGTGCCACATGGTCGGGCACCTTTGGAGTGGTAAACCACTTATGCTTTATCAACAACAAGTAGTCAAGTAATCACATAATCATGCTCATATTCATTCTAAGATCAAAATACGAATACTTAAAGCTAATCTAAGAACGTTATCTTTCAAAACTCATGCTTCCTTTCTAAATTTCAAAACAACATATGTTTATTGATATTTCTACGTATACTTAGAGTTTAGAAGGTGTAGGAAAATCCTACGTATACTTAGGAATAGCGGGGATGGAGAATTCTACCGTTCTTCTTGGCGGTAGTGATGACTACGGAGGAAAGATGGTACGTCGGTGGTCGGACGGAGTAACTTCTTAGGGTTGGCTTCCGGTAGCTTCGAAAGAGAAAGGTCCCTCTCGAAACTAGATTTTGACTAACACTACTAAGACTTTTGGATCGATGGGGTGGTGGAGTGGCGGTTTAGTGGCGGCCTTGGATGAGTTTCTTGAAGAACTTGGGAAGGACTTCAAGAACAAGCAAGAACACCAAGAACAAGAGAGAATGCTAAGCTTTCTAGAGAGAGAAGTTGTAGAATGAAAGGTGTGAGTTGAAATGGGAAGGAATGGGTGCTATTTATGGCCAAAGGGTGGCCTATTATCCAAGGGGTAAATTTTCCCCTAACATTTGTTGTCCAATGGATAAAAATTTGTCTAAATTTGGTGGTACTTTGATGAGGTAGGATGATGGCTCAAAAGGACATGACTAGGCTCAAGAGTACACATGCACACATGCACACAATCTCTCTCCCTCTCTCCCGACCTCTCTCTCTCTCTCGGCCACCTCTCTCTCTCTCTCTCTCTGGTTCAATGCATAAGTACATAGGTGGAAAGGTTACAAGATTTTCTTTTCAATTCTAGGACAAATCTAGGTTATTCTATTGGGGTTTAGGTCTAGTCTAGTACTTTGGAAGATTGGATTGGATATGGAAGAGTAGAAAACCCTATGTAGACACCTCCCAAACGGGGTATCGCCATACAGATTGGTCAATTTTTGTTTGCTTGATTGGTTGCTCGCTTCGTAAACCAAAATCATGGACATTCCCATGGCTAGGAACATCGCCACATGATAACGGTTATCATCAAATAGAGTCGCCACCCAGTTTATGAAAACTGGGAAAACAGATAGAGATTCTGGATACGGGAGCCAAAAGTACAATAAGGGGAAGGTGTTAGGCACCCCTCTTTGCCCAGTCGTGAGACTGGTCCATAATCATTCAACATAAGACATATAGATGCTTTGTCTAATTCCAACACATAGTCTGTTTATTTATTCCTTTAAACAGTAAGTAAGGTGAGCCAGTGCGATAAATAAGCATGCATCAGAAAACAGTGAAAGCAAACAAAATGTCCCAGGGAAATGGATCCCGCGGCCGGTGAATGGATGTCACAGCCAAGGGATCCTCCTGGTTTGATGTACCGGCCGAGGGATCGAAGCCCCGATCGGTGTTTTTCCTCACACCAGACAGGAAGATTAACAGGTAATCAAAACGCTACGATTAGTAAAAAGGGGCAATAAATAAGACAAACCAGAGGCCGTTGGGCCTCACCACCTTGATCCCTCAGTTGCTTGATTGCTTTGGATGGGGCGTGATTGACTGATTGCTTAATCGAAAACCCTAGAGTTAGGGTTTGAACTTCGGGGTTTGATCGCCGGATTGACGGCTACCTTCGGGAGGTTAGGGCTTTTGAAGAGTGGGTTTGAGAGAGTATTTTGGCAGGGTTTCGTGACTTGAGAGAGTGTGTACTCTATGAATTTCGTGTGTTTATTTTCGGAGACCAAAGGCCCTTTATATAGGCAATTGGTGACTCACTCCGGCCAATCAAATCACGAGATGGCAATTGCAATTGCAATGCATCTCTAACTCTACGTCGTAATCTCTGAGCGTAGCCCGAACGCATCAGAAAGGTAGTGTAATCGGATCAAACATCTGACAGAACACGTTCCAGAGTCTGGGAAAAGGTCGATCTGGCGGCCAAGTAAAGGATATCACTGCTGAGTAATGGATGTCTCGGCCGAAGGATAGATCTTGCGGCCGAGGGATTGATCTCTCAGGGAGATTTTGCTAGCAACAGGTTGCTCGGGTGAGGAAATGATGTTATGGCCGTGGGATCGATGTCACGGCTGACAGATGGGTTCTCCTAGGCTTCTATATTTCTGTCTGAAAGGCTGTATGGCTTTGAATTGGGTCCTCTAAGTGGCTCAATGTTCTTACCGAAAGTCCTAAGGTTCTCAAGGAAGCAATCAGCAATCACTGTATCCATTTCATCATCGGGATTGTCCCAAGGTGGGACTTGAAATAATCGTTAGGCCAAATTGGGGTGTCTACACCCTAGATTTGATGGTACAAGATGAGGTATGAAGATTGGCCAAGGACTATACATAGGTTGAGTGAGTA
The DNA here is from genome assembly GCA_018127125.1 of Rhododendron griersonianum. Classification (NCBI taxonomy): domain Eukaryota; kingdom Viridiplantae; phylum Streptophyta; class Magnoliopsida; order Ericales; family Ericaceae; genus Rhododendron; species Rhododendron griersonianum. The sequence continues at coordinate 4,562,203 of CM030798.1, read as the reverse complement.
CAAGTGCACACATCACCAATCTCTCTCTCCCTTTCTCATCCGGCCTCTCTCTCTCTCTCTCTCCCATCTCTCTCGGCCTCTCTCTCCCTCTCCCTCTCCCTCTTTCTCTCTCTCTCTCTCTCTTTCTCTTCTCTTAGTCCAATGTACACCTAAGCATGCAAGGACAAGGGTTTGGTGTTTGACTTAGAAAGAGTATAAGATTGTGGTGTAAGTTTGTAAGAGATTTTGGTACCCTAAAATCTATCTCAAAATCTTCATATCTTTCTTCTTTCATTAGTACAAGTACTTAAGTATATATGTACTAGGATTTGAAAGAAAACAATCCAAGAGTACATCATATCTTCCTTCTCTCTCTCTCTCCCATCTCTCTCGGCTCTCTCTCATCTCCCTCTCTCTCGGATTCTCTCTCTCTCTCTCTCTCTCTCTCTCTCCCTCTCTCTCTCTCCCTTGATTAGTATATGAATATAAAAGGATGACTAACTACAAAGGACAAAGGTACTATGTGATCTTCTCCTAGATTTTTAGGTCAAAATTCCTAATAGAATAAGCCTAAATGCCACCTATGTACTTATAAACTATATTCTAGGACTTTGAAATCTTAGGATGACATATACATATCTAATATTTTAAGTAAATAGGTACATATCATATCTAGTAAGTAATTAACTAAAATAAACCTAGTACTATGGCTTGACTTGGCCTTATTGACCAATGGACCAAAATTCCCCTAACTTTTATTATCCAATGGTTAATGAATGGAAGTACTATGCTTATATAATCTATCTATATTAGTACAATGACTCATGGTGAATCTACTTAAACTAATAGATCTTGTACTTGGTAGAAAGACTAACCTATTGTCCAATGGTTAACAATTCTCCTAACTTTTATTATCCAATGGGTAAAGATGGTAAGTACTATACTTGCATAATGTATGTATATAAGTACAATGACTCATGGTGAGTTCATTCAACTAATAGATCTAGTATTTGATGACAAGGCTAAGTTATGGACCAATGGGCGATATTTTCCCTAACTTCTATGAACCAATGGATAAAAGGGCAAAGTATAATATTGGATTATTATATATACATCTTCCTATATGATACTTTATAGATGTACAATAGAATAACTTAGGTGAAAGACCTATTGTCCAATGGATAAAGATTTTCCTAGCATTTATCGTCCAATGGGTAATTGTCAAAGATGATCTTGGTCCAAAGGGTTCCCTTAGGTTTTGGAAAGGTTCACAAGGTTCGACTAGGGTTGAGATTGTGTTTACACCCGTTTTTGGCACCCAGTCCTGGGCAAGCGTCGGACGGCCATTTGATGAAAAATTTAATTAAAATGAGCCATGAATTGAATAGTTATTGGATCAAAATTAATGGGCCAAGGTATTATTGATTGGGCCCGTTTAATTTTAGTTCTTTGTGGGCTGGAAATTGGATCTACGGATATTGGGTCATATTTGTAAAGTACAAGGCCCAATTGGGATTATTATGTAACAAAGGCCCATTTCCATGATTTCGTTACAAGCTGGAGAAGCTTCACGAAGGACAAGAGATTTTGCCACATGGCAATCTGACCAAGTCATATAACCCACGTTCTTTGGGTTCAACGGGAGCAAAACGTGGGAGAGACCCATTTTCTTTGTAACTGCCCACGGTCATGGGTAAGCACATGGGTAATTGGTTTTTCACCTTCAGTAACTTCCCACTAAGCCCATGATGGGCAGTTACATAGGACACATGGCGGAAGGAGAAGCAAGGCGGGAAATCTTTGCATGCAAAACCGTGGAAGACTTTGGCCTATAAATACAAGTTCTCAAGTCAGAAAAGGGGTTCCCACACCAATCAAGCTCAACGCTTAAAAAACCAAAGCCTTCCCAGCGAAGCAATTATCTCTATTTTCTCACCTTTTACTCAATTACTTCACCAAGTAATTCGAGCTTCGTCTCTCTTGTATCCCAACTTTGTTATTACGAAACATAATGAAGTTATTCATATCTCTCTCCATCCCTTACTTTATTATTTCGATATAGTAAAATACTTCTACGTTGTAACTTTCTTTCCTACACGGTTAGGAAATTACTAAGTCCTCACACGACGAGGCAAAACCACGAACCTTCACTGCAATCCAGCCCTTAGGTTTGCAGCACTATCGCTCTCAGATCTAGAAGTCAGAACAGGGATGCCTAGTCCTTCACGTTTGGATGCGACAAGTCCTGGCACGCCCGCTCAGTCCTTGAGCCATTTCGGAGCTAAACATCTTTTGGCACGCCCGGTGGGACCCTAATCGTCTAAGGGTTTTATTATGGCAAGGAAGCAACAGCAACAGCAGTCGGATCCATCCATCCCGGATCCACCACAGAGTCCTGAGGGAGTGGCAGTCAACATGCCAGTACTCCAGGAAGCTGGCCCCGCGGTCAGCACTAAAGATCTTGATGACGCTACTGACAGCGTCAAAAATTATATGTTCATGGCAGGACGCGAGATCTCTCACGACATTACACAGTCAATCTCTCAATCGTTCTCTCAGTCCTTGGAACCTCTGGCCATATCAGTCCAAAAATTAACTGCTACACTTATAGAGAGGCTACCGCCCGCTCCTCAGCAGCAGGGCTTTCCACAGTTTGGTGTTTTTGGCAACGGTCAAGACCAAGCTGGCCTACTAGGGGGACCACCCCCTCCTCAAACATTCTATCATGCTACTTCTTCTAACAGTCCTGCGCTCGGGGGGCAAAGGGAGAAGGGAGTCGTGATTGGAGGAGCTCAGACGCCTCCAGCAAATGAAGAACGAAGGTTTGTGTTGGCCGACGACCAGCCCAAACCTGACAAGGCGGACAAAAGGCCTCTGCAAGGAGGCCAGGGCTCTGGAAAGGACAAATGAGCTGCTCATACTCCTCAAACCTCTGAGACTCGGGGGGCAAGTTCAGTCCAGGACCAACAGGCCCAAGAGGTGCATCCACAGCCGCCTCTTGTGCCAAACATGCTCATGGGACGGGATCAAGTCCTGAACTTGCTCCAGGAGCAGTTAGGACCGGGGTTCAGACCTTTGGGAAGACCGATGTACAGAAAGCCTCATACCGAAGAGGTGGACAGAACACCTTTCCCGAAGGGCTACAGAGTTCTAGAGTTCCAGACCTTCAACGGGGAAAACATGCATTCAACGGTTGAGCACATTGCCAGGTTTCAAGTCCAATGCGGAGAAGCTGGGGCCATTGATGCTCTAAAGTTGAGGCTTTTTCTCAATTCTCTCACTGGGACAGCCTTTACTTGGTACATCAACCTTCCACCCAACTCCGTGCAGACCTGGGCTCAACTGGAGGAGATGTTCCACCAACAGTTCTACAGGGTAGAACCAGAAGTGACGTTGGCAGACCTGTCATGCTATCGTCAAACCTATCTTGAATCCGTGGAGTCCTATCTCCTACGTTTCAAGACTGCTCGGTTCAAGTGCAAGATAGTCCTTCCAGAGGCCGAATACGTGCGTATAGCACTAAACGGCTTGGGCTTTGAGATGAAGAAGAAGTTTTATGGGACAGAATTCAGAGATCTGTTTGAATTGTCCTCTAAGCCTTCTCATTACGAAAGGCTCTTGGCGGAGGAGCAGGACAGGAAGACATCATCTAAAGGGACGTACTACCGTGACCCTAACTATGAGGTGGCTACAGTGGAAGCAGAGGCAGACCCAGACGTGGCCGTTGCAGAGATCATCAACAAGAAGCCATACGTCTGCAAGGCCTTTGTCAAGATGGAGCCCACGAAGCAACCTATCCAGAACAGTCCTAATAGGCTAACCAGGGCCTATACCTTTGACGTGGGAAGGGCTGAGGCTATTTTTGATCAACTCCTTGCTGACAAGCTGCTCAAATTGTCGTTTGGTCACAAGATTCCAACCGTGGAAGATATGAAGGGCAAGGAGTATTGTAAGTATCACAACTCTTGGAGTCATTCCACGAATAACTGCATAGTATTTAGAAATGACATCCAGGATAAGATTGAGCGGGGAGAGTTCAAGTTTCCCGAGAAAGAGAAGCAGCCCATGGGGGTAGATGGCAATCCATTCCCTTCAGGGCTGAGTACAAACATGGTCTCTGTCGACATGAGAGGCATGCCTAGGACTGCTCCTAGGCAGAAGATAAGCTTGGGAGCCCCTTCCAGAGAAGTTCACAAGTCCAGCCCAGGCAGGTACTGGGATCCTTACTGTGAGGAAAGTGATTTCAGGACTGAGCGGGTCAGAAGGTTTGAAAGGCAGAATTCATGGTGGTCCAGACCTACAGGAGTGAAGAAGCCAGAGAAACCAACTTGCTCGTTGGTTTGTACAGAGTGTGGACATCATGCCAGTCCTAGCAAGCCAGTTCTGAAGAGCGTTATTGTGGGAAGGACTGAAGAAAGGTCTGAAGAGCCGCTCAGGCCTATGGGAAGGAGGATTGCACGAGCATCAGTATTCAACCGAATCCAGCCAGGGTTGGTTGAAGTGGAGGACGAGCTTGACAACCTGAGGATATCTGCTCCGTCCAAAGGGAAACCTAGGGCTGTGATACCCCCAGCCACTCCTCCAAATGAGTGGCATAGGGTTGAGCATCCCAAGTTTCCTTCTCCTCCTCCACCTTTGTCCAGATCTCAGAAGAGGCGCCGCCAACGATTCAGGCAGGCGGTAAGAAGGGCTGAGGAAGAGACAGACTTGCTGGACGATCCAATGGTCGAAGATGACCCCAATGGGAAGTTGAAGATAGAAGTCCCAGCACAGGAGCCTGAGGTTGAAATGCCTAAGGCTAGGAGAGTACACAAACCCTTGGAAAGGACTGTGGAAGAGGCTATCATTGAGCCTCCTCCAAGGACTTTACCCAAGAAGCAAGTTCCTGCGGGAAAGACATACAAAGAGGCCGTTGCCAAGACGCCTCTAAAACAAGCTACTGTATCCAAGAAACAACCACTCTTGGAGAGAACCCTAGAGGAGGCTAGGATTGAGCCTTCTCCAAGACAGGTGACGCTGCTCAAGAAGACAGCCCTTGAACCGAGGAAGTCAGACTCGGGGGGCAAGTCAGGGTTGAATCCACAGGCGAAGGAGTTCAAACCTGGCCAGGGCTCCAATATGCACTGCAACATGGTGGTGATCCTGCTAGCAGAGCTAGAAGCCAAGGACAACGCTCCAATTGCCTTGGAGGGAGATTTTGTGGAAATGGGGCAGACGACCGAGATTTTGAACGAGTCCTTCTCTGTAGGACTGAACGGGCCTTCGGTGATTGTGCTGAAGGACGAGACTGGGGGAAGGCCTGAGGATAGGGCAGCTAGCGTAATCTTTGAAAGGCCAAGCCCTGCAATGAACAAACACATCAAGCCCTTGTACATTGCTGGTTGCCTTGATGGAATGCCAGTCAACCGAATTCTGGTGGATAATGGGTCTGCCACCAATCTCATTCCTAGGTTCATGATGCAGAAGCTTGGGAAGACTGATCAAGACCTAGTCTCATGCACTTCAACCTTGACAGATTTCACAGGAAAGGAGACAGCTTGTCAAGGTATTCTAATCATGAACTTAACAGTAGGATCCAAGACATTGACAACACCTTTCTTTGTTGTTGATTCACGCTCTTCCTTCAACGTTCTATTGGGGAGAGATTGGATTCACTCCTGTCAAGCGGTTCCCTCAACCCTTCATCAGTGTCTCATTTTTTGGAATCTTGACGACGTGGAGGTCATATGGGCCGACCGCAGACCTTTCCAGGCCTCTACTAACCATGTAGAGGCCCATTTATACGACGAAGGGGTTGGTCCCATGAAAGTGGCAGGGCTTGACAAGTATGGCCGCCACAAAGTAGCCCCTATACATGGCAACAAATCAGCTGAAGAAGTGAAGGCACTTTTTCAGGAGTTAATCGGTCCTATGATCACGGAATCAAGCAGGCCGATTACAGCTTCATCCAAATGCCCTTCCCAATGTCAGTAAACCCTTCAGAAGTAGAGAAGAGTGTGGCCCTTCAGGCCACGCTGTCAAAGTTTGAAGCCTACTTGCTTGAGAAGAGGCTTATGGGAAGTGAAGAATCAGAAGATGATCATTCGGCCTTTGCGGCCGAAGTGATCAATGAGGATGATAACCTGGTTGAAGATCTGTACGAAATCCGCCTTGAAGACCTTGAAGCAGCTCCAGCCAAGTTAGATGATCTGAGGGCTGACGTGCAAGATTCCTTGGAAGAAGTTAATCTGGGAGACTTAGAGAATCCCAGACCTGTGTATATAAGCCAACTTCTGCCAGAGGATGTCAAAGTAAAGCTCATCGAGCTCTTGAGGGAGTTCAAATCCTGCTTTGCTTGGGATTATGAGGAGCTTTCAGGTCTGTCCGGAGGTCTAGTAGAACACAAGCTGCCCATTCAACCAGGGTTCAGACCTTTCAAACAACCACCAAGGAGGATGTCCAATGAAGTCTATTTGCAAGTCAAGGACGAAATTGAACGCCTCTTTAACGCTGGGTTCATACGTACAGCCAGGTATGTCACATGGCTCTCTAACATTGTGCCAGTCCTCAAGAAGAATGGCAAGGTCAGAGTATGTGTGGACTTCAGAAACCTCAATTTGGCATCTCCAAAGGACGAGTATCCAATGCCAGTTACAGATCAGTTGGTAGATGGAGCTTCTGGTCACAAGGTTCTGTCCTTCATGGATGGGCATTCTGGTTACAATCAGATCTTCATCGATGAGGCCGATACGGCTAAGACTGCTTTAGGTGTCCTGGAGCCCTAGGGACCTTTGAGTGGGTCGTAATGCCCTTCGGCCTAAAGAATGCAGGTGCCACATTCCAGAGAGCTATGAACGCCATATTTCACGATTTCATTGGCCGTTTCATGGAGATCTACATCGACGACATCGTAGTCAAGTCTCAGTCCTATGACGAACATTTGCAGCAGTTGAGGAGATCATTCTTGAGGATGCAACAGTTCGACTTGAAGGTGAATCCTTTGAAGTGTGCCTTCGGAGTTTCCGCGGGCAAATTCCTTGGATTCTTAGTCCACAACAGAGGGATTGAGGTTGACAAGAACAAGGCCAAAGCAATCATGGAAGCAAAGCCTCCTACCACCAAGAAGGAGTTGCAGAAGCTCTTGGGTTCATTTAACTTCTTGAGAAGGTTCATCTCAAACCTTGCAGGGAAGGTCCAGGTCTTTTCCCAACTCTTGAAGCTGAAGGACCAAGACACTTTTGTGTGGGAGGAAAGCCATCAGAAGGCCTTTGATGAGATCAAAGGCTATTTAGCTCAGGCTCCAGTCCTTATGCCTCCCATCAAGAACAAGCCCTTGAAGCTATATATCTCAGCAGCTGAGGGCTCTATTGGAGCCCTTTTAGCTCAAGACAACGCTCAAGGAAAGGAACAGGCGGTTTATTATTTAAGTAGATTGCTGACTCCATGTGAACGGAGATACAGTCCTATTGAAAAGATTTGTCTTGCCTTGTACTTTTCAGCAATAAAGTTGAGGCACTATATGCTGCCCGTTTTGGTTTACATCATGAGTAAAACAGACCTAGTTAAGTACTTGCTTTCTCGGCCCATCATGAGAGGCCAAATTGGCAAATGGTCTTTAGCTCTAATGGAATTCAGTTTCCAATACATTCCTCAAAAAGCTGTAAAGGGCCAGGCCTTAGCAGATTTTCTTGTTGATCATCCATGCGTGGATATCGGCGACGAATCTGAGATAGGACTGAGTGCCCTTGAAATATCACCCACTCCTTGGACATTGCTTTTTGATGGATCAAGGACTCAGGAGGTCTCAGGCTGTGGGATAATTATTGTTTCTCCCCAAGGCCTGAGGACTGAACTGTCCTTTCAATTTGATTTCCTGTGTACCAATAATCAGGCCGAGTATGAAGCAGTCGTTATAGGCCTTGAGATCCTTAGAGATCTAGAGGCCAGAGAAGTGAGGGTTATTGGGGATTCGCTCCTTGTGATCAATCACTTAGCAGGGACATTCAAATGCTATAGTGAGGAGTTAGCTCCTTATTACATGGCAGCCGTACAGTTAATGCAAGATTTTGACAATGTCACTGTCAAACACGTCTCAAGGAGTAAGAACACTGAAGCCAACAGCTTGGCTCAGGCCTCCACAGGCCTAAAGCTCTCTCCAGGAACTATTCACAAGATCATCACAGTCTAGAAGAAATTGTTACCTTCTGTTAGGAGAAGGGGCCTAGGACTGGAGGTATTCACTTCAGACTTCACTGGTGAAGAGTCAGACGATGAACCCGAGAGCGATTGGCGTACACCTATCATCTCTGTCCTCAAGAGGCCTTACTTTAGTGCCTCTAGGAAGGTGAGGAGGAGGGCCATCAGTTACATCCTCGTTGGAGATGAGTTGTACAAGAAAAGCCTTGAAGATGATTTGCTCTTAAGGTGCCTAGGGCACCCTGAAGCCTTGAAGGTTATGAGTGAGGTCCATGAAGGAGTCTGTGGAGCTCATCAATCAGGAATAAAGATGAGATAGCTAATCAGAAGGTATGGGTACTATTGGCCAACCATTTTGGAGGACTGTATTCGCTTTTCCAAAGGATGTCAGCCCTGTCAAGCCCATGGCCCAATTCAACATGCTCCTGCAGCTAATTACCATGCTGTGGTCAAACCTTGGCCATTTAGGGGCTGGGTTTGGACGTTGTTGGAAAGATTTATCCTCCTTCCTTTGAAAATCATACTTATATCTTGGTAGCCACGGACTATTTCACTAAATGTGCAGAAGCAGTGCCATTAAAGTCTGTGGATCAACAAGAGGTAATCAAGGTGATCAAGGAGAGAATCATCCATAGGTTTGGATTGCCAGAACACTTGGTTGCAGATAGGGGTACAATATTCATGGGTCAACGAGTGGTCAACTTTGCTGCACAGCAAAAAATCATTATGTCCAATTCTACTCCTTATTATGCACAAGGGAATGGTCAGGCCGAGTCCACTAATAGGACTCTGGTCAATATTATTGAGAAGATGGTGGAGGACAACCCAAGGTCTTGGCATGAATTACTTTCTGAGGCTTTATGGGCCTATAGAACCTCAAAGAAGGAAGCCACCAATATAACTCCTTATATGTTGGTTTATGGGCATGATCCAGTCCTACCAATGGAGGTTGCAGTGAAATCAGCAAGGTTGGCGTATCAACATGGCCTCACTCCTGCAGATTATACTCAGGCCATGCTGATAGAATTGGAGGACTTGGATGAGGTCAGGCTCTCAGCCTTGGACCATATGTTGGTCCAGAAGAAAAGAATTGCTAGGTCCTATGACAAACGTGTGAGGAAGAAGAGCTTTTCTGAAGGAGATTTGGTTTGAAAGGCTGTATTTCCTCTAAATGAGAAGAACTCAAGATATGGCAAATGGTCTCCAACGTGGGAAGGACCTTACCAGATCTCCCAAGTCCTTAGAGGTAACGTGTATCTTCTTATGGATTTAAATGGTGGTTTGTTTAAGCAGTTAAAAGTACTTGAAGCATCATTATCCTACTATGTGGGAGATGAGAGATTTTGGGGAAAGTCAAGTTGACAAGCCATAGAAGTGTTAACTAGCAAGGCCTGAACAGAGGCCAAGACCTATTCTTGCAAAAACATAAAGGCCTCAAGTTTAGGCCACAAAAGTATTATCCAAACCATACCAAAACCCTTGCCTTGGTCAAATTAAAGGAAAGTTCTAGACCAGGCAAGGAGCAGATAATACTAGTTATTACAAAACCAAACTTCAAAAGTAAAAGTTTTTGAGGTCAAGACCTACAGAAGGCCTTCAAGACTGCTTTTGAGATTTGTCCAGGAGGTGTTGAGGCTGGCAAGTTGGGCTTCAAATGTGTCCCGCTGCCCACGAAGGCTTGGGACCTCCTCAACCAGGAGGTTCAGCTTCATTTTCTGGCTTTTTGATCCAGCCTTCAGTTCTTCATGATGTTGGGCCAGGATCTTGGACTCCTTCCGAAAGTCTTCCATTCGGCCTTCAGCTTGTGCCAATTGGGTTTTGAGGTTTTGAATTTCAGTAGAGGTGGAAGTGATACTTGCCTCGTTAACCTTGATGTCCTCCTTCAGCTGGTTCCATTCAGAACTGAATTTGGTGAACTCCATTTCAACCAAGTCCAATTCTGCCAACTTGGCATTAACCTTGTTAAGCTCGTGGTTGGAAGAATCATGGGACTTGATCATGGTAGGAAACTCTTTCTGGAAATAGTGAAGAGAGGTCTCCTCTGCACCCAAGGCCTGGGACTTTACAAGTACATCCATAGCCTTTTTGACATTTGAGGCTCGCGCGGGATGGGCAATTGCTTTGAAGTTTTGAAGGAGGGCCATTCGAAGGGCTGTTTTAGCTTCAGTGACTTCCTCCGCGGTGAATTCAGACTGTGATGTGGAGCCAAGACCACTACCTGAGGTGCCTGAGGTGGCTGCTTTTAGCATATCTTGGGCAGATTTGAGCAGGGAGTCCAGGTCTTCGTCTTCTTCTTCCTCTGCTACATTGACAAGGCCAGGATTGACAGGAGGGTCATCTAGCAGGATGGGGTCCGCGATTGGAGACCTAGGTTTTTCTGGAGTCCAGGAGGATGCTTCATGTTCAAGTTCCTGCTCCGAGGCCTCCAGGCCTTTTTCTTCTGCTTCTACTTCCTCTTCCATATAGTCATCGAGTTCCTTGGGATCAAAGACAAGATGGATTAGATGGTAATAAGGAGCCATGAATGCTGGAGAATTCGGGTCATAGTACATCCTTACTATAGGGTTGTGTTCGGTGGCAGAGATGGTGGTTTCTGAATCTACAGGTACTGCGGTCTTTCTCCTCAATCTTTGCCTTGTAGGGGTGGGGCTAGCTTTTTCTTCTTTGATCTTGGAGGCGCCCTGTATGGAAATAAATGTTAGTGGATGCATCCAGATAGGGAGAATTGCAGTAACAAGGACTGTGCAGACCTGCTCAGAGGGGTCAGATTCAGGTGAGCTAGTCTTCGCACCACTTCTCGTTCTACCAGCCACAGTGGTTTGAGGGGCCTACAAATGAGGAATAAGGAATGAGTGGTATGTTCAAGGAGTTAGTAGGTGCTAAAGAATTATACCTTTGGTGCCTGCCTACGTGCGAGCATTTTTATCCTTTTGGGTTTTTGCGTTGTAGTTTCAGCAGGAAGATCCTCGGGGATGCTCTCTGGTCCTGGAAACAAGAAAACAATCACTCCAGACCTCGGCAAATTCAAGCACAGTTGATGCATTTAAACAGCAAAGATCTGGGGCTTACCTTTTCTTTTGGAAGTCAGGGAAGGAGAAGGACTGATCTGTCGCAGAGGCACAGTGATGCCTGGTTCGGGAGTACCAGTGGATTGAGGGAAGAGTTTGGTCAGAACATCCAGATAGGGAGCATGGAAGTGCATTCTTGTGTAGTCTCCCCACCAGCTATCAAATTTGGCTCCCTTATCGGTACGTTCTACGAAGGTATGAAGGGCAAAGCTCTTCCTCAGATCAGGGAGAATGTTTCTAACCCGTTCCAGTTCTCTCGGTTGGATCACAGGCCTATCACTAAAGTCCTCATTCAGAGATTGGTATGGAGGCAAAGGGGTAAGTTGACAGAGCCCAAATTGCCGAGCGAATTGGGCTACATTATAGTATTCAACCCTGCACTTGTAATTGGTTGGGGTGAAGGCCATTCCATACATCATATCTCGTGAAATCAAAAAGATGCTCCAGATCTCAAAATGATCATCAAAGTCATCCCCTGGGTCTGAAGCCCCTCTTTTTAACCACCAAGGTACGGTGTCTCTTTCAAATGGCAACCAGTTTTTTCCCAGAGTTATGAGTTCATGGTAGAAGAATTTAAAGTAGGTCCTAAAGGCATATCGAGGTCCACGGGCCTCAGCATAGTGGAGACCATAACAGGTGTTGTCTAATTTCTTGTTCATTAGGGGAGCGTACTTAGGAAAGTAGGACCACAGCCAAAGGGTCATGATCCACAGGGGGCCAGGGGCAAAGATGAACTTGTTATTGATTAATTCCTTCATACCTCGGTAGAGGTGGGCCAGGACCAGGGGGCCTAGTGCCAGCTTCTGCCCTGAAGCTAGAGCACAGGCCAAGTTAATAAAGTCCTTGGTAACTATGTTCGCAGATACACAGAAAACAAACTTGTTCAACCAGTATAGGAGGAAGGCCACGTGTTCGTCATCCTCAACAGGGCCTTTTTTGGCGTAATGGGTTATGAAAGGGAGATATGACAAGGGGTCTTTGTATTCAAAATAAGGGGTTTTCTGTGACAGGAAATAGTTGGCCTCTGTCCCATGTGGACGGAGGCCTGTCAGAAAAGCCAGATCTTGGAGAGTGGGGCTCATGAGGCCTACCTTGAAGTGAAAGGAGTTGGTGGTGACTGACCAGAACTGTGAGGCAGCAAGAAAGAGGTTCTTGTCCATGTCAATGATGGATCGACTCAGGAGTATGGCGTCTCTAATCCCGATCTGCTTCCATAAATCTCCTTTGGCTTCCATCATTCGATCAAGCCATTCAACGTATTTGGCGTCAGGTCTGTGCCAGAGTCTGTTGGGGATGTCTGTGGTGAAGCGATTCCAGTCGAGGCATGGGGATTCGAAGGGGAGGACCTCACCTGCAAGTGGATACATAGGTGCAAGCTGAGAGGGGAACCCCAATTGGAAGGCAGGGCCAAGCCCAACTCTGTCGGCGTTGGCGATCACTAGAACGTCGTTGGTGATCGCAATGTGTTCGTCGGCCATGATTTTTCGAATTTGGACCGAACGACTGTTAGGGTTGGGTGGAGGAGCATTGGCTTTGTGTGTCGCCATTTTTGGGTTGCGGAGGAAGAAGCAGGGGCTAGGGTTTTCTGGCTTTCGTTGGAATGGGGAGGATGGTCAGAGAAGTAGAGAGAGAACGAAGACCCAATAGTGGATTTTTATGGGTAACAGTGCAAGAATCAAGGGACGCCGTTGCACTTATCTCGCGTGATCATTGAAGGGGTTGGACTCTTGATTGATGCAAGGAGTCCTGACGGCTTCAAAAGCTGCACGCAGCCAATGCAAGGCCTGGGGAGATGACACGTGGCCCACTAGGCCTAGGATGGTGATGATTTTGGCTGCCAGCAGGACTCTTCGGTGGGATTTTTATCTCGGAAATGGTGGAGATTCAAAATGGAGAGTCCAAACCCAATTAAGAAATGTACTTTGGAACTCAAAAAGCTGTTAGGCCTAATTATGGTTTGATTATCTTTCAAGTTTAATTTCGAGAAAGGGTTTTTTAGGCTAAGTGAGCCTAATTACCTTGTTGTTTTTTCAAACCCGAGGATAAGGACTCGTTTGGCTCGCCAAAAACCGTATTCTGTCCTAAGCTACAAGCCTAGATCTTGAAAAAGATCAAGGCCTGGGGGGGCATTGTTTACACCCGTTTTTAGCACCCAGTCCTGGGCAAGCGTCGGACGGCCATTTAATTAAAATGAGCCATGAATTGAATAGTTATTGGATCAAAATTAATGGGCCAAGGTATTATTGATTGGGCCCGTTTAATTTTAGTTCTTTGTGGGCTGGAAATTGGATCTACGGATATTGGGTCATATTTGTAAAGTACAAGGCCCAATTGGGATTATTATGTAACAAAGGCCCATTTCCATGATTTCGTTACAAGCTGGAGAAGCTTCACGAAGGACAAGAGATTTTGCCTTATGGCAATCTGACCAAGTCATATAACCCACGTTCTTTGGGTTCAACGGGAGCAAAACGTGGGAGAGACCCATTTTCTTTGTAACTGCCCACGGTCATGGGTAAGCACATGGGTAATTGGTTTTTTCACCTTCAGTAACTTCCCACTAAGCCCATGATGGGCAGTTACATAGGACACATGGCGGAAGGAGAAGCAAGGCGGGAAATCTTTGCATGCAAAACCGTGGAAGACTTTGGCCTATAAACACAAGTTCTCAAGTCAGAAAAGGGGTTCCCACACCAATCAAGCTCAACGCTTAAAAAACCAAAGCCTTCCCAGCGAAGCAATTATCTCTATTTTCTCACCTTTTACTCAATTACTTCACCAAGTAATTCGAGCTTCGTCTCTCTTGTATCCCAACTTTGTTATTACGAAACATAATGAAGTTATTCATATCTCTCTCCATCCCTTACTTTATTATTTCGATATAGTAAAGTACTTCTACGTTGTTACTTTCTTTCCTACACGGTTAGGAAATTACTAAGTCCTCACACGACGAGGCAAAACAACGAACCTTCACTGCAATCTAGCCCTTAGGTTTGCAGCACTATCGCTCTCAGATCTAGAAGTCAGAACAGGGACGCCTAGTCCTTCACGTTTGGACGTGACAAGTCCTGGCACGCCCGCTCAGTCCTTGAGCCATTTCGGAGCTAAACAGATTGGTTGTTAGGTCATCTCAATGAATCGGTTAGAAGCTAACTAGGCTTGCTAAGTAGGATTTCTAGTCAAGAAATACGATTCTACGACTTCTCAATATGCTAGGCGCTTTGTCTTTAGAAAAATGACCTTGTGGCTGGAGTGAAGAATCTAATCATGACGGATTACTAAGAACGATCCAAGGTTTTTAAGAGAATCGAAAGGAATTACAAGGGCACTCAAGAAGAATAAAAGGATTATCGAATAAACAACGAGATTTTTATTTACTGAAAATTGGAGTTGTTACAACCTATCCATCTTAAACAATTTCGTCCTCGAAATTAGGTGTACGCTCGGATTCGAATAGGTGAGGGTAATTTGCCTTCATAGTCTCTTCTCTTTCCCATGTGGTCTCTCCAGTTCCACGGTGCTTCCACAGGACTCGCACTAGTTTAATTGTCTTGTTCCGGATTATCTTCTCATTGCGATCTTGTATCTCTATTGGTTCCTCTTCGTACATCGCGTCTTCTTCGATAATAACGTCTTCCCAATTGAGAACGTGGGTGGGTAACGCGAGGTACTTGCGAAGCATAGAAACGTGAAACACGTTATGCACCCTATCTAACTGTGGGGGCAGGGCTAAACGGTATGCAACCTTCCCAATCTTTTCCACAATGTTGAAGGGTCCGATGTATCGTGGGGATAACTTTCCCTTCTTCCCAAATCTAATAACTCCCTTCTTTGGTCTAATCTTTAGAAACACATGGTCTCCTACTTCGAAGGCTAATGGTCGGTTTCTCTTGTCTGCATAACTCTTTTGTCGGCTTTGTGCAGTCTGGATCCTTTGCCTGATAGTCTTGACCTTCTCCGTGGTATCTCGAACTATATCAGGTCCAATCAATCCCGTTTCTCCAGCATCTGTCCAACAGACTGGGGATCGACAGGGTCGTCCATATAAAGCTTCGTACGGTGCCATCCCAATGCTCGCTTGGTGACTGTTGTTGTATGCAAATTCTACTAATGGTAAGTGTTGTTCCCAGTTCCCAGGGAAATCCAAGGCGCATGCTCTCAGCATATCTTCCAATGTCTGTATTGTCCTCTCCGTTTGACCATCTGTTTGAGGGTGGAAGGCGATACTAAGTCTTACATCTGTTCCCAATGCCTTCTGCAGTCCCTTCCAAAAGTGTGACACAAACCGTGGGTCTCTATCGGATACAATCGAGATAGGTACTCCATGGAGTCGTACAATCTCTCGAATGTATAATAGACTCAACTGTTCCACGTTCTCTGTCATCTTAACAGGCAGAAAATGCACGGATTTGGTGGGTCGGTCCACGATTACCCAAATGGCAGTGTTGGATTTGGCAGATCTCGGTAGTCCAGTTACGAAATCCATCGTGATGTGTTCCCACTTCCATGTTGGAATCGGCAAGGGTTGAAGGTCTCCTCCGGGTTTCTGATGTTCGGCTTTGACTTGTTGGCATACCAAACATGTAGATACAAATCGAGCTACATCCTTCTTCATTCCTTCCCACCAGTACGTCCTTCGCAAATCATGATACATCTTTGTACCACCAGGGTGGACTGCGAAGTTCGAATGGTGAGCTTATCGGAGTACAGCTTCTCGAAGGGTTCCAATATTAGGTACGAATACCCTTCCCTTGAATCTCAGGCTTTTGTCCTCTTCGATCGTCCATCCCGGTAGCGCCTTTCCTTCTCGGATTCGGTACCGGATGAACTCGCAACCTTGTTCAGAGGTTTGAGCCAATAAGATCTCTTGGTGTAGTGCTGGTTCCGCAACAAGGGCATATAGTCAGGGCTTTCCCATTATCTGATGATGGCCTAAGGTTAAATTCGTTGAGGGTGTCCATCATCTCCCACTCCTTAATGGCCGTTTTGACCTTCTGGGCTCTGTCCTTTCGACTCAGAGCATCAACCACCACGTTGGCCTTGCCAGGATGATATTGTAGTGTAAACTTGTAATCTTCCAAGTATTCCATCCAACGGCGCTGCCTCAGGTTCAACTCCTTCTGAGTGAACAGGTACTTGAGGCTCTTGTGGTCGGTAAAGACCTCGAATTGTTCTCCCCACAAGTAGTAACGCCAAGATTTGAGGGCGAATACTACTGCAGCCAATTCTAAGTCATGAGTGGGGTAATTCCTCTCATGTGGTCTGAGTTGTCGGGATCCGTAGGCTACAACTTTTCCATTCTGCATCAGCACGCATCCCAAGCCATCCCTTGACGCGTCGCAATAGACCGTATAGTCTACGCCTCGTTCGGGAATGATAAGTATCGGTGCACTGGTCAGCCTTCTTTTCAGCTCCTGAAATGATTTCTCACAGGCTTCATTCCAATCCAGCTTCTCTCCTTTCTGAGTGAGTCTCGTCATTGGTTTGGCGAGAATCGAGAAATCTGGAATAAATCTTCGGTAGTATCCAGCCAATCCTAGGAAACTTCTGATTTCAAACACGGAGGTTGGCTGCTTCCAATTTAGCACTGCTTCAACCTTACTTTCGTACACGGCTATTCCTTCTTTGGATACTACGTGCCCCAAGAACTTAACCACTTCTAGCCAAAACTCGCATTTACTCGCCTTGGCATAAAGTTGGTTATCTCGGAGTACTTGTAGTGCTATCCGAAGGTGTCCTTCGTGCTCCTCCTTATTGGCGGAGTATATCAAGATGTTGTCAATGAACACCACTACAAACTTGTCTAAGTAGGGTTGAAAGATCTTGTTCATGAGACACATGAATACTGCTGGAGCGTTCGTCAGTCCAAATGGCATCACTACTAACTCGTAGTGTCCATATCAAGTGCGGAAAGCGGTCTTGGCGATGTCTTCATCCCGGATCCTAAGCTGATGATAACCCGATCGAAGATCGATTTTTGAGAAGCATGTTGCCCCTCTCAATTGATCGAATAGGTCATCAATCCCAGGCAATGGATACCGATTCTTGATCGTAACTTGATTCAGCTTCCTGTAGTCGATGCACAGGCAAAGTGTCCCTTCCTTCTTCTTCACGAACAGTGCAGGCGCTCCCCATGGCGACGTACTAGGCCTAATAAATCCTTTGTCCAACAACTCTTGCAATTGGGTCTTGAGCTCCTTCAGCTCACAGGGGCCATACGGTATGGTGTCAAGGAGATTGGGGCTGTTCCCGGCTGGAGTTCTATAGAGAAGTCTATCTCTCTTTGAGGTGGTAAGCCAGGAAGTTCTTCAGGGAAAACATCGGCGTATTCGCACACGATATGTGGTAATCCCACTTCCATTCTATCAGCTTCTTCCAATTGGAGGCTGGCTAGCCATCCAAATAGTTGATTCTGCCACCTAGATTTCTTCGTTGATAGACTTGCTACTTGTCTATCCCCCTTAAAACGGAAACGAGTTCCATCAGGGGTGTAAGCCGTCACTGTCTTTTGATGATAGTTGATGACTGCACGGTGTGCGGATAGCCAGTCCATTCCTAAGATTACGTCGAAGTCCGCCATGTCGATCACGCTGAGGTCGCAGGTTAAGCGCAAATTGGCTACTTCTAAATCGCACCCTCTACACACTAGACTAGCAGCTATACTCCCCCCCAATGGTGAGGCCACTTTCGTACTTGCCTTAAGGGGTTCTGTTTCTAGTGCTAGAGTAGTGACGCAGGCAGTAGATATAAATGAATGAGATGCTCCGGAATCAAACAGGGCTTGCACGCAGGTACTATACAATAGTAGTGTACCTTGGATCACTGAGGGATCCGATTCTTGCTCCTCAGTTTGCAGTGCAAATATGCGCCCTCCAGCGCCATGTTGGGTTCCTACAGGCTGCTTGCCTTGGTTTGGCCCATTTTGCTGCTGCAGTGGGCCTCCCTGATTCTGCTTCACAGAACCGACTGGTCCAGGGTTTTGAGCCTTTTGACCTCCAAAACCTCCAGTCCTCTCCCTCAGGGGTTGAGGGCAGTCACGTTTGTAATGGCCTATAGCCTGGCAGTTGAAGCACTGCACCGTGGCTCTGTTCTGGCTACTCCTCTGCGGTTCACCATGTCCAGGTGCAGTAGTCTTCCAAGCTTGGTTGTTTTGAGACGAGGCAAAGGGTTTGGTAGGGTAAGGTCCACGGTTGTTGTTGGCTGCTTGGGTTCGGATTGGTCCATCGGTATTGCCTATCGCTCTCCTCCAGCGGGTTTTGAAATCAGCCTCCTTGCTCTCCAACCGAAGAGCACACTTCACAACACCATAGTAGGTGGTAAAGGCTTGTGCCACTACGGCCCTTCGAGCGGTTGTCAGCCCCCACTCGAATCTTCTTGCCTTCTTATCCTCCGTTGCTATAGCGGTTGGGGCATAACGAGACAGCTCTTCGAACTTGGCCGCGTACTGGGTAACGGTCATCGTTCCCTGCTTCATGTTCATGAATTCTTGTTCCTTGGCTAGGCGAATTGGTGTGGGGAAATATTTGTCAAGAAACAAGATTTCAAATTCAGCGAAGGTCATGGTGGCTATGGCATGGGTTGCCTCCATCAATTCCCACCAATAGCGGGCTTCTCCCTTCAGTTGGTACGAGGCTAGGGCTACACGATCTCCATCGCAGGTAATCTCTAAGGTGTCCAGGATCATCTTGACTTCCTTTAGCCAGGTTTCAGCCACGGTAGGGTTGGTATCGCCGTGGAAGGTCGGGGGTCGGCATTTGCAGAACTCGTTCATCGCTCGGGTTTGAGTCATTGGTCCGTCATCGCGGTTTGGGTTTTGGCGGTTGGCATTCAAAGCGGTTACAAGTGCTTGCATGACTTGGGCTAGGTTAGGGTTTACGTTAGAGGATTCTCCGATTTCGTATCCTAATTTACTGCGTCGGTTCACCATCTACGAGTAGAAATCGCAAGGGGGAGGTTTAAGCCTATTAAATGATTCTTATTCGAAATTGGTTTTCTTCCTAAGATCGAAGCGGTAAATTTAGGCAGGACGCAACATTATACTCTTAAATAAGGCAGCTTTTTATAGATAAACAGAGGGTTACATCATAAGCATAGAGTTCTACTACAGGATAAAACATAAGACAAGATTTCCTAATACAAGTTGAAACGGTCCTTCATACTCCTACTAAATGATTCGATTAGCCTACGATGCTACAAGTGTAGCTACATCTTTCGAAATCTTATTCTAGTACTGCTACACTACTGACGGGGTGGGACAAGTCCGAAGTACTCTCTCAATTGCTCCTTCCACTCCTTCTCCCTCCTTTCGAGCCAATGCTCTCCCTTCTGACGGATCTCCTTGGCTAACTCCTCCACCTCCATGAGTCGGTCCTTGTTGGTGAGGGGTGCCATCACGACAAACTCGTACATCTGGCAGCCAGTCTCGGGGTCACGTATACCCAAGTGGGGTATAGGGGTAAGGCTCTCAGGTGCTAGTATGGCCTTGTAGAGTATCAGGTCCGCAACAGTGGTCGGGGCAGCAAAGGTACGGCTATCCATATCTACAATAAGAAAATTATATATTAGACTTAACGGTGTGAAGGGGTAGTCACGATGGAAATAAGTTACACATAAACAGTGATCTCATGTAGAACAGAAACGCATAATTTTCATTACTTAAACGGAACAAGTACATCATAGAGGGCTTATAACAGCCTCAAGCTTCCTACTACATTTACACCAAGAGTTCGACTACATCCTATTTTGCAACCTGCATCCCGAAGGATTACAATTATTACTAAGTTATCTTAGCTATGCCTAATTGGTGTTTTCAGCCCTTGGGGTCTCGTCTTCCTCGAGATTTGCTTCACCTAATGGGTTTTCCTCTTTAGTTGCTCCATCGGTGTCCTCTTTACCATCGACTTCTTCCTCTTGATCACCAACCTCAAGGTTTCCCATCGGGGGTAAGGTACCAAAGATCTCATAGGAGGCACACAGGATTGGAAATAGTGCGGGAAACCAAGGGTCGGTTTCCACAGGAATAGGGGTATTTTGCTGCACTCTTATGAAATCTTGCTTTTCTGTGAGTCTAGCGGCAATGAATTCGGGGTTCTCTGCTAGTTGGATGGTCAAGATCTCTATGGTGAATTTGAGTTGGCGAACTCTTGCCAATAGGTCGACTAGGCGGCTCAGGTGATTCATCTACAAGGAAAAGTTTTTAAACCTCAATTAGTAACGTTTTAAGACAAGGTTTTGCAGTCTATTTAAAGAACTTGGATTTATCCAATTCCACATTCGTTTCTTGATTTAAGTCATCATCCAATTGTTCGGGAATTCCCAGCTCGGTGGTATTGCCAGTTCCACACCTTGCTTCAATTCGAAGATTGTTTTGCCAGAATTCCACCCAATTTGGGACGGTAAACTTAAACTCAATTCACGTTTGTGCAACGGTCAACTATCTCATGGTTCTACCCATTCTACCCATGGCAGAGGTTTTGAACCTAAAGCTCTGATAACAAGTTGTAACGCCCCCATTTTCGGGTACGTTAATTAAACATTTTTATTGAATTAAAAGGCTAAGAGTCAAGCTCATTATTACAACATGAATCCTACTAGAGTACTTTTATTACACAAGGGATGGGAAAACTCTAAGGTTGTCTATTGTTCCACTTCTTCTTCCATCCTAGCAAGCTCTTCGGCTCCAAAAGCCTCCAACGTATACTGCTCTCCCTGTTCGTCTATAAGATCTGACCCATTATACCAGCGTCGCCACCAATATAATAAGTCAGGGTCACCAGAGGTAACACTGTGAGCTTATAAAGCTCAATAGAATAAACCATACCCACTAACCCTTGACTTACAACAAGAAACATATAGACAATTACACATGCTCATTCAATAACATAGCTAGCAATTACGCATCCACATTCGCTATCTTACTAACGTTGGTGTCATACCTTTTCGTGTTTCTCCTACGCGACTCAGCGTAGACTGTGTCATCAATTTTCCACTTTATTAACACTTCCAAAATCAATTCGAAAATCACATTTTTAACACACCCAACCTCGGTTCCGCCGCGCTGGGTTCCCGAGTATCCTCACAATGGTTCCGCTGCGTCGGGTGCCCATTGGCACACACCCAACCTCGATTCCACCGCGCCGGGTTCTCGAGTATCCTCACAATGGTTCCGCCGCGCCGGGTTCCCATTGGCACACAAAACACACCATACTCCCATAATGACTCCCATTCTTGGTCATTATGTAGTTTCAAAAATATTTTTTACGCACGCACACACACCACACAATGGGCAAGTCCGGCCACATTGCGTTTTTAAAAACACACATTGTCTTTAACACACCCTAGGTGTCATGTTTCTATCTTTCCTTGATTTTTGTGTCACGTCATCATGCATAGACTCCGCGGTAGGACTTTTCACCTAATCATAGTAATCTTGAAACTAAACTAGCAAGATCATCCAACTCTATATTAAATAGCATGCTCACTTAATCATCATCATGCTCAACATTTAATCATACAAGACAAAGCATAGTGCCACATGGACGGGCACCTTTGGAGTGGTAAACCACTTATGCTTTATCAACAACAAGTAGTCAAGTAATCACATAATCATGCTCATATTCATTCTAAGATCAAAATACGAATACTTAAAGCTAATCTAAGAACGTTATCTTTCAAAACTCATGCTTCCTTTCTAAATTTCAAAACAACATATGTTTATTGATATTTCTACGTATACTTAGAGTTTAGAAGGTGTAGGAAAATCCTAAGTATACTTAGGAATAGCGGGGACGGAGAATTCTACCGTTCTTCTTGGCGGTAGTGATGACTACGGAGGAAAGATGGTACGTCGGTGGTCGGACGGAGTAACTTCTTAGGGTTGGCTATCGGTAGCTTCGAAAGAGAAAGGTCTCTCTCGAAACTAGATCTTGACTAACACTACTAAGACTTTTGGATCGATGGGGTGGTGGAGTGGCGGTTTAGTGGCGGCCTTAGATGAGTTTCTTGAAGAACTTGGGAAGAACTTCAAGAACAAGCAAGAACACCAAGAACAAGAGAGAATGCTAAGCTTTCTAGAGAGAGAAGTTATAGAATGAAAGGTGTGAGTTGAAATGGGAAGGAATGGGTGCTATTTATAGCCAAAGGGTGACCTATTATCCAAGGGGTAAATTTTCCCATAACATTTGTTGTCCAATGGATAAAAATTTGTCTAGATTTGGTGGTACTTTGATGAGGTAGGATGATGGCTCAAAAGGACATGACTAGGCTCAAGAGTACACATGCACACATGCACACAATCTCTCTCCCTCTCTCCCGACCTCTCTCTCTCTCTCGGCCACCTCTCTCTCTCTCTCTCTCTCTCTTTGGTTCAATGCATAAGTAGTACATAGGTGGAAAGGTTACAAGATTTTCTTTTCAATTCTAGGACAAATCTAGGTTATTCTATTGGGGTTTTGGTCTAGTCTAGTACTTTGGAATATTGGATTGGATATGGAAGAGTAGAAAACCCTAGATTTGGTGGTACAAGATGAGGTATGAAGATTGGCCAAGGACTATGACTAGGTTGAGTGAGTACAAGTGCACACATCACCAATCTCTCTCTCCCTCTCTCATCCGGCCTCTCTCTCTCTCTCTCCCATCTCTCTCGGCCTCTCTCTCTCCCTCTCTCTCTCTCTCTCCTCTTAGTCCAATGTACACCTAAGCTTGCAAGGACAAGGGTTTGGTGTTTGACTTAGAAAGAGTATAAGATTGTGGTGTAAGTTTGTAAGAGATTTTGGTACCCTAAAATCTATCTCAAAATCTTCATATCTTTCTTCTTTCATTAGTACAAGTACTTAAGTATATATATACTAGGATTTGAAAGAAAACAATCCAAGAGTACATCATATCTTCCTTCTCTCTCTCCCATCTCTCTCGGCTCTCTCTCCTCTCCCTCTCTCTCGAATTCTCTCTCTCTCTCTCCCTCTCTCTCTCTCCCTTGATTAGTATATGAATATAAAAGGATGACTAACTACAAAGGACAAAGGTACTATGTGATCTTCTCCTAGATTTTTAGGTCAAAATTCCTAACAGAATAAGCCTAAATGCCACCTATGTACTTATAAACTATATTCTAGGACTTTGAAATCTTAGGATGACATATACATATCTAATATTTTAAGTAAATAGGTACATATCATATCTAGTAAGTAATTAACTAAAATAAACCTAGTACTATGGCTTGACTTGGCCTTATTGACCAATGGACCAAAATTCCCCTAACTTTTATTATCCAATGGTTAATGAATGGAAGTACTATGCTTATATAATCTATCTATATTAGTACAATGACTCATGGTGAATCTACTTAAACTAATAGATCTTGTACTTGGTAGAAAGACTAACCTATTGTCCAATGGTTAACAATTCTCCTAACTTTTATTATCAAATGGGTAAAGATGGTAAGTACTATACTTGCATAATGTATGTATATAAGTACAATGACTCGTGGTGAGTTCATTAAACTAATAGATCTATTATTTGATGACAAGGCTAAGTTATGGACCAATGGGCGATATTTTCCCTAACTTCTATGGTCCAATGGATAAAAGGGCAAAGTATAATATTGGATTATTATATATACATCTTCCTATATGATACTTTATAGATGTACCTTAATAGAATAACTTAGGTGAAAGACCTATTGTCCAATGGATAAAGATTTTCCTAGCATTTATCGTCCAATGGGTAATAGTCAAAGATGATCTTGGTCCAAAGGGTTCCCTTAGGTTTTGGAAAGGTTCACAAGGTTCGACTAGGGTTGAGATTGGTCGTTAGGTCATCTCAATGAATCGGTTATAAGCTAACTAGGTTTGCTAAGTAGGATTTCTAGTCAAGAAATACGATTCTACGACTTCTCAATATGCTAGGCGCTTTGTCTTTAGAAAAATGACCTTATGGCTGGAGTGAAGAATCTAATCATGACGGATTACTAAGAACAATCCAAGGTTTTTAAGAGAATCGAAAGGAATTACAAGGGCACTCAAGAAGAATAAAAGGATTATCGAATAAACAACGAGATTTTTATTTACTGAAAATCGGAGTTGTTATAGACGGCATCTCTGAGACGATCTCTGAGAAGGAAACTGCTCGCTGGTTCCTACATCCTCCCCACCAGCAGCTGGTGCTCACTCAGCCTCAAGCTGCAACCAAAAGAGGATACAAACGCTCAGATTCAAGGAATGATATAAAGTAAAACAAGATGCATGGGAAAAATCATACCTCGAGGATCCGATGGTGCTGCCTCCGAACCAAGGCCTCCTCACTCTGATAGGCATGGAGCCATTCCTGCACTATCTCAGCAGGTACCTGTGGAACAATCAAACATTACAAACATCTGGGCAAAGAATACAATGCGAAGCAACGAAAGCTAGAATGAAAAGCTAAAAGATACCTGTGAGGTCCCAACTGGCAAGGTATAAAGCTAGGTCGCGCAAGGAGTCAGCACCAGGCGCTCCTCCTCTCCATCGTCTGAGTGGAAGGAGGCAAAAGAAGGGGCCCGTGGCCAAACAGGAGCAACAGGGGGAGCTACAATAGGGGGAAAAATTCAAAAAACCCCCTGAACTTTGAACCCAATGTCAAATAGGCACCTGAACTTAAATAAACTTCAATTGAACACCTGAACTTTCACTCCGTTATTCAATTTACCCCCTGCCGTCTCAATCCGTGACTTTCCTAACGGCAACCGCTGAGCTGGACACTAACAGACAGGACAAAACGTTAAAGGGAGAAATTGGAGGGAAACAATAGTGATCTGGCACCTTTTTAAGGCCCAATTCGGCTAAATAAGCCTATTGACTTACTTTTTATCCTTATTCAAAAAAAAATTCATATTTGTTAATTTTTCGTCAATTTTTTGGGGATTATTGCATCGTCATAATGAAAGGAATCTAAAAAGTAAAAAATTATGATCGAAATCAATTTTTTTAATAAAGACGAAAAAATTGGCTTAGTGGCTTATTTTTGTCTTTATTCAAAAAAATTAGGTTTCGATCGTATTTTGTTACTTTTTAGATTCCTCTTGTCATGACGATGCAATAATCCCCAAAAAAGTAACGAAAAACTTGCTATGTTTGGATTGGTATTTGAAATTTTTTTTGAAAAATAGTAGGGGTAATAAGTGGAGAGAGATAGAGAGTGAAATGTTGGAAGTATGAAGAATCTAGAGAGAATTTTTTGTAAAAATTCTTTTTGAATTGTAAAGAGAATAAGGCATAAAAAATACCAAAACAAAAATTGAATAAGGGCAAAAAATAAGCCAGTAGGCTTATTTAGCCGAATGGGGTCTTAAAAAGGTGTCAGATCACTGTTGTTTCCCTCCAATTTCTCCCTCTAATGTTTTGTTTTGTCTGTTAGTGTCCATCTCAGCGGTTGCCGTTAGGAAAGTCACAGATTGAGATGGCAAGGGTTAAATTGAATAACGGAATGAAAGTTCAGGTGTTCAATTGAAATTTATTTAAGTTCAGGTGCCTATTTGACATTGGGTTCAAAGTTCAGGGGTTTTTTTGAATTTTTCCCTACAATAGGGGAAGCCAAGAAAAGACAGCAGTACTCCGTGTAGTCACCTGCCTGGAGGAGCAAGCCTGCCCAATCCCTGATTCGAGCATTCTTCAAATCCTCGTTGGACATTGAAGAAGTAGACCTCATCGACGCTGGAGGAGGAGGAGGAACAAACTGAAGCGCCTCACCACGCGGGCGCCACTAACTAGCCACCCGGTCACCCAAGTACCAGGCTCGACAAAAAGGACCCTCAAGCAGGCTACGGGTTCGATCTAGAACTCTGGAACGCGTAAGAGGGGTATCCTCAGGAACACCCTCCCAAGGATCAAACCGCACCTACAAACAAAGACGAATTAGCTACAGCATAGAGATATGGAAATCTAAGGACGAGAAATGCAAAAGGAGTACCTGATCGACCGTCAAACGGTCCAAGACTCGCCGCCACTCAGGAAGACTCAGAACGGGCGACCGTGGCTTCCGATGCCCCGTCAGCCAGCGCTCATAGCGGGGAATACAGTTCGCATTCCCATGCCTAGTACCTATGGGAAACTAAAGAAGATGCTCGAAAGCCCAGAGCTGAAACATGGATTAGCAAAACAAGTTCAGAACTAGAAAAAACCAAAACAAGAACAGAGGTACAAAGGAATGATACATACCTCAAGTACTCGAAAGTGACCACCAAGAATGGGACTCTTGTCCCGCGAGCAAGCCCCAAGGTTGCCATACAGAGTGGCTAAAGCAGACGATCCCCAATCAAACTCTCTTATGGCCCCCAAATGCTGCAGAGGAGCCAGGAACTGTGTATGCACCGAACCATCCTTGTTGGCAAACAATGTTTGCCAAAAGAGATAAAGAAGGAAAGCCCACGTCAGCTGCTCGACGCTTACCTGGGTTAAGATGTCAGCCATCATGAAAGTCTTGCTCAGCCAAGCAAGATCAAGATGACCTCGAGAACGAATAGGGGACACCTTGCCCAAAAACCACTCCAAAGCACCTGCTTGCTCCCAAAGCCTGGGATCAACTTTGAGGGAAGCTCCACCTACCCGCAGGCCAGTCAACAGAGAGAAGTCACCAGGAGTGATCGTCATCTCGCCAGCAGAAGGAAGATGGAATGTATTGGTGGTATCCCACCATCTCTCAACCAGCGAGGTCATCAATGACCAATCCATCTTCGGAAGATTGAGGCCCAGAACAAATGCCTCGAAACCCGCCACACGCACCAGTTCCCGGGCCTACTCTGGCAACGTCAAAAACCACTTGTGCACCTCCTTACCTCCACCACGAGCCTCCAGTCTCCTATTTCTCTGCCAAAGACAAAAAGGGAGTTAAACTCACGATTGCATGAACAAACAAAAAGCTAGGGGCATCAAATTAAACGTTTAACAGACATGCATCGCCTAAACAGGGGGCACTATCATTTTTAGCCTTTTTAAAATAATTCTGACCCAACCACGGGTCCTTCTCACTCACACCCCTGGCTAAAAAAAAAAAGGATTTCATCCCGAGAATAAAATTCATCTTTAAATCCTACAAAGACAAAACTCCAAACTAAAGCAAAATGTTTACTTTTCAGGAAACTTACCGGAACATTAAGGATGCTCAAGTGCTGCTCAGGCTCTCTGCGAACTACCTCAGCCTCTGGGCCACCAATAGGAGGACGGTACTCCAGGAAACCGCCATAACCTAACCTACGCGAAGGAAGTATGTAGGTAGCAGCATCGAACAAACCCGGCTCTTCAATCACTTCCTCGTCGGACGAGGGATACTCACACCTACACCGAGGTTGCAAGGAAGAACCCGCAACATCCGTAGAGGAGGATGGCGGCAAATCAACGGAGGGTGGCGTGTCCATCTCGTTGGAAGCAAGAACGACAACAATCGACGGTTGCAACAACCGAAACCGGCAGTGAAGGCGACAAAAACCGACGGTGATGGCCGGAGGCGGCCGGACTACGGTGGTCGGAGGAACGACGGCGACCGGACGATGGTGGTCGGAGGAACGAAGGTGGAGAGGTTTCGGACGAGAGAAGAGAGGAGGAGGGGAAAAGATTAAATGACCCGTGAGATCGATTAAATCGAACTTAAAGCGATTTTCTAACTTTTGGCATTCTCACAGCCGAGACTTCAATTCCTCGGCCGAGAGATCGATCTCCTGGCCCTCCAATCAATTTTCTTCAGCCCTAGTGGATTTTGCTCAGTGCACCAATTCAAGCAATCATGGACTTCTGAATCTTCGACCAACAAAGTAGCCTTGGGGGCACCCCCGAGCCGATGCAACGTGATCAAAACTAGCCTTGGGAGCACACTCGAGCATCGAAGATCCCTTTCTCCACAACAACTGGTCACTTGACCACTAAGGATTGTCCAAACTAAGCTCTTACTCCGCGCCCACCATCTCACTGCATCAACAGCTCTACGCTCAGTAGCTTTGTGCATAAGTCGCTCGACAACGCCATGCTCCTTGCACCCCTGGCAGCTCTAAGCTCACCCCCAATAGCAACTTCGAACTCATCACCATCAAATAGATCAACGGCCCCACGCCCATTATTCAGCGGCTCGAAGCCCATTACCGTATTCGCCCACTCGCCAATCACCTCAGCGGCTCAAAGCCCATCTCAAAGCATTCAGCAGCTCTACGCTTACCACTCCAGCAACCATACATCCATTCCCCGAGCTCATCAACTTAGCAGTCCTGCGCTTACTATCAATAGCACCGCTCATTGCTTCAAGCTCCATCTCACCATCATTTCAACGGCTCTAAGCCCATCGTTCAGCAGCTCCATGCCCTCACCTATCACTCAGCGGCTCAAAGCCCACTATCTCAATTGGCTCTAAGCCGTAACAACCATCCCAGCGGCTCTACGCCCGTATTCACTCACTCAGCGGCTTCGAGCCCTCGACTCAGCAGCTCTACGCTCGCTATCACAGCAACAAGCTCTATGCCCGTCATCTCATCAACTTAAGCGGCTCCAAGCCCATTATCTCAACTGGCTCGAAGCCGTAACAACTATCTCAACAGGCTCTACGCCGCCCCAACAATCAAGATATCATCTATTCTCAGGCTCTACGCCTGAATGCTCAAAATCTAACATTTTGAATGCTCGAAGCTCTTCGAATGCCCAACCACTGTGTACTGGATGCTCAAGTTCTACACTTGAATGCTCAAGCTCTACGCTTGGATGCCCAACCACTACGTACTGGATGCTCAAAGCCTTTACTTTGAATGCTCGGATTCTGCCATCCGAATGCTCGAGCTCTACGCTCTGAATGCTCAAGTCCGGAACTTGAAAGAAGCTCTACGCTTATATCAAACACACATGCACGGGCCCGTGCACATTTGCATCAATTGCATCACCATTATCACATCGAGTCTGCATTCATCATATCTGTTCACATATAATGACCATCATCACACATATACACTCTGCATGTCATCCATGAAACAGGTCAATCCTGCAATCAACCGGCTTTACGCCTCGATTTTATTGATCGGTCCAGCGCCTCGATCCTTTGGCTCTACGCCAAAACTTATGATGAGAAAGCTCCGTGCACAGACCATCAGAATGCAACCAGCTCCGCACTTCGGTTCAAATCACGTCAAGCTCTAAGCTCCGACACCTCAGGCTCTCACCTTATGATCAATACTAGCTCTACGCTTTGGTTCAAACACGTCAAGCTCTGAACTCCGACACCTCAGGCTCTCGCCTTATGATCAATACCAGCTCCGCGCTTTGGTTCCATCAAGCTCTAAGCTCACCTCAGGCCCTCGCCTCAAGACTGCAACAGGCTCCACGTCTCAAAGCTTCAATCTCCTCAGGCCCTCGCCTCATAACCACAACAGGCTCCACGCCGCAATTCTATCACCTTAGGCCCTCGCCTTGTGACTACAACAGGCTCCGCACCTCGGTTCCATCACGTCAAAAATCATCACCTCCGGCTCTCGCCTCATGACTACTGAGACACCTCCCAAACGGGGCATCGCCATACAGATTGATCACGTTTGTTTGCTCAATTGGTTGCTTGCTTTGTAAACTGGAATCATGGACATTCCCATGGCTAGGAACATCACCACATGATAATGGTTATCATCAAAACAGAGTCGCCACCTAGTTTATTAAAACTAGGAAAACAGATAGAGATTCTGGGTACGGGAGCCAAAAGTACAGTAAGGGGAAGGTGTTAGGCACCCCTCTCTGCCCAGTCGTGAGACTGGCCCATAGTTATTCAACATAAGACATGTAGATGCTTTGTTTAATTCCAACACATAGTCTGTTTAATTAATCCTTTAAACAGTAAGTAAAGTGAGCCAGGACTGTAATTGAAGCATGCGTCAGAAAGCAAAACAAACAAACAGTCCCAGGGAGATGGATCTCGCGGCCGGTGAATGGATGTCACGGCCGAGAGATCCTCCTGGTTTGATATATCGGCCGAGGGGTCGAAGCCCCGGTCGATGTTCTTCCTCACACCAGAATATACGATTAACAGATTATCAGAAAGTTATGATTAAACGTAAGAATGGTAAATAAAACAAACCAGAGGCCGTTGGGCCTCACCACCTTGATCCCTCAGTTGCTTGATTGCTTTGGATTTGATTGTGATTGACTGATTGCTTGATTGAAAAACCTAGGGTTAGGGTTTGAACTTCGGGGTTTGATCACTGGGTTGGTGGCTGCCTTTGGGAGGTTAGGGCTTTTGAAGAGGGGGATTGAGAGGGTATTTTGACAGAGTTTCGTGGCTTGAGAGAGTGTATTCTCTAATGAATTTCGTGTGTATATTTTCGGAGTCCAATGGCCCTTTATATAGGCAATTGGAGACTCACTCCGGCCAATCAAATGGCACGATTGCAATTGCAATTGCAATGCACCTCTAACTCTACGTCGCAATCTCTGAGCGTAGCCCGAACGCATCGGGAAGGTAGTGTAGTTGGATCAAACGTCTGACAGAACACGTTCTAGAGTTTGGAAAAAGGTCGATCTGGCGGCCGAGTAAAGGATATCATGGCCGAGGAATGGATGTCTCGGCCGAAGGATAGATCTTGCGGCCGAGGTATTGATCTCTCTGGGAGATTTTGCTAGCAACAGGTTGCTCGGGTGAGGAAATGATGTTAGGGCCGTGGGATCGATGTCACGGCCGACAGATGGATTCTCCTAGGCTCTTGTATTTCTATCTGAAAGGCTGTATGGCTCTGAATTGGGTCCTCTAAGTGGCTCAAAGCTCTTATCGAAAGTCCTATGGTTCTCAAGGAAGCAATCAGCAATCACTGTATCCATTTCATCATCAGGATGGTCCCAAGGTGGGATTTTGAAATAATCGTTAGGCCAAATTGGGGTGTCTACAGATGCCCCTCTTTGACTGAACTCAGACGGATCGCGAGACATGTTTGAGTAAGAGTCAAAGCTTTAAAAAGCAACTCAATTTGGTCCAACCACTATTCCAAGGGGTTTTTGAAAAAGGTTTTGTTATGGTCGGGCCGGGAGGCTGCCTACGTATTCCACAAGGGAAATTCAGACCAATCGTGGTTCAGGCAATAAAGAAAAATAAAAAGTTTGGAGGGTTAGAGACAGAAGACGTACCTTTGGGCTTAAAAAGCCGTAGTGTGACGTACCTAGACTGAGCCAGGGTTTTGGCGAAGAGTAATTGAAGGAGCGCGGGGCTGCCGGGGGAGTTTTTGCGGAGAGCTTCCTTAGTATTTTGGGGTAGATCAGTACACGACAGGTGCGTTTGCTTTTCTTGATCATCCTTACTACTTTGACTGAGAGGGGCTCGGTAGAGTAGCCTATCCTTGCGAATGAGCTGGAAGGAATTGATGCAATGGGGTGGAATCCAAACCATCTGCTGTGGATGAGTTGGACGCCGTTTGTTTTTGAGATATAGGGGGCGCAGGGCCAGTAATCATAGAGCACGGAGCTTTGGAGATGAGGGAACCGAGGCACGGAGCCGGTTGTAGTCATGAGGCGAGAGCCTGGGGTGATTAGAACTAAGGCGTAGAGCCTGCTGTGATCATGAGGCGAGGGCCTGAGAAGATGTTGCAGTTTTGAGGCGAGGGCCTGAGGTGAGCTTAGTGCTTGAAAGAACCGAAGCGCGGAGCTGGTATAGAACACAAGGCAAGAGCCTGAGGTGATAGAATTGAGGCGTAGAGCTTGATGTGGTCTTAAGGCGAGGGCCTGAGGTGAGCTTAGAGCTTGATGGAACCGAAGCGCGGAGCTGGTATAGAACACAAGGCGAGAGCCTGAGGTGATAGAATTGAGGCGTAGAGCTTGCTGTGGTCTTAAGGCGAGGGCCTGAGGTGAGCTTAGAGCTTGATGGAACCGAAGCACGGAGCTGGTGGTGTTGATCATAAGGCGAGAGCCTGAGGTGTTGGAGCTTAGAGCTTGACGTGATTTGAACCGAAGCATAGAGCTAGTTGCATTCTGATGGTCTGTGCACGGAGCTTTCTCATCATAAGTTTTGGCGTAGAGCCAAAGGATCGAGGCGCTCGACCGATCAATAAAACCGAGGCATAGAGCCGGTTGATTGCTGGGTTGACCTGTTTCATGAGAGGTATGCAGAGTGTATATGTATGATGATGGTTGTTAGATGTGAGCAGATATGATTGTGCAGACTCGATGTGAAAATGTTGATGCAATATGTGCACGGGCCCATGCGTGTGTGTTTGTTTTAAGCTTAGAGCTTCTATCAAGTTCCGGACTTGAGCATTCAGAGCGTAGAGCTCGAGCATTCGGACGGCAGAATCCGAGCATTCAAAGTACAGGCTTTGAGCATCCAGTACGCAGTGGTTGGGCATCCAAGCGTAGAGCTTGAGCATTCAAGTGTATAACTTGAGCATCCAGTACACAGTGGTTGGGCATCCAAGCGTAGAGCTTGAGCATTCAAAATGTTAGATTTTGAGCATTCGGGCGTAGAGCCTGGGAATAGATGTCTTGATTGTTGGGGCGGCGTAGAGCCTGTTTTTGCTTGTTTACGGCTTCAAGCCAGTTGAGATAGCGGGCTTGGAGCCGTTGGTTTGTAATAGCAAGCATAGAGCTGC
Organism: Rhododendron griersonianum; assembly: GCA_018127125.1. Lineage (NCBI taxonomy): Eukaryota > Viridiplantae > Streptophyta > Magnoliopsida > Ericales > Ericaceae > Rhododendron > Rhododendron griersonianum. The sequence continues at coordinate 4,529,419 of CM030798.1, read as the reverse complement.
TGAGTGAATGAGTACAGGCGTAGAGCCTGTTGTTGTGATAGCGAGCATAGAGCTGCTGAGTCGAAGGCTTGGAGCCGCTGAGTGAGTGAATACGGGCGTAGAGCCGCTGGGATGGTTGTTACGGCTTAGAGCCAATTGAGATAATAGGCGTAGAGCCGCTGAATCGGTAGATGAGGGTGTAGTGATAGGCGCGTGAAATTCGTGAATTTAAGCGCCTAAGTAGGGAAATTAGCGCGTTAGACGTGCATTTAATTCTCATTTTTCCATTTAATGCGTGCACGAGGTTGGATTTTGTGTTTCTGCTTAATTTGCAGGAAATTGAGATGTTTTGGCGCTAATGAGAGGTATCCGGTAGGCCGTGATGGAGCTTGAGAGCGAGGAAGGCTGTGGAGACTAAGTGTTGAAGTGAAATCTTCGTGAGCGCTACAAAGCAAGGAGTATAGCGCTCAAAAGTGGAACAAAAGGTGCCAGAAACATACAGAGAGTTCGCTAGCGCTATGGGGATTTTGGTATAGCGCTACAATGGGTTTTAAGGTCAACGGGCTAACACCAGTCAACGGCCAAGGCGTCAGCCGAAGGGGATCGCGAGTTTGGTGTAGCGCTACCGACCTTCAAACGGTGTAGTTTTGGGTCATTTAGGGTCCGATTACGATTTAATTTAGGATTTTAATTGTTTATTAAAAGGGATTACTATATAAACCCCTTTTTAACTCATAATTAGGGTTACACGTTTGATAGTTTACGTTTCGTTTAACTTTTGGCTGCTGTTTTCTAAGTTCTTATTTTGCAGATTCAAGTTTTAATCTGAGTTCTTCAAGTTTTCCAGCTTTTAATTCCTGTTCTTCTTCGGTAATCAAATCCGTTGCTCTTCCGTAAATCTGTGGAATCGTGTTCTTATTTCTATTCGATTGTTCGAAGCATGTTTAGATCTAGGGTTAAAATTACTGCTGCGTTTAATAAAGTTATGAGTGAGTAGTTATGTAGAGTGCGGCCACGGGGCAAAGGCGTCTCGTAGCTAGTTTAATCAATGTTTTTACCTCGGGTTCAAATTAATTTAATCTTTAAGCAGTTTTAGAAGACGAAAACTCGACTAACAAACAAAACCCAGGCATCGCCGGAATTCGAATGCGCACGGATACTGGTGACAGGTGGTGCGCATTTGTTAGGGATCCTTTTTCCTATTCTAAAATCAACAAAGTGAATAATTGTGGCCCGAGTAAACATTGGTTAGGTTAGTTGCAGACGCTGAGTTCCCACGGCTGTACTCTCCTTTTTAAATTCTTATTTCATTAATTCAGTTGGGTAATTTAGTTAGTTAATCAAACTCATTGAACAAGGGGTGGCTACCTAAGAGCCAGGTTAAACTAGAATTCAACACTTCTGAGTCAGCACCGTCCGTCCGTTTCTGTGGTTCGACTCCGGTACTTCCGGATATTGTGCTACACTGGTCGAGAGTCCTACGCTTGGGACACGTCTTTATTTTATTACACCCGATCGGTCAAGCACGTAGAGCCGCTGAGATGATGGGCTTCGAGCCGCTGAGTTGATAGGCCCTGGGGCCGTTGAGTTGGTGAATACGGGCATGGAGCCGTTAAGTTGACTTGGCAGTGATGAGCTCAGAGTTGTTGCGTTATTTTGATGGCAGTAAGTAGCAGAGTTGCTGAATGTCTTGATTTGCTGTAGCAAGAGCTTATGACCAGCAGTTTGTGGAGAGAGAGAGAGATCTTTGGTGCTCGGGCATGCCCCCAAGGCTACTTGGTTGGTTGAGGACTTAGAAGTCTGCAGTGGCTTGAGTCAGTGCACAGAGCAAGACCTAATATGGCTGAGGGAAATAGATTGGGAGGCCTGGAGATCAATCTCTTGGCCGAATGATTGATGTCTCGGCCGAGGAATTGATAGCTTGGCCGTGAAATAGCCGACAGTCTGAAAATCGATTTAAGTTAAACTTAATCGATCTCACGGGTCATTTCATCCTTTCTTTCTCTACCCCTTATTGTAACGCCCCCATTTTCGGGTTCGTTAATTAAACATTTTATTGAATAAAAAGGCTAAGAGTCAAGCTCATTATTACAACATAGTTAAACAATGATACATCCACATTTGATATCTTTTAGCGTTGGTGTCATGTCTTTTCGTGTTTCTCCTACGCGACTCATCGTAGACTGTGTCATCATTTTCACCTTTATCAAAATTACAATTTCCAGAGTTTCTTTCACAAATTGCTACTAATGAGGCTACCAAGTCCGGCTCCATTAGTAACACTCACGATGGCTACCTAGTCCGGCCAATCATGGTTTTCAAAATCCATTCTCTTTCAAATCTTGCATTGATTCCTTTTCGCGGAGAATCAAGCCATATTTCCACATGAGACTACCATGTCCGGCCCCATTGGAAATCTTCGCAATGAGCTACCAAGTCCGGCTACACTACGGTTTTCACAAACACTTACATAATGACTACCAAGTCCGGTCATTATGTAATTTCAAAATATTTTCCGCAGGTTAATCCCATCTTTTCTTTAACCACACCCTAGGTGTCATGTTTCTGCTTTCTCGATTTTTGTGTCTCGTTTGCATGCAATGACTCCGTGGTAATTCTTTCACACTTTAAGAAATCTTGAAACTAAACTAACAAGATTGAACTCTAAATTGGATAGCATGCTCATTTTATCACATCATCATACTCAACATTTAATCACACAAAGTTAAGCATAGTGCCACATGGACGGACACCTTTGGAGTGATAAATCACTTATGCTTTATCAACAACAAGTAGCCAAGTAAACATGTCATCATGCTCAGATCATCTTTAAGATTAGAATGAAATCACCACAGCTTAATCCTAATCATGCTTTCTTAAGTTCAAAACAACATATGTTTATTGAGTGTTTCTAACGTTATACTAATCATGCCATGGTTAATCAAGATAACATATTCTAAACATTTCTAATCATGCTTAAGGAAAATAGCTACGATAATCTACGTATACTTAGGATTTCGAAGGCTTAGAATAATTAACCTATCATTTCGAAATACGCATGCAATACGCTATACTTAGATTTTGGAAAAGTATAGGAAGATTATACCATACTTAAAGTTAGAACGTAAGGAGTATTCTACATATACGTAGAGAAGAGTAGATATAGAATATCTACCGTTCTTCTTGGCGGTAAGCGGCTACGGATTAGGAAAATAGTACGTCGGACGGAGTAACGGCTTAGGAATGGCTTCGATAGCTTCGAAAGAGAAAGGTTTCTCTCGAAACTTGATCTTGACTAAAGCTACTAGAACTTTTGGATCGATATGGTGGTTGTATGGTGGTTTAGTGGCGGCACTAGAAGAGTTTCTTGAAGAACTAGGGAAGAACCTCAAGAACAACTAAGAACTAAGCAAGAACAACAAGAACACTTAGAATTTCTAGAGAGAAGTTGGAGCAATGCTTGAAGGTGTGAGTTCAAGGCTTGAATGGCTTGCTATTTATAGGCCAAGGTTGGTCTATTATCCAAGAGACAATATTTCCCCTAACATTTGTTATCCATTGGTTAATAGATTGACTAGATTTGATGGTACTTAGATTGGGTGAGGTGTTGAGCTAAAGGACATGACTAGGCTTGGTTGTACACTTGCACACATCACACAATCTCTCTCTCTCTCTCTCCCTCTCTCTCGGCTCTCTCTCTCTCTCTCTTTGGTCTAATGGAGGTACAAAGGTTGAAAGACTACAAGATTTTCCCTTATTCTTTCTTCTAACCTAGGACAAGGTTTAAGTTTCTTTAATGGGGTTTGTGTCTAGTCTAGAATAAGAAAATAAGATATGGTAGTCCTTTAGGGTTGAAAGAATAAGAAACCCTAGATATGGTGGTACATGGTGATGCAATAAGATGATGTAGGAAGATATGGTGAGTACACTAGTCACACACATCACACTCTCTCTCCCTCTCTCAATCGGCCTCTCTCTCTCTCTCCCTCTCTCTCTCTCTCGGCCACTCTCTCTCTCTCTCTCTCTCTCTCTCTCTCTTGGACACCTAATCAAGAAAGGACAAAGGGTTGGTAGTTGACTAGGTGAAAGAGTAAGGTTTTGGTGTAAGGCTTGATATGGCAAGGAAGATCTAGTATTTTGGTCCACCTCATGTCCTTTAAATCTTTCTTCTTTCATTAGTGCATGTACATATATATATATAACTTAGATTTGGTAGAAGAATGACCAAGAGTAGTACATGCATATCTCTCTCTCTCTCTCTCTCCTATCTCTCTTGGCCTCTCTCTCCTCCTCTCTCCCGAATTCTCTCTCTCTCTCTCCCTCTCTCTCTTTCTCCCTTGGTTAATATATATACATATAATAGGAATACTAACTAAAAGGACAATGTACCAAGATCTTATTCTATATTTCCTAAGTCAAAATTTCTTATTAAACTAAGTCAATTTGCCACCTATGTACTTATAACTATATTCTATTATATAGTATCCTAGGATGACATATGCATATCACATACTTTAGTTAAATAAGTACATATCATATCTAGGAAGTAATTAACTAATTTTAACCTAGTACTATAGCTTGATATGGCCTTATGGACCAATGGATTATAATTCCCCTAACATTTATTAACCAAAGGTTAAAGGATGGAAGTACTAAACTTATATAATTTATCTATAATAGTATAATGACTCATGGTGAATCTAATTAAACTAATAGATCTTGTACTAGGTAAAAAGACTAACCTATCGTCCAATGGTTAATAATTCTCCTAACTTTTATCATCCAATGGGTAAAGATGGTAAGTAATATATAATCATATAAAGTGTACCTAGAAATCTAGTCACAATATCCTAGGTGTAAACCTATGGTCCAATGGATAAAGATTATCCTAGCATTTATCGTCCAATGGGTAATAGATCAAAGGTTGACTTTGGTCAAGGTCTCACTTAGGGTTCAAATGGTTCACGAAGATCAAAGGTTCGATTAGGTTATCCTAACGATAGTTAGAAGCTAGCTAGGCTTGCTAAATAGGATACCTTAGGGTTTACTAACTCACTTGTCTTTAGAAAATGGCTAAATCGCAAGGCGACATGAAATTAGATTTTGAATCGAATAAATCTAATTATGACGGATTATTAGAATATAAGGAATTTATAAAGTCATTAAAATAATCAACGAGATTTTTATTTACTGAAAATCGTAGTTGTTACAACCTTATTTTCCTCTCCTATTTTGAGCGATCGCCGCCGCTTCCTCCTCTCTCTCCTCGTCGGCTGCCGCCGTTTCCTACTCGTCGGTTTTCCGACCACCATGGTTCCGTTTGCTATCTCCTGCCATGGCATCATCTCCGCCCCCTCCTCCATCTTCTGGCGCTTCTGCCGCACCTAGGGATACAGGCAAAGCCCCGGCCGTTGAGGCTGCGATTCTTGGCAGGGTTTCGAGTTCCCGCGTCTTACGATCAAGTCGGCGCAGAGCCACTGTTGGGGGGAGTTCTTCACAACCTATCCCTCCTGAAACTGAGCCCGAGATTTCTACTGATGCGGGAGGTGATATTCCTCCGCCGTTTGACGTTGCCACTTATGCCCCTCAGGTTCACATGGTCGGGCGTGGCGGTTCCTTGCGATACCGTCCTCCCCTCAGTGATGTCCCACCTGAGGTCTTGCACAGGGAGCTGGAGCAGCACCTTGGTTTTACCAATAGGAAGGTAAATTTTGTCCTGTCAAATAGTTTTTGTATGAGATTTCATGAAATGGTAATTTGATAGAAAATTTGAGTTTTTTTAGAAGTTGCCCCCTGTGTAGGCGATGTTTTTGTATTGATTTTCTTCTTCGTATTTTGTTAGGTAAACGAGAGGTTGCGCGTGTGGGGAAGCTACCCCCAGGTGTTTGAGTGGCACGAGAGGCTTCCTCAAGAGGCCAAGGACGCAGTTGCTTTGGCTGGTTTTGAGCCCTTGATACTCGGTTTTCACCTTCCGAAGGCGGAGTTGGGATTGACCACAGCATTGGTGGAGCGGTGGTGGGACACCACCAACACTTTTCATTTTCCAGAGGCTGGGGAGATGACGATCACTCCGGGTGATTTTACTTTGCTTACAGGTCTAAGGGTCGGCGGCGATCCTCTTCCAATTGACCCTCGGATTCATGAGCGAGAGGGTGTTTTTGACTACCTTTTGGGGAAGGTCCCTCGTGTGTCAGAGAGTGGTCACATCACCTATTCCTGGCTTCAGGAAGAGTTTGATCAAGCTGATATCTTGGCGGAGGTTTCCCTTTCTCAGCTGGTACGAGCTTTCCTCCTTTATCTCCTTGGGCAGACTCTGTTTTGTAACAAGGAGAATTCGGTGCATATCCAGTTCTTGGCTGCCTTGGTGCATTTAGAGACCATAGCAGAGTTCGATTGGGGAACTCCTGCTCTAGCCACGTTGTATGGGCACCTCAGTGCTTGTTCTCGGGGGATTAGTTTGTCGCTTGGTGGACACCACCGTATTCTTGAGGTACACACTTCGACTTCTGCGTTGTTCCCTTGTTGCTTTTATCTTTGTAACCCATGTTTGTTTTCTGTCTTTGCTTGCAGCTCTGGGCTTTTGAGCACTTGCTGCAGTTTCCTCCTCCGACCGGGCACAGAGAGCCTAGGTTTGTTCCACGGGCAGCCCGTTGGTTGAAAGGAGTTCGAAAGTCACGATCGCCTGCCATGGACTTGCTGGCTTGGAGGCGAGTTTTGGATCGCCTAACGGTGGATCAGGTATGATATCTTCTATCCTTCTTTATGTCGTTTCCTTACTTTTGTTGACATTATTTCTGTAGACACCCCAATTTGGCCTAACGATTATTTCAAGTCCCACCTTGGGACCATCCCGATGATGAAATGGATACAGTGATTGCTGATTGCTTCCTTGAGAACCTTAGGACTTTCGGTAAGAACTTTGAGCCACTTAGAGGACCCAATTCAAAGCCATACAGCCTTTCAGACAGAAATACAGAAGCCTAGGAGAATACATCTGTCGGCCGTGACATCGATCTCACGGCCCTAACATCATTTCCTCACCCGAGCAACCTGTTGCTAGCAAAATCTCCCTGAGAGATCAATCCCTCGGCCGCAAGATCTATCCTTCGGCCGAGACATCCATTCCTCGGCCGTGATATCCTTTACTCGGCCGCCAGATCGACCTTTTCCCAGACTCTGGAACGTGTTCTGTCAGACGTTTGATCCGATTACACTACCTTTCCGATGCGTTCGGGCTACGCTCAGAGATTACGACGTAGAGTTAGAGATGCATTGCAATTGCAATTGCCATCTCGTGATTTGATTGGCCGGAGTGAGTCACCATTTGCCTATATAAAGGGCCTTTGGACTCCGAAAATAAACACACGAAATTCATAGAGTACACACTCTCTCAAGTCACGAAACCCTGCCAAAATACTCTCTCAAACCCACTCTTCAAAAGCCCTAACCTCCCGAAGGCAGCCGTCAATCCGGCGATCAAACCCCGAAGTTCAAACCCTAACTCTAGGGTTTTCAATCAGTCAATCACACCCAATCCGAAGCAATCAAGCAACTGAGGGATCAAGGTGGTGAGGCCCAACGGCCTGTGGTTTGTCTTATTTACTGTATTTCTAACTAACCGTAGCATTTTGATTACCTGTTAATCTTTCTATCTGGTGTGAGGAAGAACACCGACCGGGGGTTCGATCCCTCGGCCGGTACATCAAACCAGGAGGATCCCTCGGCCGTGACATCCATTCACCGGCCACGGGATCCATTTCCCTGGGACATTTTGTTTGCTTTCTCTGCTTTCTGATGCATGCTTATTTATCGCACTGGCTCACCTTACTTACTGTTTAAAGGAATAAATAAACAGACTATGTGTTGGAATTAAACAAAGCATCTACATGTCTTATGTTGAATATGATTATGGGCCAGTCTCACGACTGGGCAAAGAGGGGTGCCTAACACCTTCCCCTTATTGTACTTTTGGCTCCCGTATCCAGAATCTCTATCTGTTTTCCCAGTTTTAATAAACTGGGTGGCGACTCTGTTTTGATGATAACCGCTATCATGTGGCGATGTTCCTAGCCATGGGAATGTCCATGATTTTGGTTTACGAAGCAAGCAACCAATCGAGCAACACAATGTGATCAATCTGTATGGCGATGCCCCGTTTGGGAGGTGTCTACAATTTCCCTTTTCGCAGGTGCATTTTGACCCATGGGGCGTGCTACTTGATGATGCGCCTCTGGAGTTGACCTCAGCTCGGGCGTTGGACAGCCAGCACTTCCTTTTGGAGGGGCCATTTTCGAGAGCCTGGTATCTCGGAGAGAGGGTAGCGAGCCAGTACTTTCCACATTCTGAGGCGTTGCAGCTTGTTCCTCTCCCTCCTCCTGTTGGTATGAGATCGACCCATCTTTTGACCAGAGAGGGCTTGCTACTTGCCCTTGAGAGACAGCCAGCCATGAGTTTTCTCGTAGCGGGAGATTACTCAGCCTTTCGTTTGGTCTCATTGACCCTTCCTACTGCTACCGCTGCTGCTGCTCCTCCTGTTTGGCCACGGGCTCCCAACTTCATCTCTTTCCATAATGCCAATGGAGAAGAAGAACGTTTGACGCTGACACCGTGTGCTACGCAGTTCTACATGCTCCCTGTCGGAGTTCGGCAGGTAGTATTGTAGATTATGTTTTGGTTTCCTTCAGTATTCCTCAATTGCTTGGCTGTATATGTAATTGCTTCCTCTGCAGGTGCCTGCTGATGTTGTTCAGGAATGGTTGCGGGCATTCCAAAGTGCAGAGGCCTTGGCTCGACGGCAGCGAGGCCGGATAGTCGCGGTATATATCTTTGAAACTGAATATCCATATCCTGTGTCTCTGCAGTTTGAAGCGGAACGGGTGCCGACAGTGTCGGTTACTCAGAGTGCTGGAGTTAGTGAGGGTGGGAGTACCGGAGCTAGTGATGGAGATGCTGAAGCTGGTGATGGAGCTAATGGCGAAGGTGAAGGACAAAGGATTAGCGTCCCTGTTCCTGAGCGATTTCGTCCTTCTTCTTCCCGCCCCGCACCCAAGAAAGGCCGTGGCCAGTAGCTTTCCTTTTTCCTGTATTTGTTAGTTCTAAAACAGACAATGGATATTTGTATTTTTATGAAGCAACTTCAGCGAGTGTGGGCAAGTATTATAATTTGTACTTTGTCTCGAGATACTTCAGGCTTGTATGCAATAGTTGAAAGTTTTGTGAGTGTTGGATTTAAACATGGGCCGAGGAATGGATCACTCGGCCGAGAATTCCATTCTTCGGCCGCTACTTCCATTTCCTAAAGAAGTTGGACTTTTGCTTTAGCCAAGTGGCGTTTTTCCCTTCTTACACTTGAATTTGATTCGTGCTCTTTATTTGCTTTTGCTGTTTCTACAACCTCTTTGCCATGTTTTGGGATCGTTGGAGTGCTTTATCCCTTATGTTGACGACTTTTGAGTCAGAGAGAACGAACGATGATTCTTACGTGTCTTTGTTTTTGTCAATTCCCTGGAAAATGACTAACTCATCTTTTGCGAGCTCAATACGCAGGGTTAACTATACCCATCATTGAGTACAAACCTTTTGATATTTGTTTTTCTTCTCTCCAAATGTTTGGGCCGCATCTCGATGTGAGATTGCCTACGTATCCCAATCAGGGAATCAGGCCTTTTTTTACGTAGTTCCTAGATCACCACCTTTGGGGGTTGGGTTTTCGCTCTTGGTTTTTCTTTTCACATGCTCTAAATTTTGCCTAGGTTACCTGATGGAGGTTGAGTCCCTAGCGAGCTTTTCTCTGAATGCCTTATCTTTTGCCTAGGTTGCATTTTTCGTATTTTCTTGTCCTAGCAGGCTCTGCTCTTACTTTTACTTGGGTGTATAGATTACCCAACGAGCATTTTTCTCTCAAGAGGGTTTTGGTGTTTTGGAGAGGAATTTGATGGAGATGTTCTTATGAATCTCCTGTTGCATTTGTACCTTCACAATGGGTAAGCTAACCCTAAGTGTTCTCACGGAGATAGCGTCTTCTTCCTGAGTTTTGATAAAAACCTAGTTCTAAGTAATCAGGGTTCGTCCCCTCTTTTCTTTTTGTCGGCAACATAAAGAATTAGATTCTTAAAATCCTTTTATCTTTGGCAGAGAGATTATAGTGTATAGCAATCACTTTTTAAAGATGGAATCATTTAACAAGCATAGAAGTGATAAAATGGGGATTTATTTAGTTGTAGATAATGCCCAAACAGGGGCCTAAAACATGTCCTAACTTGTCTTTAGGAAATGAAAGCAATGTTTTTGTTATGCGATTTACTGCAGTATCTCGGGAGTGGCTCCTTTTTCTTTTGCAGTTTTATACTCTTCTTCACCCTCTTTGTCAAACAGAATCTTTAGGTCAAACTCAACTAGCACCTCAATCCAGTCTTCGGGAGTAGGAGATGAATTTGTTGGTTCTTCTTCCATGTCACTGTCAGTCCATTCTTGATCAAAGAAGATCTGCATTCCAGGGTACCTTTGCTTGGTAATTTCGTCTTCCCATGTTTCTGCGAAGCCACAGAATGGAAAGTCTTCTCCTTCTCTTACAAACCAACCATTGAGTGTTTTTGGGATCATGAGTTTCTCTTCTTTGACCCTGCTTCCTCTTGCCTTAGCCTTTTCTATGCTTCTCTTCTTTTCTACCTCGGCTTCTGTCGGGGTGTAGCCAAGACCAAAAGCGTATTGATTATGCGGAGGATCAATCATTTGCGGGATGCCTTGTGATCTTTTGCCTAAACCCAACCCAGGGAGGTAGTTTTGTTTCTTCATCATCCATATGGCGGGGGTGCTCATGTAGAGGTTTCTCTCAGCCATTAAGTCTTGCACAGCAGTCGCTTCCTCAAGACTGAATCCAGTAAGGAAGGTTTCCTTGATTCCTACCTCTTGGACAGGCGTATCAGAATGAGCTCGGATCGATGAATCCCCCAGAATGGTTATGACCCTTCCATCTACTGCGAATTTGACCTTCTGATGCAAAGTGGAAGGCACTGCCCCAGCGTCATGTAGCCAAGGCCTTCCTAGTAAAAGATTGAAGGTGGCTGGTATATCCATCACATGGAATTCCACGTCTCTTTTGATCTTCTCCACTTCTACTGGCAGTGTGACACACCCAATCACTCTTCTCTTTGAATTGTCATAGCCCCTTACGCCCTGGCTTGAAGGGCGTATGTCTGTGGCGCTTACCCCTAGCTTGTCGAGGGTCTTTTGAGGACATACGTTTAAAGCAGACCCATTATCCACCAAGACCAGTGGGATCCATTTAGTGAGACATTTAAGTGAAATGTAGAGAGGCTTGTTGTGTGCAGGCCCTTCAGGAGGTAGATCTTTGTCAGTGAAGGCTATTGTCAGTTTTGAAGCCTTTGACGCTATTATGAAACCCACCAGTTCTTCAGGGGTGATGTCGATGGGAACTTTGGCTTTCCCCAAGGTTTTGAAGAAGGAGTTACGATGTTCGTAGGAGGACATAAGCAATCCCCAAATAGAGATACCAGCTTGGATTTTCTTTAGTTGTCTTAGCACCCTGTCTTCCTCAGGTTCGGTCCTTTGGCTTTCTTCTTCTTCTTCTTCCATTACTCGTGTTGAGATTGAACTTTCCCCACTTAGTTTAGGAGGCTTATATATCCTTCCGCTTCGGGTGAGGTGACCCACTTCTTCTTCTTGGGTGCCCCAAGGATCAGCAGGCTCAATTCTTCCAACTTTCCAATCACTTGGCAGGGCTTGACGCATGTCCAACCACCAATCCCCATCATCAATGGCATAGATGTGGGGTTCTCCTCCTGTTGCAAAGCATTCTTAGAGAAGATCAAGGATGGTTTGGCTTGGGTATTTGGGATAATGTGTCGGGTAGGATTATATGTGGGGCTGTTGGATAGGCTTATGAGATTGATATTTTGAGGGGGTGGTTCGTTGTTGTGAGCGGGAAGTGGATTGGTTTGCACATTAGGCTTAGGAGGTTTTATAGCTTGACTATCAATGAGATCCTGGATGTCATGACGAAGACGCATGCAGCGGTCTGTCTCATGTCCAGGGTGTTGGTGGTACGCACACTGTTTATTGGCATCATAGATTGGACCATAAGGTGGCTGAGGAGGTGGATTATTCAAGAGCCTAAGGTGCCCTTGGCGGCTTAGGATGGCTAAGGCTTGGGATGGAGTCATATAGAGTGGGTCGAAATTGCGACGTTGGCGATTTGTATTTTTAGACGAGCCAGTTTGAAAAGGGTCTTGTGGCAAGGCTGAGTTAAGGGTGTTGATGGAGGCAGGAGATGCACAGGTTGGAAAGGTTTTTCTGGGTAGAGGGGTTTCTTCTTTCCCAATGAGGCCCAGCTTGATCCCATATTCAATTTGTAATCCAGTGGCGTGTAGGCGTTTGAAGTCAGTGATAGCCTGAGTGTAAATGTGAGTGAGGTACTTGGGCTGCAGGTTCTTGACAACTATCCTCACTTGATCTTCCTCGGAAGGGCGGCTTTTCATCTTGGCAGCCTTTTCTCTCCATCTTGCCACAAAGGTAGCAAAGTCCTCATTGGATTCTTGTTTAGTCATCTCCAAGTCTCGGGTAGTTAGCTCAATTTGGACATTGTACGCATACTGCTTGACAAAAGCGTTGGCAATTTCTGGCCAAGTTTGATAGTGCACAAATTCCAAAGTGAGAAACCAATCGAGGGCGTTTCCAGTGAGAGTTCTTTGAAACAATTGAGCGATGAGCTCGTCGGTCAAGCCCATAGGCTTCAGAGTGTTGATGACATGGCGAACATGGCTGGTAGGGTTACCAGTCCCGTTGAACTTCTCGATGTTTGGCATTTTGAATCGTTCAGGCAGTTGAGATTCTGGAAAGAGGCAGAGTCCTTCGAAATCTAGAATTTGGTTTCCTTGTGAACGAGCCAAAGCGTGCTTGATCTCCTTGACCTGTTTGACCAATTCAGGGTTTTCTGTAACTTCATGAGGATTTTCTGCTTCTTCCTCATTTTTCTTGTCTTCAGCATCTCTTGCTGCTTTCTCGGCTTGTAAATAGGCAATTTGGGCTCGGAGCTCGGTGATGGTAGCATCATTGTCTGCCATTTTTGGGATGTAGGTAGAGGGATTGCTTAGTGAAGCTTGGGATTGGGTAGATAATCGGGTTTGTTGAGGAGACGACCGCGAAGTCCTTCTGATTGGGACCGTTGCGGTGAGGGTGTCTTGATAGACGAAGGCGACCGATGAGATGACTGTAAAGACCTCTGTTTGGTGTGACTTCGGGTATTGTAAGAGTATAAAACTGGCTGAGGTTGCTTCTTTAACCTACCTATTGTGCCTGCTTGAAAAATAGAATACCTAGAAGTCAGTATTCGGCCTGTGTAGGGTTAGGATTCGGGTTGAAAATCCCAACCCTTCTGCACAGAAAGAGTTAATTACAACAACAAATGAAACAAGGTGTGAGGAAGAACTTTTGCAAGTAAGATGCAAATAGGTTCCTAGCCTGTAGGTTCCTGTCTTAGTTTGATAAGTTCTATGGCTTTCTAAAACATGCGAGGTTTTGGTAGTCTCAGGGTGCTCCGTTGTCAAAGGGCACCAATCCTCTCACCAGCCCATCATAGGCGGTGATTGGGTGATTCCCTTTTTGATATACCACTAGGTACGAGTGACTGTGGAGTTTGCTGGAACCCCCAACATAGCCCGTGTCATGCCGGGATATCAGGCGAACTCAACGGGTTGCCCGCTCGATGCATATGATAGATGAATTAGACAAGGCATGTATTAGTCTTATGTTGAACTTTTTGGTTATGGCTCTCATGTCCCCAGCGGAGTCGCCAAAAACTGTAGACACCTCCCAAACGGGCATCGCCATACAGATTGATCACGTTTGTTTGCTCGATTGGTTGCTTGCTTTGTAAATTGGAATCATGGACATTCCCATGGCTAGGAACATCGCCACATGATAACGGTTATCATCAAAACAGAGTCGCCACCTAGTTTATTAAAACTAGGAAAACAGATAGAGATTCTGGGTACGGGAGCCAAAAGTACAGTAAGGGGAAGGTGTTAGGCACCCCTCTCTGCCCAGTCGTGAGACTGACCCATAGTTATTCAACATAAGACATGTAGATGCTTTGTTTAATTCCAACACATAGTCTGTTTAATTAATCCTTTAAACAGTAAGTAAAGTGAGCCAGGACTGTAATTGAAGCATGCGTCAGAAAGCAAAACAAACAAACTGTCCCAGGGAGATGGATCTCTCGGCCGGTGAATGGATGTCACGGTCGAGAGATCCTCCTGGTTTGATATATCGGCCGAGGGGTCGAAGCCCCGGTCGATGTTCTTCCGCACACCAGAATATACGATTAACAGATAATCAGAAAGTTATGATTAAACGTAAGAACGATAAATAAAACAAACCAGAGGCCGTTGGGCCTCACCACCTTGATCCCTCAGTTGCTTGATTTCTTCGGATTTGATTGTGATTGACTGATTGCTTGATTGAAAACCCTAGGGTTAGGGTTTGAACTTCGGGGTTTGATCACTGGGTTGGTGGCTGCCTTCAGGAGGTTAGGGCTTTTGAAGAGGGGGATTGAGAGGGTATTTTGACAGAGTTTCGTGGCTTGAGAGAGTGTATTCTCTAATGAATTTCGTGTGTATATTTTCGGAGTCCAAGGGCCCTTTATATAGGCATTTGGTGACTCACTCCGGCCAATCAAATGGCACGATTGCAATTGCAATTGCAATGCACCTCTAACTCTTCGTCGCAATCTCTGAGCGTAGTCCGAACGCATCGGGAAGGTAGTGTAGTTGGATCAAACGTCTGACAGAACACGTTCCAGAGTCTGGAAAAAGGTCGATCTGGCGGCCGAGTAAAGGATATCACGGCCGAGGAATGGATGTCTCGGCCAAAGGATAGATCTTGCGGCCGAGGTATTGATCTCTCTGGGAGATTTTGCTAGCAACAGGTTGCTCGGGTGAGGAAATGATGTTAGGGCCGTGGGATCGATATCACGGCCGACAGATGGATTCTCCTAGGCTCTTGTATTTCTGTCTGAAAGGCTGTATGGCTCTGAATTGGGTCCTCTAAGTGGCTCAAAGCTCTTACCGAAAGTCCTAAGGTTCTCAAGGAAGCAATCAGCAATCACTGTATCCATTTCATCATCGGGGTGGTCCCAAGGTGGGACTTTGAAATAATTGTTAGGCCAAATTGGGGTGTCTACAACTACAACCGGCTCCGTGCCTCGGTTCCCTCATCCCAAAGCTCTTTGCTCCGGATACTGGTCTTGCGCCCCCCAAATCTCAAAAACGGCGTCCGGTTCATCCCCAGCAGATGGCTTGGATTCCACCCCATTACATCAATTCCTTCTAGCTCTTTCGCAAGGATAGGCTACTCTACCGAGCTCCTCTCAATCAAAGTAAGGATGATCAAGAAAAGCAAACGCACCTGCCGTGTACTGATCTACCCCAAAATACTAAGAAAGCTCTCCGCAAAAATTCCCCCGGCAGCCCCGCGCTCCTTCAACTATCTTCCGCCAAAACCCTGGCTCAGTCTAGGTACGTCGCACTACGGCTTTTTAAGCCCGAAGGTACGTCTTCTGTCTCTAACCCTCCAAACTTTTTATTTTTCTTTATTGCCCGAACTACGGTTGATCTGAATTTCCCCTGTGGAATACGTAGGCAGCCTCCCGGCCCGACCATAACAAAAACCTTTTTCGAAAACCCCTTGGAATAGTGGTTGGACCAAATTGAGTTGCTTTTTACAGCTTTGACTCTTACTCAAACATGTCTCGCGATCCGTCTGAGCTCAGTCAAAGAGGGGCATCTGTAGACACCCCAATTTGGCCTAACGATTATTTCAAGTCCCACCTTGGGGACCATCCCGATGATGAAATGGATACAGTGATTGCTGATTGCCTTTTTGAGAACCTTAGGACTTTCGGTAAGAACTTCGAGCCACTTAGAGGACCCAATCCAGAGCCATACAGCCTTTCAGACAGAAATATAGAATCCTAGGATAATCCATCCGTCAGCCGTAACATCGATCTCACGGCCTTAACACCATTTCCTCACCCGAGCAACTTGTTGCTAGAAAATCTCCCTGAGAGATCAATCCCTCGGCCGCAAGATCTATCCTTCGGCCGCAACATCCATTACTCGGCCGCCAGATTCTTTACTCGGCCGCCAGATCGTCCTTTTTCCAGACTCTGGAACGTTCTGTCAGACATTTGATCCAACTACACTACCTTCCCGATGCGTTCAGGCTACGTTAGAGGATTGCCATGAAGAGTTAGAATCACACTATAACTCCAATTTTGATCGTGCATTTCGATTGGCCGGAGTGAGTCATCCCTATGGCCTATATAAAGGAGCCTTTGGGTTCCGAAATTAAGAAGTGAATACGCCCTCTCAAGCCACGAAACTCTGCACAAATACTCTCTCAAACCCCCTCTTCGAAAGCCCTAATCTCCCGAAGGCAGCCATCAATCCGACGATCAAACCCCGAAGTTCAAACCCTAACCCTAGGGTTTTTCAAGAAGCAATCAGTCAATCACCACTAATCCGAAGCAATCAAGCAACTGAGGGATCAAGGTGGTGAGGCCCAACGGCCTCGGGTTTGGTCTATTTTCTGTTTATAATCTTAATCGTAGCGTTTTGATCATCTACTAACATTTCTGTCTGGTGTGAGGAAGAACACCGACCAGGGCTTTGATCCCTCGGCTGGTATATCAAACCTGGAGGATCCCTCGGCCGTGACATCTATTCACCAGCCGTGAGATCCATTTCCTGGGACAGTTTGTTTTGTGTTCTGCTTTCTAATGCATGTTTTAAATATCGCACTGGCTCACCTTACTTACTGTTTAAAGGTTTAATTAAACAGACTATGTGTTAGAATTAAACAAAGCATCTATATGTCTTATGTTGAGTAACTATGGGCCGGTCTCACGGCTGGGCAGAGAGGGGTGCCTAACACCTTCCCCTTATTGTACTTTTGGCTCCCGTACACAGAATCTCTATCTGTTTTCCTAGTTTTAATAAACTGGGTGGCGACTCTGTTTTGATGATAACCGCTATCGTGTGGCGATGTTCCTAGCCATGGGAATGTCCACGATCTTGGTTTATGAAGCAAGCAACCAATCGAGCAACAAACGATCAATCTGTATGGCGATGCCCTATTTGGGGGGTGTCTACACAATTTACTCCATCCGTCCCTTTTTAAGTGTCTTGCTTCGTAACTCCAACTTATTAAAAAAAATCATCATTATACCTTTCACATCAATTTTTTCTTCCACTTTTCTTACTTACCCATCATCGTTACACTTTTACTCACTAAGACCCCGTTCCAGAAACCTTCTTATTTTATAATTACCTAGTTTGAAACTTCTCAAACAAAAATAAGAACCTTTGTTCCACAAAACCCAAGTAATAAGCCCTTCTTATTTTTTGATTTGTAGGTTATTTTATGTAATGCCCAAAATGCCCCTACATGGATGGTTGGAGATTAAAGCTAAAATCTGAAAACTGAAAACAGACGTTGGTTTTCCTCTTTCATTTATTTTTGTTATTGGGTCCTTCATTAATCTATCCCGTTTCACTTTACAAAATAACTACTTTTACAAAATAAGGACCTCCTTTCAAGCTTAAAAATAATGAATTTACGAAAATAACATTTCCAATTTTTTTTTGCAGTGTTTGATAAATTGCATCAAGATCTAGCAAATAAGATCCATACACAATATTTTTGATTGTGGAATACAAACCCACTTTTTTCCCGTACATAAGTAACATTAACATATTCCAGAGGTAATTCAAGGCCAACCTAACCTAAGCATTCCCACCTTAACTTCTTCCTCGTCATCATCGGTCCCTTTTCATGTTCGTCATTATTTCATCTCGAACCTTTCTCATGTTCGAATCATTTGCATGTAGTGGATATAGTATGTCTTCAGCAGCCTCCATTTGGCGTATCGGGGATCAATGTCCGGAATATCATCGTGATCATAGTTTTCGTCATCACGTAAAGCTTCTGAAACTCTTCGTCGTCTGGACAATTGTGGATTATGAAGTTGTGTATACCCATGGAAGCTAGAACATACTTCTTGTGAAGCGCCAATGGATAATATGTTGGAATCTTCATCATCCGCCACCGATTTTTCCATACCCCAAACGTTTGCTCAATGACAGATCAAAGCGACGAGTGCCACCTATTAAAGTATTCATAGTCGCCCAAGGGTCGTTTCACTCCGCGCGTGAAATCCTCCAGGTGGTACATGTGCCCTTTGTACGGTGCCATGTATCCTTTTGCATTAGGGTAGCCACTGTCCACTAAATAGTACTTGCCTGAAAACCGAAAAGAAAGAAAAATGAATACAACTAGTTCATAAGTGCATATTTATTTGAAATAAAATAAAACTTCAACTAACAACATTTTTACCTTCCGGTGGATGCGGAAACTTATTCTTGCCTTTACCATGAACACATTCCTTGAAAATTAAATAATCATGCATTGCTCCTTCCCACCCGGGCGAGACAAATGTGAAGCATAGATCAAAGTCGCACACGGTTATTATGTTCGTAGTGTGGCCCCCCTTACGTCCCCAGAATTTTTTCGCATCCTTCGGTTTTACGCTTGCAAAATACATGAGTACCATCCATAACCCCAATGCAATCCTGTAAACGATTTCCGTAACACATTAGGTTACATGCCAAAGTCAGTAACAATTTTTATATTTTCCATTTAACGATTCAAGGCAAAATTTTAAAAATGCTTCGTTCCTTGAAATGTCTGTACTAAGGTCCTGTTATTGCACCCGTATCAGGGTCCCTACCAAGTCCTGTTTGGCTGGTATCCTCCGCAACTAAAATCCATGCCTTCCACTCCTCCTTCAGTCGGTCATGCTTGTTCTTTAATTGCTCTTTCTTATAGTTCAACGTTCCAGTCTTCCTAGCGAATGTAGTAACGATACGTTGCCATCCTAGGGAGCTGAACCCGGTTAATGCCCGACCAAATTCGTCGCTTTCTTCAGCACAAGCTTCAAGTAAGCACCTTGTGAGACTAGGTGTCCACTTGGCTCGATCTAAGACATTTCTATTTGTTTGTTGTGAAGCTTGCGAGATGCCCTTCTGGGGGCTTGTCCTAGTTCCCATGCCACGTCCGCCTCTTGGTGAGACCATGCTTGTTATCTGAATAGTTGTGTAGTCATAAATGTGTAGGTTAAGAAAACGACCAAAAACACATTTGCGTACGAAAAGAAAGAAATATGCATTCATCTCCATAACACAATACAAGTCTGAAATTTGGACGAGATTTTGCTCCCTAATCTACTACTTTAATATGGTTTTGCGTGTGTTTCCCATTTCCTACAGGCCAAATCTAAAGTGAATCTATATGTTATGAAATGTTAAATACACATAAGAGGAAGAAACTTGTATCGAACAAATCACCAAGCAACATGAATCCCTGACCTCTCCAAGAAAATAGTATACCAACCAATATGTTTGCTGTAGACAACTAGAATTGGATGCTAGATTAGAAGAGAATCACAACTACTGATGTACTGAGTTGATATGAGCTATCAAAAGCTCCGGTGCTGAACATTGCAACAAGAATGGTTATTTTTTTCTTTCTTCGGATGATATAATCTAGTCGAGTCATTTGTCATAAAACCTTTAGTTGCTGCATAAGTTCACCAGCTAGTGGATAATTCCCTATTTGATTCTTTGCTCTTTTCTACTGAATGCTCCACCACAGAAAGGCCAATTTAGATTGTAAACTGTAAAGTATCGTGATCTTATTTTTCTCCTTAACATGTTACTCAGGAAAGGCATGATGAAGTACAAACCTGAATAAAGGTTGCTGGGTCAGAGGAAATATTGAGAAAACCCTTGATGCAATCAACAATCTGTAAACCAAAAAATGACGACATTTGTTTCTTTCTTGTAAATCACAAAATATAATTCACATTTTCAAATGGATATGAGATCTAAAGTAACAGAACAATCAGAAGCAACAACAAATTTCATGTGGATGTGGCTTTACATGTAGACAGGAGCACCATACAACCAGAAACTTTGGAGAAACTTTGTAAGAGAAAGTGATGTTCATCTATTAACACTCCAACCACAAGAATTGTGCTCCTTGCTTTGAATGCAGCAAAAAAAAATCCAAAATCCAATTTTATCAAGCGATTTTGCCATCTCAAGGGTCCCTTCAAGGAGGAAACATTCCATTAAATTTGAAACAGGATTATTAGAGATTCAGTTTTCTGAAGACACTGAATCAATTTGTAAATTAACATCTACATTGTTATTCATTCATGTCTATTTGTCTTATTTTCTAAGCATCTGCTTTCTGAAACTGTAAACTAGTTATGGGGAGAAAGATACATCCACATACTAGATTTTTTCTTTATCCGCATTACCATACTAACTTGTAATTTAAATAGAATTCAGTTTTGTAAGTTTTACTTTCTTTCACGGGACATCTAAACACCCTTTAAGTTGTGTAGGTTATAATAGAAAAGGAATCAAAACAGTAACGTGAAGGAAAATCAGCAGCACCACAAAGCACGTAAGGTCCAGCTGCAGATAGATATCATATTTGTACTCTTATATCCCTTCTTGTTATCTTATTGCTTGAATGGAACTATGGAAAATAGGAAGGAAATATATTGATACACTCGAACAATAGAAAGACAGGATTAGTTGGTCAGGTCAACATGTGTTCATCTTGTTATTGCTCTGATAAGAGATGAAAATAAACCAAGCAGAATAGGCAGCATGTACAGATTTTCTTCGCACCAAAGCCACACTAAAATGAGGGCCTGTTGCTTCTCGCTTTGCTTATTTGCTTATCTTTATGGCATCTTTTCACCTTTCAATGAACTTTTTCAATGTTGTGGTCAGAAAAAGTTCACCAAAGGCAAAACGAGTCCCCAAAAATAGGAAAAGAAACAATGCAAACCAAACAGACCCTGAAATCTGTTTTTCTTTTTCTGGGCCAGCTATTCCCAGAAGACACCAGGAACTTCATATTATCAAATGAATCTAACTTGAGGAGCATCGGCTCCACTTACCCAACCCAGCCTTTCGTCTACCTCGCAAGATGAAAATAAACTCCTTTGGTTCTTCTTTGGTTTATGTTCATTAGAAGACTCAAAAACATGAACTTATCCACCTTTATCACGCACTTTGTTCTTGAAAATCAAAGCTAAGATTCTGATAGCAAACACACTTACTGAAAATGTAGGGCTCGGACTCTTCGAGAATGGGGAAAATCAGACTGGAGGAAGTCGATCTGATCTTCTTGATTGTGTGCGAAGCTCTGGTTTTGCAGAGAGAGAGAGAGAGAGAGATGGGGGGCGGCGGAGAGGGGGCGATGGGAGGGCTGCATAGCTAAGGATGAGAGTGGTAGGGTTGCATATTCTTTCAGCGTGTTCTACCCTGAACACAGACAAAATGGTGGAGGGGCAAGAAAGACATTTCACACTTGGGCTGTGGGGGATAAACGACGTCAATTTGTCTTAGTTTTTTTAAAAATAAGACGGGCAGCAGTTCGTGGAACGGGGCTTCTTATTGGACAAAAAATAGGAACTTTTTCAAGTTCTGGAACCCAGCCTAACTTTTCAAAATGAAATCTACTTTTAGGGACAAAATAGACAATGCACCAACTTTTACCCAATAACTTTACAAAATGGACACTTATTAAGGGACAACCCAAAATGGAATACTGGACTCTAAATAAGGGACGGAGGGAGTAATTTTTTCGCTATTTTAGGAAAGTTTTAGATTGTTAATAACTCTTAACGTATGATTCCGTAGAGGCTGGTTCCAATTGGTGAAGGCTTATTTTTCTTTCTATTTTCCAATTTTGGTAGTTTCCCTAATTTTTGGATTTTTTTATTTTTAATCTATTTTCTAGGATTTATAGGTTTAGGCCTTATAAAAGGGGTTGTAACCTAATTTTGTACTTAACTTTTAATCAATATTATTCTCAGAGTTTCTCTCTATTCTTGTGGATTCAAGAACTACTCGATTTTTCGAGTGTTTATTTGTTTGGATTAGTATGCTAACTAATCTCTTTTTAATTTCGCTGCATCATGTTTTGAAAAAAAAATACTCTCTGTATGATTCTCAATAAGTTTCTTTATCTCTCTTCACTCATTACATCAAAAAAATTTCTCAAAACTCCAAACCAAACAAAGTGAATATTAATTTTTCTATGGTGCTCTTTTTGCTCATGATCTAAATTCCAAACGCCCACAGCGAAATCTTTAAGGCGCATCTAGATAATCAACCTCCTAAGGGAAAAATAAAAGGAAAGAATTGCACCATAAAATTGTTTAAAAAGCTTGTAATGTCCCGATTTTCGGACCATTAATTAAATCCTTTTTAATGAATTTAATAATTCATAAAACTGATTTAAGAAATGAAATTTTATTACACAGAGTTTAGAAGCGGAAATCTCAAATACTAAATTCAAAACTACTTAATTGTCCTACAACTCAACAAAATAAAATAGATTTTGACAAATGTGATAACTGTAGACACCCCAATCTGGGTCTCCCAATCGTTTTACTTTATTTTACGATTTTCTTGTTTCCCCGATGATGAAATCGGATCAAACGGAGCTTGGATTGGGAATGGATTAGGCTTGAAATGCTTAGAACCCCACTTGAACCTTTTGAACCCCCTTGAACCTTCAGTCAAACCCTAGAGCCAGAGTTGACCCTCGTGCGAGCCTTTGTGTCCCTCGTGCGACACTTAGCTTGCCAGGTGTAGTCAAAGTCAAACTGTTGACTGTTGACCCTCGCGCAACACTTCCGAACCCTCGCGCGATGGTTCCCTCCTGTCCCTGTCACAGAATCTAGCTGGACTTGTGATTATTGTTTGGCACATGGGTCCCCATGGGCTGGAACCCCGTTTTCCTCAGCTGAACAGAGTTCTGGCAGTTTGTAGCCCATACAATCCTCCCAACCAACCACCCACCTTGTTGGCTAGCCTCACAACCAAGTTGTGACCAGCCTTGTTGGCTGGTCCCAAGGCCTTGTTTGGCCCCTAACTAGCCCTTACACTCCCCCTATAAATACCCCCCTTCATCTTCCATGTTAAGGGTTCCAAGAATTAATTAAGAAGTTCTTTGGTTATTTTCTAAGGCAAGCACTAGCTAGCACAAAGTTGTTAACCCCAAACCACCTCCTAATCTTCTGAACTTAGTGTGTTCATACACACTTGGTAGCAAGGCCACACCAATCAATCCAATCTATTCCCAAACCCTTTCCAAGCAAAGGTATAATGTTTAACCTGTTTCTGTTTTGATCCCTGAGGGGGGCTGACAGGACCAAGGCTGGTAATCAATACCATGTCTTGGTCCTAAAGCCAACAACGTTACAAGAATTTGTGGCAGCTATACCCTCGCGCGACGGTCCCCTATACTCACGCGACACTTGTGTCAGCAAAGAGAATGGACCTCGTGGGGAAGGGAGGCTAGCCCTTTTCTATTTTGCAATATGTTCATGCCTGTTGTATTTCATTTTGATTTTTAGATCACTCTTATGCATGCAAAAACAAAATACAGTAGCTAGTTTATTTGCTATAAATAGTTTGGAATGCCCTTGGGATCCCCTGAATCTGTCTCAGGACCCCAAGCATGCAAAGCAATTCCTGGAAGTCCAGTCAGGAATGTCGCGGGAGACTCAGTCTTTGTCGCGCGACAGTCCTGTGATTTCCATGAATAGCCCTTGCATGGGCAACTAGGCCCTTGGCCTCTGTTTTGATACCCCCACTGTTTAGGGGTTGTGTTTCAATTTATTTGGCTCCTGCTTGGAGTATTGTGTAATAATTAGTATTTTACAGTCTTTCAATAAACTGCTTGGTTTGCTTCCTGGGTGTGCACTGGTCCTTCCAGAGCCCAGAAGGGGATGATTTTGGGACTGTGGTGAGGTGACAACACTTGCGCGAGAGTCAGTTTGTCTCGCGCGATGGTTGACTTGCATGCTGATCTGTTCATGCATGCAAGTTGGTCATCGTGCAGGGCAAATCTGCCCCGAGCCTGGTTTTGGCATCTGACCGCTGTTTCAAGTTCATTCCATTTATTATTCATCATGCTATCCATCCATGCTATCATTTGATCACATCCTGCAAACTGTTACAGTTTTTAATCCCCGATTAACTGTTCCCCCGCCATAATTGGCTAAAATTAATTAAAAGAAGAAGAATCACAAAGGTTTTCATAAAAATGCCTAAGTAGAGACCGATCTCCGGATTGGGCGAGAGGGGTGCCTTAAAACCCTTCCCCTCTTGTAACCTGGCTCCCGAACCCAGATATGGTTATGACGGACTGGTTTCCTTCACTTTTTCAAATCAAATAAAGCGCGGCAGGTGCTTTGAAATACAGTTCCTTGAGTGTCGGACCCTCAAAACTCAAGTGGCGACTCTGTATTTTTGAGCGCTTGCCACCGGCGCTCGTGCTCCCTCGATTTTCGAGAAAAAGGGCCGCAAACGGCGAGAAGGAACGAAATCCTTTTCCCTCCGAAGGGCATGCTGCCCACAGTGGCGACTCTGCTGGGGATGAATCGAACCAATATTAATTCATACTTAGGATTTAATACGCTTGAGAACAATCCCTTAAAGGCCTGTCAAAACGGTGAGCTTCGCGCTGCCGAAGGTTGGAACGGTGATTTAACAGGATCTCGTGTCCGGCCATTCTAATCTGGGGCTTTTTCCGATTGTTCGCTTGCGTAGTTTCTTCTAAAGATGGACTAAATAAAGTGAGCCGAATTTGAAAAGGCGTTTTTACGACTTTGTGATTCTTCTTCTTTTAATCAAATTTTAGCATTTCATTTGCATCGATGTGGGATAAGCCCCGTTGGATCGTTTTGGCAATCCGGCACGGTTTACCGGAGCCCGGGGACCCCGAATGACCGACAACCTTCGACGATGATGGGTCATGCTACCGTTCGACTGTTACTCTGCGAAAAACGCAGGTAATGGGAGGTATATCTGTGGCCCTAGTCCGAGGAACCTATTACGAACCAAAACCGGCCTTTTGCATATACAAAGCATTAGAACTCTCCAAATTAGGACAGGTACCCACAGGTTAAGATCTACTTGCATCTAACCCCGTAAATGCCTACGTGTTACTGCTTTCCTTATCGCATGAACTGCACATACATTCTCGTTCAGCGTAGAAGCATGTCTAGGATGGCTCCTAGGTTCTCAATCTGTTCCGAGTCTGTCTTCAGGCTTAGTAGGACACTGTCGTGGCCCGATGAGGAATCGTGCATCTCAGTGATGCGCGTTGTCATCTTTTAAGTCCTTTTTGCGGTGGGACTTTAGGAAATCAGAAGCTTTTCTACGCCTTTGGCCAGGTACCTATTTAGGGTTTCAAACAAAAAACGAGGAACCATGGAGTAAAATACCATGATGCTTACACCAAAAGGTAACAAGTGCCTCATCACTTACACTACCTGGCTAAAGGCACAGTGCTGCTTACGCCAATCTGGTTATGGCATCGTGATATTCATACCGAGTTGTTCTGGCTTCAAAAACTTGAAACCTCGAACATCGAAATGGGCAAAGGTTTAGACTTCTTTTGACATCCTTTAGGACCGCTCGTTCCAAACAAGGATACATCTTCGAAAGGAATTCTGAGGGCCTAAAACAGTGTCTAAAGCGTCGTGAGACAGACTTGCCTTCTGGTTCTAGAGTCTAAGGTGACACTCTCGACGTTGACTGCATCCGCTTTAGTCTTTTATTTAGATTAATGTTACTGCAGGACCCTTATTAAACCTCCTTTTGCCTTGCAAGCAAAGATCTGAATCATTGCACTGCCAAGGAAAGTATCGAGGTCAGTTGCCAAACCCGCTTGGGAACGTCTGCATCTGAGTCCGGTTCAAAGGCTTGTCAGGTTACGGTCCCAGTCAGTCATCATGGAAGACTCTCTGCGCTCACCTCCGGCAGCACAACACTCAGAATCTCAGTTAGGTTCTCAGTCAGTTTCACCACCGGTTTTACAGGAAGGGCGTCCGACTACCCCCGTATCTGTATCAAATAGCTCTGAACCGCCCGTCACGATGGAACGACCACAACCAGAACCTCTTACCTTGGAGACCACGCTCATGAACCTTCAAGACAGCATCACCGCCATGCAACAGAGGGCAGCTCAGACCGACACTAACATTGCTCACCTGAACGACCTCATCCACACTCGCCTTCCACCCCCTCTCGAGGAAGAAGGTGAGGACGATGAGTCTGACCAGGAGCAGCCCATCTTGGTTCCAGATCCGCTTCACGCGGGACGTCTCATGGTGCTGAACCCAAGGGAAGGCCGTAGGCCCGCTGCGAACCTTGCAGGCGGTAGACTGCCTCCAAATCAAGAAGAACCAGCTCAGAATCCGGAGATGGTCGCGCTCATGGCCAAAATGACCAAACTGGAGGAATCTATTGCCAAGATAGAAAAGATCAGTGCCGGAGGGATCGATCTGGATCGCCTTTGCATGTATCCCAACGCCAAGCTTCCTGAAAAGTTCAAAATGCCGGACTTGGCTAAGTTCGATGGGAGCGGCGACCCCAGGACTCATCTCTACAGCTACCACGCCGCCATGAAACTTCTTTCTGTTGAGCTAGAGGCCATGTCACAGCTCTTTCCTCAGACCCTTTCGGGTCCTGCTTTCCATTGGTTTTTGTCACTCGACATTGCCAAAAGGAGGACGTGGGAAGACATTGGGACTGCGTTTATTTCGCAGTACAATTATAACTCCCAACTGAAAATGACTACCCGGGAACTCGAATCTACCAAAATGGAGGTTAAGGAGACCTTTGCAGACTTCGTCAAAAGGTGGAGAGCTAAAGCTGCACAGATGACTGATCGCCCAAGCGAGAAGGACCAGCTCCGTATCATTTCCCGCAACCTCCAACCAGATTATGCTAGGCACCTGGTTCTAGCTCAGGCCTCCGCTAACTTTGAAACCTTCTTCGACTCTGGCCTGGCCATCGAAGATGCTCTGCAGAGTGGAATTCTATCAAAGGGTGAATCCTCGCATGCCCCAAAGTCAAAACCTCGGGCTTATTCTGGAAACGCCAATGCACTGTTCGGAACAGGGACTTACTCTAACACGGCAACCGCCGGCACTAATGCCACTTCCTCCAGCACTGCTAATCACATTGCGGATGTCAATCAAGTTCAAAATCTGCAGAACAACCGACCTCGGAACCAACCCCGCAGCTTTTCCGCTATCGAGGCTCCTCTGTCCTCGGTCTTGGAAAAGTTGGTCAAATCAGGGCATCTGAAGCCCCTGGATCCAACTCCTCTACCCAAGAACCCTTCACCTGGCTTCAAAGCCAACCTTTACTGCGCTTACCATCAAGGAGCAGGTCATCTCACTGACTCTTGCTTTCGCCTCCGTCATGCGATCCAGGATCTCATCGACGATGGCACGCTGGAGACTCCTCCACCACCTCAGAAACCCAATGTCATTGCCAACTCTCTCCCTAAGCACAACGCTGTACCCCACATTAGCCAGATATCTCTCAGATCCACTTATATCAACCCTAGCTCCACCATATTTAACCCCACTGACTATATAGCCTCAACCGATCAACCCAGGCCCGTCGTGCCTTTCCCGACCGAACCATCCACCGAGGTCTCTTATATACAACTGGTTGAAGGCCAAGTTGTTGATACAGATGCACCTTCGGAACTTTTACAAGCTGCTTCACCTGTCTCCGAAGAATCTGTCAGCTCCCTTTTCCATCAGTCGATCCCTGTTGTGCAAATCAGATCTGCCTCGTCGCTCGACAGCCCGTACGCAACCGTCACTGGCCCATTTTCTGATCCCTATCAGCCTTGGGTGCCTCCCTCAGATAATAACATGCAGGCCACTGGCTGGGCCATAGCAGACCATTGGGACTATGCCACTCATCTGTTTAACGAGTGGTCGAGCTTTGAAATGGACGGGATCCCTCCACAGCCCGGAAATGTCCCATTCGATCAAGCCTGGTATGATGGCTGGTTGGCCGGTTATGAGGCGGCCTTACTTGACCCTTTGGATGGTTTCTCCTTATACATGCTATTCAACCCAATCGAGCCTCCAGTTCTCGAAGTAGAATATTGCTGGGATCCTGAGCCGACCTGGTTTGCTCCCATGGACGTTGACCCTAACCCTCTGCAAGGCTATGCCACGCCGGACTACATGCTTCACTACGCGGAGGATGAACTTGTCCAGGAAGATCCACGGGCTTTGGGAGACCACATTTCCCTCTTTGGTTCGGTCTTTAATTCGGTTTGTGACACTAACCCCGACACTGACCATGACCCCTGTTCCTACATTGTCGACGAGGAAAATCCGCGCCCTCAGGTGCCTTACCCCAACAATAAGGACTGCAGTATCATGGTCACGGACCGCGCTCCGCCTGCTAATCTGTGGGAAGTTAACGACATAGTGGACGTCCAAGTGGGGAATGAAGTCTGGGCCGTCAATCGTACCCTGGCTGACACTGGTCTTTGGGATGTCCCCTTTATTACAAATCCAGGACCTGTTGCTGAAGTGGCTGCTGTGAAGGACTTTAGCTTCTGGGACTCCTTATTGATGAAACATCTGGCTGAAGATCTGGGCTTAGACATGGAAGTGCCCGTCTCTGCCCCAACTACTGACAAGGGGAAGCGCAAACTGGGAGATGTCCCTGTTGATCTCTGGGATGTGAAGGAAAACCCTCAAGTCGTGCCCTCTTTGGGGAACGTTCACAATGTTACAAGGAGTGGACGGATTTTTCAGCCTGCCAATCTCCAGGCCGGGAATCCCTCCAATCCTGCTAATCAAAGGAACGAGCCTGTTTCTTTCCCAAAGTCTGCACCTCTTGAGGTATCAACCGGCAATTCGATTCCTGACTTGGTTCAGCGGCAACTTGAGCGGATTCCCGCTGCAATTTCTATCTGGGGGCTGATCTGTTCATCCAAGGAGCATCGTCAGAGGCTGTGTCACGCCCTATCCCGCCTTGAAGTCCACGCCGACGTCACGCCATAGGCGATGGTATCTCTCATCCTCCCTCCGACCTCCAAGCATACGGTAATCTTCACGGCTAAGGATTTGCCAGTCGAAGGTGTCGACCACAACCGCCCTTTGCACATTACCGTCAAGTGTCGAGGACTCTAGGTCCCGACTGTTCTTATCTACAACGGCTCTGCCATCAACGTCTGCCCTCTGCGGGTCGCTTATCATTTGGGACTCACCAAGAAGGATCTGGCACCTTCCAATCTGGCTGTCAAGGCATATGACGGCACCCGTCGCGTAGTCGAAGGTATCTTGAAGCTCAAACTCGATGCTGAGGGTTTTGAGATGGACGTGGAGTTCCATGTTGTGGATATTCCTGCAACTTTCAATCTTCTGCTGGGCAGACCATGGCTTCATCGGTCCGACATCATGGCTGTGCCATCCACCCTCCACCAAAAGGTCGTTCTGGGACTACCCACTGGTACTCTAACCATCTGCGGGGATTCAGGCATCCGCCCGCTCAAGGAGGATGGCACTCCTGTCTTGGGAATTCAACACGGCGAAGAAGACGTCGATCTCGGGGGTTTCTCTTTTGATACTTCAGGCACAGTAATGGCCATCAATGTGGACGGGAATTTCCTCATAAGCTCTGTCGCGCTGGACATTATGAGAAGGATGTCGTATTTTCCGGGCATTGGTTTAGGGTCTCGCTGTCAAGGGGTCCCGGAGTTCCCTACTTTTCCTTTCAACGAGGGCCGCTTTGGTTTGGGGTATATTGCCTCTGCCAAAGATGCCAAACGGAGGAAATATATGGGAAAACCTCGGACCCTCTGCAGCGGTCCCAAATTTGTGCGCGAAGTGGGAAATGCCGCTTACACTGGGCAGGCTGAGCCCTTCATTCATTCCGAAACCGGGGAGCTGCTGCCTGGGTTTGAGATTTTCGCTGATGACACCTGGTCAAGCAGTGATGACGAACCAGCAAAGGAAGAATTCAAGAGTAAGCTTAATCAGGTGAAGATCAAGACTGATTGGCTGGGATCCATCAATCAGGGAAATTTGGAGCTGCTGTTCCAGGAATTCTCCCAAGTGGGTTTGGCTGGGGAAGCTGAAGAGGCCAAAGTGCTCATGCTCGGGCCCGACGCCCTCGAGGATCCCACCTCTCTCATTGTGAAAGCCAAGGGCTCTTTGAATAATTGCATTTTCAAGCCACGCCTGACTTGCATTGACAACATGTCTGAGTCCGAGTCTGAGTCTGAGTCTGAGTCTGAGTCTGTCCCGTCCTCTAAGTCTAGCTCTGAGTCGGAGTTTGTGCCTCTAGGCCCTCCACGTCATAGCTTTTATTTCGAGTTTGACTCTCTTGTACTTGGTGACCCTTCAGGGGCTTGTGAAATGAACGAAGCATCTTCTGACTATTTCAATGAGCTTTATATAAACTGTGTCGACCCTGACGATGAAGGGATAGATTTCGATGGGGACATCCCCAAGGAAATCCGTGCCTTCATCGAAAGGGAAGACGAAAGGCATGCTCAGCCATTAAAAGAAGAAATAGTTTCTATAAATTTGAAAGATGAAAATGATCCCCGAATGGTTCAAGTGGGCTCCACACTTTCACCAGAGGAGCATCGCGACTTCAAAGAGCTGCTCACCGAGTTCAGTGACGTTTTTGCATGGTCTCATCGAGATATGCCCGGAATTGATCCCGAGATTGTGGAGCATCGCATTCCTTTGTTTCCGGATGCCAAGCCTGTGAAGCAGAAACTCCGACGGATGAGGCCGGATTGGGTTCAGAAGATTAAGGAAGAGGTTACTAAATAGATTGATGCTGGCTTTCTCATGGTCTCTCAGTATCCCACATGGGTCGCCAACATCGTCCCTGTTCCTAAGAAGAATGGCCAAATTCGAGTTTGTGTCGATTTTCGGGACTTGAACAAAGCGAGCCCCAAAGATGATTTTCCCTTGCCACACATCGATGTGCTTGTGGACAACACTGCGGGGCACGCTTTGCTCTCGTTCATGGATGGCTTCTCTGGCTACAACCAAATTCTCATGGCGCCCTAGGACCGCGAGAAAACCACGTTCATCACTGAATGGGGGACTTATTGCTACCTGGTCATGCCTTTTGGATTGAAGAATGCTGGGCCCACGTATCAGCGAGCTGCTACCACTATCCTACACGATATGATGCACAAAGAAGTCGAGGTCTACGTCGATGACATGATCGCCAAGTCCAAAACTCGAGAAGGTCATGTTCCTATGCTTAGGAAATTCTTCGAGAGGTTACGAAAGTTTCGCATGCGTCTAAACCCTCAGAAATGCACCTTTGGGATTACAGCTGGTAAAATGCTCGGTTTCATGATCACTTCTCGTGGAATTGAGGTCGACCCGTCTAAAATCAAAGCAGTCCTCGAGATGAAGCCACCAGATTCTGAAAAGGGGGTGCGAAGCTTTTTGGGAAAGGTGCAGTTCATCAATAGATTCATCGCCAAGTTGACATTAACTTGCGAGCCGATGTTTCGTCTATTGAAGAAGAATACTCCATTCGTTTGGACAGACAAGTGCCAGGCGGCTTTCACCTCCATTCAAACCTATCTGCAGAACCCTCTGGTTTTAATGCCACCAGTGCCGGGGAAACCTTTGATACTTTACTTGTCTGTAAATCCTTCGTCTATGGGGTGTTTGCTGGCTCAAGAGGGAGAAAAGGGAGTCGAAAAGGCTATTTACTACCTGAGTAAGAAGATGGTTGGCGCTGAAGAACGCTACACCGCCCTCAAGAAGACGTGTTGGGCTCTTGTTTGGGCATCCAAGAAATTAAGACACTACATGCTGGCTTACCCAGTGAAGTTGATTTCTCGAATGGATCCTCTCAAGTATCTGTTTGAGAAACCTGCGCTTACTGGTAAGCTAGCACGTTGGTTGCTATTACTTGCAGAGTTCGACCTCGAATATGTCACTAGGAAATCTGTCAAAGGGCGCGCGGTCGCCGAATTTCTGGCTGATCATCCTGTCGATGGGCCAGAGGACTCGGATTTTGCATTTCTAGACGAAGGAGTGATGGCGGTTGTCGAAGACACCTGGACTCTTTATTTTGATGGGGCAGCCAATCAGAAGGTATACGGGATTGGGGTTTTGCTTATAACCCCTGATGGTGCTCACATTTCGCTCGCGTTCAAACTCAATTTCGATGTCACGAACAACCAAGCTGAATATGAGGCCTGCATTGTTGGCATAGAAGCTGCACTTACACTCGGTGTTGAAAAGCTCGAGGTTATTGGTGACTCCAACCTTGTCGTTTCTAAGGCTAACGGGGACTGGAAAGTTCGGGAGGACAGATTAAAGCCTTATCACCAAGACCTAGAGGACCTCATTCCTCGTTTCAACAAGGTCACCTTCACGCACATCCCTCGGATGAAGAACCAGTTCGCTGATGCCCTAGCAACTCTGGCTTCCATGATCGAGCTTCCGATTGGTATCAAGCTTCGTCCTATTCTAATTGAACAGCGGGACTTGCCTACTTATCAGTATGTCAACGCCGTCAATGATGTTGACGATGGCCTACCCTGGTATCATGATATCTGGAACTTCGTCAAAAGTGGTCAGTTTCCGGCCGACGCCACTAAGAAGGATCGAGCGGCACTACGAAGAATGGCCGCTCAATACATTATCTGTGGCGGGAGACTGTATCGGAGATCTCACTGCGAAATGCATAAGCTCTGCGTCAACGGCGCTGAGGCCATCAAAATCATGGAGAAAATTCACGAGGGAGTTTGTGGCCCTCACATGAGCGGGGTCATGCTCGCCAGGAAAATCTTACGACAAGGATACTTTTGGTCTACCATGGAATCCCAGTGTGTGGATTATGTGCGCCGCTGTCATAGGTGCCAAATCCATGCCAATCTCATGCATGTCCCTCCTTCTAAACTGTTTGGCATGACATCGCCTTGGCCCTTTTCTGTTTGGGGTATCGACGTTATCGGCATGATCAAGCCTTCTGCTTCGAACGGGCATCGGTTCATTTTGGTGGCAATAGATTACTTCACCAAATGGGTCAGGCCGAATCTTACAAGACCCTGACGGCGGTTCAGGTTGCTCAGTTTATCCGAAAGAACATCATCTATCGATATGGGGTTCCGCAGGCGTTTGTTTCTGACAATGGGGTCCATTTCAAAGGCAGGGTGCTGGAGCTTTTCGAAGAATTCCAGATCCAGGTTCATCACTCAACGGTCTATCGCCCTCAGACGAATGGGGCAGTTGAAGCAGCCAACAAGAACATCGAGACTATCATTAAAAAGTCCGCAGAGTCCGCCAGGGACTGGCACGAACAGCTGCCTCTGGCTCTTTGGGGGTACCGCACGTCGATTCGAACATCAACAGCGGCAACCCCTTTTTCTTTGGTCTATGGGATGGAAGCTGTCCTTCCCATCCAGCTTGAAGTACCAACTTTGAGGATCATGGCTGAATGTGAACTCGCGGAGTCCGAATGGCTTAGCGGGAGGTTTGTCGAACTCATGCTCTTTGATGAGAGAAGGCTCCGTGCCTTGTATCACGTTCAGGGGTATCAGCGCAGGATTGCTCGGGCATTCAACAAGAAAGTGAAGTCTCGTGACTTAGCTGAAGGGGACATGGTCACAAAGGAAATCTGGGCTCCCATCTTCGATCTACGTGGCAAGTTCCGCCCAAAGCGCGCGGGACCTTACATTATCAAGACCATCCTCTCGGGTGGGGCAGCTCAGCTCATTGATCTGGACGGCAATGAGTTCAACACTCTGGTCAACCTGGATCAACTTAAACGTTACTACCCTTGAGAGAAGCTCGTTGGGCCGAAAACCACAAGGGTGGGCGGTCCCAAGCAAAAATTAGAGCAAGCTTGCTAGACGGAAAACCCAAGGGGGCAGTTTAGGCAAAAATAAATAGGCATTCAATCAAAGCTCGCTAGGCTGGAAACCTGCAAGGGCAGCCCTTGGCAAAATTTAGAGCGCAAAAGGAGAGCCAAAACACACGAGCGAACCTTAGCCTGAACTACGTTTTGACCTGATTCCCTAGCTTGGGATACGTAGGCAGTCTCTTTGGGACTCGGTCATGCTCCGTCGAACCGTAGCCTGAATTACGTTTTGACCTGATTCCCTAGCTTGGGATACGTAGGCAATCTCTCTGTGAGATTCGGTCACAGTCAATCAACTCGATCTAGGGTTTTTATCCCAGAGTGTACTTCAACATTCAAACGACGTGGCGTTCAACACTTGGACGAAAAGGGGAAAATTCTTGATCTTTCATCTTTATTCAAAACTATTATTTCTATTACATAGGCTGAGCAGAGCCCTAAGAAAAACTAGTAAAGCATCAAAAACAGAACGAAATGCTAAGAGGCCCTCACGGGCTCACAATTTATTCTAGATCATTGGAGTTGAGTCAGGAGTCAATCTGCATTTTGTCTGCTTTCGACCTCCTCTCTTAACCATGCTACATCGCGATGTTTGAGTCTTGTGCTGAAGTCGTCTTCCGCTCCTCCGAGTTCTCTCAAACCCCAGTTGTGCTCATACCCTGCTAGATGTTGGGCTGTGAATGCTGGAATCTGGAAGTCTTCTATCCCAGCTCGGTGAAAGCCTTGGCTCATGCCTAGTTGCCGCAGGATGCGACCTGGAATGTAGAACGTGAAACTGGACAGCCCAGCAATCACCATTCTCTCGAAACCTGCAGAGTGCAGAGCCATATCCGGGATGTTCAGGGCTCTATGCCGACAGACGATCTCGCGCGGAGACATCTCGCTCATGAAGGTGTACCACTCCTCCTCAGACATTTCTGGGTACAGCATTCCCCTTTGGTGCATCCGCTCGGGCAGACGGGGCCAGTCCGCTCCAGGAGCCGAGATTAATCCAAGTTTGTCACATAACCACAGCTGCATGAGCGAAAAAGACAAGTAAGGACTCACATAAGCCCGAGCGAAAGAAAACAAGTAAGAAACTACCATACAACTTTAACCGAGAGTCAAGGTAAAAGCAGACTGTGTGAAAGCCAGAAAAAGGTGAGCTGAGTGAGATTTAACCTGTAACAGGATTGGACTGCCACCAAATGTGTTCGTCTGACCTGTGGCTACCAAATCCAAACCAATGAGTGTCTCAGCAAGTACTAGGGGGACTACGTTCTTCCGAGCACCCATCTCTGTAGCCACATGAACCAACGAGGGGTCGGGCCATCCATACGGAGACACCAGCAGGTACGCGGCCAATATGCCAACTGACATGGCAAATCGACGTCGAGCCTGCAGAACCATATCCGCTGGGTCGCCGTCGGGTCCGTACCATTCCATTAGGCGCGCAATGTTTATTTGTCCGCCAATCAACAGGCCTTCCGCTGCACCCCTGGAAATGTTCAGACACGTCTTCAACAGCTTTGACATGCTTTGCCGGTAAGGTGGCACGACAATCACGCTCGAAGCAAAGCCTTGGAGATACGCTTGGAATTCTTCAACGGTCGGACACAACTCGTTGTCCCCAAATCGGAACACATGGACGTCCCGGTCCCAAAACTGCAGGGCTGCTCTTAGAATTTCGGGGCGGAGCCTTACACTTTTTAGGAAGCGAAAGGCCGCCAACCCGTGAGAACGGAAGCATAGCCAATCGCTCGCGACAAATTCTTCGAGCCACGGGCTGATTAAGGTGGGGAGATGATTTGCCATTTGGGGAACAGTGCTAGAGATTTCCCACGGAGGCACACCCTTCATTCAGGGACTCACTCCTCTTTATAAGCCAAGAAAGGAGGTAATGCCTTTCCTTTGGGTGATGTGGCCTTGCAAGGTGTCCCTCCACTTGCTAAAGATCAAGGGAACACCTCTGGGGGAAGCCAGGAGCCCCTGCACGCCCAGACCTGCTGACAAGGCCTGCCACCCCTTTTTGTCCGAATGAGTCAAGGCTGGCCACTGTAACAGGAATTCTCCATCACGCGATGGTCATGAAGTGTCGCGCGACTGTTGATGCTCGCGCGACAGTTTTGTTTGCTCGCGCGAGAGTTCAGTTTGATTCGGCACAGTAGGGCAGGCTACTGCCTTTTTGAGGTTATTTTCCGGATTTTGACTCGGACCGGATTTTGAAATTCCAATACTTCCAGTAGGTCATTATGAGTGTTTATGACTACGTCGAAGCGTTGTTTGTTCAAATTACACGTTCAATGACAAGTTCGGTCCCTCGAAGGAATGACGGCCTGAAAATTCAAAGTTGTTATTTAGCCGGTCAAGCCGGGCAAAGCGGCATGCAGTTTACAAAGCGAGTACTGAAAAGCGGAGCCAGAAACTTAGCCTAATGGTCTTACTAATTACAACTCGTTTTCCCACGGGATTCAGAAGTATCCCCTCAGTCTTGCTTCAACTTCGACACGGAGCCACCTTATGTAACGATTTTCCAGCCACGTCCTGAACTCTGGAATTGATTCCTTCAACGTCCTATCACCCAAGTTGTCTCTATAGCAGCGCAAATCCCAGGAAGTGAACGCGGGGAGATTGAAGTCTTCCGCTCCGTATCGCTTGTATCATTGGCTTCTTCCGAGCTGTCGGAGCGTACGCCCAGGGACGTAAAATGTGAAGCTTGACAGGCCGGCGATTATCACTCTTTTGTATCCCGCTGATTTGAGCGTCATTTCCGGAAGGTTTAACCAGAGGCACCTCCAGACTATGTCCTCAGATTGCAGATCGTTCAGGAATGCAAACCATATGTCCACCGGCAAGTCGGGAAATATCATCGGTCTTGCGACCAACAATCTGGGAAACTCTTCAAAGCCAGCCTGTGGCTCTTCCAAAACCCCCACTTTGTCTGCCAGCCAGAGCTGCACGAGAACAGAGGACAGGTCAGAAATCAAATACAGCCTAAGCATCTGAGGTGTAGCTGAAAATGTGAGGAAGTATGTCGAATGGGAATTTACCTGGAGCAGGATAGGGCATCCGCTGAAAGAGTCGGCTTGCTCAAGTTTCAGCATGTCCAAACCCAGAAGCGTCTCCGCTAAAACCACGGGCATGATATTTTTCCCGTTATCCATCTGCGAGGCAATGCTCACCAATTTGGGATTTACCCCTCCATCAATGGGAACCAGCATGTACGCGGCCAGTGCGCATATAGACAGAACGAAGCGTCTGTGAGCTTCCCCAACATAGTCTCCCAGGCCACCCTCGGGGCCATACAGTTCGATTAGGTGAAGGATGTTGAGCTCGCCGTTTCGAATGATGCTGGCTGTCACCGCCTCCGGAATGTTGAGTTTTGCCCGTAGAATTTGTTCCATGTCTTCATGGACGGGCGGCACGGCAAGAACATCTAGATTGGCGAACCCTGGCGCGTATGCCTAGAACTCTTCTATTGTGGGGCACATCTCGTCTTGACGGAACCGGAAGACGTGCACAATGGAGTCCCAGAAAGGCAATGCGGCTTGGATGATTTCGACGCACGGTCGAGTAAATCGGAGATCCCGAATCGAGGATAAACAGCGAGACCGGGGACTCGCCCAATTTATGGTTTCGTCTCTCATTAGCCAAGGATCGAGGGCTTCCATTAGTGAATCTCCCATTTTAGACAAGATGGAGGGGTGTACACTTCATTAAGCCTTAAAACCCTTCTTCAAATAGCCAAGGAGTTGGTGAGATCAAGGCTTAGGTGTCCTACCACCTTGCATGAAAGAGCAGCTTTCCTTCTGCAGACCCAGAATAACTTTCAGGACGTGGAAACAATGAACAGATCCATGCCAATAATTTGGTCAAACAAAGACAGCTTAGCAGGGATTGACCCTCGCGCGACACTCTCGAAGCATCGCGCGACAGATGTTTCTCGCGCGACAGTTCCAAACCATCGCGCGATGGTTAGTCTGCAATCTTGACAGATTCCCACAGCCACTATCCAAATTGGTCGTTTTTCATTCCAAAGGTCATTTGGCACTTTTGATGGTTCCAGAAAGTCATTATGGACATATGTGACTGTATCCGAGCATCGGATTCGAAATGCCATGCTCGATGAGGATTTTGGACCCTCAGAGGCCCGTTTCAAGTTCAAATCAAGGTTTCGGGAGTTCGAAACTTGTTCCGGAGACTCTAGCCCAGTTTGGTCATGCCGTACAGGTCACTTGGACCTTGAGTAACTGTATGGAGGTGTCGGTTTCAGTCCGGGACATAATCGAGTCGTCTTTCAACGTTTTATGCCATTCTTGTGTTGTTTTGAGCATTCTTCGGTATAAGTCCATTCTCGGGGCGTTTTGTTCAATTCCGTCAATTGGCGCAGGTCATGTCGACCACCATCGATCTTTTAAGAGCGTCATTTTCATCTTTTTCAGGGTATTGTGAGTTTTGGTGCGTTAATACCCAAAATTTCATTATTTCCCGTATCATCGTATCCTGATTGTGTCTTAGGGTATATTGCCTTTTTCTTTCAGAGCTAGGCTGATTTATACACTCATATGTGTCTGTGTGTGGTCTCGATGTGTTGTCAATGCAAGTTTGGTATTAGTGGCGGGTTTTACTGATTCTTATGCACAATGAGAAGTATAATAAACTTCAAAATGCAACTCTTATATACTAAACCATGATCTATCCATGTCAAAAGTGAAAGAACTACTGTATCTATGGCCCTCGGCCAATCAAAAGCTACCAAGTCAAATCAGGGCACATGCGCCCGCCAATCAAAAAAGGCACGCTGGGCCTCAAAACGTCTGTCAAGCTATCTACTTGGCACGCAAGCCCGAAGTCAAAAGTAATGTGCAAAAAAGGGGAACGGAGGCCTCGTCAGCGCCCCTCAGGTCCGTCATCGCTATCTGAAGTGTCCTGTAGCTCCTGGGGATCGTCTCTATACCTCGGGTCATCAATGGAGTCGTCAGAGCCACTGCTGGTGGACGAGTGCTCCTCGCCCTCTTCTTCTGCCTCTTCTTCTTCTCCCTCTTCTTCCTCATCCTCAGAGTTTGGACTCATGATCAGCTTCGGCCTGCGAGCCGGGCCCGGCTTCTCCAATGTCGGCTTCTCGCGCTTCTTGAGTTGGTACCGAAGCTCAGCTTGCCTCGCGGCTTGCTTGGCTTCCTCTTAGCGTGCGCGCGCCGTCTGTGAGCCCCTCGTCTGTCGCCGCGTGGTGATGGCCGGAGGCGTGGATTTCTGTGCCACCACCTTCGTTGGTGGCTGATCTCGCGCGCTCTTCCTCCTAGGATTCATCTTCCCCTGCACCTGCATTGTCATTTCAGTTCAAAGCATGAGTATCTATTGCACATATTGTATTTCGGTATTGAAAACAGGTACAGTCTATCAAGCTATCAAAGCAGGAATGTATCGAAAGCTAGAATGTATCGTTTTCGTACCTGGGTCCTCTGAACAACGGCTGGTTGAGTCGGCTGTAGTGTCGGCACCTGGTATTGCAACTCCAGTGGTGTGCCGCTCGCCGCCTTTCTCACCACGTTCTCCAATGCCAACATGCGTTGAATGGCCTCGTTCACCCACTCAATTGGCACCTACATGCAATTCAAGTTCATCAGGCTATTCAGCAGATAATTCAAGCATTTGAAATTCAAAAGCAATTTTGGAAGCTAGGTCTTACCGAAACAGTCACAGGAGCAGGCTCCACTCTCGCGGGCACTAGCTGTAACTCTGCAGGATTCCCCTGGCTGTCAACCACAGGGATCCTCCAAAGCAGCGCAGGAAGTCCACCAACGGCCGGCCCGCTCGGGGCTCGCCTTGCCCGGCTCTCACCGCCTCTCCTTCCCTCTCCGGCTGCTCTCCTCTCCTCAGCAGCCCCTGCGGCCTGGCCTCGCGCCTCTCTCAAACCACGGATCCCCAGTGGACCCGCCAGGAAGCCTCTCTGGTAGACTGCATAGTCCCTACCAGGACGCAGGTAGCGTTCAGGCTCGGTATCTGGCCTCGTGTACCTCTCCAGCTCAGCCCGCGTGTACTCTCCCGTGTGTGAAGCTCGAGGTGGGAGCGGCCCTGGCACCCAGAACTCAGGGTAACCAAGCAACTGGCGCGTCACTCGATCCCCCAGGTACCACTGCCAACCGAAGGCAGACTCCAACAACACCCTGCTGGCTGTGACAGCCCTACTCCGGGCCAAGTACTCAGGCTCTGGCCCCGCTCTCCTCCAGGGATCCCAATTGACCTGCGATTCAAAGTAAACGGGCAATGCAAGCAATTGATCAGCGACATCATTAAAGCAAGGAAATGAATGCATATCTAAAGCTTACAGTTACGTGTTCATACCTGTGAGGCCCTAAGCTCGTCTAGGTACAGCCTGAAGGCGTTGAGCTCGCCTCTCCCTTCCTTCTTCCCGGTGCTCGCCCTGCTCCACTTCAGCGCGCGAGGGAGAGTGCTCAGGTCTGGATGTTTGCACTCCGGCGGATACATCCGCAAAACCTCATAGGCCCAAAGCTGCACGATGTTTAGACAAGTTCAAGCATTAGTCAAGGCATACGGTATTCGAAATCGAAATAGTCAAACAGGCTAAACAATGGACAAGCATAATCAAATTGTGCTTAAAAGGGTTAGAATCGTACCTCCCAGACCCTCCAGTAACCAGCTGTGCTCTTACCCGTCCTCGACGAGTGGCCAAAGAAGTGATAGGCCGTTCCAAGAGTAGCTCCACCCCAGTCAAAGCGCGAGGCCATCCTCAAATCCCTCAACGCCGGCAATTAAGAAAGGTGGACGTTGCTTCGCCTGTTTGGGTACAGAGTGGCACCAAACAAGTATAGCAGAAATGCCCGGGCCATCTGCTCCGCCTCCCGGTCACTCGTCACCTCCTTCTTCAGGTAGACTTTGAATTGGTCGTACCTCGCCATTCCCCCCTCTATCCTGGGCACTTTGCCCAGAAACCACTCCAGAGCAACCCGATCCTCCTGGATCCCCGAGTCAAACGGGATGGGCTCACCTCCAACCCTCAGCCCTGTGATCGCTGCGAAGTCAGCAGGCGTCACTGTCATCTCCCCAGGAGGTAGGTGGAAGGTATTGGTGGTATCCCTCCACCTCTCAGCAAGTGCAACAAGGACGGCATGGTCAATCCTCGCCGGGGTCAAAGTCCGCACAAACTCCCCGAAGCCCGCCTCGTCCACCAACCGCCTCACTCTCTCCGGTAGCCCCTTGTACAGCTGCAAGGACATGCACGCGCCCCCGAAGCCGCGGATGTCCCTCTGTTCAGCTCCAGCCTGTTTCAGATACAAAGACAAGCAGCGAATGGTTCGTCAGTATACGGGAAGTTCATTCTCAAGTTCTAGGTAATCAATGAAGCCTAGGGCATATATTCGGCCTCAGTTCTATGCCATGGCTCAACTTGGGAGTTTGGTGTGCTGTTCTAGATTCCCGTGCGTACGGAGTTTTCATTTTCAAGTTCTAGGTAATCAATGAAGCCTACAACGGATGGTTGGTTCAAGTTATTAAATATTGGGCCTACGTTGCAGAAGTACGTGGCTTTAGCATGCTTTGGCTCGCGAGTTATCCGTGCAAATTCTAAGTTCAAGCGCATTGTAAGCAAGTATCTAATGTGGACTATCAAAACAAGAATATCGAAATCAAGTTACGAAGGGTGTTTTCTGGGAATATACCTCCGTCCATGTCGCTGCAATGTGGGCCCGGGGATCTCTCAACACCAACTCGTCATCATAGTCCCTCTGCAACGGTACGCGGGCCGCAATGCCCGACGGCACAAAGAGGTGCAGCGTGGGAAGCACGTATGCCTCCGCTGAAAAGCCCGGCTGACTCGTATTCTTCGCCTCCTCCACGGCCGTAACCCTAGGCCCCTGTGCCTATGCTCTGGCCCGCTCCTCGGCCTCTGCGTATCTCAAGAGCTCCTCTCTCCCCTGTCTTTCTCTCTCGGCCTTCTCCACGGCCTTCGACGTCTCAATGGCCCGGGCGCGGTCCTCTCTAGCCTTTAGGACCAACTCCCCAACCAGGGGATTGTCCTCAAGGAGCCTCGCCAGCGCCTCGTCGGTCAAGTACTCGGCGATGCCGTGTCTAGTGATCAGCCTATGACTCGACGACATCGCCGCGGGCCGAAACAAGATGTCCTCCTCTCGGACCTCACCTGGAGTCTCTGTGACCTCCGCCTCTGCATCTACAACGCCCTTGCCCTTCGCCGAATCCCTCGGCGGGGACCCGGACGGCTCAACGGCATCATCTCCTCCCCCACTACTACTGACTCCTCCAGCATCAACCCTCGCGCGAGACTCCTCCTCTGTCGCGCGAGGGTGCTCTCTAGCACCAGTCTCTCCCGTGTCCACAAGACTCACTCCGGTCACCACCGACCCTTCTACAGCCATACTCGGGTCCAGTCGCTCAACACTGTGGCCCACGGCCCCCGTATCAACCATCGCGCGAGCCTCTCGCTCCGTCGCGCGATGGATCTCGCCATCACCAGGTGTCTGCTCACGGCTCTGTTCTTCGTCATCGCCGCCCTCCGCCGCTGCACCGGCGTCTGTACCAACCTCCGCCGCCGTCTGATCGACCGTTTCGAGACCCGTTGGCCTTCCTCAGTCCTCCGGTTGATCAAAAACATCGCCTCCGCCGCCATCACCACCGTGATCTGCCATGGCTGTAATGGGCAGGCGTGGGGGTTTTGGTTTCGTGGATGATTCGAGTTTCGAGAGGGCTTGAGAGAGATTTTGGAGGAGAGACGAGAGAGGGAAGGAGTTCTGGGATTTTGAAACTGCCAGGTTACTGTTTCTGAAACGTCCCCGCAACGTTTAAAAGAATGGAACGGGTTTAGGCCGGGTCTGGGCCTGTCCAGATTTAAGCCCTAACCTAGGACCCTCGCGCGACGGTTCGTGAGTGTCGCGCGACACTTCTTTTGGGCCTCAGGCCCAATCCAGATTCTGAGTCTGGCCCGATCTCAATTACACTCTTTTTGGGGTCCATGACCTTTCGATATGTTGTACAATAAATTTGAGGGTCATTTTGAAGGTTTTGTCTTCAAAACCCAAAGATTTTTGTATCCCCAGCAGTGGTCCGCCCCCAATCAGCGACGATCTATCCGTCCGGTCAATCAGATCAGCGACGATCTATCCGTCCGGTCAATCAGATCAGCGACGATCTATCCGTTCGATCAACAAATCAGCGACGATCTATCCGTCCGGTCAATCAGATCAGCGACGATCTATTCGTCCAATCAACAAATCAGCGACGATCTATCCGTCCGGTCAATCTATCAGCGACGATCTATCCGTCCGGTCAATCTATCAGCGACGATCTATCCGTCCGACCGATCAACAAATCATCGACGATCTATCCGTCCGATCAACAAATCAGCGACGATCTATCCGTCCGGTCAATCTATCAGCGACGATCTATCCGTCCGATCAGCAAATCAACGACGATCTATCCGTCCGATCAATCAACAAGCGACGATCTATCCGTCCGATCAACAAATCAGCGACGATCTATCCGTCCGATCAATCTATCAGCGACGATCTATCCGTCCGATCAATCAGATCAGCGACGATCTATCCGTCCGATCATCAAAACAGCGACGATCTATCCGTCCGATCATCAAAACAGCGACGATCTATCCGTCCAATCAATCAACAAACGACGATCCATCCGTCCGATCAACCAGCGGTGATCTATCCGTCCGGTCTTCAATTCCCCCTTGGTGCACGGTATTTTTATATACTTGTCTGCATTTTCCATTTAATCGGCTTTTGGGCGGATTCGGTGGGTGTCTAGAAATCTTTGACGTTACCCGTGCTGGTCAATGGTGCTCCGCGTGCCGTCAAAGAGGGACTACTGTAGACACCCCAATCTGGGTCTCCCAATCGTTTTACTTTATTTTACAATTTTCTTGTTTCCCCGATGATGAAATCGGATCAAACGGAGCTTGGATTGGGAATGGATTAGGCTTGAAATGCTTAGAACCCCACTTGAACCTTTTGAACCCCCTTGAACCTTCAGTCAAACCCTAGAGCCAGAGTTGACCCTCGCGCGAGCCTTTGTGTCCCTCGTGCGACACTTAGCTTGCCAGGTGTAGTCAAAGTCAAACTGTTGACTGTTGACCCTCGCGCGACACTTCTGAACCCTCGCGCGATGGTTCCCTCCTGTCCCTGTCACAGAATCCAGCTGGACTTGTGATGATTGTTTGGCACATGGGTCCCCATGGGCTGGAACCCCGTTTTCCTCAGCTGAACAGAGTTCTGGCAGTTTGTAGCCCATACAATCCTCCCAACCAACCACCCACCTTGTTGGCTAGCCTCACAACCAAGTTGTGACCAGCCTTGTTGGCTGGTCCCAAGGCCTTGTTTGGCCCCTAACTAGCCCTTACACTCCCCCTATAAATACCCCCCTTCATCTTCCATGTTAAGGGTTCCAAGAATTAATTAAGAAGTTCTTTGGTTATTTTCTAAGGCAAGCACTAGCTAGCACAAAGTTGTTAACCCCAAACCACCTCCTAATTTTCTGAACTTAGTGTGTTCATACACACTTGGTAGCAAGGCCACACCAATCAATCTAATCTATTCCCAAACCCTTTCCAAGCAAAGGTATAATGTTTAACTTGTTTCTGTTTTGATCCCTGAGGGGGGCTGACAGGACCAAGGTTGGTAATCAATACCATGTCTTGGTCCTAAAGCTAGCAAAGTTACAAGAATTCGTGGCAGCTATACCCTCACGCGACGGTCCCCTATACTCGCGCGACACTTGTGTCAGCAAAGAGAATGGACCTCGTGGGGAAGGGAGGCTAGCCCTTTTCTATTTTGCAATATGTTCATGCCTGTTGTATTTCATTTTGATTTTTAGATCACTCTTATGCATGCAAAAACAAAATACAGTAGCTAGTTTATTTGCTCTAAATAGTTTGGAATGCCCTTGGGATCCCCTGAATCTGTCTCAGGACCCCAAGCATGCAAAGTAATTCCTGGAAGTCCAGTCAGGAATGTCACGCGAGACTCAGTCTCTGTCGCGCGACAGTCCTGTGATTTCCATGAATAGCCCTTGCAT
The DNA here is from genome assembly GCA_018127125.1 of Rhododendron griersonianum. Taxonomy (NCBI): domain Eukaryota; kingdom Viridiplantae; phylum Streptophyta; class Magnoliopsida; order Ericales; family Ericaceae; genus Rhododendron; species Rhododendron griersonianum. The sequence goes on along the minus strand of CM030798.1, from coordinate 4,484,558 downwards.
GGGCAACTAGGCCCTTGGCCTCTGTTTTGATACCCCCACTGTTTAGGGGTTGTGTTTCAATTTATTTGGCTCCTGCTTGGAGTATTGTGTAATAATTAGTATTTTACAGTCTTTCAATAAACTGCTTGGTTTGCTTCCTGGGTGTGCACTAGTCCTTCCAGAGCCCAGAAGGGGATGATTTTGGGACTGTGGTGAGGTGACAACACTCGCGCGAGAGTCAGTTTGTCTCGCGCGATGGTTGACTTGCATGCAGATCTGTTCATGCATGCAAGTTGGTCATCGTGCAGGGCAAATCTGCCCAGAGCCTGGTTTTGGCATCTGACCGCTGTTTCAAGTTCATTCCATTTTTTATTCATCATGCTATCCATCCATGCTATCATTTGATCACATCCTGCAAACTGTTACAGTTTTTAATCCCCGATTAACTGTTCCCCCGCCCTAATTGGCTAAAATTAATTAGAAGAAGAAGAATCACAAAGGTTTTCATAAAAATGCCTAAGTAGAGACCGATCTCCGGATTGGGCGAGAGGGGTGCCTTAAAACCCTTCCCCTCTCGTAACCTGGCTCCCGAACCTAGATATGGTTATGACGGACTGGTTTCCTTCACTTTTTCAAATCAAATAAAGCGCGGCAGGTGCTTTGAAATACGGTTCCTTGAGTGTCGGACCCTCAAAATTCAAGTGGCGACTCTGTATTTTTGAGCGCTTGCCACCGGCGCTCGTGCTCCCTCGATTTTCGAGAAAAGGGCCGCAAACGGCGGGAAGGAACGAAATCCTTTTCCCTCCGAAGGGCATGCTGCCCACAATAACACTTTTGGAAATTCAAATAATGATACTTCAAAATAACAGAGCTTCTAAGGGTAAGACATCCAAGGCTCGACAAACTCCCCTATCTCAGCTGGGAGATCCTCAACCTGATACTGATCATCTTGTAGAGTATTTAGTTCTTCGGTCTCCTGATTACCTGGCATGAAACGTCAGCCCAACGACATTATAATAAGTTTTTAAACTCAGTAGATAATCCCAACTCTAGTAACCCCATACACTATAGTTAGCAGTTCCACAATATTACAATTGATGATAATACACAGAAGGTATAGAATAATAACACATCGTCCTTTTCTTTACTATCCATCAACTTACATGAAATCTAAGGATCCTCTCCACGAGATCCTTTCCTCCCACATCCACTAACTACAACCGTCTCATGGGTCCACCATTCCTCTTGCTTATCCTATACCAAGGTCCTAGGTGAGCGCACCTAAATTATACACTTAGCATGTTCTCACTTAAGACCATAACAGGAGGATCGAGTCCTCCCATGACACATCGTACATTAGGGTCGGACATCCACTACCACTAACAATAACTGTCTCATGGGACCTATTCCCTCTTTAACAAAAGAAGCAAATTTTCCCATGTCGCATCATACATTAGCGTCACAACATTTCTCAACACTGGGCCTCATTGGTTACCCATTTCAACACAAGGCCCCATTGGTTACCCATTTCAACACAAGGCCCCATTGGTTACCCTTGTCATCACTATGGATCAAATCACAATCCACACACTCACACTTCCAACACTTTACCATTTTCCATTTACTTAACATCGTCTACGTGAGTCACTACTCGTAACCAACTAGGAACCTAAGTCTATTCTAGCATGTACAACATGATACAATCAATAATAGCTCAATTCACAACACAATACATTTCAATGAGATAACAATATAACAATCGATGTGTGCGAATAATCAAACACGTAAGGAATTTGGATTGGGCCAAAACCTTTTGGATTATTAAGTTTTGTTCAACAAGTATGTTCATTTATTGATATTGTTAGAGTAACTATTGTAATTGTAAGTATAAGCTACCAACTTAGTAAGTTAAAGTACTTTAAATTAATCTACTTTCCCTTTTCTTGTTCATTAGCTAACCTTTTAATTATTATTATTTTTATAGTTGCTTTTACTATTTTCATAAAATTAGTTGACCCTTAACTTGTGACATATTTTGTTTTACACTAAGAGTAAAGTCCTCTAGTTAATTCTTTTCAAAATCCCCCTTTTTGCTTAGAAAAAAAAAATGTTCAATGTCTTCACTTATAGATATTGTTGTGAAACATTACACTTAATAAGAATTTTTTTGGAAGTTCACTTGAACAATACTCCTAACATACTAAACTATAAGTGAGCGATGAAATTCATTTTTATTTCCTTTATGAAATTCTTCTTAAAGAAGTGCAGGTGTCCTCATTGGTTTAGTACTTGTACACAAGATTAACACCTAAATCATAAAAATAACATTTGACAACTTAGGATATCATTCTATCATAAATACTGTAGAGAGCTAAACCCAATTAGGGCCCAAGTAAATCATATCAGTACATAGCATGCATCAATTACTTTACATGTATAAAATATAAACAAATAGTGGTAGGAATAAATATAAACATTGTCTAGGGTCAGATCTGAAAATAAAAAAATAGCACAGGGGCCTAAGTGAAATAACAGTCAAACATTTCCCAACCTTTCGTGCATGCTACAGTGATTTTTTTTGGAAAAACATAGTATCGTTTTGTTTTCACGGTTTTGATCCATAGTCCGATTTCAACCATTATAACTGTTAGTAATTTATTTTAATCAACGGGTATCTGTAATCTTAACGTGGGGAGATAAATAAGTATTTAATATCATGGAGCTCGTAATATAATTGAGATAAAGACGGGAGTGCAATTATAATTCTGTAGTGGGGTGAATTTTTTTTTGGGTAATTTAGCTTGAAATTAAAAAAGGTTAAACGAATGTACAGCCTACGTAATATAATGAAGCCGCTGCTAAGCCCCTGCCCGAGCAAACAGTCCCTGGCAGCCGTGGCTGCCTCCATCCGAGCCATTCACGGAAGGCCTGCCCGGGCTGGCCTGCTTGGCTATTGGTGCCCGACAGTTGTTGGAGGGAGGTGCATAGACCGGCCCGTAGAAGGCCGGAGGTAGGCCTGGCCAGGTTAACTAACTGGAGATGAAGGCCGGGCCAGTTCTTGCCCGAGCTGGCTGAGAGTCCGGATGGACCACTTGCCCGGGCTGACTGACGGCGGCGGCTGATGAATGGAGGCCACCTGAGGCAGGCCACCTCACGGCGGCTATTGGGTCCCACGGCTGGGTTGGGCTGGAGATGGTGGCCGACGGCTGTAACGCCACGGCAGGTGTTGAGCCACGGGTGTTGAGCCACGGTGGTTGAGCCACGGCTGGGGTATCTGTACATCTAGATCTCATCGGTGATTGAGCCTTGTTGCCGTGCCACTGTCCGAGCACATATTGAAACAACAAAGGTCATCATCTCCGGCGAGGACTGGTAGAACAGAACGGAACCCATGAAGCCTCGACCCATGCTGCTGCTCAAGCTCCGGCCATGGCAGTCACTGCCATTGAGAAGACCGGCAACGATTGAGACGCCCTTAGTTGATTGTCCCTACCACTGGTCGGAATTGATTGTCCACCGAGTAATCAGTGGATGTTGTGGGTTGTTCCTTGAAGAAGATGAACAGTGACGCCGGACATGGCCGGCGCACTTCCAGATCTGAAAAGGCCGGTAAGAGAACTTGCCGGAGATAAGGCAACTCAGCCACGAGGGCTAAGCTACTGTACTGGCCGGGCCTGGACGACCGGCTGTGGGTTGAATAGGCCATCGAAGGCCAGCTGTGGGCTGGCCGGGTAAAAGGGCTGGAACTTGCCAGATTCCAGATCTGGGATGTAGAAGGGGCGGTGGAGGAGAGCCCCTGTCGTGCGAGGGGCTCCCTTGCCCGAGGATTGCTGCTTCTGCCGTTGGATGGCCGGCGTGGCTGGGCTGGGCTGGGCCAGGCGTGGCTGGCTGCTGCCTGCTTTTGGCCGGGTGGGAGCTTTCTCTCTCTAGCTTAGAGAGAGAAGCTCCCATCCTCAGTGTTTTTGTAGTGGGGTGAATTATAATTAGTGAAATAAGAAATAGAATTCTGGTGGGATTATGGTTTCTTATTTACACTGGGAGCCCAGACTTATTACTCCTTAGGTCCCTATCGTAGCCCTATATATACACGTTATGCTCTCTAGGTCAGTTTAGACGTTTCTATTATTCACAAAATAGAGGCAGATCTAGAGAGGGCAAACAGACCACGAAAGAGTCCACACTCGGTTCGTGTTCTAGGCGTGCAGGGAATACGATAGAAGATCGTAAGGTGCAATCGAGCAGTATACGTGGCTTATAGCAAGACGTGCTATAACAAGTTCAACCACCGTTCGTGTTCGCAGGGAGTTGAGGTAAAACCCTAATTTTGCCTTGTAGGGTTTTGCGGTTTTCTTATTGTCTAATCTGTACGTGTCATTACTGGTTTCTGGAAATCATTTCCCAACAGTGGTATCAGAGCAGGCTGTAATCACGCGTATGGATTAAACATGCCATGTTGTCCGTAGGTTATAGATGGTAGAACGTAGAACTGTGTTAACCCTTGTTTTGCAGCGTTCTTACCCAGCTATTATGGTCACATGATTTTTTGTGATTGGATCCCACATAATTTTGTGTGGTTATTGTTATTTATTGGGTACCACGATTATTTTTCGTGGTTGTAATAATTAACATAGCATGTGTTATTTATTAGGTGCCATGATTATTTTTGGTGGTTGTAATAATTAACGTAGCATGTGAACTCCAATGGAGGCATAAGATCGATATATGTATGTTTCTTCGATCGTAATAGCATTCGATGGTTATTCGGAGATCGAAGAAGGGAGATACAGAAGATACAAGTTGTTTGGCTCGCAACAGTTTTTTTTTTCCAGATTCGTAGGGCTTGATTGCAGGGCAATTTCGACCCATTAAACTTTGGATTTAGAAAATCTGTTCTTCACAGAAGTTGTAGATAATTGAATTTCGAATCCAACCCAATTTGAATCACTTCAATTGGAGGTCGGATGAGGAAGATATGACCAAAATACTGAAGGCTGTGCAGTTTACGCGGGAATATATCAAATCCGAATTTTCTTGCCTAAGCACGGTTGGATTTTGGTTTCCTTGACTGATTCAAAGTATCTAAGTCTTCCACACAAGTATAGCTGAAGGATTTCAAGGTTGAAAGGATTGCTTAAGGATTTCAAGTTTGGAAGGACTCCTTAGTGCTTAAGGATTTCAAGTTTGGAAGGATTCCTTATTGCTCAAGGATTGCATCTTTGACCATAATAGCTGGATTCTTTATCTTGTGTTTCCTTATTATTTGTGTTTCCATATTGTTTGCATATGTGATAGTTTACCATATTGGGACAACATGGTAATATTTGACCTTTGAGCTAGATCACGGTTTTTTGCAAACTCGAAAATTTTGATAACCCTCACAATTTTTTTTTAAAAATAACTAAGTGGGAGAGGGAGTTTATTTTTATAAATCCCACGGTCTCCATTGCTAGTTCATAGGTGATATAATTAATTTTGTGTGTTGGTTTCAGAACCTTCCTCCCTATCGGACAAAATTAATTGTGGCATCATCGGTACAAACTTCCTAAAGGAATAGTTCTAAGATAATTGTTGTGTGGGTCACTTCTCCATCTGAGGTGGTTCATAACGGAACAATGGGTCATGGAGCTAGGTAATGGTATACACTTAGCTGTAAATAATAGTATCCTCACCATCTGAGTCACTATTATTATTTATAGGACCGAAGCTATATTGGCTATTTAATTTTGCTTGGCATGGTATAGTATCTAGATAGTAAAATTAAAAGGTTGTGCCTATCTACACGAATGATGAAGAGTAGACGACCTTCCCATCGAGGCATGCTCTTCATGGTGTGTAGGGTTGCTAATGTTTTTCTTTTAACACATGGTTGAGGGAACCAATATTAAAATGAAATTCAAGGTTTTATTGCCCTTCATAATTGTTGTTATGTGATTCTCATATTCAAAAATGGGTTTTTTCAATCCACTTGCAATTATTCTCAAAGGAAATAAACTTACTGGATCGAATTATATTGACTGGAAAAGGAATTTGGATATTGTGTTAACTGCTGAGGGGCACAAATTTGTGTTGTATGAGATGTGCCCTCCTAGACGTGATGAGAATGCCACATAACATGAAGCAAAAATTTTATAAAAATTGGTGAATATCACCCATGTTGAAGGGACCCTGATTAGGGATCATGTTCTGAAGATGATAGCTCTTCTGAATGAACTAGAGATCCTTGGAGCTGAAATTGATGGGGAAACCCATATCGATTTCATTCTTAACTCACTGCAGTCTGAGAGTTTTAAGTAATTTCGCCTGAACCATTATATGAGCAAAATGCATTTATTTTTGGCGAAACATCTTAAGGAACTCCAAGCAGCTGAGGGTCTTTTGGTTGTAAAGAAACCACCATCAGTGTTAGTGGCAGAGAAGGCTTCTACCTCTAAGCTGAAAGGCAAGAAGAAGCAGAACTAGTCTTAGAAAAAGGTTGTGGAGGCATTTCATGCACCTCAAGGTGGAGTGAAAAAGCCTGCGGGCAAGTGTTTTCACTGAAAGCAAAAAGAACACTGGAAGTAGAAATGTCCATTCTATCTCAATAAAGTGAACAATTAGGATAAATCTTTTTCACTGGTTGTTGAATGACGTTTAGTGGTGTTATCTACCAGTACCTGGTGTGTAGATACGGGAGCCAATAATCATGTTTGCAATTTGTTGCATCGGTTCCAGGAAACCAGAAGACTCAGTGATGGGGAGATTTATCTACATATGGGAAATGCTACGAGAGTGGCAGCAGTTGCAGTAGGAAATGTTTTTTTTTAAATTTTGATAGAAATAGGAGTTTAATTTTGAGAGATTGTCTTTATGTTCCTACTATTAGAAGAAACTTGGTTTCGGTTTCTAAGTTAATAAAGGACGGATATTTGGTTTATTTTAGTGACTCTGTGGTTATTAAGTTAAATAAATGTTTTATCTGTTCTGGTTCATTGGTAGATGATCTCTACATTATTAATCCTATGTTTTCTATAATGCAACTGCATGAATTGAATAACACTAATAATTTACCATGTAAGAGAAAATAGCTTTCTAAATTGAACCAAACGTATCTTTGGCACTTACGATTTGGTCATATTAATCTGAATAGGATTTCTAGACTGGTTAGAGATGGACCTTTAGGTTCATTAGAAGTTAAGGAACTTCCAGTTTGTGAATCCTATTTGGAAGGTAAGATGACCAAAAGGCCTTTTTCAGCAAAAGGATATAGAGCCAAAGAGCCGTTGGAATTGGTTCATTCTGATTTGTGTAGGCCTATGAATGTCCAAACTAGAGGTGATTTTGAGTACTTTGTCACTTTTATTGACGATTACTCAAAGTATGGATACAATTATTTGATGCGCCGTAAGTCCGAATGCTTTGAGAAATTCAGGGAGTATAGGGCGGAAACGGAAAAGCGTCTGGGTAAATGTCTCATGACACTGCGATCTGATCGTGGTGGAGAATACCTCTTGGGAGAGTTTAGGGACTACTTGTCAGCTGAAGGGATTACATCCCAGTTATCAGCTCCAGGTATGCCACAACAAAATGGTGTAGCAGAGAGAAGGAATAGGACTCTTATGGATATGGTAAGATCAATGATGAGTTATTCAGATTTACCAATTTCGTTTTAGGGACATGCACTAGAAATAGCAACGTATATTCTAAACTTGGTACCATCTAAGTCAGTACCATCTACACCCACAGAACTATGGACTGGGCGCAAACCTAGTCTGCAGCATGTTCGGATTTGGGGTAGTCCAGCACATGTGCTGAATGGGAACGCAGATAAATTGGAATCGAGGACAGAAGTTTGCTTGTTTGTAGGGTACCCTAGAGGAACGAAAGGTGGACTGTTTTATAGTCCTACGGATAAGAAGGTCATTATTAGCACTAATGCCCGGTTCTTAAAAGAGGACTATGTGATAGACCACAAGCCCGGAAGTAAAATTGTTCTAGAGGAATTGAGAGGAGAGATACCGACACAAACTTCTTTACCACCAATAGTGTAGGAGGAAACGCCACAAGAGACATCTGTAGATGCACCTATTGACACAGCGGCACCTCGTCGTAGTGGAAGGGTTATTGTTTCACCCAGTCGGTATACGTTGTTGGGAGAGTCTTTGAAATGATCCCTGATGATCAACATGCCGAACCCTGTAACTACGATGAGGCACTTCAAGATAAAGATGTAAATCTTTGGCAAAAGGCTATGAAATCAGAGATGGAGTCTATGTACTCTAATCAGGTCTAGGATCTTATAGAACCACTTGGAGGGATTAAACCCATTGAATGCAAGTGGATCTATAAGAAGAAAAGAGGGGCAGACGGGAAGGTGCATACCTTCAGAGCTAGGCTTGTTGCGAAATGGTATACTCAGAAAGAAGGGATCGATTATGAGGAAACTTTATCAAAAGTAGCCATGCTTAAGTCCATCCGGAATCTCTTGTCCATTGCGGCTCATCTCGATTATGAGATTTGGCAAATGGATGTCAAGACTGCATTCCTTAATGGAAATCTGGATGAATGTATCTATATGGTGCAACCAGATGGATTCATAGCAAAAGGTCAAGAGCACATGTTGTGCAAGCTTAAGAAGTCTATTTATGGGCTTAAGCAGACATCTAGATCGTGGAACATCCATTTTGATCAAGCAATCAAGTCTTTTGATTTTGATCAATATCCGAATGATTCATGTGTGTATAAGAAGCGCAACGGAAAAGTGGTGGTGTTTTAGTACTATATGTCGATGATATCCTGCTCATCAGAAACAATGTGGGAGTATTGTCTTCAGTGAAAGTGTGGTTATCCGGCCAATTCGAATAGGACTTGGGAGAAGCCGATCACGTCCTTAGGATTAATCTTATGCGAGATTGCAAGAATAGGATGTTGGGTTTATCACAAGCTATTTATATCGATGAGATTCTTGTCTGTTTTAGCATACATGATTCCAAGAAAGGGTTCCTCCCTTTTAGACATGGAATCAACCTATCCAAGGATCAGTGTCCTAAGACACCTGAGGAGATGAAGGCAGTTCCTCATGCCTCGGCAGTAGGAAGCCTTATGTATGCTATGTTGTGTACTAGACCTGATATTTGCTTTGCCGTTGGCATGGTTAGCAGATTTTAGTCTAATCCAGGACAAGAACATTGGACTGTAGTGAAACATATACTCTAGTATCTGAAAAGAACTAGAGATCATATGTTGGTGTTTCAATCAGATAGTCTGGTACCTTATGGGTACTCAAACTTTATGTCAAATAGGGATTCCAGAAAGTCTACCTCGGGATATGTGTTTACCTTGGGAGGTGGAGCCATAAGTTGGAGGAGTATCAAGCAATCTTGCATTGCTGATTCTACCATGGAGGCTGAGTATGTGGCAGCTTCTGAAGCAGCCAAGGAGGTTGTTTGGCTCATAAACTTCTTGTTGGATATGGAAGTGGTCCCTTCAGTGCAATCAGCCATTACACTCTATTGTGACAATAGCGGTGCAGTTGCTAATTCGAAGGAGCCAAGGACTCACAAGAAGGGTAAACACATCGAGCGTAAGTATCACCTGATTCAAGAGATCGTTCAGAGAGGTGATGTAGCTGTGACCAAAATCGCATCGGTAAACAACCTAGCAGATTCTTTTACGTACAGCTTACAGACTAAGACTTTTGATAGTCACGTAGAGGGAATATGAGTGAGATGCGTGGCAACATGACTTTGAGTCTTAGTGGGAGTTTGTTAGGAGGTTATGTAAAAACTATGTTTTTATATGATGGATTAATATTTAATTATTAATCAAGTTTATCCTTTTTTGATGAGAATCTTTTATGGGAAATATTTGCATAACATTTTTGTATGTTGTGCATGTGTGTCTTTTATTCTACATAGTAGATAATCCAGTGTGTAGAGTACGGCTTACACACAGAAGATTGGATCATCAGTTCTTGTGGAATATAAGAGATAGTTCACAGTCTTAGATGGAACTGGACACACCATCGGTAGGACTATAGTACAATGTTTAGTAGGTCTATCTTGACTACAGGGAACGGTCTAGTTTTAACTCATTGTGCTAGTACACTTTGTGTGTATTGAACGGGACCGCATTGAGGTAATTGTCTTTGTACTAACTTTATAAGACAATTGGAACCTCATGGTTATTATGAATGCTTATGCTCTTAATCCAAAGATAATTATTAGAGGTATATATTCAATGATGTTGATTTTGATTCATTAAAGGGTGAGATCTTTTATACGGTCAATAGTCTCGGTGAGTTGGGTCGCAATATTATGTATATGACAGCTATTAATTATTGATGGAATAACGTCCCAGTAGGGATTGATGATACCCCATTGAGTAAGCTTATAAGTTTCGAATATGTCAAACCCTGCAAGTGGATTTTGTATCCGACATATCGAATAAGTTAAGCGGATAGTCTCAAGGTTAAGATGTTGATTAAGTGTGAGATTGTTAGTAATTTATTTTAATCAACGGGTATCTGTAATCTTAACGTGGGGAGATAAATAAGTATTTAATATCATGGAGCTCGTAATATAATTGAGATAAAGACGGGAGTGCAATTATAATTCTGTAGTGGGGTGAATTATAATTAGTGAAATAAGAAATAGAATTCTGGTGGGATTATGGTTTCTTATTTACACTGGGAGCCCTGACTTATTACTCCTTAGGTCCCTATCGTAGCCCTATATATACACGTTATGCTCTCTAGGTCAGTTTAGACGTTTCTTTTATTCACAAAATAGAGGCAGATCTAGAGAGGGCAAACAGACCACGAAAGAGTCCAAACTCGGTTCGTGTTCTAGGCGTGCAGAGAATACGATAGAAGATCGTAAGGTGCAGTCGAGCAGTATACGTGGCTTATAGCAAGACGTGCTATAACAAGTTCAACCAGCATTCGTGTTCGCAGGGAGTTGAGGTAAAACCCTAATTCCGCCTTGTAGGGTTTTGCGGTTTTCTTATTGTCTAATCTGTACGCGTCATTACTGGTTTCTGGGAATTGTTTCCCAACAATAACTCCTTACACTAAACATATAGGGATTATTTTAAACTTAGGAGAAGTAGGGAAGCAATTATACTACCTCGGTCCGGACAAAAAGCTCGACTGTGGAGTCCGGTGGGTGTTCGTTGAGCGGCGAAAGATCGGGATTCCAGCAGCAACTTTGGACTGGAATAACTTGACCAACCCTCTGCCGTTTTGGATGATTCTTATGTCTACCGCAAAGCTCTTGAAACGCCCTACAACTTTTGTGAAGAAGTCTAAGCCCGAACACTACTCTAAGTAGGAGAAAAATGGAAAATTAGAAGGGTTGCTGAATCTGTCTGGAAATAAGAATCCGAGAATTTTACCAAACTTTGAATGGCGATAACTCTATCAATTCTTGACCGTTTTGGATGATTCTTGGGTTGAAATCGAAGCTCTTGACGTCCTCTACAACATTTGTGAAGAAACTCAGGCCTAAAAACGACATAAACTAGGAAGAAATAGGCTGTGAACAGAGGTACATGATATGGACGAGAATGGAGTTGGTTTGGTTTTTGTAGAGAGATGGGAGGGAGGTGGGGAACTAATATAGACGAGTAGTGGAGTAAGGTAGGAGTGTGGGAGGATAAGGGTGGAGGTGATGGAGTGTGGGAAGGAAGTGGAGAGAGGGTGAGAGAGAGAGAATCGAGAGAGACGGGAGAGAAGCAAAGAAAGGAAAACAAAATCCCCTAATTTTACTGAAAGTAAATTTTGTACACTACTGTATATATCTCCACATATACATGTAGTTATCCTAATATTATTTTGAATTGTAACAACTCCGATTTTCAGTAAATAAAAATCTCGTTGTTTATTCGATAATCCTTTTATTCTTCTTGAGTGCCCTTGTAAATTCCTTTCGATTCCTCTTAAAAACCTTGGATCGTTCTTAGTAATCCGTCATGATTAAATTCTTCACTCCAGCCATAAGTTCATTTTCTAAAGACAAGCATCTAGCATATTGAGAAGTCGTAGAATCGTATTTCTTGACTAGAAATCCTACTTAGCAAATCTAGTTAGTTTCTGACCAATTCATTGAGATAACCTAACGACCAATCTCAACCCTAGTTGAACCTTGTGAACCTTACCAAAACCTAAGGGAACCCTTTGGACCAAGATCATCTTTGACTATTACCCATTGGACGATAAATGCTAGGAAAATCTTTATCCATTGGACAATAGGTCTTTCACCTAAGTTATTTATTTAGATTTGACCAAGGTACACCTCTATAGTATTATATAAGCCTATTTGGAAGATGTACATATAAATAGTATACTTTACTCTTTTATCCATTGGTCCATAGAAGTTAGGGAAAACATCGCCCATTGGTCCATAACCTAGTTTGCCACCTAGCACAAGATCTATTAGTTTAATAGACTCACCATGAGTCATTGTACTTATATACATACATTATGCAAGTCTAGTACTTACCATCTTTATCCATTGGATGATAAAAGTTAGGAGAGTTGTTAACCATTGGACAATAGGTTAATCCTTCTACCTAGTATAAGATCTATTAGTTTAAGTAGATTCACCATGAGTCATTGTACTTGTATAGATAGATTATATAAGCATAGTACTTTCCATCCATTACCCATTGGATAATAAAAGTTAGGGGAATTTTGGTCCATTGGTCAATAAGGCCAAGTCAAGCCATAGTACTAGGTTTTATTTAGTTAATTGCTTACTAGATATGATATGTACCTATTTACTTAAAGTATTAGATATGTATATGTCATCCTAAGATTCTAAGTCCTAGAATATAATTTATAAGTACATAGGTGGCATTTAGGCTTATTCTATTAGGAATTTTGACCTAGAAATCTAGGATAAGATCACATAGTACCCTTGTCCTTTATAGTTAGTCATCCTTTATATTCATATACTAATCAAAAGAGAGAGAGAGGGAGAGAGAGAGAGAATCCGAGAGAGGAGAGAGGCCGAGAGAGATGGGAGAGGGAGAGAGAGAGATAGGAGAGAGAAGGAAGAGTGTGGTTCTCTTTGGATTGTTTTCTACCAAATCTAAGTTATAAATATATATAGGTACTTGTACCAATGAAAGAAGAGAGATATGGTGTATATGAGATAGATTTTAGGGTACAAAAAAATCTCTTACAACCTTACACCTCAATCTCTTACTCTACCTAAGTCAAACCCCAACCATTGTCCTTCCATGCTTAGGTGTACATTGGACTAAGAGGAGAGAGAGAGAAAGAGAGAGAGAGAGAGAGGGAGAGAGAGGCCGAGAGAGTGAGAGAGGGAGAGAGAGAAAGAGAGGCCGGATAGAGAGGGGGAGAGAGAGAGTGATGTGTGCACTTGTACTCTTCCAAACCTAGTCATAGTCCTTGGCCAATCTTCACACATCATCTTGTACCACCAAATCTAGGGTTTCTTACTCTTGCATAACCAATCTTCCAAAGTACTAGACAAGACCAAAACCCCAATAGAATAACCTAGACTTGTCCTAAAAAGAAAATCTTGTAATCTTTCCACCTATGTACTTACACTGTACCAAAGAGAGAGAGAGAGAGAGAGAGGCTGGGAGAGAGGGAGAGAGAGATTGGTGATGTGTGCATGTGTACCCTTAAGCCTAGACATGGTCCTTTGGCCATCATCCTACCTCATCCAAGTACCATCAAACCTAGTCAATTCTTTAACCATTGGACAACAAATGTTAGGGGAAAATTTACCTCTTGGATAATAATCCAACCTTTGGCTATAAATAGCACCCATTCCTTCCTATTTCAACTCACACCTTCATTCTACAACTTCTCTCTCTAGAAAGTTTAGCATTCTCTCTTGTTCTTGGTGTTCTTGAAGTTTTTCCCAAGTTCTTCAAGAAACTCTTCCAAGGCCGCCACTAAACCGCCACTCCACCACCCTATCGATCCAAAAGTTTTAGTAGTGTTAGTCAAGATCTAGTTTCGAGAGAAACCTTTCTCTTTCGAAGCTATCGGAAGCTATCCCTAAGAAGTTACTCCGTCCAACCACCGACGTACCATTTTACCTCCGTAGTCGTCACTACCGCCAAGAAGAACGGTAGGATTTTCCTATACCTCCTAAACTCTAAGTATAGCGTATTGTATGCGTAATTTGAAGTGAATGTAGAATTCTCCGTTCCTGCTATTCCTAAGTATACGTAGATTATTCCGTACACTCAAATCCTAAGTATATACGTAGAACGATCGTATCCTAGAATCTCAATAAACATATGTTGTTTTGAAATTTGAAAAAGAAGCATGAGTTTTGAAAGGTAACGTTCATAGATTAGCTTTAAGTATTCGTATTTTGATCTTAGAATGAATATGAGCATGATTATGTGATTACTTGACTACTTGTTGTTGATAAAGCATAAGTGGTTTACCACTCCAAAGGTGCCCGTCCATGTGGCACTATGCTTTATCTTGTATGATTAAATGTTGAGCATGATGATGTGATAAAGTGAGCATGCTATTTAATATAGAGTTGGATGATCTTGCTAGTTTAGTTTCAAGATTACTATGATTACGTGAAAAGTCCTGCCGCGGAGTCTATGCATGATGACGAGACACAAAAATCAAGAAAAGTTAGAAACATGACACCTAGGGTGTGTTAAAGACAAGGTGTGTTTTTGAAAACTGCAATGTGGCCGGACTTGCCCATTGTGTGGTGTGTGTGCGTGCGTAAAATATTTTTGAAACTACATAATGACCAAGAATGGGAGTCATTATGGGAGTATGGTGTGTTTTGTGTGCCAATGGGAACCCGGCGCGGCGGAACCATTGTGAGGATACTCGAGAACCCGGCACAGCGAAACCATTGTGAGGATACTCGGGAACCCGGCGCGGCGGAACCGAGGTTGGGTGTGTTAAAAATGTGATTTTTGAAATGATTTTGGAAGTGTTAATAAAGTGGAAAATTGATGACACGGTCTATGATGAGTCGCGTAGGAGAAACACGAAAAGGCATGACACCAACGTTAGAAAGATAGCAAATGTGGATGTGTAATTGCTAGCTATGTTGTTGAATGAGCATGTGTAATTGTTTATATGCTTCTTGTTGTAAGTTAAGGGTTAGTGGGTATGGTTTATTCTATTGAGCTTTATAAGCTCACGGTATTACCTTTGGTGACCCTGACTTATTATACTGGTGACGACGCCGGTATAATGGGTCAGATCTTATAGACGAACAGGGAGAACAATACACACTGGAGGCTTTTGGAGCCGAAGAGCTTGCTAGGATGGAGGAAGAAGTGGAGCAATAGATAACCTTAGAGTTTTCCCATCCTTGTGTAATAAAAGTACTCTAGTAGGAGCCATGTTGTAATAATGAGCTTGACTCTTAGCCTTTTTATTCAATAAAAATGTTTAATTAACGTACCCGAAAATGGGGGCGTTACATGAATACAACATAACAATAATTGAACTAGTTAGTTTAATTAAACTAATAAAATTTGGGATAAGTATTTATATTTTATTTTTATTTGAAAAAAATTTAGGGCTAAAATTAAGGTCGTTACAAACCTACTCTTGCCATATACAAAAGTTCTTCAGCACATAGTGTTGAACACAAATTTCAAGTCTACGAAAAAGACGAGAAAAATGCTGATCGAAGTCAATTTTATTGAAGAATTAGGGTTACAATCTCTGATGAATTTCTAAAAGAAAATAATCCTCTGATTCTTCTCTTTGGTTGTTGAAATGAGGGCTTGATGCTTGATCTCGAATTGAATGACAGAATCTTCTTCGAGATTTGCGAAGAAGATGATGACTATGTTGAATGTCCTTCGGAGCTTTGAAGCTTTGATCTGAAGAGCCTTTTTGTTGGATTTGGACTTGAGGAATTCTGAAGGCCTTGGAGGCTTTGATCTTCAGAGCTTTAGAGTTGGATGTTTGAATGTGATGATGATTGATGATCCTTTGAAGGAATGGAGCACCTCTATTTATAGAGATGTGGGATGGAGAGTCATGGAATGTCCAACCTCCTTTGTATTTATCTCTCTAATTATTTCTTTATTTGAAATAAAAGAAATAATTATAACTTGATAATTATTATTTTAAGAAAGACAATTATTTGTAAAGAGAATTATAATTATTATTTTACTAAGTGGCTTAATTTGATTGGCCGGACTTAATAAAAATAATAACTACGTCACTTAGACACGTGGCACCATTTGATTGGTCCATTTGTGTCACTTTGACCTTTGACCTCAAGACACATGGCGACATTTGATTGGCCATGTAACAACTCCGATTTTTAGTAAATAAAAAAAAATTATTTAAATATTTGAAATTCCTTTATTAATTCTTGGATTGCTTTATAACTTTCTTTTTAAATTTTAATAATCCACCGTAATTAAATTTAAGACTTATAAAATTAAATTACTTCGCACCGGGTGATCTAGTCATTTTCTAAAGACAAGTATGCTTGTAAGAACACTTGTATATTTTCTTAGTGAATGAAATAAATTCGTAAAATTTTTATTTCTTGGCTAGAAATCCTACTTGGCAAGTACAAGTTAGTTTCTAACCAATTAGTTGAAGAAACCTAATTACCATTTCAACCTAGTTACAACCTCTTAACCCTAGATGAACCTTTTCAACCATCCTTGAACTACATGAACCATTCCAAACCCTAGTTGAACCTTTTCAACCTAAGGAAATAATCATTTTGCTTCCATAAGTAGTATTCCTAGACTTGTCATGCATGCAAGCCTAGAAATATTAGACTTGAACCTAATTACTCTTCAAGAATAACTTTCCTAGGTATACATACATACTAGCCTACTTTAATCATACATATATATATATATATATATATATACACACACACACATAGACTTTCTAGGAAAGTCTTAACTATTTTTTTTCATTGTGTTGTCACTTTCAAGGAGAAGACTTACCATTTCATCATTTCTAAAATCTAGCCTTTAATCATCCTAGATTTACTTACAATCTAGACCTAGGATTGACTAAACATGGGAAAGACTATTTCTTTTAGCCTAGCTATCATTTTTTTTACTTGTAAGACTTACTAACTAGGATATAATTGCCTAGGATTTTTCCTTTAAAGCCTGTAAAATCCTTCATGATCACATAGTCTTGCACCTAGAATAGAATGACAAGAGAGGGGAAGGCTTTAGCTTGCTTAAAGTTGGATTGGACATGACCATGGAGCAAAATAAACCACATGGGGGAGAGAGGTCCTCGCTTTCCTATAAATAGTACCCTTTGTCAAGCCATTCAACTCACACGTTCAATCTTCCAACTTCTCTCTCCAGAAACCTTGTGTTTGTTCTTTATTCTTACTTTGTTCTTGGTGTTCTTCAGTTCTTCAAGAAACTCAACCCAAGGCCGCCACTAAACAACCATTCAACCACCCTCTCGATCCACAAAGTTTAGTAGTTTAGTCAAGATTTAGTTTCGAGAGAAAAAGAAAGTCTTTTCTTTTTCCTTTCGAAGCTACCGTAAGAAGTCACTTCGTTCGATAGTCACAATCACCTTCCGTAAGCCGACGGATTTTCTTTTCCGTAGCCATACCATCCACCAAGAAGAACGGTAGATTTTCCCGTACTCACTATCTCTAAATATATATAAAAAAGTTATATTTATATTTTTGTGATTGAAAATGCATGTTAAGTTAAAGTACTAAAAATAGTTAGTAAACTTGTTTTACTAAAATTTCGAAATGAACTAAGATCATGTTGAATATCACGACTTTTGTTACGAAAAATATGTTATTTTGAACTTCCCTAAAAGATAGAAAGAACGGATTTTTGAAATGTAAGAAATAATAGTTTTATTGGTAGTATGTTCCCTTGAACCTTATTTAAGATGGTTATGAGCATGTATACATGTTTTTAGACTTAATTTACTAGTCTTGATGTTGAGTTATGTGCATTTCTTGTTAAATTTATAGACTAGTCGATGGATTAAGCATGAAAAATACCATAGAATTGGATGACCTTGTTATTTTAATTTGGTTTCAAGATTTCGATCAATGATGCATGTTTACAAGACACCGTATTTAGTATTCCTACGTGGAAAGTTCGACTACGGAGTCCTTGCAAGAAACGAGACACGAAAATCTAGAGAGTCTAGAAACATGACACGTAGAGTGTTGATAATGAAAAGACGTGTTTAAAAAAAAAAGAGAAATGTTTTTGAAACCGCAATGTGGCCGGACTTGGTAGCCCATTGTGTGTATGGATTTTTGAAATCGCAATGGGACCGGACTTGGTAGTCTCATTTGAGGTGTGATTTGGTTATCCGCGGAGAGGAGCCAATCTTTTGCGACCGCAATTTGGCCGTACTTGGTAGCCCATTGTGTGTGTGTTGCCAATGGGACCGGACTTGGTAGTCTCATTGGAGGTGTGACTTGATTATCCACGGAGAGGAGCCAATAAAAAAATATTTTTTGCGACCGCAATGTGGTCGGACTGGATAGCCCATTGTGTGTGTATGGATTTTTGAAACCGCAATGTGGCCAGACTTGGTAGCCCATTGTGTGTGTGTGTGTTGCCAATGGACCGAACTTGGTAGTCTCATTGGAGGTGTGACTTGGTTATCCGCGGAGAGGAGCCAATATATATATATTTTTTTGACTGCAATGTGGCCGGATTTGGTAGCCCATTGTGTGTATGGATTTTTGAAACCGCAATGTGGCTGGACTTGGTAGCCCATTGTGTGTGTGTGTGTGTGTTGCCAATGGGGCCGGACTTGGTAGTCTCATTGGAGGTGTGACTTGGTTATTTGCGGAGAGGAGCCTGTAGACACCTCCTTGGAGTAGGGCATCGCCATACAGATTGATCGTTTGGTTGCTCGTTTGGTTGCTTGCTTCGTAAACCAAGATCGTGGACATTCCCATGGCTAGGAACATCGCCACACGATAACAGTTATCATCAAAACAGAGTCGCCACCCAGTTTATTAAAACTTGGAAAATAGATAGTGATTCTGGGTACGGGAGCCAAAAGTACAGTAAGGGGAAGGTGTTAGGCACCCCTCTCTGCCCAGTCATGAGACTGGCCCATAGTTATTCAACATAAGACATGTACTTGCTTTATTTAATTCTAGCACGTAGTCTGTTTTTTGCCTTTAAGCAGTTAATGGTGAGCCAAGACTGTAATTGAAACATGCATCAGAAAGCAGAACACAAAACAAACTGTCCCAGGGAAATGGATCCCGCGGCCGGTGAATGGATGTTACGGCTGAGGGATCATCCTGGTTTTATGTACCGGCCGAGGGATCAAAGCTCCTGTCGGTGTTCTTCCTCACACCAGACAGAAAAGTTAGCGGATAATCAAAACGCTACGATTAGGCATAAATACAGTAAATAAAACAAACCAGAGGCCGTTGGGCCTCACCACCTTGATCCCTCAGTAGCTTGATTGCTTCGGATTGAATGGGATTGACTGATTGCTTCTTGGAAAACCCAAGGGTTATGGTTTGAACTTCGGGGTTTGATCGTTGGATTGATGGCTGCCTTCAGGAGGTTAAGGCTTTTGAAGATAGGGTTTGAGAGAGTATTTCTGCAGGGTTTTGTGGCTTGAGAGGGTGTGAAAGTATATGAATCTGATGTATTTCGTGGTGCCTATTTTGGAACCCAAAGGCCCTTTATATAGGCAATTGGTTACTCACTCCCGCCAATCAAAACGCACGATTGCAATTGCAATTGCAATGCAATGCAAACTCTTCGTGGTGATCTCTGAGCGTAGCCCGAATGCATCGGGGAGGTATCGTAGTTGGATAAAACAATCGACAGAACATTCCAAAGTCTGGAAAATAGATGATCTGGCTGCCGAGCAAAGAATCTGGCTGCCCAGGAAATGATGTTGCGGCCGAAGGATAGATCTTGCGGCCGTGGGATTGATCTCTCAGGGAGATTTTCAAGCAACAGGTTGCTCGGGTGAAGAAATGATGTTAAAGCCGTGAGATCAATGTCACGGCCGACAGATGGATTCTCCTAGGATTCTGTGTTTTCTGTCTGAAAGGCTATATGGCTCTGGATTGGGTCCTCTAAGTGGTTCAAAGTTCTTACCGAAAGTCTTAAGGTTCTCAAGAAGTCAATCAGCAATCAATGTATCCATTTCATCATCGGGATGGTCCCCAAGGTGGGACTTGAAATAATCGTTAGGCCAAATTGGGGTGTCTACAGATGCCCCTCTTTGACTGAACTCAGACGGATCGCGAGACATGTTTGAGTAAGAGTCAAAGCTGTAAAAGCAACTCAATTTGGTCCAACCACTATTCCAAGGGGTTTTCGAAAAAGGTTTTTGTTATGGTCGGGCCGGGAGGCTGCCTACGTATTCCACAGGGGAAATTCAGACCAACCGTAGTTTGGGAGGGCAATAAAGAAAAAGGAAAAAGTTTGGAGGGTTAGAGACAGAAGACGTACCTTCAGGCTAAAAAGCCGTAGTGCAGCGTACCTAGGTTAAGCCAGGGTTTTGGCGGAGGATAGTTGAAGGAGCGCGGGGCTGCCGGGGGAATTTTTAAAATTTTTTTTTTTTGCAGAGAGCTTCCTTAGTATTTGGGGTAGATCAGTACACGGCGGGTGTATTTGCTTTTCTTGACCATCCTTACTTTGACTGAGGGGAGTTCGGTAGAGTAGCCTATCCTTGCGAATGAGCTGGAAGGAATTGATGTAATTGGGGTGGAATCCAAGTCATCTGCTGGGGATGACCCGGACACCATTTTGAGATATTGGGGGCGCTAGGCCATTAACTAGAGCACGGAGCGTTGAGATGAGGCAACCGAGGCGCGGAGCCGGTTTGTAATTATGAGGTGAGAGACTGAAGAATGGTAGGTTGTGATGGAACCGAGGCATGGAGCCAGTTGTAGTCACAAGGCGAGAGCCCAAGGAGCTTGACAGAATTGAGGCGTAGAGCCTGTTGTGGTCATGATGCGAGGGCCTGAGGATTTTGGAGCTTTGAGCTTGATAGAAACAAAGCGCAAAGCTGGTATTGATCATAAGGCGAAAGTCTGAGGTGTCGGAGCTTAGAGCTTGTCATGATTTGAACCGAGGCGTAGAACCGGTTGCATTCTGATGGTCTGTGCACGGAGCTTTCTCATCATAAGTTTTGGCGTAGAGCCAAAGGATCGAGGCGCTGGACCGATCAATAAAACCGAGGCGTAGAGCCAGTTGATTTGCAGGATTGACCTGTTAAATGAGAGATATGCAGAGATGCAAAGTGTGTATACGATGACGATGTTGGTTAGATATGAACAGATATGATGATGCAGACTCGATGTGATAATGGTGATGTAATTGATGCAATATGTGCACGGGTCCGTGCGTGTGTGTTTGATTTAAGCTTAGAGCTTCTATCAAGTTCTGGACTTGAGCATTCGGAAGGCAGAATCCGAGCATTCAAAGTATAGGCTTTGAGCATCCAGTACGCAGTGGTTGGGCATTCAAGCGTAGAGCTTGAGCATTCAAGTGGAGAACTTGAGCATCCAGTACACAGTGGTTGGGCATTCGAAGAGCTTCGAGCATTCAAAATGTTGGATTTTTAGCATTCAAGCGTAGAGCTTGAGAATTGATGATATCTTGATGATTGGGGCGGCGTAGAGCCTGTTGAGATAGTTGTTACGACGTAGAGCCATTTGAGATAGTGGGCGTGGAGCCGCTGAGTGATAGAGATGGTGAATACAGGCGTAGAGCCATTATGATGATGGGCTTCGAGCCGCTGAGATAGCGAGCGTGGAGTTGCTGATGGTGATTGGGCTTAGAGCTGCTAAGATGGGCATAAAGCCTATTTGGATAGTGGGCTTTGGAGCCGTTGAGTTGATTGGCGAGTGGGTGAATATGGGCATGGAGCCGCAGAGTTGTTTGATAGTGATGAGTTTGAAGTTGTTGAGTAAGCTTAGAGCTGCTGGTGGTGCAAGGAGCATGGTGTTGTCGAGCGACTTGTGCACAAGGCTACTGAGCGTAGAGCTGCTGAGCGATTTAACAATAGTGGGCACGGAGCAAGAGCTTGGTTTTGATAATCCTTAGTGGTCAAGTGACCAGCATCTGGTGAGTTTGCTGCTGTGGAGAGACAGAGAGAGAGAGTTTCCTCATGCTCGGATATGCCCCCGAGGCTAGTTCTGTTCGTATTGTATTTGCTCGGGAATGCCCCCAAAGCTGATTTGATTTTGCTTCTGTTGGTCATGGACCCAGTACTTCATAATTGCTAGAATTTTGGTGCACTGAGCAAAATCTGATGTTGCTGAAGGAGATTGATTAGGGGGGGCAGGAGATTGATTCAGCGGCCGGTTAATGGATGTCTCGGCTGTGAGATAGCCAACAGTAAGAAAATCGATTTAAGTTAGGTTTAATCGATCTCACGGGTCATTCTATTCTTTCTTTCTCTATCCCTCGTTCCTCTCTCCCGTTCGAGCGACCGCCGCCGCTCCTTTCTCTCTCTTCCGATCGGCCACCGCCATTTCCCACCTTACCGCCGTCGTTCTTCTGACCACCATGGTTCCGGCCATTATTTTCTTTGGCTGCCATGGCCTCATCACCGCCACCTCCTCCATCGTCCGACGTTCCCTCATCTTCCACCGCTGTGCCGAGAAATACGGGCAAGGCTCTGGCCATTGAGGCCTCGATTCTTGGCGGGGTTTCAAGTACCCGCGTCCTACGTTCAAGTCGGCGTAGGCCGATTGCTGAGGGGGGTTCTTTGCAACCGAACCCCCATAATGCCGAGTTTGAGACTCCTTCTGATACAGGCAATGATTCCTTGCCACCGTTTGATGCTGCCACGTATGCCCCTTTAGTCCACTTAATCAGGGGTGGTGGTTCACTGCGATATCGCCCTCCTCTCAGCGACGTTTCATCTGAGGTTTTGCATAGGGAGCCGGAGCAACACTTCGGCTTTACGAATGTGAAGGTAAATTCCGTCATGCCAATGATATTGTTTGCATATGAGTCCATGAAAGTAATCAATTGTAGACACCCCAATTTGGCCTAACGATTATTTCAAGTCCCACCTTGGGACCATCCCGATGATGAAATGGATACGATGATTGCTGATTGCTTCCTTGAGAACCTTAGGACTTTCGGTAAGAACTTTGAGCCACTTAGAGGACCCAATTCAGAGCCATACAGCCTTTCAGACAGAAATACAGAAGCCTAGGAGAATCCATCTGTCGGCCGTGACATCGATCCCACGGCCCTTACATCATTTCCTCACCCGAGCAACCTGTTGCTAGCAAAATCTCCCTGAGAGATCAATCCCTCGGCCGCAAGATCTATCCTTCGGCCGAGACATCCATTCCTCGGCCGTGATATCCTTTACTCGGCCGCTAGATCGACCTTTTCCCAGACTCTGGAACGTGTTCTGTCAGACGTTTGATCCGATTACACTACCTTTCCGATGCGTTCGGGCTACACTCAAAGATTACGACGTAGAGTTAGAGATGCATTGCAATTGCAATTGCCATCTCGTGATTTGATTGGCCGGAGTGAGTCACCAATTGCCTATATAAAGGGCCTTTGGACTCTGAAAATAAACACACGAAATTATCAGAGTATACACTCTCTCAAGCCACAAAACTCTGCACAAATACTCTCTCAAACCCACTCTTCAAAAGCCCTAACCTTCCGAAGGCAGCCGTCAATCCAGCGATCAAACCCCGAAGTTCAAACCCTAACCCTAGGGTTTTCAATCAAGCAATCAGTCAATCACGCCTAATCCAAAGCAATCAAGCAACTGAGGGATCAAGGTGGTGAGGCCCAACGGCCTCTGGTTTGTCTTATTTGCTGTATTTTTGACTAACCGTAGCGTTTTGATCATCTGTTAATCTTTCTGTCGGGTGTGAGGAAGAACACCGACCGGGGCTTCGATCCCTCGGTTGGTACATCAAACCAGGAGGATCCCTCGGCCGTGACATCCATTCACCGGCCGCGGGATCCATCTCCCTGGGACAGTTTTGTTGCTTTCTCTGCTTTCTGAATGCATGCTTACTTATCGCACTGGCTCACTTTGCTTACTGTTTAAAGGAAAAAATAAACAGACTATGTGTTGGAATTAAACAAAGCATCTATACGTCTTATGTTGAATGATTATGGGCCAGTCTCACGACTGGGCAAAGAGGGGTGCCTAACACCTTCCCCTTATTGTACTTTTGGCTCCCGTATCCAGAATCTCTATCTATTTTTCCAGTTTTAATAAACTGGGTGGCGACTCTGTTTTGATGATAACCGCTATCATGTGACAATGTTCCTAGCCATGGGAATGTCCATGATTTTGGTTTACGAAGCAAGCAACCAATCGAGCAAACAAACATGATCAATCTGTATGGCGATGCCCCGTTTGGGAGGTGTCTACAGTTTTTGGCGACTCTGCTGGGGACTTGAGAGCCATAACCAAAAAGTTCAACATAAGACTAATACATGCCTTACTTAATTCATCTATCATATGCATCGAGCCGGCAACCCGTTGAGTTCACCTGATATCCCGGCATAACACGGGCTATGTTGGGGGTTCCAGCAAACTCCACAGTCACTCGTACCTAATGGTATATCAAAAAGGGAATCACCCAATCACCGCCTATGATGGGCTGGAGAGAGGATTGGTGCCCTTTGACAACGGAGCACCCTGAGACTACCAAAACCTTGCATGTTCTAGAAAGCTATAGAACTTATCAAACTAAGATAGGAACCTACAGGCTAGGAACCTACTTGCATTTTACTTGCAAAAGTTCTTCCTCACACCTTGTACCATTTATTGTTATAATTAACTCTTTCTGTGCAGAAGGGTTGGGATTTTCAACCCAAATCCTAACCCTACACAGGCCGGATACTGACTTCCAGGTATTCTACTTTTCAAGCAGGCACAATAGGTAAATCAAAGAAGCAACCACAGCCAACTTTGTACTCTTATAACACCCGAAGCTATGCCAAACAAAGGTCTCTGCAACCCTCCCGTCTATCATCCTCATCTGACAGAACACCCTCACCATAACAATTCCAACCGCTTTCAGAAACTTCCCGGTCATCCCCTCAACGGACCCCGTCATTTACTAAATCTCAAGCTTCGTCAAGCAACCCTTCTACCTTCATGGCAGACAACGACACCACTATTGCCGACCTCCAAGCTCAAATCACTGCACTACTAGCAGAAAAGGCAGCTAGAGATGCTGAGGATGAGGAAAAATTAATGGAAGACGAGAATCTTCATAAAGTAGTGTTGGCAGAAAGTCCTGAGTTGACCAAGCAAGTCAAGGAAATCAAACAAGCCTTGGCTCGTTCACAAGGGGACCAAATTCTGGATTTCGAGGGACTTTGCCTCTTCCCAGAATCCAAGCTGCCTGGGAACTTCAAGATGCCCAACATTGAGAAATTCAATGGAACTGGCAACCCTACCAGTCATGTTCGCCATGTTATCAACACCCTGAAGCCAATGGGCTTGAATGACGAGCTCATCGCTCAGTTGTTCCAGCGAACTCTCACCGGAAGTGCTCTCGACTGGTTCCTTACTTTGGAGTTTGTACATTATCAAACTTGGTGTGGGCTACCACAGCCCCGGGTGCTCTAGAGATCGGGGCGGCCCAATTTTGGATTAAAATCGCGCGCCTCGTGCAGTTTTGGATAAAATGGTTTGAAAAATCGTTTTGGTTTGATTTGAAAAGTCGCCACCCGGATTTGTGGTATATCACCGAGAAACCGTTTTATTTTGAAAATGATTGATTTGAAATTGAAAACCAGAGATCATTTTGAGGGTCTGGAAGCCACGTTACGAGGGGGGAAGGGTTTTACGGCACCCCCCTCGCCCGATTCGAAATCGGTCTCTACTAAACGTTTGTGAGATTTTTAAAAGGGATTTTGTTTCATTTTAACCAGCTAGCAAGTATCCACAGTAATACCATATAGGAAGTGCATGCATGTGCATGTGTACAGGGTAGGATGAAATAGCCATGCAAAATATGCAAGATGACTGAAAATGCAACACTGTTACTGGATTCACTCTCGAGCGCTCGGGAGTGGTCCCGAGCGCTTGGGAGTGCTAACACTCTCAACCTGCAAAACTTTGTTAGCACAGACAGAATATAATGCAAAGCTGGAAACTGAAATGATATTAAGTACACTACTGGCTCAGTAGAGGACTTGAAAGACTGAGCTAAGCCTTCAATCTTTCAGATCATGCATCCCTTGCCTCAACAAGGCTAGATCTATAAATTTAAAAGAGCAACAGGCTACACTTATGCATGCAGAAACCAGAGAGCACAGCAGACTGGGAAAATGGGATGCAATGGCATGCATGCACTCCCGAGCGCTCGGGAATGGTTCGGAGCGCTTGGGAGTGAGCTGCATGTCAGCTTGCTCTCAAATAGGAAATGGTACTGAATTGACATGCAAACACCATTGTTTTGATGTTTCCCAAGAGGAGAACATCTTTTAACTTTGGAAAAACCTTATTTTACATGAAAACTTGTGAGAAATGCTTCTGTTTTAGTGGAAAATGACTTCCTTGTGCATGCATGCCAAAATGAAACCATTTCTTTTAAGAGTACGCCTCATTCCCAACCTACTATGTGACAAAGGACCATGCATGAAACTGGGAACAGTTCCGAGCGCTTGGGAGCACTCTCGAGCGCTCGAGAGTGGTTCCAGTGAGGGTTTTGATAAAACGTTTTTTTGTACCCCATTGCTCTTGCTTTTACACTGAGGTCCCCCAACCTTGCACCCAGTATTGAAGACTGGGTCAGGCTGAGAGACCCCCCTCAGAAGGGAAGAACAGCCTCTTTGTTTATGATCAAAGGTGAAAATTTCTACCTTTTACTTGAACCTTGCTCCTTGGAATAGCTTTGAAAGGTGGATCAGAGAGAAGAGTACAAGAAATCAGAAGCAGAGAGTGTTCTGGATTTCTTGCCCTTTTCCTTGGTGATTTCTAAAACCTTTGAAGTTTGGAAAGTGAGTTTGGAAGTTTTTGGTTTTTAGCAAGAGAGAGAGAGAGAGAGCAGAGAATGGGGTTCTCCCAGGAGAAGAATTTCGTAGCCCTCTGCCCTGAAACCAGACCCTCTTATTTCTAGGCAAAATAACCTATAGTTTTGAAATCAAATGGTTTTGAATAAAACATTTTAAAATAGCAAAATCCTTGGCCTGAAGATCTCTGCCACCAGAGGTTGAGTGTTGACTGAACTATCAGCCGGCTCAAGATGGTGGTAATGATGAGTTGCATGGGTAGTGGGTGATACTGC
The DNA here is from genome assembly GCA_018127125.1 of Rhododendron griersonianum. Taxonomy (NCBI): domain Eukaryota; kingdom Viridiplantae; phylum Streptophyta; class Magnoliopsida; order Ericales; family Ericaceae; genus Rhododendron; species Rhododendron griersonianum. The sequence continues at coordinate 4,457,373 of CM030798.1, read as the reverse complement.
CATCCATTGGGCAACACATCAGTCTCGAGCGCTCGAGAATGAGCCAGGCCAGAGGTTTTTGGAAAATGGTTTTGAGCGCTCGGGACTACTCTCAAGCGCTTGGAAATGCTTTTGACCATTTTTATTCCCTTTTCAAATCTTTCAAGAAGCAAAGTCTCGATCGGCGTGAGGCTTGTTTCAATCCAAAGTCATCATCGGGGAGCCTCCGGGCCACAAATTAAGGAAATTCGACAAGTTCAAATTGGGGTGTCTACAGTTGCCCCTCTTTGGGCGACGCTCGACATCATGCATGGATATGAGTGCCGTCCAAAGATTGAGACAGCCCAATTCGAGCCAAATCAAATCCTCAACTCAAAATCAAATGCAAGTAAAAACACAAACATTTGATGCATGCGGTCGCATCTTTTCAGACTGCCTACGTACCCTTTTTTGCAGGGATCAGACCAGCGTAGTTCTTTGGGGCAAATGCAAACATGCACATGGCGGAAAAAGATGTCCCTTAGGACGGTGCCAAATCTATGGCGGCGGAGAACCTGGAGAAAACTGGGGAGGTGTCCCTTAGGACGGTGCCTAATCTATGGCGCTGGAGAACCTGGAGAAAACTGGGGAGATGTCCCTTAGGACGGTGCCAAATCTATGGCGGCGGAGAACCTGGAGAAAACCGGGGAGATGTCCCTTAGGACGGTGCCAAATCTATGGCTGCTGATGATTGGGGGGTTGTCCCTCAGGACAGTGCCAAATCTATGGCAGTGGATGAGTGAATGGTGTCCCTCAGGACAATGCCAAATCTATGGCAGCAGATGAGCAGTCATGTTGATGAATATGAAGGAAGAAGGCGACCGTGAGAGGTCGAGGTTAGAAGGTGCGACCCATGTTTCGACGTTTGACAACAATGATGGTATTTTTTTACTTTTTTATTTTTTGAAAAACAAAGGACATGTCTAAGTATCCCTTTTGCTTTTACTGTTTTTGATCAGCGGGCTGGTATTTTCAGGATCTTGGAATCTGGGATGGAATCTATCTTTGGATGGAAATTGGGTTTGAGCTGGAGCTAGGGTTTGCGCTGAAGCTGGTTTGAGGTTGACTTTGATCAGGGCTTGAGCTTTGAGCATGCATGTTCCAGTCTTGAGGTCGGTTGTACGCTTGCAGTGATTGATGGCATTGTGCTGATGTGCCCCAGTGAGTGACAGTCCTTAGTTCTGATCCTTTTCCTTGATTCCACTGATAGTTTCGGTGACCAGTTTTGTCATGAGCACAGGTGCGGGTTCTTCCATGTATTGGAGTTTCTCTCACGATATTGGGGCTTCAATGACTTTGTGTGAATTTGGACAAGGCCCAGACGACTCAAAGGACAAGAAAGACCCTTTATCAGAGGACTGACTCTTAACGAAGACCTTGACTGGACGAGGAGTTTGATTATTTGAGGATTTAATGTTTGAAATTGTCATGATAAAATCAAGTTTTGATGATTTTCCCATTCTGGGTTTTGAAATTGTTTTAGCAAAACACGAGGACTTTTATTAGGAATCATGCCCCAGGTTGAGATTTTGCAAGATTCACAAAATGCCTTGGCGCTCCTTCTTGTTTTCTCCTATTGTCCAGGATTTTTGTTATCAAGTTGTGTTTTTCAATCTGACAGGACTTTATTCGGGTTGTAACGTGGCCAAGGTTTGGCTTAAACAAAGAAAGGATAATAGGCTCAAACTTTTTTATTTTTTTGGGGTTTCGAGAGCTAGCAGCCATCTTGCATAATTTTATGCCATTTTTTTGCTTTTGATGGGCGCCTCCTTTCACTTGCTTTGCTTCGCCTTTTGTTGTGCCCGATGCGTTTGGCATTTTCATTGATCTCGAGCTTTCCCCGATTTTTCTTCAATGTTTTGCACCTCAATGTGCATACGCATTCGGCGCTTTTGCACTTTGAATTCTGACGCGCCGATGATGATCAGGTGTTTGGCACTTTTGTCTTCCTCATTTCACCCCAGTGTGGGGGATAGCTGCCTAGCTGGGTTCTTTCAAAGAAATTGATTTAGGCTCAAAGGGGGTTATCAATGGATATATATCTTCAAGCGTGTGATAAAAGAAAAGAATGCCTTTCTTCATTTTGAATTGCACAACTCGATAACTGGATCCTAGATGCAAGTTAAGGGATTTGTGTGCTCTAACTTTGCCTAGATCATGTTTTGACGTTTTGATCTAGCGAGCTTTTTCTCATGCCAAGGCGTTGCTTCTTGATGGTGTCAAGGAATGGTCCCCTGAAATTCTTCTTCTCGCAATGGCAAAATACCTCGTGTCTTAATTTCTCAATTGACGGTGAAAAACAATTCCAAGTTAAGGGATTATCACAAAACGCGAGTTTATTATCACAATTTCGACTCAAGAGGTTTGACATTGACTTAGAAAGACAGGACTGACAAAGGATCGACTAGAAAGAACATGACCAAATTTTGGGATCGACTCGAAAGAACATGACCGGGCCTCGGGATAAGGCTGCCTACGTATCCTTCTTGCAAAGGAATCAGGTCATAACGTAGTTCAGACCTACGAAACTGACTCTCTTTTTGGTTTTTTTTTTTTTTTGACTACAAACTTGAATTTGAAAACTTACGGACACAAAAGCATGAAAAACCCAAAGTACAAACTGACTCGAAATTGAAAGACAAAGACTTGACTCGAAACTCAAAAGCTTTCCAAACTCGCGAGAAGTTCCATCCATGGATTGGCTGCACTGCATTCGTCATTCTTCTTCAGATCAGAGGTCTGGCGTTGGGACGGTTCCAGTCTTTTCACACTATCTCAAGCATTATTCGGATTTTGATCCACCCTCAGATTCTATGTCGGCTTAGAGCTTGTAGCTAAGGCACTGAGCATATTAGGGTTTGGAACAACGGGCTCTGGCAGCCAATTGTCGATAATGCACTGGAAGGGATGGGTTTTGATGCCATTGCTGTTGATGGTTTGGTTGCTCAGAACTCGTCCAAAGGAACCATGTCCCATCAAGTCACTGACCTGGCCAACCTTGAACTCCTTAAAGGTCAGAGGATAATTTCCCACAGCAGAAATTGGGTTTGGAAGTGGAGGTGAGATGATTCCATAATTGATGAGGTCTTGGATTTTGTGGCGGAGACGGAAGCAGCTATTAGTGGAATGGCCGGTACATTGGTGAAAGGTACAATAGGCGTCTGGGTTGTGGGACGACGAGAGCTTCTGAGGTAGGGGAGCTGGAGGGAGCGGCTGGATGAGACCGGCTTCGAGGAGTCTCTCATAAACCAAAGACAAAGGGACAGGAAAGCGGGAAAGGAACCTTGGTGGGATTTTGCAGCTGAGTTGAGGGTTCATAGTGGTGCCAAGTGGGCTTCTGGCGAAGACACTGCTTGCTTCGACACTGCATGATGCTCTCTTGCCTTTGGGGTTGCGCACATCCTGCCTTTTAGCACTAGTTTTAGGCAAGGATCTAGTACCTTCCTTTGAGCGCTTCTTGGTGTCATGGAATTCGACTGAGTCTTTGAGCATGTGAGAGAGCTTCACTCCTGAGTGTGGCTCGATTCCGGCGGTTGGAGAGTGGTAGGCTTGTGGGGTTTCTTTGATCCTGGCCTTACCAGCATTCAGTCCCAGATCTGGATTTGACATGGCGGAGGTGAAAATGTTAATCAGCCCTTGCAATAGAGCCGTCTGCTCATCCATTTTTGGACTCATTTCCTCTACAGCCCTTTTCAGCTCAACCAGCTCTGCTTGCCCTGTCATCTTGAGGTAGTCGGAGAAAGTGGTATGGCTTTGTGTAGGATGGGTGGCCCAGTGCTGACAGTAAAGTGAGAAAGCGAACTCAGAATGTGCCCCTGTTATGATTTATTGAAAAATGTGTATGAATAAAAGAATTGTTAATAACATGTTGTCATCGTCGACTCAAGGGATCCAACTTTACGGGAAGTTCCAACAGTCACGGGTAAGTCGGTGTCAGGCAGGTTAAATTCCGCACGTTGGGAATCAGAGCCAATCTCCTTATCTAAGACCATCCGAGACAGAGCAATAAGACTGCCGGAAAACGCACTTAAGGCTAGATTAAACTAGAGGGAGCCGTTCGGGCACGACGAACACCAGAGGTATCCCAAACTCCATGGATTTATGGTCTCCTAGACCCTGACTCAAGAAATGACATCCTATGAAGGATTGCCTTAGTCCTCAGAGATTCTTTTGAATGTGTATCCTTCGATTAGGAGTGACAAGATTTGAGAGATATCAAGACAAATTGAGCCTTTAACATTTTTTTTTTTGAAATTTTTGTTGTTTTTTTTTTTTTAAAAAACCGTTTAGCGTAAATGACATGATACCGTAACCGGGGTGGCGTAGGTGGCTTCGCACTACAACCTGGGTGGTGTGGGCATCATGACATTGTAGCCTAATTGTTTTGTTAATCTTGAATGCATGATTTAAGAATGTGTTGAAGACTTAATGAATTCTGATATCCCCAAAACCTCGTCATTTCAAGGACTAATTAATTTCAACAACGTGCCTTTAAAAAGCATGACTCATCATCGGTCCAAGCAATCCTAAACAAGCCGCGCGAGCGAGTCTAAGAGTTCTATATGAGACACGAAAGCAAGCGTAAGATGCAAGGTGCGATGTGCAAGCGGGATAAGATCACGGTCTTTCGAAGGTTGCCTAATTCCTCAGAATTTCTTTTAGGGTGTATCCTTTGTTCAGAACGACAAATTCTAAGAGATGTCAAAATGAACTAAGTATTCAACTAGTCCTCGTTCGAAGTTTCAATTTTTGAACTTGGAATAACTTAGTATAGACGACGTGATACCCCAACCATCGTGGTGTCAGTGACATGGTGCCATTAGCCAGAATGGTGTAAGTAAAGTGGCACCACGGCGTCGTTTTCCTTGTTATTCCTTATTCTCCGTTGAAATTTCGATTAGGCATTAGTCAAGGACTTAGTATATTCTGATTTCCCAAAGTCTCATTGTTCTAAGGACTCATATAGTTTAGACAACGTACACCGGGGTGCACGACTCATCATCGGGCCTCGGCAACCTTCTACAGACCGTGCGAGCGAGATTAAGAGCGCAGGACTCGAAATTGAACAGACAGCATGACGGCATGACATGAATGAGATGCATGGTGAGATGCAGAAAGCAGTAACATGTAGGCAGAATATAGCATATAATCCTACCCTGCGAGTCCCTGTCCTAGTTTGGAAGGATCTATGGCTTGCTAAGCATGTACAAAGGCCGGTTTTGGCTTGAAGAGGGTTCCCCGGACTAGAGTCAAAGTATACCTCCCACTATTGAGCGTACACCCAATAATGGTACAAATGGTAGAGATGACTCATCACGGTCGAGGGTTGCTGAGCATTCCGGGATTCCCTATCACCGGCAAGCCGGGTAGGATTGCCGAAACACAACAGCGAGGTTGCGCAAGATATATACAAGAAATAGACAATAAAACAAAATCCCTTTTGAAAATCCCACAAACGTTTTTCAAGCTTGGCTCACAAGTTTAATTGATATTCAAGAAAAGCGGGCCGTTTTACCAACAAACCAACTTTTTCTCAAGTATTAATTAAACATCCCCAGCAGAGTCGCCACTATGGGCTACCACAGCCCCGGGTGCTCTAGAGATCGGGGCGGCCCAATTTTGGATTAAAATCGCGCGCCTCGTGCCGTTTTGGATAAAATGGTTTGAAAAATCGTTTTGATTTGATTTGAAGAGTCGCCACCCGGATTTGTGGTATATCATCGAGAAACCATTTTATTTTGAAAATGATTGATTTGAAATTGAAAACCAGAGATCGTTTTGAGGGTCTGGAAGCCACGTTACGAGGGGGAAGGGTTTTACGGCACCCCCCTCGTCCGATTCGAAATCGGTCTCTACTAAACGTTTGTGAGATTTTTAAAAGGGATTTTGTTTCATTTTAACTAGCTAGCAAGTATCCACAGTAATACCATAAAGGAAGTGCATGCATGTGCATGTGTACATGGGAGGATGAAATAGCCATGCAAAATATGCAAGATGACTGAAAACGCAACACTGTTACTGGATTCACTCTCGAGCGCTCGGGAGTGGTCCCGAGCGCTTGGGAGTGGTCCCGAGCGCTTGGGAGTGCTGACACTCTCAACCTGCAAAACTTTGTTAGCACAGACAGAATATAATGCAAAGCTGGAAACTGAAATGATATTAAGTACACTACTGGCTCAGCAGAGGACTTGAAAGACTGAGCTAAGCTTTCAATCTTTCAGATCATGCATCCCTGCCTCAACAAGGCTAGATCTATAAATTTAAAAGAGCAACAGGCTACACTTATGCATGCAGAATCCAGAGAACACAGCAGACTGAGAAAATGGGATGCAATGGCATGCATGCACTCCCGAGTGCTCGGGAATGGTTCGGAGCGCTTGGGAGTGAGCTGCATGTCAGCTTGCTCTCAAACAGGAAATGGTACTGAATTGACATGCAAACACCATTGTTTTGGTGTTTCCCAAGAGGAGAACATCTTTTAACTTTGGAAAAACCTTATTTTACATGAAAACTTGTGAGAAATGCTTCTGTTTTAGTGGAAAATGACTTCCTTGTGCATGCATGCCAAAATGAAACCATTTCTTTTAAGAGTACGCCTCATTCCCAACCTATTATGTGACAAAGGACCATGCATGAAATTGGGAACAGTCCCGAGCGCTTGGGAGCACTCTCGAGCGCTCGAGAGTGGTTCCAGTGAGGGTTTTGATAAAACGTTTTTTTGTACCCCATTGCTCTTGCTTTTACACTGAGGTCCCCCAACCTTGCACCCAGTATTGAAGACTGGGTCAAGCTGAGAGACCTCCCTCAGAAGGGAAGAACAGCCTCTTTGTTTATGATCAAAGGTGAAAATTTCTACCTTTTACTTGAACCTTGCTCCTTGGAATAGCTTTGAAAGGTGGATCAGAGAGAAGAGTACAAGAAATCAGAAGCAGAGAGTGTTCTGGATTTCTTGCCCTTTTCCTTGGTGATTTCTAAAACCTTTGAAGTTTGGAAAGTGAGTTTGGAAGTTTTTGGTTTTTAGCAAGAGAGAGAGAGAGAGAGCAGAGAATGGGGTTCTCCCAGGAGAAGAATTTCGTAGCCCTCTGCCCTGAAACCAGACCCTCTTATTTATAGGCAAAATAACCTATAGTTTTGAAATCAAATGGTTTTGAATAAAACATTTTAAAATAGCAAAATCCTTGGCCTGAAGATCTCTGCCACCAGAGGTTGAGTGTTGACTGAACTATCAGCCGGCTCAAGATGGTGGTAATGATGAGTTGCATGGGTAGTAGGTGATACTGCCATCCATTGGGTGATACTGCCATCCATTGGGCCACAAAACAGTCCCGAGCGCTCAGGATAAGTCTCGAGCGCTCGAGAATGAGCCAGGCCAGAGGTTTTTGGAAAATGGTTTTGAGCGCTCGGGACTACTCTCAAGCGCTTGGAAATGCTTTTGACCATTTTTATTCCCTTTTCAAATCTTTCAAGGAGCAAAGTCTCGATCGGCGTGAGGCTTGTTTCAATCCAAAGTCATCATCGGGGAGCCTCCGGGCCACAAATCAAGGAAATTCGACAAGTTCAAATTGGGGTGTCTACACTTGGCCAGAAATTGCCAATGCTTTTTGTAGACACCTCCCAAACGGGGCATCGCCATACAGATTGATTACGCTTGTTTGGTTCCACTTCATAAACCAAGATCATGGACATTCCCATGGCTAGGAACATCACCACATGATAACGGTTATCACCAAAATAGAGTCGCCACCTAGTTTATCAAAACTAGGAAAACAGATAGAGATTTTGGATACGGGAGCCAAAAGTACAATAAGGGGAAGGTGTTAGGCACCCCTCTTTGCCCAGACGTGAGACTGGCCCATAATCATTCAACTTAAGACATGTAGATGCTTTGTTTAATTCCAACACATAGTCTGTTTATTTATTCCTTTAAACAGTAAGTAAAGTGAGCCAGTGCGATAAAAGAGCATGCATCAGAAAGCAGAGAAAGCAAACAAAATGTCCCAGGGAGATGGATCTCGCGGCCGGTGAATAGATATCACAGCCGAGGGATCCTCCTGGTTCGATGTACCGGCCGAGGGATCGAAGCCCCGGTCGGTGTTCTTCCTCACACCAGACAGAAAGATTGACAGAAAATCAAAACGTTACGATTAATAAAAAGGGACAGTAAATAAGGCAAACCGGAGGCCGTTGGGCCTCACCACCTTGATCCCTCAGTTGCTTGATTTGCTTTGGATTGGGCGTGATTGATTGATTGCTTGATCGAGAACCCTAGAGTTAGGGTTTGAACTTCGGGGTTTGATCGCCGGATTGACGGCTACCTTCGGAAGGTTAGGGCTTTTGGAGTATGGGATTGAGAGAGTATTTTGACAGAGTTTCGTGGCTTGATTGAGTGTCAAGGTGTATCAATTTCGTGTGTTTATTTCGGAGCCCAAAGGCTCCATTATATAGGCATAGGGATGACTCACTCCGGCCAATCAAATCACGAGATGGCAATTGCAATTGCAATGCATCTCTAACTCTACGTCGTGATCTTTGAGCGTAGCCCGAACGCATCGGAAAGGTAGTGTAGTTGGATCAAACCAAACGTCTGACAGAATGTTCCAGAGTCTGGAAAAAGGTTGATCTGGCGGCCGAGTAATAGATCACACGGCCGAGGAATCGATGTCTCGGCCAAAGGATAGATCTTGCGGCCGAGGAATTGATCTCTCAGGGAGATTTTGCTGGCAACAGGTTGCTCGGGTGAGGGATTGATGTTATGGCCGTTAGATCGATGTTACGGCCGTCAGATGGATTCTCCTAGGCTTCTGTATTTCTGTCTGAAAGGCTGTATGGCTTTTAATTGGGTCCTCTAAGTGGTTCAAAGTTCTTACCGAAAGTCCTAAGGTCCTCAAGGAAAGCAATCAGCAATCAATGTATCCATTTCATCATCGGGATTGTCCCAAGGTGGGACTTGAAATAATCGTTAGGCCAAATTGGGGTGTCTACAGATGCCCCTCTTTGACTGAACTCAGACGGATCGCGAGACATGTTTGAGTAAGAGTCAAAGCTGTAAAAAGCAACTCAATTTGGTCCAACCACTATTCCAAGGGGTTTTTGAAAAAGGTTTTGTTATGGTCGGGCCGGGAGGCTGCCTACGTATTCCACAAGGGAAATTCAGACCAATCGTAGTTCGGGCAAAAGAAGTTTTGTTATGGTCGGGCCCGGAGGCTGCCTACGTATTCCACAAGGGAAATTCAGACCAATCGTAGTTCAGGCAATAAAGAAAAGCAAAAAGTTTGGAGGGTTAGAGACAGAAGACGTACCTTAGGGCTTTAAAAGCCGTAGTGTGACGTACCTAGACTGAGCCAGGGTTTTGGCGGAAGATAGTTGAAGGAGCGCGGGGCTACCTGGGGAGTTTTTGCGGAGAGCTTCCTTAGTTATTTTGGGGTAGATCAATACACTGCAGGTGCGTTTGCTTTTCTTGATCATCCTTATTTTTGACTGAAAGGAGCTCGGTAGAGTAGCCTATCTTTGCGAATGAGCTGGAAGGAATTGATGTAATGGGGTGGAATCCAAACCATCTACTGGGGATGAATTGGATGCCGGTTTGTTTTTTAGATGTGGAGGGCACAGGGCCGGTATCTAGAGCATGGAGCTTTGGTGATGAGGGAACCGAGGCACGGAGCCGGTTGTAGTCATAAGGCGGGAGCCTGGAGAGTGATGGAATCGAGGCGTGGAGCCTGTTGCAATCTTGAGGCGAAGGCCTGAGAAGATCGGGTAAGACCGAAGCGCGGAGCTGGTGTTGATCATAAGGCGAGAGCCTGAGGTGATTGATAGGACCGAAGCGCGGAGCTGGTGTTGATCATAAGGCGAGAGCCTGAGGGGACTAGATTAAGGCGTGGAGCCTGCTGTGGTTTATGAGATGAAGGCCTGAAGTAAGCTTAGAGCTTGATGGGACCGAAGCACGGAGCTGGTATTGATCATGAGGTGTCAGAGCTTTTGAGCTTGACGTGATGAACCGAAGCGCGGAGCTGATATAAGGCAAGAGCCTGAGGTGAAGGAACTGAGGCATGGAGCCTGAAGTGATTGAGGCGTGGAGCCTGCATGCAGTCTTGAGGCGAGGGCCTGAGTTGTCGGAGCTTAGAGCTTGACGTGATATGAACCGAAGCATAGAGCTGGTTGCATTCTGATGGTCTATGCACGGAGCTTTCTCATCATTAGTGTTGGCGTGGAGCCAAATGATCGAGGCGTTGGGCTGATCAATAAAACCGAGGCATAGAGCCGGTTGATTGCAGGATTGACCTGTTTCATGAGAGATATGCAGAGTGTATATGTGATGATGATTGTTAGAGGTGAACAGATGTGATGCAGACTCGATGTGAAAGTGTTGATGCAAATGTGCACGGGCCCGTGCGTGTGTGTTTGTTTTAAGCTTAGAGCTTCTATCAAGTTCCAGACTTGAGCATTCAGAGCGTAGAGCTCGAGCATTCGGACGGCAGAATCCGAGCATTCAAAGTATAGGCTTTGAGCGTCCAGTACTCAGTGGTTGGGCATCCAAGCGTAGAGCTTGAGCATTCAAGTGTATAACCTGAGCATCCAGTACACAGTGGTTGGGCATCCAAGCGTAGAGCTTGAGCATTCAAAAAAATGTTAGATTTTTGAACATTCAGGCGTAGAGCCTGAGAATAGATGTCTTGATTGTTGGGGCGGCTTAGAGCCTGTTGCTTGTTTACGGCTTTGAGCCCATTGAGAAGATGGGCTTTGAGCCGTTGAGTTATGATAACGGGCGTAGAGCCTGTCGATAATGGGCTTGGAGCCGCTAAGATGGTTGTTATGGCTTCGAGCCAGTTGAAATAGTAGGCTTGGAGCCGCTGAGTGAGTGAGTACAGACGTAAAGCCTGTTGATAATAGGCTTCGAGCCGCTGAGTTTGGTTGTTTTACGGCTTCGAGCCAATTGAGACAGTGGGCTTGGAGCCGCTGAATTGTAATAGCGAGCGTAGAGCTGCTGAATCGAGGGCTTAGAGCCACTGAGTGAGTGTATATAGGCGTAGAGCCTGTTGATGTGATAGCGAGCATAGAGCTGCTGAAATAGTAGGTGGGGGCTTAGAGCCACTGAGTTGCGTAAAGATGATGGGCTTTGAGCCTGTCAAGATAGTGGGCGTAGAGCCGTTAAGTAGAGCCGCTGGGTGAATTGATATGGGCGTAGAGCCTGCCAATAATGAGCTTGGAGCTGCCAAAGTTCTGAGCTTAGAGCTGCTGAGTGTCTTGTTTTGCTAACCAGCAGTTTGTGGAGAGAGATTTTCCTCATGCTTGGGCATGCCCCCAAGGCTAATTGGTTGGTTGAGGGCCCAGAAGTCTGTAGTGGCATGAGTTAGTGCACTGAGCAAAATCTGATATTACCGAAGGTAATTGATTGGGGGCCAGGAGATAGATCTCTCGGCCGAAGGATTGATGTCTTGGCCGAGGAATTGATGTCTCGGCCGTGAGAACGCCAAAAGTCAGGAAATCGATTTAAGTTTAGTTAAATAAATCTCACGGGTCATTCTTCCCTACTATCCCTCATCCTCTTCTCCCGTTCGAGCGATCGTCGCCGCCGCCTCCTCTCTCTCCTCGTCGTTTTCCACCTTCCCGCCGCCGATCCTCCGACCACCACGGTTCTAGCTGCCATGGCTTCGACACCGCCTCCTCCTCCACCATCTGATGTTCCCGCCGTGTCTAGAGACACGGGCAAGGCTCCGGCCGTCGAGGCCGAGATTCTTGGTGGGGTTTCAAGTTCCCGCGTCTTGCGTTCGAGTCGGCGCAGGGCCACTGCTGGGGGGAGTTCCTCGCAACCCATTCCTCCCGGGGTTGAACCCGAGGTTTCTACTGATGTGGGTGGTGATATTCTTCCCCCTTTTGACGTTGCCACTTACGCTCCTCAGGTTCACTTGGTCAGGCGTGGTGGTTCTTTGCGATACCGTCCTCCCCTCAGTGACATCCCACCTGAGGTCTTGCACAGGGAGCCAGAGCAGCACTTTGGTTTCACCAACAGGAAGGTAGAATTTTATCCTGTCAAATGATTTTTGCATGTGAGATTTTGCAGAGTGATAGTTTGATATTTTGATAGGGAGTTTGAGTTCTAGAAGTTGCCCCCTGTATAGGCGATATCTTGTATATTTGATTCCTTCTTCGTATTTTGTCAGACAAACGAGAGGCTGCGCGTGTGGGGAAGCTGCCCCCAGGTGTTTGAGTGGTATGAGAGGCTTCCTCAGGAAGCCAAGGATGCGGTTGCTTTGGCTGGCTTCGAGCCCTTGATACTTGGTTTCCATCTTCCGAAGGCGGAGTTGGGATTGACCACATCCTTGGTCGAGCGGTGGTGGGATACCACCAACACTTTCCATCTTCCGGAGGCTGGGGAGATGACGATCACTCCGGGTGACTTTGCTTTGCTCACAGGCCTGAGAGTAGGCGGCGATCCTCTTCCAATTGACCCGCGGATCCATGAGCGGAAGGGTGCCCTTGGATATCTTTTGGGGAAGGTTCCCATTGTGTCAGAAAGTGGCCATATCACATATACCTGGCTTCGGGAAGAGTTTGATCAGGTTGATATCCTGACGGAGATTCCCCTTTCTCAGCTGGTACGAGCTTTCCTGCTTTATCTCCTTGGGCAAACTTTGTTTTGCAACAAGGAGAATTCGGTACATGTCCAGTTTTTGGCTGCTTTGGTGCACTTAGAGACCATAGCAGAGTTTGATTGGGGAACTCCTGCCCTAGCCACGTTGTACGGACACCTCAGTGCTTGTTCCCGGGGAGTTAGTTTGTCGCTTGGCGGACACCATCGTATTCTTGAGGTATACACTTTGATTTCTGTATTATTTTCTTGTTGCTTCTATCTTTATTATTCATGTTTTCCGTCTTTGCTTGTAGCTTTGGGCTTTTGAGCACTTGTTGCAGTTTCCTCCTCCAACTGGGCACAGAGAGCCTAGGTTCGTTCCGCGGGCAGCCCGTTGGTTGAAAGGAGTTCGGAAGTCACGGTCGCCTGCCATGGACTTACTGGCTTGGAGGCGAGTTTTGGATCGCCTAACGGTGGATCAGGTATGACATCTTCTTTATCCTCTGATTTTCGTGCAATTTCCTCATTCTGTCATTTTGATGCTATTTCCTTTGTTATAGGTGCGTTTTGACCCATGGGGCGTGCTACTTGATGATGCTCCTCTGGAGTTGACCTCAGCTCGGGCGTTGGACAGCTAGCACTTCCTTCTGGAGGGGCCATTTTCGAGAGCCTGGTATCTTGGAGAGAGGGTAGCGAGCCAGTACTTTCCACGTTCCGAGGCGTTGCAGCTTGTTCCTCTCCCTCCTCCTGTTGGTATGAGATCGACCCATCTATTGACCGAGGAGGGCTTGCTACTTGCTCTTGAGAGACAGCCAGCCACGAGTTTTCTCGTAGTGGGAGATTACTCAGCCTTTTGTTCAGCCTTATTGACCCTTCCTACCACTACTGCTGCTGCCGCTCCTCCTGTTTGGCCACGGGCCCCCAGTTTCATTTCTTTCCACAATGCAAATGGAGAAGAGGAGCGTTTGCCACTGACACCGTGTACTACGCAGTTCTACGTGCTTCCTGCCGGGATTCAGCAGGTAATATTTGTAGATTCTGCTTTGGTTTCCTTCAACATTCCTTGCCTACTTGATTGTATATGCAATTGCTTCCTCTGCAGGTGCCTGCTGGGGTTTTCCAGGAATGGTTGCATGCTTTCCAGAGTGCAGAGGCTTTGGCCCGGCGGCAGCGCGGCCGAATAGCCGCGGTATGCATCCTTTGATCTTTTCTTTTTCCATCATACGTTTCATGTGAAACTAAATGCCTATATCCTATGTCTCTGCAGCTTGAAGCAGAGCAAGTACCGACAGTGTCAGTCACCCAGAGTGCTGGAGTTAGCGAGGGTGGGAGTACTGGAGCTGGTGGTGGAGATGCCGAGGCTGGTGAGGGATAGAGGATCAGTGTCTCAGTTCCTGAGCGTTTTCGTCCTGCGCCCAAGAGGGGTCGTGGGCAGTAGCCGGCCTTTCCTTTCTTGTACATGTATTTGTTAGTTCTGAAAACAGATAATTCGACATTTGTATTTTTTTGTTTGTATTTGAAGCATCCTCAGCATGTATTAGATATTTATGCAATGCCTGGATTTAAACAAGGGCCGAGGAATGGATCACTCGGCCGAGGGTTCCATTCTTCGCCCGCTACTTCCATTTCCTAAAGAAGTTGGGTTTTTGCTTTTAGCCAAACGGCGTTTTTCCCTTCTTATACTTGAATTTGATTCAGGCTCGTTTATTTGCTTTTGCTGTTCCTGCAATCTCTTTGCCATGTTTCGGGATTGTTAGAATGCTTGGTCCCTTATGTCGACGACTTTTGAGTCAGAGAGGACGAACGATGATTCTCACGTATCTTTGTTTTTGCCAATTCCCTGGAAAATGACTAACTCATCTTTTGTGAGCTCAATACGCGGAGTTATCTACGCCTATCATTGAGTACAAACCTTTTGGTATCGTCTTTCTTCTCTCCAAATGTTTAGGCCGCATCTCAACGCGAGATTGCCTACGTATCCCAATCAAGGAATCAGGCCTTTTACGTAGTTCCAAGATCACCACCTTTGGGGTTGGGTTTTCACTCTCGATTTTTCTTTCTTTCATGCTCTAAATTTTGCCTAGGTTACCTGATAGAGGTTGAGTTCCTAGCGAGCTTTTCTTCAAATGCCTTAACTTTTGCCTAGGCTGCGTTTTTCGCTTTTCTTTGTCCTAGCAGGCTCTGCTCTTACTTTTGTTTGGGTGTATAGGTTGCCCAATGAGCATTCTTCTCTCAAGAGGTGTTTGGAGAGGAATCTGATGGAGATGTTTTTATGAATCTCCTGTTGTGATTGTACTTTCACAATGGGCAAGCTAACCCTAAGTGTTCTCACGGAGATAGCATCTTTTTCCTGAGTTTTGATAAAAAGCCTAGTTCTAAGTAACCAGGGTTCGTCCCCTCTTTCCTTTTGGTCAGTAACATAAAGAATTAGATTCTTTAAAATCCTTTTATCTTTGGCAGAGAGATTGTAGTGTATAACAATCACATTTTAAAGATGGAATCATTTGTCAAGCATAGAAGTGATAAAAATGGGGATTTATTCAATCGTAGATAATGCCCAAACAGGGGCCCGAAACATGTCCTAACTTGTCTTTAGAAAATGAAAGCAATGTTTTTGTCATGCGATTTACTGCAGTATTTCAAGAGTGGTTCCTTTTCCTTTTGCAGTTTTATACTCTTCTTCACCCTCTTTGCCAAACAGAATCTTTAGGTCAAATTCAGCTAGCACTTCAATCCAGTCTTCGGGAGCAAGAGATGAATTGGTTGGTTCTTCTTCCAAATCACTGTCGGTCCATTCCTGATCAAAGAAGATTTGCATTCTAGGGTACCGTTGTTTGGTAACTTCGTCTTCCCATGTCTCTGCGAAGCCACAGAATGGAAAGTCTTCTCCTTCTCTTACAAACCAGCCATTGAGCGTTTTTGGGATCACGAGTTTCTCTTCTTTGACCCTGCTTCCTCTTGCCTTAGCCTTTTCCATGCTTTTCTTCCTTTTTACCTCGGCTTCTGTCGGGGTGTAGCCAAGACCAAAGGCATATTGATTATGCGGAGGATCAATCATTTGCGAGATGCCTTGTGATCTTTTGCCTAAACCCAACCCAGGGAGGTATTTTTGCTTCTTCATCATCCATATGGCGGGGGTGCTTACATAGAAGTTTCTCTCAGCCATTAAGGCTTGCACAGCAGTTGCTTCCTCAAGACTAAATCCAGTAAGGAAGGTTTCCTCGGTTTCTACCTCTTGGACAGGCGTATCAGAATGAGCCCGGATTGATGAATCCCCCAGAATGGTTATAACCCTTCCATCTACCGCGAATTTGACTTTTTGATGCAAAGTGGAAGGTACTGCCCCAGCGCCATGTAGCCAAGGCCTTCCTAATAAAAGATTGAAGGTGGCCGGTATATGCATCACATGGAACTCCACATCCCTTTTGATCTTCTCCACTTCTACGGGCAGTGTGACACACCCAACCACTCTTCTCTTTGAATTGTCATACCCCTTTACTCCTTGGCTTGAAGGGCGCACGTCGGTGGTGTTTACCCCTAGTTTGTCGAGGGTTCTTTGAGGACATACGTTTAAAGCAGACCCGTTATCTACCAAGACTAGTGGGATCCATTTGGTGAGACATTTAAGTGAAATGTAGAGAGGTTTGTTGTGTGCAGGCCCTTCAGGAGGTAGATCCTTGTCAGTGAAAGCTATCGTTGGTTTTGGAGCTTTTGACGCCATTATGAAACTCACGAGTTCTTCGGGGGTGATGTCGATGGGAACTTTGGCTTTCCCCAAGGTTTTGAAGAAGGAGTTACGATGCTCGTAGGAGGACATAAGTAATCCCCAAATAGAGATATCAGCTTGGATTTTCTTTAGTTGTCTTAGCACCCTGTCTTCCTCAGGTTCGGTCCTTTGGCTTTCTTCTTCTTCTTCCTCCTCTTCCATTACTCGCGTTGAGGTTGAACTTTCCCCACTTAGTTTAGGAGGCTTATACACCCTTCCGCTTCGGGTGAGGTGACCCACTTCTTCTTCTTGGGTACCCCAAGGATCTGCAGGCTCAATTCTTCCAACTTTCCAATCATTTGGCAGGGCTTGATGCATGTCCAACCACCAATCTCCATCATCAATGGCATATATGTGGGGTTCTCCCTCTGTTGCAAAGCATTCCTCGTTCTCAGAGAGGATTAGGGGTGGTTTAGCTCGGGTATTTGGAATAATGTGTAGGGCGGGATTATATGTGGGGCTATTGGATAGGCTTATGAGATTGATATTTTGGGGCGGTGGCTCGTTGTTGTGAGCGGGAAGTGGATTGGTTTGTACATTAGGCTTAGGAGGTTTTATGGCTTGACTATCAATGAGATCCTGGATGTCATGACGAAGATGCATGCAGCGGTCTGTCTCATGTCCAGGGTGTTGATGGTAAGCACATTGCTTATTGGCATCATAGCTTGGGCCATAAGGTGGCTGAGGAGGCGGATTATTCAAGAGCCTAAGGTGCCCTTGACGGCTTAGGATGGCTAAGGCTTGGGATGGAGTCATATAGAGTGGGCTGAAATTGCGGCAAGGGCGATTCGTGTTTCTAGATGAGTTAGTTTGGAAAGGGTCTTGTGGCAAGACTGAGTCAAGGGTGTTGACGGAGGCAGGAGATGTACGGTTTGGAAAGGTTTTTCTGGGTGGAGGGGTTTCTTCTTTTCCAATGAGGCCCAACTTGATCCCATCCTCGATTTGTAATCCAGTGGCGTGTAGACGTTTGAAGTCGGTGATAGCTTGAGTGTAAATGTGAGTGAGGTATTTGGGCTGTAAGTTCTTGACAACTATCCTCACTTGATCTTCCTCGAAAGGGCGGCTTTTCATCTTGGCAGCCTTCTCTCTCCATCTTGCCACAAAGATAGCAAAGTCCTCATTGGATTCTTGTTTAGTCATCTCCAAGTCTCGGGTAGTTAGCTCAATCTGGACATTGTACGCATACTGCTTGACAAAAGCGTTAGCAATTTCAGGCCAAGTTTGATAGTGCACAAATTCCAAAGTGAGAAACCAATCGAGGGCGCTTCCAGTGAGAGTCCTTTGAAACAATTGAGCGATGAGCTTGTCGGTCAAGCCCATAGGCTTCAGAGTGTTGATGACATGGCGGACGTGGCTGGTAGGGTTACCAGTCCCGTTGAATTTCTCGATGTTTGGCATTTTGAACCGTCCAGGTAGTTGAGATTCTGGAAAGAGACAGAGTCCTTCGAAATCTAGAATTTGGTCTCCTTGTGAACGAGCCAAAGCGTGCTTGATCTCCTTGACCTGTTTGACCAATTCAGGGTTTTATATAATTTCATGAGGATTTTCTGCTTCCTCCTCGTTTTTCTTGTCTTCAGCATCTCTTGCTGCTTTCTCAGCTTGTAAATAGGCAATTTGGGCTCGGAGCTCGGCGATGGTAGCATCATTGTCTGCCATTTTTGGGGTGTAGGTAGGGAGATTGCTTGGTGAGGCTTGGAATCGGGTAGATAATCGATTTTGTTGAGGAGACGACCGCGAAGTCCCTGAAACTGATTGGGACCGTTGCGGTGAGAGTGTCTTGGTAGACGAAGGCGACCGGTGAGATGACTGTAAAGACCTCTGTTTGGCGTGACTTCGGGTATTGTAAGAGTATAAAACTGGCTGAGGTTGCTTCTTTAACCTACCTATTGTACCTGCTTAAAAAATAGAATACCTGGAAGTCAGTATTCGGCCTGTGTAGGGTTAGGATTTGGGTTGAAAATCCCAACCCTTCTGCACAGAAAGAGTTAATACAACAACAAATGATACAAGGTGTGAGGAAGAACTTTTGCAAGTAGAATGTAAGTAGGTTCCTAGCCTGTAGGTTCCTGTCTTAATTTGATAAGTTCTATGGCTTTCCAAAGCATGCAAGGTTTTGGTAGTTTCAGGGTGCTCCGTTGTCAAAGGGCACCAATCCTCTCACCAGCCCATCATAGGCGGCGATTGGGTGATTTCCTTTTTGATATACCACTAGGTACGAGTGACTGTGGAGTTTGCTGGAACCCCCAACATAGCCCGTGTCATGCCGGGATATCAGGTGAACTCAACGGGTTGCCCGCTCGATGCATATGATAAATGAATTAGACAAGGCATGTATTAGTCTTATGTTGAACTTTTTGTTAATGGCTCTCACATCCCCAGCAGAGTCGCCAAAAACTGTAGACACCTCCCAAACGAGGCATCGCCATACAGATTGATTACGCTTGTTTGGTTCCACTTCATAAACCAAAATCATGGACATTCCCATGGCTAGGAACATCACCACATGATAACGGTTATCATCAAAATAGAGTCGCCACCTAGTTTATTAAAACTAGGAAAACAGATAGAGATTCTGGATACGGGAGCCAAAAGTACAATAAGGGGAAGGTGTTAGGCACCCCTCTTTGCCCAGTCGTGAGACTGGCCCATAATCATTCAACTTAAGACATGTAGATGCTTTGTTTAATTTCAACACATAGTCTGTTTATTTATTCCTTTAAACAGTAAGTAAAGTGAGCCAGTGCGATAAAAGAGCATGCATCAGAAAGCAGAGAAAGCAAACAAAATGTCCCAGGGAGATGGATCTCGCGGCCGGTGAATAGATATCACGGCCGAGGGATCCTCCTGGTTTGATGTACCGGCCGAGGGATCGAAGCCCCGGTCGGTGTTCTTCCTCACACACCAGACAGAAAGATTGACAGAAAATCAAAACATTACGATTAATAAAAAGGGACAGTAAATAAGGCAAACCGGAGGCCGTTGGGCCTCACCACCTTGATCCCTCAATTGCTTGATTTGCTTTGGATTGGGCGTGATTGATTGATTGCTTGATCGAGAACCCTAGGGTTAGGGTTTGAACTTCGGGGTTTGATCGCCGGATTGACGGCTACCTTCGGAAGGTTAGGGCTTTTGGAGTATGGGATTGAGAGAGTATTTTGACAGAGTTTCGTGGCTTGATTGAGTGTCAAGGTGTATCAATTTCGTGTGTTTATTTCGGAGCCCAAAGGCTCCTTTATATAGGCATAGGGATGACTCACTCCGGCCAATCAAATCACGAGATGGCAATTGCAATTGCAATGCATCTCTAACTCTACGTCGTGATCTCTGAGCGTAGCCCGAACGCATCGGAAAGGTAGTGTAGTTGGATCAAACCAAACGTCTGACAGAACGTTCCAGAGTCTGGAAAAAGGTCGATCTGGCGGCCGAGTAATAGATCACACGGTTGAGGAATGGATGTCTCGGCCGAAGGATAGATCTTGCGGCCGAGGAATTGATCTCTCAGGGAGATTTTGCTGGCAACAGGTTGCTCGGGTGAGGGATTGATGTTATGGCCGTTAGATCGATGTTACGGCCGTCAGATGGATTCTCCTCGGCTTCTGTATTTCTGTCTGAAAGGCTGTATGGCTTTGAATTGGGTCCTCTAAGTGGTTCAAAGTTCTTACCGAAAGTCCTAAGGTCCTCAAGGAAGCAATCAGCAATCAATGTATCCATTTCATCATCGGGATTGTCCCAAGGTAGGACTTGAAATAATCGTTAGGCCAAATTGGGGTGTCTACACTTTTGTCAAGCAATATGCGTACAACGTCCAAATCGAACTAACAACTCGAGACTTGGAAATGACCAAACAAGATTCCAATGAGGACTTTGCTGCCTTTGTGGCAAGATGGAGGGAAAAGGCTGCCAAGATGAAAAACCGCCCCTCCGAGGAAGACCAAGTGAGGATAGTTGTCAAAATTTTGCAACCCAAGTATCTCAGGCATATTTACACACAGGCTATCACCGATTTCAAGCGCTTGCATGCAACTGGGTTGCAAATCGAAGATGGAATCAAGCTAGGACTCATTGGGAAAGAAGAGGCCACTCCTCCACCTAAGAAAACCTTCTCTAGCCGTACATCTCATGCCTCCGTAAATGCCCTTGGCACATCCTTGTCTCAAGACCCTTTCCAAACTAGCCCATCCCGAAGCTCAAATCGACCCCGCCGCAACTTTGATCCTCTTTACATAACCTTATCCCAAGCCTTGACCATCCTTAGCCGTCAAGGGCATCTCAAACCTTTAAACAAACCGCTTCCTCCGCCGCCCTACGGTCCAAACCATGATCCAAACCAACAATGCGCCTACCACCAACACCCTGGGCACGAAACAGACAATTGTATGCGTCTTCGTCACGACATTCAAGACCTTATTGATAGTCGAACCATAAAACCACCAAAACCTGATGGGCAAGCCAACCCACTCCCTACTCATAATGCTGAACCGCCACCTCGAAATATCAATCTCATAAATCTATCTTACAACCCCACATATAATCCCAGCCAATATATTGTCCAAGACAACCAAACCAAACCTACCTTAACCTTCCCCAAGGAGGACGAGTGTTTCATGATGGAGGAGGAGGAGGATAATGACTCTGATCAGTCAGAAGTAATCGATGTTGATATGTTCGACATAAGCAGCAAAGATCAGACAGAGGAGGAAAAGCTAAGGAAGTGGAAGGAACACTCCTGGGTAAAACACAATTTGGAGGATCCAGACATTCCATTTGTAGAAGATGACGAATGGCTTCGTATCTGGTTTGAGAATAGGAAGAAGGAAAAAGAAAGGGTTATCATGATGAGAAGGCACGCTCGCTTCGAGCCTGCCCAAATAGTGGTACGCATCAACCGTCCCAAAATTCCAACACTGCCCATTGTTTGGGAGACAATCAATCTCATAGAAAAGGTAGAGGAGTTTCAAATGCAACCATGGGTCAACCCTTACGACGAGTGTGACTATAGTCAATGGATAGAGGAAAGAGAAGATCTGGATTTCATATGCACAGAACCCTATAAAACAGGGGAAAGCGACTTTGATGAAATGGAAGAAGAGTACAATGATCCGCTCGATGAAACCTCCTTAGCATCATTATTCAATCAGGAGGAAATAGTTGATGACCACACAATCAATGAGGAAAGGGAGATTCAAACTGACACATCCGTCTGGGGATTGCTCATGGCTCAAGGAAGTAGCCATCGTACGAACTTCAAAGATGAACCCAATTCAAAGGCTCTGTTTGGCAAGGAAGAGGGTGGGAAAGAGTACAAAGTTGCAAAAGACAAGGGAAATGACCCCGACATGCTGCAGTAGCTGAGAAGTCACAACATGGCAAACAAAAAACATTAAAACATTGTTTTTGCTTTAAACAAACTAGAACGAGTTTTGGGCCTCTGTTTGGACATTTTATTTCCGCTAAGAGAATTGCTTTTTCATCTTCCAGATTATACTTATCTAAATCCAAATTTCTAAATTGCAATTGCCATGCGCTATACTCTCATTGCCAAAACAAGGGAAAAATTCGAAGGGATCAAAATCTTTGTGTCCCCGACAAAAAGGAAGGAAAGGATGAACTCTAATTGCTTAAGAAACTAGGTTTTTGTCAGAACCCAGGAAGAAGACGCTATCTCCGTGAGAACACTTAGGGTTAGCTTGCCCATTGTGAAAGTACAAACGCAACGGGAGATTCATCAGAACATCTCCATCAGATTCCTCTCCAAAATACTAAAACCCTCTTGAGAGAAAAATGCTCGTTGAGCAATCTATACACACAAACAAAAGTAAGAGCAGAGCCTGCTAGGACAAGAAGACGCGAAAAACGCAGCCTATGCAAAAGTTAAGGCATTCGAAGGAAAGCTCGCTAGGGACTCAACCTCTATCAGGTAACCTAGGCAAAACTTAGAGCACGAGAGAAAGAAAAACCAAGAGTGAAAACCCAACCCCCAAAGGTGGTGATCCTGGAACTACGTAAAAGGCCTGATTCCCTGATTGGGATACGTAGGCAATCTCGCATCGAGATACGGCCCAAACATCTGGAGAAAGGAAAACATCAACATGTTTGTATTCAATGATAGGCATAGCTAACCCTGCGTATTGAGCTCACAAAAGATGAGTTAATCATTTTCCAGGGAATTGACAAAAACAGAGACACGTAAGAATCATGGGTCATCCCCTCTAACCCAAAAGTCGTCAACACAATGAGTATGATGCCTCAAAAGACTCTTAAGTTTGGCAATCAGGCTGTGGAGCATGGCAAAAGCAAGAGACAGAAAATCAAAGACTAAGCATAGGAAAGAATGTGAAACAGGATGCCACTTGGCTAAAGCAAAACCTATCTTCCTTGGGAAAATAGACGTAACGGCCGGATAATCAATACCTCGGCCGCAACAATGATCCTTCGGCCGAGTGATCGATTCTTCGGCCAAATATTTTCACACAAATTACTGTCTATCAGCAAAAACTTGTTCAAAAAGCCATGTTCTGACTATCGCATGCAAACTCAAGACATCTAAGGGCATAAAAAGCATTTCTCAGACAAAAACTTGTTTACAAAACCATTGTTGTGGTTGTTTTCACCATACAAATATAGTTTCTGCCTATATCCCACTAACTATGAAACAGGAAAAAGAAAAAGCCCTAAAAGCTAGGCGATCTCTGAGAAGAAGGCGAAGGCTGCTCACTGGTCCTCACATTCCCCCCACCAGCAGCCGGTACTCCCTCAGCCTCAAGCTGCAGCCAAAAAGGGATACAAACATTCAGACTCAAGGGATAATACACAGCAGATAAAGCTCATGAAGAAAATCATACCTCAAGGATCCTACGGCGCTGTCTCCGAACCAAAACCTCTGTACTCTGATAGGCGTGAAGCCATTCCTGCACTATCTCGGCACACTACAACACGAAAGGCTTGTAGCGAGGATTTAGTTTCCTTGCAAAACAGCTGATTTCCTCGCAAAATGTATTTGCGAGGAAAAAAAATTCCTCGCAAAAAGGCTGTCGCAAAAAGAATTTGCGGGGAAAAAAAATTTCTCGCTTATTCTAACACAATTAGCGAGGAATTTTTTACTCGCTATAGTTTTTCCTCACCAGACTATTGCAATGTTTACAAAATAGGCGAGGAAATTTTTCCTCGCTAATTATAGTTTAGGCGAGGAAATTTTTCCTCGTTAAAACTCTTGAAACTAAAAACAAGATAATTCTCCAGCTCCTTTGCCCTTTGCTTCCGCGCGAATTCGAACCGTGGCCTCCTGTATGGAGGCATTCACTCCATCCATCACACCAACTTCCTTTCCAGTTCTAACCTTTGCCTTTTTTATATATAAACCTTTTGTACATCTTTTCACCTCTCTAAATTTGTTTCTTTAAACCTTTCTCTCTAATTTTTGTCCCTTCGCAGTGTTTATTTAAACTTGTTTTTTAAATCTTTAATATTATTCGCTTTTATTGAATTTTTTATAATTTAATGTTTTGTTATATATCTTTAATAAATTGTTATACCTTTCTAAATTTGTTTATTTTATACTTAGTTTTAATTCTCTCTAAGTTTAGTAACCTTTTGTAGTGCCTAAATTAGTTTGAGCACTTTAAATTTCTGCAAATACGATATTTTTTTTTGGCGGGTTAATCTGTTCTTACTGTGTATATGCGTCCATAACAATTTTAACTCAACTACAATATTACAATAGTAATAATTTGTTATGTTTCTTTTTAAATGGGGTTAACCTTACATATTTTGAAAATAGATTAGTGTCGATCTAACTTTGAGATATTTTGAAAATACATTTCGCAATTATTAAGTACTTTTATCTTTTGTTTAGCTTTTCATTAAATTTTTATGTATGAATTAATAATCAGTTATCTCTATGAAAAGCAATCCATATATCTCATTCTTTTTCTGAAAAGCATATATCATTCATCCACAAACTTATAATCTCTATGTCCAGTCCTTTTTTTGGGTTTATAATAGTCAAAAGAACAATACGATAGAATTGATGAATGCACTCTGTTACCTAGAGTGTTCTATTCCTTGGGTATTTATATACAAATACGGTTACAAGTGATAAGCTTTACAAAAGATAAACATACAAGTGATAAGCTTTACAAAAGATTTTGCAAATGATAAAATAAGATAACCACTGAAATGGCTAACATTATCAGTACTTCTTTTCTTGATCAACTGATTTGCACTGATTGGTTGACATCCCCCCGCAAGCTGATGGTCGAGGCATGACCTTCAGATTGAAACGCAGTGTCCGAAAGCGGGAAGACGCAAGTCCTTTTGTAAAAATATCGGCAATTTGATCATTGGTGCTAATATATTGGACAGTTAAATCACCCCGAGCGACTTTGTCAATAATGTTTGTATTCAAACAATAAATTTTAGTACAATTTGAACATACTGACATTGTTAACAATTAATTTCAGATGGGGAAAAGTGAATTCATATAATTCGTAAGAAAGATATTTTTTATTTCATCAATTCAATGCGATTGGCGAGGAAACAATTTTTTTCCGTTTATCACATTTTTATTTTAATAAATTTGCTAATGATATTAAAAATACATGAACATAATTAATAATGACTTACATATAAAAAATTTAATGAGTCCTAAAAAAGGTGACAAAATATTTCCTCGCAAAAGGGTTATATTTAGCGAGGAAAACAGATTTCCTCGCAAAAGGGTTACATTTGGCGAGGAAAACAGATTTCCTCGCAAAAGGGTTACATTTGGCGAGGAAATAATAATTTCCTCGCTAAATGTAACCCTTTTGCGAGGAAATTTAATTTCCTCGCTAAATGTAACTTTTTAGCGACGAAATTGAATTTCCTCGCAGATTGTGTACTTTTAGCGACGAAATCTATTTTCCTCGCCATATTTCCTCGCAATAGGCCTTCCGTGTTGTAGTGGCAGGCACCTGTGGAACAGTCAAATATTACAAACATCTAAAGCAAGGGATACAATGCGAAGTGATGAAAGCTAACATGGAAAGCTAAAGATACCTGTGAAGCCCCGGCTGGCAAAGTGTAAAGCTGGGTCGTGTAAGGAGTCAGCATCAGGCGCTCCTCCTCCCCATCATCTGAGTGGAAGGAGACAAACGATGGAGCCCGTGGCCAAACAGGAGCAACGGGAGGAGCCGCAACAGAGGAGGTCAAGAAAAGACGGCAGTACTCCGTATAGTCACCTGCCTGGAGGAGTAAACCCGCCCAATCCCTGATCCGAGCATTCTTCAGATCTTCCTTCGACATCAAAGAAGTGGACCTCATAGATACTGGAGGAGAAGGAGGAACAAGCTGAAGAGCCTCAACGCGTGACTGCCACTGACTAGCCACTCGATCGCCTAAGTACCAGGCTCAGCAAAATGGACCCTCGAGCAAGCTACGGGTCCGGTCCAGGACTCTACAACGTGCAAGAGGGGCATCCTCTGGTACACCACCCCAAGGGTCAAACCGTACCTTCAAAGCAAGGACGAATCAGCCCCAACACAAGAATATGGAAGTCTAAAGGATAAAAGGTACAAAGAAAAAGGTACCTGATCTACCGTCAGTCGGTCCAAAACTCGCCGCCACTCGGGAAGGCTCAAAACTGGTGACCGTGGCCTCCGTTGCCCCACCAACCATCGCTCGTAACGAGGTATGCAGTTCGCGTCACCATGCCTAGTCTCAGGGGGAAATGAAGAAGGTGCTCAAAAGCCCAGAGCTGGAAAGCAGGTTAACCAAAGCAAGTTCAGAACTAGAAAAAGCCAAAGTAAAAACAGAAGTACAAAGGAAACGATGCATACCTCAAGCACTCGAAAGTGACCACAAAGAATGGGACTCTTGTCCCGCGAGCAAGCTCCAAGACTGCCATACAAAGTGGCCAAAGCAGACGAGCTCCAGCCAAACTCCCGAATAGCTCCCAAGTGCTGCAGAGGGGCCAGAAACTGCGTGTGTACCGAACCATCCTTGTTGGCAAACAACGTTTGCCCAAGGAGGTAAAGAAGAAAGGCCCGCGTCAACTGCTCGGCACTCACCTGGGTTAGAATGTCAGCCACCATAAAAGTCTTGCTTAGCCAAGCAAGATCGATATGACCCCGGGAACGAACAGGGGGCACCTTGCCTAGAAACCACCTCAAAACACCCTCTCGCTCCCAAAGCCGGGGGTCAACTCGAAGAGCAACTTCGCCTACCCGCAGGCCTGTCAGCAAAGAGAAGTCACCCGCAGTGATAGTCATCTCGCCAGCAGCAGGAAAGTGGAAGGTATTGGTGGTATCCCACCACCTCTCAACTAGCGAGGTCATCAATGACCAATCCATCTTCGGAAGATCGAGGCCCAGAACGAATGTCTCGAAGCCTGCAGCACGTACTAATTCCCGAGCCTGCTCTGGTAGCTTCAAGAACCATCTGTGCACCTCCTTGCCTCCACCACGAGCTTCCAGCCTCCTGTTTCTCTGTCAAAGACAAAAGGGAGTTAATCTCATGATTGCATAAACAAAGGAAATGCTAAAGGGCGTCAAATTAACATCTAAAAACATGCATTGCCTAGACAGGGGGCACAATTATTTTAGTTCCCTTAAACAAAAACAAGTTCAACCCAAACACGGGTTCTTCTCATTCACGCTCCTAGCTAAAAGGGATTTTCGTCCCGTAAACCAAAAAAAAATTTCAATACAAAGAACTCCGAACTAAAGTAAACTTTTTAATTTTTCAGGAAACTCACCGGCACGTTCAGAACGCTCAAATGATGCTCAGGCTCTCTGCGAACTATCTCGGCCTCTGGGCCACCAACAGGAGGGTGGTACTGCAGGAAACCGCCATAACCCAGCCTGCGCGAAGGAAGAATGTAGGTAGCGGCATCAAACAAACCAGGCTCTTCAATCGCCTCCTCGTCAGAAGACGAATACTCGTACCTACATGAAGGGTGCGAGGATGAACCCGCAACACCCGAAGATGGCGTGGCCATCACGTCCAAGCCAAGAGAGAAAGAAAACCAATGGTTTCAAGCAAACAAAATCGGCAACAACGGCAACGGCGGCGGTGGTCGGAGAGGATGGTCGCCGGAGATGATGGTGGCCGATGGTAGTGGAGGAGGGTGGCGGCGTACGGTGATCGTCGAACGAGTGGAACAGAGAAGAACAAAAGAGGAGGAGGAGAAAACATTAAATGGGCCGTGAAATCGATTAAACCAAACTTAAATCGATTTTCTGACTTTTGGCTTTCTCACGGCCGATACATCGATTCCTCGGCCGAGACATCAATCCTTCGGCCGAGAGATCGATCTCCTGGCCCCTCAATCAATTTCCTTCAGCAGCAACAGATTTTGCTCAGTACACCGACTCAAGCCATTATAGAATTCTGGGTCTATGACCAACAGAAGTAAAGTCAAGTCAGCCTTGGGGGCATCCCCGAGCCAACACAACATAATCAAAACTAGCCTTGGGGGCATACCCAAGCATGAGGAAGCTCTCTCTCCACAAACTGCTGGCCTGAACAAGTCAGAACACTCAGCGGCTATACGCCCATATTCACTCATTCAGCAGCTCTACGCTCGCTATCACAACTCAGCGGCTCTAAACCCACTGTCTCAACTGGCTCGAAGTCGTAAACAACCGATCACAGCGGCTCGAAGCCCATTATCGACAGGCTCTACGCCCATATTCACTCATTCAGCAGCTCTACGCTCGCTATTACAACTCAGCGGCTCTAAGCCCACAATCTCAATTGGCTCTAAGCCGTAACAACTATCCCAGCAGCTCTACGCTCGCTATCACAGCAACGGACTCTACACCTGTATTCACTCAACTCAGCGGCTCCAAGCCCACCGTTTCAACTGGCTCGAAGCCATAACAATCAACTCAGCGGCTCCAAGCCCTCGACTTAGCGGCTCCAAGCCTATTATCAACAGGCTCTACGCCTGTACTCACTCACTTAGCGGCACCAAGCCCATTATCGACAGGCTCTATGCCTATATACACACACTCAGCGGCTCTAAGCCCCCGATTCAACAGCTCTACGCTCATTATTACAACTCAGCGGCTCCAAGCCCACTATCTCAACTGGCTCGAAGCCGTAACCAAGCAAATCTCAACAGGCTCTAAGCTGCCCCAACAGTCAAGACATCATTCTCAGGCTCTACGCCTGAATGCTCAAAAATCTAACATTTTTGAATGCTCAAGCTCTACGCTTGGATGCCCAACCACTGTGTACTGGATGCTCAAGTTGTACACTTGAATGCTCAAGCTCTACGCTTGGATGCCCAACCACTGCGTACTGGACGCTCAAAGCCTGTACTTTGAATGCTCGGATTCTGCCGTCCGAATGCTCGAGCTCTACGCTCTGAATGCTCAAGTCCGGAACTTGATAGAAGCTCTAAGCTTTAAAACAAACACACACGCACGGGCCCGTGCACATATTGCATTATCACATCGAGTCTGCATCATCATATCTGTTCACACTCTACATATCTCTCATGAAACAGGTCAACCCTGCAATCAACCGGCTCTATGCCTCGGTTTTATTGATCGGTCCAGCGCCTCGATCCTTTGGCTCCACGCCAACACTTATGATGAGAAAGCTCCGTGCATAGACCATCAGAATGCAACCAGCTCTACGCTTCGGTTCATATCACGTCAAGCTCTAAGCTCCGACAACTCAGGCCCTCACCTCAAGACTGCATGCAGGCTCCACGCCTCAATCTAATCACTTCAGGCTCCACGCCTCAGTTCCTTCACTTCAGGCTCCACGCCTCAGTTCTTTCACCTCAGGCCTTTGCCTTATACCAGCTCCGAGCTTCGGTTCATCACGTCAAGCTCAAAGCTCTGACACCTCATGCTCTCGCCTTATGATCAATACCAGCTCCGCGCTTCGGTTCCATCAAGCTCTAAGCTCACCTCAAGCCCTTGCCTCATAACCACAGCAGGCTCCACGCCTCGATTCTATCACTCTCCAGGCTCTCGCCTCATGAATACAACCAGCTCCGTGCCTCGGTTCCCTCATTCTCCAAAGCTCCGTGCTCCAGTTACTGGCCCTGCGCCCCCATATCTCAAAAACAAACTGGCGTCCAACTCACCCCAGTAGATGGTTTGGATTCCACCTCACTACATCAGTTCCTTCCAGCTCATTCGCAAGGATAAGCTACTCTACCGAGTTCCTTTCAGTCAAAGTAAGGATGATCAAGAAAAGCAAACGCACCTGCCATGTACTGATCTACCCCAAAATACTAAGGAAGCTCTACGCAAAAACTCCCCAGGCAGCCCTGCGCTCCTTCAACTATCTTTCGCCAAAACCCTGGCTCAGTCTAGGTACGTCACACTACGGCTTTTTAAGCCCTAAGGTACGTCTTCTGTCTCTAACCCTCCAAACTTTTTACTTTTCTTTATTGCCCGAACTACGATTGGTCTGAATTTCCCTTGTGGAATACGTAGGCAGCCTCCCGCCCCGACCATAACAAAACCTTTTTCGAAAACCCCTTGGAATAGTGGTTGGACCAAATTGAGTTGCTTTTTACAGCTTTGACTCTTACTCAAACATGTCTCGCGATCCGTCTGAGTTCAGTCAAAGAGGGGCATCTGTAGACACCCCAATTTGGCCTAACGATTATTTCAAGTCCCACCTTGGGACCATCCCGATGATGAAATGGATACGGTGATTGCTGATTGCTTCCTTGAGAACCATAAGACTTTCGATAAGAACTTTGAGCCACTTAGAGGACCCAATTCAGAGCCATACAGCCTTTCAGACAGAAATACAGAAGCCGAGGAGAATCCATCTGTCGGCCGTGACATCGATCCCACGGCCCTTACATCATTTCCTCACCCGAGCAACCTGTTGCTAGCAAAATCTCCCTGAGAGATCAATTCCTCGGCCGCAAGATCTATCCTTCGGCCGAGACATCCATTCCTTGGCTGTGATATCCTTTACTCGGCCGCCAGATCGACCTTTTCCCAGACTCTGGAACGTGTTCTGTCAGACGTTTGATCCGATTACACTACCTTTCCGATGCGTTCGGGCTACGCTCAGGGATTACGACGTAGAGTTAGAGATGCATTGCAATTGCAATTGCCATCTCGTGATTTGATTGGTCGGAGTGAGTCACCAATTGCCTATATAAAGGACCTTTGGACTCTGAAAATAAACACACGAAATTATCAGAGTATACACTCTCTCAAGCCACGAAACTCTGCACAAATACTCTCTCAAACCCACTCTTCAAAAGCCCTAACCTCCCGAAGGTAGCCGTCAATCCGGCGATCAAACCCCGAAGTTCAAACCCTAACCCTAGGGTTTTCAATCAAGCAATCAGTCAATCACGCCCAATCCAAAGCAATCAAGCAACTGATGGATCAAGGTGGTGAGGCCCAATGGCCTCTGGTTTGTCTTATTTGCTGTATTTTTGACTAACCGTAGCGTTTTGATCATCTGTTAATCTTTCTGTCGGGTGTGAGGAAGAACACCGACCGGGGCTTCGATCCCTCGGCCGGTACATCAAACCAGGAGGATCCCTCGGCCGTGACATCCATTCACCGGCCGCGGGATCCATCTCCCTGGACAGTGTGTTTGCTTCTCTGCTTTCTGACGCATGCTTACTTATCGCACTGGCTCACTTTGCTTACTGTTTAAAGGAATAAATAAACAGACTATGTGTTGGAATTAAACAAAGCATCTATACGTCTTATGTTGAATGATTATGGGCCAGTCTCACGACTGGGCAAAGAGGGGTGCCTAACACCCTCCCCTTATTGTACTTTTGGCTCCCGTATCCAGAATCTTTATCTATTTTCCCAGTTTTAATAAACTGGGTGGCGACTCTGTTTTGATGATAACCACTATCATGTGGCGATGTTCCTAGCCATGGGAATGTCCATGATTTTGGTTTACAAAGCAAGCAACCAATCGAGCAAACAAACATGATCAATCTTTATGGCGATGCCCCGTTTGGGAGGTGTCTACAT
Source organism: Rhododendron griersonianum (assembly GCA_018127125.1). Classification (NCBI taxonomy): domain Eukaryota; kingdom Viridiplantae; phylum Streptophyta; class Magnoliopsida; order Ericales; family Ericaceae; genus Rhododendron; species Rhododendron griersonianum. The sequence goes on along the minus strand of CM030798.1, from coordinate 4,426,058 downwards.
CCATATAACAAGGGAGGGGTTTTTTTTAATATAATATTCTTCTCCAATCAAATCTCAACCCTCTATTCCTATAAATCCAACGGCCTAAATCTATCTCTCTCACAAACTAACTTTTGGATGGCATGTTTCGTAAATAGTGTGCAATATTGGGGCTTATAACTTAAATGGCATTTTGATTAATAGAGCCCCAGTCGTTCAAATTTGAAACGCACAATTAGGACTCCAATATACACCTTCTCTCTCTTACTTTCCCCTTTTTTTTCTCTCTCTCTCTCTCTCTCTCTCTCTCAAGACAACGTCCAAGCCAGCAAGAGAACCCTTTCGTGGCCGCCGAGCTTCCTCTTCTTCCCCTTCATCTGGAGCATCCCAGAAGCCCTCATCACCGCCGAGCTCTCCACCGCCTTCCCCGGCAACAGCGGCTTCGTCATCTATGCCCACAAGGCCTTCGGCGATGATTAAAATTTACGGTGAAGAACCCACCGTCGCGGCCGCCGACCCCCTCCTCTCCCTCCCCGGCTTCCTTCTCTCTCTGGGGTAAGAGTCTCCCCATCCTCTCTCTCTACAATTTATTTTCTGATTCGGTTTTTTGGGTTTTGTTTCTTGTTTTTTTAGTTTCAGCAGTTGATGTAGCAGAAACAGCAGCCAGAGGTGGCGCACCAAGTGTTTCAGAATAGGGGTTTTCTTGCGGCGTCGAGTAAGTATTATCAGAGGTTACTACTTTGATTCTTCTACTTATATTTGTTCTCCAACTTTGGTCCAGTGTTATAGCCTTTTCATTTTGGGTGTATTGATGATGTTTAACATGGTAGCTTTTGATTCACTTATTTTCGATGAATCAAGAGATTTTCTTCTTCTGTTTAGTGATTATTTGGGACCTGATCGTTGCCAGTATAAGAGTAAGGCATCATCTGCCAGTAAATGTTTGACACTAGTAGAGGAAACTTCTTCATACTCTACAATAGAGATTTACTACAGAAAGGGTTAAATTTTTTTTAGAGAGACACTTCTGAGTTCGAGTGCTCAACAAATTCATGCAATCAGTATATTGTTTCCATGATGGCAGATTTTTTGGCTGATCTTAGCTAGCTTTCTTACAAGGACTCCAACTTTTGCGCAATGGCCCTAATTTTTTCTCCATTAAAAGTGAAAAGAGTCAAAAGACTGATGGTTTGTTCCTATACAAAGCTTAAAATCTTTCCAGGTACGTGTACGACTGAGGTATTATTCATTCCCTGTTCCGAGGTGTTTTTTCCTTCAAGGATACTCGATTAGTAAACGGTATAAACAAGAGAAGAAAGAGAACACGGTTTATTGTCCAATGCTTTGTTTTATGGGTTTTCATTGCCCAAATTGCTTTTCGAAAAGAAATCTGAATATTGGATGATAACTTTATTTATTGGTCTTAAATGTGCGAGCTTGCTTCTTTGTGGGAAAAACCTGTACAAGTATGTGAAAAGTGAAAACCTTTGCTTTTCTTTTCTTTTTTTTTCCAGGTGAATGAGGAAAGGATCTACATGGTGGATGTTTTACCAGACCCAAAATGGTCCTCTTGTAGACACCCCAATTTGGCCTAACGATTATTTCAAGTCCCACCTTGGGACAATCCCGATGATGAAATGGATACAGTGATTGCTGATTGCTTCCATGAGGACCTTAGGACTTTCGGTGAGAACTTTGAACCACTTAGAGGACCCAATTCAAAGCCATACAGCCTTTCAGACAGATATACAGAAGCCTAGGAGAATCCATCTGACGGCCGTAACATCGATCTAATGGCCAAAACATCAATTCGTCACCCGAGCAACCTGTTGCCAGCAAAATCTCCCTGAGAGATCAATTCCTCGGCCGCAAGATCTATCCTTCGGCCGAGACATCCATTCCTCGGCCGTGTGATCTATTACTCGGCCGCCAGATCGACCTTTTTCCAGACTCTGGAACGTTCTGTCAGACGTTTGGTTTGATCCAACTACACTACCTTCCCGATGCGTTCGGGCTACGCTCAGAGATCACGACGTAGAGTTAGAGATGCATTGCAATTGCAATTGCCATCTCATGATTTGATTGGCCGGAGTGAGTCATCCCTATGCCTATATAAAGGAGCCTTTGGACTCCAAAATAAACACACGAAATTCATATACCTTGACACTCAATCAAGCCATGAAACTCTGTCAAAATACTCTCTCAATCCCATACTTTGAAAGCCCTAACCTTCCGAAGGCAGCCGTCAATCCGGCGATCAAACCCCGAAGTTCAAACCCTAACTCTAGGGTTCTCGACCAAGCAATCAATCAATCACGCCCAATCCAAAGCAATCAAGCAACTGAGGCATCAAGGTGGTGAGCCCAACGGCCTCTGGTTTGTTTTAATTTACTGCATTTTGATTAACTGTAGCGTTTTGATTATCCATTAATCTTTCTGTCTAGTGTGAGGAAGAACACCGATCGGGGCTTCGATCCCTCAGCCGGTACATCAAGCCAGGAGGATCCCTCGGCCGTGACATCCATTCACCGGCCGCGAGATCTATCTCCCTGGGACAGTTTTGTTGCTTCTCTGCTTTCTGAATGCATGCTTCAATTATCGCACTGGCTCACTTTGCTTACTGTTTAAAGGAATAAATAAACAGACTATGTGTTGGAATTAAACAAAGCATCTATACGTTCTATGTTGAATGATTATGGGCCAGTCTCACGACTGGGCAAAGAGGGGTGCCTAACACCTTCCCCTTATTGTACTTTTGGCTCCCGTATCCAGAATCTCTACCTGTTTTCCCAGTTTTAATAAACTGGGTGGTGACTCTATTTGATGATAACCGTTATCATGTGGCGATGTTCCTAGCCATGGGAATGTCCATGATTTTGGTTTATGAAGTGAGCAACCAATCGAACAAACAGACGTGATCAATCTGTATGGCGATGCCCCGTTTGGGTGGTGTCTACACCTCTCAATAGTAATGAGTGGATAGGTAACTTTCTATCTTCTACTCCTATATTGCTTTGTGTGTATGGATAAATATAACTTGGAAGGAAAATGGAACTATGATAAGAACTCATATAAAAACGTATAGAGAGGTGACACATTATGTAGAAAAGCCTCAACAATGGTGTATAGAGCTTTTCAGCACCCATAGTTTCTCAAGGTCATTGAATCTTATGTGTGGCTTACGTTTACGGATTGTCATGATTATTCTATGGAATACTGTGATGGATAACTAGAATAAACCCAACCAAGGTACCCAACGCATAACCCTTTTCTCTTTATCCGGGCTTAGACGGGCTGAGAAAAAAATATAAGGCTCTAAGCACGAACCGGGTGGAGTTGATGGATGAATGAACAATAGGAGATTATTCGGTAGGAGCGGGAGGAGTTAAATTATGTTACTAAGGAGCTGCATGAGTCACATTAAGAGAGAGAAAAGTGCGCACGGCTGTGGTAATGGCTTAGATTACACGATGGAGATGGAGTATCACATAATGTTATATAGATTGTTGCTTACTTGGTTACAAAGAAGCTTGAATATTGGTAACATAAGCTAATAAATGTGTTCTTAATTTTTGCATCTGTGATGTGTGCTTTTCTGGATGTGTGATTTTTTTGCATTGCTTTGAAACATATTTTTAGCAAACAATTACACGTATTTTTTACCACATTCAGTTGAGTGATAAACTATGATGCACGGATTCATAGACAAACAACAGGGGTGACTCGGACAGATACAAGGTGCTACAGTTCTAAAAAAAGGGGGACGTGGACTGAAAATTTTCTACTTCTTTTCTTAGTTATGCAAACCTATATTTAGTCACTAATTAATTAGGATAAGACTCTTATAGAGTGCATTATCGACTGATTGTACATGCCTATATACATACGCAAATGTGCATAGCATTACTTTTTGCCCCATTACTGCTGGAGTTAAAAAGATTTTACCTGATAAATATTAAATTTTTTTAAAATCAGCATGTTTTGTCCTCTGCGTGTCAGCGTGTCCCACGATTACAACCATTATAATTTAATGGGCACACCCCATATGTGTCCTCGACGTGGTGCACGTCCCTGGAATGTCGAACACGTGGCATTTGGTAGTTTAGCATTTGGACTTGGGAACTGATGGCCGATCAACCCTATGCTGGTGCGCAAATGTGCATAGCATTACTTTTGTGTCCCATTACTGCTGGAGTTAAAAAGATTTTACCTGATAAATATTAAATTTTTTATAAAATCTGCATGTTTTGTCCCCTACGTGTCAGCGTGTCCCACGATTACAACCATTATAATTTAATGGGCACACCCCATATGTGTCCTCGATGTGGTGCACGTCCCTGGAATGCCAAACACGTGGCATTTGGTAGTTTAGCATTTGGACTTGGGAACTGATGGCCGATCAACCCTATGCTGGTGTAACATGAAAAAACAGCTTTCCTTTCCATTATTAGCTACCACTGCACAACCATCTATGTCTTAAGCATGAGTGCACGACCATGACCTCTTTTGTTAATCCACCGATTGTTAGTTCTGCTTTTGGTTTTAAAATGCAAATATTATTAGACCTCATGTGCAAGGATGAAAACATGATTTCTGAATGCAAGCTTCCTTTATTCACCTAAGTTGATTGTGTGGGGTTGTTGATCAAGATTGAAGCCTCTAACTTGAGCTCCTGGCTCGGTATATGGGGATTCGTTCTCTTTGAGCTCGGTATGCTTGAGCCATGATGGCTGAAAATAATGGAAAGATCAGTCCCCAACATGGACTGGTTGCTCCTGGTCTTCGTACCCGAGCGCCGGCTACGCTGAGCCTATAAGGTCAGGCATTGGCTCGGCCGTACTAGGCAGGTTAGTGGAAGGTACGGCAGGTTAGTGGAACTTAACCGGGCGTTTTACAAAGCGTGGCCGTTGTGGCTGAATCATCAAATACACAATATTGATTTGAATTCTTTGTAATATGGCCCCTCTGAGCTTTCTATAATACACATCAAATACACAAGATTGATTTGCATTCTTTGCCTATAGCAATTCTTCGATGAAGTAAAGTATAAATAAAAAAAATCATATTTTGCCTCATCTTAAGCCTGTAATAGGTCTTCTTACTAACATGAATGTGATTTTTTATTTTTTTATTTTTTCAGGTGTCAATGATTTTGGAGATGGAGCTATTGGATCTTTTGTTAGACAGTTGAGGTCAATAGTAAAATAGAGTACTTGGTATGAGCCTCATCACATACAATTGTATTGTAGTCAATTTCTTTGATTTGTATTTTCTAACTTAAAAAAATTGCTTGATTGTTTTGGAATGCAATGCACTAAATTTTGATGATTCTATGTTTATCTGGTGCTAGAATTTTTAAAATTGAATAAGTCAGGGCCGTTGGTCAATGCTTTTGAATAAGTGCCTTCAAGCATGGGCTCATTTGCTAATAGAAATCATTCTTAATTAGCATTTTCTGAAGGGGTGTGATGAAATGTGCAAGTTTTTTGGGTCTAACTTAATTGATGAATTGTTAAACTGTTCTATGCATATTTTGCGGAGGTTAGAGAGGTTGAAAGAGCAGATCATTATGCAGTGGTTTAATTGGCTTAGGTTGTGATCATTTTTTTTTTGCGAAACTTAGACAACTTTGTTTTTGTTGGTACGTAGTTGTAAACTGGCAGTATGTTTTTTTGAATTTCATTTGCTTGAAATTGATTAGCTGTACCCTTTTTTAGGCAGAGAAGGATAATTCAACTTACTTGTCTTCAGAACGTGTTGCGTCGTGCCTTCAGGCACGGGCTCATTCGCTAGTGATCGATATTTGAGAATGAAATTGAACTTTTTTAGAGATTGCCCCCTAAGTAGGCGATATCTTTGTGTGTTTGTTTTGATCTTTTATCGCTTTGCCTGGTGAATGAGAAGTTGCGCATGTTGGGAAGTGGTCCCCAGGTGTTTGAGTGGTACGAGAGGCTTCCTCGGGGTGCCAAGAACGCGGTTGCTTTGGCCAGCTTTGAGTCTTTGATACTCGATTTTCACCTTCCGAAGGCGGAGTTGGGGTTGACCACAGCATTGGTAGAGCGGTGGTGGGATACCACCAACACTTTTCATCTTCCCGAGGCTGGAGAAATGACGATCTCCCTAGGTGACTTCGCTTTGCTTACAGGTTTGAGGGTTGGCAGTGAGCCTCTCCCGATCGATCCATGGATTCACGAGTGGGAAGGTGCTTTTGAATATCTTTTGGGGAAGGTTCCCATTGTGTCAGAGAGCAGTCACATCACATACTCCTAGCTTCGGGAGCAGTTTGATTGTGTAGGCATCAAATCTGAGGTGTCAGTGCAACAATTGGTGAGGGCTTTTCTCCTTTACCTTCTTGGACAAACCTTGTTCTGCAACAAGGAAAACTCGGTGCACGTTCAATTCTTGGCTGCTTTGGTGAATCTTGATGCTATAGCAGAGTTTGACTGGGGGACTCCCGCTTTGGCCACGTTGTACGGGCATTTGAGTGCCTATTCTCGAGGTATATGCTTCAGCTTTCTTTGTCGTTCCTTTGTTGCTTTGATTTCTGTATCTCATGCTCGTCTTTTATCTTGTAGCTTTGGGCTTTTGAGCATCTGTTACAGTTCCCTCCCCCGACGAGGCATAGGGAGCCTAGGTTTGTCCCACGGGCGGCCCGTTGGCTGAAAGGAGTCCGAAAGACGCAGTCGCCTGCCATGGATTTGCTGGCTTGGAGGCGAGTTCTGTACCGCCTGACGGTGGATCAAGTATGATGTCTCCTACTCTTTTATCTTCATGTCATTTCTCTACTTTTGTTGACATTATCTCCCTTGCTGCAGGTGCGTTTTGATCCGTGGGACACGTTGCTCGATGATACCCCTTTGGAGTTGACCTCCGCTCGGGCTTTGGACAGCCAACACTTCCTTTTGGAGGGGCTATTCTCGAGAGCTTGGTATCTCGGAGAGAGAGTGGTGAGCCAGTACTTTCCACGCTCAAATGCGTTGCAGTTGTTCCTCTCCCTCCTTCTGTTGCCATGAGATTGACTCGTCTTTTGACCGGAGAGGGTTTGCTGCTTGCTCTTGAGAGACAGCCAGCCACAGGTTTCCTTCAAGCGGGAGACTACTCGGCCTTCTGTTCGTCCTTGTTAGCTTCGCCTACCACCGCCGTTCCGACTGCTGCTCCTGTTTGGCCACGGGCCCCCAGCTTTATCTCTTTCCATAATGCCAATGGAGAAGAGGAACGCCTGATGATGACCCCGTGTGCTACTCAGCTCTACGTGCTTCCTATCGTAGTTCAGCAGGTAATATTATAGACTCTGCTTTAGTTTCCTTCAGTGTTCTTCCCCTGTTTTGTTATATATGTGACTATTTCCTTTGTAGGTGCCTGTTGACGTTGTTCAGGAGTGGTTGCGTGCATTCCAGAGTGCAGAGGCCTTGGCTCCACGGCACCGAAGCCGGATAGTCGCAGTATATATCCTTTGATTTCTTCTCTTTCCATCCCATATTTTATGTGAACCTGAATGTCCACAAACTATGTTTTGCAGCTTGAAGCGGATCGGGTGCCAACGGTGTCAGTTACTCAGAGTGCTGGGGTCAGCGAGGGCAGAAGCACCAGGGCTGGTGATGGAGGTGCTAGAGATGGTGATGGAGCTGATGACAGAGGTGAGGGACAGAGAATTAGTGTCTCGGTTCCTGAGCGCTTTCGTTCTTCTTCTTCTAGACATGTACCCAAGAGGGGTCGCGGGCAGTAGTTTGCCCTTTTCTTTGTACCTGTATTTGTTAGCTTCCAAAATAGATAACGATATGTGTTTTCATGAAGCAATTTCAGCATACTTGGCAAATTCTACAATTTGTTTAATGGGAACATGTTTCGTCCCGAGATACTGTATGCTATGCTTTAAAGCTTTGAGTGTCAAAACAGTTTTGTAACAGATTGGAACGTGGGCCGAGGAATGGATTACTCGACCGATAATTCCATTCTTCGGCCGCTACTTATTTTTCCTAAAGAAGCTGGATTTTTGTTTTAGCCAAGTGGCGTTCGCTTGAATTTGATTCATGCCTTTTATTCGCTTTTGCCGTTTCCATAGTCTCTTTGCCATGTTTTTGGGATTTTTAGGATATCTTGTCCTTTATGTTGATGACCTTTGAGTCAGAGAGGACGAGCGATGATTCTCATGCACTTTTGTCCTTGTCAATTCTCTGAAAAATGACTAACTCATCTTTTGCGAGCTCAATACGCAGAGTTAGCTGTCCCCATCGTTGAGTACAAATCTGTTGATGTTTTTTCCTTCTCTCCAAATGTTTGGGCCGTATCTCGATTGTGAGATTGCCTACGTATCCCAATCAGGGAATCAGGCCTTTTACGTAGTTCCAAGATCACCACCTTTGAGGTTGGGTTTTCACTCTTGGTTTTTCTTTTCACATGCTCTAAGTTTTGCCTAGGTTACCTGATGGAGGTTGAGTTCCTAGTGAGCTTTTCTTTAAATGCCTTATCTTTTGCCTAGGCTGCGTTTTTGCTTTTTCTTGCCCTAGCAGGCTTTGCTCTTACTTTTGCTTGGGTATTTGAGTTACCCAACGAGCGTTTCTCTCAAGAGGGTTTCAGTATTTTGGAGAGGAATTTGGCGGAGATGTTTTTCACGATATCTCCTGTTACGTTTGTACTTTCACAATGGGTAAGCTAACCCTAAGTGTTCTCACGGAGATAGCGTCTTCTTCCTAAGTTTTGACAAAAATCTAGTTCTAAGTAATCAGGGTTCGTCCCTTCTTTCTTTTTTGTTAGCAACATAAAGAATTAGATTCTCAAGATCCTTTCATCTTTGGCAGGGAGACCGTAGCGTATTGCATTTAAAAGATTTGAATCATTTAACAAGCATAAGATGATAAAATGGGAGTTTATTTAGCTTGTAGAGAATGCCCAAACAGGGGCCCAAAATGTGCCCTAACTTGTCTTTAGGAAATGAAGTAATGTTTTCATGTTATGCGATTTACTGCGGTATCTCGGGAGTTGCTCCTTTTTCCTTGCCTTTCACAGTTTCATACTCTTCTTCACCCTCTTCTTTGCCAAACAGAATCCTTAGGTCAAACTCAGCTAGCACTTTGATCCAGTCTTCGGGAATGGGAGACGAATTTGTTGGTTTTTCTTCCATGTCACTATCAGTCCATTCTTGATCAAAGAAGATTTGCATTCTAGGATACCTTTGCTTGGTAGTTTCATCTTCCTATATTTCTGCGAAACCGCAGAATGGGAAATCTTCTCCTTCTCTTACAAACCAACCGTTGAGTGTTTTTGGGACCATGAGTTTTTTCTTCTTTGATCCTGCTTCCTCTTGCCTTAGCCTTTTCCATGCTTCTCTTCTTTTCTATCTCGACTTCTGTCGGGGTGTAGCCAAGACCAAAGGCGTATTGATTATGCGGGGAATCAATCATTTGCGGGATGCCTTGAGATCTTTTGCCTAAACCCAATCCAGGGAAGTAGTTTTGCTTCTTCATCATTCGTATAGCAGGAGTGCTTACATAGAAACTTCTTTCAGCCATTAAAGCTTGCACTGCAGTCGCTTCCTCAAGACTGAATCCAGTAAGAAAGGTTTCCTCAGTTCCTACTTCTTGCACAGGTGTGTCGGAATGAGCTCGAATTGATAAATCCCCTAAGATGGTTATAACCCTTCCATCTACTGCAAACTTGACCTTCTGATGCAAAGTGGAAGGCACTGCCCCAGCGTCATGTAGCCAAGGTCTTCCTAGTAAAAGATTGAAGGTGGCTGGTATATCCATCACATGGAACTCTACGTCTCTCTTGATCTTTTCCACTTCTACTGGCAGTGTGACGCACCCAACCACTCTTCTCTTTGAGTTGTCATAGCCCCTTACACCTTGGCTTGAGGGGCGTATGTTGGCAACGCCTACTCCTAACTTGTCGAGGGTCCTTTGAGGACATTCGTTTAAAGCAGATCCATTATCTACCAAGACCAGTGGGATCCATTTAGTGAGACATTTGAATGAAATGTAGAGAGGTTTGTTGTGTGCAGGTCCTTCAGGAGGTAGATCCTTGTTAGTGAAAGCTATTGTTGGCTTTAGAGCTTTGGATGTCATTATGAAGCCTTCCAGATCTTCAGGGGTGATGTCGATGGGAACTTTAGCTTTTCCCAAGGTTTTGAAGAAGGAATTGCGATGCTCGTAGGAGGACATAAGCAATCCCCAGCTAGAGATATCAGCTTGGATTTTCTTCAGTTGTCTTAGCTCTATGTCTTCCTCAGGTTCGATCCCTCGGCTTTCCTGCTCTTCCTCTTCCATTACTTGCGTTGAGGTTGAACTTTCTCCACTTAGTTAGGAGGTTTGTACACTCTTCCGCTTCGAGTGAGATGACCTATTTCTTCTTCTTGGGTTCCCCAAGGATCAGCAGGCTCAATTCTTCCAACTTCCCAATCACTTGGTAGGGTTTGGCGTATGTCCAACCACCAATCCCCATCATCAATGGCATAGATGGGGGGTTCTCCTCCTGTTGTAAAGCACTCATCATTCTTAGAGAAGATCAAGGATGGTTTGGCTTGGGTGTTTGGGACAATGTATTGGGTAGGATTATATGTGGGGCTATTGGATAGGCTTACAAGATTGATATTTTGAGGCGGTGGTTCGGTATTCTGAGCGGGAAGTGGATTGGTTTGCATATTGGGCTTGGGTGGCTTTATAGCTTGGCTATCGATGAGATCTTGGATATCATGGCGAAGACGCATGCAGCGGTCTGTCTCATGTCCAGGGTGTTGGTGGTAAGCGCATTGTTTATTGGTGTCATAGCTTGGGCCATAAGGTGGTTGAGGAGGCGGTTTGTTCAGGGGCTTGAGATGCCCTTGACGGCTTAGAATGACTAAGGCTTGGGATGGGGTCATATAGAGAGGGTCAAAGTTACGGTGAGAACGATTCGTGTTTCTAGATGAGTTAGTTTGGAAATGGTCTTGTGGTAAGGCTGAGTTAAGGGTGTTGACGGAGGCATGAGATGTATGGGTTGGAAAGGTTTTCCTGGGTGGAGGAGTTTCTTCTTTCCCAATGAGGCCCAGCTTGATACCATCTTCGATTTGTAACCCAATGGCATGCAGGCGTTTGAAATCAGTGATAGCCTGAGTGTAAATGTGGGTGAGGTACTTGGGCTATAGATTCTTGACAACTATCCTCACTTGATCCTCCTCAAAGGGGCGGTTCTTCATCTTGGCGGCCTTTCCTCTCCATCTAGCCACAAAGGTAGCAAAGTCCTCATTGGATTCTTGTTTGGTCATCTCCAAATCTCGAGTGGTTAACTCAATTTGGACATTGTATGCATACTGTTTGACAAAAGCATTGGCAATTTCTGGCCAAGTCTGATAGTGCACAAATTCCAAAGTGAGAAACCAATCAAGGGCACTTCCAGTGAGAGTTCTTTGAAACAGTTGAGCGATGAGCTCATCGATTAAGCCCATCAGCTTTAGAGTGTTGATGACATGGCGAACATGGCTGGTAGGGTTACCAGTCCCATTGAACTTCTCGATATTTGGCATCTTGAATCTTTCAGGCAGTTGGGATTCTGGAAAAAGGCAAAGTCCTTCAAAATCCAGGATTTGATCCCCTTGTGAACGGGCCAGGGCATGTTTGATTTCCTTGACTTGTTTGGCCAGTTCAGGGTTTTTTGTCATTACCACTTCTTGAGGATTTTCTGTTTCTTCCTCATCTTTCCTGTCTTCAGCATCTCTTGCTGCTTTTTCGGCCAATAGGTAAGTAATTTGAGCTTGGAGCTCAGTGATGGTAGCGTCCTTGTATGCCATAAGAGGATGGCTTGGTGAATTTTGAGTCTTGGTAGATTGTCGGATTTGCTGAGAAGATGACCGCGAAATCCCAAGAAGTGATTGGGACCGTTGCGGTGAAGGCGTTTTCACTAGCGAGGGTGATAGGTGGAATGGCTGCAAAGACCTCTGTTTGGCGTGGCTTCGGGTATTATAAGAGTATAAAACTGGCTGAGGTTGCTTCTTTGCTTTACCTATTGTGCCTGTTTGAAAAGTAGAGTACCTAGAAGTCAGTACTTGGCTTGTATAGGGTTAGGATTTGGGCCGAAAATCCTAACCCTTCTGCACAGAAAGAGTTATTTACAACAACAGATGATACAAGGTATGAGGAAGAACTTTGAAAGCAAAAATGCAGGAAATTTTCCTAACCTGCAGGTTCCTGTCTTAGTTTGATAAGTTCTATGGCTTTCTAACATATGCAAGGTTTAGGTAGTCTCAGGGTGCTCCGTTGTCAAAGGGCACCAGTCCTTTCACCAGCCCATCATAGGCGGTGATTGGGTGATTTTCTTTTTGATATACCACTAGGTACAAGTGACTATGGAGTTTGCTGGAACCCCTAACATAGCCCGTGTCATGCCGGGGTATCAGGTGAACTCAACGAGGTTGCCCGCTCGATGCATATGATAAGTGAATTATACAAAGCATGTATTAGTCTTATGTTGAACTTTCTGGTTATGGCTCTCATGTCCCCAGCAGAGTCGCCAAAAACTGTAGACACCTCCCTGGAGCGGGGCATCGCCATACAGATTGATCGTTTGTTTGCTCGTTTGGTTGCTTGCTTCGTAAACCAAGATCGTGGACATTCCCATGGCTAGGAACATCGCCACACGATAGCGGTTATCATCAAAACAGAGTCGCCACCCAGTTTATTAAAACTAGGAAAATAGATAGAGATTCTGGGTACGGGAGGCAAAAGTACAGTAAGGGGAAGGTGTTAGGCACCCCTCTCTGCTCAGTTGTGAGACTGGCCCATAGTTATTCAACATAAGACATGTACTTGCTTTATTTAATTCTAGCACGTAGTCTGTTTTTAGCCTTTAAGAAGTTAATGGTGAGCCAAGACTGTAATTCAAACATGCATCAGAAAGCAGAACACAAAACAAACTGTCCCAGGGAAATGGATCCCGCGGCCGGTGAATGGATGTCACGGCCGAGGGATCCTCCTGGATTTATGTACCGGCCGAGGGATCGAAGCCCCGGTTGGTGTTCTTCCTCACACCAGACAGAAAAGTTAGTGGATAATCAAAACGCTACGATTAGGCATAAATACAGTAAATAAACCAAACCAGAGGCCGTTGGGCCTCACCACCTTGATCCCTCAGTAGCTTGATTGCTTCGGATTGAATGGGATTGACTGATTGCTTCTTAGAAAACCCTAGGGTTAGGGTTTGAAATTCGGGGTTTGATCGTCGGATTGATGGCTGCCTTCGGGAGGTTAGGGCTTTTGAAGAGAGGGTTTGAGAGAGTATTTCTGCAGGGTCTCGTGGCTTGAGAGGGTGTGAAAGTATATGAATCTGATGTATTTCGTGGTGCCTATTTCGGAACCCAAATGCCCTTTATATAGGCAATTGGTGACTCACTTCGGCCAATCAAAATGCACGATTGCAATTGAAATTGCAATGCAATGCAAACTCTTCGTGGTGATCTCTGAGCGTAGCCCGAACGCATCGGGGAGGTATCGTAGTTGGATCAAACAATCGACAGAACGTTCCAGAGTCTGGAAAATAGACGATCTGGCGGCCGAGGAAATGATGTTGCGATCGAAGGATAGATCTTGCGGCCTTGGGATTGATCTCTCAGGGAGATTTTCAAGCAACAGGTTGCTCGGGTGAAGAAATGATGTTAAGGCCGTGAGATCAATGTCACAGCCGACAGATGGATTCTCCTAGGATTCTGTATTTTCTGTCTGAAAGGCTATATGGCTCTGGATTGGGTCCTCTATGTGGCTCGAATTTCTTACCGAAAGTCCTAAGATTCTCAAGAAGTCAATCAGCAATCACTGTATCCATTTCATTATCGGGATGGTCCCCAAGGTGGGACTTGAAATAATCGTTAGGCCAAATTGGGGTGTCTACAGAGCCAATAAAAAATATTTTTGCGACCGCAATGTGGCCGGACTTGGTAGCCCATTGTGTGTGTGTGTGTGTGTGTTGCCAATGGGGCCGGACATGGTAGTCTCATTGGAGGTGTGTTTTTCAAAAAATAAAAAAAATAAAAGTGAAAATGGTGACACGGTCTACGAAATGTTGCGCAGGAGAAACCCAGATTATAGGGACACTGACGCTAGTTTAATAGTGAATGTGCATGTATTATTGTTAACTGCTTATCCGGAAGTTATTGAATATGAATGTGCTAATTAGAAATCGCTTAATTTACATGAGCTAGTATACTACTGATAAGCGGCCAATATTGCATAATCTTGGCGCTTAAAGTCTCCACTTGGTAGCGTTTTAGTATTTAAGTTATCGTTTTTATTTGATATTGCTCGGAAGGTTGTTTTTGTTAAGTTTCAGGTAGAACGTGGAATAAAGGCGGTTTATATCGCCAATGATCGCTCTCGGAAGCATCCAGGTGTCCAAGGCCGTGTGGCGGCTCCCCATGAAGTCCCGTCGGGTGATTAATGAAGAGGCGAGAGGCCGTTGGGTCATCATCGGGTCGTTCAGACCAAGGTGAGGCCAAAATGAGGAATCTGCCAACCCAGTACCGGTACTGGGAATCGGCTAGTACCGGTACCCACTCTCCAGAGACTTTGTTTTTCTAGCATTTTGAAGACCCAATACCGGTACTGGGAGTTGGCCAGTACCGGTACTGCTTGCAGAAAAAGTTCCACGTTTTGTTCACTTTTTCAACTTTCCATTTATGGAATACTTGCCACTTTTGGCAAGTTTTGGGATATTTATTGTGAGAGAAGGGCTTGGTTGTATAAATACCACACACTCTCTCTCTCATTCATTACCTAGATACAATCTACTTTAAGTCTTTTTAGTTCAAAAGTTCCTCCATAGCTTTTAAAGCTTTTCAAGTTGTAATTCCTCAAGAACACATTAAGGTATTTACGTTACGTTAATTTCTCGAGTATTAAAGTTATTCGTACGCTTTGGATCTTTAAATAAATCAAGTTTATTTCCGTTTCTATCGGTTAAATATGTTTGTCATTTTTACCATGCCTTCTAGTCTTTTCAATATGTGTGAGTAGTCGATTAGGCTTGGCCATGGGGTGATTAACACCTTGTGACTTATGTTTATCTTGCCTTTCTCAACTCATGGCTTGAGGTTCGGTAAAAAAATGAGGAGAGTTCGCCTTTTATGTAACAAAACTTGTCGATGTTAATCTCCGGTGATCATGTGCTTGCTCACATGGTTTCGGAGCGATGTCTCAGTTTGTGTTTGCCAAAAGAACAAAAGAGCTCACTTGTTTTCCATACTACATTTCTAGTCTTTCAATGGTTTCATAGCTAAATATTCCTGTTGATAGCCTATGCCGTGCGATTCAACCGTATTTTCGTTGAGAATGGTTCGATGGCCTAAGTTATGGGCGTTAATAACTCCAATGCCTTGCTGCCTTTAATTCCTAGCTAAAACTCATTTTCTAGTCTTTTTCATAAGTGCTTATCACCTTTTCAAAGCAAAACCAAAAGTTGGCCGTCTAAACGCCGCAAACCCTTACATCTTAAAATCCTAGCAAGCTATTGAGATTCTCTTTGTGGGAACGATTCTGGACTTCCGAATATTATTCTGACAACGACTTAGCCCTATGCTCGGGGTATTTCAACCTATTTTAGCGGTTAGGTTGTGGCGAAGCATATTTTGGCGCCGTTGCCAGGGATTTTCTTATTATAGCTTATTGGGAGGTTCGACAAACCATTGTAAGTACTCCATTTAATTTTATTTCATGCACCGTATACTCAATTTAGCGGATACCTCTAACTGAGCCACCAATTCGACTTGAGGTGTAACGAAGCTAGCTTGAGTATCCATTGCCTTTTCTTTTCTTGTTTGCATATATATATATATATATATATATATATATATATATCTATATCTATATCTATATCTATATAATATGACAGGGAAGTGTTTGAATCCAAAAGACAACCAACGGTCCAGAATTATACCCTGCATAAATCTTCACCCTTCATTCTACAATGGCATTTTGGTAGATAATTGATCCATCCAAGGGTTATCATAAACGGCATTTTGTTGGAAACCCTAGTCGCACCATTATTCTTGTCCCTCACGTTGTTGCATTCAAACTTTTTTCTTCTCTCCAGACTCTATTTTACTCTCTCTCTCTCTCTCTCTCTCACTTCGATCGATCCACTACAGACCCACCGCATACGTACATTTCTCCCTCCGACCCACCACACCACCGCAAGCCCTTAGAAATTGAATCCCAGTTGCTCCTCTCTGGCGATCCTGATTGGACACCACTAACACCACCGACCAGTGCGATGAGTACTTGTTACAAGAAATTTGGGATCTCCCAACGGTTTTTTTAGCAACGGTTCAAAAAACCGTCGGTATAGATGGTGTGTAGCAACGGTTTACAAAACGTTACTAGAAACAGGACTATAGCAACGGTTTTCATGCAACCGTTACTAGATTACAAGACTATAGCAACGGTTTTCCACAAGCGTTACTAAAAACTGGACTATAGCAACGGTTTTCCATAACCGTAACTAAAAACCGGACTATAGCAACGGTTTTCCAATAACCGTTACTAAAAATTATTTTTTGAAAATTTGTTAGAAGCCGTTTTAAATAAATAAAAAAACAATTTATGTGTTAAAAAACATTTTTTTTTTTTTGAAAAATTGTTAGAAGCCGTTTTAAAAAAAAAACAATTTTTTGTGTTAAAACACTTTAAATTTTTTTGTTGTTGTAAATACTGTTTTTTTTAAAGTTTCTGGGAAAAAAAAACAATTTTTAAAAATAATTTTCTGGAAACATTGTTGAGAAAGAGAAAAAGTTTTTATGTAATGATTGGTGTATTTGATTGAAAAAATGTGGAGACCATTAGATTTGATTATTGGCAAAAAAAGTTGCTAGTTTTGATTATTCAAAAGCCAAAATTTGATGTGTTACTAATTAAGAGGTTGCTAAGTTTGGTTATTACAATGTGAGGACTTTTTTGAGCAAATATTGCTAACTTTAACAATCTTTTGGTTTTGATTATTACATTGTGGATGCTCTAATGACAGTTCGCATAATATAAATATTAGTAGTCCCTTAATATTACACAAGTGCTGGGCTAGCCCAGTTGGTTTGCACTCGCGCGCGCATACGCGAGGTCCTGGGTTCGATTCCCAGGAGGAGCAAAATTGTGTTAAGGCCATGCGCCAAGCAGGCGCCACGTCTGCTGCCACGCAGGCGCTAGGTGGCGTCCACGTCAGCGACACGTGGCCTACCACGCAGGTGCCACATGGCGTCAGGTGGCGTCCACGTCAGCGACACGTGGACGACACGTGGCTGCCATGTCATATTTTACCCCAGATTTTTAAAAAAAAAAAAAACTTGCCTTTAGCAACGGTTACAAGCGTTGCTAAAGAAACCGTTACTAAAAAAAAATCTGTACCAACGCTTGTCAAAATCGTTGCTATACCTCTACACCAACGGATATCTCGCAACGGTTTGGCCAACGGTTGGTGAACCGTTGGTATTGCTTTTAGCAACGCTTTTTGTGTTTTTTAGTAACGCTTTTGACCGTTGTTAGATCCCGATTTTCTTGTAGTGACGTCACCACTGGAACCACCACCGTTCGAGGCCTCAGGGTTTGAATCGATAGTATGTAGTTCTTCTTCACCCCAAAAGGTTTGTAGTTCTTCACATCTTTCACTAAAAAAACTACGGGTCTCAGGTTTGTTCATTCCCATGGCATAGACCGAAAGAACACTGATTACATACTTGATTCATGTTGTCGTAGGTATGAGTATCTTAACGTGTTAATTAGCCTCACAGTTTGGTGAGCTTGGATGTGTGTCCTTATTTTACGATAAGTTTTTGGGCATTTCTAAACATGTACTTCAATTGCCTGTTAAGTGTTTGATAAAATGTGCCAACTACAACCGTCGTATGCTTTTGTTAATTTTTTTTATGTAATAGACAGTGCTCGCATGGTAACTTTTTGATACAATGCATGAATCAAATTTTAGTTGGAAACCATGTGATTATGTATTCAAAAAGGTTACATGCTGAGGATTTTAGCAACTGAAATGGTTTTATTGTAACTTCTTTTCCTTTCTTTTTTAAATTTAACTCAGATGACATATTGTGCATTGGATCAAAATGTACTTGATCTGGATGGGTATGACTATTTACGGGTATGATTTTTCTTTGTTTTTTCCCTTTTGTATTCGAATTGGAAAATTTAACTTAGTAAGACAATCTCCCAACTTGAAGCCACTTACTCCCGATTTTAGAAACTTGAGGTTAGACCATTCTTTTACTTGCATATGTGTCATACTTCCCTCTGATTGTGGTCCCCTTTGTTCAGCTCGGTTCTTGGTTTGATTTACAGCTCTCCATCTAGATTCACCATCATAGAGTTCTATTTCTTTACCGAGAGCCTTTGGTTAGTCAGTACCGAGATTCATTGTTTTCAAGACAACATGCCCTTCTTTACGAAATTGGTTTCAATAGTTGCTTTGGATCTCTATTTTCAAACACAAAGGGAGGAGAACATGTGAACTCCACTTTCGGTGTTGGAAAAGGGACATTTTGCAGTCTATGGCTACCATGCCAAAAAAGAAAACCACCTTCACAGTATTTTCTTCAAATTGGGTTCTTCTCTAAATGTTACAGTGCTGAAAAGTAGAGGTAATTTGGGCTCAATTGAGAATAATCTAATTGACTTGGTTGGTTGGTGCAAGGCGTCGCAAGTGCATTTGAACATGTTGTTTCACTATGCCTTATTGATGGACTTTGACCACTCGCAAGTTTAGCAATATGCTGGCACTGAGAGTTATTTGAATCTTGGGTTAATGTATGCACGTCTAATTCACATGCTATTCCACTTAAAAAGAAAGGAAAAAGCAGAAGGCAGAGAAGCAATTGCTCGAAAAAGGCAAAAGGAGAGCTGTACTAGGGGAAATGCAAAGTCATCTACGACAATGAAAGAGAAATTCCTTTGGTATGACGCTTATATA
Organism: Rhododendron griersonianum; assembly: GCA_018127125.1. Classification (NCBI taxonomy): domain Eukaryota; kingdom Viridiplantae; phylum Streptophyta; class Magnoliopsida; order Ericales; family Ericaceae; genus Rhododendron; species Rhododendron griersonianum. Next base: position 4,407,152 of record CM030798.1, on the reverse strand, counting down.
TTTTCATGCTTCTTTTTTGTTCTTCGGGATCACTCTTTATCTGCTTAGTGTGAAAGTTTAAACCCTCATTCTCTCTTTTTTTTTTCTATCTGTTTCTTTTCTTGAATATGACAAATTTTTCTGTGTTCTTTTTTATATCTCACCAAGCGAGCATTTTGTTTTGTTGTGTGGCATTTTTTATTTTCATTGTTGTTTTGGACGGGGAGGGATCGCTAATAACTCCGAATTTTGTGAGGTTTAATGTGTGGAATTCTGAGCATGCTAAAGTTTGGGATTGGTAAATCGTTTGTTCTTTGTTTGTTTTTTCCTTTTTTTTTGTTGAGTCAATTTAATGTGGCTGATGACTCATAGACGTTTCGAAAAGTTATGAGGAGGATGTTGGACACAATGAATGTTAGTTGTGTTTGTTGACAGGATCAACATTATGACAGCCTTTTCTAGGGAGACTGTTAGTGCTCTCTCTTTTTTATATTATCTTTTGGCTTTTTTGTGTGAATATGACATGTTTTGCTATATTTTTTTTAATCTTCTCGAGATAAGCAGTTTCGTTGTTGTGTATCATTTCTTATTTCCATTGGTGTTTTGGATAGCCTTTTTTATTTTATCAACTGTTATGCATTTGAGTTTGGGAATGCAAAAGTTAGAGATTGAAAAATTGTTTATTCTTTAATTGCCAATTCAAGTTAACTAGGTCAATAAACATGCTTGGATTATTGTTTTCCGCATAGTTGGATTCGTTGGGTAGTGGTTGCTGTATTGCATGTGAGTCCAATATTTATTTGCGTGTCAATTGTTCAAGCCGTGCCTTCAGGCACGGGCATTCGCTAGTATATATATATATATTGAGGTGGTGGCATAGCCCCTCAGAATTGTCTTGAGAGAGAGGTGGCAGCATAGCCCCTCCAGTCTGTTGTTTTTATTGTAGAGCAGTTTCATAGCTCTAAATCAGTAAAATTGGAGGTTCATGCTTGTGGTTTATCGAAGGCCTCGGGTGTATCGAAGTCCTCGCTCCAACCGACTGCACGGATCTAGTTCTCCCCCTCGCGAAAGAAGCATAAATCTCCGAGCTTACTCTCCACCAAGTAGATTTTTTAGACCGTATTCTCCATCAAGACAATCAATGGCGGATGAGGAAGTTGCTCCGGTTAGGACTCTTAAGGACTACTTGAATCCGGAAAGGGTCACTCAACGGTCGCCAATAGTTTTTCCATGCCCCACCACTGCTGCAAACACATTCGTGTTCAAATCAGATTATCATCGTTGCATTCCATTCTTCCATGGTATGGAGCGCGAGGATCCGTACCAACAAATCCGGGAATTAGAGGAAGTTCTCTGTAGACACCTCCCAGACGGGGCATCGCCATACAGATTGATCACGCTTGTTTGCTTAATTGGTTGCTTGCTTCGTAAACCAAGATCGTGGACATTCCCATGGCTAGGAACATCACCACACGATAGCGGTTATCATCAAAACAGAGTCGCCACCCAGTTTATTAAAACTGGGAAAACAGATAGAGATTCTGGGTACGGAAGCCAAAAGTACAATAAGGGGAAGGTGTTAGGCACCCCTCTCTGCCCAGCCGCGAGACTGGCCCGTATTTGCTCAACATAAGACATATAGATGCTTTGTTTAATTCTAACACATAGTCTGTTTAATTAAGCCTTTAAACAGTAAGTAAGGTGAGCCAGTGCAATATTTAAAACATGCATTAGAAAGCAGAACACAAAACAAGCTGTCCCAGGGAGATGGATCCCGCGGCCGGTGAATGGATGTCACGGCCGAGGGATCCTCCTGGTTTTATGTACCGGCCGAGGGATCGAAGCCCCGGTCGGTGTTCTTCCTCACACCAGACAGAAAAGTTAGCAGACGATTAAATGCTACGATTAATCATAAATACAATAAATAAAACAAACCAGAGGCCGTTGGGCCTCACCACCTTGATCCCTCAGTTGCTTGATTGCTTCGGATTGGGTGTGATTGACTGATTGCTTCTCAGAAAACCCTAGGGTTGGGGTTTGAACTTCGGGGTTTGATCGTCGGATTGATGGCTGCCTTCGGGAGTTTAGGGCTTTTGAAGAGGGGGTTTGAGAGAGTATTTATGCAGAGTTTTGTGGCTTGAGTGGGTGTATTCACTTGTTAATTTCGTGGTGCAAAGGCCTCTTTATATAGGCAATTGGTGACTCACTCCGGCCAATCAAATGGCACGATTGCAATGCAATTCAAACTCTTCGTTGCAATCTCTGAACGTAGCCCGAACGCATCGGAGAGGTAGTGTAGTTGGATCAAACAATCGACAGAACGTTCCAGAGTTTGGAAAAAGGACGATCTGGCGGCCGAGCAATGGATCTAGTGGCCGAGGAATGGATGTCGCGGCCGAAGGATAGATCTTGCGGCCGAGGGATTGATCTCTCAGGGAGATTTTCTAGCAACAGGTTGCTCGGGTGTGGAAATGATGTCAAGGCCGTGAGATTCGATGTTACGGCCGACCGATGGATTCTCCTAGCTTCTGTATTTTCTGTCTGAAAGGCTATATGGCTCTGGATGGGGTCCTCTAAGTGGCTCAAAGTTCTTACCGAAAGTCCTAAGGTTCTCGAGAAGGCAATCAGCAATCATTGTATCCATTTCATCATCGGGATGGTCCCCAAGGTGGGACTTGAAATAATCGTTAGGCCAAATTGGGGTGTCTACATTCTCCAATCGTTTGTTACTGTGGATGCGCATCTCAACCAAGCAAGATTGAGGCTTTTCCCTTTCATTTTGAAGGATAAGGCGAAGACATGGTTTCACTCTTTGTAGCCTCAATCTTTGAACACATGGGAGGAGGTTCAAGACGTTTTCCACAAGAAGTTCTTTCTGGCTAGCCGAACAAAGCTCTTGATGGATCAAATCCAGACCTTTAAGCAACGTGAGGGAGAAGCTTTCCACCAGTATTGGGAGCGTTACAAGGACTTGCTTTCTGCGGTTTCTCACCATAACTTTGCCTTGTATCAATTGATTTACTACTTCAATATGGGCTGCTCGCAACAAAGCAAGCAACTGCTTGACACTATGTGCTCCGGGGGTTTCATGAACAAGTCGCCCGAGGACGGATGGGATTATTTGGATGAATTGGCCAAGAAGTCCTTGACTTGGAATTACGAGGATGTCGGGGATAGAGCTATGGCTAACCAAGGCCCCGGAGCCTCCGGAAAGTTCTCCATTAATGAGCACCAAGCTATTGAAACACGGATGGAGCAATTGGCGCAAAAGTTGGAATTAAAAGGGGTGAAGGAAGTTAAGGCAGTGAGAGCAGTGGAGGAGATTTGTGTTATTTGTGAAATGACAGGTCATTCAACCGAAAACTGCTTATCCATTCCCACTCTCAAACATCACTACAGCAACCTCAACCTTCCGCCCCAAGAAGTTAGTGCGGTAAACCAACGATTCAAATCGTTTCCCCAAAACTTCAACAGAGGTCAAAGGCAACATCCGGGATTCTGTTGGAACAATCAGATTGAAGGCAGACCTTCTCAAGCTCCTTCTTCTTCTCAAATGCAACCATGGTGGCCTACTCAAGGCCAAGGGCAGCCTCGTTTTTCACAAGGACCGCCAGGATTCATGCCGTGTGGACCATTCCAAGGTTCAAATCAATTCCATCCTCCGCCGAGGCGATCTTTAGAAGATACTTTCCAATCCTTCATGCAAGCACAAGCGAATTACAATGAGAACAACACTCAAATGATGGGAGAATTAAAGAATCAAATGGGGAAGTTAACAACGTCAATCGAGCTTTTACAACAAGAAAAGAAGGAAATTTCCTACTTAGCCTCAAGCCAATCCACAAGGTCAACTTCTCATTGGTAGTTCTTCGGTACCTCCTCCCGAGCAAGCTCAAGCAATCATCACTCTAAGGAGTGGCAAGGCTATTGACAATCTTGTAATCAACCCGCCGGTTACACCTATTATAGTGCCAGCTTTGACTTCGACAAGTTCTACAACACTTGGGGAATCTCCCAAGCCACCTCCAAAGGAAGACGGGGAATCTCCCGTGCAAGTTTCAAAGGAAGCCGAGACCACTCCGAACCCATAAGTCTCTCCTGTTCCGGCACCTTACCCTTCTCAACAGAAAATGCCGGCTCATCCATCCAAAAATGCCGATATACTTGACGTATTCAAGCAAGTCAACGTTAACATCCCGTTGATGGATGCCATCAAGCAAATTCCTTCTTATGCCAAGTTCTTGAAGGACTTATGCACCTAGAAGCGTAAACTTAATGTGCACAAGAAGGTACTCCTCACTGAGCAAGTTAGTCAAATCATCCAAACAAGCCTTGCACCCAAATACAAAGACCCCGGATGTCCTACGATTGCGATTAGGGTAAGAGAGTGGAGCAAACTCTTTTGGATTTGGGGGCGAGCGTGAATATGCTACCGTACTCGGTTTACCAAGAGCTCGGTTTGGGGGAGATGAAACCCACACGAGTTACTCTTCAATTGGCGGATAGGAGTGTCTGCATTCCTCGTGGGGTGGTGGAAGATGTATTGGTCCAAGTTGATCAATTTGTATATCCGGTTGACTTTGTTGTATTGGATACTTGTCCGACGTCTTCATCACCGTTGTCTACTCCCATTATCCTTGGGCGGCCGTTTCTAGCAACTTCGGATGCGGAAATCAACTGTTGGAATGGACTATTGAATATGTCCTTCGGTAACATGAAAACGGAGGTCAACATGTTCAACGTTGGGGTTCAAATGGGTGATGATGACGATTGTCAAAATGTCAGTCTTGTGGATACACTAGTGCAAGAGCATGTGGATGAATTCTTATTTAAAGACTCTTTGGAGTTAGCTCTTACCTCCGAAGAGGCCGCTTTTCTTGAATCCAACGAGATGGAGTCTCTCTTTTCCTTGCTCAATGGAGAAGACAGTGACAAGGAGATTTGTGGAGTTGCACCGTGGCTTCCAAAGTTTGAAGAGTTGCCAGTTCTTGAGCGAAAAACACTTCCCTCTAGCATCGAGCCGCTTATTCTTGAGTTGAAAGCATTGCCGGACACGTTAAAATATGCATTCCTTGGCAGGGAAAATACATTTCTGGTGGTTATTTCTTCTTCTCTTGAGAAACTCCAAGAAGAAGAGTTGCTTTCACTTTTACGAAGGCACAAGAAGGCAAGTGGGTGGACTATTGTGGATATTCAAGGCATCTCTCCTCTATGCTCTCATCATATTTACTTGGAGGAGGACGTCAAACCATCGCGACAACCTCAACGCCGGCTCAATCCAATCATGAAAGATGTGGTCCGGGCCGAAATTCTTAAATTGCTTGACGTTGGGATTATCTATCCCATCGCCGATTCTAAGTGGGTAAGCCCTATTCATGTAACGACCCGGATTTTTGGGAAATAAAAATTTCAAAAAAAATTTGAATTTTATTTTATTACTTGGATTCCATTTAAAATTCCTTTCTAATATCCAAAAATCCGTCGTTACTAAAATCTAGACTTATAAATATAGTTTCCTTCATATAGACTTTCTAGTCATTTCTCCTAGACAAGTATACTTGTAAAGCACTTGTATATTTTCCCTAGTAATCCGTCGTGATGAGATTTCTTCGCCATGCAACATAGTCATTTTCTAAAGACAAGTGAGATAGTAAACCCTAAGTCGTCCTATTTAGCAAGCCTAGCTAGCTTCTAACTAATCGTTAGAGTAGCCTAATCGAACCTTTGATCTTCGTGAACCATTTGAACCCTAAGTGAGACCATGACCAAAAGTCAACCTTTGATCTATTACCCATTGGACGATAGATGCTAGGATAATCTTTATCCATTGGACCATAGGTTTCCACTGAGGATATTGTGACTAGATTACTAGGTACACTTTATATGATTATATATTACTTACCATCTTTACCCATTGGACGATAGAAGTTAGGGAAATCTTTATCCATTGGACAATAGGCTTTCTACCTAAGATATTTTATTAGATTTGACCAAGGTACACTTATATAGTATTATATAGGCCTTTGTACACAAATTTGAAAGATGTATATATAATATTCCAATATTATACTTTACTTGGAAGATCTAGTATACTTGGTCAATACATCTATATATATATATATATACTTTGCTTCTTTAACCATTATTCAATAAAAGTTAGGAGAATTTTTACCCATTGGATAATAGAGTTAATCTTTCAACAAGTACTAGGGTTTATTAAATAAAATCACTTCCTAGATTTCCCATGTACTTATATACTTAAGATATATATATATATATATATGTGTGTGTGTGTGTGTGTACCTTATAATATATTGCCTAGGATTTTCTAAAGTATATGTTACTTTATTTCTTTATCCATCGGTTAATAAAAGTTAGGGGAATTTTGGTCCATTGGTCAATAAGGCCAAGTCAAGCCATAATATTAGGTTTATTTTAGTTAATTACTTACTAGATATGATATGTACCTATTTACTTAAAGTATTAGATATGATTATGTCATTCTAAGATTTTAAAGTCCTAGAATATAGTTTATAAGTACATAGGTGGCATTTAGGCTTATTCTATTAGGAATTTTGACCTAAAAATCTAGAATAGAATCATGTAGTACAATTGTCCTTTAAGGTTAGTCATCCTTTTTATTCTTAAACTAACCAAGGGAGGGAGAGAGAGAGAGAGAGAGAGAGAGAGAGAGAGAGAGAGAGAGAGAGAATTCGGGAGAGGAGAGAGAGGGGAGAGCCGAGAGAGATGAGAAAGGGAGAGAGAGATGGTGATGTGTGCCCTTGTACTCTTCCAAGCCTAGTCATAGTCCTTGGCCAATCTTCACATATCACCTAGTACAACCAAATCTAGGGTTTTCTACTCTTCCATATCCAATCCAATCTTCCAAGGTACTAGACTAAATCAAAACCCCAATAGAATAACCTAGACTTGTCCTAGATTGGAAGAAAGAACAAGAAATATCTTTGTAATCTTTCCACCTATTGTACCATGGAGAGAGAGAGGGAGAGAGAGAGAGAGAGAGATTTCGGATGAGAGGGAGAGAGGGAGAGTGATGTGTGCAAAGTGTACAATAAGCCTAGTCATGTCCTTTGAAGCCATCATCCTACCTCACCAAAGGACAACCAAATCTAGACAAATTTTTATCCATTGGACAACAAATGTTAGGGGAAAATTTACCCCTTGGATAATAGATCACCCTTGGCCTATAAATAGCAAGCCATTCAAGCGTTGAACTCACACCTTCACTTCTTGCTCCCACTTCTCTCTAGAAACTCAAGCATTGCTCCAACTTCTCTCTAGAAACCATTTCTGTTTTTCCAGACAGCCTACTGCCCTTTGTAAATCCTAATTGTTCTCCTGCTTAGAGTAGTTTTTAGAACCAACTTCCTCCGGGAAAGTCGTAGAGCACTTCGAGAGCTTCAAGTTAGACCCAAGAACCACCCTAATCGGTCAAGAGACGACAAAGATATCGACATCCGAAGTTCAGCAAAAATTCGGATTTCCAGATTTCCAGACAGCTTACTGTCCATTCCTTTATCACCATATTCCTCCTACCTAAACCAGTTTCTAGGATCAACTTCCTTCACAAAAGTTGTAGAGCACTTCTAGAGCTTCGGTTTCAACTCGAGAACGATCATATTCGGCCAAATATTGACCGAGTTACTGCCATCCGAAGCTCGGTCCAGATTCGAGAGTTTCACCGCCCGTAGGATTTCCAATTATTAGCTTATTCGGCCCCGACTAGTTTCGGATCAAGGTAGAATTTTCCTACACCTCCTAACTCTAAGTATAGTAGATTTTCCTATTTACTTAAATCCTAAGTATACGTAGTTATGCTGTCGAAACTAGATTAAATACAACCTTTTTCTAAGTACATGTGATTTGGTTGAGTGATAATTAAACGTAGTTTACCTTTAAAAATATAGTATGATGCTTAAGCGTAGGATCTTCCTACACCTTCTACACTTTAAGTATATGTAGATTTTAACTATGCTTTCTAAACTCTAAATATAACGTATGATATGCGTATGTTGAAAGGAATGTAGATTTCCATATCTATTTCCCTTAATTATAATTAGAATTATGTTTACTCTTGAAATGTAGATATTCTATATCTACTCTTCTCTACGTATATGTGTATATGAAGAATACTCCTTACGTAAAGTATAGTTTCCTATGATTCTCAAAGATCTAAGTATGGCGTATTGCGTGCGTATTTCGAAATGATTATAGATTATTCTAAACCTTGGAAAATCTAAGTATACGTAGATTATCTTATCGGTATTCCTTAAGCATGATTAGAAATGTTTAGGAGTTGTTATTTTGATTAAACATGGTATGATTAGCTTAACGTTAGAAGTACTCAATAAACATATGCTATTTTGAACTTAAGAAAGCATGATTTCAAATTAAGCTAGGGTGATTTCATTTTGATCCTAGAATGATCGTGAACTTGATTATGTGATTACTTGACTACTTGTTGTTGATAAAGCATAAGTGATTTATCACTCCAAAGGTGTCCGTCCATGTGGCACTATGCTTAACTTGTGTGATTAAATGTTGAGTATGATGATGTGATAAAATGAGCATGCTATCTAATATAGAGTTGAATGATCTTGCTAGTTTAGTTTCAAGATTTCCTAAAGTATAAAAAGAATTACCGCGGAGTCATTGCATGCAAACGAGACACGAAAACCGAGAAAGTAGAAACATGACACCTAGGGTGTGGTTAAAGAAAATATGGGATTAACATGCGAAAATATTTTGAAATTACATAATGACCGGACTTGGTAGTCATTATGTAAGTGTTTGTGAAAACCGTAATGTAGTCGGACTTGGTAGCTCATTGCGAAGATTTCCAATGGGGCCGGACGTGGTAGCCTCATGTGGAAATATGACTTGATTCTCCGCGAAAAGGAATCAATGCAAGATTTGAAAGAGAATGGATTTTGAAAACCATGATATGGCCGGACTTGGTAGCCATCGTGTGTGTTACTAATGGTGTGTTTTAAAAACCTCATGTGGCCGAACGTGGCAGCTCATTGTGTGGATAGATTTTGAAAGCAGCAATGTGGCCGGACTTGGTAGCCCATTGTGTGTGTGTCACCAATGTAGCCGGACGTGGTAGCTTCATTGGTAACATGATTTATCTATACACTCAATAGGGACCTGGCGTGAAAACCCTTGTGTGGATTTTGAAAACCGCGATGTGGCCGGACGTGGTAGTCCATCGTGTGTGAAATTTGAAAACCACAATGTGGCCGGACTTGCCATTTGTGTGGTGTGCGTGTGTAAAAGAAATGATTTTAGAAATGTGATTTGAAAGTGTTAATGAAGTAGAAAATGGTGACACGGTCTACGATGAGTCGCGTAGGAGAAACACGAAAAGGCATACGGATGTGTTATTGCTTAATTTACTTTAATGAATGAGCATGTGTAATTGTCTATGTGAATTTCTGGTTACTTAACGATTTTCAAAATGTTAATTTGAGAAATGAAACGCTGCGTAAGAGAAACTCTGATATTTCGAAAACCAACGAACGTTAGAAAGAAAATGCGGATGTGTTATTGTTAATAGCTGTTGAATTAACACGTACTGCGTAGATATCATTATCTGTATGATTCACTGCTGTTATACGTGACTTGCTATGTGTAAGTTAAGGGTTAGTGGGTTTGGTTTATTCTATTGAGCTTTTAAGCTCACGGTGTTGCCTTTGGTGACCCTGACATATTATATTGGTGGCGACGCCGGTATAATGTGTCAGACCTTATAGACGAACAGGGTGAGATGTACACTTTGGAGGCTTTTGGAGCCGAAGAGCTGGCTAGGATGGAAGAGAAGGCGGAGCTGTAGTTAGGAACCTTAGTTCCCTTCCCTTTTGAATAAATGTACTCCTCGTGAGGTTGATGATGTAATAATGAGCCAGACTCCATTTGATTTTATCAATAAAATTGTCCTTTAACGTACCCGAAAATGGGGGCGTTACAATTCAAGTGGTTCCTAAAAAGGTGGGTGTTACCGTGGTGCTAAATGACAAAGGCGAGCTTGTCCCGACCCGTGTGACTACCGGGTGGCGAGTGTGCATTGACTATCGCAAGTTGATTGCAAGCACACGCAAGGATCACTTTCCTCTCCCCTTCATCGATCAAATCTTGGAGAGAGTCGCCGGTCAAGCCTTTTACTGTTTCCTTGATGGTTATTTGGGATATAACCAAATAGAAGTAGCCTTGTCCGACCAAGAGAAGACAACGTTTACATGCCCATTCGGGACCTTTGCTTATAGACGCATGCCGTTGGGCTTGTGTAATGCTCCCGGCACCTTTTCAAGATGTATGATGGGAATTTTCAGCGATATGGTCGAAAAAATTGTAGAAGTCTTCATGAATGACTTCTCTGTATTTGGTGACTCTTTCGAGTCATGTCTTGCCAACTTGGAGAAGGTTTTAACGAGATGCGAGGAGAAGAATTTGGTTCTAAATTGGGAGAAGTGCCATTTTATGGTCACTCAAGGGATTGTGCTCGGGCATATCATATCGGCCAAGGGCATTGAGGTAGACAAGGCTAAGATTGACCTCATTTCAAACCTCCCTACCCCAAAATGCGTCAAAGACATTCGATCTTTTCTTGGCCATGTCGGTTTCTATCGGCGTTTTATCAAGGATTTTAGCGCAATCTCAAGGCCGCTTTGTCATCTTTTATCCAAAGATGTTCCCTTTGAATGGACCGCTGCATGTGAGCTAGCATTCATTAAGCTCAAAGCTAGTCTCACCACGCCTCCCATTGTTCAAACGCCCGATTGGAATCTTCCATTAGAGTTGATGTGCGACGCGAGTGATTATGCCGTCGGGGCCGTTCTTGGCCAAAGGAAAGACAAGCATCTGTGGGTGATCTATTATGCGTGCAAGACTCTCAATGATGCCCAAATGAATTATTCTACTACAGAGAAGGAGCTTCTTGCCATAGTGTTTGCCTTGGACAAATTTCGGTCTTACTTAGTTGGTGCTCCGATCACCATTTACACTGACCACTCGGCACTCAAATACCTTTTCACCAAGCAGGATGCAAAGGCCCGCTTGATTCGGTGGATACTTCTTCTCCAAGAATTTGACATCACCATCAAGGACAAGAAAGGGGTGGAAAACGTGGTAGCCGACCATTTGTCGCGCTTGGATTTTGAGGATCGTTGTAGAGACCCGTAATTTTTTTTAAAGAAATGTTACAGTCGTTGGTAAGGTAAAAATAGTGGAATACAAGAAATGACGCGGTTATTTAATTTGGGGTGAATGTGCTGGAAATTAGAAGTTCGGGATGCTCGTGTAAAGGGCATAGGTGTGGATGTGTAGGTGTGTGCAGGGAATTATTTTCCCCCACTTGTTTCTTCTTTCCCAGGCACACCCACACACATCACAATCTCTCTTTCATGCATCTCTCGCTCTCTCTGCTCTCCCTCCGAACAAAAAAAAAAAAGAAACTCCCTCTTACCTTCTCTCCTCGATTTCATCTACTTGGGGCATGATTCTGGACAAAGTCCAAGAATTAAAGTTGTTCTACGGAGCATGGGCTTCCTATCTATCCAAGAAAATTCATGATCGGACCACCTCGAAAATCCTACTGTTCTCGGCTGACTTGGTTGAGCGACTAAGTACGTGAGGAATCGGGAGATTGAGCTTGGAAGAATAGAATCCAGTTAGTTACAAGGTTCCAGGAGCTAAAGCTTGTTCGATCTCGTGGGTGTTACGCCTTCCAATTTTGAGGTAGGGATTTCTTGCTTGTTTTATGCGATTATGAGTTGATTAAGCTGGTAGATCGTGTTTAAAATCCTTGTTCGGGGTTGTTCCCTTGTTTTTTGTTGAATCTATAGAATTTCGGTTCAAAGTTACTGAACCCTGGAATAATCCTTAAACTGGCATGTGCAAGTCTGTCTCAGCACCTTATGGCCGCAGCCATGACCCTTGCGGCCGTACGTCTCGTTTTGGTCCAGATCTGTTTTGGTGTAGTTGACCTATGTTTCGTCGTTTTGATTTCCAAATAACCCTTAAAGTGTTCTAGATTCACTCCAAAGCCTAGTAGATCGTACCCTACGACTCATAGAGTGTATTCGTACTATTGGTTCTCGTTAGCGTAAATAGAGTATTGTTGAATAAAAAGAAATTGTAGCGTAAAGGGATTTATGCATATCGTTGATTTTATGGAATATTGTGACGTGCGTATTTGGTAGAGAAGTATCGATTAAAGAATTGGGTATTGATTGAATGGTACGGCAATTGTAGAATTGGAAACGTGGATTGTTATGTGGATAACAAACGGACACAACGAGAATATTCAGGGCTCGTCATCGAGCAAGTGCCTGGCAGGAGCGAATGCTCATATTATTTATATTCAGGGCTCGTCATCAAGTAAGTGCCTGGCAGGAGCAAATGCTCATATTATTTATATTCAGGGCTTGTCATCAAGCAAGTGCCTGGCAGGAGCAAATGCTCATATTATCTATATTCAAGGCTCGTCATCGAGTAAGTGCCTGGCAAGAGCTTCGGCTCAGACACATAACGATACGAAATTGGTTTATGAAGTTGATGAAAGAGATTTTGGTTTTGGTTAAAGGGTTTTGATAAAAATCCTCTGGCATTCTGAGCGAATCAACGGTTTCCGGTATTTGGGCACAAATCAATGGATTTCGGTATTCTGACTCGAATCAATAGAGTGAGTAATTTCAACTCTGTTTTGAAAAAAAGAAAGAAAGAAAGAAAGGTTTTATGTGAAAAGAAGTTTGAAAATCGGAATGTGGAATTGAGATGGAATTGAGTATTCATATGAGAAAGAATGAGTAAATGGAATTGCGTGGTAAGGAACTGATGACAAACAAGGAGGATTGTTGTATCGAATGAAATGTGATGAACAGTTGAGAACGGATGAGAACATGACGTGGTAAATTAGATTGATTCGTGTTGGTTATTGCTTACAGTATGACGTGAGTTGTTAGGGATACGTATACGTAAACTTGATTTCCCAAGGTTGTAGTTTGGTCATTTTGGTACAAGACTCAAGGTCCTAGTGGAGATATCTTGTCGTATTCTGATTTCCCCTAAGTGCATTGATCATCTTATTTACATATAAATCAAGTATAGATCTCTCTACTGGGCGCGTGTATGCTCAACCCTATCATTTTCAAGTACAAAATAAGGAAGTTGGCATGGCGTGCATATTGTGCTTGTTGGTCATGTCTTTCAAAGGTGTAAAAGAGGCGATTATTTGCATTTGATTCGAAAGGAGCATTTTGGAAAGACATTTGTTACAATTGTAATATTATTTTCTTCAGAGATTGGTATTTCGATAACTTGGGGCCATTGAGCAAAAAAAAATGTAATATCTGAATCTTATTTGAGAACAGGGGAAAGGAAGATCTTTTGGGTATTAATCGTATTACTGTGGAGACTTTATTTATCGAAAGAGTATTCATTATTTATGTTGAAAATCGAGGGCGTGACAACTTGGTATCAGAGCGTTAGGTTAGAATACCTAGAGACCGTGGGGAGACTTGGTCTCATGGGTTCCAAAAAAAAAAAGAGAGAAGAAAACCACTGCATATTTTTACAAAACAAAAAAAACATGTGTGTGCTTGCATGACTGACGTGTGTTTACCGATGTGGTATTGCATCTATGTGTATAAGGATTGGTGGAATGTTATTGACCAATATCTAGGAAAAATGGAAGCTTTGGCTTCATAGTAGTGGTTGTGATTGCGACTGTTGTTATTGTTATCATTACTGTTGGCAGCCTTGGTCTTGAACCATTTGTGATAGGATGCTTTTAGATGAGACGTTAGAAAAAAATTAATAAATCTGGAAAGCCGTGATGGTTGTAATGGTTGTGCGTAGTGGCGAGGTCGACGTATGTAGTAGAAGTGTTAGACTGTTGTGGGTGAAAGCGGGTTCTGTGGGGTCGCTTACGTGTACAAAAGTGAGCTGGAGAGGTGCGATTGACCGATAATCAGTACCAAGGGGAAAAGAGGAATAATCTCGTGGGGTGAGGGCTAGAGCAAGAGGTACGGGAAAGACAAAGGCAACGTGTCTCCTTTGTTCTCCGCGGGGGAAATGACGTCTGCCCTTTCTGGAATCAGATGAGTGAGGTTGTAGAGACTCGCAGACTTGTTTTAATTTCGGAAATCATTTATTCCGTTAAGTATATATATTGTTAGTAAAATCGCTCGTATGTTGTGGGGTGTACGGAGATACGTATCCGGGTGTGTATCGGACTCTCGTAGGATAGTAAAATGTTAGTTTTGATGTTGCAATGATGTTTGGAAGTGTTGGTACCAAGTCGGGTTTGTTTCGGTGTCCGTGAAAAAAATTCTTTTTTCTGCCCTTCATGAACCGGTACGCATTTTACCCGTACCGGTACATGGTGTCCAGAAGTTGTGCTTTTTGACTCTTCGAAGGTTCATGAACCGGTACGCATTTTTCCCGTACCGGTACATGCTGCGTTTTCTGCAGATTTTCAGCACGCTTCTTGGACCACTATAAATAGACCTCTTATGTTATTTTCTCACTCCAAGGCCACGAACCAAGCCCTAAAATCACCCATCTACCTTCTCTCTTCAATCTCTCACCCAAATTCTTGGATTTCTACATCAAACACCTCAAAATCTTCAAGATCTATGGGTTGTTCATCCTAATTTCATTCGGAATCAAGGTTATTGCGTTCAAAGAGGTAAGAACTTCATCGTTGGATTTCTCTCTCTCTCCTCTCAATCACTTGTTGAACCTCACTTATTTCTCTTGATCTTGGGAAATCTTGGACCTAGGTCTCGTATTGTAGCTTGGGAGGAGCTAGATCTTGGTGTTTCAAGCTTGGGTTACTTAGGGTTTTGCTCAAAACCCATTGTGGTAGGGATTTCTTACTCTCGTTATGCGTTAGTGTGATGTTTATGTACCTAGATCGTGCTTTATTTCGTGCTTGAGGTTGGGTTTTGTGCTTCTATCAAATCTGGAAATTTCTTCCCGTTTTTGGGTTTCAGCCCAACTTTGAACGGCCATAACTCCTTCATCCGATGCCCGTTTCACGCAAACTTTATATTGAATCGAAGGTCTGGAAGTTAGCTATCGATTGCAACAAAAATCACCTTTAAACTCTTTGTATACAGAAAGTTATGACCATTTGAGTAGAGGTGTGTCAGTCGGTCGATGTTTGCGGCTACTCCCTAGGTTATATTCGTTCCGTGTTATGACTTCCTATATGATTAGACTATGTTTAAGTCACTCTTGAGTAGGGTTGCTTATGCCCTAATGGTTCGTTGTTCGATCTTGTCTCTGAGCACTCGTTAGTGTATAATATTAGTGTCGTTGGTTGGAGAATATATACCGTAAGGGTGGTTGGAGTACCGTGGGCTATAAGGGAGTAAGAGGTGAACGTTACGCGTAGACTTGAGTTTGTCTAGTGATCCTATGGGTAGTATTGTGACTCGTGTCCTCGTTCGATATGTTTTCTGTTAGGAACCAAGTGGGTGGTGTGTCGTAGAGTCTTTGCGGGTTCGATATGTGACGCAGGGCGTCGTGATTGACTTTGATGAATAACGTGGACTTAAAGTATTTATCAATGGGTAATGGGGTGTACTTATGAGTTGGTATGTATGGTTAATGATGTAAGAATGATTGTGAGTGTGGAAAGTGATGTTTGTTTATATACGGATTGGTGACGCTTTTATGTTTACGTGAATTGTAAATTCTGAATTGAGGGTCCTGCAACGCAAGGTGTGGAAATGCGGAGACTCTAGAGGGCCCGCAACGCAAGGGGTGGAAAAGCGGAAACCTAGGTGGAGAGAATTCAATGTGACGCAAGGGGTGGTAACACAGTTGAATGTCTCGCATGATGAAGAGAATTTTGATTGACCTTAGAGGTCTATATTGATGTTTGGATTGCATGATTGCTTGAGATTGTGGTTGCCGAGACAGAGAATGAAAGGTTGATTTTTATCAAAGAAAGCAATTTGAGTTTTGAAAAGAGGATTTTATTTAAAAATCCTCCGCTATTCTTGAGCGAATCAACGGATCCGGTATTTGGGCACAAATCAACGGACTCCGGCATTCAAGCTCGAATCAACGGAGCTTGACCTGTGATGGTCTTGAGTTTTTCCTAAAATGTTTTGGAAATCTAAAAGGAAAGTTTTAAGTAATGAGGCACCATGGTGGATGGTATGAAAAGAGGAGATGGTTTGTGGAATTCATTTGAAACGTTGTTGGTTGAACTATAATTGTTGTTTGTTTGATTGATATGAGTCCTAATGCTTCTTCTAGTTGATGCATGGATGGTTAGGGTTATCTCTAAGATATACGGAAAGGTCTAAATTCGTCAGTTCTTTTTTTGTAATCCCTCTTGTGTCTTATGTTCAATTGGGTGTCTCATTCGTGTCAGGTGTATATTTCATCTCATTTCCATATAACTTGAGTATAGATTTCTCTACTGGGCTAGTGTAGCTCAACCTATCATTTTCAGGTAAAGGTCAAGGAAGTTGGCATGACGTGCATCCCGTGCTTGCTGATCACGTGTCTCGGAGGTTCAAATGAGGAGTCAAGTTTGCATTTTTTTTAAAGAAGTATTCGGAAAATTGATTAATGAAAATTGTAATATTGTTTTAGCGTTTGTATAACTTGGGGTTTCGAACCAAGATTGTAACTCAAATTTAACTTTGAAAACTGGGAAAAGTATGTCATTTAGGGTATTTCCGGTATTTTAGTGAAGGTTTTATTTATTAAAAATGTTTATAATTTATGTTAAAAATCGAGGGCGTGACAAATTGGTATCAGAGCGTCTAGGTTTGAATACTTTGAGACCGTGGGGAGACTTCTAGTCTCATGGGTTCAAAAGTCATTGCATTTTTTTTTTTAACAAAAACATGTGTGTGCTTGCATGACCGACGTTTGTTCAACAGTGTGGCTTGTATTTACGTTTACTCTGTTAGGTGGAATGCTGGCGACCCTTGTTTGGGAAGAATGGAAGTTTGGTCTATGCGTAGGGGATGTGGCAGCGTTTGTTGTTATTATTGTGGTTTCCGTTAGCAGTCTTGTCATTGGATTCTACGTGGTAAGATACCTTTTAGATGAGCTGGAAAGTCGTGAAGGATTGTGGTAGTTATGCATAGTGGCGAGGTTGACACGTGAGAGATGATATCTGTTAGTATGTAATAGAAGTGTTAGACTGTTAGTAAGATTTGTGAGCTAAGTACCTGATGTGTTTTATTTGGATTGTGCAGGTTACTTGTTAACTTTTAAATACTTTAAGTAATTTTTATGTGAGGTAAGGTGTGACAGGAGCATAGTTTGTCCAGAAAGTGAGTAAGGTGTATCATAGCTAGGGGATTGAACTAAGGAGTATCTTGAATGTGTGAAGAGATGATGTTTTGTCGTGGCAGTGATTGTGCTTTGTTATCGTTATGGTAGTCATTGAGGTGGTGATATTAAGTATAGATCAGACAAGTCAAGCCTTCGTAGAGAGTTGTAAGTATCTGAGGTTGACTTAGGAAAATAAGAGTTATCGATAGGGTGTCTAGATACGGTATGTGTCTTCTGGACACCCAGGCGACTACCGATGAGATCCAGTTGGAAGAGGCGCTTGATCACCGCTCCTTCTAGATGGAAGTCTCGGAAAGTCAATTGGACACTAGGATTGTGTATAGGGGACTAGCTAGATCTCTAGGTTTGGGAATTTAGATAGATGGCTGTATATAGGAATTTTGTAAGAGGGACAACAAGACTTGAGGTGACCTATATCGATGTGACTTGAGCCGAGTGATTGATGTAAGTGTATGGTGAGAGACTTAACTGAAGTGAGGGCAATACGGATGTGAACTGCCTAGGCAGATAATGAGGCGAAGTGTAAATGATATACTGGGTGGGAAATGGTAGGAACTTGGAAGGGATAGGCGTGTGGAGAAATAGTATGCTGTAAATTGAAGGATTGAAGCGTAGAGATTGTGTGTGGAGTGTAACCAAGTCTGAAGGCTAGACTAATGACAGTATAGGACATGTTTAGGCGTCGTTGAGATGATAAGTCTGTTTAAGAAAGATTAAGAGATAATAGTGATAGCAGAGATGGTGGTGGTAATGGAAGTCGTTGTTCCTGAGGTTGAGTGTACAAGTGGCGAATGCCTTTGAGGGATATTGAGATTGACATGATTACTTGATTGAGGGAAAATCGAGAGCTGTGAGGTGTGTGGTGAGCGGAACCGTTAGAAATCATTGGTGTGAGTGAGATTAATTCTTAAGTGACGTAGTAGTCAGAGTCTTAGAATATAACGAGAAGTATAGATATGTTGTTAGGTTGTGATGTTGATGGAATAGGGGAATAATTAGAACTGATAATACGTGTATCTGTGATGTGATGTTTGAGATTATGAATTTGGGAATTGTGCGATTTGCTTTGACTAAATGAATGGAAATGATTGAGATCGGTAAAGTGAATAGACGTGGTGTGAGGCTTCACGAGATTGGGAAGAATGAGATAACTGTAGGGCTTTTTAGAACCATGAATTGTGAAGTGTTGGATACTTGGTGAGTCTGTTGGACACTCTGTGGATCCGTTGGATATGGGGTGAGCCTATTAATGCGTGAATGTGTTTGGTATCGTGTAAGCTGTTAAATGGTATGGTTGGTTTGTTGGGATGTTTCGTGTATGAAATTCGTTGCAACTTAGTTTAAACCTATATGTTTGACTTGTTATGTAGCCCCAATGTGTGAAGTTTACTTTTATTACGCAATGTAGAATAAACAATGAAGCGTATGTGGGTATTTGCTATGAGGAATTATTTTTTTTGTCTTGTGTAGTTAGAATCTTGATTGTGATTGAATGTTAGATGGACGAAAAGACGTTTGAGGCTTGTGTAGAGTTCATAGGGAAGAGTTATGTGAAAAAGAAGAAGAAGAAGAAGAGGTGTGAGTTGGAGACTGTGACTAGCGGTTGTCTTATGTGCGTTTGGTGTCGGTGTCTATCCTCAGTACTATCAATAGAATGGGATCGATCGTGGGATGTATTTACTTTCAAAGTCGAGAAGGATATCAATAGCTTTGAGACGTAAGAAGTTCAATCATGGAGAATTGGTGTTAAAACTGAGCAGATGGTGAGGGTCACTATGAGGTCTAATCATTGAATTTTGGGCTTTCTTGGTTTTACTACCATAGAGATTATTCGAGATTTTCTAGATTGATAGTTGGCAAAAAGAGAGAGAGAGAATGTAAGATTCAAAGTTTTGGGTAAACGAGGGGATATAAGTTGATGAATCTTAGAGTGAGTGTTAGAATTTGAGTGTCTGTGAAGGTTGAGATTTCAGGAGAGCGGTTAGAGGTTGGTGTGATTCTTGGGAAGAAACCAATGTACATCCTAGGCATACGAGATCGACTGTTGAGCGGTAGGAGCATACCGTTAAATTGTGGAAATGTGGCATAAGGTTAGGTATCGCGAGGGATGAGCTTAGTTGGCTTGAATTGTAAATTTCGGGACGAAATTTCTTTAAGGAGGATAGATTGTAGAGACTCGCAGACTTGTTTTAATTTCGGAAATCATTTATTCCGTTAAGTATATATATTGTTAGTAAAATCGCTCGTATGTTGTGGGGTGTACGGAGATACGTATCCGGGTGTGTATCGGACTCTCGTAGGATAATAAAATGTTAGTTTTGATGTTGCAATGATGTTTGGAAGTGTTGGTACCAAGTCGGGTTTGTTTCGGTATCCGTGAAAAAAATTCTTTTTTCTGCCCTTCATGAACCGGTACGCATTTTACCCGTACCGGTACATGGTGTTGTGCTTTTTGACTCTTCGAAGGTTCATGAACCGGTACGCATTTTTCCCGTACCGGTACATGCTGCGTTTTCTGCAGATTTTCAGCACGCTTCTTGGACCACTATAAATAGACCTCTTATGTTATTTTCTCACTCCAAGGCCACGAACCAAGCCCTAAAATCACCCATCTACCTTCTCTCTTCAATCTCTCACCCAAATTCTTGGATTTCTACATCAAACACCTCAAAATCTTCAAGATCTATGGGTTGTTCATCCTAATTTCATTCGGAATCAAGGTTATTGC
Organism: Rhododendron griersonianum; assembly: GCA_018127125.1. Taxonomy (NCBI): domain Eukaryota; kingdom Viridiplantae; phylum Streptophyta; class Magnoliopsida; order Ericales; family Ericaceae; genus Rhododendron; species Rhododendron griersonianum. Next base: position 4,387,096 of record CM030798.1, on the reverse strand, counting down.
GTTCAAAGAGGTAAGAACTTCATCGTTTTCGGATTTCTCTCTCTCTCCTCTCAATCACTTGTTGAACCTCACTTATTTCTCTTGATCTTGGGAAATCTTGGACCTAGGTCTCGTATTGTAGCTTGGGAGGAGCTAGATCTTGGTGTTTCAAGCTTGGGTTACTTAGGGTTTTGCTCAAAACCCATTGTGGTAGGGATTTCTTACTCTTATGCGTTAGTGTGATGTTTATGTACCTAGATCGTGCTTTATTTCGTGCTTGAGGTTGGGTTTTGTGCTTCTATCAAATCTGGAAATTTCTTCCCGTTTTTGGGTTTCAGCCCAACTTTGAACGGCCATAACTCCTTCATCCGATGCCCGTTTCACGCAAACTTTATATTGAATCGAAGGTCTGGAAGTTAGCTTTCGTTTGCCACCAAAATCACCTTTAAACTCTTTGTATACAGAAAGTTATGACCATTTGAGTAGAGGTGTGTCAGTCGGTCGATGTTTGCGGCTACTCCTAGGTTATATTCGTTCCGTGTTATGACTTCCTATATGATTAGACTATGTTTAAGTCACTCTTGAGTAGGGTTGCTTATGCCCTAATGGTTCGTTGTTCGATCTTGTCTCTGAGCACTCGTTAGTGTATAATATTAGTGTCGTTGGTTGGAGAATATATACCGTAAGGGTGGTTGGAGTACCGTGGGCTATAAGGGAGTAAGAGGTGAACGTTACGCGTAGACTTGAGTTTGTCTAGTGATCCTATGGGTAGTATTGTGACTCGTGTCCTCGTTCGATATGTTTTCTGTTAGGAACCAAGTGGGTGGTGTGTCGTAGAGTCTTTGCGGGTTCGATATGTGACGCAGGGCGTCGTGATTGACTTTGATGAATAACGTGGACTTAAAGTATTTATCAATGTATAATGGGGTGTACTTATGAGTTGGTATGCATGGTTAATGATGTAAGAACGATTGTGAGTGTGGAAAGTGATGTTTGTTTATATACGGATTGATAACGCTTTTTATGTTTACGTGAGTTGTGAATTCTGAATTGAGGGTCCTGCAACGCAAGGTGTGGAAATGCGGGGACTCTAGAGGGCCCGCAACGCAAGGTGTGGTAGTGCGGAAACCCAGGTTGAGAGAATTCAATGTGACGCAAGGGGTGGTAACACAGTTGAATGTCTCGCATGATGAAGAGAATTTTGATTGACCTTAGAGGTCTATATTGATGTTTGGATTGCATGATTGCTTGAGATTGTGGTTGCCGAGACAGAGAATGAAAGGTTGATTTTTATCAAAGAAAGCAATTTGAGTTTTGAAAAGAGGATTTTATTTAAAAATCCTCCGCTATTCTTGAGCGAATCAACGGATCCGGTATTTGGGCACAAATCAACGGACTCCGGCATTCAAGCTCGAATCAACGGAGCTTGACCTGTGATGGTCTTGAGTTTTTCCTAAAATGTTTTGGAAATCTAAAAGGAAAGTTTTAAGTAATGAGGCACCATGGTGGATGGTATGAAAAGAGGAGATGGTTTGTGGAATTCATTTGAAACGTTGTTGGTTGAACTATAATTGTTGTTTGTTTGATTGATATGAGTCCTAATGCTTCTTCTAGTTGATGCATGGATGGTTAGGGTTATCTCTAAGATATACGGAAAGGTCTAAATTCGTCAGTTCTTTTTTTGTAATCCCTCTTGTGTCTTATGTTCAATTGGGTGTCTCATTCGTGTCAGGTGTATATTTCATCTCATTTCCATATAACTTGAGTATAGATTTCTCTACTGGGCTAGTGTAGCTCAACCTATCATTTTCAGGTAAAGGTCAAGGAAGTTGGCATGACGTGCATCCCGTGCTTGCTGATCACGTGTCTCGGAGGTTCAAATGAGGAGTCAAGTTTGCATTTTTTTTTAAAGAAGTATTCGGAAAATTGATTAATGAAAATTGTAATATTGTTTTAGCGTTTGTATAACTTGGGGTTTCGAACCAAGATTGTAACTCAAATTTAACTTTGAAAACTGGGAAAAGTATGTCATTTAGGGTATTTCCGGTATTTTAGTGAAGGTTTTATTTATTAAAAATGTTTATAATTTATGTTAAAAATCGAGGGCGTGACAGAGGTCACCTTCTCTCTGGGGAAGAATGTTCTCCTTCCTCAGAATCAGTGCTCTCTCTCTCTCTTTCCAGAAAAGTCAGCCTCCTAATCATTGGGAATGTCAGGGGTATTTATAGGGCACATGGGCCTAGGTCAGGCCCAGGACGGCGCTCCCATAAGACCCCAACACGTGTCCCTCCCGTACCTCCAGGTCGCGGAAGACTCGTCCTCCCGCGGAGGACTTCCGCGGGGGGACTCGTGCGTCCGCGACGCTACCTCCATCCCAAGCCACCAAGCCACAAGAGCTTCCCCAATTCCCGCGAGAGCGAGGTCGCGACCCGCGGCGATCGTTTGCCTTCCGCGGGATCCCTTCCGGGCCTGCCTTTTAGGCCCGAATAGGATCCCGGGGTCTTCTTGTAACTTCCGTACCAATTCCGGTATATCTTTCAGTTCTTCCTGGCGGGGGGGGGTCCCGCGGGGTCTTTTCTTCCGCGGGTCAGTTCTGCGGGCATCCATTTTAATGTGCTACGTGTTTCCTTTCCACTGGTCAGTCAAACGTCTTCTTCAAAAGGTGTTTTGGCTAAGGTTGACTTCCCGCGTGGACCTAGCGGCCAGGTGTCCATGGTCCATTGGTCGGTCAAAAGGTCTTCCTTGATGACATGTCAATGATTTTGACCGCGCCTACATATGCCCCCCGCGCGCGTACGACAAGTGCACGTCGTCCGCGTGCATACCATTCTCTTTGTAAGTTTCTGCGGTCGTCCTCGGCTTGTCCCGCGGAGCAACGGGCATGATAACTGCTAACGTCTCTTCGTGTACCGTCAAGTCTCTTCGTGTACCGTCATGACCCTTCGTGTGCAGACGTCATAAATGTCCCCACCGTTTGACCACTATATAAACCCTTTGTCCATTATTTCCTTTTTCACCAAACTCCAAATTTTCGTCGAAGTGCTGTCAATTTCTCCTCTGACTTTTGAGCGTTCATCTTTCTTGTCTCTTTCCATCCTTCGCGGTCAACACTTTCCTTTTTCTTTCACTTCGCTCACAAATGGCTGCGCGTGGTCCAATCGTCGAGATCCCAGTACCCTCCGCGGACCAGTGGCAAAGGGCCCCGTACCTGCGGACAGTTGGGGACCCATTCTTGTCTCTCACTGAGGCGTATCCCGTTGTGGGTGCCGCCGTGGCTGTTCCCACCTTCTTCACGGCCCCTGCCGCCCCGGAGGATGTAGAGCCCATCAACCCCTCCTCGGTGCTTCGCTTTCGCCTCGAGCGCGGGGATTTCCCCTTTGTGGAATGCCGCTTTAAGGCCCAAGCTTCCGTACCCACTGACTGGGCGGACTGGGTTGATGACATCGTCGGTAATCTCCACTGCAAGCAGGTGCTACTGGGCAGCAGTACTCTCGAGGCCGTCCAACTGTCGCGGCGCCTGAGCATTCCTCGACAGGGGGCTGTCGTCAAGAACCTGGAGTTCGCGTGCTCGCGTTGGAATAGCGACACTCACTCCTTTGCATGGGCATGGGGGGAGAGTGGACTCTCACTTGAAGATGTCCACATTCTCACCCGCCTGTCTCTACGTGGGGGTAACACCCTGGATTTCGCCAAGCTCTCGCGGGCGGATCGAGATGAAGTGGAGGCCTTGAAGGCATTCCACAAGTTGGCCCAGAACGGGCCGATCTTCACCCTTCAAGGGGTTCGCAAGGATTTCGCGGCAAATGCCAAGAAGACCTCCCTCGGCAGCTGGCTGCGTTATTTTTTCAAGGACCTCCAGCCCGCGAGGACTGTCGCTCCTGGTGCTGAGCGGGATTTTGTCGCGGGCCCCCAATATGGTCAGCACTTCTACACGGCTGGCTTCTTCGCTTACTTCCTCTCGTACTTCGTCTTGCCCGACTATCCTGGCGATGGCCTGTCTCAGGCGGTCTTCCCGCTGGCCGTCCTCCTCGCTCGCGGCCAACCCGTCGCCCTAGCGCCGCTGTTTCTGGGGTCACTCTACTGCCAGCTGGACCTGGTTCAGGCGGATTACGCCAGGTCCCTTGGCAGATGTGACCATATTTCGATGGCTCACTCCACCTTCCTGCTCGCGTACTTCTTCGAGCATTTTCGTACCGTTGCCCCGGAACCCCTGGTCTTTCAAGCCTCGGGGGCGCGATCCCGCGCAGAACAGTGGCACGGGACCAGTAGCGAGGCCTCGTGGTACGAGGCATGTGATGTCGAGGCCAACTTCACTTCTCGTCCTTACAACATTCCCTCTCCGGGTGTCATGGGTGTAGGCCAATGTCTTCTCCCAGTTGCTTCTTCTCTCAATGCTGCAAGCGACAACACTCCCTTGGCGCGGACAGTGATCAACTCCGCGCTTATTGCCCTTCCAGGGTGGCTTCCGACCTTGTCTGGCGAGGGATCTGGGGTGGCGGTATACCGCCCGGATCGCTTTGCGAGGCAATTGGGTTTCGACCAAGGGGTACCCGGTCCCGCCCCTGCGATGCCTTCTTTTGCGGAGTCACAACTCCGATTCATGGTGGGGGAGGTTTCCCCCATCCTGGCACAGCTTGGAGACTTGCCCATCCCTGATAGGGATAGGGTTTCAAGCTACACGCGGGAGTTCCTCGCATTCTGGAGGAGAAACCTTGACTCTATCCAGACATTCGTCCGCAGACAGGCCGTGGTCCCCGAGGTAACTACCATCCGGACTCGGGATACCTCACTGCGGGCCATCACTGCAGCCCGGGCAGCCGACTGGCGCGGGCCCCGCGGCCAATGGGCCGTGATCCATGCCGAGCCCGTGAACAAGGTTTTCCCTGAGGAAGCCGCACCTCCACCTCCTCAAGCTGCCCCGGGGTGAACCCGCGCGCGGGGATCCCGCATGAGGACACAGCTTCCGCCTCCTCCACCGGCAGGACCATCTCAACCATCCTCCTCTCGGGCGCCCGCGGCGGTAGAGCGACGTCGCCCAAAACGCATCCGAAATGTAAGTGTCTTTCCCCGCGTTCAATCGTTTCTTTGCAATACTTTTGTCTTTGCCTTTTCTGTCCTCTGGGACTCATTCCCTCTGTCTTGTTTCTTCCTTTTCCTTTAGCAGCGGGATCGAGACGCTAGCACCTTCGTGGCCTATAAGCCAGAGGCAGCCGCGGTAGCGGAAGAAGCAGCGGGCGGGGCGGAAGAGGACGCCCCAGACGCTCAACCAAAGAGACGCCGCTTCGATGGTAAGCTTTGTTTTGTTAGGATGCCATTTCTGTTGCCTTGTGGCTTTCAGCCCCTGACTTGTATTTGCCATGATTTCTCAAACAGGTCTGTCGGAGTCCGACGAGGAAGAGAATGAGGGCACGGAGGCAGGCGATGAGGATAATGATGATGATGACGATGATGATGAAGACGATCTCCCCCTCAGCGTCTTGCAGGCTCGAGCGTCCACGTCCGCGAGGGGTCCCGTTGCGGCGGATGTCAGTATAGTGGAGATCTCCGATTCTCCCGAGGAACAGAGGGAAACGGAGGTGATTCAACCGCGGGCGGAGCCGGTTCCTTTTCTTCACCCGGAGCCAGAATCCTCCGCGGTAATTGGAGGTATGTTACCCGACGAACCCTCCGTTGTCGACCTCGGGGGAGATCCGAACACAGTTTCCTCTGAGTCGTATTCTTCCCCGGAGGAATCTGAAAATGTTATAGTGCAATCTGCTGATCCAGCCCCATCTCCTTCTCACGCAGTGACCTCTGAGGCCCGCGAGCCCCCGCCATCAATGGATACCCACGAGTCTGTAGGCCAGGCCGATGTTGCCGCGGAACCTCTCAACGCGGCGGCTGCACGATTGTTGAGAGAGGGAGATGAGGATAACCTCGAAGAGCTTCCTCATACTTCCGCTGGGGGTTCTGCCGCGGGCCAACCTGAGGCGCGTTCCACCTCTACTCCTTCCGGCTCTCACCAGCAGTCCACCAGCGCCCGCATCCGGTCAACGGAGAGTTATCTGGGCCGGGTCGCTGGTGGTTCTCCAGGGGTCTCCAATGCCTCGTTCCTTCAAGGTCCGGGCTTGAATGCGGAGCGGGATACGGCCATGGACGCCGCCAGCCCTCACTCCCCGGCGTACTCTACTTCGCAAACCCACTCTCCTCATCAGTCTGCGAGACGCCCACCGACCCCGCAGGCTGAGCCTTCCGCTCAACCTTCGGACCGACAGCTGGAGGTAAACGAAGAACTTATTGGTGGCCCCACCTCCATTACTGACTCAGATTTCAATTCCTTATTTAAAGAAATGGACTTCTTGCCTACTGACGACATTTTGGGGGGACAGGGAAGCCAAGCCCTTGGGGATTACGAGCTTGATTTGAATTTGGACATGGGCGAGCAGAGGGAGGAAGTTGAGTCGAGGGAGCAGTCGCCGCCCAGGCAACCTGTCTTAGATCTGGGGAAGGGGCCCATGGATACTGAGGCCACGGAGCCCATCTGCCTCTTTCCCGCGGGCTATGATGTGCCCGCGGAATACTACCCGCTGCTGAACGCCATAGCCCGGTCCCATCCAGAGACTTTCAGCTCCTTCAACCCGCGGTCTGCCCGGCTCGGGGAGATCTACCTCAGAAGCCTCCATGACGTGCTCAATCCTTGGGGGCAGCTTCGCTACAAGGACTTCAATCCCGGGACCGAGGCCGATCTGCTGGAGGTTGCCGCGGATATGCAGGTCTTCGGGTTTGACCTGGCCTGGCTGTGTGCGCGGAGCTCTGCTCTGAGGGCCGCGGGGGAGAGGGCCGCGCTGAGGCCTGAAATCCAGGGCCTAGCGGCGCAGCTGGAGTCTACTCGCCAGCACTTGGCTAATCTGGAAGCCAGGTTTGCTCGAGTGCTGCAGCACGACGCGGAGCTGGCTGCTGCCTCGCTGAATCTAGCCGACCCTGACCCAGACGGGCTTGTTTTCTTGGACTGGCAGGCTTAGAAGATGTTGTTTTTTTTTTTTTTGAACACATGTATCATCAATTTTTTTTATTTGAATAAAACCATGGGTTTCACTGAAATAAGACAGTCTCTGTGTTGATGATATCATGATAGATGTACTCCTGCTGGAGTCCGCGGGCCATGCTCCGACCTTTTCGTGGTTGCCACTCGGGGGCCATGTTCTGGCCGCTCAAGACTTAACACTATCTCTTTTTGACAATCGCTAAGTAAGAAACTCGCGGGTCACGTCCTGGCCTCTCGCGACTTAGTATCGTCTCTTTTTGATAATCGTCAAGTTTGGAGGGATTGGGGCCATGTTCTGGCCATCACGGGCCTAACATCATCTCTTTTTGACAATCACTAAGTATGAATCTCGCGGGTCATGTTCTGACTTCTCGCGGCTTAGTATCGCCTCTTTTTGATAATCGTTAAGTTCGAAGGAATGGATTGGGGCCATGTTCTGGCCGCTTAAGACTTAATATTATCTCTTTTTGACAATCACTAAGTATGAATCTCGCGGGTCATGTTCTGACCTCTTGCGACTTAGTATCGTCTCTTTTTGATAATCGTTAAGTATGAAATGAAAGAATCATGAAAAGGAGTTGATAGTACCGCGGAAATGTTCTCTCCGCGGAGTCTTATCACTTTACCTCAACGTGAAAAAAAGAAAGTTAAACAACAGTATGAATTAGGAACAAGTGCCCATTTTTTTCATTAACGATAGATCCAATCAACTGTTACAAGAGGGAAGAAAGAAACAAACTGTTCTAAAATAAAGGGGGAAGACTGGCAGGGCAGGACAGCGGCTTGCTTGCTTCCAGCGTTTCTCTTCACGGGTAGAATTTCTTGACATACTTAGCATTTACCGCTCCTGTTTCGAAACCATCTTCGACGCGGGCTAGGTGGTAGTACCCGCTAGCAGAGGCACTGATTACCTCATAGGGTCCTTCCCATCTAGGGGTGAATTTAGGCGTTTTCATATCCCTCATTACTGCCGTGGTAGCCTTCCAAACCAACTCCCCGACTTCAAATACCCGCGGCACTACGCCCTTGTTGTAGTAGCGTGCCACGGATTCCCAGTATTTTTCGTGGGCGAGGGCCGCCGTTGTCCTTCTCTCTTCCAAGGCTTCCAGGTCTGCTTTCCTTCCTTCCGCGGAGTTCTCCATCGCGAGTATCATTCGCGCGGAGGGGATACTTAGTTCTGCAGGTAAGACCGTCTCTGCTCCATATACTAGGCTGAAGGGGCTGGCGCGGGTAGACTTTCTTTTCGAAGTACGATAAGCCCAAAGAGCTATTGGTAAGTGATCCACCCAAGTACCCCCACGCTCGTCCAACAGCTTACTCAAAATTCTGATCAAGGTCTTGTTCCTTGCTTCCGCCTGCCCATTTCCTTGCGGGTAGTAGGCGCTAGAGGTACGGTGATCAACCGTGTATTCATCGAGGAGGCTTCCCACGTGGTGATTGATGAACGGAGTACCGTTATCAGAAAGGATCACCTTAGGTATGCCAAACCTGCAAATGATGTTTTCCTTGATGAATGTTGCTACCGCGTCTCCTGTAGCCTTCTTCAGCGGAACAGCCTCGACCCACTTAGTGTAAACCTCCGTGGCTGCCAAAATCCATCTGTTCTTCCGCGATGCTGGTCTAATCGGTCCGACTAGATCCATTGCCCAAGTGTGGAAGGGGTAAGGGGCGTGGATGGAATGCAACTCTACCGAAGGAGCGTGAACCAAGTTTCCGAATTTCTGGCAGGCCCGGCATCGTTGCACGTGTCTCTTTGAATCTTTCTCCATGGTGGGCCAAAAATACCCCAGATTAACCATCTGCTCGTAAAGCTTCCTCCACCCTTGGTGATCAGTTCCGTGAGTCTTGGCCAGAACCTCTTCCGCCTGCTCCTTGTCCACACATACTTGAGGCATTCCATCGAGGGTTCTTCTGAACAGTAGTCCCTTTTCCAGGAAGAAACGCCGCGCACCGCGGACAACCCTCGCGAACTCAGCTCGCTCGATGGGTAGGGCTCCTTCTCGTAAGTAATCGATGTAGACTTGTCTCCAGTCTACATCCTGATTATCAGTGTTCGCCATTAGGCATTCTGGTTTGGCCATGTACAGGGAACACCAAGTGCAATTCTTCGTAATCAAATCAGCATCTTTCTTCATAGTAGGCCAGTAATAACCTTGCCTCTGAATTCTCCTGTATAGGGCTATCTCGTTGTCCGCGCAGTTGTCGATGTGGATCCTGTCCAATACTTCTTCTGCCTCCTTCGCGTCAATACATCGCGCAAGCCATCCCTGCGGGCCGCGATAATACAATTCTCCGCGTAAAACTATGAAACACGACAGCCCCGCGGTGGGCAGGTGCCCTATGCCTGTGACTAATTGAATCTTGATGGACCCGCGCCAATCCTCAATTGGCTCTGCGAAGTCCTCCACCGCGGATGGCTCAAACATCTTCACAATTTCAATGCAGGCTCTGTTTTCCTCGAATTCCGTCTTTGCCCCCAGCGTTGCAAGCGCATCCGGGAAGCGGTTCTCTGATCTGGGTTTGTGGATGATACTGACACTTTTGAAGAACTTCATCAATTTCTGCACTGTTGTTCGATATGGTGCCAGAGTTGGTTCTTTCAGCGCGTAAATCCCTTCCGTTTGCAAAACTACCAGCTTTGAGTCTCCCGGAATCCTTAGGTGCTTGACCCTTCTCTATTTTGCCGCTATTAGACCCAAGATTAACGCCTCGTATTCTGCTTCGTTGTTGGAGCATGGGAAATTCAGTTTGTACGCCAGATGCACTCTATCTCCTCCCTTTGTTTGCAACACTATTCCCACGCCTCACGATCCACTACCCGCGGCCCCATCGAAGCTGAGCGTCCAGTGCTGTTCATCTGTGCTGGCCGCGAGAGCTTCAAAACCATCTCCGGGTAGACAATCTTCAAGCGGCTCGCATTGTCCACTTGGGAACTGAGCTAGCAGGTCCGCTAGGGCCTGACATTTGATTGCTTTTGGAGTTGCGCACGAGATGTCAAATTCCGCGAGTGCTAGCAACCAACGGGCGACCCGTCCCGTAAGGGCGGGGCGTGTCAGAAGAAATCTCACGGGGTCACACTTAGTGATTATCTGGATGGGAAATGACAGAAAATAGTGCCAGAGTTTCTGCGCGGTAAAGACGAGGGCTAAGCAATGTCTTTCAATGGCGGTATACCTTTCCTCTGCCCCGTGTACCTTCCTGCTGATGTAGTAGACTGGGCGCTCTGTCCCATCTACTTCTTGCACTAGCAGGGCCCCGATGGATCTTGGGGTAGAGGTCAGATAAAGAATCAGCGGCTTCCCCGCGACTGGTGCCACCATTGTCTGAGGAGAAGTCAACGCCGCTTTAATCCGCTGAAACGCCTGCTGATGGTCTTTCTTCCATTCAAACTTTGCATTTCCCTTTAATAGGTCCGCAAACGGTGCCGCGATCTCCGCCATCGCGGGAATAAAACGGCGGAGGTATGATACCTTCCCTAGGAATCGCTTGAGCGTTTTCTGTGAGTGGGGCGGGGGCATTTTCGTGATAGACTTGATCTTGGCCTCGTCCGCGTCGATTCCGTGGCGATGTACCAGGAAGCCCAAGAATTTTCCCGCTGTGACTCCAAATGCGCACTTCAGCGGATTCATCTTGAGATTGAACTTTCTGCATCTCGCGAAGACAGTGGCCAAGTCTGCGAGATGGTCCTTGCGCTCCTTGGATTTCACCACCAAGTCATCCACGTAATCTTCAATTATCTTGTGCATGAGGTCGTGGAAAATTGCTGTCATGACCCGCTGGTATGTTGCCCCCGCATTTTTGAGCCCAAAAGGCATGACGATGTAGTAGAAATTTCCCAATGGCGTTCGGAATGCCGTTTTCTCCGCGTCCTCCGGAGCCATTTTGATCTGGTTGTACCCGCTGAAGCCGTCCATGAAAGAGAACATCTGGTGGCCCAAGGTGGCATCCACCAACGTATCGATGTGCGGCAGCGGGAACTCATCCTTTGGACACGCTTTGTTAAGGTCGCGGAAGTCAACGCATACTCGAATTTGGCCATTCTTCTTCTTCACAGGGACAATGTTTGCCAGCCACTCTGGGTACTGGATTGGGCGAATGAATCCTTCTTTCCGCAGCTTCTCGACTTCTTCCTTGATCTGTCCTTCCAAATCGGGGTGGTATTTCCGCTGGGATTGTTTCGCGGGCTTAGAATTTGGGAAGATATCCAAGTGGTGCGTGACCAGCTCTGGATCCAACCCGGGCATCTCCTCATAGTGCCACGCGAAAACGTCTGAGTTGGCACGCAGCAGTGTTATCAGCTTCTCGCGGAACTCTCCGCTTAACTCCTTACTTATGAACACCGGCCTTTTGGGGCCTACCCCGTCGCTTAGATCAACCTCCTCTAAAGCTTCCTGCTGCGGCCTGGGCTGGTCTTGCATGCATTCTGGAGCGGGCTCCGGCCTTTCTATTACCTCTTCTTCTTCTGCCGTGGCACATGTACCGCCGGGGCCAGCGGTTTCATGATCACCCGCTGCCCCGGTGGACCGTCACAAATAGTATACTGTCTTGCCCCCCTCATTCGTCTTAGTTATCTTTCTGGGGGCTGCGGCGTCTGCCGCGGAAGGGTCTCTCTGGCGTGTCTCTGGTTTTTCATCTTTGATATCTTCCCATCTTGGGATCTTGACTGCGCTAGGTTTGGCGTTGATCGCCTGAGAAACCTCACCCAGCTCCGAGAAGTAGACCGCGTCTGAGAGGTGTGTTTCATTAGTATCAAAAGGGTTTTCAGATGCGCGAACTGTGACCTTCTTTCCTGCCCAGATTCCCTTCAAGCATTGGTGGTAGCTGGATGGTACGACCGCGTACTTGTGCATCCAACTTCTTCCGAGAATAATTTGATAGTTCGGGTCCGTGTTGATGAGATGAAATTTAGTGGCCGAGCGGATTGCCCCCACTTCTAGGTCTACCACCACGTATCCCAAGGACTGCTTCTTGTCTCCTCCAAATCCCGTGATGGTGATTGGAGATTCCACTATTCTGTTGGACTATATCCCCACTTTCTGGAATGTCGACATTGGCATCAGGTTTATGGAGGCTCCGCCATCTAAGAAAGTCCTCTTCAGCTCCATCCCGTTGACGCGGGATGTAACGTATAGCAGGCGGTTGTAGGGGTAAGGCACCCGTCGATCCACGTCCGAGAAGGTGACCGAGTTAGACTCATCGCGGATCGTCCGCGGGACTGATCCCTCCGCGGTCATGCACGACTCCTGATGAACTTCCGCGATATTGACAATCGCCTTAGTAATTTCCAATCTTGCTGCTGGCGTGAACCCAAATCCGTTGAAGAATGCGCGGAACTTCGCACTGTTCTGTAATGTTTTGGCCGACGCATTGGGATCTGGTATCACCGCGGGGACTAGACCCTCCCCGAATTCTTCCGTTATTTCGTAGCACGAGACCATGTAGGCCCCTGCTTCTTCATCCTCTCCTTCCATGTAGTAGTTGCTCTCAGCATCGTCCTCATCATTGTACATAAACAGGTAACACTCCGCCATGTTGACCTCCCCGTTGTTGTTTCCGTGGGCTGGATAAGGCTCGACGCGGATGTCGCGCCGCCCTATCCTTAGCTCATTCGCGTTCTGCTTCCGTTTGAACAACCTCTTCAACGACCAACAATCGCTTGTCGGGTGCTTGGTGTGCCTATGGTACATACAGTACCTTGGGTGCTCGCGGTCCTCCCGCGTCGATTCATACTCCACAGGGGGGAGTGCCAACTCTCCATCCTGCACCCATGCGTTCACCAAGGCCCGCACTTCATCCATCGTACAGGGGAAATCTGGCGCCGGCCCCATCTCGCGCTCTCTCCGCTTTCGTCCTCCCGCGGCCTGCTCAGTCCGCGGCGCCTCCGCGACAGCCACAGTGGCGCCTGCGGCCTTGCCCTTCCATGCATCTTTTCTTACCGGCTTGACCACGTGGCGGATGTTGTACGCCGACTCCAGTAAGGCAGAGAATGTTCCCAACTTCAAATTGATAAGCAACATCTTAAATTCGTCCATCATCCCACCAATGCAAATCTCCACCAATTGAACTTCCTTTGCGGACTCAGTGCAATCAACTGCACGATCCTGAAACGTCCTGATGTAGTCCACCACGTCTTCTCCGCTAGCCTGTGTCTCCTTCGTCAAGCTGATCACCGTTACCTTTTTGCGCACCTGGAAGAATTTGGCGTAGAAGCTGTTCACCATTTCTTCCCAGGTGGTGATCGAGTAAGGCTCCAGGTTGACGTACCAAGTGTACGCGCGTGAGGTGAGGGACTTCGAGAATTCCCGCAGGCGCAAGTTATGATCGGACGCGTGGGCCCCCAGAGACTCCATGAAACGGACCACATGTTCCTGGGCACTTCCCTCCTTTCCGTCAAATTTTACAAATTTTGGTGGGGTATACCCTTCCGGGTAGGGGAGTGATAGGATCGTCATAGGATAAGGTGGGCGGATATCTGGGCTAGGGAGAGAGGGTAAGATCATCTTTGTTTTCTCCTTAGTGAGGAGGGCTTATACGTCCGCCAGGGTGATAAACTGTCCCGCGGATGAGGCCCCAACTTCAGTAATGGCCGGCTCCTTTCTGCTCGCCTCACTTGCCTTCTGCTGCGCTAGCAGGGCCTGGACTTCCGCCATGGTGATATAGGGTCCCGCGGAGGGCGTGCTAGCACCGTCAGCGGCAACCTCCTTCTGTCGCCCCCCAGCATGATTTCCCGCGATGCCTCCTACAAGCACGGGGCGTAAGTGGGGAGGCACCGTCGGGGGAACCTGGGGTTGCACCACCTGGCTAGTGCTGCCCCCTGCCTGGTTTTGTGGCGGTTCGTCATTTTGACCGACCGCGGCCTTTGGGAGCGCCGCTGAGATGACCTCAGTGAGACCAGCAAAGGCCGCGAGCAGCTGTCGCTGCGTCTCGAGGAACTGCCGCTGGCCGTCCTGGAGAACCCACAGCACCTGCGCTGCCGTGCCCGCGCTATTAGTTTCCTCGACCTCCTCGAGAACTGGCGTGTCGTCGTTTTGTGCCGCCATTGCTTTACGGCGTGATAGCGGCCGCTCGATGTATTCCGTGGAACGGGTACTAACCATAAACCAAAAGACACCTCCCCAGCAGAGTCGCCTAAATGTGGGTGAAAGCGGGTTCTGTGGGGTCGCTTACGTGTACAAAAGTGAGCTGGAGAGGTGCGATTGGCCGATAATCACTACCAAGGGGAAAAGAGGAATAATCTCATGGGGTGAGGGCTAGAGCAAGAGGTACGGGAAAGACAAAGGCAACGTGTCTCCTTTGTTCTCCGCGGGGGAAATGACGTCTGCCCTTTCTGGAATCAGATGAGTGAGGTCACCTTCTCTCCGGGGAAGAATGTTCTCCTTCCTCAGAATCAGTGCTCTCTCTCTCTCTTTCCAGAAAAGTCAGCCTCCTAATCATTGGGAATGTCAGGGGTATTTATAGGGCACATGGGCCTAGGTCAGGCCCAGGACGGCGCTCCCATAAGACCCCAACACGTGTCCCTCCCGTACCTCCAGGTCGCGGAAGACTCGTCCTCCCGCGGAGGACTTCCTCGCAAATTGTCATTCTTTAGCGACAAAATAAAATTTCCTCACTAATTTTCCTCGCAAAAGGTCGTTCGTGTTGTAGTGAGTGTTGTCGCCATCCTTTGGTAAGTGGCTCCAGCGTTCTTCAACCCGAATGGCATCACTCGGTAGCAATAGGTTCCCCATGGCGTAGTGAAGGCGGTCTTCTCTCTATCTTCAGGAGACATAAGAATTTGATTATACCCAGAAAACCCATCCATAAAGGATAGCAATGCATGGCCTGCGGTGTTGTCTACTAGCTCGTCTATGTGGGGTAATGGAAAGTCATCCTTTGGACTAGCTTTGTTAAGATCTCGGAAATCTACACAAACCCTGATTCCTCTAGTTTTCTTTGGTACAGGAACGATGTTAGCTACCCATTGAGGATATTCGGTGACTATGAGAAAACCGGCGTTGATTTGCTTGGTGACTTCTTCTTTTATCTTTAAGACCCAGTCAGGGCGCATACGTCTTAACTTTTGTTTAACAGGTTTTGCATCGAGGTGGAGGGGAAGTTTGTGCTAAACAATTTCAGGGTCTATTCCAGGCATGTCTTTGTAAGACTAGGCAAAAAACATCTTTGTATTATTTTAGCAAAAAGATTAGTTTTTCACTTTCTTGAGAAGATAGTGTTGTGCCAATTTTAATCATCTTGGGCTCGTCTTCAGAGCCTATGTTTGTTGTGATTATTTCCTCAGAAAAAGGTTTAGCGTGCCTTTCTTCTTCTCTCTCGATGAATTCTAGAATTTCTTTTGGAATTTCTTCCTCGAAATTTGGATTGTTGGAATCCACACAATTGATCATAGGCAAAGTGATATACTCTAAATCCTCCTTCTCATTGCTATAATTATCAAAAGATATTTCAGAATCGAATTCAAAATAAATGTTATGCCTTGGTGCTTTGACCAGCCTTTCCTCACTAGACCTAGTGGTTTGAAAAGATGAAACGCTTGACTCGGACTGAGTCGACTCAGAGTCGGAATCGGAACTAAGATCAGAATTATCACTTTTCATTTTGTATTTTATAGTATGTTCCACGGTCCAGTTAGGGTAAGCCCCTTTTTCAGCATCCACAATCAGCTCAGAGCAGTCTTTTTCATCACCAAGGTTGATCATCAGCACTTCACTGTCACCTTGATTCGCACTTTCATCACTGTCACTCTGCAAGTCTTGGAAGGCCATTTGATTTGCTATTGCTGTCATCTCTTCCAATTGAGCTTCAATCTCTGCTTCGTCGCTGTTGTCGACTCTTCGTGTGCCAACAAAGCCCCACCAATTACCAAAGCTATCTGTGATGGGGTGGATCACTCTTATTTCATTGTTGGTGACCCCCTCATCAAAAAGTAGGTTTAGTGATATTTCGTCTAGTGGATCATTGTCAGCAGACTCTTCTTCCTTTGCTTCTTCAGTTCCGAGGTTATTGACCTTGTCTATTGGCCAATAGTTGTCGGTGGGTGCATAGGGGTTATAAAAATAGATTGGGACCCTGCGAAGCCCTTCTTCTTCAATTATGTCTTCTACTTCTTCTTCAATTATGTCTTCTACTTCTTCTTCATAGACTGTTCTTGCGAACATGACATGGTCGTCTTCAATGATAGTCACCATAGGCTTAGGTTGATCTACCGGAGTGATGTATTTTGACGGGTTGAAATTTTCAGCAACAAAGTGGAGCGGGCCAGACAGCTTGGTGACAACTTGAAAGTGCGAATCAAATGTGAACAATGATGAAGTCATTTTTCCTGAAAGGTTTTGCTTTAGTTAGATTGGTTTAGCTTACCCACTTCCATTTGATCTAGAAAGGCCCCTAAGGTTTAACCTGCAAAAGAAAATTTTACAACATACATATGTACAATAGGTGTGAGGAAGAACTTTTACAAGCAAATGCAAGTAGGTTCCTAGCCTGTAGGTTCCTGTCTTAGTTTGATAGGTTCTATAGCTTTCTAACACATGCAAGGTTTAGGTAGTCTCAAGGGTGCTCCGTTGTCAAAGGGCACCAGTCCTTTCACCAGCCCATCATAGGCGGTGATTGGGTGATTTCCTTTTTGATATACCACTAGGTACAAGTGACTGTGGAGTTTGCTAGAACCCCTAACATAGCCCGTGTCATGTCGGGGTATCAGGTGAACTCAATGAGGTTGCCCGCCCGATGCATATAATAAATGAATTAAACAAAGCATGTATTAGTCTTATGTCGAACTTTTCGGTTATGGCTCTCATGTCCCCAGCGGAGTCGCCAAAAACTGTAGACACCTCCCTAGAGCGGGGCATCACCATACAGATTGATCGTTTGTTTGCTCGATTGGTTGCTTGCTTCATAAACCAAGATCGTGGACATTCCCATGGCTAGGAACATCGCCATACGATAGCGGTCATCATCAAAACAGAGTCGCCACCTAGTTTATTAAAACTAGGAAAATAGATAGAGATTCTGGGTACGGGAGCCAAAAGTACAATAAGGGGAAGGTGTTAGGCACCCCTCTCTGCCCAGTCGTGAGACTGGCCCATAGTTATTCAACATAAGATATATACTTGCTTTATTTAACTCTAGCACGTAGTCTGTTTTTAGCCTTTAAGCAGTTAATGGTGAGCCAAGACTGTAATTGAAGCATGCATCAGAAAGCTGAACAAAACAATGCTGTCCCAGGGGAATGGATCCCGCGGCCGGTGAATGGATGTCACGGCCGAGGGATCCTCCTGGTTTTATGTACCGGCCGAGGGATTGAAGCCCCGGTCGGTGTTCTTCCTCACACCAAACGGAAAAGTTAGCAGATAATCAAAACGCTACGATTAAAGTGCATGGACAGGAAATAAACCAAACCATAGGCTGTTGGGCCTCACCACCTTGATCCCTTAGTAGCTTGATTGCTTCGGATTGAATGGGATTGAATGATTGCTTCTTTGAAAACCCTAGGGTTAGGGTTTGAATTTCGGGGTTTGATCGTCGGATTAGTGGCTGCCTTCGGGAGATTAGGGCTTTTGAGGAGAGGTTTTGAGAGAGTATTTTTGCAGAGTTTCGTGGCTGGGGAGGGTGTGTGTGTATATGAATCTGATCATTATTTTCGGAACCCAAAGGCCCTTTATATAAGCAATTGGTGACTCACTCCGACCAATCAAAATGCACGATTGCAATTGCAATGCAATACAAACTCTTCGTGGTGATCTCTGAGCGTAGCCCGAACACATCAGGGAGGTATCGTAGTTGGATCAAACAATTGACAGAATGTTCCAGAGTCTGGAAAATAGACAATCTAGCGGCCATAGAAAGGATCTGGCGGCCGAGGAAATGATGTTGCGGCCGAAGGATAGATCTTGCGGCCGTGGGATTGATCTCTCAGGGAGATTTTCAAGCAACAGGTTGCTCGGGTGAAGAAATGATGTTAAGGCCGTGAGATCAATCTCACAGCCGACAGATGGATTCTCCTAGGATTCTGTATTTCTATCTGAAAGGCTATATGGCTCTGGATTGGGTCCTCTAAGTGGCTCAAAGTTCTTACCGTAAGTCCATGGGTTCACAAGAAGTCAATCAGTAATCACTGTATCCATTTCATCATCGGGATGGTCCCCAAGGTGGGACTTGAAATAATCGTTAGGCCAAATTGGGGTGTCTACAACAACCTTCGACGATGATGAGTCATTCTACCGTTTGACTATTGCTCTATGGTTACGCGGGCAGCGGGAGGTATATCTTGGCTTTAGTCCGAGAAACCTGTTACAAACCAAAACCGGCCTTTGCATATACAAAGCATTAGAACTCTCCAAACTAGGACAGGTACCCACAGGTTGAGATCTATTTGCATCTAGCCCCATATACTGTCTATGTGTTACTGTTTTTCCTATCGCATGAACTGTACATACATTCCGTCTTGCGTAGGAGCATGTTTAGGGTGGCTTCTAGGTTGTCTCTCGCTTTTGAGTTTGTCTTATGCTTGTTAGGATGCTGCTAGACCCGATGAAGAGTCGTGCATCTTGATGGTGCACGTTGTTAATTTTTCAAAAGTCCTTAGATCAGCGGGACTTTGAGAAATCAAACCTTATTAAGTCCTCGGCTCATGCCTGATTGAGGATTCAACTGAAAATAAGGAACCGCAAAGTATTGATGTCGTGACCTTGATATCATTCTGGTTATCGTGGAAAGCACGTACACCGCCCTGGCTGAAAGCGCGAAGTCACTCACGCCACCCTAGTTAAGGTGTCACGCCATCAATACCGAGTTGTTTCAAATTCAAAGTTGAAACTTCAAAAAGGAAAAGTCGAAGACTTAGTCTGTTTTGACATCTCTTAGGATCAGTTTGATCTATTCAAAGGATACACCCACGAAAAGATTTCCGAGGATTTTGGCAGCGTCCGAACATCATGAGACAGACTCGTCTCTAGTTCTAGAGTCTAGGGTTGACACCGACGACGACGTGTACATTGCATTCTAATTGCTGCAGGAATGCCACTGAGCTTTTCACTTACTTTACTGTCTAGTTCAAAGCCATTGCACCAAGCAAGAGAGTACCGAAAAGAAGAGCCAAACGTACTTGGGAATGTCTTCAGAATCCGGTTCAAAGACTTGTCAGACTCGAAACTCAGTCAGTTGCAACGAGGCTTCTCTAGGTTCATTGTTGGCCGCCCTACAGTCGGGTTTGCCATCAATTTTGCAAAGGGCCAAGCCGTTGGCTTCCCCTTCTTCAACACCTTCAAGGCCAGCTATGATAGACCAACTGTTCAGTCTAGAGGTCATGCCCACAAACCTCCAGAATAGCATCACTGCTATGCAACAAAGGGCTATCCAGACTGATGCTTCCATCGCCCGTCTGAATGACCTTATCAACACTCGTCTTCCACCAGTTCTGGATGAGGAAGGCGAGGATGATGAGGATATTCATGAACAGCCTATCATGGTTGAGGATCCAAATCATGCAGGACGTCTCATTGTCCAGGCCATCCCTAGAGAGGCTCGTGCGCCTGCTGCAAACCCGAATCTTGAGGGTGGGGAACTTGTGCAAAACCTTGATATGGCAGCACTTATGGCCAAGATGGCAAAGCTGGAAGAGGCTGTCTCAAAATCCGAGAAGATCAATGCGGGGGGAATTGGCTTGGATCGCCTCTGCCTATATCCTAATGTTAGGCTCCCCGACAAGTTCAAGATGCCTGATTTGGTCAAGTTCGATGGGAGTGGTGATCCCAAAACTTATCTCTATTGCTACCATGCCGCAATGAAGCTGCTGGGAGTGGAAAGTGAGGCCATGTCTCAGCTTTTCCCTCAAACTCTCTCTGGGCCTGCCTTCCATTGGTTTCTATCGCTCGACATCTCCAAAAGATGAACTTGGGAAGACATAGGGGTTGCCTTTGTCTCGCAGTATAGCTACAACTCTCAACTCAAGATGACTATTCGGGAGTTGGAATCCACGAAGATGGAGGCAAGGGAGTCCTTTGCGGACTTTGTTAAAAGGTGGAGAGCCAAAGCCGCTCTAATGACTGAGCACCCGAGCGAGAGAGATCAACTCCGCATTATCTCCCGCAACCTGCATCTCGACTATGCTAAGCATCTCTTGCTGGTTCAAGCATCTGCAAACTTTGAGACCTTCTTTGAATCTGGCCTAGCCATCAAGGATGCGCTGCAAACTGGAGTTCTGCCAAGAGGGGAGTCCTCTTCTTCCTCCACTAAAAAAGCTAAGTCGTGGGCTTATTTGGGAGATAGTAGTTCGTTGTTTGGTAACAACAACTACTCCAATACAGCTACAAGTGGGAGCGATGCTCTGGCTTTCAATTCCAATCGCGCTGCCGATGTCAATCAGGTTCAAAACGTTCAAAGCTTTCGAGCCCGAACCCAACCCCGGAGTTTCTCTGTCTTCGAGGCATCTCTATCCGCAGTGATGGAAAAACTCGTCAAGTCTGGGCACCTCAAACCTTTGACCCCAACTTCCTCACCCAAAGTCTTACTTGTTGGTTACAACCCTAACCTCTTCTGTGCCTTCCACCAAATGTCTAGCCATCACACTGACAAGTGCTATCGTCTTTGACATGAGATTCAAGATCTTATTGATGATGGCACGGTTCAAGTTCCACCAAAGCCCAACGTCATTTCCAACTCCTTGCTTCAACACAGGTCTGACTCTCTTGTTGGTCAGATATATATCACCTCCACTCAAATCAACCCGAGCTCCACCATATTCAACCCTAGCCACTGTATCACCCCAGCAAACCAACCCAAACCCATCGTATCCATCCCATCCGAATCGGAGGTAACATGATGGCTGTAGGTTGGGCAATCGAGGTTTTCATTGCCGACATCTGGCTTGACAGTGATGAGGGGCTTACAAAGGAGAAGACTGACTGGCTGAGGTCCATTGATCAAAGGAGCACCAAGTAGGTTTGGTCGAAGAAGCTGAGGAAGCCGAAGTGCTGTTGCTTGGGGCTGACACCCGCTGGACCCTACCTCTTTTTGTGAAAGCTACAGGTAGCATAACAATTGTGTTTTCAAAACCGCGTCTAGTTTGCATTGGCGATACGTCTAAGTCTGACACAGAGCCTTTTGCGTTTGTCTAAAGTCTAGCTCTGAGTCGGAGGTTGCACCTCTTGGCCCTCCACGTCGTAGCTTTTGTTTCAAGTTTTGAGTCTGTTGCACTTGGCAAACCCCGAGGGTTTTTATTATATAATTTATCTTGCTTCTAAGTACTTTGCTGGCTTTTATATAAACTGTGTCGACCCTAACGACAAAGGGATAGATTTCGATGGGAACATTCCCAAGGAAATGTGTTCCCTCGCCGAAAGGGAAGACAAAAGGCGTGCTCAGCCTATTAAAAGAAGAAGTAGTTTCAATAAACTTGAAAGACAAGGATAACCCCCGAAAGGTTCAATTGGTTCAAAGCTGTTCCCAGAGGAGCATTGCGCCCGGTCAGATAGGCTCGAAGAATTCATCGACGTTTTGGCGTGGTCTCACAAAGACACGCCTGGCGTTGATCCTGAAATGAAGAAACACCAAACCCCCTGCTATCGGGTGCCAATCCAGAAAGCAGAAGCACAGAAGGCTCCGGGCCTCGCATCATGTTCAAAGCAGCAACAGCGGCATTCCGCCAAGTACAAATGAGAAAGTGTACAAAACGGCCCGGAGCAAGGCATGCCAACCGAAGCACTTTTGACCCTGCGTCATCAAATCCATTTTATCTGGGGCTGTGGCCAAAGATCGTCGACCTCGGCGGCAACAAATTCAATACCTGGGTCAACCTGGATCAATTCAAAAGCTACTTTTCCCTGAGAGAAGCTCGTTGGCTGAAAACCCCAAGGGTGGGTAGTTCCAAGCAAAAGTTAGAGCATCCTGCTAGACCGAAAACCTATGAAGGTAGCTTAGGCAAAAATGAATAGGCAATATTCGAAAGCTCGCTAGACCGAAGACCCGAATGGGCGGTTCTAGGGAAAAGTTAGAGCGTAAAAATAGAGGTAAATACTCAAAAGTGAACCTTTGCCCGAACTACGCTTTGACCTGATTCCCCCAAAATGGGATACGTAGGTAGTCTCTTTTCGAGACTCGGTCATAATCTATCAATTGGGTCTATGGTTGACGTTTTGGTACACATCAAAGGTTGAAGAGGATCGAAGATCAAGACAAGCTTAATTAGAGAATCAGAAGGGGGAAGCCCTTCGTCTTTCAACTTTATTGCAAACTACTATTTCAATTTTAAAGCTGAGTAAAAGGCTTTAAAATATTTGAAGCATAAAAAACAAAATGAAATGCTTGAGAGGCCTAGCGGCTCACAGTTTATTCTAAGTTCAGTGAAGTCTGGTGTGAGCAGCCGCAACGGACTTGTAGTCACGCGCGTTTGTTCAAAGTGATGTGCGTTGGTCTCAACTCTGCGCACGCTTATTCAATTCCTGCAGCAGAGAGTAGCAGTCAGCAACTGCCCTTGAATGTCGTTCCTGGGGCTTTTGCCAAGTCTTGTAATACCATGCAAGTCATATGGACTTAATGTGACTGCACGGGGGTGTCGATTTCAGTCCGGGCCTATATGAGTCATCATATGCGTCTTATGTCCGTCCTTGTGACATTTTTCCAGTTTTTCAATCAATTGTCATGTCGGGATGCTTTTCTCGATTTTGTTTGTACAGGTCTTTGTACCTTTTGCACCTTACGCAAGTGTCAGTTTCACCTGTCTAGAAATGTTGTGAGTTTTGGCTCATTAATGCCCAAAATTTCATTGTATTCCGTGTGTCTAAGGGTCCATTTGTATCCTGGAACTCTTTCTCCCTTTTCGTTCGAGCCAGGCGAGTCTGTACATGTGCGCATGTCTGTGTGTCAATTCAGGTCACTTGTCAATGCAAATTGGATATTAGTGGTTAGTTTTTGTATTCTCTTAAACACTTGCAAAGAGAGTCAATAAACTGGAAAATGCAATTTTTACATTGCTACCCTAGTATCCGTATTCTGCAAGCAGTGGAATATCATAAGGCAGTAAGGGTACGTCAGCCCAAGGCCAAGCAAAGCATCTCTGGGGCACGTCTGCCCAAGCATCGCGGAAAGGGCATGCATGCCCAATGCCACTGCTAAATGTCAACTGGGGCACGCCGGCCCGTTTAGCGTCTATCTATCTGGGTGCGCATCTCAGAAGTAGTAGACAGTACAGTAATGGGGCTCGATGGTAGTCCTTAGGTGTCGTTGTCCTCCTAGGAGCCGCCCTTAGCTTTCATCTGCATTTTCAATTTATTATACATGTCATTGCATATCGTGTTTATTAAATGTTGAAAGCAGGAAGGTAGCCAGAATGGTCGCCATCAAACGATTTGTTTGCCGAAGGATGCGATGCAATCTCCTGCGGTTTTGATTCAATTTGTTAGCGGAGGCAATGGAAATCTCCCTAATATCGATTTGTAAACCAAAGGATGCTATCCTACGGAGCCGGTGTTGTTCGTTCGCGGAGGCAATGGAAATCTCCCTAATCTCGTTTCGTAAACCAAAGGATGTGATCCTGCGGAGCCGGAAGTTGTTTGTTCAAGAAGGAGTTAGAAGTCTCCCTCATCTCTGTTTGCTTTCCATCAACGACAGCCGGGCCTGTCCCATTTCCAATGGCTCGATCATTTTGTATAGTGATCCGCCCTTTCCATCAACGACAGCCGGTCCTGTCCCATTTCCAATGGCTCGATCATTTTGTATAGTGATCCGCCCTTTCAAATCAACGACAGCCGGTCCTGTCCCATTTCCGATGGCTCGATCATTTTGTATAGTGATCCGCCCTTTCCATCAATGACAGTCGGTCCTGTCTCATTTCCAATGGCTCGATCATTTTGTATAGTGATCCGCCCTTTCAAATCAATGATTGCCGGTCCTGTCCCATTTCCGATGGCTCGATCATTTTGTATAGTGATCCGCCCTTTCCATCAACAACAGCCAGTCCT
This sequence comes from Rhododendron griersonianum, assembly GCA_018127125.1. Classification (NCBI taxonomy): domain Eukaryota; kingdom Viridiplantae; phylum Streptophyta; class Magnoliopsida; order Ericales; family Ericaceae; genus Rhododendron; species Rhododendron griersonianum. Next base: position 4,363,138 of record CM030798.1, on the reverse strand, counting down.
GTCCCATTTCCGATGGCTCAATCATTTTGTATAGTGATCCGCCCGTTCAAATCAACGACAGTCGGTCCTGTCCAATTTTCAATGGCTCCATCATTTTGTATAGTGATCCGCCCGTTCAAATCAACGACAGCCGGTCCTGTCCCATTTCCAATGGCTCGATCATTTTTTATAGTGATCCGCCCTTTCAAATCAATGACAGCCGGTCCTGTCCCATTTCCGATGGCTCGATCATTTTGTATAGTGATCCGCCCTTTCCATCGACGACTGTCGGTCCTATCCCATTTCCAATGGCTCGATCATTTTGTATAGTGATCTGCCCTTTCAAATCAACGACAGCCGGTCCTGTCCCATTTCCAATGGCTCGATCATTTTGTATAGTGATCCGCCCTTTCCATCAACGACAGCCGGTCCTGTCCCATTTCCAATGGCTCGATCATTTTGTATAGTGATCCGGCCTTCGAATTCGACGACGATAAGCCATATCGTCCGTTTCAGTCCATTCAGCGATGGTCAGCCATATCATCAACGACGGTCAGCCATATCGTCCGTTTCAGTCCATTCTGCGATGGTCAGCCATATCATCAATGACGGTCAGTCATATCGTCTGTTTCAGTCCATTTAGCGATGGTCAGTCATATCATCAACGACGGTTAGCCATACCGTCCATTTCAGTTCATTTAACGACGGTCAGCCATATCATCAATGACGGTCAGTCATATCGTCCATCTCAGTCATTCAACGACGGTCAGTCATATCGTCCATTCAGTCCACAATGACGATTAGAATATCGTCCGATGGTTCGTTAATCCGCAACTAATTGTTCCCCAAGAGAGTCCGCCTTGGCCTGTCCTGATCAACCACTTTCAATCTAGCCGCAAGTGCATCTTCCAGCAGCCTTATTGCTCTGTATCGGATGGTCTTTGATAAGGATATTGGCTCTGATTCCCAACAGATGGAATTCAACCTACCTGACACGACCTACCCATGTTTGTTGGAATACTTTGTGCCGATGATAGCTTGATTCCTAGCAATGACGGCGTGCTCCATCCACATCTGCAGCGACAGCCTGTCCTGTCCAAATTTGATCAACAAGCGGCGAAGCAATCGTCCACTTCTACTTCCATCTCTAGCAATGGACCGTTCATCCATTTCTCCAATCAGGTTCCTTAAGTTTTCTTGTCTACTTTGCTAGTATGTTCTGCTCTGGATTGCCTTGAGGGGTGTCTAGAAATCTTTGACGTTACTTGTACCAAGTTGATGGTGCTCCAAGTGCCGTCAAAGAGGGGCTACTGTAGACACCCCAATCTGGGCTTCTAGATTAGTTTACTTTCGGTTTCTGATTACCCGATGATGAAATGGATCAAGAACACCTCGGGAATGTCGAGTGTTTGAGCTTTGAGTGTTTGCAAAACCCTTGAACCTAACCTAGCCGAAGCTACTTTAAAAGCCAAAAAGCCACACCCTACTGGCGTGCGCGGGTCTATGACCAGCGTGCATAGGTAAGGCAGCCAGGTGTGGTCAACAGTCAAAGCTTGACCGTTGACCCACGCGCGAGTAGGTTGCACACACGCACGCCTGTCCCAGTGCTGCGCGCGCCGATAACAACCTGTCCCCATCACCTTTATCTGCTGGGAGGCTTAGCCAACAAGTAGCCCTCAAAGGGTTGGATCTTTGCACCAGATCTACCACCACCTATTCTCTTATATAAATCCCCCTTTGTTTCTCTTTCAAAGGGTTGGATTTTTGGTTGGTGATTTTGGTTATTTGGTTTCCCAAGTCTTTCAAAGGGCTACAAAAATTCATACTAAAAGGGTTATCACTTTGTACTCTTTTAAGCAAACTAAAAAGATACAAAGGCACCCAAGAACATAGCTTGTTCTCACTCAAATACCTCATACATCCTCAAACCTCAAAGCTCAATCACCTTTCAAACCTCAAAGGCCAAAGGTATAACACCTTTGTTCTGCTCTCTATTCTGATCCCTGAGGGGGGTTGGAAGGGTCAAAGCTGGCAGGGTTTCAAAAACCATCGTGGTAGGAACCAGTGCGCGCCGGTCCATAGCACGCGCGCACCACTCTGTGGCTGCGCGCGCAGGTCTGCGTGGGAATTGGTTTTTTACTGTTTATTGTCTTTTTGTTTATATACATCACTGTAAGCATGTAAATAACCAGTTTACTGCTTTTCCTTTGTTAGAAATGCTAGCTATATTTCAATATGCATATCTGCTGTTGTGGAGTACCCCTGGGACCATTCTGGACATGTACCAGAATCCAGAAACATGTGAAACCAAACACTGGTTTGCAGGCTCATACCTGCATGCGTCTGTGGCTTGCCCGCCCGCGCTGGAGCAGTCTCTGACCAGTGAGTGGCATTTGCATTGGGTAACTTGGCTTTAGGCCTCTGTTTTGTCCCCACACTGTTTATGGGGTATTTTGTTAATTTATAGGGCTTTTTAGCCTTTAAACTGCTTAGAACTGCTTATCAACTGCCTATGAACTGCTTGGTTTGTCTTGGGTGTGCACTGGTCATTTCTAGAGCCTAGAGGGTTGAGAATAAGAGCTCTGGGCTTAAGCTTAGTGGCGCGCGCAAGTCTTGTAGTGGCGCGTGCAGGTGTGATTAGCTTGCAGTGACTTGATCAGCGCATGCTGGTTTCTTCCTGCGCATGTCACTCCAAAAATAGGTGCCTTCCAGTCTGTTTAAACTCCCACAGGAGTCTGTTTTCATCCTATTCTAACTGTTTCAATACAAGAGCATGCCATCTATCACATCCTACAAACTGTTACAGCTTTAATCCCCATTAAACTGTTTCCCCACCCTAATTGGCTAAAAATTGATTAATAAAAGAAGAATCGTAATATTTTCACAAAATATCTAAGTAGAGACCGATCTCCGGATTGGGCGAGATGGGTGCCTTAAAACCCTTCCCCTCTTGTAACCTGGCGCTCGAACCCAGATATGGTTGTGACGGACTAGTACCTTCACTTTTTCAAATCAAACAGCGCGGCAGGTGCTTCGAAATACTATTCCTTGGGTGTCGAACCTTCAAACCCGAGTGGCGACTCTGTATTCCGAGCGCTTGCCTCCCTGCTCGCACTCCCTCGATCTGGGCCCTATGCCTTGCTTTGGGAAAACGGAATTTCCTAAGGGCATGCTGCCCACAGAAGCATGTGGTGGGCATTTCTCTGCAAGGAAGACCACCGCCAAGATCCAACAATGCGGTTTTTATTGGCCAACCCTAAACCAAGGTGCTTACGCCTTCTGCAAATCTTGTGACCGTTGCCAACAATTGGGTAGTGTGACCCGTTGGAATGAAATGCCTCAAGCCAAGTTCCTTGTTGTTGAAGTTTTTGATTGCTGGGGTATTGACTTTATGGGGCCATTTCCGATGTCGTTTGGTAACTTGTACATCCTCTTGGCGGTTGATTATGTGTCAAGATGGGTTGAGGCCATTGCAACTCGTACAAATGATCACAAGGTGGTGCTCGAGTTTCTTAAGGAGCATATCTTATTGCAGTTTGGAGTTCCTCATGCAATCATTAGCGACCAAGGGACTCATTTTTGCAACTGGCCATTTGAAGCGTTGATGAAGAAATACGGCATAACACACAAGGTCTCCACCGCATATCATCCTCAAACCAACGGTCAAGAAGAGCTTGCCAATTGTGAGGTAAAAAGTATTCTTGAGAAAATGGTAAATCCCAATCGGAAGGATTGGTCTTTAAGGTTGATCGATGCTCTTTGAGCGTATCGTACCACATACAAGACCATTTTGGGCGCTTCGCCCAATCGGCTTGTATATGGTAAGGCATGCCACCTTCCGGTGGAATTAGAGCATAAAGCGTATTGGGCAATTAAGGAGTTAAACTATCATTTTCCCGACGCTGGATTTCACTGTAAGCTCCAATTGAATGAGCTTGAAGAAATCCGTAGAGATGCATATGATAATACGAATATTTACAAGTCTAAGGTTAAGGATTTTCATGATAAGCACATTCAAAGGAACAATTTTGAAGTTGGTCAAAAAGTTCTTCTTTACAATTCAAAACTTCATCTTTTTCCGGTCAAGTTGCGTTCCCGATGGATTGGTCCTTACGTGGTGCAAATGGTTTTCCCTCATGGGCAGTTGAAGTTGTGAACCCCGTGAATGGAAATGTTTTTAAGGTAAATGGGCAAAGGCTTAAGCCGTTCTTGGAGAATTTTCCGGTTGAGGAGATTGAGGAGGAATTGGTCGCTCCGGTATATCCGGTTGACCTTGTTGTTTGATTTTGTTCGTTTATCTATGTTTGCACGGGGAGCGAAAGCGTAACCGCTGAACTTAATTGTTTGTCAGACCCGGCCCCCAAGTAGGGGGGTACCCACCATTGACTTGGGTATTTATAGCTCCGCATGCCGCTATTAAAAAAAGGATCGTGTGCCCAACTCCGGTTAGTAAGGGCAATGTTTAGCTTCTTGTACATATTAGCATGCTTGTTTAGTTTTGGGATTTTCACACTATGAGATTTATCCAATGCATCATTGTATCGGGCTTTCATTAGCACTCTTTGTCGTAGTTTACCATTAATGATCCATGCTTTCCAGATATGTCCCTATCGGGGGCAGTTTATGTCTTTGGGTGAGACTTGGTATTCCCATGCTTTGGCGCTAGGCTCTATCTTGTCTCACTTTATTTCGATCATAGGGAACGCTGGGCTTAATTGCTTGGCGAGGTCAAGCGGTGAATTTTACTTCGGGCATGATGTAACAAAGTTTTGACGGTCTAGTATAGCCACCCATGTCTTGCCTCTCCGGTGAGACACGAGAAGAAAAGTATGACTCGTGAGATTGCGTGAAAATCGGGTGGTGTTTTTAATGTTCTTTTGTATATATCTGTTTGTTGGAGCCCGGATAACACGAGTCGGGCAGTTCTAATGTCATTTGTCTGTTAGTAGGTTCTTTGTACTTTTCCGCTTCTGTAGGGTTAACATGCTACCACACCAGCCTTGGTGGTTTGGATCTACCGTCGGAGTGAATGAGGCATTCAGGAGCCCTAAGCATGGGTGGGATTACGTGTCGCGATTGTTGTAGACACCCCAATTTGGCCTAACGATTATTTCAAGTCCCACCTTGGGGACCATCCCGATGATGAAATGGATACAGTGATTGCTGATTGCCTTCTCGAGAACCTTAGGACTTTCGGTAAGAACTTTGAGCCACTTAGAGGACCTAATTCAGAGCCATATAGCCTTTCAGACAGAAAGACAGAATCCTAGGAGAATCCATCTGTCGGTCGTAACATCGATCTCACGGCCTTAACATCGTTTCTTCACCCGAGCAACCTGTTGCTAGAAAATCTCCCTGAGAGATCAATCCCTCGGCCGCAAGATCTATCCTTCGGCCGCAAGATCTATCCTTCGGCCACAACATCCATTCCTCGGCCGCCAGATCCTTTGCTCGGTCGCTAGATTGTCCTTTTTCCAGACTCTGGAACATTCTGTCAAACGTTTGATCCAACTACACTACCTTCCCGATGCGTTAGGGCTACGTTAGAGGATTGCCATGAAGAGTTAGAATCACACTCTAACTCCAATTTTGAACGTGCATTTCGATTGGCCGGAGGGAGTCATCCCTATGACTATATAAAGGAGCATTTGGGTTCCGAAATTGATAAGTGAATACACCCTCTTAAGCCACGAAACTTTGCACAAATACTCTCTCAAACCCCCTCTTCGAAAGCCCTAACCTCCCGAAGGCAGCCATCAATCCGACGATCAAACCCCGAAGTTCAAACCCTAACCCTAGGGTTTTCAAAGAAGCAATCAGTCAATCACACGCAATCCGAAGCAATCAAGCAACTGAGGGATCAAGGTGGTGAGGCCCAACGGCCTCTGGTTTGTTTTATTTACTGTATTTATGTTTAATCATAGCGTTTTGATTATCTACTAACTTTTTATGTCTGGTGTGAGGAAGAACATCGACCGGGGCTTCGATCTCTCGGCCGATATATCAAACCAGGAGGATCCCTCGACCGTGACATCCATTCACCGGCCGCGAGATCCATCTCCCTGGGATAATCTGTTTGCTTTTTTGCTTTCTGATGCATGCTTTACTTATCGCACTGGCTCACTTTACTTACTGTTTAAAGGCTTAATTAAACAGACTATGTATTAGAATTAAACAAAGCATCTATACGTCTTATGTTGAATAACTATGGGCCAGTCTCACGGCTGGGCAGAGAGGGGTGCCTAACACCTTCCCCTTACTGTACTCTGGGCTCCTGTACCCAGAATCTCTATCTGTTTTTCCTAGTTTTAATAAACTAGGTGGCGACTCTGTTTTGATGATAACCGCTATCGTGTGGCGATGTTCCTAGCCATGGGAATGTCAATGATCTTGGTTTATGAAGCAAGCAACCAATCGAGCAACAAACGATCAATCTGTATGGCGATGCCCCGTTTAAGAGGTGTCTACAGTTGTTAGGCCAATAAAGCTTTGACCATGGCCCTGTGTGACTAGCTGGTGGTTCCATCATGACGAACCGAAGGAGTGAAGTCTTGGAAGCACAACACAGCTCCGGATTGAACGTAGGCAATGACATAAAGCCTCAAACTTGGTTGAGGTATACGGGGGTTGACATTCCCCCGAAGGTACAATCTTTTGTTCCCTTTCCTTACTGTTGTCCTCCATGCTATGAGGGCATAGCATATTTCAAGTTTGGGGGAGGGTTATATATATGCTATATATATGTTTTTATGCTTTTAGTATAAATTTTTCATTTTTAGTAGAGTAATCCTTCCGTTATTACAAATTTAGTGGATTAAAACAACTTGGCACATGTTCATTGATTCTTAATTGGCAAGAGTTCAGTGTTTGATCTTAAGTGATTGTGTACATTTCAACTCATAAGCACGATTAAGGATGAGCAATTAGGTGTTAAGTGTGTTTTGAGCAAGTTTTTCCCATATCCCGTTCATTTTTCATCGTACATTCTTAGTTTAGGTAAATAATCTCATGTCATGCCTAAGTGTGTTTAATATCGTTTTGGAATCTATGGCGTACTTAGGAAGTGATACAAGGCATTCTTTGTTTGATTAAACCACAAATGTGTCCCCATTGTCCTATTTCGTATCCTAGTCCGTGTCCTACCGTTTGTTCAATAACATAGGGAGCCGGAGGTATGGAGGGTTGTTTGGATCGGTATTCTATTGCTCTGGGGTGTTTTAAGGATGTTTGGAAGGTGTTGGGAATGAGCGGAGGTCAAACGGGTGAAGTGGGAAAAATGTAGATTTTTGGCACCCCAGTACCGGTACTATGAATTGGCCAGTACCGGTACCCACTTGGCAGAACATTGGAATTGAATTTTAGGAACCTAGTACCAGTACTGGGAGTCGGCCAGTACCGGTACCCGATGAGCAGATTTAAACAAAATTTCGGGCTCTTTTCTTTTCTCTCTCCTACCCCACTATATAAACCCAAACTCCTCTTTTTCCTTTCAACCTACGACCCAGAAAAGAACCCTAGCCTCTCAAGTTCAAATCCTCTCTCAAATCTCTACAGAATCCTTCATATATCCCTATTAAACTTCACAAAATCACTCATCCTTCAAGATTAAAGGAGGAAATTTGAATTTTTCAAGGGTGAGCACCCCATTCTCAGTCCGAAATCCACCATGGACGAGGTAATCCGAAATTCCCAACTTTCTTCTACGAATTCCTTCATTCTCCTCCATTAATCATCATGTCTATCCCACAACGTGAAGGTTTTTCATGTGTTATGAGAAATTTTTCAAGTTCTGAGCCCTAGATCCCAAAGACCCAGGGAAATCCGAAATTTCCCCTTCTCCCTCTCCATATTTCGAAATCTTACATATTCCCCCATATATTTCCATACCCTTAACAGTTCTAAACCTTTTCCCCACGTACCCAAACCCCTAATTCCGAAAATCCATTAGAACCCTAGCCTAAATTTTTGAAATTTTGCGATGGGAACTGAAATTGCACTGCTCTGTTGCTGCTTTGGTACTGCATTTGGGAACTGAAATTGGGTTTTTATTTGCTGCTACTGTCATTGATTGGATTACAATTCTGGGTTAAATTTATGTGAGAATCTGTTGGCGTGGCTGTGTCTCTGTTCAGGGCTGTCTGTTGTAGTTGCTTCATTGGTGGATTGGTGTTAGTTTCTTGTGGCTGCTTTTGCTCTGTTGTTGTTACTCTGTTTTGAGAGATGATTTTTGTAATGGGGAGGGCCAAGAAACTCAAGGGGGATGCAATGAAGTCAATTGATGGCGTAACTCGTAAAACGTCTTATTTGAAACGCTCTGATTCGGAGAAGCAAGCCGAGCGTGCCGAAAGGGATGAGGAGGAGAGTAGGAAGAGAAAAAGAGAGAAAAAAGTTTAGGAGAAAAAGAAATGGGAACAAGATTTGAAGGGGAGGAAGTTTACATGCGAGCCTCAGGTAGACCACACTAAAATGGGGACTCATCCCATCATAGACATCATAAACCAGCGAGGCTTGCATTTCATATTCGATCTAGTTAAGGGTTACAAACCGAAGTTGGTGTTGGATTTTTATGCGAATATGGAGGTGGATGAATCTCGAGAGAGAGAATAGATTCATGGTGGAGTCAGACCCATCGCAAAATTCTTTACTACTCCCTCCGTCCCTTTTTAAGTGTCCTGCTTCGTAATTCCAACTTATTAAAAAGACATCATCATTATACCTTTCACATCAACTTTTTCATTCACTTTCCCTACTTACCCATCATCATTACACTTTTACTCACTAACTTTTCAAAATGAAATCTACTTTTAGGGGCAAAATGGAAAATTCACCAACTTTTACTCACTAACTTTACAAAATAGACACTTATTAAGGGACAGCCCAAAATGGAATACCGGACTCTAAAAAAGGGACGGAGGGAGTATGTCATTTAGATTGTTGTTGTTTTGAAACCGCCATGTGAGGTATCTTGTGTGATTGTTGCTAATGTAAAAAAAAAAAACTACTTTCCCTTTCAAACCGTTTTATAAAATTCCGCCACCGATGGACATGTTACGAGAACTTTTAAATTACTCAGGGTTAAATCTTCAACAAGGCCAGATATTCATCAAAACTACTTAATGATTATGAGACTATGCTCATGCTTGGAAATTGTAAGTTGGAGACTTTTGTTCATCGTTCTGTATAAGCTTTATCGTGTCGGACCCATTAGTATTGAGTTAGCATTTGCCGTTTTGAGGGAGCTTGTATTGAGTTAGTGTTGAAAATCATTAGAACTTGTTGATTATGTCTCACTTGGTGTGGTGGTTAAGTTATAATGTATGAAATTCAACCATGTGTTTGGACGCGGTCTGGGAAGTCGGAATTGATTAGTAGAAAGTGAAATGAATGGATACGAGTTGTGGGACAGGGATTGGTTACTAACGTGATTATAATTCGTGCAAATTCTATGACCTCATAGTCTGATATGTGTTTATGTTAGGACTTGGTGATGATTTAGATATGAAGCTATGCTAGTTAACTACAGTGTTACGGAGTTATCTGGCATTGTGGACACGGAAGTTAGTGGATACGAAGCGTTGTATAGTGGGGGTGGCCTTCGAGATTAGGATTCTTGATCAGGTATCTTCGTTGTTTTGCTTAAATTTTGGGACGAAATTTCTTTAAGGAGGATAGATTGTAGAGACCTGAATAATTTTAAATCTTTAAAATGTTTATTAAATGCCTAATTGGGAAAATATAACTAATGTGGTGGTTATTTGAATTGAGGATTGAAGTGAAAGAATAGAAGATTGGGGGAGTGTGAGTGTAATAAATGGATATAGGGGTATAAAAGGGGGGTGTGTGTGTGTGTGTGGTGTAGGAGATCATTTGATCTCTATCTCTCCCTCTCTCTCTCTCATGCCGATCTCTCTCTCTCTCTCGGCTCTACCTCTCTCTCTTCTCCTCTCACACAAAGCTCCACTCCATCACCCAAAAACCTTCAAGAATCAACTTCATTCAAGCCTCGCAATCACGTTCCTAAGCTTGGAAATCCTTAGGTCGAGTTTGAATCGGAGTCTTGGAGTTCTAAAGGCTAGGGCTCGTCCAATAACGCTTGAATCTTGGCCATTATTGCGAGGTAGGAACTTCTTGACCTCTTTTATATGTTTATCAGTTGTTTTGGTGTAGAATCGAGCTGTCGGTTGTTGGATTTTGGTTGTGGTTTGTGTTCTGAAAATCTGCAGAAATTGCCACTCGAAGCCCCATGGTATCGATACAGGTTATGCGCTGTATCGATACCATAAACTTATCATTTTGGTCAGGTTGTGCCGTATCGATACGGATTAAGCCCATATCGATACCAAGAGCTTAACTCCAGGTTTTGCTCCTGATGATCCTTTGTTGCTTGTTTCGACTCCCGACCACTTCTAAACCCTCTTGGACACCTCCTAATCGATCTCAAGCTTGTCTATTTGGCTTCCTTGACCTTTCGATGTTATCCTTGTCCGTTAGTCTTCTGTTTGCATGAACCGAATAAGGAATTATTTAGTTAAAACGTCATTAAGTGCACTCTTATTGATTGATGGTTGTTGTGATTGTTCACAATACATTTGTGATATTGTTGGCATACTTATGGTGTTATGTCTATGAATGTGATCTTGGGAAATTCTTAGCTTGCATGTTATTTGAGAATTGAGACGTTTGGAGTAGAGAGTTGGCTTAGGGAGTCCCGTAGCGCAAGGGGTGGAAATACGGAGACTTGAAGGGTTTCGTAACGCAAGGGGTGGTAATACGGTAACCCGGGGTTGTAGGGATCACCGTAACGCAAGGGGTGGTAACACGGCGATCCTCGTGATGTTGTACAGTAACGCAAGGGGTGGAAATACCGACGGTGGGAGTTTGGGTTAGTGAGTTGAGTTGGGAATTGTCGAGGTCGTTGAGCCTTGTAGCTTATGTACATAATCGGAATTGAGATTCATCTTACAAATTGATTAACCATTAGGTATCGAGCTGTGTTTCCTCATTCTCTCTCATCTGCACTTATCAACATGTTTGCATATAACATTGGTGAAGATTTTCCTACTGGGCTATTGTAGCTCACCAAAATCCTTCTTTTCAGGTTCTAAAGCCGGACAGTAGCATCATGCATTGCGTGCTTGGGATGTGGACAAATTTTTGGAAGCTTACCACACTTAGTTACTTCTTCATCTTGTAATAGTTTAGCTTTTGGTCAAGATGGCTTAGTAACAAATTATTCATGAATTATCTTTCGACTAAGTTCGTAACTATGTTTAAGCTGATTTGGGTCGTAGTGCCAAAGTTGTATATTCTTTTGAATTGGGGACTTGTCTGTAATTTAAACAGGTGGAAAACTTCTTGGGTATTATGTATGGTAAGCGAGATTCTATATTAAAAATGTATTACTTAATTTATGTTGAAAATCTAGGTCGTAACACCTAAGATTATCTCCATAAAAGGGTGGATGATTTCTCGCAGCAGGCACCCTTTGAGAAGGATTCTGAGGGTTGTTACCTCCTCTATTTGGCTTATACCCTTTGTCTAACTCAATGACATCCTCCCATCCCCCAAGTGTTGGTTCGAAATGAGGATTCACACTCTGTGTATCACTGGAGTTCCTTTGAATCCCAGGATTAATATTAAAAGGTTCCTTTGGGATATCATTAACAGGCTTTACTAGCCTAACTGGTTCATACCAAGATTGAGGTACTTCACTACAAGAAGTCAGGCTTTTTGCGAGGACCATAATTCCTCACAAAATCCGAATTGTTCCTCGCCAAAAGTCTTTTATGAGGAAATTTCATTCGTCGTCAGTTCCTCGCAAAAATATAGTCTTCGATTCTCTTTTGCGAGGAAATTATTTTTCCTCACAAAAAAGATACATTTTGCGAGAAATTGTCTTTGTCACAATTGAGTACACCGTTTAGCGAGGAAATTAATTGGACGCTACTATTAAACAAATTAGTCGCCAAAAGTGGGCCGTTCCTTGCAAAAAATATCTCATTGGCGACAAAGTGTTTCCTCGCTAAAACAATAAATCTTTTGGCTAGGAATAGATTCCTCGCAAAAGACTATTCCTTTTTCCAAAATAAGTCTTGCTTTTTTCAAGAAATATTTTCGTCGCAAAAGGTGATTTCTTTTTCCGAGGAAGAAATACCTCGCCAAAGACGATTTCTTTTGACAAACCGGTGAATCCTTTTTGCTAGGAAACTTGCCCCTCGCAAAAAAGGAATTTCTTATAGCAAGGAATTTTTTGGCAAAAATAGTTCTTAAACTAAATCATCACACAAAAATACTAGTTGCTAGATGTTTTCTTTTACTTCCTGTCATGATTTCAAAGACATAATTCATCAAACTCAAAAGGCAATAGAATAACATTAACATAAACCAGTTAACATAAGTCAAAACACGATATCTTAACCTTAATCTTCTTCAATACCCAAAACAAAAGCCAAAAACCCCACGAACATAACATCAAGTATCAAAGGCAAGAACCATAATTCAGGGATTATATATAATGTGTATTGCCATATACCAAAAACTAAAGACATCCTTCTTCCATCTAGTAGTACCAAAACATAAGGCAAAAGGCAGCTTTGTCCCTCCAAAACATCGTTCATCTCATATCTCCTACTACATTGTATCTTCATCCACCAAATGATCACCATCGATTGTTGAGCAATCTGCATGTAACACAATAAAAAGCTTTACAAATTATAGTCATGAGTAATAATTGATTGCAATATGTCATCACTATTAAACATGAATATCCACAGTAGCTTAACACATTATGACTTAACCACAAGAAATAAAGCAGCAATAAAGTCCTTAAACAGATAACACTAACTATAATGAGTTCCTCTAAAACCAGTCTCTTAACAATAGTCCAAGAACATAAGCTTAACAACTTAGTTTTAGATCCAGCATATTTAGGGCTGAAATTAGTTGATGAGCTAGGAAATACAAGCAAACTAAGTTTCAGATATTAGCTTCCATTGGTACAATTGATTTAAACTGACGGTGGTTGACTAAACCACTTCATAGGGATCAATCAGGGAGTGATTCAATGAAACAAGTAGAGATATGGAAAGTAATGTTGTACCACCACTCAGAAAGTGAAAACCATTTAACCAATACATAGGTGTATCCCCAGCCATATACCTTCGATTCCCTAACACCTTTTTTTTTTTTTGCAAAAAAAGTTGTAAAGATTGATTAAGCGACCTCAATCGATCAACAGGGATGAGCTAAAGCCATAAAAAGTGCAGCTTTGCTCAACCCATAAAAATGCTGACTAACATTCACACTTTCAGCACTTATACCATATTTTCTGCAAATAAAATTCAATTTCAATATTCAAGAACGTAAGTTTAACAATTGTGTCTTAGTTTCAGCATATTTAAAGCATAAATTAGTTGCTGGAAATGTTCTTTCAAGGCAAAAAACACCTCTATAATTGCTAAAATTATGTGTCAACACAAGGATTACAATAGAAAAGGCAAGGAATAGATACTCACTAGCATCATTGGAAGGCATGTTGCGACCATTTTGTAGTTGCATCAAAAAATTTAGTTGGGATTGCATGGTAGCCATGTTTTCTGCTAGCTGCTCAGTGTTTTTACGAGCCTATGCTGCATCCATTAGAGCCCCATGTGCAGCTTCTTCTCTAGCCTCTTCAACATCTCTTATGAGTTGTGCCCGAGAAATTTGGCCAGATATTGATGAGCTAGGCTTGGGACCATATCCTAATCCACGTAAATATCCCAATTTGCGTCCGAAGATAGTACATAAGAGCTTCTCATCCAGATATTGATGAGCTAGGCTTGGGACCATATCCTAAACCACGTAAATATCCCAATTTGCGTTCGAAGACCGTACATAATAGCTCCTCATCCGACTTTGGAGTAGAACCATTTTCCATCGATTGATCCTTAAGTTGTTTTAACTTGTCCTGCAAATATCATAGTAAAGTTATGCCTAGACGATTAACTAACTAACATGTCCACGCTGGTGTAGGTTCATTTTTCTAAAAAAAATAATTACTACACATTCATGTAGCCCCAATAGAATAGATATTAGCCACTTTCGCAACATATCCGATCACTAACTTTTCCTAAGAACTCAAAAATATCGAAAAGCGAAACAAATATCCATATGAAATACCACAAGTAAAAGGTATGTTCCATGACATTGTCAACATTCAAAAGTAGATCAAATGTTCATAACCGTGCTAAAATATCACAATCCAACAAGTACGCATATTGCCTAAACTACACGGAATAGAAAACTAATCAAAAGTCGACGATGCCAACCTTAACATCTTCCCGAAAGAGATTTCAAAATGACAGGTTGAAATCATGCTTTTAGCTAAGCCGTCCTATTACTTTTAATTTAAATGACAAAGAATAAGAACCAAGTTTATCTGTTAATTAACTCCCATGATATTAGATGTAGCATTCTCTATTGAATTCCACCAATAAAGCATAATACATTGTAAATTGCTCACAACTACGGCTCTAGGAAAAAAGCACCAGTATGCATGACACTAAAAATCTGAATGCACCATCATTAGCATCTTAATCCCATAAAGCAACATAACTAAAATTAGACCAGAACAGCCGCATGGCCCTAGGCCAAATAATAGTCTAAGTCAATAGCAAGATATGTCTAGCTAGAAGCCCATCTTCACTGGTATAGGAGTAGTACAAAAAGTAGGACACCTTTATAATCAAAATGACTGAGCAAAGCCTAAGTAATTGATTTCATGTTTGAGAAACATTACTCATGTAAGTCCACAAACTCGGAGGAATCATATGAAATGCAGTCGGATTCCAATCTTCAAATGAAACAATGAGCATAACACTTCCACAATGAGGTTGATCGAGAGAAAAAACATGTTGATTGACTCGACGAAAAAATGCAAACACTTGCATTCACGGACCCTACTGTATTCAGAGATCAACTACGAAAGGAACCTATAGCCACCATTTTTCCGTTTCAATTTGAAGTTGGAGCTCCATGCAGATTGCTCAAAATTTTCAAAGACACGACTGCCATTTTTTTCATACAAACACTAATGACAGTAGTACCCAAAAAGTTATTTCCAACTAAGTTATATCAAAATGTCATAAGAAGTTTATAGATTGTAGCAAACATTTCCAACAAAGTAAATTCAGTTCCTGTACAATGTAAGAATGTACCTCCATTAGAACATTCGATGTCATGACTTGCATGTGATGATCTTTGATGTGCGTGTGGAAAAGCCTGATCAAAGGGTCTATTACAACCGTCTTGAACCTTAGATATGCAATGGAAAATTTGCATAAGAATCTAAACAAATACATACAAAGGCATCCAAACATGGTGCAGTGAATGATGTTTTTTCCCCTGAAATTGGTTGTGTTTAAGCTGAAATATCATCTTGGGATGCTAAAATTGAAGTTCTAACTGCTTGAAATGAGGTTTAGAGGTTGGAAACACCTCTAGTAAGTGCTGAATCTGTTGTGTTGTATGCTAGAAATAGTTTTCAAGAGCTGAAACTTGTGTAAAAGAGCAGGAATTACTTGTTATGTGCTGGAAATTGATAGTATATGCTGCAAATGTGAACCCAGTTGCTGAAAATGTGAATTTGTATGTTAAAACTGGATATGTAGATGCAGGAATTATATGTTAGATGCTGAAAATAAGCTTTTCGACTGCAGTGAATGAGTACTAAGAGCTGAATTGCAACTGAATCAGCAAGAACTTGTATTGGAGAAGTGGGAATAAATTGCTATATTTACTTAAGGAGAGAGTATAGAGAAAGTGGTTGCTAGTGTTCATTTTTATGTGCATCTCTATACTAATACTCACATTTGTAGATTTATGTGTTGTATGCTAGGTTCAGAAGCGGCAACGAGTACTGCGAGTCCACATAGGGAGTGAGCTTGTGTTTGTACCATAGATCAAACAAGCTAAAACATAAATCACCACTACCCATTTTGAATTTAAAAAAACCAGCTGAAAATAAAAACCAACATAGAAAATCTCAATTCCATTTCACAGTCTTTCATTCCTAAACCTAAGAATCAACTAAACTAACTATTATGCTACACGCTTTTGCCTCTCTCATTCACTACAAGTTACAGTCTCAGTAGTTTCTCAGTAACTAAACATAGAACAACCAAATAACAACCCAATAATAAAAAAAGAAACAATTTATTCATAGCAATCTATACCCATTTATATTAACAACAATCAAATAACAACCCAATCAAAAAACCCAACACATCTCTGGCTATAGAACCCACCTGCATACACATCCCTATATACATCCCCTCACCTGTATATACATACACATTCCAATACAACAAATCTCTGGCTATAGAACAAAAAAACTGGTCATTTGGAACAAAGATAAAACAAGATTCGTACATGCAGAGCCGAAAACCCACCTGAAGCACTACGTTCTACCTATTAATGTTGATCGAACTATACTATGATGCCAATAGGGCAAAAAATCAAGGAATAAACAAGAAAACTAAAATAGGGGTGTTCAGTTCCAAGAGTGCTGACCGAACACGGTGTGGTTTGCGACCGAGGTCGGTGGGGTGCGTGCGTGCTTTTGTGTGTGTGTGTGTGTGTGTGTGTGTGTGTGTGTGTGAGAGAGAGAGAGAGAGATGCATCACTAACCATTGGGAACGGATGAGGCAGGGCTTGGAGGATTGTGACGCAAGGAGTGGGGGGAATGGAGGCCGTTGAGAGAGAGAGTGGCAGGAGAGAGCGAGAGTGAGAGAGAGGCAGGATTAATTTGGGGATTTCCCTTCTGCACTTTGAGAGAGGCGCGAACAGATTAGGGATTTCAAGTATTTTGAGAGAGGTGCGATGCCAACAGATTTAAGGGATTTAAGTACTTTGAGAGAGGCGTGCCAAAATAATTAAGTGCTCTCGTATCGAGCAGTACGAATAAATTCCAAACTTAATAAGCCAACTATATTTTAATAGTGGTCGATCTAAACCATTAGAATTTCACATCTTACTGATTCCATCATTATCACCAAAATCGAAGATCATCGGATATCGGCGACTGCCTGATCGGACAACATTTGATACATCCCAAGGCATTAAAGTGTTAGATTGCAATACCCGCCACCACCTGAGTCTTTTTTTCTCGATCAGAACCATCCATCTTTTACATATCATGGAGTACATCATTCGGACCCAAAAACGAAGTTAATCGAGTATCGCTTCACACTTGATCGGCCAGAAAAACTCATTTAGTTAACGAAATTGTGTCTCGATAAAGAAGCTTTTTAAACATGATTGAGACAAATTTTTACTAGAATGCTATAATCAACAAGGAAAACAAAAGTAATGGTCTAGATCATCGTAATTGTGCCACGATCGAATGGCTACCATACGTTCAAGTACAACACAAGATATAATTTGTTAAACAATTACATTTGAACGTATAGAATTTAAAGGCAATTACCTACTCAATTTTTACCGTGGTCGATTTGAACCGTTAGGATTTCACGTCTCACTGATTTTATCATTGTCACCAAAAACGGAGATCATCGGACATCGGCGACCGCCTAACCTGATAACATTTGATGCATCTTGAGGCATTAAAGTATTAGATTACAAGACCTGACCCCACCAAAGTCTTTATTTTTCGATCCGAACCGTTTATCTTTTACATATATTTGAATTAATCATTTGTATCAAGAATTAAGTTGATCGGGTATCTTTATATAATTGATCAGACGATAACTATCATCCAAAAAACAAATTGTGTCCCAATCAAGGAGCTTTCTAAACCCAATTGAACAAAAATTTTATGATAATGATTTAATCAATAAGTACAACGAAATTAACGGTCTCGACTATTAAAATAGTTTTGTTTTATTGAGATCCGCTAACTAATCGTACCGAAGTGTATTAAAAATGTATAACATGTAGTAATATTATTAGATACTGACCGAGACCCATTGGTTTTTTGATAGGGTATATTCCAGCGCTTTTTCTGGGCTGCTGGGGAAGGGGGTGTCTATTCCAGCGCTTTCTCTATGCAGTGGTAAATGGGGGTTTATTCCAGCGCTTTTGTCACACCCTCGATTTTCAACATAAATATAAAGAATATTCTTAAATAAAGCCTCGCAATATTCCATACAATACCCCAAAAAGAGTTTAATATTACCATTCCGCAATTCCACATTATCCACCAAGAGTTTCCAAATAGTACAACTTCGGCTCCAAGGCCCAAATTAACAAAAGTAAAAGTATCGATAGAGTTAAGGAATTACATCATTTCATAATCAAAGGATTTACAAATAGAGTTACAAATACATCTTTCAAAATGAAACTATAAAGATGACTCGGTAACTCCACAATGTTAGCTTTCAAAATAATTTTCCACGTCCAGACATTCCCAACATGCAGCTACAGCCCTGAGTTAGCACCTGAAAATGAAGGAAGGTCTGAGCTACACTAGCCCAGTAGAAAGCTCTAATCTAACAATATATGCATGTGAAATGTAGGTATGGAAACAAGATGGGTAATGGCAACAAGATCCAGTGAACAAACGACGATAGCAATTCCGTTTCAACAATCCACCTTTATAATCAACCGTGAGTTCCAATGAAAAGCATTTCAAGCACCAAGTATCATAATGTGTCTCGTACAAGTGTCATGAGCCGTAGCTCCTGCTGGGCCAATTAAAGGACCCCGATGTCCTCTGCCAGGCACCTTGCCCAAAGGGAGGTCCTGAAATATCTAATATGAGCTTATAGCTCCTGCCGGGCCAATTAAAGGACCCCGATGTCCTCTGCCAGACACTCACCCGTCGATGAGTCCTGAAATGTTCTCTTCGTGTCCGTAAAGTTTCAAAACCCCTTTTTCCATTACAAAAAAAATACCGATCAAACCCGACTTTGATACATAAAACGATTTTCATAAAGACATGTCCAAGCGAGCATTAGAGTTATGGGAACGATCAATGAGGTCTTTGGATACAAGTAATCAAGTTAGAGAATCATTTGGGAAGTATTAGAATAGGTTGGGAGTGATTGGAAACCAAAACGGTGAAGTACGAAACAAAACAGCAAAAAGTTGGAGATAAGCAACAGGTATCGATACCTAAGGCAAAGGTATCGATACCTTTCGGTTAAGAATGATTCCAGCCGTAAGGGTATCGATACCCATGAAGAATGGTATCGATACCAGTGTGTTTTCTGGGTTTTTGGACATAAAGGTATCGATACCTAAGCAAATGGTATCGATATCAGCTCAGTTCGAGCAGATTTTCTGCAGATTTCAGTGGGTTTCTCAACAACAACAACCTCAACAACAATAACCACGATCAATAGCAAGGTTCAAGCTCTAAGAAACAAGACATAAACATATGTTGATAGTTAGAACCTCCTACCTCAAGATCCAAGAACGAATTTGAAGGAATTTCAAGCCCTAGCTCCAATCCTCGAGTTTGAATGAAATATACCTCTACCGAGCTTACCCCGGAGCAATACGCGTTGCAATATGCGAAGGAGTAAGGATTGAAGGTTGGATTGTGAGGGTTTTGGGTGATTTTGGGTGAGAGCAAGGGAGGGAGTGAGAGTGAGAGATGGGAGCCGAGAGGGAGAGGAGTCGGGAGAGATGAGAGAGAGTGAGATTTGGGAAAGTTATTCCCTAAGCTCTCCTACACACACACATATACACTAAACACATTTCATATATTCACCCAACAAGTTTTCCACCTTACACATTAACCCCAATTCTCCAATTTCAAAAATCAATCTCATCCTTCTTATTTCTTTTAAAACCTTTTAATCAATTTTATGAATTTACGGGTCTTTACAGCTTTCGCTTGGGCACTGGAAATTGGTCGGCCTATTCCAACGCTTTTGCTTTGAGCGCTGGGCAAGCCTCGTTCTAGCAGCGGCTAGAAAAAGCGCTGGTGTAGATCTACTATTGTAGCGCTTTTTGCAAGCGTTGCGCTGACAAATCCCAAATTTCTTATAGTGAAGGCCCTCATGTGGTGCACTATAAGACTTTAATTTCTTTGGACGCATTAATTTCTTTTTGCAGTAACGCCGATTCCTTGCAACTGTGCTTTTTACTGTTGCATGGACTAACATAGCCACAAAAAGGAAGTTTAGACTCATAGCGACAAATTTATTATTTTCTCACAAAAAATTGGTTTTTTGTAGGGAACACAATTCCCCGCAAAAAGTAACCATAGTCTTTACCGACGAATTCTTTATTTCATCGCAAATAACCAATGTTTTGCGAGAAAACTAATTCCTCACAAAAGGTTTTCAACTTTATCGTCCCAATAAGTTTGCCACAAAAAATCATTACAGGCTTTTGGCGACAAAATATTGTATTTCCTCGCAAATTCATTTTTCCCGCCTACATAAAAAATTCCTGCCACGTTTTTGGTGACAACAATTAGCGAGGAATTTTGAAACTTCATCGCAAATACTCTTTAGCGACAAGTAAATAGCAAGGAAAATATGCCTTCCACGCAAAAAAACACCATTAACGAGGAAACAATAATTTCCTTGCCAAAACTCTTCCTTTAGCAAGGAAATAGACATCCTCGCTAAAAAATTTCCTCGCAGAAAGGTTGATTTCTTGTAGTGCTTCCTGTTGGTACATTTTTTTCTTTGCCTGGCCTAGATTTCATTTTACGCTGTCCAATATCCTCTCCAAACCTTCCTTCGAAGAGACCTTGGTGAGTGCTTGAGTTAGCATGGTCATTCAGTCCAATATTTCCTAGACTGTACCTTGTTGTCTCTGGATTAGGTAACTTATTTTTCATGCTTTTGATCATGGCTCTCTGAGTCTGAGACATTTCTCTAAAAGAAATCATCATTTCTCTGAAAACCTCCTCATCTTGATCTTTACCGCTAGGCTGTCTCTCTTGGTAATTTTGAGGTATTTCATACGGAGGCTCCTCTATTCCTAGAGCTATTTGGGGAACCTCGAGGCCAACAGGTAGGCCTTGCGCTGCTACAACCTCATCTTCTGGCTCTGGACCAAAAATGGGTGTTCCTACTTGTTTCCTAACTCTTGGCATTTTGACAACCTTTGGGTGCGGGCATGCCAGAAAAGATTAGAATTTATCTTTTTCAGATTAACTCAAAATGGCTAATTTAATCAGGCAATTGTGTTATCCGTTCGATTACCTCAATTAAGAGGATTTTCCCAAAGGTATCAATCAAATAATAGATTGATGCTCTTCAATCAAAAAAGATAACTGTAGAAACCCCAATTTGGCCTAACGATTATTTCAAGTCCCACCTTGGGACCATCCCGATGATGAAATGGATACAATGATTGCTGATTGCTTCCTTGAGGACCTTAGGACTTTCGGTAAGAACTTTGAGCCACTTAGAGGACCCAATTCAAAGCCATACAGCCTTTTAGACAGAAATACAGAAGCCTAGGAGAATCCATCTGTCGGCCGTGACATCGATCCCACGGCCCTAACATCATTTCCTCACCCGAGCAACCTGTTGCTAGCAAAATCTCCCTGAGAGATCAATTCCTCGGCCGCAAGATCTATCCTTCGGCCGAGACATCCATTCCTCGGCCGTGATATCCTTTACTCGGCCGTCAGATCGACCTTTTCCCAGACTCTGGAACGTGTTCTGTCAGACGTTTGATCCGATTACACTACCTTCCCGATGCGTTCAGGCTACGCTCAGGGATTACGACGTAGAGTTAGAGATGCATTGCAATTGCAATTGCCATCTTGTGATTTGATTGGCCGGAGTGAGTCACCAATTGCCTATATAAAGGGCCTTTGGACTCCGAAAATAGACACACGAAATTATCAGAGTATACACTCTCTCAAGCCTCGAAACTCTGCACAAATACTCCCTCATACCCACTCTTCAAAAGCCCTAACCTCCCGAAGGCAGCCGTCAATCCGGCGATCAAACCCCGAAGTTCAAACCCTAACCCTAGGGTTTTCAATCAAGCAATCAGTCAAACACGCCCAATCCAAAGCAATCAAGCAACTGAGGGATCAAGGTGGTGAGGCCCAACGGCCTCTGGTTTGTCTTATTCACTGTATTTTCTAACTAACCGTAGCGTTTTGATTATCTGTTAATCTTTCTGTCTGGTGTGAGGAAGAACACCGACCGGGGCTTCGATCCCTCGGCCGGTACATTAAACCAGTGTGATTACTCGGCCGTGACATCCATTCACCGGCCGAGTAATCGATTTCCTGGGACAATTTGTTTGCTTTTCTGCTTTCTGATGCATGCTTCATTTATCGCACTGGCTCACTTTGCTTACTGTTTAAAGGAATAAATAAACAAACTATATGTTGGAATTAAACAAAGCATCTACACGTCTTATGTTGAATGATTATGGGCTAGTCTCACGATTGGGCAAAGAGGGGTGCTTGACACCTTCCCCTTATTGTACTTTTGGCTCCCGTATCCAGAATCTCTATCCATTTTCCCAGTTTTAATAAACTGGGTGGCGACTCTGTTTTGATGATAACCGCTATCATGTGGCGATGTTCCTAGCCATGGAAATGTCCATGATTTTAGTTTACGAAGCAAGCAACCAATTGAGCAAACAAACGTGATCAATCTGTATGGCGATGCCCCGTTTGGGAGGTGTCTACAGTTTTTGGCGACTCCGCTGGGGATATGAGAGCCATAACCAAAAAGTTCAACATAAGACTAATACATGCCTTGTCTAATTCATTTATCATATGCATCGAGCGGGCAACCCGTTGAGTTCACCTGATATCCCGGCATGACACGGGCTATGTTGGGGGTTCCGGCAAACTCCACAGTCACTCGTACCTAGTGGTATATCAAAAAGGAAATCACCCAATCACCGCCTATGATGGGCTGGTGAGAGGATTGGTGCCCTTTGACAACGGAGCACCCTGAGACTACCAAAACCTTGCATGTTTTAGAAAGCCATAGAACTTATCAAAGTAAGACAGGAACCTACAGGCTAGGAACCTACTTGCATTTTACTTCCAAGTTCTTCCTCACACCCATTGTATATGTGTATGTTGTAAAGTTTCTCTTTTGCAGGTTAAACCTTAGGAATCTCTCTAAGTCAAATAAACAGTAGGTAAGATTAATCAATCTAACTAAAGCAAAAATCTTTTCAGGAAAAATGACTGCATCACTGTTCATGTCTGATTCACACTTTCAAGTTGTCACCAAGCTGTCTGGTCCGCTCCACTTTGCTGTTGAAGACTTCAACCCCTCCGAATACATCATTCCAGTAAATCAACCAAAGCCTATGGTGACTATCATTGAAGGCAACCATGTCATGTTTGCTGGAACGGTTTATGAGGAAGAAGTAGAAGACCTGATCGAGGAAGAAGGGCTTCGCAGGGTTCCAATCTATTTTTATGACCCCTATGCACCTACAGACGACTATTGGCCAATAGACGAGGTCAACAACCTCGAACTGAAGAGGCAAAGGAAGAAGAGTCTGTCAACAATGACCCATTAGACGAAATATCACTAAACCTACTCTTTGATGAGGGGGTCACCAACAATGAAATAAGGGTGATCCACCCCATCACAGATAGCTTTGGTAATTGGTGGGACTTTGTTGGCACACGATGAGTCGACAACAGTGACGAAGCAGAGATTGAAGCTCAATTGGAAGAAATAACAGCGATAGCAAATCAAATGGCCCTCCAAGACTTGCAGGGTGACAATGATGAAAGTGAGAATCAAGGTGACAGTGAAGTGCTGGTGATCAACCTTGGTGATGAAAAAGACTACTCTGAACTGATTGTGGATGCTGAAAAAGGGGCTTACCCTAACTGGACCGTGGAACACACTCTGAAATACAAAATGAAAAGCGCTAATTCTGATCTTAGTTCTGATTCCGATTCCGACTCCGAGTCGACTTAGTTCGAGTCAAGCTTTTCATCTTTTGAAACTACTAAGTCTAGTGAGGAAAACCTGGTCAAAGTACCAAGGCATAGCATTTACTTTGAGTTCGACTCTGAAATGTCTTTTGATAATCTTAGCAATGAGAAGGAAGATTTAGAGTATTTCACTTTGCCTATGATCAATTGTGTGGATTCCGACAAACCAAATTTTGAGGAAGAAATTCCAAAAGAAATTCTAGAATTCATCGAGAGAGAAGAAGAAAGGCACGCTAAACCTTTTTATGAGGAAATAATCACAGCAAACATAGGCTCTGAAAACGAGCCCAAAATGGTTAAAATTGGTGCCGCGCTATCCCATCAAGAAAGTGAAAAACTAATCCTCTTGCTAAAAGAATACAAAGATGTTTTTGCCTGGTCTTACGAGGACATGCCTGGAATAGACCCTGAAATTGTTCAGCATAAAATTCCCCTTCATCCTGATGCAAAACCAGTTAAACAAAAACTGAGACGTATGCGCCCTGATTGGGTCCTAAAGATAAAAGAAGAAGTCACTAAACATATCAACGCCGGTTTTCTCATAGTCACCGAATATCCACAATGGGTAGCTAACATCGTTCCTGTACCAAAGAAAACTGGAGGAATCAGGATCTGCGTAGATTTCCGAGATCTCAACAAAGCCAGTCCAAAGGATGACTTCCCATTACCTCACATAGACGAGCTAGTAGATAACACCGCAGGCCATGCATTGCTATCTTTCATGGACGGATTTTCTGGGTACAATCAAATCCTTATGTCTCCTGAGGATAGAGAGAAAACCACCTTCACTATGCCTTGGGGAACTTACTGCTACCGAGTAATGCCGTTTGGATTGAAGAATGCTGGAGCCACTTACCAGAGGATGGCAACAACACTGCTGCACGACATGATGCACAAAGAGGTCGAGGTGTATGTCGACGATATGATAGTCAAATCAAAGGAAAGGGAAGGACACCATGGAGCACTCCAAAAGTTCTTTGAGAGGATTAGGAATTACAAACTACGTCTTAACCCTCAAAAATGCACTTTTGGGGTAACAGCTGGAAAGATGTTGGGATTCCTCATCACTCAAAGAGGAATCGAGGTAGACCCTTCCAAGATACAGGCTATCATGGAGATATCACCGCCTAGGACAGAGAAGGAAGTAAGGAGTTTCTTGGGGAAGGTACAGTTCATCAGAGTTCATTTCCAAGCTCACAACCACTGTGAACCTCTTTTCAAGCTCCTGAAAGGTACCGATTTTGAATGGAGCCAAGACTGCACAAGCGTTCGAGGCAATCAAAGAATATCTTGAGAATCCACCTGTCTTGTCGCCGCCCATCCACGGGAAGCCATTGATTACGTATCTCTCGATGAGACACATCCATGGGATGTATGCTAGCACAAGAAAACGACGCCAAAGTAGAGTGCGCCATATACTACCTCAGCAAAAAAATGATGGATTATGAGACAAAGTACACTCCCCTCGAGAAAACCTGTTGGGGGCTAGTATGGGCCACAAAGAAACTGAGGCACTACCTGTTAGCACATCCGGTGGTGCTGGTCTCTCGTTTAGACCCAATCAAGTATCTTTTCGAAAAGCCAGCACTTATCGGAAAGCTAGCTAGGTGGTTATTGCTGCTAGCAGAATTCGACCTCAAATACATGACAAGGAAATCAGTAAAGGGAAGAGCTGTGGCAGAATTCTTGGCAAATCACCCTGTGACAGAGGCTGAGGCTGAGGACTTCATGTTCCCCGACGAGGACATCTTATGTCTCTTAGACGACACCTGGGAACTTTACTTTGATGGAGCATCAAACCGATGTGGATATGGCATAGGGGTATTGCTAGTTTCCCCAAACGACTCCCACATCCCTTTGTCATATAAACTGAGGTTTGAGGTCACTAACAACCAAGCTGAATACGAAGCTTGTATTGCTGGAATGGAGGCAGCCCTAGAGCTAGGGGCAAAAAGGGTAGAAGTCACTGGGGATTCAAACCTGGTGGTATCTCAAGCAAGAGGAGACTGGAAGGTCAAGGAAGATACACTGAAGCTATATCACTCTGTGCTGGAAGATCTAATTCCACAATTCGATTCCGTTATCTTCACACACACTCCTCGAGTGAGCAATAGATTTGCAGATGCACTGGCAACGTTAGCATCTATGGTCGAAATACCCCTGGGATTCACAATGCGGCCTCTCATGATCGAACAAAAGGTCAAACCAGCATATGAATGCACCTTTACCGAGGAAGGTGAAGACGATGGCAAGCCATGGTACAAAGATGTGAAGGAATTCCTGGAAAAAGGAGAATACCCATCCGAGGCCACCTCGAAAGACAAAACGGCTCTGCGGAAGTTTGCTGCCCGGTTTGTAATCTGTGGAGGAACATTGTATCGAAGGGCACACTTGGGTCCAAGTCAACTTTGCGTCACAACGGAGGACAACCGCAAGGTAATGGAAGAAATACATGAAGGAATTTGTGGGCCACACATGAATGGGGCAACAATGGCAAAGAAGATCCTGCGTCAAGGATATTACTGGACTACAATGGAGGCTGACTGCGCTGATTATGTCCGCCAATGCTACAAATGCCAAACTCACGCTGATCGTATGCGTATTCCCCCTACGGAATTGTATAGCATGACATCCCCTTGGCCATTCTCCACCTGGGGGATAGACGTCATTGGAAGCATAAATCCAAAGGGAAAATACAAACATCAGTTCATTCTGGTGGCCATTGACTACTTCACCAAGTGGGTAGAAGCAGCTTCTTATGCTACTCTCAAAGCCACTCATGTGGCCAAATTTATTCGCACTAATATCATTTATCGATATGGTGTACCTCATGAGTTCGTCTGTGACAATGGATCGCACTTCAAGGGGGCAACAAAGAAGCTTTTCGCCGAATTTAGGATACAGAATCATCGGTCATCTACTTACCGACCTCAAACAAATGGAGCAGTTGAGGTTGCAAACAAGAATATCAAGAGGATTCTGCGGAAGACTACCGACACTTACACAGACTGGCCAGAGATGCTACCTCTGGCACTATGGGGTTATCGAACAACTGAAAGGGCTTCAACTGGGGCCACTCCCTACTCTCTGGTCTATGGAATGGAAGTTGTTTTGCCTATCGAACTGGAGTTACCTTCGTTAAGGGTTCTAGCTGAGACTGGAATGATCGAAGAAGATTGGGTTCAAAATCGCCACGACGAGTTAGTACTACTAGATGAAAGGAGGCTGAGAGCGCTATACCATGTACAAGGGTATCAACGCCGCATTGCACGAGCATTCAACAAAAAGGTGAAACCTAGGGACATCAAGGTAGGAGACATGGTGCTCAAAGCAATTCGTCGCCACGTCTCAGACCCAAGGGGCAAGTTTAGACCAAACTGGGGAGGCCCCTACCTTATCAAACGCATACTTTCTGGAGGAGCAGCATACATTGCAGACTTGGATGGAATGGAATTTGCAACGCCAGTCAACATTGACAAGCTGAGGAAGTATTACCCTTGAGAGATGCTCGTTGGACCGAAAACCACAAGGGTGGGCGGACCCAAGCAAACATTAGAGCAGCCTGCTAGGTCGAAAACCCGCAAAGGCGGCTTAGGCAAAAACTAAGGCATAAATAAAACGCTCGCTAGACCGAAAACCAGCAAGGGCGGTTTTAGGCAAAATTTAGAGCACAAAAGGAGAGGAAAATACCCGAGTGGACCCTAACTAAAAACAAAACAAATCCCCTTTGTTGGAACTACGTTTATGGCCTGATTCCCTCCATGGGATACGTAGGCAATCTCCAAATTTGAGATTCGGCCACTGCTATCGTCATCACTTCCAAAATTTCTAGGTCTATCCTAAAGCATGTTCGCTATCAAATCATGGCAATAACATCTTCAAATAAAAAGACCAAATGTTTTATTATTTCCAAAGAAAAAAGGAAAAAGCAAACCTAAACAATTCTTAATCCATGAAAACTAGAATCAAACAACTTCTTTTGAAAAACATAAGCAAAGCATCAGCCTCTAGGTCTTCCTTCTCTTTGCACTACTATCCTCCAAAAGGTTTTTCTTCAACCAGCGTTTGTAAGAACCCGATAGCTTAACTACGAAGTTCTCAGCAACCTCCTGCATTACTCTATTTAGCCAAAGACGCAGCATATTGCGACGGAAGTTGGCATCATGGATCTTAGAGACGGTGTACTCAGGGTCACCCAAGATTGCAGTTTGTTCAGCCCCAAACTGCCTTTGAAAGCGAGCAGGAAAGTAGAAAGCGACTCGAGTAATACCAATCACTGCTACACCAAAATGGTTCATGGTACTCGCAGTCATGCTCTCAATACCTTACCAGGGGCAAACCCATTGAATCCAATCACCTCTGCAAGTCTTCATCCATGCTTCCCAAGCAGCCTCAGTGGGGAACTGTTTAATCATGTGACGCTCCGTGCATTGGTCTGGATTACAAGGAAGTCGCTCCGGCGCATCCCACACCTTTAGCTTCTCAAACAACCACACCTAAAGAACAAGGGAAAATTGTGAGTTGAGAGAACACGTGAGTCAAAACAAAAGAGTGATGAGTGGAAAGATAAACTTGACAAATAAACAAATAAAAGAGCGAACCTGCAATAGCAAGGGACTGCCTGAGAACTGAGCTGTAGGACTACCCTTCATCACATCTAGACCTATCAAGGTCTCTGCCAATACTAAGCCAGCGAAACCCACACGGTTTCCAATCTGTTGAGCAAGGTTAAGCAACGCAGGATTAGCGTGGCCAGAGGAAGGGCCAAGCAAATAATAATGGAGACAAATGCACAACGCATGAAAACACGACTTCTGTAGGGGAACTTGGCGATGAGCCTCAGCTGTACCAAAACGCTGGATAAGTTGCAGAATCTCCAGCCTTCCTTTCACTAGGAAGAATTTAACTTCATGTTTCTGAACTTGGAGTAAATCCTTCAGGAGATCACCTCGGTTGAACAAAGGATTAGGGACAACAAAACCCTCTCTGTCTGAATGACCCATGATGGCCGCAAACTCCTCGATAGTAGGACACAATTCCTCTTTCCTAAATCGGAAGACGTGAAAATCAGGGTCCCACAAGCTAGCGGCTGCCCTAAGGAAGGCAAAATTCACAGGAATTTGACGAAGGGAAAAGAGGAAGTCCATGCCAAAGGATTTAAAGTGTAAACGGTCGAGGCCATTGAAGGAAGTCAACCACTGATCAAGGACTGGTTGTGCCATATGTAAGGAATTGCTACTGACAATGCTATCGGGTTCGTAGAACGCGTATTTATAGAACTAAGTCGAGTCTTAGTCTGAATCGGAATCGGATTCTTAATCCTCAGAATTTCAATAGGTCTCTCGGCCGATACTTCGATACGACGGCCGTAGGATCTATCCATCGGCCCGTGAAAATCAGGGTTGACTGCAAGTCAAACCCAGGCAGACAAAACGATCCTTCGGCCGCCAGATCGAAGCCTCGGCCGTGTAATCACTAAATCGGCCGCCAGAACGGCTATTTTACAGATTGTTCCCACGGTTCAGTTTGTTTCATTGGATTAACAAGCTATTATACGCAAACGACGTAAATATGGCATACACAATCACGAGCAGAGCAAAAAGGTTTTTGTTTCATATATCGAAAGCTTTTTACATCACAAGGTGGATCATCCCACATTTCCTAGACAAACTGTACATCGATTTCCTATCGAACTAACCTATGCAGGAAGAGAAACAGAAAAAAAACAAAAAAGAGGAAGCAGAAGAGGATGTCGAACCCTCTGGTGGTCCGAACACAAGAGACCAGCTGCAAAAAAGAAAAGGAGACCCCTGGGGCGATGTATACCAAAGGAGTACTACGGTGCAGAAGGGACACCACATGGCCCAGAAAAATCACCACACCGTGTACCACCGCCACGCCAGGAGCTCCGCGTCACGGAAGCAAGCCACCCATGCGAGGGCCCTTAATCAAGCATACCCATGCGAGGGTCCCAAATCAAGCATCAAGATGGGACCAAAAGCAAACGCGGTCTCCCTCCGCGCACGCAAGGCACGTCAGCATGTCATCCATAGCCCAGAGCTGTCGGGAACGAAGAGAAACGGAAGAGGTCTTTGATGGAAGTCTCGGACGTAGGAAACAGAGAGGAAAGAAAGGGAAGTGAAATGAAACGGCTGAGGCCGTGGCCTTTTATAGGCCCCTGGAAACGAACCAATTAAACGGCCGAGTATTCGATATTTCGGCCGAGACATCAATCCTTCGGCCGAGAGATCGATCTCCTGGCCGCCCAATCTATCTCCCTCAGCCATATCAGGTCTTGCTCTGTGCACTGACTCAAGTCACTACAGACTTCTAAGTCCTCAACCAACCAAGTAGCCTTGGGGGCACCCCCGAGCCAACACAACATAATCAAAACTAGCCTTGGGGGCATATCCAAGCATGAGGAAGCTCCCTCTCCACGAACTGCTGGCTAAAACAAGTCAATTCACTCAGCGGCTCTAGGCCCAATCACTATCAGCAGCTCTACGCTTGCCATTTCCAGCAGCCATACAACCATCAAACTCACATAGCAGTCCCGTGCCCATCATCTCTACACAACTCAGCGGCTCTACGCTCGCCATTTTATCAACTTAGCAGCTTTATGCTCGCCATCTCAACAGCAGGCTCTACGCCTACAAATCATACTCATCCAATCTCAGCGGCTCGAAGCCCATTATCGGCAGGCTCTACGCCCATATTCACTCATTCAGCAGCTCTACGCTCGCTATCACAACTCAGCGGCTCTAAGCCCACTGTCTCAACTGGCTCGAAGTCATAACAATCAACTCAGCGGCTCGAAGCCCATTACCTCAACAGGCTCGAAGCCTACGTTTACTATCACCCAGCGGCTCGAAGCCCTTTATCATAGCGGCTCTACGCTCACTATTGCAACTCAGCGACTCCAAGTCCACCGTTTCAACTGGCTCAAAGCCATTCTCTCAACGGCTCTACGCCCGAATTCACCAACTCATCAACTCAACGGCTCTAAGCCCCCACCTATTGACTCAGTGGCTCCAAGCCCATCATTTCAACTGGCTCGAAGCCGTACATAATCAAGTTCTTAACAGGCTCAAAGCCTATGTTTACTATCTCAGCAGCTCTATGCTCGCTATCACAACTCAGCGGCTCTAAGCCCACTATTTCAACTGGCTCGAAGCCATAACAACCATCTTAGCGGCTCCAAGCCCATTATCGACGGGCTCTACGCCTGTTATCACAACTCAACGGCTCAAAGCCCATTACTTCAATAGGCTCGAAGCCTATATCTACCATCTCAACCGGCTCAAAGCCATAACAATCAACTCAGCGGCTCGAAGCCCATTACCTCAACAGGCTCGATGCCTACGTCTACTATCACCCAGCGGCTCGAAGCCCTTTATCATAGCAGCTCTACGCTCGCTATCACAACTCAGCGGCTCTAAGCCCACTGTCTCAACTGGCTCAAAGCCGTAAACAACCAATCTCAGCGGCTCAAAGCCCATTATCGACAGGCTCTACGCCTGTTATCACAACTCAGCGGCTCAAAGCCCATCATCTCAACTGGCTCGAAGCCGTAAACAAGCAACAGGCTCTAAGCCGCCCCAACAATCAAGACATTTATTCTCAGGCTCTACGCCTGAATGCTAGAAAATCTAACATTTTTGAATGCTCAAGCTCTACGCTTGGATGCCTAACCACTGTGTACTGGATGCTCAAGTTATACACTTGAATGCTCAAGCTCTACGCTTGGAATCCCAACCACTGCGTACTGGACGCTCAAAGCCTGTACTTTGAATGCTCGGATTCTGCCGTCCGAATGCTCGAGCTCTACGCTCTGAATGCTCAAGTCCGGAACTTGATAGAAGCTCTAAGCTTAAAAACAAACACACACGCACGGGCCCGTGCACATATTGCATTATCACATCGAGACTGCATCATCATATCTGTTCACATCTAACAAACATCATTACACATATACACTCTGCATATCTCTCATAAAACAGGTCAACCCTGCAATCAACCGGCTCTATGCCTCGGTTCTATTGATCGGTTCAACGCCTCGATCCTTTGGCTCTACGCCAACACTTATGATGAGAAAGCTCTGTGCACAGACCATCATAATTCAAACCAGCTCTACGCTTCGGTTCAAATCACGTCAAGCTCTAAGCTCCGACAACTCAGGCCCTCGCCTCAAGACTGCAGCAGGCTCCACGCCTCAATCTAAATCACCTCAGGCTCCACGCCTCAGTTCCGACACCTCAGGCTCTCGCCTTGTGTTCAATAACAGCTCCGCGCTTCGGTCCTATCAAGCTCTAAGCTCACCTCAGGCCCTTGCCTCATAAACCACAGCAGGCTCCACGCCTTAGTTCTATCACCTCAGACTCTTGCCTTATACCAGCTCCGCGCTTCGGTTCAAACACGACAAGCTCTAAGCTTTGACACCTCAGGCTCTCGCCTCAAGACTGCAACGGGCTCCACGCCTCGATTCCATCACTCTCCAGGCTCTTGCCTTATGACTACAACCTGCTCCGTGCCTCGATTCCCTCATTCCCCGAAGCTCCGTGCTCTAGTTACTGGCCCTGCGCCCTCCACATCTCAAAAACAAACCGGCGTCCAACTCACCCCAGCAGATGGTTTGGATTCCACCCAATTACATCAATTCCTTCCAGCTCATTCGCAAGGATAGGCTACTCTACCGAGTTCCTTTCAGTCAAAGTAAGGATGATCAAGAAAAGCAAACGCACCTGCTGTGTACTGGTCTACCCCAAAATACTAAGGAAGCTCTACGCAAAAACTCCCCAGGCAGCCCTGCGCTCCTTCAACTATCTTCCGCCAAAACCCTGGCTCAGTCTAGGTACGTCACACTACGGCTTTTTAAGCCCCGAGGTACGTCTTCTGTCTCTAACCCTCCAAACTTTTATTGCCTGAACTACGATTGGTCTGAATTTCCCTTGTGGAATACGTAGGCAGCCTCCCGGCCCGACCATAACAAAACCTTTTTCGAAA
Organism: Rhododendron griersonianum; assembly: GCA_018127125.1. Classification (NCBI taxonomy): domain Eukaryota; kingdom Viridiplantae; phylum Streptophyta; class Magnoliopsida; order Ericales; family Ericaceae; genus Rhododendron; species Rhododendron griersonianum. Next base: position 4,330,257 of record CM030798.1, on the reverse strand, counting down.
ACCCCTTGGAATAGTGGTTGGACCAAATTGAGTTGCTTTTTACAGCTTTGACTCTTACTCAAACATGTCTCGCGATCCGTCTGAGTTCAGTCAAAGAGGGGCATCTGTAGACACCCCAATTTGGCCTAACGATTATTTCAAGTCTCACCTTGGGACCATCCCGATGATGAAATGGATACAATGATTGCTGATTGCTTCCTTGAGGACCTTAGGACTTTCGGTAAGAACTTTGAGCCACTTAGATGACCCAATTCAAAACCATACAGCCTTTCAGACAGAAATACAGAAGCCTAGGAGAATCCATCTGTCGGCCGTGACATCGATCCCACGGCCCTAACATCATTTCCTCACCCGAGCAACCTGTTGCTAGCAAAATCTCCCTGAGAGATCAATTCCTCGGCCGCAAGATCTATCCTTCGGCCGAGACATCCATTCCTCGGCCGTGATATCCTTTACTCGGCCGTCAGATCGACCTTTTCCCAGACTCTGGAACGTGTTCTGTCAGACGTTTAATCCGATTACACTACCTTCCCGACGCATTCGGGCTACGCTCAGGGATTACGACGTAGAGTTAGAGATGCATTGCAATTGCAATTGCCATCTTGTGATTTGATTGGCCGGAGTGAGTCACCAATTGCCTATATAAAGGGCCTTTGGACTCCGAAAATAGACACACGAAATTATCAGAGTATACACTCTCTCAAGCCTCGAAACTCTGCACAAATACTCCCTCATACCCACTCTTCAAAAGCCCTAACCTCCCGAAGGCAGCCGTCAATCCGGCGATCAAACCCCGAAGTTCAAACCCTAACTCTAGGGTTTTCAATCAAGCAATCGGTCAAACACGCCCAATCCAAAGCAATCAAGCAACTGAGGGATCAAGGTGGTGAGGCCCAACGGCCTCTGGTTTGTCTTATTTACTGTATTTTCTAACTAACCGTAGCGTTTTGATTATCTGTTAATCTTTATGTCTGGTGTGAGGAAGAACACCGACCGGGGCTTCGATCCCTCGGCCGGTACATTAAACCATTTTATTATCCAAAGGTCATCCATTTCCCTTGTAGTTATTAACCAATGGTCTAAGATGGAAGGCACTATGTATATAATGACTCATGGTGAATCTATTAAACTAATAGATCTTGTAGCGACCTGTATTTTTAGGCCCGTATTTTTTTTTCTTTTGTAATCGTACGGCTTGTCGAGATAGACGATGCGGATATAGGATGTGGCAAGTTCATGGAAGGGTATAAGAGTAAATAAATGAGAGGTGCTTGTGTGCGTGTGTGTGGTGTGAGAGCATGGGATTATTTTCCCACCTCTATTATTCCCAGGAGACATTTCCCCATCTCTCATTTCTCTCACTCTCTCTCCTGCGTCTCTCACTCTCTCTATTCTCTCCTCCGAAAAACTCTCTCCTCTCTTCTCTCTTCGATCTCAACACCTTAGAGCGTGATTCCGGACGAAATCCAAGAATTAAAGTTGCTATACGGAGTACGGGCTTTCCGAATATCCAAGAAAAATCTTGATCGGACCGCGTGGAAGCTCGGTTGACTTGGTCAAAGGGTCGGGTTTTGCTCAAAACCCATGAGGTAGGGATTTCTTACTCTCGTTATGCGTTTCTACGGTGTTTATGTACTTAGATCGTGCCTTGTTTGGTTGCTTGAGGTTGTTTCTTCCGTTTCTGAAAATCAGCAGAACAGGGGCTGCGTTTTTGGGGTTTTATGCCTTCTTAAGCTCAGATTTGAATTTTGGTTCCTTCGTATGAAATAGAGTAGACTTAGAGCTCGTTTTAATGCCGCAAGAATCACTCGAAATCATTAAGAATTGAATTTATGGTGATTTTTAGAAAACTGGTCTGTAATCTGTCTCGTGTTCTGGATTTCAGCCCACTTCGAACGGACATAACTTTCTCGTCCGATGTCCGTTTTATGCAAACTTTATATCGATTCGAAGGTCTTGTAGTCAGCTTTCATTTGCCACTAGAATCATCTTAAAACTCTTAGTACACAGAAAGTTATGATCGTTTGAGTGGAGGTGTGTCAATCTGTCCTGCTGCGTGACAGATTCGTATTGCTCTGGAAATGCCTGTTTAACCAAGTTTCGAGTGCGAATTTGATTAGGGTTCCTTCGCATCTTTTGTACTTCATTCAATCGCGCAACTATCGAGACTGGAATCACTCAAAAATATTAAGAACTCGATTTATAGAAGATTGTCCTGCAAGCTGAAAATCTGGACAGCTTATTGAGCTGCGTTTTTCATCGCATGTTATGGTTAAACGATGCTATTGGGTATGGGTCCTTATGGGTTTTAAAGATTGGTAAGTTGGTGATCTTTTAGCGTTGGAATCATTGAAGAATACTGAATGTGGAATTTTTAATGAATTGTCGAACACTGACTGCCCTCTGGGACAGTTTTGGTCCGTTGATTCTCGTTCGTCTGTTTTGACTCCCAATCACTTCTAACACCTTTTAAACATTGTTAAACCATCATTAAGCTTGATTACTCGAGTTCCTATGAGTTAATGATCATTCAAATTCCTTCGATACCCTTTAAGTGTAATCTTAGTGTCATTGTAAATGGAATATGTGATGTAAGGTTGTTTAGGAGTACCGAAGGCTAAGTGAGACGTTGTGGGAAGTATAGTTGGTAGACGTGAGCTTTTCTAGTGATCCGAGTGGTAGCATAGTAATGCGTGTCCGCATGATTCACCTATCCTTCAAACTCTTTTGGTGCTCGTTCCACGAGATCTAAGTAATCAATATTAGCGAGTAGTATGTTGTAGAGTCGCTATGGAGTCGGTACGATATTGTGCTGTACTAAGAGAGAAAGGCGTGTACCGATTTGTCAGTCGATGTTCTGTTATGATTGATCATTTGGAATACTTTGAAATGTGATTGTCGATGCGTGTTTGACCTATAAATCAGTTTGATTGACGTACCTTATTGTGTCATGAGGTTAGAGATGTGTTTGTTGAATGAGTTGTATGATTGTTGGGAATTGAATGGTTGTAATTGAGAATTGGAATGAGGAAGTGACTGCAACGCAAGGGGTGGAAATGCAGACTGCAATGCAAGGGGTGGTAATGCAGAGACCCAAATAATGGGTGATGTTGACTGCAACGCAAGGGGTGGAAATGCAGACTGCAACGCAAGGGGTGGAAATGTAGAGTGGTTGAGATTACGAGAAGTGTCGAAATGGTTGCGAACCTTTTGTGAGTACGTTTGATTGATGTGATTTTAGTAATATTTCTACATGACATGTGAACGGTTAGGAATACTTACAAGCTGTTTGGAACTCTTTGGCCGTAGTTTGTCTTCCGTTGTGATAAACTCGAGTTTCTCATGTTCACTTGTCGAATTCTTTCACTCTTTGTGCATACATCATCGCATTTTCGTATAACTTGAGTATAGATTTCTTTACTGGGCTAGTGTAGCTCAACCTATCATTTTTCAGGTACACTACATGGACACAGTCTGGGAGGGTGTGGAGTGCATGCTGACATCAAGCTAAAGATATTTTCTGAAGTATTTGTCTTTCTTCATAAATCAACTGCACTGTACTATTTTCTCTATTTTGGAATACTGTATCAATTAATAGATTTGTGAGATTCAAAAACTGTATTGTAATTTGGGATACCGTATGTACTATTGTGAGGATTTGTATTTAAAATGGTATTGTTATTTATGTTAAAAATCGAGGGCGTGACAAATTGGTATCAGAGCATTAGGTTTGAATACCTAGAGACCGTGGGGAGACTTAGTCTCATGGGTTCAAAGATCATTGCATTTCTAACAAAAATATGAGTGAGCTTGCATGACTGACGTGTGTCCAATGAACTGGCATTGCATTTATGTCTACATGAAACAGTGAAGAGCTAGTGCTCGTGTCTGAGAAAGAGAAAAGTTTGACCTTCTTGTAGTGGTTATAGTTGTGACCGTTGTTATCGTTATCGTTACTGTTGGTAGTTCTGATCTTGAGCCATTGGTGGTAAGGTGCCTTTTTTAGATGAGTTGTTAGACGAGAAAAAATCTGAAAGGCTGAGATTGTTATAGTGCTTATGCGTAGTGGCACATGTGAGAGGTGATATCTTTTAGTATGTAATAGAAGTGTTAGACCGTAAGTGAGGTCTTATTTGAATTGCGCAGATTACGTGTTAGGATTTAAATACTTTAGAGTAATTTTTTTTAAGTGAGTGAGGTGTATCATACCTAGAGGATTGAGCGAGTGAGTGTCTTGAATGTGTTCGAAGGGATGATGTCTTGTTGTGATAATGATTGTGTTTTGTTACTGTTATGGTGGCTATTGAAGTAGTGATTTTGAGTATATGTAAGGTAGTTGAGCCCGCCTAGAGATTTGTATGTATTTGAGGTTGACTCAGGAAGATGAGGGTTATAGGTAAGGTGTCTAGATACAGTATGTGTCTCCTGGACACCCAGGCGACTACTGAATAGATCCAGTTGGAAGATGCGCTTGATCACCGCTCCTTCTAGATGGAACTCTCGGGAAGTCAATTGGACACTAGGATTGTGTATAGGGGTTAGATCTCTAGGCTTGAAAAAAAAAAGTGTTATAGTGTTGTAGTCGTCATTGCGGAGGCGAATGTCGTGAGGGTGTCGTTATGACAGATCGATAGGGAATATTGAAGGCATTGCATGGTGAGAGGGACGACAAGACTTGAGGTGAACTATATCGATGTGACTTGAGTCGAGTGATTGATGTAAGTGTGTGGCGAGAAACCTGTTTGAAGTAAGGGCGATATGAGGTTGAACTATTAAGGGTGATAATGAAGTGGAGTGTGGTTGGTGTCTTTAGTGGGAATGGTGCGAAATTGGTGGTGATCGGGATTGTTAGAAGTTGTTGGTGTGAGTAAAATTGATTCTTAAGTGATGAGATGTTGATAGGTTGCAATATTGTTAAAATAGAGGAATGATTAGAATTGATGATACGTGTATTTATGATGTGATGTTTAGGATTGTAAATGTGATAAATACGTGATTTGATTTGACTGAATGAATGAGAAAACTCGAGATTGGTAAAGTGAGTAGACATTGTATAAGGTATTATGAGAGTAAAAGAAATGAGATAACTGTTGGGCTTCCTAAAGCCAAGAATTGTGAAGTGATGGGTACTCGGTGAGTCCGTGGGATACTGAGTGAGTTTGTTAATGTGTGAATATGTGGCTAGTGTTGTGTAAGCCATTAAACTGTACGATTGATTTTCTGGAGATATTTCATGTAAGTGTTGATATTTCATTTAGGTGCTTGATCTATGTGTAATCTGAGTGTGTGAAATTTGCCCTTAAGATGCAGTCCAGAATTGGTAAAAAGAGTTATGGGGATACAAAGAGATATGAGTTAGAGATTGTGGTTAGCGGTTTTGATTTATGTGTATTGAGTATCTATGTATGAAATTATTGGTGTTCGGTTAATGGAAGTGTCCTATTGATACGTCTGAAGATCGGGTTGAACTCAAAAATTTCTTTTCCTTTTCCGAATGAGAGTGATGTCGTATGAAAGTTGATTTTTAGTTTAGTTCATTTTGGAAAATGATAACGATAGAAGTTTGAAGTCGGTTATATCATGATGATGTGAACCTTATTTTAAATTCATTACCATGTTGTCTAAATTGTCGTTACCCTTAAAGACTAGGTGAGATGCATAAGATTGATTGGTGATGATATCTTTCAAAAAAAAATTGTAAATGAACTTTTCCTGCTAAATTCTATAAAATTTCGCCACAAGGTGGACGTGTTGCGATGATTTTTCAACTACGAAAACTAAAATTTTCAATGGACTAAGTTTTTCGTCAAAACTGCCTGGAGGTGTGTGATATTACACTTTTACTATGAGAATGGTGAGTGGGAAACTCATTATTGTTGTTTAATTCTAATCCCATTGTGTCGGACACGTAGACTTTGAGCTAACGTATGCCTTTAAAGGGAATTTGTCTTGAGTTAGCATTGAGGGTCATTAGAGCTTTGTTTATGTGAGTCTTGAGAACGAGAGTAAGTTGAATAATAAGAAAGAAAGTGAAATAGAAACGTATGAGAGTTGACCACTTTATTAGCGTACATGAAAAGTCTTATAAACCTCAAGGGAGAGAATGGGAAAATCTAAACTTGTTAATTGTATATGGCTTGGCAAGTTGTTGAGTTACGATCTCGTGAAATTCTCCTTTGAAATTGGACACTATCCTTAGAACCGGAACTGATTAGTCGGAAAGAATGAAAATGGATACGGTTTGGGAGACCAGAACTGATTGCTAACACGAGTAAGATTCATACGAATACGACAGCTCCTTCATCTGATGTGTGTGAACCTTGGGATCTGACGATCGTTTTGGTAAGAGGTGATACAAATTGATTATGGCATTGTAGAGTTCATTGCGTCTTGGACACAAGAGTCGATGGGTACGAAACGTCATGAGTGGATTAGAGTTTCTTTGATGATGTGCTTTTGTAGGTTTGGTTTAAATTTCGAGGACGAATTTTTTTTTAAGGAGGATAGAATGTAGCGACCTGTATTTTTAGGCCCGTATTTTTTTTTCTTTTGTAATCGTACGGCTTGTCGAGATAGACGATGCGGATATAGGATGTGGCAAGTTCATGGAAGGGTATAAGAGTAAATAAATGAGAGGTGCTTGTGTGCGTGTGTGTGGTGTGAGAGCATGGGATTATTTTCCCACCTCTATTATTCCCAGGAGACATTTCCCCATCTCTCATTTCTCTCACTCTCTCTCCTGCGTCTCTCACTCTCTCTATTCTCTCCTCCGAAAAACTCTCTCCTCTCTTCTCTCTTCGATCTCAACACCTTAGAGCGTGATTCCGGACGAAATCCAAGAATTAAAGTTGCTATACGGAGTACGGGCTTTCCGAATATCCAAGAAAAATCTTGATCGGACCGCGTGGAAGCTCGGTTGACTTGGTCAAAGGGTCGGGTTTTGCTCAAAACCCATGAGGTAGGGATTTCTTACTCTCGTTATGCGTTTCTACGGTGTTTATGTACTTAGATCGTGCCTTGTTTGGTTGCTTGAGGTTGTTTCTTCCGTTTCTGAAAATCAGCAGAACAGGGGCTGCGTTTTTGGGGTTTTATGCCTTCTTAAGCTCAGATTTGAATTTTGGTTCCTTCGTATGAAATAGAGTAGACTTAGAGCTCGTTTTAATGCCGCAAGAATCACTCGAAATCATTAAGAATTGAATTTATGGTGATTTTTAGAAAACTGGTCTGTAATCTGTCTCGTGTTCTGGATTTCAGCCCACTTCGAACGGACATAACTTTCTCGTCCGATGTCCGTTTTATGCAAACTTTATATCGATTCGAAGGTCTTGTAGTCAGCTTTCATTTGCCACTAGAATCATCTTAAAACTCTTAGTACACAGAAAGTTATGATCGTTTGAGTGGAGGTGTGTCAATCTGTCCTGCTGCGTGACAGATTCGTATTGCTCTGGAAATGCCTGTTTAACCAAGTTTCGAGTGCGAATTTGATTAGGGTTCCTTCGCATCTTTTGTACTTCATTCAATCGCGCAACTATCGAGACTGGAATCACTCAAAAATATTAAGAACTCGATTTATAGAAGATTGTCCTGCAAGCTGAAAATCTGGACAGCTTATTGAGCTGCGTTTTTCATCGCATGTTATGGTTAAACGATGCTATTGGGTATGGGTCCTTATGGGTTTTAAAGATTGGTAAGTTGGTGATCTTTTAGCGTTGGAATCATTGAAGAATACTGAATGTGGAATTTTTAATGAATTGTCGAACACTGACTGCCCTCTGGGACAGTTTTGGTCCGTTGATTCTCGTTCGTCTGTTTTGACTCCCAATCACTTCTAACACCTTTTAAACATTGTTAAACCATCATTAAGCTTGATTACTCGAGTTCCTATGAGTTAATGATCATTCAAATTCCTTCGATACCCTTTAAGTGTAATCTTAGTGTCATTGTAAATGGAATATGTGATGTAAGGTTGTTTAGGAGTACCGAAGGCTAAGTGAGACGTTGTGGGAAGTATAGTTGGTAGACGTGAGCTTTTCTAGTGATCCGAGTGGTAGCATAGTAATGCGTGTCCGCATGATTCACCTATCCTTCAAACTCTTTTGGTGCTCGTTCCACGAGATCTAAGTAATCAATATTAGCGAGTAGTATGTTGTAGAGTCGCTATGGAGTCAGTACGATATTGTGCTGTACTAAGAGAGAAAGGCGTGTACCGATTTGTCAGTCGATGTTCTGTTATGATTGATCATTTGGAATACTTTGAAATGTGATTGTCGATGCGTGTTTGACCTATAAATCAGTTTGATTGACGTACCTTATTGTGTCATGAGGTTAGAGATGTGTTTGTTGAATGAGTTGTATGATTGTTGGGAATTGAATGGTTGTAATTGAGAATTGGAATGAGGAAGTGACTGCAACGCAAGGGGTGGAAATGCAGACTGCAATGCAAGGGGTGGTAATGCAGAGACCCAAATAATGGGTGATGTTGACTGCAACGCAAGGGGTGGAAATGCAGACTGCAACGCAAGTGGTGGAAATGTAGAGTGGTTGAGATTACGAGAAGTGTCGAAATGGTTGCGAACCTTTTGTGAGTACGTTTGATTGATGTGATTTTAGTAATATTTCTACATGACATGTGAACGGTTAGGAATACTTACAAGCTGTTTGGAACTCTTTGGCCGTAGTTTGTCTTCCGTTGTGATAAACTCGAGTTTCTCATGTTCACTTGTCGAATTCTTTCACTCTTTGTGCATACATCATCGCATTTTCGTATAACTTGAGTATAGATTTCTTTACTGGGCTAGTGTAGCTCAACCTATCATTTTTCAGGTACACTACATGGACACAGTCTGGGAGGGTGTGGAGTGCATGCTGACATCAAGCTAAAGATATTTTCTGAAGTATTTGTCTTTCTTCATAAATCAACTGCACTGTACTATTTTCTCTATTTTGGAATACTGTATCAATTAATAGATTTGTGAGATTCAAAAACTGTATTGTAATTTGGGATACCGTATGTACTATTGTGAGGATTTGTATTTAAAATGGTATTGTTATTTATGTTAAAAATCGAGGGCGTGACACTCACTTTGCTTACTGTTTAAAGGAATAAATAAACAGACTATATGTTGGAATTAAACAAAGCATCTACACGTCTTATGTTGAATGATTATGGGCTAGTCTCACGACTGGGCAAAGAGGGGTGCCTGACACCTTCCTCTTATTGTACTTTTGGCTCCCGTATCCAGAATCTCTATCCATTTTCCCAGTTTTAATAAACTGGGTGGCGACTCTGTTTTGATGATAACCGCTATCATGTGGCGATGTTCCTAGCCATGGAAATGTCCATGATTTTAGTTTACGAAGCAAGCAACCAATCGAGCAAACAAACGTGACCAATCTGTATGGCGATGCCCCGTTTTGGAGGTGTCTACAATAACTGAATATAAACAAGCTTGAATTTAATCAAAAGCGAGTTTATATACAATTATTCTTAAGATTTTGACAAGAATAATGCAGAAATATAGGCACACTGGAATTGAATCGAAAGCAAGCCTATATTTGACTACTCTTTGGCAAGAAAAAGACAGAAAGATATAAGATAACTTGAATTTAATCATAAGTGAGCGTACATTCAAATAAGTCTTTAAACTTGCTAAATACTAAATTACTCTAAGTCCTAAACTACTCTATATCTCTGAGCAACCATTTTGTATGGATTGTCAGATGATAAATTTTTGTCGGGGGTCTCTCTCTTCAATTGCTTCTTCTATTTATAGATATGTCTTTAACCTGCATTCTTCACGTTTTCTTTTGATGCCCACGTCTTCGTTCAAATTTGATTCAAAATGTCCTTCATTCCCTCCAAAAACAGTTGCAAAGGCCTTCGAACTGTTGTTTGACTTGATCTTCTCAGAAAACTCTTCTCCTTCCACGTTCATTGTTGCTAATCGTGGTTAACTTCTGGGTAGTGGGTTCATGTTTTTATGCAACATGGATTAGTGCTTCGATATAAATTATTCAGATGATTCACTACAAGCATGACTAATTTCTCTCATGAAACGGGGTGCTAATGACACCGTTCAATGGTTTTAAGCGTTAATCAACGGTTGTGCTTAATTATCATCTTAATTCGTATCATTCGATGACCAAACGTGGTCGTTTCCAATCTAAACGATACCGTATAGTACTAAAATAACATCGTAATTAAACCCTTTGATCCTCTATATCTTAGGCTTAACCACAACGTGTTTTGATTGGGTGATACACTGTTTGGTGCCACGTGTAATTTTCTTATTGGGTGAAATATATTAGGATGTAAACAAATCTACTTTACATAGAGTGTAAGTGAAATTGTCCCTTTCAGAGAATCAATTTCGACAAATGGTTTCCTATTCGAATAAAAAAAAGAAAGGAAAGACGGCATTATTTTCTTGTCAAAAAAAATATATATTGTTTGGCTTTAAGCCAAAAACTGTTTTACGTTAATACTTGCAGTTAGTTTTGTGGAAAAGATGACTGCATTCGTTTTGGGTCTCAAAACCTGACCCTTCCCTCAGCGCATGGTTCCCAATAAATTTTATCTTTCTATCTCTCTCCACTTATTATCTCAAAAACCTCTCTCAAAACCCAAACTAAACAAGAAGTACGTGTTTATGGTGTGGACCGTGTGGTAGAGAAGTACTACCAGGGGGTACACGGTACAATGCGGCACTACACAGTGTTTATGTGTAGTGCGGTTGCCGCACTACAGCCCCTCCTAATAGGTAATGGATTAGGAGGGGTTATAGTGCGGCCGATCCGGCCGTCCATGCCGAGATGGACGGCCGGATTGGCAGTGTGGGGCACTACAGCACCCCCGGGTACCTTTCTATGTATCTTTTTCCTTGCATCCAACATTTCGCTGGATGTAAGCTTATCGTTGTCTTATATTTGCTTCATGTATGTCATGTATGTAGACTATATTTGGCATGGACCTCTATCTCAATGTACCATTCGTTGAGTTCTAATAAAATTCTTGTTGCATGCCGATAAAAAAATAAAAGAAAAACTAATTAGGGTTTCATAAGAAAGACAAACTGCATGTTTTATTTGTTTCAGTTGAAGCAGTTGGTGCTAGTCTTCTGTATTTTTAGCTTTTGAGCAGTATGCATGTGTACTAGCTAGCTTTTGAGCTAGATAAAGATGCATGAACCAATGGGTTTAGCTGACGTAGTGTGCATGTCTATTGTTCTTTAATTAGTGATGACTAGAATGCTTAGGGGAATGTAGGATCTTCAACGTGGAGTAAATAAACTTATAGACGGGTTCTCTCAATGGGTTTTTTCTTCCTTTTTCCCCCACATGTGGGGTCTCTGTGCCCTCTAATTCCCTCTATAAATGAAAACAGTCAATGGAAATCACAAAAGCACAAAATAAAGACATTCTATCAAGAGAAAACAAACAAACATGCCCTCGTTTGATACTAGGTATGCTATCCTACTTGTAGTAAATATCATGAAATCACAAGCAAGCGTCCCATGGGATTGGGATCCATATGAATTGATGGGTAATCTCACCTGGTCCAAATTTTGGTTTCTCTTCATTCTTGTACTCATTTTCTCCTTCACCTCCATCAGAGTCGCCCTTACATGTCCAATTGATATATGGCACATAAGAGTAAGATTAGGAGAGTTTTCCACCACTCTTGTTGTATTGTTGGTGACCTCCCTTCTTCTCCCACAGCTACTCTTTTGGTATGTATATCCCACAATTGTGTTACTCTCTTTGTGCTCTTCACGGGTTTTCAATGCGTTCAAGAGCTTCCTGCATTGGGGACAAGCAGTTCTTGTCACCGTCCCAGATTTGACTGTATCCGTAAGTGCAATCGAAGGTAATATAATGGAGCAGACTTGGAAGCTGGTGGAGCATGAACAAGTGGCTTTAGGAGATGGAGGCGTACACAAGTATAGTATAGTCACCATTGACAAATTAAGTGAGAGCAATGTTGCTTATGTTGGGAAACGATTCCCAGAAACCAGTAATGACGCGTACAGATTAGACAATAAGAAAACCGCAAAACCCTACAAGGCGGAATTAGGGTTTTACCTCAACTCCTTGCGAACACGAACGCTGGTTGAACTTGTTATAGCACGTCTTGCTATAAGCCACGTATACTGCTCGACTGCACCTTACGATCTTCTATCGTATTCCCTGCACGTCCAGAACACGAACTGAGTGTGGACTCTTTCGTGGTCTGTTTGCTCTCTCTGGATCTGCCTCTATTTTGTGAATAATAGAAACGTCAAAAAAATGTCCATCTGACCTAGAGAGCATAACGTGTATATATAGGGCTACGATAGGGACCTAAGGAGTAATAAGTCTGGGCTCCCAGTGTAAATAAGAAAACCTAATCCCACCAGGATTCTATTTCTTATTTCACTAATTATAATTCACCCCACTACAGAATTATAATTGCACTCCCGTCCTTATCTCAATTATATTACGAGCTCCATGATATTAAATACTTATTAATCTCCCCACGTTAAGATTACAGATACCCGTTGATTAAAATAAATTACTAACAATCTCCCACTTAATCAACATCTTAACTTGAGACTATCCGCTTAACTTATTCGATATGTCGGATACAAATATCCACCTGCAGGGTTTGACATAATCGAAACTTATAAGCTTACTCAAGGGGTATCATCAATCCCTATTGGGACGTGGATTCCATTAATAATTAATAGTTGTCATATACATAATGTTGCGACCCAACTCACCGAGACTATTGACCGTATAAAGATCTCACCCTTTAATGAATCAAAATCAATAACATTAAATATACACATCTAATAATTATCTTTGGATTAAGAGCATAAGCATTCATAATAACCATGAGGTTCTAATTGTCTTATAAAGTTAGTACAAAGACAATTACCTCAATGCGGTCCTGTTCAATACACACAAAGTGTACTAGCACAATGAGTTAGAACTAGACCGTTCCCTGTAGTCAAGACAGACCTACTAAACATTGTACTACAGTCCTACCGATGATGTGTCCAGTTCCATCTAAGACTGTGAACTATCTCTGATATTTTACACGAACCGATGATCCGATCTTCTGTGTGTAAGCCGAACTCTACACACCGGATCATCTACTTTGTAAAATAAAAGACACATATGCACAACATACAATAATATTATGCAAATATTACCCATAAAAGATTCTCATCAAAAAGGGATAAAACCGATTAATACATAACAATATTAATCCATCATATAAAAACATAGCTTTTACATAACCTCCTAACAAACTCCCACTAAGACTCAAAGTCATGTTGCCACGCATCTTACTCGCATTCTCTCTACTACGTGACTATCAAAAGTCTTAGCCTGTAAGCTGTACGTAAAAGAATCTGCTAGGTTGTTTACCGATGCGATCTTGGCCACAGCTACATCACCTCTCTGAACGATCTCTCGAATCAGGTGATACTTACGCTCGATGTGTTTTCCTTCTTATGAGTCAATGGCTCCTTAGAGTTAGCAATTCCACCACTATTGTCACAATAGATGTAATAGCTAATTGCACTAGAGGAATCACTTCTAGATCCATCAAGAAGTCTCTAAGCCAAAACGGCCTCTTTGGTTGCTTAAGAAGCTACCACATACCTGGCCTCCATGGTGGAATCAATCAATCCACGATTGCTTGATACTCCTCCAACTTATGGCTCCACCTCCTAAGGTAAACACATATCCGGAGGTAGACTTTCTGGAATTCCTATTTGACATAAAGTCTGAGTCTGTGTACCCATAAGGTACCAGACTATATGACTGGAACACCAACATATGATCTCTAGTTCTTTTCAGATACTTGAGTATATGTTTCACTGCAGTCCAATGTTCTTGTCCTGGATTAGACTGAAATTTGCTAACCATGCCAACGGCAAAGCAAATATTAGGTCTAGTACACAACATAGCATACATAAGGCTTCCTACTGCCGAGACATAAGGAACTGCCTTCATTTTCTCCATCTCCTCAGGTGTTTTAGGACACTGATCCTTGGATAGGTTGATTCCATGTCTAAAAGGGAGGAACCCTTTCTTGGAATCCTGTATGCTAAAACGGGCAAGAATCTCATCGATATAAGTAACTTGTGATAAGCCCAACATCTTGTTCTTGCGATCTCGCATAAGCTTAATCCCAAAGATGTGACTGGCTTCTCCCAAGTCCATTTCGAATTGGTCGGATAACCACACTTTCACTGAAGATAATACTCCCACATTGTTTCTGATGAGCAGGATATCATCGACATATAGTACTAAAAACACCACCACTTTTCTGTTGCGCTTCTTATACACACATGAATCATTCGGACATTGATCAAAATCAAAAGACTTGATTGCTTGATCAAAACGGATGTTCCACGATCTAGATGTCTGCTTAAGCCCATAAAAAAACTTCTTAAGCTTGCACACAACATGTGCTCTTGACCTTTCGCTATGAATCCATCTGGTTGCACCATATAGATGCACTCATTCAGATTTCCATTAAGGAATGCGGACCTGATTAGAGTACATAGACTCCATCTCTGATTTCATAGCCTTTTGCCAAAGTTTCACATCTTTATCTTGAAGTGCCTCATTGTAGTTACAGGGTTCGGCATGTTGATCATCAGGGATCATTTCAAAAGACTCTCCCAACAACGTATACCGACTGGGTAGAATAATAACCCTCCCACTACGACGAGGTACCGGTGTGTCAATAAGTGCCTCTACAGATGTCACTTGTGGTGTTTCCTCCTGCACTATAGGTGGTAAAGAAGTTTGTGTCGGTATCTCTCCTCTCAATTCCTCTAGAACAATTTTACTTCTGGGCTTGTGGTCTATCACATAGTCCTCCACTAAGTATCGGGCATTGGAGCTAACAATGACCTTCTTATCCGTAGGACTATAAAACAGTCCACCTTTCGTTCCTCTAGGGTACCCCACAAACAAGCAAACTTCTGTCCTCGATTCCAATTTATCTGCGTTCCCATTCAGCACATGTGCTGGACTACCCCAAACCCGAACATGCTGCAGACTAGGTTTGCGCCCAGTCCATAGTTCTGTGGGTGTAGATGGCACTGACTTAGATGGTACCAAGTTTAGATTATACGCTGCTGTTTCTAGTGCATGTCCCTAAAACGAAATTGGTAAATCTGAATAACTCATCATTGATCTTACCATATCCATAAGAGTCCTATTCCTTCTCTCTGCTACACCATTTTGTTGTGGCATACCTGGAGCTGACAACTGGGATGTAATCCCTTCAGCTGACAAGTAGTCCCTAAACTCTCCCAAGAGGTATTCTCCACCACGATCAGATCGCAGTGTCATGAGACATTTACCCAGACGCTTTTCCGTTTCCGCCCTATACTCCTTGAATTTCTCAAAGCATTCGGACTTACGGCGCATCAAATAATTGTATCCATACCTTGAGTAATCGTCAATAAAAGTGACAAAGTACTCAAAATCACCTCTAGCTTGGACATTCATAGGCCCACACAAATCAAAATGAACCAATTCCAACGGCTCTTTGGCTCTATATCCTTTTGCTAAAAAAAGGTCTCTTGGTCATCTTACCTTCGAAACAGGATTCACAGACTGGAAGTTCCTTAACTCAATGAACCTAAAGGTCCATCCCAGACCGTCTAGAAATCCTATTCAGATTAATATGACCAAGGCGTAAGTGCCAAAGATACGTTTAGTTCAATTTAGAAGGCTACTTTCTCTTACATGGCAAATTATTAGTGTTATTCAATTCATGCAGTTGCACTGTAAGAAATATAGGATTAATAATGTAGAGATTATCCACTAAATATCCATCCTTGATCAACTTAGAAACTGAAACCAAGTTTCTTCTAATAGAGGGAACATAAAGGCAATCTCTCAAAATTAAACTCCTATTACTACTAAAATTTGAAAAGACATTTCCTATTGCAACTGCTGCCACTCTCGTAGCATTTTCCACAAGTAGATAAATCTCCCCATCACTGAGTCTTCTGGTTTCCTGGAACCCGTGCAACAAAATGCAAACATGATTAGTGGCTCCCGTATCTACACACCAGGTACTGGTAGATAACACCACTAAACGTGATTCAACAACTAGTGAAAAAGATTTATCCTAATTGTTCACTTTATTGAGATAGAATGGACATTCCTACTTCCAGTGTTCTTTCTGCTTGTAGTGAAAAACACTTGCCCGCAGGCTTTTTTCACTCCACCTTGAGGCACATGAACTGTCTCCATAACCTTTTCTGAGACTTGTTCTGCTTCTTCTTGCCTTTCAGCTTAGAAGTAGAAGCCTTCTCTGCCACTAATATTGAAGGTGGTTTCTTCACAACCAAAAGACCATCAGCTGCTTGGAGTTCCTTAAGAAGTTTCGCCAAAGATAAATACATTTTGTTCATATAATAATTCAGGCGAAATTACTTAAAACTCTCAGACTGCAGTGAGTTAAGAACGAAATCGATCTGAGTTTCCCCATCAATTTCAGCTCCAAGGATCTCTAGTTTATTAAGATGAGCTATCATCTTCAAAACATGATCCTTAATCGGGGTCCCATCAACATGGGTGATACTCACCAATTTTTATAAAGTTTTGCTTCCTGTTATGTGGCATTCTCATCAGGTCTAGGAGGGCATACCTCAAACAACACAAATTTGTGTCCCGCAGCAGTTAACACAATATCCAAATTCCTTTTCCAGTCAATATAATTCGATCTAGTAAGTTTATTTCCTTTGAGAATAATTTCAAGTGGATTGAAAAAACCCATTTTTGAATATGAGAATCACATAACAACAATTATGAAGGGCAATAAAACCTTGAATTTCATTTTAATATTGGTTCCCTCAACCACGTGTTAAAAGAAAAACATTGGCAACCCTACACACCGTGAAGAGCATGCCTCGATGGGAAGGTCGTCTACTCTTCATCATTCGTGTAGATAGGCACAACCTTTTAATTTTACTATCTAGACACTATACCATGCCAAGCAAAATTAAATAGCCAATATAGCTTCGGTCCTATAAATAATAATAGTGACTCAGATGGTGAGGATACTATTATTTACAGCTAAGTGTATACCATTACCTAGCCCCATGACCCATTGTTCCATTATGAACCACCTCAGATGGAGAAGCGACCCACACAACAATTATCTTAGAACTATTCCTTTAGGAAGTTTGTACCGATGATGCCACAATTAATTTTGTCCGATAGGGAGGAAGGTTCTGAAACCAACACACAAAATTAATTATATCACCTACGAACTAGCAATGGAGACTGTGGGATTTATAAAATAAACTCCCTCTCCCACTTAGTTATTTAAAAAAATTGTGAGGGTTATCAAATTTTTGAGTTTGCAAAAAATCGTGATCTAAGTCAAAGGCCAAATATTACCATGTTGTCCCAATATGGTAAACTATCACATATGCAAACAATATGGAAACACAAATAATAAGGAAACACAAGATAAAGAATCCAGCTATTATGGTCAAAGATGTAATCCTTGAGCAATAAGGAATCCTTCCAAACTTGAAATCCTTAAGCAATAAGGAGTCCTTCCAAACTTGAAATCCTTAAGCAATCCTTCCAACCTTGAAATCCTTCAGCTATACTTGTGTGGAAGACTTAGACACTTTGAATCAATCAAGGAAACCAAAATCCAACCGTACTTAGGCAAGAAAATTCGGATTTGATATATTCCCGCGTAAACTGCACAGTCTTCAGTATTTTGGCCATATCTTCCTCATCCGACCACCGATTGAAGTGATTCAAATTGGGTTGGATTCGAAATTCAATTATCTACAACTTCCGTGAAGAACAGATTTTCTAATTCCAACGTTTACTGGGTCGAAATAGCCCTGCAATCAGACCCTACGAATCTGGAAAAAAATTGTTGCGAGCCAAACAACTTGTATCTTCTATATCTCCCTTCTTCGATCTCCGAATAACCATCGAATGCTATTACAATCGAAGAAACATACATACATCGATCTTATGCCTCCATTGGAGTTCACATGCTACGTTAATTATTACAACCACGAAAAATAATCATGGCACCCAATAAATAACACATGCTACGTTAATTATTACAACCACGAAAAATAATCGTGGTACCCAATAAATAACAATATCCACACAAAAATTATGTGGGATCCAATCACACAAAATCAACAAAAAAACATGTGACCATAATAGCTGGGTAAGAACGCTGCAAAACAAGGGTTAGCACAGTTCTACGTTCTACCCTCTATAACCTACGGACAACATGGCCTGTTTAATTCATACGCGCGATTACAGCCGGCTCTGATATCACTGTTAGGAAACGATTCCCAGAAACCAGTAATGACGCGTACAGATTAGACAATAAGAAAACCGCAAAACCCTACAAGGCGGAATTAGGGTTTTACCTCAACTCCTTGCGAACACGAACGCTGGTTGAACTTGTTATAGCACGTCTTGCTATAAGCCACGTATACTGCTCGACTGCACCTTACGATCTTCTATCGTATTCCCTGCACGTCCAGAACACGAACTGAGTGTGGACTCTTTCGTGGTCTGTTTGCTCTCTCTGGATCTGCCTCTATTTTGTGAATAATAGAAACGTCAAAAAAATGTCCATCTGACCTAGAGAGCATAACGTGTATATATAGGGCTACGATAGGGACCTAAGGAGTAATAAGTCTGGGCTCCCAGTGTAAATAAGAAAACCTAATCCCACCAGGATTCTATTTCTTATTTCACTAATTATAATTCACCCCACTACAGAATTATAATTGCACTTCCGTCCTTATCTCAATTATATTACGAGCTCCATGATATTAAATACTTATTAATCTCCCCACGTTAAGATTACAGATACCCGTTGATTAAAATAAATTACTAACAGCTTAATTAGGCCAGCCGTAGGAGACTGAATTTGACAACTCATCATTTAAAATTGGTGAGGTCTACTCAAGCAGCTCCCAATCCAAAATAGTTGTGCATCATGTCACTTTAATGTGAGACTTCCAACCTAAGTTGCTACTTTTAAAAATTCGGTGTAAATTTGTACTTATATCATATCTAGCTAGTCTTTTCTTGATTTCGTCATTTATAGTACTGTTTGTTTCCAAATTAAAAACAATTGGCCTAGGAACAGCGAGTAGTGCAGTTCTAGGCCTTGTACGGGCGTGCCAGGACTGGATTGCAGTCCAATTTCGTGCTAAGGCCTGAATGCCTCAGATCTGACTTCTTCTAGAGCGATTGCGTACGACCTAAAGGGTGAGGCCGTATGTGGTTCGTGGTTTTGCCTTGTCGGGATAAGGACTTAGAATTTCCTAATCGTGTAGAAAATGGAAAGGAAAGAAAACAAGGTGCGATGAAATTAAAAGAACTTCATTAACGGTTCAACGAAGTTGGTACAAGGAAATGAAAGGAAATAAAATCTAGGCTGGGCTAGATTGAACCAAAAGATAAAGACATTTGCTGGGAATGATAATTGAAAGATAAATTTGATAAACCGGTGGGGTTGTTGGTCGGGGACCATTGCCAAGGCCTTCAACTCTGGTATTTATAGGCAGAAGTTCCAGGCCTTGAGCTGTTTGAGCTGCTTTCACAGGCCTTCATGCATGGCTGCCAAGTGTCCTCCTGATAAAGGCTTAGGCTTGAGCTGCTTCTACTTCCTCCAATGAGTGATTGCCACCTGTCCAAGCCTTGCTCCTCACTCCAAGAATTCAGCTGAGGCATGAAAGGCTTGAAAAAACTCTCTTTTCTGCATAAAAATTTGTAAAAGGGCAAAAGGAATTTTGGATGTGCAGAATTTCTAGGCCTTTTGAGCTGCTTGTAAGCTACTTGAATGTATGAAGAGAAGATCTTGGGCCCACCAAGGTTAAAGGCCAAAATTTTTCCAGGCCTTTCAGCCATTTCATTGGCTCTTGTGTCCCTTTTGAGAGCCCACTTGCTTCAACTTCAGTCACCAAGCTTGGTTGAGCAGCTTGTAAGCTGCTTTAGAGAGAACATTCTAGGCCTTTGAGCTGCTTGCAGCTGCTTATAGCTGCTTGTGCAGGCCTGAGCTACTTAAGCTGTCTTCATGCATGGTTGCCATGTGTCCCAAGCCTTGCTTCATGCTGAAGAAAAATGGTTGCAGACCTTTGAGCTGCTTCCAATCACCATTAAGCAGCTTGCTAGAGAGAACCTTCCAGGCCTTTGAGCTGCTTATAATCACCATTAAGCAGCTTGCTTCCCAAGCATGACTAAATAGCTTATGGCCTTCTTTGACTTCTTCATTTTCAGGCCTGAATAAATCCGAAAAACTAGGCCCAGACCTGAAAAACGAATCTTGGCTTTATTGGGCTAAATAGGCCTGAAAAACTAGTCCGAGCTTTGATTAGTTGGGCCAAGGCCTGAAAATGGGCCCAGATCTGAAAATCAATTTGGGCCTTAACTAATTAGGCCATGCTCTAAATATTAATGCGACCTCAATTTTCAAACTCTCTCCAGTCCTTCAAAACTCAATTCGACCTAATTATGGCCACTTTAAATTCTACCAAAGGCCCAATTCAATCAAGGCCTAATTCTACCAAGCCCTAAAATAACATTTTGGGCCATTAATCCATTAACAAATTCTTTTTTAGAATTTGGCCAAAAATGGGTGTAAATAATGCCCCCCATGCCTTGATTCTTTATTTTTAGGATCAAGGCGTGTGTAAAAAGTAAAACCATTTTTGGCATCCAAACAAGCCTCGATTCCTATTTTAGCATGTCTTCTTTTGTTTGCCTTGCCTATGGACTTAGTAGGCATTAGGCATTTTCCATGCTTCATTCAGGCCTTTGACAAAATTCTCTGAACTCAGACCTTGGAACGAGTCTACCAGCTATCTTTTGTTAGACAGGCCTATGAAAGGCCTCTCTTATAGATAAAAGGCCTTAATTTGCATCCTTGAGGGCTGCTTAGAGCAATTGGATGATGATCATGCCTATATCAGAGCTAAACCTCAAGGCTATGAATATCGCCTCTTATTAGGCATGTTACGCCAATGGAGCTTATGTTCGGGCCTAAAAATATGTTTGGAAGGTCTGAACTCCCACTTAGAGTGTTCATAATAAAGATCCAGGCCTACTTAAAGAGCTCAAAGGGCCTTCATCTCTATGGAAAAGGCCTTCATACACCAATACGAGGCCTCTCTTCAGTCCCGGCAGCAGAGAAGCTCCACACCTATGAAAGGTTTGACAACAAGGCCTTGAAATATGTTGAAAGGCCTAAAAAGGTGGCTCAGGCCTAAAGAAAGAGCTTAAAGGGCCTCCTTTACTACAAAAAGGCCTGTATATACCAGTATTAGGGTTGTGTTCAGCCCTGAACCATGAAAAAGCCTATCAAGGACTGAAAATATATTAGCAGGCCTGAACCAAGAAAAGGCCTGCTCAATGAAATAAGAAGGCCTCCACCTTTGCGGAAAAGGCCTGGTAGAACTTTAATAAGGCCTACTCAATGATTGGTAGGCCTTGGCCAAACAATTTAGAGATGTTTGTTCGGCCTTCGAAGGACTTTTCTTTGCTTAGCCCCTCTTACTACCATGACATTTTTGTGTAAGCCAAGTGAATAACACTCGCTTTTGATGTGCCCCACAAATCCAGCGTGGGCGCGATTCTACAGCTTTAAGGCCTATAGTTGGCCTATGCTTGCAATGCCTTTTGGCAAGTCGGACAATGCCAAAAAGGCCTTCGTGAACCGGGGGAGGAGGGGGATCTCCAATCACAAATGAATCATGATCAAGCCCTGGAGTGTAATCGTTTTCCTCCTCTTCATGTTGTTCCTCCTCTTCTAGAACAGCCGCAACATGCAATTCAGACCTACCTATAGGGCTGATGGCAGGCCTAGATCATTCTAGACCTGCATCAATGATCTCTTCATCGCCCAGGACTGAATCTGGATGTGGTAGCCCTTCAGAGACTTGAGAAAGCTTCTGAGAGGAGAGAATAGGCTGATCTTGCCTCATGATTGGACCTTCCATGTTCTGGCTTGTCTCAGGTCTGAGATCTTGTTCCTCTTGTGCCAAAACAGGTCTGTCGTTTTGCTCCTCCAAGCCTGGAAATAGCTTTCCATTTAGAAGTTTTTGAAAAACTCCTGAATGTTGGCTGTTGCGCTCAGGCCTGAAATCGTTGTCATGATCATTCTGAGGTTTATCTTCCAGGCCTTGTCGCTGTTCAGGAATCCTTGAAGGCCTGGACTGAGAATTTTGCCCCCCGAGTGTAATTCCTTGGCCTTCTTGCCCCCCGAGTGTAGGGCTTTCAGGAGCTAAGGCCTGAGAGAAGCCTGGAGGTCTAGTCTGCTTACTAGAAGCCTGTTTAGACACATTCAGGCCTAAAGTGCCAAACCGTGATACCGGTGATGGGGTAGGAGTTTACAACTTATCCTTGAGTTTAGCCATCACTTTATCAATTGCCTTGTCGAAGCTGTCAATGGCCTTGTTGCAATTGATAGTGGCCTTGTGGCAGTCGATAGAGGCCTTGTTGCAGTCGATAGTGGCCTTGTTGCAGTTGATCAGACATTCCTCAGTCTTTAGCAAAGATGCATCCAAGGGATGAGAAAACTCCTGCGAGAATTCTTCGTTGGATGCAACGGTACAAGTCTGAATGCCCATATTTTCTTCAACTTGGCCTCCAAAGGTCTGAGTATAAGGATCACCAAAGCCACCATTTTAGAATTCAGGCTGTAAGGGCAGGCCTGAACACATGACACTTGCATAGCCATGGGACTTAGCATTAAGAAGATAGGCTACCTCATCACGTAATTGGCGTTCCTCATCTTCAAGTCTGCCAATTTCGTCTTCAAGCCTTCTAACCACATCATTGTAATAGTGTTGTGCGTCGAGAAACCAACCCTCCGTAGGATTGAGTCGATACTTCTCCATATTGAGACGGTTGATCTCATCTTCAAGTTCGTCGACCTTATCCTCGTGCCAACAAATTTCTTCTTGATAATGCCGAATCTCAACATCTAATTCAACGTATTGAATCGACATGAATCGGCGTGATCATACCCCTTGAAACGATTAGGGTCCCACTGGGCGTGCCAATGTTTGTTTCCAAATTAAAAACAATTGGCCTAGGAACAGCGAGTAGTGCAATTGTAGGCCTTGTGCGAGCGTGCCAGGACTGGATTGCAGTCCAATTTCGTGCTAAGGCCTGAATGCCTCAGATCTGACTTCTTCTAGAGCGATTGCGTATGACCTAAAGGGTGAGGCCGTATGTGGTTCGTGGTTTTTCCTTGTCGGGATAAGGACTTAGAATGTCCTAATCATGTAGAAAATGGAAAGGAAAGAAACAAGGTGCGATGAAATTAAAAGAACTTCATTAACGGTTCAATGAAGTTGGTACAAGGAAATGAAAGGAAATAAAATCTAGGCTGGGCTAGATTGAACTAAAAGATAAAGACATTTGCTGGGAATGATAATTGAAAGATAAATTTGATAAACCGGTGGGGTTGTTGGTCGGGGACCATTGCCAAGGCCTTCAACTCTGGTATTTATAGGCAGAAGTTCCAGGCCTTGAGCTGCTTGAGCTGCTTTCACAGGCCTTCATGCATGGCTGCCAAGTGTCCTCTTGATAAAGGCTTAGGCTTGGGCTGCTTCTACTTCCTCCAATGAGTGATTGCCACCTGTCCAAGCCTTGCTCCTCACTCCAAGAATTCAGCTGAGGCTTGAAAGGCCTGAAAAAACTCACTTTTCTGCATAAAAATTTGTAAAAGGGCAAAAGGAATTTTGGCTGTGAAGAATTTCCAGGCCTTTTGAGCTGCTTGTAAGCTACTTGAATGCATGGAGAGAAGATCTTGGGCCCACCAAGGTTAAAGGCCAAAATTTTTCCAGGCCTTTCAGCCATTTCATTGGCTCTTGAGTACCTTTTGAGAGCCCACTTGCTTCAACTTTAGTCACCAAGCTTGGTTGAGCAGCTTGTAAGCTGCTTTAGTGAGAATATTCTAGGCCTTTGAGCTGCTAGCAGCTGCTTGTGCAGGCCTGAGCTGTCTCCATGCATGGCTGCCATGTGTTCCAAGCCTTGCTTCATGCTGAAGAAAAATGGTTGCAGACCTTTGAGCTGCTTCCAATCACCATTAAGCAGCTTGCTAGAGAGAACCTTCCAGGCCTTTGAGCTTCTTGTAAGCAGCTTGCTAGAGAGAACCTTCTAGGTCTTTGAGCTGCTTACAATCACCATTAAGCAGCGTGCTTCCCAAGCATGACTAAACAGCTTATGGCCTTTTTTGACTTCTTCATTTCAGGCCTGAATAAATCCAAAAAACTAGGCCCAGACCTGAAAAACGAATCTTGGCTTTATTGGGCTAAATAGGCCTGAAAAACTAGTCCAAGCTTTGATTAATTGGGCCAAGACCTGAAATGTGCCCAGATCTGAAAATCAATTTGGGCCTTAACTAATTAGGCCGTGCTCTAAATATTAATGCGACCTCAATTTTCAAACTCTCTCCAGCCCTTCCAAACTCAATTCGGCCTATTTATGGCCACTTTAAATTCTACCAAAGGCCCAATTCAATCAAGGCCTAATTCTACCAAGCCCTAAAATAACATTTTGGGCCATTAATCCATTAACAAATTCTTTTTTAGAATTTGGCCAAAAATGGGTGTAAACAAGTACATGTTTCTCCCCTTCGGTAATTGAAGAGTATATCGTTAAAAAACCCAACAGATATCAAATGAGGCTTGATATATGTAGGCATGTAAAAATTCTAGCCTATCACAAATTGCCACGTGTTGCTAGGGCATACAAATTGGCCAATCAAATGTTGCCAAGTGCCTGTTAGTCAAAGTCAAAGTTTCATGGACGAGCCAATCAAGTGATGCCAAGTGTCCGTGGACAAAAGTCAGAGACATGTAAATGGATCAATCAAATGGTGCCACGTGTCAAAATGACACAGTTATTATTTTATCAAGTCCGGCCAATCAAATTAGGCTACTTGATGAATAATAATATATTTCTTTATATATAATTACCTTCTCTAAAATAAAAAGAAAAGGAAAGGTAATTATCAAATTATTATTATTTCTTTTAAGTTCAATAAAGGAAATAATTAAAGGGATCAATATGGAAAGTTAGGGTTGGAGTCTCCATCCCACATCCTTAGAAATAGAGGTGCTCCCTCTCATATATTTTTCCATCGGCACATTAAAGCACACGAGCTCCATAGCTTTGAAGATCAAAGCCCTCAAGCCCTTCAGAATTCTTCAAGTCTCCATCCAACAAGAAGTTCTTCGAATCGAAGCTTCAAAGCCTCGAAGAACATTCAACCCAAGTCATCAACTTCTTCGCAAATCACAGAGAAGATTTCGCCATTTGATTCGAGATCAAGCATCAAGCCCTCCTTTCAACAACCGAAGAGAAGAATCAGAATACTTTATTTTCTTTGATTAGAAAATACATCAGAGATTGTAAACCCTGATTTCATACATCAATAAAATTGACTACTGTTCAACATTTTATCGTCTTTTTCGCAGACTCGAAATTTGTGTTCAACAGATTTTGGCACGCCCGGTGGGACTATCTTTGCTTTTCATCTCTTCTCTTCAACAAATCAAGCAAACTCTCAATGGCCACTAAGAAGAACGGTTCAAAGGCTTCAAAGGCTCCTAAGAACAACAGTTCAAAGGCTCTTCAAGCTAAGGTTGCACGCTTCAAGTCTTCAACCATTGCGAAACCTGGCTCTGGATCTCATGCTAGAAGTGGTGGTCCAATAACTCAAAGCAAGTCAAATGCTGCAGCTCAAGCATCTGCACAAGCCTCGCTTCTTCCTAAACCAAACTCCGCCGTTGGTGCTGATCTACCAAAAGCATCGCCAACCTTCAATGGCTCACCAAAAGGGAAGGAAGGTGTCTCTACCATGGAGGCAGCAAAAGACATGGCAACCATCATTGAGAATCCCTTTGTTTATCCTCCCATGCTTCATAAGTCTGCTTTAGAAATTTAGAAGAACATGGAAGAAGGCTATTCAAGCAGTTCTGATTCCACCTCTTCTCGAAGCACTCCTCTGTCAAACCTCAATGCCTTCACCAAGCCTGGTGTAGACACCCCAATTTGGACTCTTCGGATTTCCTTAATTTGTGGCCTTGAGGCTCCCCGATGATGATTTTGGATTAAAACAAGCCTTGTACTAATCAGAACATTGCTCCTTTGGGGACTCAAGAAAGGAAAAATAAATGGTCAAAATCAATCTCAAGCGCTCAACAGCAGTCCCGAGCGTTCAAAACCATTTTCAATAACCATGGGCCAGGCTCACTCTCGAGCGCTTGAGACCTCTGTGCTGCCCAATGGATGATAAAGTTCCCCACATTTCATGCAGGAGATCATTTCAGCCGTTTGAGCCAGAGGTTTACCAGCAGTAGACTCAACCTCAGGTGGCAGGGAATCACATCATTGAGATTTTCCCTCCCAAAAAATATATTCAACTTTGATTTTATTTTCAAATGAGACCATAGGTTATATTTTCCTATAAAAGCCTTGACTTCTGCTGGAGAAGGGGCACGAAAAACTCTGTCTGGAGAAACTCTCTCACTTGTTCAAAAAACCACCCTCAAGCACAAACTTGTTTTTCAACTACAAAGATTTTCAAAGACAAAAGTACAAAGATCAAAACATCAGTTCTGAGAAAAGTACAAACAAAGATCAAGCAGCCTCTCGTAGAGTGTATCAATAGCAATAATGATGACAATAGCATGCATACACATTTTTCATAAACAGGGACCGCGTCTGAGCATGGTTTTTGCTTTGCTATCAGTTCTGAGAAATTGGGCCGAAGAAGAATATCATACCCTCCTGGACCAGACCCCTTGGGCGGAGATTGGAGCGGCTTCAACTACAGGCGGATCCTATCGGTGTTTTGGACTTGTGGGTGGAGATGGAATAGCCGGCCGGGAACCCCAACCTAAACCTCAATCCTAACCCGAATCCAAACGAAGGCAATCCAAATCCAAAAAATCCAAACCCGGAAAACCCGAATGGAGAAATGGGGCAAATTAGAGAAGCTATTCAACGACTGGGCGAGCACACTGACAATCAGATCGCCCAACTCATGCTAACGATAACAGGAGTTGCACGACGACTCCCAAACCCCAATCCAAACCCTAATCCAAATCCTAACCCAGAACAACCGCCTCGTGAAACTGAAACCCCTTCGAATCCTGAAATGGCAGCGGTACTAGCAAAGATAACCCAATTGGAGCAGTCAGTGGCAAGGAGTGAGAAGATTGCCACAATGGGCTTCGACATCAATAAACTCTGTCTATTTGCTAATGCAAAACTCCCAGAGAAGTTTAGGCCCATAGACTTCACAAAATTCGATGGAACTGGAGACCCGAAGGCGCACCTGACTGGGTATATAGGGGCACTTTCCATGTGGGGCGTAGAGAAGGACGCCATGGCTCAGATGTTCTCACAAACCCTCGTGGGTCATGCTCTTCACTAGTTCACATCGCTGGATGAGAGGAAGAAACGATCTTGGGAAGACATATGTGCGGCTTTCATAGTGCAATATGACTATAATATCCAGCTCGAAGTCACCACCCGTGAGCTTGAATCCACGAAAATGGAAGCCAAAGAATCCTTTGCGGATTTTGTAAAGAGATGGAGGGCGAAGGCGGCCCAGATGAAAGATAGACCAACAGACAGAGATCAAATCCGGATGATTGTCCGGAACCTTCAGCCAAACCTTGCAAGACACATGGTCATGGCACAGGCGTGTTCAGATTTCAAAACATTCTTCGATACAGGCTTAGCCGTCGAAGAAGCAGTCCTGCTCGGCATCCTTGACAAGCCTAAACCTGCCCCCAAATCCAAGAAAGTCTACTCCGGTAATAGCAGCACCCTGTTCGGCAACTCCAACTACACCAACCTCCCCAACACCTCTGCAAACACCGCCCAAACCGAGCCAGTCAATCAGATTGTCGCTCAAGCCAACCAGCCCCATTCTCAACCTCGCGTTTTCGCTCAATTCTCAGCACCTCTCTCTGCCGTGCTCGAGAAATTGGTCGAAAGCGGCCTTCTCAAGCCACTCTCTCCCACACCTCTGCCCCAAAAACTTCCTGCCTCCCATAATCCCAATGCATACTGTGTCTACCATCAAAACATAGGCCATCCAACCGACAATTGCTTCCGTCTCCGTCACGCTATCCAGGACCTCATCGATAATAAAACCCTTCCCGCACCTCCACAAATGCCCAATACCGTCTCTAACCCATTGCCGAAGCACTCAAACTCCCACGCCAACCACATCTCCCTAACCCCTTCATTCGACCCAAGCCTCTACATCACCCCCGCAACCCAACCAAAACCAATTGTCAGGATGCCGACTGAAGAAGCCATTTGTGCACTGGATACCACTGGATGGGATTTTCAAAGGAGATGGGAAGATTTGACAGAAGACTTCTTGGCAGTGGAGAACCGAGCCCTCGTTACCGGGGTGTGGCCTGTAGCACATGACCCCCAACAAGTGGAGGAATTGGAGCATGGCGCTTGGAGACAAGATTGGGAAGAAATGATGGCGGACCCATTAGACGGTTACTCACTTTTTGCTCTATTCGAGGAGCCGGAGCCTGTCACTGAGGAGGATGAATGGGAATGGGAACCAGACCCCAACGGATGGCATTGGATAGATGACTCGGACCCCTTGGACGAAACATCCTTGGCCTACCTATTCCAAGAGCAGGAAGTGGAGTGGGGACTGGACTTTATGAATCCACGCATGTTTTCTGGACTTTCTCTCACGACTGTCGATGCTCTTGCTAGGGATGCCGATATCCTTGACTATGCTTTGGAACACGTCTATCATCCACAGGCCTACATAATCAATGAATCCCTCCCTCGGCCAGTCGTAGAAATCCCCGAGGAACCCCACATCTGTGTGTTAGACCCTGAGGACCTCTGGGGCAAAGCTGAACTAGTCAATGTCAGGGTAAATGGTGAAGAATTGACTGTCAACAAAGCCATGATAGATGAAGGGTCGATCAATCTCAACAGCAATTTCTGGGACACTTTAGAGGAGGAGAACATATGGAATACTCTGGACATGGAACTCCTTAATGACACTCTCGAAAAGACGAAACTAGACAACGGAAAACGGAAGGCTGGTATCGACCTCTCCAACCTGTGGGAAGAACCTTAGTGGGAGCCTTTCCCAAAACCGTCAGCAACCTCACCAGAAGTGGCAGAGTCTATCAAACGACCAACCTACAAAAGGGGAGCTCATCCCGAGCACCCCCACCGCAGCAAAGTCATACCAACCCCATCAACCCTGCAAGCCCAAGTGATCCCATCACACCAACCCAACACAATCCACCAATTTCATCCCATCTAACCCTCTCTCAAACACCACCATGTCAAACCCTTCCACTAATCCCAATCCTTCCTCTAATCCACCCCAATAACAAGATTTAACCGCCAGCACTGACCCTATCATCAGACAACTCCACGAAACCCCTGCCCATATGTCCATGTGGGGAGTATTGGCGGCGTCCTGGGTGCATCGCCGGAGGCTTGTCAATACTCTCTCAAAGCTTGAAGTCCCCTCGGACATAACACCCGAAGCCATGATTGCCATGATCACCCCAAACCTCGCCAAACACACCATGTCCTTCACTGAGAAAGACCTTCCGCCAGAGGGAGCTGACCACAACAAACCCCTTCATGTAACCATGAAATGCCTGGGGAAATGGGTCCCAGCAATCCTTATTGACAATGGCTCTGCCATTAATGTCTGCCCCCTCCGCACAGCCTACTGCCTCGGTCTCAAGAACAAGGATTTTACACCGTCAACTCTGGGAGTCCGCGCCTATGACAACACACGTCGCGATGTCCTGGGAACTGTCGACTTAGAGCTGGCAACCGGAAAATTCAAGATGACAGTGGAGTTCTGTGTGTTGGAGATCCCCGCCTCGTTTAACCTCCTCCTAGGAAGGCCCTGGCTGCATCGCCCTGATGTTATGGGGGTACCATCTACGCTGCATCAAAAACTCATATTGGGGCTAGATTCTAAAACTCTCATCATCCACGGAGACTCCGGAATCTGCCCTCATTCCGAAGATAACTCCCCACTGTTGGAGATTATGCAAGGGGAGGAAGATATAGCCATGGGGGGATTTGCCGTTATAACTCCAGGAAAAGTCTGCACCATTCGAGCCAATGATGGTTTTCTAGTAAGTTCGGTCGCCCTTGAAATCATGAGAAGGATGAACTACTTGCCAGGCATGGGCTTGGGTCGCAATCAACAGGGAATTTCCGAATTCCCTCATTTCCCAGGAGTGTCGACACGTTTGGCCTGGGTTATGTGCCCAAGAGGGGTGACCCTGCAAGGAGGTGGCGCAATCGCGCCCGAGCCCGTGCTGCTGAAATAAAGTTTAAGGTCGGCCTTGTGGAAAATGAAGCACCATATCAGGGGGAGCCAGAGCCATTCATAGACATGGAGACAAAGGAAAAGCTTCCCGGGTTCGAAATCTTTGCTGCTGATACTTGGGATAGTGATGAGGAGATCGATAAGAGGGAGGAGCTGTCCAAAGAAATGGAGAATGATTGGATTGACGCTTTTGACCTGGGCCGCTTCCGATCGCTGTTTGAGGGCCAGGAACCAGAGGGTATGATAGGAGATGCTGTCGTGCTGATGCTGGGAGGAGAAGAAGAGATGGAAGACCCCTCTATGCTCATTACGGACGCCGTAGGCACATATGAAAACAACACTTTTGTACCACTCGCAAAACACACTCACGACACTGACACTGAGTCTGAGTCTAGCACTGAATCTTCATCTAGTCAGGAGTCGGAGTTTGTGCTTATTGGCCCTCCTCTTCGTAACTTTTACTTCGAGTTTGAGTCCACTGCTGGATTCCCTCCCTCTGAGGAACCCCTTGATGAAATGAAAGACGCTTTTGCTTACTTGCCGGACTTTGAGATAGATTGTATCGATCCTAACGATGAAGGAATAGATTTCGATGGGGACATCCCCAAGGAAATCCGTTCCCTCATCGATCGTGAAAATGAAAGACATGCTCAGCCTTTAAAATAAGAAATAATCTCAATAAACTTGGGTGATGAGGAGATCCCTCGATTGGTTCAGGTTGGTTCCGGGCTATCTCCCAGCGAACTCCAAGAGCTTTCAGATTTGTTAAAAGAATTCAAAGAGGTTTTTGCATGGTCTCACGCAGACATGCCCGGAATCGACCCAGAAATCGTTGAGCACAGGATCCCCCTCTATCCCGATGCAAAACTCATCAAGCAAAAGTTAAGGAAAATGCGACCCGATTGGGTGTTAAAAATAAAAGAGGAGCTCACAAAGCAAAGCGATGCCGGTTTTCTAATAGTAACTGAATACCCCACGTGGGTTGCAAACATTGTGCCTGTCCCTAAAAAGGATGGAAAAATCAGAGTGTGCGTCGATTTTAGAGATCTAAACAAGGCAAGCCCTAAGGATGACTTTCCTTTACCACATATAGATGTGCTTGTTGATAACACTGCAGGGCATGCTTTACTTTCTTTCTTGGATGGTTTCTCCGGGTACAACCAGATTCTTTTGGCTCCAGAGGACAGGGAGAAAACCACGTTCATCACATAGTGGGGGACCTACTGCTATCGGGTTATGCCGTTTGGATTGAAGAATGCCGGCCCTACGTACCAAAGAGCTGCTACGACATTACTCCATGACATGATTCATAAAGAAGTCGAAGTGTATGTCAATGATATGATTTTGAAGGGGAAAGAGCGAAAAGACCATCTCCCGGCTCTAAGAAAGTTCTTCGAAAGGATTCGGAAATACAGGATGCGCCTTAACCCGCAGAAGTGCACTTTCGGGGTTACTGCTGGAAAAATGCTTGGGTTCATGATCACGACTCGAGGGATTGAGGTGGACCCTTCCAAGATCAAAGCCATTCTTGAGATGGAGCCGCCTCAGTCCGAAAAGGATGTTCGAAGCTTTTTGGGGAAGATACAATTCATCAGCCGGTTCATTGCCAAGTTGACGCTGACTTGTGAGCCGATGTTCCGATTGCTCAAGAAGGGTGTGAAGTTCGAATGGGATGACAAGTGCCAGAAAGCCTTCGAAGCCGTCCGAAACTATCTCCAAAACCCTCCGATCCTGATGCCACCTATCCCGGGAAAACCTTTGATCCTATACTTGTCCGTCACGCCCTCGTCAATGGGGTGCATGTTGGCACAAGAGGGAGAAGATGGGGTTGAAAGGGCCATTTACTACCTGAGCAAGAAGATGGTGGGAAGTGAAGAACGTTACACCCCGTTGGAAAAGACATGTTGGGCACTCGTTTGGGCCACAAAGAAGTTGAGACACTACATGTTGTCTTACTCGGTGATACTGATTTCTCGAATGGATCCCCTCAAATATCTGCTTGAGAAACCAGCACTTACCGGTAAGTTAGCACGTTGGTTGCTCTTATTGGCAGAATTTGAAATCAAATACATTACTCGAAAGTCAGTAAAAGGGAGAGCAGTAGCAGAGTTTTTGGCAAATCATCCGATTGAAGGACCGGAGCATACAGAGTTTTGATTTCTTGATGAAGATGTGATGTCAACAGTCGATGAAGCATGGACGTTATACTTCTATGGAGCTGCTAATCAAAAGGACTTCGGGATTGGCATACTACTAGTCTCACATGAAGGGTTGCATATCCCCTTGGCGTTCAAATTAAACTTTGAGGTCATGAACAACGAAGCGGAATACGAGGCTTGCATTGTCGGGATGGAGGCTGCTCTGGAAATTGGGGTTAAGATCTTAGAAGTTGTGGGAGACTCTAACTTAGTAGTATCACAAGGAAACAGGGAATGGAGAGTCCGAGATAAAAAGCTAAAGCAATACTATCAGCAACTCGACAATCTTATCCCAAACTTTAAAAAGGTGACTTTCACTCACGTCCCGAGGATGAAGAATCGTTTCGCCGATGCCCTCGTAACATTGGCATCCATGTTGGAACTTCCAATCGGAGTGAAGCTGAGACTAGTCATGATCGAACAGAGAGGAAAGCATGTCTACGACTATGTGATGAACGTTGACGAACCAGATGATGGGCTTCCTTGGTTCCATGACATCTGGAATTTTGTTGAGAAGGGTGAGTATCCTGCAGAGGAAACCAAAAAGGATCGGATAGCTCTACAGCGGCTGGCATCCCAATACATCATCTGTGGGGGGCAATTGTACCAACAATCCCCCTGTGACCTTCACAAGCTGTGCATTCAGGGAGACGATACAAGAGCAGTAATGGAGGAAGTCCATGAAGGAGTTTGTGGACCCCGTATGAACGGAATGATGCTTGCCAAGAAGATCTTAAGGTTGGGATACTATTGGTCGACCATGGAGACGGATTGCATCGAGTATGTGCGCCGGTGTCACAAATGCCAGACTCATGCCAATCTTATCCATGTTCTGCCCTCGGAACTGCATTCAATGGCAACACCTTGGCCATTCTCGGTCTGGGGTATTGACGTTATCGGAAAGATTACTCCCGCAGCGTCTAACGGTCACAGATTCATTCTGGTAGCAGTCGATTACTTCACTAAATGGGTGGAAGCTGCCTCGTATAAGACCCTCACAACGGTCCAAGTGGCTCACTTCATCAGACAGAATATCATTTATCGATACGGAGTCCCCCAAGCCTTCGTGTCCGATAATCGTGTTCATTTCAAGGGAAAAGTCTTGGAATTCTTTGACGAATTTGCTTGACCGATCGGGTGTATTAAAATAAAGACGCGTCCCAAGCGTAGGACTCTCGACCAGTGTAGCACAATATCCGGAAGTACCGGAGTCGAACCACAGAGACGGACGGACGGTGCTGACTCAAAAGTGTTGAATTCTAGTTTAACCTGGCTCTTAGGTAGCCACCCCTTGTTCAATGAGATTGATTAACTAACTAAATTACCCAACTGAATTAATGAAATATGAATTTAAAAAGGAGAGTACAGCCGTGGGAACTCAGCGCCCGCAACTAGCCTAGCCAATGTTTACTCGGGCCACAATTATTCACTTTGTTGATTTTAGAATAGGAAAAAAGATCCCTAACAAATGCGCACCACCTGTCACCAGTATCCGTGCGCATTCGAATTCCGGCGATGCCTGGGTTTTGTTTGTTAGAAGAGTTTTCGTCTTCTAGAACTGCTTAAAGATTAAATTAATTCGAACCCGAGGTAAAACATTGATTAAACTAGCTACGAGACGCCTTTGCCCCGTGGCCGCACTCTACAGAACTACTCACTCATGACTTTATTAAACGCAGCAATAATTTTAACCCTAGATCTAAACATGCTTCGAACAATCGAATAGAAATAAGAACACGATTCCACAGACTTACGGAAGAGCAACGGGTTCGATCACCGAAGAAGAACAGGAATTAAAAGCTGGAAAACTTGAAGAACTCAGATTAAAACTTGAATATGCAAATAAGAACTTAGAAAACAGCAGCCAAAAATTAAACGAAACGTAAAACTATAAAACGTGTAACCCTAATTACGAGTTAAAACAGGGTTTTTATAGTAATCCCCTTTAACAAACAATTAAAATCCTAAAATAAATCGAAATCGGACCCTAAACGACCCAAAACGGCATCGTTCAAGGCATGATAAGCCCTCAGTAGCGCTACACCAAAAAGGGTGTAGCACTCGCGAATCCCTGTGATGTGTTGACTTCCGTTGACCGATGCTTGGCCGTTGACCCCCTTAGCCTTTAGGTAGCGCTACACCCTTTTTGGTGTAGCGCTCGCCAATTCTCTGATCAATTCGAGGGCCTTGCTATTCCACTTCTGAGCGCTATACCCTTTTTCTGTAGCGCTCACGAATGACTACGATGACTTCCTCGTCAATTTCACTTCAACACTTAGTCTCCACAGCCCTTCTCGCTCTCAAGCTCCATCACGGCCTTTCCGAATACCTCTCAATCCAAACTCGGCGCAAAAACCACCTTATTTCCTGCGAAACTAACAAAAACAAGACAAAGCACGACATCAAGCGGAAAGTGGAATAAACCGCGCCTCTAACGCGCTAAAACGCCCTACTTAGGCGCTTATATCTATGATATTGCGCGCCTATCACACCCCCCAACTTGAAGGTTGCTAGTCCCTAGCAACAAGAAGAATAAAACAAATAAATAAAAGGATAGATCTTTTAAACCCCCGGGCGGCCCCGGTAGGACGAGTGAAGTCTCGTGAGGGTTTTCAGCAGTGATCACCCACAAAACACAAAGGATTCGGACACTTCGAATGCAACTCAACCCAATCAATAACCTTTAAAAGCACTACAATAACTGTCAAGCAAGTCAAAGGCAAGATATTTCATCCATGGATAGAACTAAACAAGTGAACTTCGTACCAAACTTAGCACAAAAATTAATCCTCTCACCTACGATCGGATAGAGAATTTTCAATTGGCATGCGAGTATGGAAAACCACATAAAGAAATTTACCAACCTCGAGAACAGTTCACACACCGTTGATAGCCCAATATTTCTTAAGCGCACTCCTTCCCTTTTTGTATTTTTCCTCTTTCTATTTTTTTTCCTTTTGTTTTTTTTTTCATGGTCGTGCAATGCCCGGATCTCTCGGGCTTTCTAGTTGACTCTTTAGCGAGCTTTGGGTCGGTTATCCCCAAGCCAAACGGCTTTAGAGCACTAGGTTTTAAGAGACCCCTACGGACTTAATTGCTCAAGTCAAAAAGGCTTTATATTGAGATCCAAGCTAACCACATTTAACAATACTTTCACAAAGTCTATCCATCTTTTGACGCGAACAACACGGTGGGAGCATACCCCGATTGCCCGGTTACTACTCAATGGACGCCCGGATAAGCATCAACAATATAGCACACACAACTTATTCTCTTACTTTTTTTATATACTGGGAAAGGAGTTTCAAAAATTCCATCAAACAAGCTTATACCGAAATACCAAAAACATGTGAACCAAACTCTAGACCGGTAAATACTCATGTGGGGCAGTGTATGTGTGAGAGCATGTTTTCAAGTGACCAAACGCTATCCAGCTATAGATGATACCAGCTAACCAAGTACTTCTTCAACATCATGTTCACGAGCTTAAGTCTATCCATGAAATCATATCAAGACTCCGACTCGCACAACAACCACTATAGTGCTAATTAGAAGCCATCAACCAAGAATAGTTGCACCCAAGTATCCAAAATCCTTGATTCAATTTTTTGTTTTTGAAAAACATGTACGAAGTACACCCTCTCCCCAACTTAGAACATGCTATGTCCTCAAAGCATGAAGACAATAAGAAAATAAAGAACAAGGGAGAAGAGATGGATCTACGGGTGGCAGCCAACCACCATGACCTCGGCCGATGTTCGAGGAATTTGCCGTTTCCGGCCTCCACGCAAGCCACCAAATCCTGCAAAAGACATTAGTACTGCCCGGTCGTGGTATCCGGGCTCCCAAAACAAAAATAAAAATAAAAAGAAGAAAACTCCACCAAATCTTCACGCGATTAACGTGTCATACTTTTCTCCCCGTGTCAAGCGAATGAGCAAGACACGGGTGGCTATACAAGACCAATAAGCAAAATCCCAAACGGAAAAGAAAATCTTTTTGGATTTTAAAAATATGAATGTTTATGTTTTCAATTTCTATTTTTTTCTTTTTTTTTTGAATTTTAAAAGAAAAGAGAAAGAAACAAAGAACTAAAGATTAGAATTACCCTTACTAACCGGGGCTGGGCACACAATCCTTATTTTAATAGCGGCGTGCGAAGCTATAAAACCCAAGTCAATGATGGGTACCCCTATCGCTAGGAGCCGGGTCCACATTCAATGAAGAGCATGGTACACGTGAGCTACCCGTCAAAACATGGCCACAATGGCTACTCAACAAGGTCATCCGAATAAACAGGATCGACCAACACCTCTTCCGGTTCACCTATGTCATCCAGGATCGACCAAAACCTCTACAGGATCATCCGACACGTCAACAGGGTCATCCGGCTGGACCGATGATGGGAGAGCTGTAGACAATGGGGCGCCCAGCGGCTCAAGAACTGGGTCCCAAGCGGCGCCACACACATCCTCTACTGCAAGCACCTCCATCAAACTCCCTAATTCTGGAGAATCTAAGAATGACGCCTCCTTGGCGATCTCTAGAAGATCCTTATACAAAATATTATCGACATGCTCTTGCACCAGCGTGTCGAGCAAACTCACCGCATACACTTCCTCATCATCCTTGACTCGTTTATCCGTATTAAACACTTTCACCTCCATTTTCAAGTCCCCAAAAGACAATTGGACTTGTCCAGTTTTGCAATTCATGACGGCACTGGAGGTGGCTAGAAAAGGGCGGCCAAGGATGATAGGAGTCTTCTCAAAGACCTCTGGAATCGGGCAAGTATCCAAGACAATAAAGTCTACTGGAAACAGAAACTCACCCACTTGAATTAAAACATCTTCCACCACTCCCTTTGGAATTTTCACACTCCGGTCAGCCAACTGTAGCTTGACCGGTGTGGCTCTCAAATCGCCTAAGCCTAACTTCAAATATACCGAATAAGGGAGCAAATTGACACTCGTTCCTAAATCTAGTAAAGCCTTATCAAATTGTTGGCCTGCGATAGCTATAGGGATGGTGGGACAACCAGGGTCCTTGCACTTGGTGGGGATCTCAGCCTGGAGAATGGAGCTCACTTGCTCCGTCAGAAACACTTTGTCCTGACTCTTGGTTCTCCGCTTTGACATGCATAGATCCTTCAAAACCTTTGCAAACTGAGGGATTGCATCAATGGCTTCTATCAAAGAGATAGGGAACTGAACTTTCTTGAAAAGTTCGAACATCTTAAGGTTCATATTCTGCTTCGGTTTCATCGCCAGCCTTTGGGGAAATGGAGCTACTGGCACAGCTGGCGGCGTTGGAGTCGTGGGGGCTGCAGCTGCAGGCACCACCACTTCAGGATACTCCTCCTCTTTCTCCTCCTCAGGGACACTTCCCAAATCTGGAATAACTACTGGTGCAGCTACCGGCACCAGGTGTGGCACTGATTTTTGCTTGGGAGGTAAGTCCTTGTTGATCACCTTCCCACTTCTGAGAGTGGTGATCGCCTTAGCCTCTTCCAGACTGAGATTCGAATTACTTGGGCCAGAAAAATCGCCCACATAATGAGTACCGGCGGCATTGACTTGTGGTTGAGAAGGGAACCTTCCCTTCTCCTGCTGTATTTGCCCAACTACTGCCGTCAACTGGGTCAATTGGGTCCTAATGTCACCAATGGCCTACTTGGTCTGATCAGTAAAGCTAATCTGAGACTGCATGAGAGCCTTCATCATCTCATCAGTCTGCTTATCCCGCGGGGGATGATTAATGCTAGGGGGTGGTCCAAAAGATGAAGGACCAAACCCCTGCTGTTGCTGAGGTTGGTAACGGAACTGAGTCATTTGGCCTTGAGGAGGCCGAAACTACTGCGGCGGAGGTAGCGCAAAGGCTTGAGCTTGGCCTCCACCTACGGGTCTGGAGTCCGACCACCCAAAATTGGGGTGATCCTTCCATCCCGAATTATACGTGCTAGAATAAGGATCCCAAGTCCTGACTGCATTGACTTCTTCTTGATTAAACTGACTCGCCCCCTTGGCGGCAATAAACCCAGGGCAAACGGTCGCGGTGTGCCCTTTGCATTCACACCACACGCACACTTCCTCAATTGAAACCTCATTAGCTGGACGAACCTGCCTCACCTCTAGCTCCTCTAATCTCTGAGCCATTTTCTCAACCTGAGCTTGGAGTCGCTGGTCACGAATGGTAACCGGGACAACACTGGACCCAGAAGGTCCGGATCGCTTAAAATCGGATGGTTCTAAAG
This sequence comes from Rhododendron griersonianum, assembly GCA_018127125.1. Lineage (NCBI taxonomy): Eukaryota > Viridiplantae > Streptophyta > Magnoliopsida > Ericales > Ericaceae > Rhododendron > Rhododendron griersonianum. Next base: position 4,291,418 of record CM030798.1, on the reverse strand, counting down.
CCCTCTGCCTATCAGCTAGGTCATCTAAGAAATCCCAAGCCTGGTCCGCTGTTTTGGACAAGAAATCGTCCCCTTTGCAAGAATATTCTATGTGCTGGACTGACTCAGCGTTGAGACCCAGATGAAAGAAACCGATTAATTGAATTCTCTCAAAGCCATGGTGTGGCAGCCTTAGGAGTAATTCCTTGAAACGCTCCCATGCCTTGAGAAATGACTCATCCCTCTCCTGCCTAAAGCCTTGAATTTGACGCCTGAAACTCTTAGTCTTAGCCTCAGAAAAGTACTTCCTATAAAAGGCGTCGCGCACTTGTGCCCAAGTGGTGAAGGATTGAGATTTTTGCATTCGGAACCACAGAAGCGCGCCATCTTTCAATGTCGCCTCAAACAGCTTGAGGCACGCATTCTCATATTGGGTATTAGACGCAAAGTTGCGCACCAATCCCTCGAATGTCCGCACATGCTCGTACGGATCATCGCACTCCCTCCCGTGGAAACTAGGGAGACTATTAAGGACACCAGGTTTGACTGTAAAGGCATTGCGTGCCTCTTGTGTCTCTTGAGGGAATACAATGGGTCTGAGAGGAGTAGTCCTCTCGGGATGCATGTGCTGTCTCAAGGATGGCGGATTGACTAATTGCCTATCTCCCATCTCGACTAATTCTGATTCTGACTCCGAAACTGACTGGAAAAGTAGATTGCTGACACTAACTGACTCAAAAGGCAAATCTATATAAAAATCACTAATGGGAATAGACTCTGACTGGTGCTCAGCTGAGTCTGACTCTAAACTAGAAGATGAAGAACTAGACAACACAGGCTGACTCGACTCCAGTTCTTTTCGAACTAAACGATGTGTCGGAACGCGATAATAAAGAGGGTCCTGTTTAAAGGACACCTTCTTCTCTCTACCTATGGTGACTCAACTAAAAGACAAAAAATACGAAAACTCACACTCTAGAACACACGTTGCCGTCCCCGGCAACGGCGCCAAAAATGCTTGACAGATCGGGTGTATTAAAATAAAGACGCGTCCCAAGCGTAGGACTCTCGACCAGTGTAGCACAATATCCGGAAGTACCGGAGTCGAACCACAGAGACGGACGGACGGTGCTGACTCAAAAGTGTTGAATTCTAGTTTAACCTGGCTCTTAGGTAGCCACCCCTTATTCAATGAGATTGATTAACTAACTAAATTACCCAACTGAATTAATGAAATAAGAATTTAAAAAGGAGAGTACAGCCGTGGGAACTCAGCGCCCGCAACTAGCCTAGCCAATGTTTACTCGGGCCACAATTATTCACTTTGTTGATTTTAGAATAGGAAAAAAGATCCCTAACAAATGCGCACCACCTGTCACCAGTATCCGTGCGCATTCGAATTCCGGCGATGCCTGGGTTTTGTTTGTTAGAAGAGTTTTCGTCTTCTAGAACTGCTTAAAGATTAAATTAATTCGAACCCGAGGTAAAACATTGATTAAACTAGCTACGAGACGCCTTTGCCCCGTGGCCGCACTCTACAGAACTACTCACTCATGACTTTATTAAACGCAGCAATAATTTTAACCCTAGATCTAAACATGCTTCGAACAATCGAATAGAAATAAGAACACGATTCCACAGACTTACGGAAGAGCAACGGATTCGATCACCGAAGAAGAACAGGAATTAAAAGCTGGAAAACTTGAAGAACTCAGATTAAAACTTGAATCTGCAAATAAGAACTTAGAAAACAGCAGCCAAAAATTAAACGAAACATAAAACTATAAAACGTGTAACCCTAATTACGAGTTAAAACAGGGTTTTTATAGTAATCCCCTTTAACAAACAATTAAAATGCTAAAATAAATCGAAATCGGACCCTAAACGACCCAAAACGGCATCGTTCAAGGCATGATAAGCCCTCGGTAGCGCTACACCAAAAAGGGTGTAGCGCTCGCGAATCCCTATGATGTGTTGACTTCCATTGACCGATGCTTGGCCGTTGACCCCCTTAGCCTTTAGGTAGCGCTACACCCTTTTTGGTGTAGCGCTCGCCAATTCTCTGATCAATTCGAGGGCCTTGCTATTCCACTTCTGAGCGCTATACCCTTTTTCTGTAGCGCTCACGAATGACTACGATGACTTCCTCGTCAATTTCACTTCAACACTTAGTCTCCACAGCCCTTCTCGCTCTCAAGCTCCATCACGGCCTTTCCGAATACCTCTCAATCCAAACTCGGCGCAAAAACCACCTTATTTCCTGCGAAACTAACAAAAACAAGACAAAGCACGACATCAAGCGGAAAGTGGAATAAACCGCGCCTCTAACGCGCTAAAACGCCCTAGTTAGGCACTTATATCTATGATATTGTGCGACGGCCAAAAATGGCATTTGTTAGGGATCCCCGGCAACGGCGCCAAAAATGCTTGACCGATCGGGTGTATTAAAATAAAGACGCGTCCCAAGCGTAGGACTCTCGACCAGTGTAGCACAATATCCGGAAGTATCGGAGTCGAACCACAGAGACAGACGGACGGTGCTGACTCAAAAGTGTTGAATTCTAGTTTAACCTGGCTCTTAGGTAGCCACCCCTTGTTCAATGAGATTGATTAACTAACTAAATTACCCAACTGAATTAATGAAATAAGAATTTAAAAAGGAGAGTACAGCCGTGGGAACTCAGCGCCCGCAACTAGCCTAGCCAATGTTTACTCGGGCCACAATTATTAACTTTGTTGATTTTAGAATAGGAAAAAAGATCCCTAACAAATGCGCACCACCTGTCACCAGTATCCGTGCGCATTCGAATTCCGGCGATGCCTGGGTTTTGTTTGTTAGAAGAGTTTTCGTCTTCTAGAACTGCTTAAAGATTAAGTTAATTCGAACCCGAGGTAAAACATTGATTAAACTAGCTACGAGACGCCTTTGCCCCGTGGCCGCACTCTACAGAACTACTCACTCATGACTTTATTAAACGCAGCAATAATTTTAACCCTAGATCTAAACATGCTTCGAACAATCGAATAGAAATAAGAACACGATTCCACAGACTTACGGAAGAGCAACGGATTCGATCACCGAAGTAGAACAGGAATTAAAAGCTGGAAAACTTGAAGAACTCAGATTAAAACTTGAATCTGCAAATAAGAACTTAGAAAACAGCAGCCAAAAATTAAACGAAACGTAAAACTATAAAACGTGTAACCCTAATTACTAGTTAAAACAGGGTTTTTATAGTAATCCCCTTTAACAAACAATTAAAATCCTAAAATAAATCGAAATCGGACCCTAAACGACCCAAAACGGCATCGTTCAAGGCATGATAAGCCCTCGATAGCGCTACACCAAAAAGGGCGTAGCGCTCGCGAATCCCTATGATGTGTTGACTTCCGTTGACCGATGCTTGGCCGTTGACCCCCTTAGCCTTTAGGTAGTGCTACACCCTTTTTGGTGTAGCGCTCGTCAATTCTCTGATCAATTCGAGGGCCTTGCTATTCCACTTCTGAGCGCTATACCCTTTTTCTGTAGCGCTCACGAATGACTATGATGACTTCCTCGTCAATTTCACTTCAACACTTAGTCTCCACAGCCCTTCTCGCTCTCAAGCTCCATCACGGCCTTTCCGAATACCTCTCAATCCAAACTCGGCGCAAAAACCACCTTATTTCCTGCGAAACTAACAAAAATACAAAAACAAAACAAAGCACGACATCAAGCGGAAAGTGGAATAAACCGCGCCTCTAACGTGCTAAAACGCCCTACTTAGGCGCTTATATCTATGATATTGCGCGACGGCCAAAAATGCGCCAAAAATGGCATTTGTTAGGGATCCCCGGCAACGGCGCCAAAAATGCTTGACCGATCGGGTGTATTAAAATAAAGACGCGTCCCAAGCATAGGACTCTCGACCAGTGTAGCACAATATCCGGAAGTACCGGAGTCGAACCCTAGAGACGGACGGACGGTGCTGACTCAAAAGTACAGAGACGGACGGACGGTGCTGACTCAAAAGTGTTGAATTCTAGTTTAACCTGGCTCTTAGGTAGCCACCCCTTGTTCAATGAGATTGATTAACTAACTAAATTACCCAACTGAATTAATGAAATATGAATTTAAAAAGGAGAGTACAGCCGTGGGAACTCAGCGCCCGCAACTAGCCTAGCCAATGTTTACTCGGGCCACAATTATTCACTTTGTTGATTTTAGAATAGGAAAAAAGATCCCTAACAAATGCGCACCTCCTGTCACCAATATCTGTGCGCATTCGAATTCCAGCGATGCCTGGGTTTTGTTTGTTAGAAGAGTTTTCGTCTTCTAGAACTGCTTAAAGATTAAATTAATTCGAACCCGAGGTAAAACATTGATTAAACTAGCTACGAGACGCCTTTGCCCCGTGGCTGCACTCTACAGAACTACTCACTCATGACTTTATTATACGCAGCAATAATTTTAACCCTAGATCTAAACATGCTTCGAACAATCGAATAGAAATAAGAACACGATTCCACAGACTTACGGAAGAGCAACGGATTCGATCACCGAAGAAGAACAGGAATTAAAAGCTGGAAAACTTGATGAACTCAGATTAAAACTTGAATCTGCAAATAAGAACTTAGAAAACAGCAGCCAAAAATTAAACGAAACGTAAAACTATAAAACGTGTAACCCTAATTACGAGTTAAAACAGGGTTTTTATAGTAATCCCCTTTAACAAACAATTAAAATCCTAAAATAAATCGAAATCGGACCCTAAACGACCCAAAACGGCATCGTTCAAGGCATGATAAGCCCTCGGTAGCGCTACACCAAAAAGGGTGTAGCGCTCGCGAATCCCTATAATGTGTTGACTTCCGTTGACCGATGCTTGGCCGTTGACCCCCTTAGCCTTTAGGTAGCGCTACACCCTTTTTGGTGTAGCGCTCGCCAATTCTCTGATCAATTCGAGGGCCTTGCTATTCCACTTCTGAGCGCTATACCCTTTTTCTGTAGCGCTCACGAATGACTACGATGACTTCCTCGTCAATTTCACTTCAACACTTAGTCTCCACAGCCCTTCCGAATACCTCTCAATCCAAACTCGGCGCAAAAACCACCTTATTTCCTGCGAAACTAACAAAAATACAAAAACAAGACAAAGCACGACATCAAGCGAAAAGTGGAATAAACCGCGCCTCTAACGCGCTAAAACGCCCTACTTAGGTGCTTATATCTGTGATATTGCGCGACGGCCAAAAATGCGCCAAAAATGGCATTTGTTAGGGATCCCCGACAACGGCGCCAAAAATGCTTGACCGATCGGGTGTATTAAAATAAAGACGCGTTCCAACCGTAGGACTCTCGACCAGTGTAGCACAATATCCGGAAGTACCAGAGTCGAACCACAGAGACGGACGGACGGTGCTGACTCAAAAGTACAGAGACGGACGGACGGTGCTGACTCAAAAGTGTTGAATTCTAGTTTAACCTGGCTCTTAGGTAGCCACCCCTTGTTCAATGAGATTGATTAACTAACTAAATTACCCAACTGAATTAATGAAATATGAATTTAAAAAGGAGAGTACAGCCGTGGGAACTCAGCGCCCGCAACTAGCCTAGCCAATGTTTACTCGGGCCACAATTATTCACTTTGTTGATTTTAGAATAGGAAAAAAGATCCCTAACAAATGCGCACCTCCTGTCACCAATATCTGTGCGCATTCGAATTCCAGCGATGCCTGGGTTTTGTTTGTTAGAAGAGTTTTCGTCTTCTAGAACTGCTTAAAGATTAAATTAATTCGAACCCGAGGTAAAACATTGATTAAACTAGCTACGAGACGCCTTTGTCCTGTGGCCGCACTCTACAGAACTACTCACTCATGACTTTATTAAACGTAGCAATAATTTTAACCCTAGATCTAAACATGCTTCGAACAATCGAATAGAAATAAGAACACGATTCCACAGACTTACGGAAGAGCAACGGATTCGATCACAGAAGAAAAACAGGAATTAAAAGCTGGAAAACTTGAAGAACTCAGATTAAAACTTGAATCTGCAAATAAGAACTTAGAAAACAGCAGCCTAAAATTAAACGAAACGTAAAACTTTAAAACGTGTAACCCTAATTACGAGTTAAAACAGGGTTTTTATAGTAATCCCCTTTAACAAACAATTAAAATCCTAAAATAAATCGAAATCGGACCCAAAACGACCCAAAACGGCATCTTTCAAGGCATGATAAGCCCTCGGTAGCGCTACACCAAAAAGGGTGTAGCGCTCGCGAATCCCTATGATGTGTTGACTTCCGTTGACCGATGCTTGGCCGTTGACCCCCTTAGCCTTTAAGTAGCGCTACACCCTTTTTGGTGTAGCGCTCGCCAATTCTCTGATCAATTCGAGGGCCTTGCTATTCCACTTCTGAGCGCTATACCCTTTTTCTGTAGCGCTCACGAATGACTACGATGACTTCCTTGTCAATTTCACTTCAACACTTAGTCTCCACAGCCCTTCCGAATACCTCTCAATCCAAACTCGGCGCAAAAACCACCTTATTTCCTGCGAAACTAACAAAAATACAAAAACAAGACAAAGCACGACATCAAGCGAAAAGTGGAATAAACCGCGCCTCTAACGTGCTAAAACGCCCTACTTAGGCGCTTATATCTATGATATTGCGCGACGGCCAAAAATGCGCCAAAAATGGCATTTGTTAGGGATCCCCGGCAACGGCGCCAAAAATGCTTGACCGATCGGGTGTATTAAAATAAAGACGCGTTCCAAGCGTAGGACTCTCGACCAGTGTAGCACAATATCCGGAAGTACCAGAGTCGAACCACAGAGACGGACGGACGGTGCTGACTCAAAAGTGTTGAATTCTAGTTTAACCTGGCTCTTGGGTAGCCACCCCTTCTTCAATGAGATTGATTAACTAACTAAATTACCCAACTGAATTAATGAAATATGAATTTAAAAAGGAGAGTACAGCCGTGGGAACTCAGCGCCCGCAACTAGCCTAGCCAATGTTTACTCGGGCCACAATTATTCACTTTGTTGATTTTAGAATAGGAAAAAAAATCCCTAACAAATGCGCACCACCTGTCACCAGTATCTGTGCGCATTCGAATTCCGGCGATGCCTGGGTTTTGTTTGTTAGAAGAGTTTTCGTCTTCTAGAACTGCTTAAAGATTAAATTAATTCGAACCCGAGGTAAAACATTGATTAAACTAGCTACGAGACGCCTTTGCCCCGTGGCCGCACTCTACAGAACTACTCACTCATGACTTTATTAAACGCAGCAATAATTTTAACACGAGATCTAAACATGCTTCGAACAATCGAATAGAAATAAGAACACGATTCCACAGACTTACGGAAGAGCAACGGATTCGATCACCGAAGAAGAACAGGAATTAAAAGCTGGAAAACTTGAAGAACTCAGATTAAAACTTGAATCTGCAAATAAGAACTTAGAAAACAGCAGCCAAAAATTAAACGAAACGTAAAACTATAAAACGTGTAACCCTAATTACGAGTTAAAAAGGGGTTTAAATAGTAATCCCTTTAATAAAACAATTAAAATCCTAAATTCAAAATCCAGGTGCATCGCTCAACCACCTATCGTCCTCAAACAAATGGAGCGGTGGAGGCAGCAAATAAAACCATTAAGTCGATCCTGGAAAGAACCACCCAATCAGCCAGAAACTGGCATGAGCAAATACCACTAGCTTTGTGGGGATACAGAACGTCCATCCGCATACCTACGGGGGCAACACCCTATTCTCTAGTGTACGGTATGGAAGCCGTTCTCCCCATCGAGCTAGAGTTGCCATCGCTGAGAGTCATGGCTGAATGCGGGATAGACGAAGCCGAATGGATCAGCGGGAGATTTGAAGAAATTATGTTGTTTGATGAAAGGAGGCTCAGGGCATTGTACCACATTCAGGGCTATCAACGAAGGATCGCTCGCGCGTTTAACAAGAAAGTGAAGTCGAGGGATTTGCAAGAAGGGGATATGGTGGTGAAGGAAATCCGTGCACCGATTTTTGATGCACAAGGGAAGTTTCGTCCAAAGTGGGCCGGGCCGTACATCATCAAAGCTATTCTCTCCGGAGGAGCAGCCTCAATTGTCGACCTCGATGGCAATGAATTCTCAAATTTGGATCAACTCAAACGATATTACCCCTGAGAGAGCTCGTTGGGCCGAAAACCGCAAGGGCGGGCAGACCCAGGCAAAAATTAGAGCAAGAGCCTGCTAAGTTGAAAACCTGAAAGGGCGGCCTAGGCAAAAGTTAAGGCAAATAATCAAAGAAAGCTCGCTAGGCCGAAAACCCGAAAGGGCGGTGCTAGGCAAAATTTAGAGCATAAAAGGAGAGCGTTAATACCCGAGCGAACCCAAAGCCCGAACTACGTATGGGCCTGATTCTCTCTCGCGAGGGATACGTAGGCAATCTCACATCGAGATTCGGTCCTAAGTCTAAAAAATCAAATCCAAATTGACAAATTACGACATTTTCTTGAGGCACACATGGATAATAAACCGAAAGGGGGAAACCCTTAATCAGTCAATTTTATTCAGATCATTTCTTTATTATAAGCTGAGCATGAAAAAGAAAAACACACAACAAGTTCCACTTTTTATCTCAAAGAGCGGCAAAGTAAGCAATCAAGCCATCCTTGCTTCCACATCCCTTCTCAGCCATTTCCGGTACCTTCCAGTCAGAGCAATGGTGTAGAATGGATCATTTGGCTCAGTCCTGCGGACTCCCCATGTCCGTGCATAACTCCGAAGACCCGGAATGGTGAAAGGGGGGAGACGAAGCACTTCGGAACCCTGGAGCGGCACCTCTTGACTTAGACCAAATTGGCGAAGAATGCGGAGGGGCGAATAGAAGGTAAAGCCAGTCAAGCCCGCCACAAACACCTGTGGTGAGCCCATATTACTCATGGTCATAGCTGGGAGCCTCAGCCAATGACATCTCCACGCAATGTCATCATCGTCTAGGGAAGCAAAGAAGTCAATCCAGTCTCCCTCATCCCTGTACATCACTTGAAATGGGCGATTCCATCCGCTAGCTCGATACCACCAGTCATTGGCTGGAGGTGCCAGCAAGTTCAGTTTGTCGCAGAGCCACATCTGTCAAAAGAGTGAGAAAACAAGTAAGGAGCCAGATAAAACCTGAACCAAGCGTTGAGGTAAAATGAATGAGAGAAATAGAAAAAGGAGAGCTGAGTGAGGTCCTAACCTGCAACAATAGCGGGCTACCCCCAAAAACCCTTATGCGACCAGCATGAACAGTATCTAGTCCCATCAAGGTTTCTGCAAGGACTAAAGGAGCGACATCCTTGCGAGCCTCAATCTGAGCTGCGACCCCCACCAGCAGAGGACTAGGCTGACCAACAGGAGGAACCAACAGGTAGGCTGCCAGGAGACAGATACAGCAGGCCATCGTGCGATGACCTTGGTTCTCAAAGTTTGTCAAGTCTCCAGGAGGGCTGAACATCTCATATAACCGCATGACATTGATGGCATTGTGTCGAGTGAGGAATTCAGCCTCGTTCCCACTAACACCAAGCTTGACCTTAAGTATCTTCTTCATGTTTTCCCGGACCATGGGAACGATGGGTTCAGAGGAGTCGTGGCTTCCAAGGTAGGCGTTGAATTCTTCAACAGTGGGGCATAGTTCTTGAGAACCGAAGCGAAAGACATGCATTTCAGGATCCCAAAAGCGCATTACCGCATGCAACAAGACGGGGCGAATTGCGACTTCTCGGAGGTATCTCAAGGCATGAAGGCGATGCCCTCGGAAGTTCAGCTAATCGATGCCTTCGAGGCTGTCCAACCAAGGACGAAGTAAGGCTTGGTTTAGGAGAGCCATGGCGAGAATGGATATTTGAAGAAAGATGATGAAGTGAAGTATGAGTGACTTACCAAAGCAAAACTTGGTATTTATAGAGGTCTGGGGGAGACAGTGTCACTCCCTTACCAGCCTTGAAACTCATCAATTTCTACTCCTTTTCAAAATTCAAACTTTGGAAACTTGGAAAAAGCTTTGGAAAAACACAAGTCTTGCTTTGGGAAACCACTGGTCTCTAGAAAATAGTTCAAGGGGGGTTTCAAAGCACCTTGAGAACGAGCATGCAGAAGCAAACAAGATGAGAAGACTAAAGAGTGGCATTGGAAAGCAGCATGGGACTGCAGGTAGCAGCAGTCCCGAGCGCTCGAGACCTCACTCCCAAGCGCTCGAGACCTCACTCCCAAGCGCTCGAGACCACTCCCGAGCGCTCGAGAGTGCTGCAGTCTGCAGCAGTTTTTTTGGTTCTCAGGTTTTGGGCTGCTGTTTTGTATCATTCACTTCAGGCATCTCAACCTGGACAACTCCTAATGTTTTTGTAAGGGAATACAGCAGTGTCTTTGTTCTTTATCTCACCTGTTCTAGTGTATTCCGTGTAAAACATCAAAATTTCAAAAGTTTTCCCACTCGTGAGTGTGTCAAAACCCGTATCGGGCGCATTCGGTCGAATCAAATGACGCACGCAAGTCATAATATGTATTGGTGACTGTACAGTGCGGTCGAACACGCTCAAACGCCTATAAGTCTGATTTTTGCCTTCAAAACATCCAAAAATCGTTGTTTTACTCTGCAAGCCCGTATCAATATCCGTGATAAGGGTATTTTAGTAATTTCAGTGATCCTTACAAGGCGTAATGCACACCGTTGACTATGTGACTTGTCTTTTTACGACCGGATGCACTCAAGTCCTATCCTCCCATTCAATCACTCAAAAATTGGTCGTTTTCCCCCATTTCAGGTGGAGTCCCGTGTGTCATGTGAAAGTGTCTCATCCATACGCGTTTGAGGGGTCGACGATGTTAACTTTTCACTGTCTTAAGGGTATCGATACAAATTCGCGTGCTCTTTGCTTTCTTGTAAGGCTAGATGAAGATATTTCATAAAATACAATTCTGAAATGTAATCGAAGTACAATCAATGGGTGCAAAAGTGCAAATTTTCATAATAAAACGGTATTTACAATGGATAAGGAGGGAAGTACATAAGCTGGGGCAAACACACGCCCAATCCTAACTACCAGGGCACGCAGGCCTAAACAAAACCAAGGCACGCAGGCCCGAGAGCTACAACTACATTGGCACGTAGGCCCACGAATAAAAAGAGCTAGCAAAGCAAAAACCTAAACTCAGTCTCGGCTGGCCCTCTTCCGCTAGTGTCCCTCAGACTCAGAACTCTCGACCTCGTCATCATCATCGTCATCATCGTCGTCGGGAGAGCCTGAGGCAGTACTCGAGTCTGATGTCCCTAAAACGCGTGACTCGGACGACTCCTCAGTCTCTTCCTCTGACTCCTCGAGAGTAGGTCCCCACTGGGGCGCCACTCTAGGCAAAACCTCGAACTGTCTCGCCTTTGCAGCAGGCCGTGACACCCTTTGTGTACCACGGCCTCGCACGCTGGCAAAAGCTGGAGAGCTCGTGGTGTCCTCCAGCCGTGTCCTGGCTGACCGTCGTGGCTGCACCTGCATATCACAAACATGCACTCATTCTATACATGTTTGAAATTCAATTGATTCATTAAAGAACAGTACATGCATGCATTTTTATACCTGAGGGGCAACAGAAGAAACAGGCTCGGTAGCAGGTCTAGTCTGGAGGGCCCTCCCTCTCGCGTAGCCCTTCAACAAATGGCGCATCCCCACCATCAGCATTATGGCTTTCTCAGCCCACTCTCGAGGCACCTGCACAAGTGATTCAAAAATCAAGAACAATAGATACATGAACAGGGAGCATTCAAAGCATAAGAGAAGTAAGATCATACCTGAGCGGGGAGCTGCATAGGCGGCCGTGGAAGGCGCGGGACGTCTATCACCGCCCATGCCCCGAAAGGGCCCGTCACCCCTATCGTCCACTCCAGCGATGGTAACATAGGTGGTGCTGAAGTCTCTACCTTCTCCAGAACCCCCGCGCCACCCTCTCCTATACTCGGAGGCCTAGCACCTCGCCCACCAGCGGGAGGTCTAGTGCCTCGCCCTCCACTCCGTGAAGAGCGGCCACCGCGGCCCCGCACTCCAGCCTCGCCTCTAGGGCCAGCTGCTCCCTCTCCAGCCTCAGCTTCGGCCACCCGTCTCTCAAGCTCCCTCTCCACGCCTAGGCTCGTCGCCAAGTACCTATCTCTGTAAGCAGCGTAGTTCAGCGTACGCCGCATGTGCCTCTCCAAGTCAGTGTCTGGTACAGTGAGCTGCTCAAGCTCTCCTCGAGTGTAAGTCTCCGTCCTCTGCACTCGTGGCGGGAGTGACGGGAGTGGCCCCGGCACAGCGAACTCTGGGAGACCGAGAGACTGCCGCGTCACACGGTCCCCTAGGTACCACTGCCAGCCCAGGGGACACTCCAGCAAAACTCGGCTCCTCGTCACCTCTCGACTCCTCGGAAGGAAGTCAGCCTCCATCCCGGCACAGCGGTCCCAATAAACCTGCATTCGGTATTCCATTCGTTAATGATGTGAATATGTTTTGTCAAGAGGGCATATAAAGACGAAAAAAAAAGAGAGCGTCATTCATACTGTGACCCCCCGTTAGGTTGTCCAGCCAGCGTCGGAAGGTCATCACCTCTCCTCTCCGCTCCTTGGTCCTTCTATATTCCTTACCCCACGCGAGTCCACGTGGAAGTAAGTGCGGATTCCTGCAAGTGTTCTCGGGAGGGAACATTCCCAGAACCTCCTAAGCCCAGAGCTGCATTTTGGAATTCAAGTCAATACTCTTTTAAATCAATAAATGGATAAGCGAAAGCGGTTTGAAGCGATAATTCAAGTCATACCTCGATTATTCTCCAGTACCCGCCAATGGTATCGCCTACTCCGCATGAGGCAGCCCCAAGAAAGCAATAGAGCGTGCACAGAGCAGCACCTCCCCAATCGAACCGCCCGGCCTGCCTCAAGTCGACCAAGCCTGCCAAGTAACATAGGTGAACTCAAGAACGCCTATTTGGGAATAGAGAAGCCCCGAATAGGTACAGCAAGTAAGCACGGACCATATGGGCCACCTCCTGGTCACTCGTTGGCTCGTGGTCCCAGTACTTTCTGAACTGGCCGTATTCCGCCACCCCTTCGCTGTGGCGCGGGACCCGCCCAAGGAACCACTTCAAGGCCGCATCATCCAACTCTATGCTCGAGTTGTAAGGAATGGGCTCGCCACCAACCCTGAGCCCTGTGATCGCCGCGAAGTCGAGAGGTGTCACCGTCATCTCCCCGAAGCGGAAATGGAACGTGTTGGTGGTGTCCCACCATCTCTCTGTCAGTGCTGTCAGAACTGCACGGTCCACCCTTACCACCGTCATAAGCTGTATGAACGGTCCAAAACCTGCCTCCTCCACCAACGCCTGTACTCTTCGGGGTAGCTACTTGAAGTATTTCAGCAAGTTGGCCGAGCCTCCGTGGCCGTATATGTCCGTAGTGCGTTGTTTCAAATAAAGTAGAGAAATGGCATTAATAATGTGATGACACTCAGTAGCATTAATTCGATTCAAGAAACTAAAACCATTAAGTCTTACTGTGGTCCACCCAGAAGAGATGTGCTGATCCGGATCTCGAAGAAGTAAGTCCGCGGAATAATTGTCCTGAGCGGGGGCATAACTGATCATCCCGACTGGCTCGAAGAAGTGGACTCTCGGAGCGTAAGACGTGGACGAGAATCCAGGGCGATCCCCCCCTCCCCCCCCCCCCCCCCAAGTAGGCCCTCACCTCGTCGACCGCCGTGACTCGCTTCCCAACCACCGCCTCCGCCTCCAGCTCCTCTATCTCTATCTCCTCCGCCTCAGGCTCCTCCACCTCGGGCACCCCCATATCTGACGCATTCACGCCTACGCCACTCAGCAAAGCCCCTAGCAAAAGCGCCGAGGTCTGATCCTCTGGAGTCTCAGCACCCCTCAGCATGGCCGCGATTCCAGAATCGAGGTCAAGAGCGTCTAAAATATCCCGCGGCCCCGCAAATCCAGGAAGTCCCCCGCTACGAATGGAACCGGACGCGAGGCTCTGATCTCGCTGTCTTCACTCCTCGGTTCCACCATAGTTGTCCTCAAGATAGGAGTCGCGACAACACGGCCAGCCGTCGTCATCCCCCTGCTGGCATCGTCACCCCGCTCATCGCCGGCCCATTCCACGGCCACAAGCAACTCCTCTATCGTGGGAGTGGGAGGAGTGCCTGTGGCACCACCTCCACTGCCCGTGGCTCCACCCCCGCTACCCGTGGCGTCTTCCCCACTGTCGACCCGGCTACCACCACCAGTTTCGGCCTCATTCTCTCCAGTTGCCGTTGTATCTCCGCTAGCACCTCCCCTCACCTCCGAACCACCACCAACGTCGCCCATTGCCTCCGTACTTTCGCCTGCAACCCTCTCGTCGTCGGGCGCAACCCCACCCACCGCCGCCGCAGCGACTGCAGTAACCTCCACGCTGCTGGCCGCCGCTCTGTCCTCGCCACTAGCCATGGCCCCTCCTCCTTCTTCCCAAGACCTTTTCCTTCCCCTACCTTGCACTTCCTGGCACACCACAGCCCACCGGAAAATCGAGGAGATCTCGAGATCGCAAAATCGATCCGTATTTGCGTAGAGAGAGAGTTTGTCTGAGAGAGTGAGAGTGAGAGAGATCGTCGGAGAGTGAGGATGAGATCGATCGAGAGTCACGAAGGATAAGAGGGTATGGACTTCTGGTACTCGAGCGCTCGAGAATAAGGATGTGAGGCCCCAGATCGAAGAGGAAGACGAAAGGATGGCGGGCCCCAGTAGTGGTCTCGAGCGCTCGAGACCACTCCCGAGCGCTCGGGAGTGGTTCTAAGCGCTCGAGTCTGTCCTCGGCCTCCATGCCGAACTCTCGAAGTCCCGTGCATTTCTCATTCCCGAGATTTTCTTATTTTTTCAACTCCATTTACAAAATCAATCTCAGTCCTGATTTCGTCTGTGTTGAAACAAAGCAATGGATAACAAACTTTATTCTTTGATTCATTTTCGATTCAAGTTTCATAAGTTGGCATTTTACTTTGCAGTCGATGAAAATGGTCCAATCATATCACTTTCAACATGCTGGCAAATATTTCTGCCCAGGAGGTGATGTTTTATTATCATTTCATCCGCCAAACAGAGTAACCGGTGGATTCTCTATCCATTTATCTTATCAAGGTCGTGTCAATCGTTTCTTATGCATGCATTGCATGTGTTTGCATTTGCCCCGAAGAACTACGCTGGTCTGCAGAAAAGGGTACGTGGCAGTCTGAAAGGACACGACCTCATGCAAGGCATGCTTCCTCTCACATTTGTCTTTTGAATTAAGGATTTGATTTGGTTTCGAATTGGGCTGTCTCAATCTTTGGACGTCACTCGTATCCAGACATGATGTTGAATGACGCCCAAAGAAGGGCAACTGTAGACACCCCAATTTGGACTCTTCGGATTTCCTTAATTTGTGGCCTTGAGGCTCCCCGATGATGATTTTGGATTAAAACAAGCCTTGTACTAATTAGAACATTGCTCCTTTGGGGACTCAAGAAAGGAAAAATAAATGGTCAAAATCAATCTCAAGCGCTCAACAGCAGTCTCGAGCGCTCAAAACCATTTTCAAAAACCATGGGCCTAGCTCACTCTCGAGCGCTCGAGAGTGACACTCCCATGCGCTCGAGAGTGACACTCCCAAGCGCTCGAGACCACTCCCGAGCGCTCGAGACCTCTGTGCTGCCCAATGGATGATAAAGTTCCCCACTTTTCATGCAAGAGATCATTTCGGCCGTTTGAGCCAGAGGTTTACCAGCAGTAGACTCAACCTCAGGTGGTAGGGAATCACATCATTTGGATTTTCCCTCCCAAAAAATATATTCAACTTTGATTTTATTTTCAAATGAGACCATAGGTTATATTTTCCTATAAAAGCCTTGACTTCTGCTGGAGAAGGGGCACGAAAAAATCTGTCTGGAGAAACTCTCTCACTTGTTCAAAAAACCACTCTCAAGCACAAACTTGTTTTTCAACTACAAAGTTTTTCAAAGACAAAAGTACAAAGATCAAAACATCAGAAAATGCAGGGAGTTGAGAACATCCTTGGTCTCTGACTTCTTGCATTTTATCTTCTTCTTTCACCTTTCAAAGTCATTCAAGGAGCAAAGTTCTAACCAAAGGTAGAAATTTTTCTACTTTAACTTCAAGTAAAAGGTTGTTCTTCCTTTCTGAGGGAGGCCTTTTAGCCTATCCTAGTATTCAACACTGGGTATAGGGTTGAGAGACCTTGGTGTAAAAGCAAGAGCAAAAGGATCACAAACTCATTTTCAAAACCTGCTGGAAACACTCTCGAGCGCTCGAGAGTGCTCCCAAGCGCTCGGGACTGGTTCCAATTTCATTTCTTGCATTCTGGTGGACAGTGGGTAGGGGTGAAGTGCATTTTTAAATGAAATGGTCTCATTGTGACATGCAGACGTAGAAAATTTGCTTTCTCAAAACAGAAACGTTACTCACCAAGTTTCAAGTAAGAACAAGATTTTCCAAGGTTAAAAAGAAGATTTATACTCTTAGAAGATCAAAACTGGGGTGTCTGCATGCCAAAATAAGATCATTTCCTATTTGAAAGCAAGCTGACATGCAGCTCACTTCCAAGCGCTTGGGACCATTCCCGAGCGCTCGGGAGTGTCTGCATGCTATTACGGTTCATTACTTCCCCTATCTTGCCACGCTTCTGGTATTTCATATGCAGGGATGTGTCCATTTGCTCTTAAAAGAATGAAGATCTGACTTTGTAGAGGCAAGGATGCATGGCTTGGAAGATTGAAGTTCAGTTTTAGTCTGCCAGGACCTCTGCTGAGCTTATCATATGTTTAAAATAACTTCAGTTTACAGGTTGAGCATCAGCACTCCCAAGTGCTTGGGAGTACTCCCGAGCGCTCGGGAGTGAAGTCAGTAGCAGATCATCATCCTCTGTTATCATGCTTACGGATCACGACAACTCCGACCACATGAGAAGAATTACCCTACTCATGACTTAAAATTGGCTGCAGTAGTATTCGCCCTCAAAACTTGGCGCTACTACCTATGGGGAGAACAATTCGAGGTCTTTACCGACCACAAGAGCCTCAAGTACCTTTTCAAGAAGGAATTGAACCTGAGGCAGCACCGTTGGATGGAATACTTGGAAGATTACAAGTTTACGCTGCAGTATCATCCTGGCAAGGCCAACGTGGTGGCTGACGCTCTAAGCCGAAAAGACAGGGCTCAGAAGGTCAAAACCGCCATCAAGGAATGGGAAATGGTGGATACACTCAACGAATTCAACCTGAGACCTTCATCAGAAAATGGGAACGCCCGACTGTATTCTCTTGTTGCAGAACCAGCACTACACCGAGAGATCTTACTAGCTCAAACCTCTGAACAAGATTGCGAGTTCATCCGGTACCGAATCCGAGAAGGAAAGGCACTACCAGGATGGACGATCGAGGAAGACAATAGCCTGAGATTCAAGGGAAAGGTATTCGTACCTAATATTGGAACCCTTCGAGAAGCTGTACTCCGAGAAGCTCACCATTCAAATTTCGCAGTCCACCCTGGTGGTACAAAGATGTATCATGACTTGCGAAGGACGTATTGGTGTGAAGGAATGAAGAAGGATGTAGCCCAATTTGTATCTACATGTTTGGTGTGTCAACAAGTCAAAGCCGAACATCAGAAACCCGAAGGAGACCTTCAACCCTTGCCGATTCTGACATGGAAGTGGGGGCACATCTCGATGGATTTCGTAACTGGACTACCAAGATCTGCCAAATCCAACACTGCTATCTGGGTGATCGTGGACCGACTCACCAAATCCGCATGTAGACACCCCAATTTGGCCTAACGATTATTTCAAGTCCCACCTTGGGACCATCCCGATGATGAAATGGATACAGTGATTGCTGATTGCTTCCTTGAGAACCTTAGGACTTTCGGTAAGAACTTTGAGCCACTTAGAGAACCCAGTTCAGAGCCATACAGCCTTTCAGACAGAAATACAGAAGCCTAGGAGAATCCATCTGTCGGCCGTGACATCGATCCCACGGCCCTAACATCATTTCCTCACCCGAGCAACCTGTTGATAGCAAAATCTCCCTGAGAGATCAATCCCTCGGCCGCAAGATCTATCCTTCGGCCGAGACATCCATTCCTCGGTCGTGATATCCTTTACTCGGCCGCTAGATCGACCTTTTTCCAGACTCTAGAACGTGTTCTGTCAGACGTTTGATCCGATTACACTACCTTCCCGATGCATTCGGGCTACGCTCAGAGATTACGATGTAGAGTTAGAGATGCATTGCAATTGCAATTGCCATCTCGTGATTTGATTGGCCGGAGTGAGTCACCAATTGCCTATATAAAGGGCCTTTGGACTCTGAAAATATACACACAAAATTATCAGAGTATACACTCTCTCAAGCCTCGAAACTCTGCACAAATACTCTCTCAAACCCACTCCTCAAAAGCCCTAACCTCCCGAAGGCAGCCGTCAATCCGGCGATCAAACCCCGAAGTTCAAACCCTAACCCTAGGGTTTTCAATCAAGCAATCAGTCAACCACGCCCAATCCAAAGCAATCAAGCAACTGAGGGATCAAGGTGGTGAGGCCCAACGGCCTCTGGTTTGTTTTATTTATCGTTCTTACGCTTAATCATAACTTTCTGATCATCTGTTAAACGTATATTCTGGTGTGAGGAAGAACACCGACCGGGGCTTCGATCCCTCAGCCGGTACATTAAACCAGTGTGATTACTCGGCCGTGACATCCATTCACCGGCTGAGTAATCGATTTCCTGGGACAGCTTTGTTTGCTCTTCTGCTTTCTGATGCATGCTTCATTTATCGCACTGGCTCACTTTGCTTACTGTTTAAAGGAATAAATAAACAGACTATGTGTTGGAATTAAACAAAGCATCTACACGTCTTATGTTGAATGATTATGGGCCAGTCTCACGACTGGGCAAAGAGGAGTGCCTAACACCTTCCCCTTATTGTACTTTTGGCTCCCGTATCCAGAATCTCTATCCATTTTCCCAGTTTTAATAAACTGGGTGACGACTCTGTTTTGATGATAACCGCTATCATGTGGCGATGTTCCTAGCCATGGGAATGTCCATGATTTTGGTTTATGAAGCAAGCAACCAATCGAGCAAACAAACGTGATCAATCTGTATGGCAATGCCCCGTTTGGGAGGTGTCTACACCGCGCATTTTCTGCCTGTTAAGATGACGGAGAACGTGGAACAGTTGAGCCTATTATACATTCGAGAGATTGTACGACTACATGGAGTACCTATCTCGATTGTATCTGACAGGGACCCACGGTTTGTGTCACATTTTTGGAAGGGATTACAGAAAGCTTTGGGAACAGACGTAAGGCTTAGTATAGCCTTCCATCCTCAAACAGATGGTCAAACGGAGAGGACAATACAGACATTGGAAAATATGCTGAGAGCATGCGCCTTGGACTTCTCTGGGAACTGGGAGCAACACTTACCATTAGTGGAAATTGCCTACAACAACAGTTACCAAGCAAGCATTGGGATGGCACCGTACGAAGCCTTATACGAACGACCCTGTCGATCCCCAGTCTGTTGGACAGATGCTGGAGAAACGGGATTGATTGGACCTGATATAGTACGGGATACTACGGAGAAGGTCAAGACCATCAGACAAAGGATCCAAACAGCTCAGAGCCGACAGAAGAGTTATGCAGATAAAAGGAGCCGACCATTAACCTTTGCCGTAGGAGATCATGTATTCCTGAAGATCAAACCAAAGAAGGGAGTCATCAGATTTGGGAAAAAGGGAAAGCTATCCCCACGCTACATCGGACCATTTGACATCGTGGAAAAGATTGGGAAGGTTGCGTATCGTCTAGCCCTGCCACCACAACTAGATAGAGTACATAACGTGTTTCACGTTTCAATGCTCCGCAAATATCTCGCACTGCCCACTCATGTTCTCAATTGGGAAGACATCGCCATAGAGATAGACGCAACATACGAAGAGGAACCAATAGAGCTTCAAGACCGCAGTGAGAAGATAATCCGGAATAAGACAATCAAACTGGTACGAGTCCTGTGGAAGCACCGTGGAGCTGGAGAGACCACATGGGAGAGAGAAGAAACCATGAGAGCAAATTATCCCCACCTATTCGAATCCGAGTGTGCACCTAATTTTGAGGACGAAATTGTTTAAGGGGGATAGGTTGTAACAACTCTGATTTTTACTAAATAAAAATTTCGTTGTTAATTCAAAAAGTCCTTAATTATTCTTGAATGGTTTATAAAACCCTTTTAAAACCCTTGAGTCGTTTTTGGTAGACCATCAAGATTCGTCACTCCGAGCAATAAGGTCATTTTCTAAAGACAAGTGTTTACCGTATTTTCCTTCTAAAGTCATAGAATCGCATTTCTTGACTAGAAATCCTACTTAGCAAGCCTAGTTAGCTTCTAACCGATTCATTGAGATGACCTAACTACCAGTTCATTTCCAACCCTAGTTGAACCTTTTGAACCTTTCCAAACCCTAAAGGAACCCTTTGGACCAAAGTCATCTTTGACCTTTACCCATTGGATAATAATTGTAAGGAGAATTTTGGTCCATTGGTCAATAAGGCCAAGTCAAGCCAAGTACTAAGACCTTATTAGTTTATTTGCTTCCTAGATATTCCATGTGCCAATTTAATTAAAGAAATAGATTTGTTCCTCAAGAAAACATTTTCCTAGGATTCACTTGTACTTTAATATTAAATGGTGTAAGACATGTGCTAATTTGACATTGTTTAATGGGGAATCTTGACCTAGAAATCTAGGGAGATCATGTAAGTACTAGTGTACTTTGTATTCTTTCACATATATGTATATATTAATCAAGGGAGAAAAAGAGAGAGGGAGAGCGAGAGAGAGAATCCGAGAGAGGGGGAGAGGGAGAGAAGCCGAGAGAGAGAGAAGGAGATTGATGTACACTAGCCTTAGATTTTCTTCTACCAAAATCCTAGTTTTTAAATTACCTAAGTACTTGTACTTGTGGAAGAAGATATATGGAAGGATATGAGGAAGATTGGAAGTACTAGATTTCTTACAAGATTTTCTTACAAACTTAATTTTTATTCTTACTCTTTCAACCTTGTACCTATATTTATATATATACATTGTACTAAGAGAGAGAGAGAGAGAGAGAGAGAGAGAGAGAGGGAGAGAGAGGGAGAGAGAGAGAGAGATTGTGTGATGTGTGCAAGTGTACTCACAATCCTAGTTCAATATTTTGGCCAAATTCCTACTCAATCCAAAGGACAATCAAATCTAGGGTTTCTTACTCTTTTATATCCAATCCAAATCTCCTAAGTACAAGACAAGACCAAAACCCCATTAGAATAGCTTAAACTTGTCCTAGATTGGAAGAAAGAGCAAGAAAGATCTTTGTAGTCTTTCAAGCCTTGACATGACAACACATTGGAGCAAAAACCATTGGACAAAGAGGGAGAGAGAGAGCCGGCCAAAGAGGGAGAGGGAGAGCCAAGGTCTTGCCTATAAATAGCACCCCATGTTCTCCATTCAACTCACACCTTTCATCCTTCTAACTTCTCTCTAGAAAGCTTAGTGTTCTTGCTTGTTCTTTACTAGTTCTTGCTTGTTCTTGAAGTTCTTCCCAAGTTCTTCAAAGAACTCATCCTAAGCCGCCACTAAACCGCCACCCGACCACCCTATCGATCCAAAAGTTTTAGTAGTGTTAGTCAAGATCTAGTTTCGAGAGAAACCTTTCTCTTTCGAAGCTACCGGAAGCCATTCTTAAGAAGTTACTCCATCCAACCACCAACGTACTTTCCGTAGTCATCTCTACTGCCAAGAAGAACGGTAGATGATCCTTACCACTTTCTCTAAATATAAAGTTTACTTTAAAGCAGAATTCTCCATCCCCACTATTCCTAAGTATACGTAGTTTAACCCATACGTACTTACCTTAAAATTATTGAATGATGTCGTAGAAAAACATGTTAGTTAGTGGACTAATTATCGCTTAAACTGAAGTATTTGTATTTTGATCTTTTAAAATGATAATAGACTTGCTATGTGCTTACTTGCATTACTTGTGGTTGTTCTAAAGCATATAGTTGTTTTCACTCCAAATGCTTCCGTACATGTGGTGCTATGCTTTAAGAATGACTTGAACATGCTAAATGATATAGAGTTGGATGATCTTACTAGTTTAGTTTCAAGATTACTATGATTACTTGAAAAGTCCTACTGCGGAGTCTATGCATGAAAACGAGACACGAAAACTGAGAAAGTTGGATACATGGCACCTAGGGTGTGGCTAATGAAAGGAAGTGTTTGAAACGGTAAAATAATTTTGAAATTACATAATGACTAGAAAATGGGGAGTCACTATGGGAGTACAGTGTGTTTGTGTGCCAATGGGAACCCGGCGCGGCGGAACCATTGTGAGGATACTCGGGAACCCGGCGCGGCGGAACCGAGGTTGCGTGTGTGGCTTGGTTATCCGTGGAGAAGAGCCAATGCAAATTTTGTGCGCCAATGGGAACCCGGCGCGGCGGAACCATTGTGAGGATACTCGGGAACCCGGCGCGACGGAACCGAGGTTGGATGTGTTAAAATGATTTTGGAAGTGTTAATGAAGTGGAAAATGGTGACACAGTCTACGAAAGGTTGCGTAGGAGAAAAACAGAAAGGCATGACACCAACGTTAGAAAGATAGCGAATGTGGATGTGTAATTAATAACTATGTTGTTGAATGAGCATGTGTAATTGTCTATGTGCCTTTTTATGATAAGTTAAGGGTTAGTGGGTATGGTTTATTCTATTGAGCTTGTGTAGCTCACGGTGTTACCTTTTGGTGACCTTAACATATTATACTGTGGGCGACGCTGGTATAATGTGTCAGAGCTGATAGTCAAATAGGGTGAACAGTAACTCTTTGGAGGCTTTTGGAGCCGAGGAGCTTGCTAGGATGGAGGAAGAGGCGGAGCAGTAGATAACCTTAGATTTTTCCCTCCTTTGTGTAATAAAAGTATTCTCGTAGGAAACATGTTGTAATAATGAGCCGAGTCTTCATCTTTTATTTCAATAAAATGTTTATTTAACGTACCCGAAAATGGGGGCGTTACAACCTACCTGCAAATGGTCTTACGGAAGCATTCAACAAGACTCTTGGGAACTTATTGAAGAAAGTGGTTGCCAAAGCAAATAGGGATTGGCCTGAGAGAATGGAAGAAGCTCTTTGGGCGTATCGAACTACATATCGAACACCTACTCAAGCCACTCCATATGCACTAGTGTACGACGTGGAAGCTGTTTTGCCGCTCGAACGTCAAATTCCATCTTTAAGGATGTCTATTCAAGAAGGTTTCACTCATGAAGACAACGCTCGCTTGCGCCTTGAAGAACTAGAAGCACTTGATGAAAAGAGACTTGAGGCACAACAACGTCTTGAGTGTTATCAAGCCTGCATGTCAAAATCATTCAACAAGAAGGTTCGTCCATAAAATCGGTGGCAAATTCATTTCCAAGTGGGATGGACCATATATGGTGCAAGAGGTTTACTCATGTGGCACCTACAAATTGGTTGCTGAAGATGGCTTAAGAGTTGGCCCCATAAACGGCAAATTCTTGAAGCGCTACTACCCTTGAAGAGCAAGCATTACTCCATGACGCATGAGCCTAAACTGCATGTTGCTCCTAGCCCGCATGAGCTAAAACCCCCCCCCCCCCAAAAAAAAAAAAAAAAAAAAACTTTGAACTACGTTTTGACTTGATCCCATTTTGGGTACGTAGGCAGCTTGAATTTCGAGCTCAGTCATCCAAAATCAAAAATAAAAATAAAAATCTCCTTTTGAACTACGTTTGACTTGATCCCATTTGGGGTACGTAGGCAGCTTGAAATTTCAATTCGAAGCACAGTCATAACAAAAAAAAAATGTTTACTTTATTCTTCAAAGGATAAGTAGACTAAACGTTGAATTTTATTCACCAAACTAAGCAAAGAAAGCAACATATGGTGGATCGTAAGGATGGATTGTTCATTTGGCTCCTCAAAAGAACTGGTATATCCTTAGTCTCATACTTCAAATCGAGACTCAATCGAGACTCCATGCTCTGAAACATCTTCAATGCTTAAAATCGAGACATGAGGCGCTCTAAGCATTGCTATGTTGAAGTGTCCCTTCCAATTTGATGGATGATAGAAAGAAGAAGAGCTGCTTTATTGCCTTTTCTTGCTTTTGCATGAACCCTCCGGCTTCGCGAGTGATGGCAGAAGGTCGCTTCATGAGTGATGGCAGAAGATTGCTCCCTCGCTTGGGCTTGGTCTTGCACGTGGCTGTCAAACTTCAAAGGTAATGGCAGAACGTAGAGCCGTTCCTTGGCTTGCTTCTACAATGATCCCTCGTTGACCATGAATAAGGTGGAAGGCAGAAGGTCGCTCTCTTGCTTTCGTTTGCTTCTACTAAATCCCTCTGACTCCATGGGTGATAATAGAAGATAGAGTCGCTCACTTGCCTTAGTGTGCTCCTATTGTGATCCCTCCAACTTTATGGATGATTGTAGAAGGTAGAGTAGCTCGCTTGCCTGGGCTTGCTTTTGCATGAATCCTTCAAACTCCAAGGATGATGGTAGAAGGTAGAGCCGTTCCCTCGCTCTTGTTTGCTTATGTTGTGGTCACTCCAACTTCATAACACAACATAGGCAATGACTTCAACATCGTGGCATGCTTCAAGAACCATCCTAGCATGGTAGAACCTTCGTAGCATGGCATTGACTTGCTTGTTCATTGTGGAAAACTTCGAGGATCCCCCTAGCATGCTTGAAGAAACATGTACAGCAGCAACGGAGCCTTTAAGTTCGAAGAAGCTGTGGAGCAGAGATCGAAGAAACTGCAGAGCAGGGCTCGAAGAAATGGCAGAGCAGAGCTCGAAGAAGCTATGGAGCAGAGCTCGAAGAAACGGCAGAGCAGAGCTCGAAGAAATAGCAGCAGCAGAGCCTTAAAGCTCAAAGAAGCCGTAGCACGTACGGAACCATTAAGTTCGAAGCAGCGGCGGAGCCTTTCAGTTTGAAGAAGTTGCGGAGCAGAGCTCGAAGAAACGGCAGAGCAGAGCTCGAAGAAATAGCAGCAACGGAGCCTTAAAGCTTGAAGAAGCCGTAGCACGGAACCTTTAAGTTCGAAGAAGCCACGGAGCCTTTAGCTCAAAGAAATAGCAGTGGCAGAGCCTTAAAGCTCGAAGAAACCGAAGCTGCAGATCTAAAGCTCGAAGAAAAAGAAGCTGCGGAGCAAAGCTCGAAGAAACGGCGGAGCAGAGCTCGAAGAAATAGCAGCAGCGGAGCCTTAAAAGCTCGAAGAGGCAGTGACTGCGGAGCAGAGCTCGAAGAAGTGGTGGAGCCTTAAAGCTCGAAGAGGCAGTGGCTGCAGAGCTTAAAACTCGAAGAAGCAAATGGAAAGCGTCAACTGTTAAGTCTGCAAAAGAGAATAATGACAAGGCATTAGTAAAAAAAAGCCAGAGCATTGATACGTAAACGAAAAGTCACTGTTCAGAAAATTGAGGCCCAAAAGTTCTCTGATCAAGCTACAAATTCATTGTATCTGCAAAAAACTGAGAAAAGAAAATTCAATCAACGAGCCGTGCCAATCGAAACGGAAAGGGCATTGTTCAGATAAGTATAGACTTTGCAAGTGCGGCGTGATCCCAGTAAAAGCATCAATACTCGCTGACGGCAATATGCATGAATTCAAACAATCAGAGGGGTTTTGTGAATATTAAAGACAAAGCTTTCTGCCCCATAAAAAAAGGGAGCAAAAAGAAAGGGTGTTTTTATGCATATACTGTCTTGGCCCCTGAAAAAAAAAAAAAAAAAAACCTTCCGTGCAAGTGAGGACATGAAACAAAGCAAGGCTAAAGGCCGAAATAGTTGCAAGCTACCCCACTGCTAATACAAAGTTATTGTCTACACAAGCTTATGTCGGTGTGTTTTGACTTCATATGATCAGAAACTCAAAGAAGAAAATTGTGGTGCTATTACATGAACGTGGCCTCACATGAGCAATGTTTTTTTTTTTGGTTTTCCCAAAACAACCTTTTTTTGGGTATGGGAACGTTTCAGCATCACAGAAAAATTCTGATTTGTCAGCGGTTCATCCCTCAGTCCAGAAACAAAGGGAATTTAAGAGGCAGTTAAAGCAAATATACTCGAGCAAAAGGAATTTTGGCAAAAAAGCAAGTTTGGATTGATTTCCGCAAAGGTCTCAGATCGTGCCGCGAAAGGAACGAAATTTTTTAATGGGTTTGTGTTTACACCATATTTTAGACCCATGTTGATCGACTGGCTTAATTGCTGACACGTGTTGTCCGAAATGAAAGGAGACAAAAGGCGTACAACCAGGGGTTCAAATGGACTAGTCGACGGTTACGGAAATAATAGAATCACGTGTTTGATGACAAGTTACAAGTAAATCGTGGATAGGAGCAGTTGACAAGAGCAGTTGAAGGAAAGGTTCACAATGGATCGTGTGACCAGACTATGAAATAACCGCTCGGTCAAGAACGTGGAGAAGAAAGAGGAGATAACCGCTTGATTCAAATCATTGGAGGGAAATCTGCCAAATTTGAATTTCAAGTCGAAGTGAAGCCTATAAATACAAGAAGAGAAGACAAATTCAAACCCCCACTCAATTGCCCAAAGGCTTCTACTTTTTATCTGCACTTTACTTTCTTGCACTAGGAGTAGCTTGTTATCTTAAAACCGTCTTCTCGATTGTGTATCCATAGTCGACTGACTTCTACTTTGAGGAATAATAAAGTCCATTTTGTTATTCTTCTTCCATTTTCGTCCACTGCATTAAGTTTGCTTCCAGAGAGGTCCTGAAATACGGCAGGGAATCAAACTCCACCACCACAAACATCCACATTCCAGCACTTACATCAATCCCAGTCGATTCGTCGACTAAGAGAAAAAATAGACAAACAAGTTTTGGAGCTAGAAGAAGGGCTACTTACTAATTTGGAAGTAATGGCTCCAACCACAAGAAAGCAAGGAGACCGACCGACAGAGTCTCAGAACGAGGGCTTCGAAGTCCCGAGTGATTCGGCGCATCCTGAACAAAGGATGCCAGAGAATAACCAAGGAAATGGCTCAAACCTACAGGTTAATGTGCAGAGCCTTTCTAGGCAGTTGGCACAAGTTTTGTCTAATCCGGAAGACGAAGCAGCACAGGAGTTAATTACTCTGTTGCGAAGGGTAGTCGCGCCTCCATCTGTCATAGGTGTCGATGCCAATGGAGTAGTTCACGAGCAAGTGAGTCTCGATGACGTGCCTAGACAGGTCCCTCAACAGGTATATTCAAATCCTACTTTTGAATCAAATTTGAATATACACAATCAACCATTCGTGGGACCGAATGCTTTAAGGTCTACAGTGAGACCAACCAGTTTTTATCAAAATATCCCGTCTGCATATGAAACTGGGAATACCAATGGTTATGGCCAAAATGTCAATTTCAGTCATGGTCAGAGTCCCCAAAATGGTCCCATAGGAAATTATACTGTGAGTAACGGCTCGTACCCATACAGTATGGCGCCTAATATGCCAAGTAATGGCAATTATGCGAGTCAAACTGCACAAACTTTACCAAATAATGGCAACAACAATGGTTCATATGTGCAAGCTATGCCAAATATTGGCAATGGAAATGGGTAAAATATACCTTTTACACAACCATATGTAACACAGAATGTTCCAAATGCTCTTAGAGGCCCAGATTTCGTAAATGTTCATAGGGTACAGGATCCCATGAATCTCAACAGAGCACAGGAACCCTTGAATGTGAACAGAGCCCAAATAATGGAAGTTATTCAGGATATGTATGGTCCAGGGCTACGTAGAGTGGAGAAACCCATGTTTAGAAAGCCATACCCACGATGGGTTGATGGTGTTCCTTTGCCACGAAACTACAAAATCCCTGAGTTGTCGCTTTTTAGTGGCACAGAAAACCAGTCGACAATAGAACACGTGGGCAGATTTTGTCTACAGTTAGGAGAACTTAGTTCTGATGATGTTTTAAAATTGAAATTGTTTCCTCATTCCTTGACAAAAACAGCTTTCACATGGTTTATAAGTTTGCCTGCTAATTCTATCCATACTTGGCAAGATATGGAAGAGCAATTTCATGCTCAATATTTTAGACACGAACCAGAGGTATCAATTGCTGACTTGGCTAAACTGAAACAAAAGCCAAATGAAACAGCAGAGCAGTTCTTGACCAGATTTAAAAGGTTGAGAAATCAATGCCACTGTAATGTACCAGAAACTGAAATAGTTCGCATAGCCCAAGATGGGCTTGAGTTCAATTTCAAAAAGCAGTTTAATGGATCTAATTTTAAAGATTTGTTTGAACTTTCAATGAGAGCTTCTCAGTTTGAGGCAATCCTTCAAGAAGAGGAACAGTTGAAAAACACATCTTTGGGAACATATTACCAAGATGTAGAAGGAGATATCGAGATCGATGTAGCACAAGTCATTGGCAAAAATCCTATAGTTTGTGACACATTGATTAAGACTGAGAAACCAATGAACATGCCCTCATCTCAACCCAATAGGCGTGGGGGGCAAGCAAACTATAGACAGTACTCTTTTGATTTAGCACAAGCAGATCCAATTTTTGATGAACTGCTGAAACAAAAGTTTATCACTCTAAGTCCTGGACATATTCTTCCTTCTGATAAAGAAAGGAAAGGGAAAGAATATTGTAAGTGGCATAATTCATTTCGACATAATACTAACAATTGTGTTACATTTCGGAATTGTGTGCAGGATTTGATTCAAAAGGGGTTATTGCAGTACGCCAAAGGTGACAAAGAACCAATGGGTATAGATGCCAACCCTTTTCCAAAGATCGAAGTGAACATGGTGACTGCCAGCCTGTCTAAAAGGTTGGGGTCTACAGTCGAAAAGAAGAAACGAGAAGATGAAAACCAAATGGAGACTGATGACGAATTAGCAAAGTCCCATTTCTCGAGGTTCCCGAATGATTACCTCTGTATTCGGTGTGGACATGAGGTCGAGTATGGAGAAGCAATCATGTTGGAAAAAGAGCAGAAGAATGCATTCTCCAAATCTGGGATAAGGTTTAACACCATGGGTGGAAATGACCTCCAGATATATGTTGGGGCAAAGCTAATTTACGAGGGAATAGATCCAGGGCTCTTCAACAGGATAGAGTCAGATCATTGTTACGGACCAGATGATGGGCCATTCTTGTTCAGAGGGAATCCAGTGGTGCCTGCTAGGCCCGGGGTGCCTTCTCACCAAGATTTGGAAGCAGTGGGATATCAATTTCCCAGTCGAGGGAGATACCCCAACCACAGAGGAGTTGGTCCTAGAAGAGGAATGGGACCCAGAGGTAGACGTCCCTATGGATATGGGGGGCATCAGCCTAGAATGGTGATGCCACCAAACCAAGGTCATGAAGAGTGGAGTACACTTAGCCATCCCAAGTTCCCTGCAGAAGGCTGGTATACTAAGGTGTCTACTTCACAGAAGAGGAGACTTCAGAGGAAATTTGCAGCTCGAGCGTATGGTGACCCTTGGGATCATGTCTTTGAACCTAGGGGAAGAGTGGAACCCTCCAAAGTTCCAAACATGGTGTGGACCCGAGAGCAAGGGGAGTCCAGTGTACCAAAGCAAGCAGCTCCTTGTCTTGCGGGGCAAGACAGCAATCACGAGGCTTCATCTAAGTCGAATGCCCAACCAAGAGGGAAGAAAGAATTGAGGCAGAGTTTGAAGAAAAAGATGGAGGAATTCCAGAAGCTGATAGAGGCTGATGATGATGATCTCCTTGGTGAAGGGTCAGAACAAGAAGACCTTATCAAAGATACCACCCCGTCTCCACAACAATCTGCAACATTTGGAGAAAGTCTGGCCGCAATACAATTCGGGTCAGTACCTATAAACTTTCAATGCAACATGATTTTAGTCTTGCCCAAACATTTTAGGGCAAAGCCAGACCAGCCTATGGAATTGGCAGGTGATGTAGAAGAACTACCCAATCGACTGTGAAAATAGTAGTTGAGGAAGAGCACTCTCATTCACAGTTAATTAAAATTGAAACAGACAAAAGGGGAGACAAAGTTGTGGTCCTTAGGTCTCCTGATGATGCTTCAACAAGGCATTTGAAACCGTTGTACGTCAAGGTCCACATGAATGGCCAGCCTATCTCAAAAGTGCTAGTCGATAATGGGGCAGTGGTGAATATTTTGCCTTCTCGAATGATGAAGTTGTTAAACAAAACTAGCAATGACTTAATCCCAACAGAAGTTACCGTTGGGAATTTTGCCGGAGGTTGTTCTCCTGCTAAAGGAGTCATATCTCTACAACTACAACTTGGAACAAGGAAAATGAATACAACATTTTTTGTAGTCGATTCATCATCCAACTATAATGCCTTATTAGGCAGGGATTGGATTCATATAAATGGCTGTGTACCGTCTTCTTTGCATCAGGCTTTGATCTTTCTGAAGCATGGAGAAGCAGCAGGAATGGAGGTCTTTTGGGCAGACCAGCATCCCTTTCAAGCTGAAACTAACAACGTCGAGGCAGACCTTTATAAGGAATACCTTTGGCCGATGAAGATAGAAGACTCTGAAGTAAAGTCCACTGGAGTCGGTGTAACCGAAAGTCAGTTTCTTACTTATGTGAAGGAAGGACTCCAGGAGTTAAGTAAGGAGTTTGTCAGGCCTAACGTTATTTCAAGGCCTATTGAGGAAAAACCACAGGTTTTTAATGTTTAAAAGCCTATCTAATGTAGGAATGGAAGAGTTGGCTTCTGTCAAAGCCACTTTCAAAAGACTGTTTTCTTTTCTAGTCGATAGGAAATTACAGGCGAATGAGCCTATTTCTTGTAATTGGGCTGAGTGTGTCTTTGACGACAGTCCACTAACGATGAAAGAGTTAGGTTTGGCAGACTTGAAGCCTGCACCAGCTAAGTTAGATGATGATAGGGCTCAGGTTAAAGACCCTACGGAGGAAGTAAATCTAGGAACTGTGGAAGATCCTAGGATCACGTATGTTAACGCTACTTTGCCTAGTGAAATAAAGGAAAAGTTTAAGTGTTTGTTGCTTGAGTTTAAAGATTGTTTTGCTTGGAACTATGATGAAATGCCAGGTTTAGACAGAACACTAGTTGAACACAAAATACCCATAAAAGAGAATTATGTACCTTTCAAACAGGCACCAAGAAGAATGAAAGATGACGTTCTTCCTCAAGTAAAGAAAGAAATGGAACGATTATTTGAAGCAAAATTCATTCGACCAGTTAAGTATGTTGAATGGGTATCAAATGTGGTCCCAGTCTTGAAAAAGAATGGGTAGGTTAGAGTTTGTGTCGACTTTAGAGACGTTAACACGGCATCACCAAAGGATGAATATCCAATGCCTGTAGCTGACTTATTAGTCGATGCGACAGTTGGTTATCAAATGCTGTCCTTTATGGACGGTAACGCTGGTTACAATCAAGTTTACATAGCAGAGGAAGATACCCACAAAATAGCATTCAGGTGTCCTAGATATATAGGAACATTCGAATGGGTAGTCATGGCTTTTGGTTTAAAGAATGCAGGTGCAACTTTCCAAAGAGTTATGAACATAATTTTCCATGATTTCCTCCATAAATTCCTGGAAGTTTATATCGATGATGTTGTAGTAAAATCAAATTCAGTCGAAGAGCATTTGCATCATCTTAGACAAACTTTGGAAAGGATGAGGCACTATAATTTGAAAATGAATCCACTGAAATGTGCATTTGGAGTTACAGCAGGAAATTTCTTGGGATTCCTAATTCATCAGAAAGGAATTGAAATTGATAAAACCAAGGCTGATGCTATTCTAAAAGCTCAACCTCCAACCAACAAGGAAGAACTTCAGCAGTTCTTGGGGAAAATCAACTTCCTACGTAGGTTTATTGCCAATCTATCTGGGAAAACAACGGCTTTCTCCCCATTGTTAAAACTGAAGTCAGAAAAAGATTTCAAATGGGAGCTGGAACATCAAAAAGCGTTTGAGATATTGAAGCAATCATTGGTAACACCTCCAGTATTAATGCCTCCAGTAAATGGAAAGCCATTGAAGTTGTACATTTCGGCAACTCACCAATCGATTGCAAGCTTGTTGGCTCAAGATAACGAGCAGGGCCGAGAACAGTCGATATATTACCTGAGTAGAAGGTTGAATGATTGTGAGACAAAATACACTTCCGTTGAGAAGATTTGCTTGGCTTTATACTTTTCGGCGATTAAGTTAAGACATTATTTATTGCCGGCAAAAATACAAATTATTTCCCAAACAGATATAGTAAAATATATCTTGTCTAGACCCATTTTAAGGGTAGGCAAGGGAAATGGATTTTGGCTCTAGTCGAGTATGATTTTGAGTACGTGCCTCAGAAGGCAGTTAAAGGACAGGCGTTGGCTGATTTTCTAGCCGAGCATCCAAATCTGCCTTTAGAGGAAGATACTTTTGAGATACATTTAGTTGAGGTGAAACCATGGGATCTATCCTTTGATGGATCAAAAATAGACAATGGAGTTGGAGCTGGCATAGTTCTAACGTCACCGAAAGGGGAAATGTTTCAGTTTTCTTTCCAACTAGATGAAAATAGAGTGTTAACGAATAATCAAGCGGAATACGAAGCCTTGATTATAGGTTTGGAAATAGCAAAGGATTTAAATATACGACATTTGAAAGTCTCTGGAGACTCGCAATTGGTCATTCGACAAATCACGGGACAATACAAATGTTATCATCCCTTGTTGAATTTGCAATTGGGAAAAGTCAAACACCTTGCTCAGGAGTTCGACGAGATCCATTTTCATCATATAATGAGACTGCAGAATAGTGAAGCCAACCAAATGGCCCAAACAGCTTCAGGAATACAAATTCCTGAAGGTGTTAATGAGAAAGTAATCAGAGTTCAAAAGAGATTTCTACCTTTTTCTATGGAAAGGGAAGAAATTCAGAGGGATGTTTTGATTATTGATATCTCTGAAGACTGGATGGTGCCAATAAGGAACTATTTGGCAAATCCTAACGTGAAGGCAGACAGAACGATTAAGTGTAGATCAGTAAATTACATCCTTTTAGGAGGTGATTTATACAGGAAAACATCTGATGGTCTACTATTGTTATGTGCTAATAAGGCCCAGTCGATGAAAATAATGGGAGAAATCCATGAAGGGACTTGTGGCGCTCATCAAGCTGGAGATAAAATGAGATGGCTGATTAAACGGCACGGATATTATTGGCCAACCATTAGGGCCGATTGCATTCGATATGCCAAAGGGTGTCAGCAATGCCAAAAGCATGGACCAATTCAAAGGGTGCCTGCTCACCAATTGCAATCGATTATAAAGCCTTGGCCATTTAGAGGTTGGGCTATCGATATGATAGGTGAAATTCACCCAGCTTCTTCGTTACAACATCAATTTGTTATTGTGGCAACTGATTATTTTACCAAGTGGACAGAAGCAATACCTCTAAAAGGTGTTTCACAAAAGCAAGTTATTGATTTCATTGAGGAATATATCCTATGTAGATTTGGAATTCCTGAAACTATTACTGTTGATCAAGCTTCTATATTCAATGGCAGAGAGGTCGTTCAATATGCACAAAAGTATGGGATACAGATTCTGAACTCGACCCTTTACTATGCCCAGGCGAATGGGCAAGTCGAGTCAACTAATAAAATCATTAAAAATACTCTGTCAAAAATGGTCGATGATAATCCAAGAGAATGGCATGATCTTTTGCCCAGGGTGTTATGGGCATACAGAACATCACAAAGAAACAATACCAAAGTGACTCCTTTCGAGTTAGTTTATGGGCATGCAGCAGTTCTGCCAGTCGAGATAAATGTGCAATCGATGAGAGTGGCACAACACTACGATCCAAGTTTACAGTATGACGAGGCAATGTATTTGGATATCGATGGGTTAGAAGAGAAAAGAATGGATGCCCTGAATCAAATGCAAGCTCAAAAGAAAAGAGTGGAAAGATCTTACAATAAAAAGGTTAAAGAAAAATCTTTTGCAGTCGGAGATCTAGTTTGGAAAACGATTCTTCCAATCGATTCAAAGAAAAAGAAAGGAAGATATGGGAAATGGTCACCAAATTGGGAAGGTCCTTTCCGTATTGTTAAGATACTACGAGCAGGTGCTTATCATTTAGAATCAGTCGAAGGAGTTGTGCATGAAAGATCTATAAATGGTAAATACCTAAAGCAGTATTTTCCTTCTGTTTGGGAGAACATGGTCTAGAATAAAGATATTCTTATATTGAAATGTCCAAAGAAGGACAGCATTACATAGTACAAAGCCAAAGTTGGCCCAGAATGAAACAAAAGATCCCTGGGGGATCAAAACAACAAAAGGAAAAGATCCCAAGAAGGATCTAACAAAAGATTCCAAGTGGAATCTATCAAAAGGAAAAGTTCTCAAGTGAGATCTAAAAAGAAAAATACTGGAAACCTAATGACATCAAGAAAACCCCACAGAAAGAAGGCCTACTTCCGAGGCCATTCCCTCCACTGGCCAGAGGTGCCAGCAGCAGAGGAACGGATGTCAGCAGGATCGACTGGACGGACAGGACCGTCAAAGCAGTCCCAGTTGCCCACCAAAACCTTGAGGGCAGCCTCCATCTTCTCCATACGCAGGGCCATACCTTCCACTCTATCATGGATGGCCTGGATTTTCCTCTTGCACTCGTTGTGGTCTTCCATCAAGACCCACGAGAGCTCACCAGCCAATTGTTTTATGTGTGCTGGGGTTATCTGAGTGAAGAGAGGAGAGGGAAGGTTAGACTCTGGTTTAGACGCCATTGCAAGGGTTGAAAGAGATGTTTGAGTAAGAAAACCTAAAGACCAAAGGTTGGCTTTTATAGATCCAAGAAGATCTGCAGACGTGAAGTAGTGGGCAGTTTCCCCGAGGGAAACCCAAGAGACGTGGCAGTTAAGGGAGTAATATATGCCCTCGGTCTAATAAAAATAATGAAGATCTGGCGGCCACAGTCATTATGACTTGAGTTCGGATTAACAAGGGTCATTAAACCCAACCGTCAGTAATTACTGTGCTTGTCCCCTAGAAGTAGTGGAAACGTCATCATGGCTTATGTCATAAAGTCATTATTTTGGTTCATCTATATTTTAAAAGATATTAAGGACAAGATTTTGACATCATGTGGCACGTTCATTGATTACAATTATCAAGTGCTAACCAACGGTTGTTTCATTTTTCGCCTGATTGGAAAGGCAATACAATATGAAGTCATGAAAGTTGTGCCTACTAGCAGAGGCATCAAAATTTTCATCATCAAAACTAACAAGTTTATACTAAGAAGTTAATCGACTACTACAAGGTCAGTTGTGTGGGAAGAAAGACTTGAAAGTTTCCTATTTTGCTAGTATCTTGTCTCGTTTGAAGTAGTTTCTATGCAAGTCCTCTCTTGCAGCAGAAACGTGTACTGAGGCACCCTTCCCTTCTTCAGCTGTACGCTTGAAATCCTGGTCAAGCTGGCTAACCATTCCAAGGAGGCGTTCCTTGTCAGTCCGAAGCTGGCCCAGTCGATACAACAAATGTTGCTCTTCCTGATCGATTGTCAAAAGTTTTGACTTTAAAGACGAGGCCTCATTGTGCATTGACAATAACGTAGCCGTGACGTTGGACAAATTGCCAATTAACGCTTGCTTCTGTTTGATCTCTCCTTGATAATAGCAAAAGAGACTAACGTTATCACTCAAGGAAGATACAAAATTGTCCAATGCAATCTGTTCCTTAAGAGGAAACACATGCCTTTGAGCAAGGGACTCAACACAGGACATGAACTCAATAGACTTGGTTGTCACCAATTCCTCAAAAGGAAATTTCAAGAAATCAAAGAACCCACGGATTTCTTTCTGAATCTCCTCACTATATTGGAGGAAAGTGAACGAGCTGGTTTCAGATACCTCGGTTAAAGATTGAAAGGTTTGGGAGGTCGACTTGATCTTTTCCATCAAATGGTCTAGAGAATTGCTTGAAGAAGTAGCTTGGACTGAACCTTCTGTTCCTATGAGATGGACCCCAGCCTTGTTCACTGAACGAGGGGATGCATTAACAGCAGTATTGGTTGGAACAATCACCAGAGCTGGATTGGTGACAGGTTCTGGAACAGTTTGAATGTCAAGGGGAACAGTTCTAATGCCGGTAGGGCTAGAAGCTACACCCTCTAAATTTTGATCACCCACCGAAAGAGGAGCTGTTTGATTTTGTCCTATGTGCACAGGACTTCCTATGGGACCCTCTTCCAAATTTCTCTCATTGGTTTGTGTTGGAAGGATTTCATGCTGGCCTTTCAGGATAGGCAAGTCCATTGTTGGAGTCCTCCCAACATCTCCCCCATGCTCTTCTTGTCGATTTAGATCAATGTCCTGAGCTTGGGAGGGAATTAAGGGATCAACAGCAACTGGAGTGTTCTCTACGTTTGAGAGCTCTGGTTCAACAGTTTGATGAGCTGGTCCACGGTGGACTGCAAGGTCAGTGTCTGGCTGGACATTACTCTTGTCAAAGTCAGAACCAGCAGGGATTGAAACCTTCAGTCACCTGCAAAAATAAGTCATCTTGCAGCAAAGGGCTTTCCTGAAATAAATGATTCTCTTGTGATTCTGGCATTTCTTGAGCTTGGTCTATGGAGCCTGAAATAGCCGTTTCATCATACTCGAATTGGTCAATTGCCAATTCAGTATCAACGGTCTCCCCTGGGGAAAGGGGAGGTTTCTGAATCTGTGACGATTTGGAAGAGTTTTCTTCCTCTTCTGCTTCCTCAAAGGCATCCACAATCTTGGTACCTTTGTTTTTCTGTAAATAAAAGGAGGTTTTAAGGAGATAGAAGCTCATGAAAAGAAAAATTACAAATCAATATCATATAGGAAGTGGCAACATTATTGAGGCAACGTACCTTCTTAGTCTGCCCCTTCTTTGTTGACTTCTTTGGGTTAGAAGGTACATCGATTGCGACCTGTTTAGTAGGTCTTGCTGAAATTGAAAGGCTTGAAGTTTTCTGCGTCAAACCACTCTTTCTAATCCTGGGAGTTTTCCTGATAGGTTCTGACTGCTTGTCCTCAATAGTCCTGGGTTTCCTCTTCCTGGTGTTGCTACTTGGCACCGCTGATATAGGAAGAACATCTCCAGCATGAGATACGATAGCTTTGGAAGCTTCTGCCTCATTAGGCAGTCGAGTTGATTCCTCTGTCAAGAAAAATGACATCAGAAAAGGAAGAACAGATAGAAAAAGAGTATATAATTAAGGTATTGTCTTGACTTACCAGCTTTGTCTTGAATGAATTTGTATTCCGGATCAAGCCTGTAGAGACAGTCAGGAAGTGGGGCATTCAGGTAAACGACTTTCATAGTCGACCACCATTCCTCAAAAGCAGTAGAAATCCCAACATTGATCTTGAAGTCATAGAGCTAGAAAGCCTTCACTCGATGGTGAAAATTGTCAACCATTAGGGAGATCAGTTTGGAGTCTTTCATCTTAATAGCTAGCCTGCTAGAGGCCAACTCAGTAATTTCTGGATGAACAAAAGGCTTAGGAATGCCTTGCACTAGACCAAATTGTCTGGCAAACTGACAAGGGGAGTAGTTCTCGAAGCTACAATTCCCAAAAGGAGTATTGTTTAAAGCAAAGCCGACTGGAATGAGTTGGGGGAGAAGAATGCTAGCCCAAAACAAACGTTTAGAGGCTGCCATTCTTTCTGAAACCTGAGGGGAAGCAACTGGAAGGTCCTCAAAGCATAGCTTTATTCTTTCAGAGGCATACTCAAATTTATCGAATGGAAAGAATACAGGCCAGTTCTCCTTCTTGTCTTCATAAAAGAAAGTGAAATACCTTTGAAAAGAGGATTCCTCCGTACTAGTAAGGAAACCTAGAAGGTATTCAGCATAACTACGACATTGAACAATGGTTTCATCTTCCCTAAGAGAATTCTTCAGTTTGGGTAAAAGCTGAGGGAAGTAAGCATACAACCAAGCCTGGAGTATCCAAAAGGGACCACTACAGGAGTCTGCAATTTTCTTGTCAACAAAGGTGAACATCCCTCTATATAGGGAACCTAGGACAAATGGGGCTAGGGCCAACCTTTTCACTTGGGCCAAACAAATGGCCAAATTGAGATATTCTTTGGTAACCCTAAGGCCTGGAACTGCCAGAAGGAATCTACAAATCCAAAAAAGATAGAATGCCACCTTCTCATGAAAGCTAGGGGCAGATGATTTCGGCTTGAAATATATCCTCAACCATTTTGAGTAACTTTCCCCAGACGTCGGAACAACAAATGGGGGTTCATATGGATCAGGAGTTAGTAAAGCGTTTACCTCGCGGCCTAAAGAGGAGAGGCCAGTAAGGTGAGAGATGTCTAGAATCGTGGGAGCCAACATACCACAATGAAGAATCAGAGAATTGGACGATTTGGACCAGAAACAAGCCGCAGCAGCTAGGAGTTCAGAATTCATCTCTAAGGGAAATTGCGAGAGCTCGATTGTCTCGCGAATTCCCATTGTTTTCCAATCGTGGAAAGTAAATTTCGTCATACGTGTGACCCAATCGGCCCATCCGAGTTCAACGGTATAGGGCCAGGAACGAAGACAAGTGCTTTTACCCCAACCAGACCATGCAAGCGAAGAATGTTGAAGAAGAAGTGGGTCACGTTCCACTACGGGGTAGACTTCTGGAATACCATCTGGAACGATTGATGGAAAAATCGGACCCAAAGTGCAGCGAGAACTAACGCTCTCGTCAGGAATCAAAACTTGGGCGAGCTGGGTCGCCTCACCGCGAAAAGAGACTGGGAAGCGAGGAATGTCCGTCATCGTCAGCTCGTTGGATGGGCTTTCAGCAGGAACGTCAGGAACCTTCGATTTCATCTTTGGAGCCATGAGGGGTTCTGTGATTTCGGAGATTCAAAGTAATGAG
Source organism: Rhododendron griersonianum (assembly GCA_018127125.1). Lineage (NCBI taxonomy): Eukaryota > Viridiplantae > Streptophyta > Magnoliopsida > Ericales > Ericaceae > Rhododendron > Rhododendron griersonianum. The sequence goes on along the minus strand of CM030798.1, from coordinate 4,252,426 downwards.
AATGTCGTACACTCGTGCCCTAGAAATTCAAAGTACTCTGCTTAATATAGGTGGGGAATACTAAGAGAAATATTTACCAAAGTTATTCCTTAACACAGGTAAATAGGGGGGCATTGTTTACACCATATTTTAGACCCATGTTGATCGACTGGCTTAATTGCTGACACGTGTTGTCCGAAATGAAAGGAGACAAAAGGCGTACAACTAGGGGTTCAAATGGACTAGTCGACAGTTACGGAAATAATAGAATCACGTGTTTGATGACAAGTTACAAGCAAATCGTGGATAGGAGCAGTTGACAAGAGCAGTTGAAGGAAAGGTTCACAATGGATCGTGTGACCAGACTATGAAATAACCGCTCGGTCAAGAACGTGGAGAAGAAAGAGGAGATAACCGCTTGATTCAAATCATTGGAGGGAAATCTGCCAAATTTGAATTTCAAGTCGAAGTGAAGCCTATAAATACAAGAAGAGAAGACAAATTCAAACCCCCACTCAATCGCCCAAAGGCTTCTACTTTTTATCTGCACTTTACTTTCTTGCACTAGGAGTAGCTTGTTATCTTAAAACCGTCTTCTCGATTGTGTATCCATAGTCGACTGACTTCTACTTTGAGGAATAATAAAGTCCATTTTGTTATTCTTCTTCCATTTCCGTCCACTGCATTAAGTTTGCTTCCAGAGAAGTCCTGAAATACGGCAGGGAATCAAACTCCACCACCACAAACATCCACATTCCAGCACTTACATCAATCCCAGTCGATTCGTCGACTAAGAGAAAAAATAGACAAACAAGTTTGCTTCCTCAGCTCCTTTTATGTGCGGTCAATATTTGTGTAAACAAATGAAGGGTTTACTCGGTTTCGGAAAAGATTCTGATTCTAAAAATCGCAGTTCGCATGTTTTGACCCACTGTTTGTCTATTTTTCACTTGCTGTCGATGATCGACTGGGAATTATGTAAGTGCTGGAATGTGGATGTTTGTGGTAGTGGAGTTTGGTTCCTTACCGTATTTCAGGACTTCTCTGGAAACAAACTTAATGAAGTGAATGGTGATGAAAGAAGAACAACAAATGGACTTTATTATTCTTCGAAGTAGAAGTCAATCGACAGTGAAAACACGATCGAGGAGACGGTTAAGTTACAAGCTACTCCTAGTGCGAGAAATGTAAAGTACAGATAAAAAGTAGAAGCCTTTGGGCGATTGAGTGGGGGGTTGAAATCGTCTTCTCTTCTTGTATTTATAGGCTTCACTTCGACTTGAACTTCAAATTTGGCAGAATTTCCTCCATTAATTTGAATCAAGCGGTTACCTCTTTTCTCCCTCTTCTTTCTCCACGTTCTTGACCAGGTGGTTACTTCATAACTCAGAAACACGATCTCATTGTTGTAGTTACAACTGCCTTTGCTAACTGCTCCATCCATGATCTGCTTGTAATTTGTTGTTGAACACGTGTTTTAAGTTTAAGCAATAACTCTCAACCGTCAATTAGTCCATCTGATTTCTTGTTATGCATCTCATGCTTTAAAACTAGTCCAGATATCGTCACCACGTGTCACAATTTGACCTAGTCGATCAATATGGACTAAATTACTCAATTATGGTGTAAACAATGCCCCCCTATTTACCTGAGTTATAAGTTAACTTTGGTAAATAATCTCTTAGTAAGCTGTAGACACCCCAATTCGAATCTCGAAGGGTCTTTGTCCACCCCGATGATGAAATGAAGGAAACGATGCCTTAACGAGCTTGAATGAGGGATTCCCTTGGCCCAAACCAACTCCTAGCCCAAATAAGCCAAAAGCCCAAAAGCCCAGAGAAAACCCAAGAGCCCTGGACTGGACCTGGAACGCCGCACGTGACACCTCTACACCGCACGGCATATCTAAAATCAATACGCCGCACGCGATCATGAGGTTAGCCGCACGGCATTTCATGAAAAGTTCTGACCGGCTCAGAAAGCTGTCGGCCACGCCTAATTGAGCCACAGCTGCAAAATGGCTCTCAGCCGAAAACACACTTCTGGCCCACCCAGAAAATACCTCCAACATTTGAAATTTGAAATCCATGGCTCTTGCCTATAAATACACCCCTCCACTCAAGAGAAAAGGGCCCTTGATCATTATTCTACCATTTCTCTCTCTTCTTACTTTCACATCTATTTTCCATTTCCAAGTCTTGAGAATGTTGCCTTCAAAAGACATTCTATAGGCCTTTTGCTCCATTTTTCTCTTCACCATCAAAGTTAGTCTCTCACTAACTTTGAGACCCCAACTACCCAACGTACCCATCTATTATATATATCCATCCTCCTCTTTTCCTTATCAACCTCACTGACGCTCATTCATCATCATCCAACACACCCATCCATCACCATCCTCATTTAAGCTCGAGATCAAAGGTAAAAACTAAGTTTCCTTGGGCTAGGCTCTGTCCTGGCCCTGAAGGGACTCTCCTCTTGACAGGCTTAACCCCTTTTGGTTAAGATCTGATCCAAAATCATTTATACAAAGCAAAACAAGTCCTCTGTGCTGGGTAAGCTACGCCGTGCGGCGCTTTGAAGCGCCGCACGGCATAGGAGACTCACACGCACGACATTTCAATTAACTGTTGTTTTCTTGTTCAAACTGTCTGGATCATGATCGTCTGTTGCTGGATCTGTTTCTGTGCACCCATAGTAGTCTCGGAACGATACCATATCTACAAGCCATGTTTTATCATCTTGAGTGAACTCTATCAATCTTTTTGAATGAACAAACGTATTAAAAGTGGTTTTCTACTCGTGACTTGATGGAATGGTACAGTTCTGAGATGATCTGACGGCTATGAGTTTTTTTGATGTTTTGAAGGAACACCGTGCGTTGTACTGGGTACACCGCGCGATATTGTGAAAATAACAAAAGCCCGATGACAGGATCAGAACCACGCACGGCATATCATAAGGCCGTGCGCCATATATCGGTATGCCGCGAAGCAGAAGATGGTGATCCAGACAGCATGTTTAAAAGCTTTCCTTATTTATATCTTCGTCACATCTTCTTTCATCATTTCTGTACAGTAAGCACCACACGCACGACAATGTGATATAGTTCCTCTTATTCCCCTTTCCCGTATATGTATTTTTTTTGAGGTTTTCCAAATAGTATTAAATCCCCCATTTAAAATGATTAGTAGAGACCGGTTTTCGCCAGGCGAGCGGGGTGCTTTTTCAATAAAACCTTCCCCGTTCGTAACGTGGCTCCCGGATCCAAAATCTCAACGTTTTCGCTAGACCAAAAGCCTCTTTCTCTCAAACAAACTCTCGGTTTCTCGGATCATCCACCTCAAAAATCCGGGTGGTGACTCTTCAAGCGCGCTTCGGGCGCGGGATCCCACAGTGGCGACTCTGCTGGGGACATTTTATTCAATACATTACTTGTGCCTTTTTTTTTAAAAAAAAGAAAAGGATAACAAGTATTGAATAATCAAGAGGGACAACTTGAAAGGCATTTTACTTGGGGGACTTAATGCAATTTGGAAAACTTAAATTTTTTTTACACTATGCACCGCACAAGCCTCGCTAGCGTGTCTCGGCAATCTTGTCCGGTTTACCGGTGACAAGCTCTCCCGGGATGCCTAGCAACCCTCGACTATGATGGGCCATCGTGCTGTTCGACCATTGTCTTGCAATACATTTGACATGGGGTAGTACATCTTGGCTCTAGTCCTGGGAACCCTTCTGAGACCAAAACCGGCCTTCTGCACTTGTACTTAGCCATAGAACCTTCCCAACTAGAACAGGAACCCGTGGTTAGGACTTATGTGTTATGCTTGTGTGCATTTCTTTTCTGTACATACATATCATCCATGCATTGTTTGGGCTAGAGGATGGGGCTTCTATAGAATTCCTAAGATTACCCCGTGTAGGGTGGTATTCCCAAACAGGTTCAAGAAAGGCCTGAACACGTGGTACGTGGGACCATGGTATAATTATGACGAGGACAGTCGCCATGCAAGACGGTGGTCGGCAATATGGACCAGCGACATGAGAAGTCATTGGTCCAGGGAGTCTGTATGGGGTCTTGGTCCAGTAAACATGAGTCGTTATTGGGCCAAGAGATTGATGAAAGGACAGTGACATGTAAGGTTACTGGTCCAAGTAGTCTGTTCGGCAACGAGAAGGCCGAACAGGAAAAGAATTCTGGGTGAAATAGCCCCAGGTGTAAGGTACGCTCTAGAAGGTTCCAGAATAGTATAATTCTGTGAAGGAATAAGATCCCGAGAAAATAGGATCAAGAAGAGATACCCAACGGGAATGGGATGTTCGGCCAGTTATGGAAAAGAGCCCTGAAAGGACTCTTTTAATGAATTGATAAGGGAACGAGAATCCAAGATATTCGGGGTTTCCTATACGAGGTAGGAAACCTAGGGCAACAAGGAGACTTGGGCAGCAAGCATCTGTGAAACTATTAATATGAGGTAAACCTAGGGGTAAAAGGTACGCAAACTACTGCAATCGAGTTATTTACCTTTTGATAATTAGTGTAGGTGGAGAAAAATAGATGGTACCTAGAACAGCGTTGAATCTCCTTCCTTCACGTGCTGTCCAACCGGAACCCTAATACCTTCGCTTGAACCCTAACCTGTAAAACAGACAAGGGGTGAGCGCACCTTTGCCTCTCGTGGCAAAGGCCCTCCAATGCCTAAGTTAGTATCTCGTACTGTATCGAAACCCTAATTATCAGTAGGAAAGTGTAGAATGAATGCAACTTATTGCGTACCTTTTTTCTCCAGGTTTACCTCGTATTTATAGGCATGAGCATGCTTGCTTTCCAAGCACCCTTGTTGCCCAGGTCTCCTGCCTCGTGTAGGAACCCTGGCTCTCTTGGGGATCTCTTGCCCAATCAACCGAGATCCCTTCCTCATAGGGTCTCTTCTCACCGTAGAACTCGTCCCTTGATAGGACTATTTCTTTACTGTATATCGGGTTCGTCTTACAGAACACCCCTATTGCCTTATCTCTTAAGACAACGTTTCATCAAGTAACTCCATCTGTTCGGCATATGCCCCTACTGAACAGACTGCACAAGTGAAATGACTTCTCATGTCACTGGCCCACTTTTAGCTGAACAGACTGTCTTTAACTAATGACTTTCATGTCGTTAGTCCCTTTCAGCCGAACAGACTGTATAATCTGGTGCCTACTCATAACACCGGAATCTTACCGCCGCCGTCCATCTTATATGGAGTCCCATATCACTTTCCTCATTACACGGATCTGGCGTACCACGTGTTTGGCCACTAATTGTACCTGTTCGGGAATACCTCCATACAATTGCTCCCCAGCTTTGCTCATTACTGCTATTTCGAAGATGATGAGTAAAGCTCAAAGAACAAACTTAAAGCCGAACAAACCAGATCCCGCGCAGATATAGTCATTGGGTTCTCATTAATGTCTTTTGGCGGTTTAGTCATGATTTTCTCAAAATAATGACTCCACGTGGCGCATTTCGTACGCCTCGCATTTAATTCGACCTGACGTCTCTTCAAAACGGCGTTTGAGTGTCGCCCCTTCAAACTTACTTTCCGTTACCTTTTGAGATAACGGTGTTAGGGGAGACGGTTCTCTTCCGTCTCCTTGTTTTAATCCCAAAAAGATCCCAAAAAGGGATCTTTTTGGGTTTTCCACCCAAAGTTCAAAGTCTCTGTCTTCTCTCTCTGAAACCAGACGAAACTGTTCATCTCCAGTCCACCATCGCCGCCGTCTGCGAAATTGATTTCATCCTAGGAAATCCTTACTACATTCCTGTAAGACTTCTCATTCTTACCTCTGTTTTCATTTCATCTTGAGACTTCGTTCTCAGTCTCTTCTTCGTCTAGGGTTTCGATCCCATTTTCAGATTTCATTTTGTTTTAGTGTAGAGACTCGTGTTTATTTTATCCAAAGTTGATATTTATTAAATGCATAATTTTTGGAAAAGGGAAAACGGAATGTTTGGTTTATGTGATTTGGGGTTAAAGTGCATGAATTGATTGTAGTAGGGTGTAATGTGTGATTTGTGGTAATGTTGGTATAAATAGGGGATTGAGAGTGTATGGAATCATTTTTCCCCCTCCTCCTCACCGTTCTCTCACTCTCTCCTCACGTCTCCCTCTCTCTCTCTTGCTCTCTCAGCAAAATCACTCAAAAACCCACCAAGATAACCTTCAATCCTTCGACCTCTACGCGTATTGTGGTCCGTATCCCACCGGTTGGAGCTCGGTGGAGTCGTATCCCGTTTGAATCAAGGTTTTCGGAGAGCTAGGGCTCGTATCTTCTTGGGTTTCGTTCCTCGGCTTTGAGGTAGGGATTCTACCTCTCAATACATGTAATAGAAGTGTTTTCCTTGCTTGAAATTGTATCCATTGTTGTTGTTGTTGTGGTTGTTGTTGAATTTCTGAAAATCTGCAGAAAAACTGCTCGTAAGCCTCCCGTATGGATACGGCCAAAAATCTGTATCCATACGGAACAAGCTGTAAAATTCGTAACCAACCCGTATCCATACGGATTTTTTTCTCGTATCCATACAGTGAGCTTATCTCCAGATTTTACTGTTTTGTTCCGAAACCCATTGTTTTGACCCCCGATCACTTTCAACTCGTTCCAAGGACTTCTAAAACCCTCCTAATCATTGTTGAACACCCTTGTTGGGCTCTTGTGCGTTCTTGGCACTTCCTCACTTTCGTACGATGAAAGTTGTCTTAATTACCATGTGAACTTGAAATGGAACGAGACATTATGAAATTTGTGACATGCAAAACTTGTTGACACAACGCGTGAACACTCAAGGCCCATCGACGGGTGGGTGCTTGGCAGGGGATATCGGGGTCATAAATAGCCTGGCAGGAGCTAATGCTCATATTGATTATTCAAGGCCCAACCTTCGAGGTGGGTGCTTGGCAGGGGATATCGGGGTTCCATGAATAGCCCGGCAGGAGCTTCGGCTCATGACACATAACGCGAGATGGTTTGGACACGCGAGATATGAGAACGGTTAATAGTTAAGATGTATTCTGAATCTCTTGGCTTGTTTGTCGGATTGTTGAACCGTTTCGATTGTCAGTTGCTTGGGTTACCCTTTGTTCATGTCGTATCATCGTTCCCGCATTTCTCTTGCATATATTGTCTGTGTAGCATTTCTACTGGGCTAGTGTAGCTCAAGCCTTATTTCTTTTCAGGTACTAACTCTGGGCGGTAACGAGCATGATTGGAGTGCTTGGATGTTGGACACGTTTTGAAAAGCTAACATTGTAGAGTTACTTAGGCATCTTTGTAAATTCCTTTTGAAGATGTATTTGTAACTTATGTGATAACTCAATTGACTATGGGACATTTTGTAAACTCTAAACTCTTGACCGTTGTTGTCTAATCTGATTCGGGGCCGTCGTGCCTTAGATGTAATATTTTGAACACTTGGACTTGGGGTATGGTATGGGAAGCTAATGATATTTTGGTGTCGTACGGTTTATTGTGAGGTATTTGTTTATGAAACTCTTTACATTTTATGTCGAAAATGGAGGACGTGACAACTTGGTATCAAAGCGCTCAGTTTAGAACACCTAGAGACCGTGGGGAGGCGTTTCGCCTCATGGGTTCAAAATGTCGCGCCCTCTAACATAAATTGTGCATGCTTGTGTGACTAACATTTATGTGACCTCGTGGCATTGTGTTTTTGTTATCGTAGGGTGGCGTAGAGTTAGCTACCCGTGTTGGGAAGTTAGGGCTTTGATCCCTTAGCTATACTGTTGTGGTTAATAGTCTTTCTTTCTTATATCCTTGTAGTAAGATGCCTCCGAAGACGCGCGGTAAGCGGAGCGGGGTTGGAAATCGGGGTGGTCGTGGCCGTGGCCGTGGCCGTGGGGTACCTCCCGAGGATGAGGTTAGTCAGCTTGGGGAGAACCCAGGTGGGAATCTGGGGGCTGGGGCCGGTCGAGGTGCAGGTGTGCCTCTGAATCAGAATCAATTCGCTAGGGATCTCGTTGCGGCACTAACGGCTGCAAATCTTTTGAACCAAGCTCCGAGAGAGAATGCCGAGGACCGAGCCATGGTGGCAATGCGAGAGTTCAGCCGTAGGAACCCTCCAGTGTTTGACGGGACAGATAGTGACCCATTGGTAGCGGACCATTGGCTAACCCAAATCCGTAAACTCTTCCGAGCCCTTAATATTACCGAGGACAACATTAGGGTGGGAATCGTGGCCGTTCAGTTAGTCGGGGAAGCAGGTGAATGGTGGGAAGCAGTGTTGGAAAGTAGGAAAGATGCTAGGAGAGCGGCGAGGACCGCGGCACAAGTAGATGAGCTGGACGTTGAGAACTTGACGTGGGCTGAGTTTGAAGCGCTCTTTGAAGAGCAGTATTTCCCGGAAACCTCACGTGACACCATGAGAGATCAGTTTGAGAAACTAGAACAGGGTAATATGACTATCTCAGAATATGTGTTGAAATTCCGATCTTTGTCTCGTTTCGCTCCGGAGTTGGTGGCGACGGAGGAGAGGAGGTGCCGACGATTTGAGAAAGGGCTAAACAATACCTTCAAGAGACTGGTGACTGTCCAACGTAGGACGAAGTTTTCTGAGGTTATAGAATGCGCAAGGAGTATCGAGATACCGAAAGAGGCGCAACGAAATAGGGGAGTTTGGGAACCGAGGCAATCAAACGTGGGCGTGAGTTCGTCGTCGGGGAGTTTTGGAAGTCAAGGACGGAAAAGACCAAGGGAACCATCTCAGACACCGCAGGTAGCTCATCGGGCTTCAGGCCACCATCTTCAGGGACTCGGGGTGCGTTGTCTAGGCCTCCACCTGTATGCTATAAGTGCAATCAACCGGGACACGTGCGTGCTCAATGTCCACATCTTGAGAAGGCTTGCTATACTTGTGGGAAGATGGATCATCTTGCGAGAAATTGTCTTCAGGGTTCTGGAGCACGTAGTGAGTCGGGATCCGTGCAGCAGCCGGGAATGGGGCGTAGCGTAGGCCAACAGTTTCGGGGTACTCAGAGGCAGCAGCAGCCTCACTTCCGCCAGACTACGTCGGCTCAGAGTTCCGGGGTTGATAAGGGGGCGAGCTCTTCCGCGCCTACTCAGAGTACGGGTCAGGGTACTCAAGGGCGAGTCTACAACATCACTTCTGCCATTCCATCCACCACTTCTCAGGCTCCAGAGACTCCTGTCGTGAGGGGTACATTCCTTTTATTCAACTCCTTTGCTAAAGTTCTCTTTGATTCTGGAGCATCACATTCATTCATTGCTGCATCATTTGTGTGTGCTTTGGAATTGGAAACAGAGAGTCTTAGTCCTCCCTTGTTCGTTGAAACACCTCTAGGGGGTAGGACACCGCTTGATCGTATCTGTCGAGATTGTGAGTTGATCATCCGTGACCGTCGTTTTGTGTTCGATTTCATTGTTCTGGGAATGTCAGGGTTTGATCTTATCTTAGGAATGGATTGGCTATCCACATTTCATGCTACCATTGATTGTTTCAAGCGTCGGGTTCGTATTTGTCCTCCTGAGGGTCCTTGTTTCGAATTCTTTGGGGAGCGTCGAGAACCGTTAGAACCGTATCTATGTGGACCTCGAGAACGCGAATCGATCTATTCTTTGTTGGCAAGTTTGACGTTAGATGAGGATACCTCCGTGCGTGGGGAGTTACCCTTAGTGGTTTGTGATTTCCCGGAGGTGTTTCCGGAAGAATTGCCCGGTTTGCCTCCTGAGAGAGAGGTTGAGTTCACCATTGAATTACTTCCTGGTACCGCTCCTATCTCCATACCTCCGTATCGTTTCGCACCCGCTGAATTGAGAGAGTTGAAAACTCAGTTGCAAGAACTGGAGAGCTTAGGTTTCATTCGTCCAAGTACGTCGCCGTGGGGAGCACCGGCTCTTTTCGCGCAAAAGAAGGATGGATCACTCCGTTTGTGTATTGACTATCGTAAGTTAAACCGAGTCACCATTAAGAACAAGTATCCGATGCCTAGAATTGATGATTTGTTTGATCAACTACGAGGTGCCATTTGTTTCTCTAAAATTGATTTGAGGTCCGGTTATCACCAGTTGAGAGTTCGGAGAGAGGATATTCCTAAAACCGCATTTCGTACTCGTTATGGCCATTATGAATTCGTTGTTATGCCTTTTGGGTTGACGAACGCTCCAGCTACTTTCATGGACTTAATGAATCGAATCTTTCATGCGTATCTTGATCGTTTTGTGGTCGTATTCGTCGACGATATCCTTATCTATTCGCCAACGGAGGAGGAACATCAATCCCATCTTGCCATTGTTCTAGAACTCTTAAGAGAGCACCAATTGTACGCCAAACTCAGTAAGTGCGAGTTTTGGATGTCCGAAGTCAAATTTTTGGGTCATGTGGTATCGAAAGGTGGCGTGTCCGTTGATCCGGGAAAGATAGAGTCTATCATGAATTGGCAGCGACCGAAGAACGTGTTTGAGATTCGAAGCTTTCTGGGGTTGGCCGGTTACTACCGTCGTTTCGTCCTGGATTTCTCTCGTTTGGTGGCACCGATGACTCGATTGACGCGTAAGGGGACTCGTTTCGTATGGAGTGACTCGTGTGAGACGGCTTTTGAAGAACTAAAGAAGAGGTTGACTACCGCACCGGTTTTGATCGTGCCCGAACGTGGAGTTGGCTACTCCGTGTATTGTGATGCGTCTAAGGAAGGGTTAGGATGCGTTCTGATGCAAAAGGAGCGAGTGGTAGCGTATGGATCGCGGCAATTGAAAACTCACGAACGAAATTACCCGACACACGACTTAGAGCTTGCGGCCGTTGTTTTCGCTTTGAAGAGTTGGCGTCATTACTTGTACGGTGAGAGATTTGAAGTCTTTTCCGACCATAAAAGTTTGAAATATTTGTTTTCTCAGAAAGAGCTTAACCTTCATCAACGTCGTTGGATGGAGCATTTGGAGGATTATGACTTTGAGTTGCAATACCACCCGGGGAAAGCGAACGTTGTAGCGGACGCACTAAGTAGAAAACCCACACACCTTGCGAGTCTAGCTGTTTATGAGTGGAAGATGATATACGATTTGGGCTTTTGTGCTACGCATTTCGAGGAGGTTCGGGAAGGGGTAACGTTATGTAATTTGACTGTGCAATCGACCTTATCGACTCGAGTGATTGAAGCTCAACAACACGATGAAGAAGCGGAAGAATTTCGTGCTAGATTCCTTAGTGGAAATGCTCAAGAGGGGTGGATGATACACGCCGATAGAAGTTTGCGTTATCAAGGGAAGTTGTTCGTACCCATTTCGTGTCGGGCGGAAATCTTGCGAGAGTTTCATCATTCTCCATTAGCCGTTCACCCGGGAGGGACGAAAATGTATCATGATCTACGTAGGCAATTTTGGTGGTCCGGAATGAAGAGGGACGTTGTGATTTTCGTGTCCAAGTGTCTTACGTGCCAACAAGTAAAAGCCGAACATCAACGACCCGCAGGGGAGTTACAACCATTGCCTGTGGCCGAATGGAAATGGGAGAATGTGACCATGGATTTCGTTACGGGTTTACCGAGGTCGCCAAAGGGACATGACGCTATTTGGGTGATCGTGGATCGTTTGACCAAAACCGCTCACTTCTTGTCTATGCGTGTTACCGACTCCGTGGAAGCGCTCAGTCGTTTGTATATTCGGGAGATCATACGTCTTCACGGGATTCCCGTATCCATCGTATCCGACCGTGATCCGAGGTTTACCGCACATTTTTGGCAGAGTTTGCAAGCCGCTTTGGGCACCAACCTTTTGTTTAGTACCGCCTATCATCCTCAAACCGATGGACAATCCGAGAGAACGATTCAGATTCTAGAAGATATGCTTCGGGCTTGCGTGATGGATTTTCGGGGTAGTTGGGAGGATCACTTGCCGTTGGTAGAATTCGCGTACAACAATAGCTATCAATCGAGTATCGAAATGGCACCGTATGAAGCCTTATATGGAAGACCGTGTCGATCGCCGGTATGTTGGACCGAATTGGGAGAAGCTACGCTAGTGGGACCGGATATGGTCACGGAGACGTCCGAGAGTATGAAGATTATTCGCCAACGCCTTAAAGAAGCTCAAGAGAGAACGACCGAACAAGTTAAGGTGATTCGCCAAAGATTGTTGACCGCGCAAAGTAGGCAAAAGAGTTATGCCGATCGTCGTCGCCGCCCGTTGTCGTTTGAGGAAGGGGATCACGTATTTCTTAAGGTATCGCCTCGTAGGGGGTTATCGCGTTTTGGGAAGAAAGGGAAGCTATCGCCGCGTTATATCGGGCCGTTTGACATTATCGAGAAAATTGGGGAGGTTGCGTATCGCTTGGCTTTGCCACCGAAGCTATCGGGTGTCCATGACGTGTTTCACGTGTCTATGTTGAGAAAGTACGAACCGGATCCGTCGCACGTATTAGAGTGGTTCGAGCTTGAGTTAGAGGCCGATGCATCTTATGGGGAAGAACCGATTCGTATCCTAGATTCACGTGATCAAGTTTTGAGGGGTAAGACGATACCGCTAGTGCGAGTCTTGTGGAGAAGTCAAGGTAGTGAGGAATCGACGTGGGAAAGAGAGGACGAAGTTAGGGAGAAATATCCGCACTTATTTTTGGAATGAGCCAATGTGAGTATTTACATTTCGAGCTTTTCGATAATTGACTTGTTGCATGATGATGAAATTGTGAATGTTGTATGCATGCTTGATGCATTAGTGGTTAGCTTGGGCCTGGTAATTTCGAGGACGAAATTTCTTTAAGGAGGGTAGAATGTAGAGACCCGTATTTATTTTATCCAAAGTTGATATTTATTAAATGCATAATTTTTGGAAAAGGGAAAACGGAATGTTTGGTTTATGTGATTTGGGGTTAAAGTGCATGAATTGATTGTAGTAGGGTGTAATGTGTGATTTGTGGTAATGTTGGTATAAATAGGGGATTGAGAGTGTATGGAATCATTTTTCCCCCTCCTCCTCACCGTTCTCTCACTCTCTCCTCACGTCTCCCTCTCTCTCTCTTGCTCTCTCAGCAAAATCACTCAAAAACCCACCAAGATAACCTTCAATCCTTCGACCTCTACGCGTATTGTGGTCCGTATCCCACCGGTTGGAGCTCGGTGGAGTCGTATCCCGTTTGAATCAAGGTTTTCGGAGAGCTAGGGCTCGTATCTTCTTGGGTTTCGTTCCTCGGCTTTGAGGTAGGGATTCTACCTCTCAATACATGTAATAGAAGTGTTTTCCTTGCTTGAAATTGTATCCATTGTTGTTGTTGTTGTGGTTGTTGTTGAATTTCTGATAATCTGCAGAAAAACTGCTCGTAAGCCTCCCGTATGGATACGGCCAAAAATCTGTATCCATACGGAACAAGCTGTAAAATTCGTAACCAACCCGTATCCATACGGATTTTTTTCTCGTATCCATACAGTGAGCTTATCTCCAGATTTTACTGTTTTGTTCCGAAACCCATTGTTTTGACCCCCGATCACTTTCAACTCGTTCCAAGGACTTCTAAAACCCTCCTAATCATTGTTGAACACCCTTGTTGGGCTCTTGTGCGTTCTTGGCACTTCCTCACTTTCGTACGATGAAAGTTGTCTTAATTACCATGTGAACTTGAAATGGAACGAGACATTATGAAATTTGTGACATGCAAAACTTGTTGACACAACGCGTGAACACTCAAGGCCCATCGACGGGTGGGTGCTTGGCAGGGGATATCAGGGTCCCATAAATAGCCTGGCAGGAGCTAATGCTCATATTGATTATTCAAGGCCCAACCTTCGAGGTGGGTGCTTGGCAGGGGATATCGGGGTTCCATGAATAGCCCGGCAGGAGCTTCGGCTCATGACACATAACGCGAGATGGTTTGGACACGCGAGATATGAGAACGGTTAATAGTTAAGATGTATTCTGAATCTCTTGGCTTGTTTGTCGGATTGTTGAACCGTTTCGATTGTCAGTTGCTTGGGTTACCCTTTGTTCATGTCGTATCATCGTTCCCGCATTTCTCTTGCATATATTGTCTGTGTAGCATTTCTACTGGGCTAGTGTAGCTCAAGCCTTATTTCTTTTCAGGTACTAACTCTGGGCGGTAACGAGCATGATTGGAGTGCTTGGATGTTGGACACGTTTTGAAAAGCTAACATTGTAGAGTTACTTAGGCATCTTTGTAAATTCCTTTTGAAGATGTATTTGTAACTTATGTGATAACTCAATTGACTATGGGACATTTTGTAAACTCTAAACTCTTGACCGTTGTTGTCTAATCTGATTCGGGGCCGTCGTGCCTTAGATGTAATATTTTGAACACTTGGACTTGGGGTATGGTATGGGAAGCTAATGATATTTTGGTGTCGTACGGTTTATTGTGAGGTATTTGTTTATGAAACTCTTTACATTTTATGTCGAAAATGGAGGACGTGACATTTAGTTTCATTCGAGTTCGTCCATGGCGGATGAAGCTGATAGTGGCCCAAAACCAGGGAAGTTTAGAAAACTCTGTGAAACCCTTGCTGCCATGGCTGCATTCAGGGCGGACTATAAGATCCCCGCAAACGTTGGGCTTGAACTTGCCCCATTAGGTGCAATCAGGGAGGCTGGGGCATGGGATAAACAGTGTATCCCTATAGTAGCTATTGTCGAGGGCGGGGTTCGTTTCCCCCTTGACCCTTTACTTTGTCGGGTCCTAAGTTGGTATAAACTCTCCCCCATGCAAGTATCCACCAATTTTTTTAGACTGGTGATGGGAATTGTGGCCCTAAATAGAATTTTAGGCACCCAAGTAGGATTGTGGGAAATCCAGTGGTGGTACAGCATCGTGCTGAACCCAGAATACAACACTTACTATTTCAAAGTAAGGCAAGCAGAAAAACGCCTCGTGCTGAATTTGCCAGATTCTGCTCGTGATCATGAAATGGACTTCTTGTATGTCACTGGCGCCTACGAGCCATTCGGGGAAGATGGCCAAGTGGTGGGCTTCCATTGCCCCCACAAGTGGGGCCACCCACGTATGCTCCTCATTCACTTCATTATAACTTATTGCTTCCAACTTTATCTTTTTGCGTGATTTGATTCATAGTTGTATTTTGCTTCTGCAGCGACTAATGCCAACAAACGCCCCAGACGAGAGCCTAGCTACATCCGAACAGCAGAAATAAACAGGATTCTACAATATACTGGTGAGCCAGGGACCCGAACAGCTGGGAGGGGTCGTGACACGAGCGTACTTCTGGGCTACGATCCATCCTATAGAGGTTTCATTGACAGAAGACTAGCCCATCCAAGCACCAGTGCCGCTTCTACCTCGACTGCTCCTCAGCCTAGAAGCTCAAGATCGAACGCTGGAGTGACCATTGCCGGCCAACCAGGTGAGGTCCCAATTGCCGAAGGTGTCCCATTACCCCGGCTAGTTTTAAGGAGATCATCCCGCAGGCAGGCTGTTTCTCCACAACAACCCGAACAACCAGTCCACTTACGAAATACCAGTCGATCTCCTTCTCCAGGATACTCCCGGTCACCTCGAGATTCAGGTACTATATCTCTCCAACCTCTCAACCTAAGCACTCTCCTTACCCTTCCTGCACGGGGACGAGGTACCTCTGGCCGGGTGTCATCCACCGGTCAAGCTCCTCCTCCACCTCGCCAAAGTAGGGGGGCTCAACATTGTCCTCATCTCCTCGGGAACAAGACGGTTCCCTTGGGGCTTCTGATGCCCACCGGGACAAATGCCCCAAGCATGACGAAGCCGGGGCCTCACATGCCCAAGATGCAGCGGGGGCCCTGGACACTCCTTCGCCGATCACCCAGGTCACTCTCAAGGCCTGGACACCCCAACTCAAGAGGAGTGACCGGCCAGTGAACATAGGGGACAGCGCCAGTTCATCAGAGATAGCACTGGCCGTGGCACAGGCACTGTTGCTGCCTGTAGACATGCAAAAAGAGGCCGCCTCTTCATCTGACCGGCTACTGGCGACTGGGATAGCGAGTGGGGTGAAGGTAAAGTACTTGCGTTATTTTCATAAGATTTCAATATATTCCTTTCTTATGTACTTACTTCACCTTTGTTTCGATCTAACTCAGTTCATTCAGAAGATGGTCGCTCTTGGCCAGAAGTTGCAGGAGATTGAGCCTGAACGGAACAGGCTCCTGAGGGACAGCACAGACAACTCCAGACTATAACAAGACTGGAGAGGGAGAGGGACAAGGCAAAGCTTGAGGCCGATGAGATGAAAGCAAAAATGGAGGCAGCAGAAGAGAACCTTAAACAGGCTCTGGTAGAGATTGATGCCACCAAGAAGGCCGCTTATGATGACGGGCATCAGAAGGGTTTTGATGCGACGACAGCCAGCTATGTAGAACAGATGCCGGGCATTCAAGATCAAATATGGGCTGATGGGTGGGAGGCATGTTTGATCAAGATTGGTGCTCCTGATGATTCCACCCTCTGGGTCGACAACGATTTGCCTAGCAAACGTGTCCAGCCATCTCATGGCTCCGTGGAGCCTCCTCTTGATGACATCGAAGAGCAAATCGATGATTTTACTAACGTGGATGAAGAGATAGAGATGGAGACTCAGGCTGCCCAGTCTAGATTTCAAGAAGCCCATCATGAGCAGCCAACCACTGAGGGAGCAGCTACTGAAACCGTCAACCTGGAAGAACAACCAACCGGAGACAGCAATGCTGCTGCTGTTCCAAGCAACACCACCCCTGAGGTCCAGAACCTGGACTAATTTGGTAAGTCTTAGTCCATTCCTCCGATCATCCATAAACATTTTGCTGGTCCTGTGTGACCGTAATCTTCAGCCCTGCGTGGCATCAGAACACTTGAACATACTTTTAACATAGGCATTTGGCCCTTCGTGGCACTACATTGGTTTGCTCGGCCCTTTCGTGGCTTTTTGATTTTGCAAGTGGCCCCTCGTGACCAGACGTTCATTTCCATTTGCTAAGTCTTTCATACTTAGTCAATTTCTCGTACACGTTAGGTGTTTGATTTGTCATGTACGTGGTAATATTCCTAAGTTTATTCATACTTAGATAAGTCTACATATTTTCGTATGCTCCCTAAGCTCCACATACTTGGACAATCTCCCAAGTGTATTCGTAGTTGGCTGTTATGTTGCTTCTAAGTAAACCGTGTAAGCATTTCGTGCTTAAGTATTTCGTACTTTTAATTGGGTTCCATAATTTTACTGTCAAGTGTTTTCGGACTTGGAAAAGAAACAAGTTTATCGTTCTTGCTCGTAATTTTGAGTTTTATCATACTCAAAAGGAATCCATGTATCTGATTAATAACATGTTTAGACAAAATTTCGTTATGTCTTATTCCCCAAGTGTTTCGTACTTTGGAATGCATTTAAGTTTATCATGCTTAAATGGGAGATTAAGTTTCTCGTACTTCGTTAAGTTTTCTCGTACTTAAAAAGATCGTTGAAGTTTCTCGTACTTAAAAGGACCGTTAAGTTTCTCGTACTTATTGATTCATGCATACCAGTTTCTTTTGTATGCTATAAGGTATTTTGTACCTATTCTAAGTTTTTCATACTTGAAACAGATCGTTAAGTTTTATCGTACTTAGCAATTTGTTTAAACAAGTATTTCGTACTTATTCAAGCTTCTCGTACTTGAAACAGATTTTTTAAATTTTATCGTACTTATATTGTTAGCACGTATTTTTGTACGTCTAAAACATTCATACCAATTACCTGCTCCCCAATACGAAGGAGGGACAGTTTGGCCATTTTTCGGATTTCATAAGTCAAAAAACAGCCATATATCGGAGGAAACAAATTTTCTGAAAAATCAAATATGTTGTGACAATATAATTTTTTATTCATAATTCTCAAACTCAAGGGGTCGTTTAGGCGTACTCCTTGCAACTAAAAAACAAAGGGATTTTCTTCGTAATCCCCACACAATAACATAATCCTAAAACAGAATTAAAACAAAGGAATTTTCTTCGTAATCCCCACACAATAACATAATCCTAAAACATAATTAAAAACAAATCAAGTCCTTTAAACAAAGAACTTTCTCAAATTGTGGACATTCCAAGGCCTTGGCACCGGGTTCCCGTCCAGGTCTGCCAACCTATAAGCTCCAATGCCCACAATTTCAGTCACTCGATATGGACCTTCCCAATTAGCTCCAAGTTTTCCCTCATTAGCCACTTTGGTATTGCCAAGTACTTTTCGAAGCACAAGGTCTCCAATGCCAAACTCTCGAGGGTGGACATGTTTGTTGTAGCCTCTCATTAGCTGTTCCTGGTACGAGGCCAGGTGGACCAGGGCCCTTTCTCTCCTCTCTTCGGCCAGATCAAGCTCAATTTCTAAGGCCCTGTCATTCCCCCCACTCTCAACCAATGCAGTCCTATTGGTTGGAAGTCCAACTTCCAGGGGTATGACTGCCTCTGTACCATACGCTAATGAATAAGGGGTCTCTCCCGTGGACCTTCTAGGCGTTGTTCGGTGGGCCCACAACACCAGGGGCAGTTCATCAGGCCACTTGCCTTTTGCCTTGTCTAGCCTTTTCTTGATCCCATCAAGAATGGTTTTGTTGGAAGCTTCTGCTTGTCCATTGCTCTGAGGGTAAGCAAGGGTTGAGTAATAGTTCCTTATCCCATACTGGGAACATAATGTCTTGAACTTTTTCTAGAACTGTGCCCCATTATCTGTGATCAAAGAGTAAGGAACTCCAAATTGAGTGATAATACTCTTCCACACAAACCTTTCTATCATAGGTTCAGTGATTTTAGCCAAGGGTTCTGCTTCAATCCACTTGGTGAAGTAATCAGTAGCCACTAACAGGAACTTTCGATTTCCTGTTGCTTTATGAAGTGGACCCACGATGTCCATTCCCCACTGGGCAAATGGCCAAGGGCTAGTTAAGGGTACCAGATCCTCGGCCGGTGTCTTTATCATAGGTGAGAACTTCTGGCATTTCTCACAAATCTTAACATAGACCTTGGCATCCTCCTGCATGTGCGGCCACCAATACCCTTGGGTAATTGCTCGGTGGGCAATAGATCTGCCCCCAGCATGGCTTCCACATGTTCCCTCATGTATCTCGTGGAGGAACTTCTGCACCATCTCGGGGTGTACATAAAGCAGATACAGCCCAGCGTTGGATTTTTTGTATAGCTTCCCGTCAGGGGACAGCCAAAACCTTGCACACTTAGTTTTGATCTTGTGTGCTTCCTTTTTATCTAAAGAGAGTTTTTCATCTCGTAAAAACTCTATGATTGGATCCATCCAACTTGGTCCTTGGTTCACGTCCAGGATCAAGTCCACACTTCTGCCAATGCTCGGTTCGGCCAAGTAGTCAACTGCTACCTTTCGTTTAAACTCGGTTGGAATAGCTGCAGCCAGCCAGGCTAAAGAATCTGCATGAGAATTCTGTCCAGAGCTTATCTGTTCTATACATACTCTTTCAAAGGTGTTCAGTAAACCTCTGGCCGCCTCCACGTAGGCTGCCATCTTCTCATTTCGAGCTTCATACTCGCTGGACAGTTGGTTTACAACCAGTTGTGAATCACAATAAACCCTGATCCTCTTAACCTTCAGGGTTTTTGCACTGTTCAAGCCAACCAAGAGAGCCTCATACTCTGCTACATTATTTGATGCACTAAAGCCAAGCCGAACAGACTGTTCCAACATGACCCCTCCAGGAGGGAACAAAACAATACCAATACCTGACCCAGTGTTGCAGGTAGAACCGTCAACGAACAGTTTCCACTCCAAAGGGTCCTGTTCGGCAGGGGCCTTTCCTTTCCTTTTTGATAGTTCAACTTTCTGCTCTTGTCTTGCAGGGGGCTGGGGTGCTACCGTTGGTGAAAATTCCGCTACAAAATCTGCCAACACTTGGCCTTTTATTGCAATGCACGACTGAAAGTCAATATCTTACTAACTTAACTCAACAGACCAGGTTGAGATCCGCCCAGAGAAATCTGCCTTTCGTAGCAGTGATCTTAATGGAAACTCAGTATAAACCACGACCTTATGGCTTTGGAAATAATGGGGCAACTTTCGTGTTGCTGTCCTTAATGCAAGGACCAGCTTCTCAAGGGGCAGATACCTCGTCTCCGCATCCAGTAAGGTTTTGCTCACATAATAAATTGGAATTTGCTCGGATTCCATATTCCTTAACAGGACTGCACTTACTGCATGTTCAGAAACTGTCAAATACAAAATCAAAATCTCACCTGAGTCTGGAGTCGACAAGAGGGGGGCTTGAGCCAAATATTTCTTCAAGTCCTGGAGTGCCTGCTCACATTCTGCTCCCCATTCGAACCCTTCTCTTTTCTTGAGCAATTGGAAGAAAGGCCTACATTTATCACTCGAACGGCTAATGAACCTGTTTAGGGCCGCAGCCATCCCAGTCAGCCTCTGGACTTCTTTCGTAGTCTTAGGACTTTGGAGCTTCTGTAAGGCCGTTATCTGATTAGGATTCGCTTCGATTCCTCTCAGGGTCACCAGGTGGCCCATGAATTTTCCAGAGCCAACTCCAAACGCACATTTCGAGGCGTTGAGTTTCAACTTGTATTTCCTCAAAATTCCAAAAGCTTCTTTCAAGTCCAGAATGTGCCCTTGCCGGGTCTTGCTTTTGACCACCATGTCGTCTATGTATACCGCCATAGTTTGGCCAAGAAGTTTCTTGAACATTATTGTTGCCAGCCTCTGGTAAGTTGCTCCTGCGTTCCTCAGCCCAAAAGGCATGACACTGTAACAGTACAACCCTCGTGGTGTAATGAAAGAAGTCTTTTCTTGATCCGGCCCAAACATGGCAATCTGATGATATCCTCGATATGCGTCGAGGAAACTCATCCGCTCATACCCAGCAGTGGCATCAACCAATTGATCAATCCTTGGGAGAGGGAAGCTATCCTTAGGACAAGCCTTATTCAAGTCTGTGAAGTCTACACAGACACGCCATTTCCCATTCTTCTTCTTCACGACCACAGTGTTGGACAGCCACTCTGGGTAATAGACTTCTCGTATTGCTTTGGCCTCTAGCAAACGATCTACCTCTTCGATGACAGCGTCGACATGCTGTACTGCTGCCCTTCTTTTCTTCTGAATAACGGGCTTATGCTGCGGGTCGACATTCAGGTGGTGGCAGATCACATCTGCATCCACTCCAGGCATCTCCTCCGGTACCCATGCAAATACATCAACGTGTTCTTTCAACAAACCTACCAACTCGGATTCTTCCTCATCCGGCAGTGACTCCCCAATTAGAAAATACCTCTCGGGATCAGTTTCGTTGATCTGTATTTTCTTTAGGCCTTCCACTACTTTTTCTACTAGATCTCTTCCAACATCCTCAACAGTTGGTTGATCTGGTACCTCTACTGTATGAACCAGATGGGCCTTTGGAACTTTCTTGATGATGGAAATTAAGCACTGTTGTGCTGACTTTTGGTTTCCCCTTATCTTCTCGATCCCGTCGGACCCTGGGAATTTCACCATCTGGTGATATGTAGAAGAAACAGCCCTTATCTTATGTAACCAAGTCCTTCCTATAATTGCATTATAGGAGGATGGTACGTCCACGACCAAGAAGTCTGTCCTTAGGACCACTGTCCCTGCCCGAACAGGCAAAGTTACTTTCCCGAGGGGCCACACAGCACTTGCACCAAATCCAACCAAAGACGTAATAGATTGTTCCAAATCTGTCTGCTTCAACCCCAACCTTTTGAATGCGTCGTAGTACAACACCTCTGTGCAGCTCCCTGAATCTACCAGGATTCTCTCACTGTCATATTTCCCAATTCGTAGGGTTATGACTAATGCATCGTTGTGGGGCACCTGAACCTCTCCCAGATCCTCATCTGTAAAGACTATAACATCGTTGGGCATGTCATTATCTCGCCCTCTTTTGTTCCCCACTCGCATAACATACTGGTCATGCTTGACCTGCCTCTGCATCAGTCTCACCTCATTCCTCGTATAAGGTGTGGCCAATCCATGTATCATATGGATTACCCCCCTAGGATTCTGGTCGAAATCCAACTCCATTGTTTACCCTTTATCTTTGGGATCCTCCTGAATGAATTCCTTAAGATAACCACGAGAGACCAAATCGTCGAGATGTCTCTTGTACATCTCACAATCCTCTGTCATATGACCCCAATCCTTGTGGTAACTGCAGTGCTGATTTGTAGCACGTTTTGCTTCCTTATCTCCACCTAGACTTGGGGGCCATTTGAAGAAAGGCTGATTCTTTATTAGATAAAGAATCCTGTAGATTGGTTCTTTCCAAACTGTGGTTATTGAAAAGAACGACTTAGGATCAGGTGCCTGCTTTTCCTTGTAAGGCTCTTTCTTAGCCTGCCCATATTCTTTCCTATAGGTCTTGGGCTCTGGCTTATCCGCCTTCTTTGCTGGAGTTTTTGGCTGTTCGGCAACAACTCTGCCTTCCTCCCGGAGTATGTCATCCTCCATTCTTGCGTGTTGTTCGATATGCTCCATTAGCCTTGCTAATGATGCCACAGGATGCTTATTCAATGACCGGCGTAACTCGCCCCGAACAGGCAGGCCAGTTTTGAAGGTAGCAATGGCATACTCCTCACTACAACTGTCTATCTCATTAAAGGTCTCCCAGTATTTCTTTGCGTAGTCTCTGATCGGCTCGTTATCCTCTTGCTTCATCATTGAGAGACTTTCAAATGTCTTGGGAGCCTTTCTACTTGTCAAGAACCGAGCAGTGAACTCTTCTGCTAACTGCGTCCATCCTCGTATGGAACGTGGTTCCAACTTATGGAACCACGATAAAGCTACTTTTCCTAAGTTTGAAGGGAACATCTTACACATAATGGCGTCATCTCCATCATGCATGAACATTGCTTGTTGGTAATGTTGTACGTGAGCAACGGGATCCGCATTTGTCTCGTAAAGTACGAACGTCCCATGCTTCACTCTGCTCGGCAGGCGCGCATCCTGTAGCCTTTTTGAAAAAGGTGATGCTGCTATATTACTCAAGGCCCGCCTCGCTGCTTCTCGTGCAGTCATAGACCCATCTTCTCGCTTTTTGGATTCGTGGGTCACTGCCCTATTCCAATCATTATCAGGTCTCTCGTACCTGTCCCTGTGGTGTTTTCTTACGCCTTCCTTGGGTGAGGAACTTCTGCTCCTGCTTCCCCTGTAACGTGGGGGAGTTTTTTGCTTGCTCGGACTCCTGCTCCTTCTTTTTCGTGAAGAAATCCTTTTCTTGGGAGGAGTGGGGCTTCTGGACTTGCTCCTCCTTCTTCGTGAAGGGGTCTTTGTGTATTGCACCATGACCAGTCCGTCTCCCCTGGATTTCCTTCCTGACAACCCAGAATCCTCAGGATGCTCTCGGATCCGTTCTAACTCTCGGATCTCGTGTTCCCTTTTCCGAATTTGTCGAGCATATTCCTCGACTTCCTGCCTCTTTTTGTCGAGGATATCCTCGTTGCTATGCACACTTTTCGAATGTGCAACCGATTCTCCCCTGTGATGGGATTTGCTCCTTTGCGTGGAGGTTGTTGCCGTTGTGCCCTCTCTATTCTTGGAGTTGTCGTGGATGGTAAGAGGATCCTTGCTTGTAATACTCTTATCATGCCCGCTGGTTGGCTTTCTCGGAGCACCTGGTGGGGATTTATCTCCTGCCCCGCCAGCCTGGTTTTTATCAATGATCGGTGTGACTGGATCTACCTCCACCATGGTCGTATTTCAAAAGGGAACTCTTTCGTTTCCCACAGACGGCGCCAATTGTAGGTGAAGAAAAACAGATGGTACCTAGAACAGCGCTGAATCTCCTTCCTTCACGTGCTGTCCAACCGGAACCCTAATACCTTCGCCTGAACCCTAACCTGTAAAACAGACAAGGGGTGAGCGCACCTCTGCCTCTCGTGGCAAAGGCCCTCCGATGCCTAAGTTAGTAACTCGTACTGTATCGAAACCCTAATTATCAATAGGAAAGTGTAGAATGAATGCAACTTATTGCGTACCTTTTTTCTCCAGGTTTACCTCGTATTTATAGGCATGAGCATGCTTGCTTTCCAAGCACCCTTGTTGCCCAGGTCTCCTGCCTCGTGTAGGAACCCTGGCTCTCTTGGGGATCTCTTGCCCAATCAACTGAGATCCCTTCCTCATAGGGTCTCTTCTCACCGTAGAACTCATCCCTTGATAGGACTGTTTCTTTATTGTTTATCGGGTTCGTCTTACAGAACACCCCTATTGCCTTATCTCTTAAGACAACGTTTCATCAAGTAACTCCATCTGTTCGACATATGCCCCTACTGAACAGACTGCACAAGTGAAATGACTTCTCATGTCACTGGCCCACTTTTAGCCGAACGAACTGTCTTTAACTAATGACTTTCATGTCGTTAGTCCCTTTCAGCCAAACAGACTGTATAATCTGGTGCCTACTCATAACACCGGAATCTTACCGCCGCCTTCCATCTTATATGGAGTCCCATATCACTTTCCTCATTACACGGATCTGGCATACCACGTGTTCGGCCAATAATTGTACCTGTTCAGGAATACCTCCCTACAATTAGGGCTTTTCTGCTAGTACGAGACACTAACTTTGGCATCGGAGGGCCTTTGCCACGAGCGGCAAAGGTGCGCTCACCCCTTGTCTGTTTTGCAGATAAGGATTCCGGCAACGTATTAGGGTTCCAGCGAGGGTCACGAAGTAGCATTCCTGTGCTACTCAAAGTCCCTTTAGTTTTTCTGCACTTACAATTGGCGCCGTCTGTGGGAAACGATAGAGTTCCCTTTGAAGAACGACCATGATGGAAGAATATCCAGCTACACCGCTTGATCCAAAGAGCTAGTTAGGTGGGGGAGGAGATAAATCCCCACCGGTGGCTCCAAAGAAGCCTGACGGCGGGCGCGCCAAGGAAACGGCAAACAGAGGCCAACCCGTGACTGTCCATGGCAATTCCAAGCACAAGGACGGCCGGACAGCCACGGAGTCCACGAGAAGGAGCAAGTCTCACCCTGGGAGAGAGTCAGTCGCACACTCAAGAAGCGTGCTGTAGACACCCCAATTTGAACTTGTCGAATTTCCTTGATTTGTGGCCCGGAGGCTCCCCGATGATGACTTTGGATTGAAACAAGCCTCACGCCGATCGAGACTTTGCTCCTTGAAAGATTTGAAAAGGGAATAAAAATGGTCAAAAGCATTTCCAAGCGCTTGAGAGTAGTCCCGAGCGCTCAAAACCATTTTCCAAAAACCTCTGGCCTGGCTCATTCTCGAGCTCGAGAGTGAAGTCCCAAGCGCTCGAGACTGCTCCCGAGCGCTCGAGACTGATGTCTTGCCCAATGGATGGCAGTATCACCCACTACCCATGCAACTCATCATTACCACCATCTTGAGCCGGCTGATAGTTCAGTCAACACTCAACCTCTGGTGGCAGAGATCTTCAGGCCAAGGATTTTGCTATTTTAAAATGTTTTATTCAAAACCATTTGATTTCAAAACTATAGGTTATTTTGCCTATAAATAAGAGGGTCTAGTTTCAGGGCAAAGGGCTACGAAATTCTTCTCCTGGGAGAACCCCATTCTCTGCTCTCTCTTGCTAAAAACCGAAAACTTCCAAACTCACTTTCCAAACTTCAAAGGTTTTAGAAATCACCAAGGAAAAGGGCAAGAAATCCGGAACACTCTCTGCTTCTGATTTCTTGTACTCTTCTCTCTGCATCCACCTTTCAAAGCTATTCCAAGGAGCAAGGTTCAAGTAAAAGGTAGAAATTTTCACCTTTGATCATAAACAAAGAGGCTGTTCTTCCCTTCTGAGGGGGGTCTCTCAGCCTGACCCAGTCTTCAATACTGGGTGCAAGGTTGGGGGACCTCAGTGTAAAAGCAAGAGCAATGGGGTACAAAAAAATGTTTTATCAAAACCCTCACTGGAACCACTCTCGAGCGCTCGAGAGTGCTCCCAAGCGCTCGGGACTGTTCCCAGTTTCATGCATGGTCCTTTGTCACATAGTAGGTTGGGAATGAGGCGTACTCTTAAAAGAAATGGTTTCATTTTGGCATGCATGCACAAGGAAGTCATTTTCCACTAAAACAGAAGCATTTCTCACAAGTTTTCATGTAAAATAAGGTTTTTCCAAAGTTAAAAGATGTTCTCCTCTTGGGAAACATCAAAACAATGGTGTTTGCATGTCAATTCAGTACCATTTCCTGTTTGAGAGCAAGCTGACATGCAGCTCACTCCCAAGCGCTCCGAACCATTCCCGAGCGCTCGGGAGTGCATGCATGCCATTGCATCCCATTTTCCCAGTCTGTTGTGTTCTCTGGTTTCTGCATGCATGAGTGTAGCCTGTTGCTCTTTTAAATTTATAGATCTAGCCTTGTTGAGGCAGGGATGCATGATCTGAAAGATTGAAGGCTTAGCTCAGTCTTTCAAGTCCTCTGCTGAGCCAGTAGTGTACTTAATATCATTTCAGTTTCCAGCTTTGCATTATATTCTGTCTGTGCTAACAAAGTTTTGCAGGTTGAGAGTGTCAGCACTCCCAAGCGCTCGGGACCACTCCCGAGCGCTCGAGAGTGAATCCAGTAACAGTGTTGCATTTTCAGTCATCTTGCATATTTTGCATGGCTATTTCATCCTCCCCTGTACACATGCACATGCATGCACTTCCTATATGGTATTACTGTGGATACTTGCTAGCTGGTTAAAATGAAACAAAATCCCTTTTAAAAATCTCACAAACGTTTAGTAGAGACCGATTTCGAATCGGGCGAGGGGGGTGCCGTAAAACCCTTCCCCCCTCGTAACGTGGCTTCCAGACCCTCAAAACAATCTCTGGTTTTCAATTTCAAATCAATCATTTTCAAAATAAAACGGTTTCTCGTGTGATATACCACAAATCCGGGTGGCGACTCTTCAAATCAAACCAAAACAATTTTTCAAACCATTTTATCCAAAACGGCACGAGGCGCGCGATTTTAATCCAAAATTGGGCCGCCCCGATCTCTAGAGCACCCGGGGCTGTGGTAGCCCACACGTGCACAATAATGAAGATGTCCTCGACAGAAAGAGGCAGGAAATCGAGGAGTACGCTCGTATGATAAAAAACGAGAGTACGAGATTCAAGAAATACAACGGGTACGAGAATGCCCAGAGGACTCTGGACTGTCATGGAGGAAATCCAGGGGAGACGGGCTGGCCATGGTGGAATACAAAAAAGCCCCTTCACGAAGAAGGAGGAGCAGGAGCAGGAGCCCCACTCCTGGAAGGAAAAGGGCTTCTTCACGAAAGAGAAGGAGCAGGAGTATCACCCCCTAAGAGAGGGAGATTCAGAAACATCACAGGGACAGGTACGAGAGGCCTAGTTCCGATTGGGAGAAAAGAGCTCCCAAGGAAACCAAAGAAAGAGAAGAGGGGACCATGTCTGCACGCGAAGCAGCACGGAAAGCCCTCAGCAACATAGCTTCATCCCCCTTTGCGAGGAGACTGCAAGAAGCAAAGCTGCCGAGCAGGGTGAAGCGCGGGGCGTTCATCCTCTACGAGACAAATAGTGATCCTGTGGCACACATACAGCACTACCGACAGGCGATGTTCATGCACGACGGGGATGATGCGATCATGTGCAAGATGTTCCCATCAAGTTTGGGGAAAGTGGCTCTGTCGTGGTTCCATAAGCTAGGGCCGAACACCATACGAGGGTGGAGATAGTTAGCCGAGGAATTCACTGCTCGGTTCCTGACGAGCAGGAAAGCACCGAAGACTTTTGAAAGCCTCTCTGTTATGAAGCAAGGAGAGAACGAGCCGATCAGGGACTACGCTAAGAAGTACTGGGAAACTTTCAACGAGATTGAAGGTTGCAGTGAAGAATACGCGATAGCCACGTTCAAGACGGGGTTACCTGTTCGGGGAGAACTACGTAAGTCCCTGAACATGAGCCCAATAGGTACATTAGCGAGGTTGATGGAGCGGATTGAGCAGCATGCCAGGAACGAAGATGACATACTGCGAGAGGATAGCAGGATGGTTGCCGAGCAAGCCTAGGGTCCTGCAAAGAAGATAGACAAACCAGAGCCCAAAACTTACAGGGAGAAGAAGGAATATGGGCAGGCTAAGAAGGAATCGTACAAGGAAAAGCACGCTCCGGATCCCAAGTCCTTCTTCTTAGTAATGACGGTTTG
This sequence comes from Rhododendron griersonianum, assembly GCA_018127125.1. Taxonomy (NCBI): domain Eukaryota; kingdom Viridiplantae; phylum Streptophyta; class Magnoliopsida; order Ericales; family Ericaceae; genus Rhododendron; species Rhododendron griersonianum. Next base: position 4,224,307 of record CM030798.1, on the reverse strand, counting down.
GAAAGAGCCAATCTACCGAATTCTTTATAAAATAAAGAACCGCCCATACTTCAAGTGGCCCCCAAGGCTGGAAGGGGATAAAGACGCAAAGAGGGCTACAAGTCAGCATTGCAGTTATCACAAGGACTGGGGTCACATGACGGAGGATTGTGAGATGTTCAAACAGCACCTTGATGACCTAGTCTCACGTGGTTATTTGAAGGAATTTATTCAGGAAGAGCACAAGGGTGCGGAAAAGGCGATGGAGTTGGATTACGAGAAAAATCCAAGAGGCGTGATCCATATGATTCATGGGTTGGCCGCACCTTTTACGAGAAATGAGGTGAGGTTACTCCAAAGGCAGGTAAAGCATGACAAGCATGTGATGCAGTTGGGAAAGAAACGAGGACGTGAAGAAGAAGTATGCAACGAGGGCATAGTCTTCACGGATGAGGACCTGGGAGGAGTCCAGGTACCACATAATGACGCTTTGGTCATAACCCTACGAGTTGGGGAGTATGACATGGAGAGGATCTTGATGGATTCAGGAAGCTGCACCGAGGTGCTGTATTATGACGCATTCAAAAGGATGGGTCTCACACAGGTAGACCTAGTGCCGTCAACAACACCTTTGGTCGGATTCAGTGCAGGGGCTGTCTGGCTGTTGGGCAGAGTAACCCTGCCTGTTCGGGAAGGAACAATAGTGCTTCGAACCGACTTCCTGGTCGTTGATGTACCGTCTTCCTATAACGCGATTATAGGAAGAACCTGGTTGCACAAGATGAGGGCGGTATCCTCCACCTACCATCAGATGGTAAAGTTTCCCGGGTCAAACGGCATTGAGAGGATCATGGGAAATCAAAAGATTGCCCAACAATGTCTGGTTTCTATAATCGGGAAGGCACCGAAAGCACAGTTGGTGCAAACCGTTGAGGTTCCGGACCTGCCGACTATCGAGGATGTCGGTGGGAACCCCACTTAGAAAATAGTGGAAGGTTTGAAAAAGATTCAGATCAACGAGATTGATACAGAAAGGTATTTCCTGATTGGGGAGAACCTGAGCAACGAAGAAGAGGAGGAGTTGGTAAAATTCCTCAAAGACCATGTTGATGTATTTGCTTGGGTACCCGAAGAGATGCCCGGAGTGGATGCAGACGTGATTTGTCATCACCTGAATGTAGATCCACAGCACAAGCCCGTGATGTACAAAAAGAGGAGATCAGCCGTACAGCACGTGGATGCTGTTATTGAGGAAGTTGACCGTTTGCTCGAAGCAAAGGCCATACGAGAAGTTTACTACCCAGAATGGCTGTCTAACACTGTGGTGGTAAAGAAAAAGAATGGGAAGTGGCGAGTCTGCGTCGACTTCACGGACCTGAATAAGGCATGTCCAAAGGACAGTTTCCCCATCCCCAGGATAGATCAACTAGTGGACGCAACGGCTGGGTATGGGCGAATGAGTTTCCTTGATGCTTATCGAGGGTATCACTAGATTGCCATGCTCGGGCCCGACCAAGAGAAGACTTCCTTTATCACTCCACGTGGGCTGTATTGTTACAGTGTCATGCCCTTTGGTGTGAGGAACTCCGGAGCAACATATCAGAGATTAGCAACGATTATGCTGAAGAAGTTGCTCAGTAAGACGATGGAGGTGTACATAGACGACATGGTGGTCAAAAGTAAGGAGAAACATAACCACATAGCTGACTTAAAGGAAGCCTTCGAGATACTGAGAGAGTACAAGCTGAAGCTCAACGCCTCGAAGTGTGCATTCGGAGTAAGCTCTGGAAAGTTCTTGGGACACCTCATTACCATTAGAGGTATAGAGGCAAACCCCGATCAGATAATGGCCTTGCAGAGGCTCCAGAGCCCAAAGACCACGAAAGAGGTCCAACGGTTGATAGGAATGGCAACGGCACTTAACAGGTTTATTAGCCGGTCCAGTGACAAGTGTAGACCTTTCTTTCAATTGCTGAAAAAGAGAGAAGGATACGAATGGGGAGCAGAGTGCGAGCAGGCATTCTAAGACCTGAAGAAGTACTTGGCAATAGCCCCGCTCTTGTCCACACTGGAACCAGGTGAGTCTTTAACCTTGTATTTAGCGGTCTCTGAACATGCTGTTAGCGCAGTGCTACTGAGGGACAAGGGATCCGAACAAATCCCTGTCTACTACGTGAGTAAAACGTTGTTGGACGCAGAGACGAGATATCTGCCCCTCGAAAAGTTAGTCCTGGCATTGAGGACAGCGGCAAGAAAGTTGCCTCATTATTTCCAAAGTCACAAGATCGTGGTATACACTGAATTCCCGTTAAAGTCTTTTCTACGAAAGGTGGACTTCTCGGGACGTATCTCGATGGTCGGTCGAGTTGAGTCAGTACAATATAGACTACCAGCCGCGCACTGCAATAAAGGGGCCAGTGATGGCAAACTTTGTAGCTGAGTTTTCACCTACGGTGGCTCCCCAGCCACCTATGAGACAGGAGTAGAGAAGGAGCAGAGGAAGGAGCAAACAACGAGAAAGGATAAAGCTCCCACCGAATAGGATCCCTCGGAATGGAAACTGTTCGTTGATGGTTCCGCATGCAATACGGGCTTAGGGATTGGAATTGTGCTTTTTCCCCCTCAAGGGGTAATGATGGAATTATCTCTTCGACTGGGTTTCAGCGCTTCAAACAATGTGGCAGAGTACGAAGCACTATTGGCAGGATTGAGAAGTGCAAAAACCCTAAAGGTCAAAAGGATACGGATATACTGTGACTCATAACTTGTGGTGAACCAGTTGTCTGGGGAATATGAGGCCCGGAATGAAAAGATGGCAGCTTACGTAGAGGCCGCTAGGGGTTTGCTCGACACTTTCGAAAGGGTGTACATTGAGCAAATAAGTTCTGGGCAGAATGCCCACGCAGACTCACTCGCTTGGTTGGCCGCAGCTGTGCCAACTGAATTTAAGAGAAAGGTGGCAGTTGATTATCTTGCTGAGCCAAGTATTGGAAGAAGCGTGGAGTTGGTCTTGGACGTGAACCAAGGACCAAGTTGGATGGATCCAATAGTGGAGTTCCTACGAGATGGAACACTCCCCACGGATAAGAAAGAGGCTCACAAGATAAAAACAAAGTCTGCACATTTTTGGTTGTCTCCTGAGGGAAAACTTTATAGAAAATCTTTCACTGGTCCTTACTTACTTTGTGTGCACCCTGAGATGGTGTAGAAGTTTCTCCACGAGATCCATGAGGGAACATGTGGAAGCCATGCTGGGGGTAGGTCCATTGCCCACCGAGCAATTAGCCAGGGATATTGGTGGCCGCACATGCAAGAGGATGCGAAAGTATATGTGAAGCTTTGTGAGAAGTGTCAGAAATTCTCGCCAATGATCCGAACACCAGCCGAGGACCTGGTGCCCCTGACAAGCCCTTGGCCATTTGCACAATGGGGAATGGACATCGTGGGTCCACTCCACAAGGCAACGGGGAATAGGAAGTTTCTGTTGGTGGCAACGGATTATTTTACCAAGTGGATTGAGGCTGAACCACTGGCAAAGATCACTGAACCCATGATAGAGAGGTTCGTGTGGAAGAACATTATCACCCGGTTTGGGGTCCCCTATTCGTTGATCACAGATAATGGGTCTCAGTTTCAGAAAAAGTTCAAGGCTTTTTGTGCCCAGTATGGGATAAGGAATTATTACTCGACCCCAGCCTACCCGCAGAGTAATGGGCAGGCGGAAGCGTCCAACAAGACCATACTTGACGGGATCAAGAAGAGGCTGGACAAAGCAAAGGGGAAGTGGCCTGACGAATTGCCATTGGTCTTGTGGGCGCACCGAACAACGCTGAGGAGGTCTACGGGAGAGACCCCCTACTCTTTGGCATATGGAACAGAGGCTGTAATCCCATTGGAGGTTGGTTTGCCGACCAATAGGACCACTTTGGTTGAAAGTGGAGGCAATGATAGAGCCCTGGAGATTGAACTGGATCTTGCCGAGGAACGGAGAAAGAGGGCTTTGGTGCATTTGGCCTCGTATCAGGAGCAGCTGATGAAATGCTACAACAAGAATGTCCACCCCCGAGAGTTTGGTATTGGAGACCTTGTGCTTCGTAAGGTGCTCGGCAATACCAAGGTGGCCAACGAGGGCAAGCTGGGGGCTAACTGGGAGGGCCCATATCGAGTTACAGAGGTTGTGGGCATTGGGGCTTACCGCTTGGTAGACCTGGACGGGAACCCGGTGCCAAGGCCTTGGAATGTCCATAACTTGAGGAAATTTTTCGTTTGAAAAAAACTTCAGTTTATCTTTCATTCTGTTTTTAGGATGCACATCGTGGTTGTGTGGGAATTACGAATAAAATTCCCTTATTTTTTGTTTTTAAATTGTTAGTTGCAAGGGGTGCGCGTAACGCCCCCTTGAGTTTTGAATTATGAATAAAATTCTCAGCCTTTGGTATGATATTATGTTTTTGCAAAAAATTCCTATGTTTTGGGCACTGGAATGCGAAGCCAGGCACCACCTTTTGTCCTCCCTTCGTATTGGGGAGTAGGGAGTACATAGTTATGAAATAAAAATTTGCCAAGTATGAAAACTTGGGTAGCATACAAGTACATGCAAATTTTTCCAAGTACGAATAATCTTGGGTAGCATACGAGTACATGCAGATTTCCCCAAGCATGAAATATCTTGGGGAGCATACGAGAATATGAAAACTTACCTAAGTATGAATAAACTTAGACGTAAGAACTAAAACTTGCACGCATGAACGTACACAAGTAATCTAAGTATGAATAAACTTAGGGATGGCCCCAGGAGTGTGAAAGCTGGGAAAGCATATGAGAACACGTTAATAAACAGCTATGTACGAGCAGACTTGGCTGATTGTCCAAGTATGAGTGAACCTGGAAAACATATAGGTTCAAGTACGAAATACTCATACGAGGACATGTAAAACTACCTAAGTACGAGACACTTAAGCAGTTAAAATTGGACGTTTGGCTACGAAAGGCCACCATCAATATTAAAAGGCCACGAAGGGCCAAGCAAACCAAAATTAATGCCACAAAGGGCCGAATACCTGTGTTAAAAGTTTTGAAAATGTATTTGTGCCGCGCAGGGCCACCATGGTGTTTCAAAAATAACATTGTTCCAAGAAGGGTGGAATCAAACTTACTCTTCAATTGTTAAGTCTTGAACGACAGGTGGAGAGGGAGTGATGATGGAGTCCCCCACAGCAGTACCTTCGGGTTGCCCACCACTGGCTTCCTTTTGGCCAGGGTTGGACGTGTCGACAGTTTGGCTTGCTTCAGTAACCTGCTGCTCGGAGGCATTAGCATCTGGCTCCTTGCCCAGACTATCCTCTTCCTCTTCCGCCTCTTGGTCCTCAGCAACAATTTGGGAACTGGGAAGGTCTTTGTTGGCCCAGAGGGGACTGGATTCAGAAGCTCCTACCTTGGTGAGGCAAGCTGTCCAGGCGACACCCCAGATTTGATCTTGGATAGCTGGCATTTGGGTTTTGTAGCTCTTAGTGGCTACGTTGACTCCCTCATTATAACCCTGTTGATAAGATGCCTTGGCCTCATTTTTGCTCGACTCCAGCTCCACGAGGGTCTGGTTCAAGCTATCCTCTGCGCCATCCAGTTTTCCCTTCAACTCATTTACCATCCCACGGGCTTGATCTCTCTCTCTCTCTCTAGCCTGATTATAGTACGCTGCAATTGGGCATTCTCGCTCGCAAGCTTGGCTCGCTGAGGTTCGGATTGACCCAACTTTTGAGCCATATCCACCATCTTTTGTACAGCCTGCATAGGGTGTGCAAACATCAGTAATCGATTACAAGGGTTACAGGCAGTGAAAGAGAAAATAAGGGAATCGTACCTTAACATTGTTGACCATAAATGTGCTGAGGAGTTTGTCAGGGGTACTCCCAACTTCCTTCTGCATGTCCCTGTGGGCACACGCCCCAAAAACTCCCACGTTTTAGGCGTGAAAATTCCGGGTGCGCCCTTCTCACGGAAAGCGCGGCGAAACGCTTCGCAGATCAGAGAGTCGCCACTCGGGTTTTGCGGTTAGTACCCAAGAAACCGTCCTTTTTGAAAACGTTTGGATCACGTTTGTTTGATTTTGAAAAAGGCTTTTGTAGACTGGACCGTCGTCACCTTCGATCTTGAGGTTCGGGAGCCAGGTTACGAGAGGGGAAGGGTTTTATGGCACCCCCCCTCGCCCAGTCCGGAGACCGGTCTCTACTCAGGCGTTTTGTAAAGCATTTGTATTTCTCTCTTTATTTGATCACTCTTTTAACCAGTTCGGGCGGGGGAACAATTAATGGGGATTAAGACTGTAAACAAATTGCAGTTTATGTACAAAAACGTGACGAAATATTCATGGATGTTTGATGTTTGATCTACACAAGTATAATAGATTGAGAACAAGCTTTTGTGGACATTATAAGCAGACTAGAACACACTGGCTGTGAGGGTGGTGCACACAGGAACGAGCCTGCATGCACTGGCCAAGCCACTGCATGCAGTCATGACCTGCGTGCGCCACACCACAACTGGCGTGCGCCGGTAAGCCTAAGGCCATAGCTTCTGTCATCAACCCTCTGGGCTCTGGAAAGGACCAGTGCACACCCAGGACAGACCACACAGTTTATAAATGTTACTAAGCTATTACAGACAGGTTAATGGGCTTAGAAGCCACCAAATAGACAGGAAACCCCTTAAACAGTGAGGGGAGGATGATCAAAGGCCTGGATGTAAGATCCATGCAAGGGCCAAGCCACTGGAATATAGACCACTACCGTACGCCACTTAGAAAGGAACGTACGCCAGTTATCACTTTGTTCGAATGCTTTGGCTTTGCATCATTTGGGCTCTGGAACAAGACCAGAAGGCTCCCAGAGGCCAAGCTAAGTAATAAATACAGATGGAAGAGAAAGCAGTTCTAAACACAGAAGACTGTAAACTGGTTTTAACATGCAGCAAGGTGATCAGAATACAAATAAAGCAGAAAAACAATGATCCATGATCCCCACGCCAGTTTTGCACATACCACCATTACTGGCGTACGGCACTCATAACTGGCGTGCGCCACTGATCATTGTGCACGGTTTTTGAAACCTTGCCAGCATTAGGGCCAGGACTGGTATAGATCACCAGCCTTGACCCTGCTAGCCCCCCTCAGGGGTCAGAATAGAAAGCAGGAGCAAAAGGTATTATACCTTTGCTTGTGAGTTTGATGGATGGCTTGAACTTTGAGCTTGAAAGGGGATGGATGGAGGGTGTGGTGAAGGTTTTTGGACTGTGGAGAGTGTTCCCTTACTTGTTCTTTCTATGGAAGAGAAAGAAAGCAAGGGAGAATAATGGAGAAGAAGACAAGGCTTGAGCTTCTTTAATTGTGCTAACCCTTGTGAACCAACCAACCCTTTGCAAGGGTGAGGGAGAGGGGTATTTATAGGCAAAGAGGGCTGAGATCAGTTGGGTTAATGGCTGGTTGGGTTAAGGAGAGGAGCCTCCCATGCATTAAATGCATGGGACTAGTTGATGGAGGGTGTAGGAGAGAGGGGGGAACAGCTTCTGGCCGAAGTAATGATCAGGGGGCTGCCAGCTGACGTCAGTTGGCTACAAAAACTCCCGCCCATCTGGCTGAAAAAGGTTGATTTGACTGGCATTGACTGGCGTGCGCCACTGGTTGAGTGGCGTGCGCCAGAAAGTGGCGATGACTGACACGTGGCAGTGGTTCCTGCGCACGCTAGTCCACCACCAGCGTACTCCAGTAGGGTTTTGCTGAGGCCATTTGGTTCAGGCTTGAGGGTTCGACAAGGGGTTCGGAAAGGTTTGGATGAGGTTCAGGACGCTCAAAGCTCAAACTCATTCACAAACTCGGGATGTTCTCGACCTTGATCATCATCGGGGAATCAAAGACCGTAAATAAACTATTCTGGAAAGTCCAAAATAGGGTGTCTACAGTAGCCCCCCTTTGACGGCACTTGGAGCACCATTGTCTTGGTACAAGTAACGTCAAAGGTTTCTAGACACCCTCTCAAGGCTATCCAGAAGAAATAGAAAATGCGGACATGTATTTAAATGTACCGTCCATCGAGAGATTGAAGACGGGCGGACTATCTGAAGATCGTTGGGAAAAGAGTTTGAACTCTGTTGGAAGATAGGGATGGGTGGACCATCATTGAATGGTGAGGTGGACTCTCCTGGGGAATAATCAACTGCATATAAATCATTACCGCTGGGGATCAAACCTTCTTCGGCACGAAAAATTCCAACAATCACGGGTAAGTCGCGTCAGGTAGGTTGAATTCCATCTATTGGGAATCAGAGCCAATCTCCTTATCATGGACCATCCGAGACAGAGCAATGAGACTGTTGGACGATGCGCTACTCGTAGACCGATGTGGACTAGGATAGGCGAACGGTGTTGTAGACTGATTGGACGGGCAGACCGTCGTCGTGGATCGATCAGACGATATTCTGATCGCCGTTGAGGGGGTGAACGCGGGCAATATTCTGATCGCCGTTGATTGGGTGAACGCGGGCAATATTTTGATCGCCGTTGATCGGGGTGAACTCGGGCAATATTCTGATCGCCGTTGATCGGGGTGAGCGCGGGCAATATTCTGATCGCCGTTGATCGGGGTGAACGCGGGCAATATCCTGATCGCCGTTGGTCGGGGTGAACGCGGGCAATATTCTGATTGCCGTTGGTCGGGGTGAACGCGGGCAATATTCTGATCGCCGTTGGTCGGGGTGAACGCGGGCAATATTCTGATCGCCGTTGGTCGGGTGAACGCGGGCAATATTCTGATCGCCGTTGATCGGGTGAACGCGGGCAATATTCTGATCGCCGTTGATCGGGTGAACGCGGGCAATATTCTGATCGCCGTTGATCGGGGTGAACGCGGGCAATATTCTGATCGCCGTTGATCGGGTGAACGCGGGCAATATTCTGATCGCCGTTGATCGGGGTGATGATATGACTGATCATCGTTGATCGGGGTGAACGCGGGCAATATCCTGATCGCTGTTGGTCGGGGTGAACGCGGGCAATATTCTGATTGCCGTTGGTCGGGGTGAACGCGGGCAATATTCTGATCGCCGTTGGTCCGGATGAACGCGGGCAATATTCTGATCGCCGTTGGTCGGGGTGAACGCGGGTTATTTACCTATTGATAATTAGGGGTAAAAGGTACGCAAACTACTGCAATCGAGTTATTTACCTATTGATAATTAGGGCTTTTCTGCTAGTACGAGACACTAACTTTGGCATCGGAGGGCCTTTGCCACAAGAGGTCAAAGGTGCGCTCACCCCTTCTCTGTTTTGCAGATAAGGATTCCGGCAACGTATTAGGGTTCCAGCGAGGGTCACGAAGTAGCCGTTGCATTCATGTGCTACTCAAAGTCCCTTTAGTTTTTCTACACTTACACCCCGGTCGGTCTAGGAGACCTTAAATCCATGGAGGTTGTGATAACTCTGGTGTTTGCCGTGCTCGAACGGCTCCCTTGGCTTAGGGACTAACCTCGAGTACATACGCATCTGGATTCTGATGGCCATATTGCGCTATCTCGGATGGTCAATATAAGGAGATTGGATCTGGTTCCGAAACAATCGAAATTTAACCTGCCTGACAGTAACTACCCGGGTTATCAGAAATCTTCTATGCAAATGCCTCAAGTGAGTTCCTAGTCACAGTAGGTCTTAGGACTTATAAGGTGCGTAGAAGGTAGGATGATCACTTGGGATGAGGGTCTGAGTCGCTCCCTTTTGTCCTGTTGCCAGTTCAGAAACATTGATTGCCCGCAGAAAGGAGAGGCTTTACCCAATTGGTTTCGTCCGTTCCAGAGATTAGTTCCCATAGACACCCTGGAAGGAACCCAGTTGTTTGAGGTCTATATAGAACAGGAAGGGCAGTCGTAATTAGCAGTTTCGCCAAGGTTAGCAATACAGGAATCTCTAGCAGAACTATTACCTGAAAGTCCCTTGCCAATGGCTGATCAAGGAAATGGGGTATAAGAGCTTAGACAGAACATGGCCGCCATGGACGCCCAGTTTAGGCAATCCCTTGCTGGCATGGATACGTAACTCAAAGCCTTGGTTGCATCCATGAAAAATGACATGAATATGATGATGGAGTCTATGCAGGAGGTTTGTGACAAGCTCCTAGTTAAGCCTGACCTACCTAAGGGTGAAACACCGGCCAAAGATACACCAGCAGTCGATCCCAATTTAGTCGCCCTTATGGCTAAAATTGGTAAGTTGGAGGAATCTGTGCAAGAAAATAAGCGATTGGGAAGGGGAGAAATTGACATGAATAAGTTATGCTTGTTCCCCAACGCTAAGTTACTAGAAAAGTTCAAGGGTGTGGATTTTGCGAAGTTTGACGGTACAGGAGACCCAAAGGCGCACCTCCAAGGGTATGTTGGTTCACTCACCATGAGGGGGATTGAAAAGGAAGCCATGGCTCAGCTATTCCATGAATCTCTGTCAGGACCAGCCCTGCAGTGGTTTCTTACTCTTGAGCCCTCTAAGAAAAGGACTTGGGAAGACATTGGGACAACATTTGTGGCTCAGTATGATTTCAACGTTGATTTAAAGATGACCACAAGGGAACTAGAAAGCACCAAGATGGGTGAGAAAGAAAGTTTCGCTGATTTTGTAAAGTGTTGGAGGACCAAGGCCGCTCAGATGCAAAACAAACTAGATTTGAAGGAACAGATACGGATCATAACCAAAAACTTGCCGGGCTCTTTTGCCCCATATATGGTTCTTTCCCAGGCCGCCCCGAATTTTGAAACTTTCTACGACTCGGGATTGGCTGTGGAAGAAGCCTTACGAGATGGTACATTGGAAAAGAAGGAGTCAGGATCAAAGTCCAAAAGGGTATATTCGGGAAACAGTAATGTCCTCTTCGGGAATGCCAACCAGGCTGGGACTTCATCCCCCAAACCAGCAGAAGTGAACCAAATCTCTAAAAAACCAAAATCCCAAAATAGAGTCTTCACCCAGTTTAGCACTCCTAGATCCGTGTAGACACCCCAATCTGGGCTTCCAGATTAGTTTACTTACGGTTTTTGATTCCCCGATGATGAAACGGATCAAGAACACCCCGGGAATGTCGAGTGTTTGAGTTTTGAGTGTTTGCAAAACCCTTGAACCTAACCTAGCCTAAGCCACTTCTAAAAGCCAAAAACCCTACTGACGTGCGCCAGGGCGCAGTCATTGTGCGCCAGGGCGCACCGTCGCGCGACAGACTGGAACCATCGCGCGATGGTCGCCCCCGGGCGCACCGTCGCGCGACAGACTAGAACCCTCGCGCGATGGTCAAGCTGCCAGGTGGACAAAGTTTGACCGTTGACCCTCGTGCGACGGTTCCAACCTGTCCCCATCACCTTTATTAGCTGGGAAAACTTAGCCACAAAGTAATCCCCAGCCAGCCTCGTGGCTGGCTGGCCTCCATTCCTTGGACCAGAGCTACCATTCCATTAATGGAATGTGCTAATCCTATAAATGCCCCCCCTTTGTTCTCTTTCAAAGGGTTACAAAAAAATTGGTTCAAGATTTGGTACAAAAATCCCACCTTCCAAAGGCTTACATTCCAAAGCTTCCAAGAACAAAGCTTGTTCTTCCTCCCCCATTTTCACTCCTCAAACATCTCAACCACAACTCAAAGCTCAATACTTTTTCAAACTCAAAGACCAAAGGTATAACTTACCTTGGTTCTGCTCTCTGTTCTGATCCCTGAGGGGGGCTGGCAGGGTCAAGGCTGGTAATCAATACCATTCTTGGCCCTACAGCTAGCAAGGTTTCAAAAACCGAGGCCAAGCAAACCCTCGCGCGATGGACCCAAAAACTCGCGTGACAGTTCTGTCAGCAAGAGATTGCTCCACGTGGGGAAGGGAGGCTGGTCATTTCTTGTTTTAGCTACGTGCATGACTGTTGTAATTTTTACTTAGCATATAGCTCACTGTTAAGCATGCTAACAACCAATTTACTGCTTTCCTTTGTTAAAAATGTTAATTTTACATTTCAATATTCATTTTTGTTCTGTTGGAGTATCCTTGGGATCATTCTGGACCTGTCTCAGAACCCAGGACGAGCAAAACCAGACACTGGAAAGTTGGCTCGAACTCGCGCGCGCTGCACCCAAACCATCGCGCGATGGTCAACGTTCCATTTGACCAGTGCGCCAGGGCGCAATCGTCGCGCGCCAGGGCACAACCATCGCGCGCCCGGGCGCATTGTCGCGCGACGGTTTGGAACCCTCGCACGATTGTTTGTCCCCGATCAGTGGCTGGCCTTGCATGTTTAACTTGGTATTAGGCCTTTATTTTGTCCCCACTGTTTAGGGGTGTATTTCCTTTTATTCCAATCCGTCTGTAATAATTATTTACATTCAGTACATATAAAACTGCTTGGTTTGTCCTGGGTGTGCACTGGTCCTTCCAGAGCCCAGAAGGTTTGAGAATAAGAGCTGTGGGCTTAGGCTTACTGGCGCGCGCAGGTCTTATAGTAGCGTGCGCAGGTTTGGTCAACATGCATTGACTTAATCAGTGCATACTGGTTTTCTTCTGTGCACGACACTCCAAGACAGGAGCTTTCCAGTCTGTTTAAACTCCCACAGGAGTCTGTTCTCATCCTATACTAATTGCTCATTCATGCCATACTTGATCACATCCTGCAAACATGTTACAGTTTTAATCCTCGATTAACAGTTCCCCCACCCTAACTGGCTAAAATTGATTAATAAAAGAAGAATCGCAATGTTTTTCAAAATGCCTAAGTAGAGACCGATCTCTGGATTGGGCGAGAGGGGTGCCATAAAACCCTTCCCCTCTCGTAACCTGGCTCCCGAACCCAAATATGGTTATGACGGACTGGTTTTCTTAAACTTTTTCAAACAAAAAACAGCGCGGCAGGTGCTTCGAAATGCGGTTCCTTGAGTGTCGGACCCTCAAAACTCAAGTGGCGACTCTGTATTTTAGAGCGCTTGCCACCTGCGCTCGCGCTTCCTCGATCCGGGCCCTTGTATTTTGGAAACCGGAATTTCCAGGGCATGCTGCCCACAATCCGCTTTACTCAAGAAACTTACCGAAGTGGGAGTGTTGAACCCTCTCCCGCCGCCACAAACCATTCCACCAAACCTGAACCAGAATGTCTACTGTGATTTCCACCAAATGCCCGGCCATACCACTGACAATTGTATCTGCCTCCCTCATGAAATTCCATATTAACCAAATCACCCAAACCAAAAGCCAAACTGTCCAAGACTTTGATCCTACTCTTTTCATCATCCCTGATACCGAACCAAAGCCTGTTGTGGAAATTCCCGAAGAGACTGCTCTCTGCTTCCTTTGGGAATGGGGAGATTTGATTACTGATTGGGAGGAATTCGAGGCCACCAACTATCGAGGAGACGTGAACCCATTCTTTGAACCTGGATGGGAAATTGATTGGCAAAACATTCATGCTGATCCTCTTGATGGGTTTTCTCTGTACATGATGTTCGAAAACCAAAACGAGAACTTTCAAGGGATGCCGGAATGGGAATGGAACCCAATCCCAGATGAATACCAACTCTTGGCCTGGAATGACCCTCTGGATACCTTCTCTATACCCATGCTATTCATAGAAGAATACCAACCCCAGACAACAGCCTACAATTGGCCCGAGCCTGCTCCATTTCAACCGAATCCTTCTTACCTCCATGACCTCCTCATCAATGATCCGTACAACAATGTAGGTCTCACCCCATATCCAGAACCGCCAGGACCAGAAGAAGAGGTGGAGAGTAAGGAGTTTGACCCAATGGATTACCTGGCAGATGAAGCTAAATCGGAGTCATCTGTCACTTTCCCGAGGGACGCTGATGTCGCCATGATGAATCTGTGGGAAGATGAACCAAGAGCCAAAACAAATCCATGGGTAAATACAGAGATCATTAACATAAAGGTGGGGAATGAAGAATGGACTGTAAATAGAGCGGTGGCGGAAGCTGAGAAATGGAAGCCCGAGGATCTCTGGGAAGATTTGGTTATCGCTGACCTGGCTGCCAATCTTCAAGACACCACCATTGGAAACAAGCGCAAGGCCCTCGCTGATTTGTGGAATGAGGAGTCTAAGTACCGACAGATTGGTCAATTGACCAGGAGTGGTCGAATCTATCAACCCCCTAATCTTCAAACTGGAGAACCTTCCAACCCTCCAGCTCCACTAACACAAGAACCTTCTAACCTTTTCATTACCCCAATCAAAGATACTTTCCAACCCTTTGCCCCACCAGTTAAGGAGCCTTCTCGCCCTGAGAAAAACCCTGAAGGAATGATCAAGCGCCAGCTTGAGCAGACTCAAGCCAATATGTCTGTTTGGGATGTACTTGTTCACTCCACCCACCATCGCGAAGGACTCATTCAAGCCCTCTCTCACCTAAAAGTTCCTTCCACCATAACCCCCGATGAACTCGTAGCACTCATCAAAACCATACCCATCAAACATGCCATTACCTTCACTGATCGAGATTTACCTGCTGAAGGAACTGATCACAATCGGCCACTCCATGTCACTCTGAAATGCCACAGAAAATGGGTACCAGTAATCCTGATTGATAATGGGTTAGCAATCAATGTTTGTCCACTCCGTGTTGCCTATTGCCTGGGGTACAAAAATAATGATTTCTCTCCATCGAAAGTCAAAGTCCGGGCGTATGACAACACCCGTCGGGATGTGGTTGGAACCCTCATGCTTCCCATGACTTTCGGACCTTATCAGATGGAGGTGGAGTTTCATGTAGTGAACATTCCCACTTCTTTCAATCTACTGTTGGGTAGACCTTGGCTGCATCGGCCTGACATCATGGCTATTCCTTCAACACTTCATCAGAAAATTAGACTGGGACTTAAGGCTGGGATGCTCACCATTCACGGCGACTCTGGGATTCATGCTCCCGTTGAAGACAATGCCCCACTCTTGGAGATACAACACGGAGAGGAGGACATTGCTCTAGGCGGCTTCTCGCTTGACACCTCTAATTCTGTTTTTATCGTCAAAATCGACGACGACTTCGTCATTAGTAATGTCACCATAAAGATGATGAAGAAAATGTCCTACATGCCAGGTTTGGGGTTGGGAAAGAATCTCCAGGGGCCTGCGCAGTTTGAAGAACAGGGAACTTTAGCCTGCATAACAGACTTGGGATACCACCCTTCTGAGGATAGGAAAGAAAAGAAGGGGGATAGATTAGAGGATTATTTTGTTAGAGAGAAGGCAAAGCAGATTTACCAAGGGCAGCCGGAACCATTCTAGGACAAAGAAACCAACACCTTCCTACCGGGGTTTGAGATATTCGCTAATGATGTCTGGCCGGAAAGTGATGAAGAATTGGAAGCAGTGATCAAACAAGCAAAGATAGCTGACTGGGTTGAAACCTTCGCCATGGGTAGTCTGGTGACCTTATTCGAGGAAGACGAACCATTGGGTATAGCCATGGAAGCAGAAGTGCAGATGCTGGGGCAGGAGTCCCCCGAAGACCCAACTTCGCTCATCATGGATGCTGGGGATGATTATAAGAACTGGACTTTCATACCAAGTGCAACCAGTCGTGAGCCTGAGTCTGAATCTGAGTCCCTAGAGTCCTCCGAGTCTTCCGAGTCTTCTGAGTCTGTTGAGTCTAAGTCGGTGCCTCTTGGCCCAACTCCTCAGGGTCTGTATTTTGAATTCGAGTCTACCCGTGTGTACGGTGCCCCCGAGGCCTCTGCTTATGATGAAATAAATGAATCTGGTTCTGCTTACTTTCCTGACTTTGAAATAAATTGTGTTGACCCCGATGATGAAGAGATCAATTTCGATGGGGAAATCCCTAAAGAAATTCGGTCCCTAATCGAAAGGGAAGACGAAAGGCATGCTCAGCTTGTAAAACAAGAGGTTGTTTCAATAAATTTGAGGGATGGAGGGAATCCCCGAGTAGTTCAGATCAGTTCCGCGCTGTCAGAAGAAGAGCGCCAGGCTCTTGTAAATTTGCTAAAAGAATTCGAAGATGTTTTTGCAAGGTCGCACGCTGATATGCCAGGAATCGATCCTGAAATTGTGGAACACCGGATTCCCTTTTATCCTGACGCAAAACCAGTAAAACAAAAACTGAGACGCATGAGGCCCGACTGGGTGCTTAAAATAAAAGATGAGGTAACCAAACAAATTAATGCTGGGTTCCTAATGGTAACTAAATAACCCCAGTGGGTCGCAAACATTGTTCCTGTTCCAAAGAAGGATGGCAAAATCAGGGTCTGTGTGGACTTCAGGGACTTAAATAAAGCTAGCCCCAAGGATGACTTCCCTTTGCCACATATTGTTGTGCTAGTTGACAACACCGCAGGACACGCTTTGCTTTCTTTCATGGATGGTTTTTCAGGGTGTAACCAGATTCTCATGGCCCCAGAGGACCGAGAGAAAACCACGTTCGTCACCGAATGGGGAACTTATTGCTATCGGGTCATGCCTTTTGGGTTGAAGAACGCCGGTTCCACTTATCAACGAGCTGCTACAACCTTGTTGCATGACATGATTCATAAAGAGGTGGAGGTTTACGTGGATGACATGATCGTTAAGGCAAAGGATCGAGAAGGCCACTTACCCGCGCTCAGAAAGTTCTTTGAAAGAATAAGGAAATACAGGATGCGCCTCTGTAAGTGCAGAAAAACCGATAGTGGTTTAAGCAGCACAAGAGAGTAACGGCTACTTCGAGGTCCTCGCCGGAACCCTAATATGTCGCCGGAATCTTTATCTGCAAAACAGACAAAGGGTGAGTGCACCTTTGCCTCTCGTGGCAAAGGCCCTCCGATGCCTAAGTTAGTATCACGTACTGATCGAAAACCCTAATTCAAGTAGAAGAATACGTAAAACCGTAATGTATTGTGTACCTTTTCCCTCTAGGTTTGCCTCGTACTTATAGGTTTATGGATGCTTGCTGCCCAAGTATCCACGTCTCTCTAGGTTTCCTATCTCGTACAGGAAACCCAGAATAACTTGGATTCTTATTTCCTTATCAGTTCATTACCTTAGTCCGTTTAGGACTCTTTTCCGCAGCTGGCCGAACTTCCCATTCCCGTTGGGTATCTTCCCAAGATCCTATTTTATTGGGATCTCATTCCTTCACGGAACATCTCTGTTTCTGGAACCTTCTGGATCGTCTCCCGTTCTGGGACTACTTTCGTATAAATTCCCCCCCTGTTCGGCCTTATTGTTGCCGAACAAGCTACCTGGACCAATGACTTCACATGTTACTGGTCCCTTGTCAATCCCTTGGTCCAATATCCTCTCGTGTCACTGGACCTTGACCTTGCATAGACTCTCTGAACCAATGATTTCTCATATCATTGGTCTCTGTCGCCGACCACCGTTTTGCACGGCGACTGTCCCTATCATATTATATCGTGGTCCCACGTACCACGTATTCGGGCACAAATTGTACCTGCTCGGGATTTACTCCCTACAATTGCTCCCCAGCTTTACTCGTTATCTCTTCATATATGACGAGCAAAGCTATTTAGGGTCCGAATAACATTTGTTTTTGCTCATGCACTCTTCGTTTCTCGAAACTGGTGCAAATATCATCATTGTACCAGCCTAAAAACGTCTCGTCGTTTGGGCTGGACATGCCTTTCCTGCCCCAACCTTTCCACGTGGCACAAATCGTACTGCCCGCATTGAATGCGAATGGACATCCTTTGGAAAATGGAACGCCCAAACGGCGTTGAGATGACGTTTCGCATACGCCACCTCACTAAGCTTGGGGCACTTTTGGATTTTCCCCTCATTTCGAAACCCCTTTCTTTGTCTCGATCGATTCCCTCTGCAACCAGAACTCACAAGCACATCCGCCATTGGAGCCCTGTTCAATACCTCGAGATTCCTCGTTTGTGCACTTAGGACCCCTGATCATCTCAATCGTAAGTCATCACTTCCCTCTTCCCTTTCCTTTCGTCGGTCTAGGGTTTCTTTTTATCGTTTTCTGGGTTTCCATATTACTCGTCTGCACCATCCCTGTTCATAATGGGGAGGTTTAGACGTCACTGCAATACCCCTCAGACCATGGCCTCGTTTAGATCTCGCTATGAGATCCCTGACGATGTGGCCATCAGTTTGGCCCCTGTAGACGCTATACGCCAGAGCCCCAACAATGACACTCTACACATTCCAGTGGTTGCCGTTGTAGAGGGCGGTGTTAGATTCCCCCTAGCGCCACTACTCCGCCAGGTTCTGGCTTACTACAGGCTATCCCCCATGCAGGTGTCTGCAAATTTCTTCCGAGTCGTTATGGGTATCAATACCCTAAACCAGATGTTAGGCACATCTTTAGGCCTGTATGATATTCATCACCTGTACAGCATTTCTCGTACAAAAGACGCCCTCACCTACTACCTAAAGAGTAGAGATTCCAGAAGGCGACTGGTGCTTGAATTGCCCGACTCCGCTCGAGGAGACGATGACGATTTCCTCGTCGTCACTGGAAATTTCGAGCCCAGAAACGAGGACGGCCAAGTGATAGGCTTTCACGCCCCTCACAGATTTGGGCAACCACGTCAGCTCTTTCTTCTTCGTAAAATTCATTCACCGAGCAATTTATTCGTATTGCGTTCTCGATTTTATCCACCTGCTGACTATCAACTTCTCATGTTGCAGCTGAAAATATCAACCAGGGGTATGCTATCATTACCCCCCAAGTCCATGTAGCACATATCACTCAGGCCTTAAATTTCAACGGTGAGGGCACCCATCTCGCTGGCCGAGCAAGAGCAGCACAGGTGCTCCTAAGTTACAGAGCTTCATACGGGGGCTTTATTGACCGGCGCATACGCGCAGCCGACGACCCACCAATTCCTGGACCTGCTGCTGCACAGCCCGCACAGCCCGAGCAAATAGAGGAGGAAAGGCGTTCTCAGACTCCTCCGTTCCGTAGCGCATCTGTGGAAATTTGTGAGGAAGCATCCACCTTGTCGGACAGCTATCCCCCATATTCTCAAGAGATGAACCAACCAATCAACCTTGAAAGCCACCTCACAATCCCAGGAGCTGGCCGAGGAAGAGGCCGCGGCGCTTCTCGGGGCCGAGGTCGCTCCCCTAGTCCGGCGCCTTCACATGGCCGCCGAGGAACAACACAACTCGACGCTCCCCCCGGATTTTCTCCCGACGAGCTTGAGGCTAGCCACAGGGACAAACGCCCGCGCTTGGAAGCGCCTGGGGGGTCCTCGACTCAGACACCCATAACCCAAACTCCAATCTGGGCTCCCCAATTCACTCATGGCAACAAGACTGTCACTGTCCGGGAAAGTGTGGAGTCTGAAGGGACTGCATTGGCCCTATCCCAGGCTCTCATGCTCCCGGGGGACATGCAGAAGGAGGTGGTCAATTCGCCGGACAACCTGCTCGGGTCTTTCGTGGTGCACAGCTTTAAGGTAAAGTCGCTGTCTTTATTTCTATAATTTGGCCCTTTCCCAACTGTGTTATTGAATTGATAATACGTTTAGGCTACGCAAAAGATGGTGGCCATGGCCCAAAAGCTGGGCCACTCAGAGCCCCAGCGTGCAAAATTGGCTAGTGAAAATGCCAAGCTGTTGACCACTGTTGCCCGGCTTGAGAGAGAGAGAGGAATCAAGCTCGAAGTGCAGCAAATGAGTTCAAGACTAAGCTGGACGGTGCTGAAGATAGTCTGAACCAGACCTTGATAGAGCTGGAAGCGAGCAAGGGCGAGGCCAAGGCGTCCTACCAGCAGGGCTACAATGAAGGAATCAATGTAGCTACTGAGAGCTACAAAGGTCAGATGCCTGGGATCCAGGATCAGATATTCGCTGCTGGTTGGACTGCTGGCCTCAAGAAGTCTGGTACAGCTGAGTCCTCTCCCTTGTGGACGGAAATTGATCTCCCGAGCACCGCGGTGGCCCAAGATGAGGAGGAATACGTTGAGGATGGAGATAATCTGAATGAAGGGCTTAATACTGACGCCTCCGAGCGTCAAGATGCAGAAACCGTTATAAACGTGGAAGAGACCTACCCTGGCCAAAAGGAAGCCAGTGGAGGTCCAACTGACGTGGGCACAGACACTGAGGTTACTCCTGCACAGATTCCTTCTCCTACCGTCGAGAACCCTACTGTCGAGAACCCTACCGTTTAACCAGCAGGTATGACTTCCCTTATCTTGGAACTTTTCCCTGATATTGGATACTTATGGTGGCCCTACGTGGCCGTAAGTTTGCCCTTCGTGGCACAGATACATTTCAATACTTTTTAAGTTTAAGTATTTGGCCCTTCGTGGCTTTAACATCGCTAGTGGCCCTTTTCATGGCCAACCGTTTTAATTTCAATTGCCCAAGTATCTCGTACTTAGGTGTTTTGAGTGCTTCCGTTTATAAATCATGTTGGGATGTATATGCTGCCCAAGTTTATTCATGCTAGTGAATAGCATGCTTTCCAAGTTATCCTCGTAATTGGAAATAGTCCTAAGTGTATTCGTACTACTGATCAGCATGTTTTCGTATGCTGCCCAAGCCTTCTTCGTACTTGGAGACAATTCTAAGTGTGCTCGTACTTAGATAGGTTTGCATATATCCGCTTGCTCCCCATTCTTCATTGTCTAAGTTTACTCGTGCTTAGGTTCCAAATATACTCGCACTTGGCAAGGCTATGCATTTTTTGTATACAAACCAGGCTTGTTCGTACCTGTTTAAGTGATCAAGTATATTCGTACTTGCAACGTGTTAAAATCTATCAAAACCAGGTTTGTTCGTACCCGTATGAGTGGTCAAGTATATTCGTACTTGATTAATTCTGCATGTACTCGTATGCTGCCAAGCGTTTGCTCTTAAGTCTAAGTGTATTCATACTTAGTCTGTCCAAATGTTTTCATATTTGGCAAAAGTGTGTATTTCCACGTATACATGCCAGGTTTGTTCATACCTGTATAAGTAACCAAGTGTACTCGTACTTGCAAGGTTTTTGAATCTGCTCAAATATCTTCGTATTTGGCGTAAACCTATCCCTCTGCTCCCCAATACGAAGTGAGGAGCAATGACCAAACCTAACTTCGTATTCTAATCATAACGAATACAAAAGAAACAATGTCTTAAATCAAAACCAGAATTTATTCATAATTCAAAAAACTCAAGGAGGCGTTATGCGTTCCCCTTGCAACTAAATAATAAAAAACAAAGGAATTGTACTCGTAATTCCCACACAATCACGATGTGCATCCTAAAACAGAATAAAAAATACGCTGAAGTTTTTTCAAACAAAAAACTTCCTCAAGTTGTGGACATTCCATGGCCTTGGCACCGGGTTCCCGTCCAGGTCCGCCAAACAATAAGCCCCAATGCCCGCAATCTCTGTAACTCTATACGGGCCCTCCCAGTTTGCTCCCAACTTGCCCTCATTGGCCACCTTGGTATTGCCGAGTACCTTACGAAGTACAAGGTCTCCAATACCAAATTCTCGGGGGTGGACATTTTTGTTGTAGCTCTTCATCAGCTGCTCTTGATATGAGGCCACCAGTACCCTTGGGTTATTGCTCGGTGAGCAATGGACCTTCCCCCAGCATGACTTCCACACGTTCCCTCGTGGATTTCGTGGAGAAATTTCTGCACCATCTCGGGGTGCACACAAAGTAAGTAGGGTCCAGTGAAGGACTTTCTGTACAGCTTTCCTTCTGGTGATAGCCAAAACTGTGCAGACTTTGTTTTAATCTTGTGAGCCTCCTTTTTATCTGTGGGGAGTGTCCCATCTCGTAGGAACTCCACTATTGGATCCATCCAACTCGGTCCTTGGTTCACGTCCAAGACCAGTTCCACATTTCTTCCGATGCTCGGCTCAGCAAGATAATCTACTGTCACCCTTCTCTTAAATTCTGTTGGTACAGCCGCGGCCAACCAGGCAAGAGAATCAGCATGGGCATTCTGCCCAGAACTTATTTGCTCGATGTATACTTTCTCGAAAGTGTCAAGCAGATCTTTGGCGCCTATCACGTAGGCAGCCATCTTTTCGTTCCGGGCTTCATACTCCCCGGACAACTGGTTCACCACGAGTTGCGAGTCACAATGCACTCGTATCTTTTTCACCTTCAGGGTTTTTGCACTTCTTAATCCTGCCAAGAGTGCCTCATACTTCGCCACGTTATTTGAAGCACTGAATCCCAATCGAAGGGACAGTTCCATCATTGCTCCTTCAGGTTCAGGAGGGAAAAGCACCACACCAATTCCCGAACCTGTGTTGCATGCAGAGCCATCAACAAATAATTTCCACTCCGTGGGATCCTGTTCGGCCGTAGCTTTCTTTGTTTTTGTTGATTGCTCCTTCACTTGCTCCTTTCTCGGCTCCTGTCTCATAGGAGGCTCGGGAGCCACCGTAGGTGAAAACTCAGCTACGAAGTCCGCCAGCACCTGCCCCTTTATTGCGGTGCGCGGCTGATAATCTATGTCGTACTGACTCAGTTCGACCGACCAAGTTGAGATACGTCCCGAGAAATCTGCCTTTCGTAGCAGAGATTTTAACGGATACTCAGTATAAACCACAATTCTGTGACTCTGGAAGTAATGGGGCAATTTACGTGCCGCTGTTCTTAATGCCAGGACCAATTTTTCGAGGGGCAGATACCTTGTCTCTGCATCTAGCAACGTTTTGCTGACATAATAGACAGGGATTTGCTCGGATCCCTTGTCCCTTAGTAGCACCGCACTTACAGCATGTTCGGAGACTGCTAGATATAGAGTTAGGGACTCGCCTTGTTCGGGAGTGGACAGAAGGGGGGCTGCTGCCAAGTACTTCTTCAGGTTTTGGAACGCCTGCTCACATTCTGCTCCCCATTCGTATCCTTCCCTCTTTTTCAGCAGCTGAAAGAAGGGTCTGCACTTGTCACTAGACCTGCTGATGAATCGGTTTAGAGCCGCTGCCATTCCAGTCAACCTCTGGACTTCCTTTGTGGTCCTTGGACTTTGGAGCCTTTGCAACGCTGTAATTTGATCGGGGTTCGCTTCTATCCCTCTTATGGTGACCAAATGCCCCAGGAACTTCCCTGAGTTTACCCCAAACGCACACTTCGAGGCGTTGAGCTTCAGTTTATATTCTCTCAATATCTCAAAGGCTTCTTTTAAATCAGCGATGTGGTTTTCCTTTTCTCTGCTTTTGACCACCATGTCATCTATGTACACCTTCATGGTTTTACCGAGCAACTTCTTTAGCATAATCGTTGCTAACCTCTGATATGTTGCACCGGCATTCCTCAGACCAAAAGGCATGACACTATAACAGTACAGCCCCCTTGGCGTGATAAAAGATGTCTTCTCCTCATCGGGGCCGTACATGGCTATCTGATGATAACCCCGATAAGCATCAAGGAAGCTCATCCGCCCATACCCAGCCGTTGCATCGACAAGCTGGTCTATCCTGGGGAGGGGGAAGCTATCCTTGGGGCATGCCTTGTTCAAGTCGGTGAAGTCGACACAAACTCGCCACTTCCCGTTCTTTTTCTTTACCACCACAGTGTTGGACAGCCATTCCGGGTAGTATACCTCTCGTATAGCCTTTGCTTCGAGCAATCGGTCCACCTCCTCGATAACAGCATCCACGTGTTGTACGGCGGATCGTCTCTTCTTCTGCATCACAGGCTTATGTTTTGGATCCACATTCAAGTGGTGACAAATCACGTTTGCATCCACTCTGGGCATCTCTTCGGGCACCCAAGCAAACACATCGACGTGTTCCTTGAGGAACCTTACCAACTCTTCCTCTTCTGCTTTATTCAGATTTTCCCCAATCAGAAAATACCTTTCTGGATCATTCTCGTTGATCTGAATCTTCTTCAAGCCTTCCACCACTTTCTCGGCGGGATCCCCTCCGACATCCTCAATGGTCGGCCGATCCGGAACCTCGATTGCTTGAACTAACTGGGCCTTTGGTGCCTTCTTGATTATAGAAACCAAGCATTGCTGGGCGACCTTCTGATTTCCCCTAATTCTTTCGATACCATTTGACCCGGGAAATTTTACCATCTGATGGTAAGTGGAGGAAACCGCCCTCATCTTGTGCAACCACGTCCTTCCAATAATCGCGTTATAGGAAGATGGTACATCTACCACCAAAAAGTCGGTTCTTAGCACAACTGTTCCTGCCCGAACAGGGAGAGTTGCTTTGCCCAATGGCCACACTGCTCCTGCACTAAATCCGACCAAAGGGGTTGTTGACGGTACCAAATCTGCTTGTGCCAGCCCTAGCTTCTTGAACGCGTCATAATACAGTATCTCCGTGCAGCTTCCCGAATCTACCAGGATTCTCTCCATGTCATATTCCCCAATTCGTAGGGTTATGACTAGGGCATCATTATGCGGTACCTGGATTCCCCCCAGGTCCTCATCTGTGAAGATTATGCCCCCAGTGCATCCTTCTCCTTCACGTCCTCGTTTCTTTCCCAACTGCATCACGTGCTGGTCGTGTTTTACTTGTCTTTGGAGCAACCTCACCTCACTTCTCGTGTAAGGCGCGGCCAATCCATGTATCATATGGATTACCCCTCTTGGGTTCTGCTCATAATCCAATTCCAATGCTTTCTCTGCACCCTTGTGCTCCTCCTGAATAAATTCTTTCAGGTAACCCCGTGAGACCAGATCATCGAGGTGTTGCTTGAACATCTCGCAATCCTCCGTCATATGCCCCCAGTCTTTATGATAACTACAATGCTGACTCGTAGCCCTCTTCGCATCTTTGTCCCCCTCCAGCCTTGGGGGCCACTTGAAATATGGGCGATTCTTTATTTTGTAAAGAATCCGATAGATTGGTTCCTTCCAAACCATTGTCACCGAAAAGAAAGACTTGGGGTCTGGGGCGTGCTTCTCTTTATACGGTTCTTTCTTGACCTGCCCGTACTCCTTCCTTTCTTTGTAGGTCTTGGGCTCTGGCTTGTCCGCCCTTTTCGATAGAACCTTCGCCTGTTCGGCAACCATCCTGTTGTCCTCACGCAGTATGTCATCCTCGTTTCTGGCATGCTGCTCGATTCGTTCCATTAGCCTTGCCAGTGTATCTACCGGGTTCATGTTCAGGGATTTACGCAGCTCTCCCCGAACAAGCAACCCTGTTTTGAACGTGGCTATGGCATATTCCTCACTGCACCCTTCAATCTCGTTGAAAGTCTCCCAGTACTTCTTGGCATATTCTCTGATCGGCTCACTCTCTCCCTGTTTCATAACAGAGAGGCTTTCAAAGGTTTTTGGTGCTTTCCTGCTCGTCAGAAACCGAGCAGTGAATTCTTCGGCCAACTGTCTCCATCCTCGCACGGTGTTCGGCCCCAGCTTATGGAACCATGACAAGGCCACTTTCCCCAAACTCGATGGGAACATCTTGCACATGATTGCATCATCCCCGTCGTGCATGAACATTGCCTGCCGGTAGTGTTGTACGTGTGCCACGGGATCATTATTTGTTTCGTAAAGTACGAATGCCCCGTGCTTCACTCTGCTCGGAAGCCTCGCCTCCTGCAATCTCTTTGAAAAAGGGGATGAGGCTATATTGCTGAGGGCTTTCCGTGCCGCCTCTCGTGCAGACATGGCTCCCTCCTCTCGTTCTTTTGCTTTCTTGGGAGTACTCTTTTCCCAATCGGAATCAGGTCTCTCGTACCTATCCCTGTGATGTCTTCTAATCTCTCCTTCTTCGGGGGTGAGGCTTCTGCTTCTTCTTTTTCGTGAAGAAGCCCTTTTCTTTTTCGGAGTGGGACTTCTGGACCGGCTCCCCCTTCCTCGTGAAGGAGCCTTCTTGTGTTCTATTATTGCCAGCCTTTCTCCTCTGGAATCCCTTCGTGACAGTCCAGAATCCTCCGGATGTCCTCGTATCCGTTGCAATTCCTGTATCTCATATTCTCGTTTTTTAATCAAACGTGCGTACTCTTCGATCTCTTGTCTCTTTTTATCCAAGATATCGTCACGGTTGTGTGCACTCCTTGAATGCGCCACTGATTCTCCCTCACGATGGGATTTACTCCTTCTCGTGGAGCCTGTGGCCGTCCTTCCCTCCTCGTTCTTGGAGTCGCCATGGACAGTCAGGGGATTATCCATGTTTGTGGGCTTCTTTGCTTGCCCACCGTCGGGCTTTCTCGGAGGATCCGGTGGGGAGTTGCCACCTCCTCCTCCCAACTGGTGTTTCGGATCATGTGGAGTTTTTGGATCTTCTTCCATCATGGTCGCTTTTCAGAGGGATCTCTTTCGTTTCCCACAGACGGCGCCAATTGTAAGTGCAGAAAAACCGATAGTGGTTTAAGCAGCACAAGAGCGTAACGGCTACTTCGAGGTCCTCGCCGGAACCCTAATATGTCGCCGGAATCTTTATCTGCAAAACAGACAAAGGGTGAGTGCACCTTTGCCTCTCGTGGCAAAGGCCCTCCGATGCCTAAGTTAGTATCACGTACTGATCGAAAACCCTAATTCAAGTAGAAGAATACGTAAAACCGTAATGTATTGTGTACCTTTTCCCTCTAGGTTTGCCTCGTACTTATAGGTTTATGGATGCTTGCTGCACAAGTATCCACGTCTCTCTAGGTTTCCTATCTCGTACAGGAAACCCAGAATAACTTGGATTCTTATTTCCTTATCAGTTCATTACCTTAGTCCGTTTAGGACTCTTTTCCGCAGCTGGCCGAACTTCCCATTCCCGTTGGGTATCTTCCCAAGATCCTATTTTATTGGGATCTCATTCCTTCACGGAACATCTCTGTTTCTGGAACCTTCTGGATCGTCTCCCGTTCTGGGACTACTTTCGTATAAATTCCCCCCCTGTTCGGCCTTATTGTTGCCGAACAAGCTACCTGGACCAATGACTTCACATGTTATTGGTCCCTTGTCAATCCCTTGGTCCAATATCCTCTCGTGTCACTGGACCTTGACCTTGCATAGACTCTCTGAACCAATGATTTCTCATATCATTGGTCTCTGTCGCCGACCACCGTTTTGCACGGCGACTGTCCCTATCATATTATATCGTGGTCCCACGTACCACGTATTCGGGCACAAATTGTACCTGCTCGGGATTTACTCCCTACAGCCTCAATCCGGCCAAATGCACATTCAGAGTCACTACAGGGAAAATGCTTGGGTTTATGATCACCACTCGTGGCATCGAAGTCGATCCATCAAAGATTAAGGCTATTTTGGAAATGGAACCACCGCGGACAGAGAAAGATGTAAGGAGTTTTCTCGGCAAAGTACAGTTCATCAGCAGGTTTATTGCAAAATTGACTTCAACATGTGAACCCATATTTTGCCTGCTCAAGAAGGGAATACCATTTGTATGGGACGGCAGATGTCAGCAAGCCTTTGAGGCCATCAAAGCTTATCTACGGAATCCACCAGTCTTAATGCCACCAGTACCAGGAAAACCTTTGATCCTATACTTATCAGTCACCCGTCTTCCATGGGGTGCATGCTGGCACAGGAAGGAGACGATGGGGTTGAGAGAGCTATCTACTACCTTAGCAAAAAGATGGTCGGATCCGAAGAACGCTATACTCCATTAGAAAAGACGTGTTGGGCGCTCGTTTGGGCTTCCAAAAAGTTGAGACATTACGTGCTGGCCTACTCGGTAAAGTTGATATCCCGGATGGATCCTTTGAAGTACTTGTTCGAGAAGTCGGCGCTCACGGGGAGAATGGCACGATGGTTATTGATGTTGGCGGAATTTGAATTGAAGTACATCACCAGAAAGTCAGTAAAGGGAAGAGCTGTCGCTGAGTTCTTGGCCGACTGCCCAGTCGAGGGAGGGGAAGATGCTGAATTCGAGTTCCCTGATGAAGACATAATGACCATGGCTGAAGATGTGTGGCGGTTGTATTTTGATGGAACAGCTAACCAGAAAGGGTTTGGGATCGGTGTGCTACTGATTTCACCGGATGGGTCACATATCCCACTTGCATTCAAGCTTAACTTAGAGGTTACCAACAATCAGGCAGAATACGAAGCTTGTATTGTAGTCATGGAAGCAGCCATTAAGATCGGCATAGAAAAATTGGAAGTGGTAGGGGACTCAAACCTAGTCGTCTCTCAAGCAAACGGCGATTGGAAGGTCAAGGAAGAAAAGTTAAAGCCATACCATCAAGATCTCGAGGATCTCATTCCCCATTTCAGTAAAGTAACTTTCACTCATGTCCCGAGACTCAGAAATCAATTCGCCGATGCCTTGGCGACATTGGCTTCCATGGTCGAAATCCCTGTCGGTATAAAGCTAAGGCCAATTGTGATCGAGCAAAGAGATACCCCAGTGTACCAGCATGTCATGATCATCAATGAGCCCGATGATGGTCACCCTTGGTTTTATGATATCTGGAGATTCGTGGAAAGAGGAGAGTATCCCACTGAGGTCAGTAAGAAAGATAGAATCGCTCTTCAGAAGATGGCAACTCAATACGTCATCTGTGGAGGAAATCTATATCGAAGGTCTCGCTGTGGCATGCATAAGCTATGTATTCATGGTGTGGAAGCAAAAAGGGTAATGGAGAAAATCCAGGAAGGCATGTGCGGTCCTCACATGAATGGCATAATGCTTGCCAAAAAGATTTTGAGACATGGCTACTTTTGGTCCACCATGGAAACAGAATGTGTGGAGTACGTTCGACGGTGTCATAAGTGCCAGATCCACGCCAACCTCACGCATGTTCCGCCACATTAGTTACAACAGATGACCTCACCATGGCCTTTCTCGACGTGGGGTATTGATGTCATCGGAAGAATTGTGCCAGCAGCCTCCAATGGCCATAAGTTCATCCTAGTGGCTATTGATTACTTCACGAAGTGGGTAGAAGCCGCCTCGTATGCAACTCTGACCGTAGTTCAAGTCGCGCACTTTATCAAGCAAAACGTCATCTATCGATACGGGGTCCCGCAGGCATTCGTGTCCGATAACGGGGTTCATTTCAAAGGTCGAGCCAGAGAAGTCTTGGATGAGTTCCAGATCCAAGTACATAAATCAACAACCTATCGACCGTAGACCAATGGGGCCGTGGAAGCAGCCAACAAAACAATCAAAACCATCCTGGAAAAGACCATTCAATCCGCAAGAGATTGGCACGAGCATCTGCCACTGGCATTATGGGGATATCGCACGTCCGTACGTACACCAACAGGGGCAACTCCGTACTCCTTGGTTTATGGTATGGAAGCTGTACTTCCCATTGAGCTGGAGGTTCCATCCCTTCGAACTATGATCGAATGTAACAATCAAGAGGCAGAATGGCTGAGCAATTGATTCGAGGAACTTATGCTGTTCGATGAACGCCGTTTAAGGGCTCTCTACCGTATCCAAGGGTATCAAAGGAGAATTGCGCGCGCGTTCAACAAGATGGTAAAGTCTAGGGATTTGGCAGAAGGCGACATGGTTTTGAAAGAAATCCGGGCACCAGTCTACGATCCGCGGGGAAAATTCCGACCAAAGTGGTCCGGACCTTACATCATCAAGACCATCCTATCCGGAGGAGCTACGCAACTCATTGACCTGGACGGAAACGAATTCTCAACTTTGGTCAACCTGGATCAACTCAAGCGCTACTACCCCTGAGA
This sequence comes from Rhododendron griersonianum, assembly GCA_018127125.1. Classification (NCBI taxonomy): domain Eukaryota; kingdom Viridiplantae; phylum Streptophyta; class Magnoliopsida; order Ericales; family Ericaceae; genus Rhododendron; species Rhododendron griersonianum. The sequence goes on along the minus strand of CM030798.1, from coordinate 4,194,766 downwards.
GAAGCTCGCTGGGCTGAAAGCCGCAAGGGCGGCCGGTTCCAGGCAAAAGATTAGAGCAAAAGCCTACTAGGATGAAAACCCGCAAGGGCATCTTAGGCAAAAGTTAAGGCATGCAATAAAAGAGCTCGCTAGGCCGAAAACCCGAAAGGGCGGTACTAGGCAAAAGCTAGAGCGCAAAAGGAGAGTGTTAAAACCAGAGCGAACCCTATCCTTGAACTACGTTATGACCTGATTCCTTCATCGAAAAGGATACGTAGGCAGTCTCACTCTGAGACTCGGTCACAATCAATCAAAACAAAATCCAGGTTGACAGAATCCAAAAAGGCGGAATCAGAGAGGGGGAGGCCCTCTGTAACTCACTTTATTAAAATAACTGCTTCTAGTACATAAGGCTGAGCATGATTTTCGAAAATAAAAGTGCAATACGATAAAAGAGGGTCCATGATTTATTCAACGGTCAGGGTAGTAAGATCGAGTCAGTTTCCTTGGGCCCCAGCTCTTGCAGCAATGTCTCTCCTGAGCCACTTCCTATAACTCCTGTGCACTACCACAGATGGGTAAGGATGAGCATCAGTCACCTCGCGAGACCTCCAGAATCGTTGGTAATTGCAAAGAACCGAATGGCGGAAGAAAGGCAGAACTACATCCACCAGGACCTCTGCAGGAACCTCTTGTCTCAAACCAAGTTGATGTTGAATCCGATAGGGGATATAGAAGGTAAAAGCTTCCAAACCAGCAAGAACCACCCACTGAGGGCCCATAGAGTGTATAGTCATAGGCGGAAGGTCGAGCCACGAGCATCTCCAGGAAATAGTCTTAGCACGCTGACTTTTGAAGAAGTTGACCCACTAGGAAATTCGCCTGTCTGCAAACTCAAAGCACCGAGAAGACAATAACCTAGCCTCATACGCCAAGTTGCCAGGAGGGAGAGTCAGCACATTCACCTTATCGCAAAGCCAAATCTGCCAAAAAAGAGAGAAAACCAGTCAGAAGCCACAGAAAGCCAAGCCAAACGATAATGAAAGAAAAGCTCGAAAAAAGGAAAGATGAGTGGGAGAGGAGAGGACTGCCTCCAAAAGTCTCGGTCTCTCCAGAACGAACCTTGTCCAAGCCCGTCAACATTTCAGCCAATACCATTGGGATCACATCCTTCCGAGCTTCAATCTGCACAGCAATGCTGACCAACGCCAAGCTAGCGTGTCCAGTGGAAGGGACCAAGAAGTAGGCAGCAAGTAAGTACATGCAAAGAGCGGTCATGCGTCGAATGTGGTAGGTTGTGTCCGCTATGTCGCCAAGAGGAGAGAACATCTCAATGAGGCGCATCACGTTGAGGTGACCGTTGCTAACCAAGTAACGAGCAACACCTTCATTCAACCCAAGGGAGGCAGCAAGAACCTTGGAGATATTCTCGCGCACAGGAGGGACAATGACCTCTCCAGAGCCGAAGCCGCCAAGATAGGCGCGGAACTCTTCTATCGTGGGGCAAAGTTCTTGTTCACCAAAGCGAAATACGTGTACCTCTGGGTCCCAAAGGCTTGTGGCCGCCCTCAAAAGTTCGGGACGGAGATGAATGTTACGGAGGTACCTCATGGAGTAAAGGCCATGAGCCCGAAAGTTGAGCCAATCGACCCCCTCCATAGAAACCAACCATGGGCGTAGTGAACCGGTGAGAGAAAGAGCCATTGAAAGGAAGGGAAGGTTCAAGGAAGGTGAAAGACTAAGAGAGATATGGTTAATTTGAGGCCCAAAGCCTGAATTTATAGGAAGAGTGGAGGAGACAACTTCAACTTCCAAAAGAGCCTCGGGTTCCAAAAGTGTAAATTCTCCATGACTCTTGCATAGGGAAAAGCTTGGTCATGCCCTAAAAGAACAAAGCAGACACGCACTGGCTCGGAAATGCCATTGAATAGGTCAAACTTCAACCATCGTGCAATCTGTCTTGGGAAGCAGCAAATGGCAGGCTGTCAGGAAAATAGTACCGCACGGCATATTGGAGTAACGCGCGGTATAACAAATCCGAGGAAACATCACGGCGTAACAGGGATACGCCGCGGGATAAGATGTAATCCCGCACGGCACTTTGAAGCCCCGCACGGCATAGTAAGTCTACATTTCTGCAGATTTTGATAGCAGGGGTTACGAATCAATTCAAAGTACTTTCAGGCACCACCAACCCCCAGAACACACCTCAATGGGTATTTGGGACTTCGGGGAGGTTCCGCTTCGAGTCGACTCTTAAAATTCGAGGTCGTGACACCAAAAGTTGATAAAATCCGTTGTAAGTGCAGAAAAACTAAGGGGGTTTTAGCAGCACAAGATCGTAACGGCTACTTCGTGATTCCCGCCGGAACCCTAAGGTGTCGTCTGAATCCTTATCTGCAAAATAGACAAGGGGTGAGCGCACCTTTGCCTCTCGTGGCAAAGGCCCTCCGATGCCTAAGTTAGTATCACGTACTAGCAAAAAAAACCCTAATTATCAATAAGAAGTGAATTATGCAACCTATTGCGTACCTTTTCCCTCTAGGTTCGATTCGTATTTATAGGTTTGTGGATACTTGCTGCCCAAGTATCCTCGTTGCCCTAGACTCCCTACCTCGTATAGGAAATCCAGATTATCTTGGATTCTCGTTCCCTTATCAATGAACGAAAAGAGTCCATTCTGGACTCCTTTCCATCACTGGCCGAACATCCCATTCCAGTTGGGTATCTCTCCAAGATCCTATTTTATTGGGATCTCATCCCTTCACGGAATATCCCTGTTCTGGAACCTTCTGGAGCATTCCTTGCACCTAGGGCTGCTTTCTCACGAGTTCCCCTCCTGTTCGGCCCTTTCGTTGCGGAACAAATACTTGGACCAATGACCTCATATATCACTGTTCCTTTATCCAACGACTTCTCTTGTGTACTGGACCCCGTACAGATCCCCTGGACCAACGATTTCTCATACCGCTTGGTCCATGTCGCCGACCACCTTTCTGTACGGCGACTGTCCTTGTCATAATTACACCATGGTCCCACGTACCACGTGTTCGGGCCCTGTTTGCACCTTTCGGGATTACCTCCCTACAATTGCTCCCCAGCTTTACTCGTTATTTTCTCTTAATATGACAAGCAAAGCTCTTTAAATGCCAAGTGGATCCTTCCTTGGTTTCTGCACCTTGTCCCATAGAGTTGGTACAACTCTTCTTATTTAGGCTAGCCAAAACGTCTCGTCGTTGGGTTGGACAGGCTTTTCCTGTTCTGAACTTTACACCTGGCGCAACCCGTACTGCCCCTATTAAATGCGAATGGACATGTTTTGGGGAACGAAACGCCCAAACGGTGTCTGGGGTGACGTTTCACATACGCCACCCCACTCATCAGGGTATATTTGGGTTTTCATCCCATTTCGAACCCCCACTTCTCCTTCCAAGTTCCCTCTGCAAAAAAGCTTACAACGCTCCCGCCATTGAAGCTCTGTTTATCATCTCCAAGGCCCTCATTCGTGCACTTAGAACTTCGATTGCCATACTCATAAGTCATTGTTCCCCTTTTACCCTATTTTTCTCGTTGCTTTAGGGCTTCCTCCATTCACATTTAGGGTTTCTTTGTACCCATCGCTTCCGTCTGTGAATCTGCTCTAAACCCACCATCTAAACAGATGGGGCGATTCAGACGTCACTGTAACACTCCTCAAACCATGGCTTCATTCAGATCTCGTTACGAGATCCCTGATAATGTTGCCACTGAACTGGCCCATGAGAATGCCCTCCGTGAGTGCCCTGACAACGATACCCTTCATATCCCCGTAGTCACCGTTGTAGAGGGTGGCGTTAGATTCCCCTTGGCCCCATTACTCCGACAGGTCTTAGCCCACTACAGACTGTCTCCGATGCAGGTTTCAGCTAACTTTTTTAGGGTTGTCATGGGAATCGATGCCATAAATCGCATGCTAGGCACATCCCTAGGTCTGCACGACATACACCACCTATACAGCATCTCTAGGACCAAAGATGCCCTTACCTACTATTTAAAAAGTAGGGATTCGAGGAAAAAACTCGTCCTTGAGCTTCCTGACTCTGCACGGGGAGACGACGATGATTTTTTGATCGTTATGGGGGTTTTCGAGCCCAGAGATGAGGATGGCCGTGTGATTGGTTTCCATGCCCCTCACAGATTTGGACAACCACGTTAGTTTCTCTTTTCTTAACTTAAAGTCTTTTCGTACTTTAGTTATTTATTCTCATAGCATATAACCTGCTATACTCTTTTGCAGCTGAAAATGTCAACCTAGGGTATAACATCATCACCCCACAGGTTCACGTGGCCGATATTGCTCGAGCCCTTGCGTTCAACGGGCAAGGAACGTACCTTGCTGGCCGAGCAAGAGCAGCGCAAGTGCTCTTGAGCTACAGAGCATCGTACGGTGGGTTTATTGATCGGCGGACCTGGGCACCTGACAACCCAACACCACCCGGACCCTCCAATTTGCAACCCGAGCAAGAGGAAGAGAGGCATCCTGAAACTCCGCCGATTCCCGACGACCTGATCGAAATTGCCGAGGAAGCCTCCACTTCATCCTCCAACGGATATTCTCCTTCTCCTCCTCCAGAAATGAACAAACCAATTGACCTCAATAGTCTCCTTACCATTCCTGGGGCTGGCCGTGGAAGGGGCCGCGGCACTGTTCGTGGCCGTGGACGCTCCCAGAACCCTCAGCCATCTCATGGCCGACGTGGAACTGCCCAACTGAGCACCCCCCCTAGTTTCTCCCCTGAAGAGATCGAGGCAAGTCACCGTGACAAACGCCAGCGTCTGGAATCGTCTTCAATCGAAGGGCCTCTGCCTCAGACTTCCAATGCCCCGACTCCAATATGGGTACCACAATTTACCCATGGTGGGCGCCCTGTGACAATTCGTGATAGCGTAGCATCCAAGGGAACTACTCTTGCCTTATCCCAGGCCTTTATGTTACCTGGGGATATGCAAAAAGTGGTGACCAACTCCCCCGACAACCTCCTTGGGTCATTTATGACCAACAGCGCTCAGGTAGACCTCTTTTAGTTATTTTTTTAAAACCAACCAGTAGTTTTCAAACCGCTGCACTTGGTTTTTATCTAATTGTCTTCCATATGTCTCAGGCAATGCAAAGGATGGTTGCCATGGCACAGAAGCTGGGCCAATCCGAGCCCCAGCGAGTCAAGATGGTAAACGAGAATGCCCAACTGCAACGCACAATAATCCGACTAGAGAAGGAGAGGGACCAAGCCCGTGGAAAGGTGGACGAGCTGAAGGGGAGGCTGGAAGGTGCTGAGGACAGCCTGAGCCAGACCCTGACAAAGTTGGAGGCGAGTAAGAATGATGCCAAGGCATCGTATCAAAAAGGCTATAACGAGGGGATCAACGTGGCTACTGAGAGCTACAAATCTCAGATGCCAGCGATCCAAGACCGGATTTGGGATACGGCCTGGACAACGTGCCTTACCAAGATCGAAGCTCCTGCCTCCTACCCCCTCTGGACCAACAAGGACCTTCCCAGTTCTCAAGTAGTTGTTGTGGACCAAGAAGCTGAAGCAGAGGATGGCCTGGATGAAGAGCTTAATGCCAATGATTCCGAACAGCTTGGTGAAGACGCCATCCACAATGAAGAAGCGACCACCTCTGGCCAGAAGGAAGCAAGTGGTGGTCCATCTGCTGAAAATACTGCTGTGGAAGATACACCTGCACAAACTGCAGTCCCTGCTTCTCAAGACCTTTCTGGGGAAAAGTGAGTATGAACACCCTTCCTCGGAACAATTTCAATTTTGTTTTAAATATTAAGGTGGCCCTGCGTGGCTGTAAAGCTTGCCCTGCGTGGCACAGATACATTTCTACAACTCTTAACTCAAGTATTTGGCCCTTCGTGGCGTTTAACCTATGATTTGCTTGGCCCTTCGTGGCCTTTTAATGTTGTTGGTGGCCTTTCGTGGCCAAACGTCCAATTTCGATTGCTCAAGTGTCTCATACTTAGGAAATCTTACATGTCTTCGAATGCATTTTAAGTATCTCATACTTTAATCTTGCTGGGGTGTATTCGTACGTTTCCCAAGTTTATTCATACCTGGATGTCTAGCTAAGTTTGTTCATACTTAGCTATTGATCAACATGCTTTCGTATGCTCCTTGAGTTTTCCTTGTACTCGGAGATAATTCTAAGTGTATTTGTACTTAGTTAATTTTGCATATATTCGTATGCTCCCCGAGTTTCACGTACTCAGGAACTTTTCCAAAGTGTGCTCGTAGGGCATATGCTTCGTTGGGTGTACATATATGCTTCGTTGGGCATATGCTTCGTTGTGCTCAGGAACTTTTCCATATATTCGTATGCTTTTGTTGTTGTTGGGTGTATTATGCTTTGTTCTCGATATATATCCAAGAGATCACCCCAAGCGTAGGGCATAAGCGTCCGATTGAATCATAATAAATCCGGTAGTCCGGGATCGTACCCAAGGGATAAATAATACGGCTTGATGGATTGTAGATGCAAGTATGGTTTCCGGCTTTTAGTCAGCCAACTTGGTTTTTCCGTATGCGGTGAAAAGTAAAAAGGCTAAATTAAACGAGAATAAACTAGATAAAAAGAAGGTTAGGTCTAGGAATCACTAGCACCCATGACTCAAGCAAAATCACATTTTTCACCCCAATACACGGTTTTACCCGGAAGATAAGAAAGTTCGAAAATCAAGCTAGCTATAGAATTTATTTAGCAAACACCTAGAGCGACCGAGCTCCAAGTATCATGTGTGGTAAGTAGGCGAAGCTCTTACCTACACATGATGAAGGAGGTTATCACCTCGGTAATTTGACAAACAAATCCAAGCCCCACATCAATTTCCAAAACAAAGTTGCAAACTTTTTGGTGAAAAATGCAATTTTTACTCAAGCCATGGGGTGCTAGTCACCCCATGACCTAACCTTATGAAACTACTCACACATATCTAAAAAGATAAGAGCAAGCAAAAATCTACTTAGCATAAGTGGAAACACAAGCCTAAGAGAAAATTAGATAGAAAGATAGATCGGGAAAAACTAAACAACTTTAATTAAGGAGAGAGTAGCAGAAATTAACTTTCAAGAGTTGAAAATGCAGAAATTAAGGACTGAAAATTAAGAACACTCAAGAACACGAAGAACAATTTGAATTCTAAGTCTAGATCTAAAAACGAGTACAAATCTAATTTTCTACGTGTTTGTACAAAATGACATCATAAGGTATTTATAGGACCAAGGACGCACTCAGAATATTCCTTAAAAGATCCAAAGATGCCGCCCATAAGCCCTCGGTACCGATGGCAAAGCCCCTAAATTGCTGATAAGGGGCTCGGTACCGCTGGCAATGCCGTTGCCATCGATGGCTAACAGGTTAAGACAGCTGGCTGAGATAAGGGCTCGGTACCGCTGGCAGAGATTCTTGCCATCGATGCCGAGGTGCTTAACTCCAGCGCTTGGCCATCTGCCCGCTGCTCGGGCCACCGGGTCTTGCCTGGCCTTGGCCATCGCCTTGCTTGACTTTGCCTTGGCCATGCTGCTTGCTTCTCTTGCTCGGGCCATCGCTTGGGAACGGGCCACGCTGAACTCTCTCATGCCTTGCCTTGGCCAGGCAGCCTGCCTTGAGCCATCGGGCCATCGGGTCTTGCCTCCCTTGCTTTGGTTTGCTCGAGCCATCGGGCCGCGCCTGCCTTGACTACTTTGCAACGGGCCATGCTTTGGCGTCGGGTCGCCTTGGCTCTTAAAATCCCTTTATTGGGTGATTTACCTACATAACAATACTAGCATACTCTACGAGCAAAAGCAATTAAAAACAACTAATTAGGCGACGAAATATATTAAAACTAACTACTAGCGCACCCTTTATTACATCCTCGGGTGCTTATCACACCCCCCAACTTGAGGTTTGCTAGTCCCTAGCAAATAAAACACGAAAACTGGAAAACTAAAAACTTTGCAATTCATTCGCTACCACAACTTAGAACATGCTCAACATTGTAAACTAGCAAGAGTTCAACAATCCGGCTTTTTATTTCATTCCTACAATTCACACTTTCAACATCAAAACCAAACAAGCTAAGTATCAAGCAAGTCTAAGAGCAAGCTAAAAAGGTTCGTGTCCTCGAACAAAGGGAGGATACGGGACACGACACCTTGCGAATTCAGTCTAAACCATATCCACCGAAGAGTGCTTGACAGGTAGGCAATAGCGAAACAAGAAGTACTATGCCTCAAACAACTACAGCACTTTATTCAACAGAATTAACAAACTAACAGATGATTATTGGATAACGAAAGGAAAGCAAGCTATTCAACTAATTATGCAAATATCAGACAGTCAATCATAGAGGAATCCATGCGCGCAAAAGATTAACTAAGGACTTATTAAGCTTTTAATGACCTTGGTTTCCAAGAAAAGGTTAGCACAAATGGGCGACGGTCTATACTAGCATGGTCATCTACCCAAATGACCGCCGCCAACAAATAAAATCAACCAAATTAAAGCCAAACCGGCTAAACCAATATCAACCAAATAAACTACTAATGATGTGCAAAACTAACTACAAAATAAAAATAAATAATAAAAAAAAAACAAAAGACAAAAGACAAAAGAAAAGGATAGAGTGGTCGGCATGTCAACCAACCTAGACCCCGACCAAGTAAGGGGATTTCTAGCCACCGACTCTCTACACCAATCATACCAGTCATCGCACGAGTCCATCAATCCTCCTGTTCTTCACTCTCATACCCAGCAAAATCATCACTGACCTCTCCCTCCTCAACTGGCTCGGGAACATACTTCATCCCGGATTGCTGTTCCAGAATAGCAGTCTGCCATGCTATCTCCTTTCTTTGCCTCTCTTGCTCCCTCATCATCATTCTTCTTTCGACCTTGTCCTACTTGTGACAATTCATGAGAGCAACCACTTGACTAAACAGCTTCTTGATCCAGGATGACTGCTTTTCCCTTTTGGATGGCATCGAAGTCAAGTAATCCCCCCCCATTACATGCTTGCCCTTTGCGGAGTGAGTTTGAGAAGAGCTCTTCGTATCAAAGGCTTCATCAAATGGCCCTGAAGACAATTCTTCCAAATTCTCATAACCCCAACCCCTGACTCCTTGTCCCCAACACTGTAGACACCCCAATTTGGCCTAACGATTATTTCAAGTCCCACCTTGGGACAATCCCGATGATGAAATGGATACATTGATTGCTGATTGCTTCCTTGAGAACCTTAGGACTTTCGGTAAGATTTTTGAGCCACTTAGAGGACTCAATTCAGAGCGATACAGCCTTTCAGACAGAAATACAGAAGCCTAGGAGAATCCATCTGTCGGCCGTGACATCGATCCCACGACCTTAACATCATTTCCTCACCCGAGCAACCTGTTGCTAGCAAAATCTCCCTGAAAGATCAATCCCTCGGCCGCAAGATCTATCCTTCGGCCGAGACATCCATTACTCGGCCGCCAGATCGACCTTTTTCCAGACTCTGGAACGTGTTCTGTCAGACGTTTGATCCGATTACACTTCCTTTCCGATGCGTTCGGGCTACGCTCAGAGATTACGACGTAGAGTTAGAGATGCATTGCAATTGCCATCTCGTGATTTGATTGACCGGAGTGAGTCACCAATTGCCTATATAAAGGGCCTTTGGACTCCGAAAATGAACACACGAAATTCATAGAGTACACACTCTCTCAAGTCACGAAACCCTGCCAAAATACTCTCTCAAACCCACTCTTCAAAAGCCCTAACCTCCCGAAGGCAGCCGCTAATCCAGCAATCAAACCCCGAAGTTCAAACCCTAACTCTAGGGTTTTCAATCAAGCAGTTAGTCAATCACAATCAAATCCAAAGGAATCAAGCAACTGAGGGATCAAGGTGGTGAGGCCCAACGGCCTCTGGTTTGTTTTACTTACTGTATTTTTACTAATCGTAGCGTTTTGATCACCCGTTAATCCTTCTGTCTGGTGTGAGGAAGAACACCGACCGGGGCTTCGATCCCTCGGCCGGTACATCAAACCAGGACAATCCCTCGGCCGTGACATCCATTCACCGGCCGCGGGATCCATCTCCCTGGGACATTTTGCTTGCTTTTCTGCTTTCTGATGCATACTTACTTATCGCACTGGCTCACTTTGCTTACTGTTTAAAGGAATAAATAAACAAACTATGTGTGGGAATTAAATAAAGCATCTACACGTCTTATGTTGAATGACTATGGGCCAGTCTCACGACTGGGCAAAGAGGGGTGCCTAATACCTTCCCCTTATTGTACTTTTGGCTCCCGTATCCAGAATCTCTATCTGTTTTCCTAGTTTTAATAAACTAGGTGGCGACTCTGTTTTGATGATAACCGCTATCATGTGGCGATGTTCCTAGCCATGGGAATCTCCATGATTTTGGTTTACGAAGCAGGCAACCAATCGAGCAAACACAATGTGATCAATCTGTATGGCGATGCCCCGTTTGGGAGGTGTCTATAGTTTTTGGCGACTCCGCTGGGGATATGAGAGCCATAACCAAAAAATTCAACATAAGACTAATACATGCCTTGTTTAATTCATTTATCATATGCATCGAGCGGGCAACCCGTTGAGTTCACCTGATATCGCGGCATGACACGGGCTATGTTGGGGGTTCCAGCAAACTCCACAGTCACTCGTACCTAGTGGCATATCAAAAAGGAAATCACCCAATCACCGCCTATGATAGGCTGGTGAGAGGATTGGTGCCCTTTGACAACGGAGCACCCTGAGACTACCAAAACCTTGCATGTTTTAGAAAGCCATAGAACTTATCAAACTAAGACAGGAACCTACAGGCTAGGAACCTGCTTGCATTTTACTTCCAAGTTCTTCCTCACACCCATTGTATATGTGTATGTTGTAAAGTTTCTTTTTTGCAGGTTAAACCTTAGGAATCTCTCTAAGTCAAATAAACAGTAGGTAAGACTAATCAATCTAACTAAAGCAAAAACCTTTTTCAGGAAAAATGACTGCATCACTGTCCATGTCTGATTCGCACTTTCAAGTTGTCACCAAGCTGTCTGGCCCGCTCCACTTTGCTGTTGAAGATTTCAACCCCTCTGAATACATCACTCCAGTAAACCAACCAAAGCCTATGGTGGCTATCATTGAAGACAACCATGTCATGTTCGCTGGAACGGTTTATGAGGAAGAAATAGAAGACCTGATTGAAGAAGAAGGGCTTCGCAGGGTTCCAATCTACTTGTATGACCCTCATGCACCTACTGATGATTATTGGCCAATAGACGAGGTCAACAACCTCGAGACTGAAGATGCAAAGGAAGAAGAGGCTATCGACAATGACCCACTAGACGAAATATCACTAAACCTACTCTTTGATGAGGGGGTCACCAACAATGAAATAAGGGTGATCCACCCCATCATAGATAGCTTTGGTAATTGGTGGGGCTTTGTTGGCACACGACGAGTCGACAACAGTGACAAAGCCGAGGTTGAAGCTCAATTGGAGGAGATAACAGCGATAGCAAATCAAATGGCCCTTCAAGACTTGCAGGGTGACAATGATGAAAGTGCGAATCAAGGTGACAGTGAAGTGCTGGTGATCAACCTTGGTGATGAAAAAGACTGATCTGAGCTGATTGTGGATGCTGAAAAAGGGGCTTACCCTAACTGGATCGTGGAACACACTCTAAAATATAAAATGAAAAGCGCTAATTCTGATCTTAGTTCTGATTCCGATTCCGACTCCGAGTCGACTCAGTCCAAGTCAAGCTTTTCATCCTTTGAAACTACTAAGTCTAGTGAGGAAAACCTGGTCAAAGTACCAAAGCATAGCATTTACTTTGAGTTCGACTCTGAAATGTCTTTTGATAAACTTAGCAATGAGAAGGAAGATTTAGAGTATTTCACTTTGCCTATGATCAATTGTGTGGATTCCGACAAACCAAATTTTGAGGAAGAAATTCCAAAAGAAATTCTAGAATTCATTGAGAGAGAAGAGGAAAGGCACGCTAAACCTTTTTCTGAGGAAATAATCACAGCAAACATAGGCTCTGAAAACGAGCCCAAAATGGTTAAAATTGGTGCCGCACTATCTCCTCAAGAAAGTGAAAAACTAATCCTTTTGCTAAAAGAATACAAAGATGTTTTTGTCTGGTCTTACGAGGACATGCCTGGAATAGACCCTGAAATTGTTCAGCATAAAATTCCTCTTCATCCTGATGCAAAACCAGTTAAACAAAAACTGAGACGTATGCGCCCTGATTGGGTCCTAAAAATAAAAGAAGAAGTCACTAAACAAATCAACGCCGGTTTTCTCATAGTCACCGAATATCCACAATGGGTAGCAAACATCGTTCCCGTACCAAAGAAAACTGGAGGAATTAGGGTCTGCGTAGATTTTCGAGATCTCAACAAAGCCAGTCCGAAAGATGACTTCCCATTACCTCACATAGACGAGCTAGTGGATAACACCGCAGGTCATGCATTGCTATCTTTCATGGACGGATTTTCTGGGTATAATCAAATCCTTATGTCTCCTAAGGATAGAGAGAAAACCACCTTCACTACGCCTTGGGGAACTTACTGCTACCGAGTGATGCCGTTTGGGTTGAAGAATGCTGGAGCCACTTACCAAAGGATGGCAACAACACTGCTGCACGACATGATGCACAAAGAGGTCGAAGTATATGTTGACGATATGATAGTCAAATCAAAGGAAAGGGAAGGACACCATGGAGCACTCCAAAAGTTCTTTGAGAGGATTAGGAATTACAAACTACGTCTTAACCCTCAAAAATGCACTTTTGAGGTAACAGCTGGAAAGATGTTAGGATTCCTCATCACTCAAAGGGGAATCGAAGTAGATCCTTCCAAGATACAAGCTATCATGGAGATATCACCGCCTAGGACAGAGAAGGAAGTAAGGAGCTTCTTAGGGAAGGTACAGTTCATCAGCAGGTTCATTTCCAAGCTCACAACCACCTGTGAACCTCTTTTCAAGCTACTAAAGAAGGGTAATGATTTTGAATGGAGCCAGGACTGCCAGCAAGCGTTCGAGGCAATCAAAGAATATCTTCAGAATCAACCTGTACTGTCACCGCCCATCCCTGGGAAGCCGTTGATTCTGTATCTCTCAGTAACAGACACATCCATGGGATGCATGCTAGCACAAGAAAACGACGCCAAAGTAGAGTGCGCCATATACTACCTCAGCAAAAAAATGATGGAATATGAGACAAGGTACACTCCCCTCGAGAAAACCTGTTGGGGGCTAGTATGGGCCACAAAGAAACTGAGGCACTACCTGTTGGCACATCCGGTGGTGCTGGTCTCTCATTTAGACCCAATCAAGTATCTTTTCGAAAAGCCAGCACTTATCGGAAAGCTAGCTAGGTGGTTATTGCTGCTAGCAGAGTTTGACCTCAAATACATGACAAGGAAATCAGTAAAAGGAAGAGCTGTGGCAGAATTCTTGGCAGATCACCCTGTGACAGAGGCCGAGGTAGAGGACTTCATGTTCCCCGACGAGGACATTTTATGTCTCTTAGATGACACATGGCAACTTTACTTTGATGGAGCATCAAACCGATGTGGATATGGCATAGGGGTATTGCTAGTTTCCCCAAACGATTCTCACATCCATTTGTCATATAAACTGAGGTTTGAAGTCACTAACAACCAAGCTGAATACGAGGCTTGTATTGCTGGAATGAAGGCAGCCCTAGAGCTAGGGGCAAAAAGGGTAGAAGTCATTGGGGATTCAAACCTGGTGGTATCTCAAGCAAGGGGAGACTGGAAGGTCAAGGAGGATACACTGAAGCTATATCACTCTGTGCTGGAAGATCTAATTCCACAATTCGATTCTGTTATCTTCACGCACACTCCTCGAGTAAGCAATAGATTTGCAGATGCACTGGCAACATTAGCGTCTATGGTCGAAATACCCCTGGGATTCACAATGCGGCCGCTTACGATTGAGCAAAAGGTTAAACCAGCATGTGAGTGTACCTTTACCGAGGAAGGTGAAGACGATGGCAAACCATGGTACGAAGACGTGAAGGAATTCCTGGAAAAAGGAGAATACCCACCCGAGGCCACCTCAAAGGACAAAATGGCTCTGCGGAAGTTTGCTTCCCGATTTGTAATCTGTGGAGGAGCATTGTATCGAAGGGCACACTTGGGTCCAAGCCAACTTTGCGTCACAACGGAAGACAGCCACAAGGTAATGGAAGAAATACACGAAGGAATTTGTGGGCCACATATGAATGGGGCAACGATGGCAAAGAAGATCCTACGTCAGGGATATTACTGGACTACAATGGAGGCCGACTGCGCTAATTATGTCCGTCGATGTTACAAATGCCAAACTCACGCTGATCGTATGCGTATTCCCCCTACGGAATTGTACAGCATGACATCCCCTTGGCCATTCTCCACCTGGGGGATAGACGTCATTGGAAGTATAAATCCAAAGGGAAAATACAAACATCAGTCCATCCTGGTAGCTATCAACTATTTCACCAAGTGGGTAGAAGCAACTTCTTATGCTACTCTCAAAGCCACTCATGTGGCCAAATTCATTCGCACTAATATCATCTATCGATATGGTGTACCTCACGAGTTCGTCTGTGACAATGGATCGCACTTCAAGGGGGCGACAAAGAAGCTTTTCGCCGAATTTGGGATACAGAATCATCGGTCATCTACTTACCGACCTCAAACTAATGGAGCAGTTGAAGCTGCAAATAAGAATATCAAGAGGATTCTGCGGAGGACTACCGATACTTACACAGACTGGCCAGAAATGCTACCTTTGGCGCTATGGGGTTATCGAACAACTGAAAGGACTTCGACTGGGGCTACTCCCTACTCTCTGGTCTATGGGATGGAAGCTGTCTTGCCTATCGAACTGGAGTTACCTTCGTTAAGGGTTTTAGCTGAGACTGGAATAATTGAAGAAGACTGGATTCAAAACCGCTACGACGAGTTGGCACTACTAGACGAAAGGAGACTGAGAGCCTTATACCATGTACAAGGGTATCAACGCCGCATTGCATGAGCATTTAACAAAAAGGTGAAACCTAGGGACATCAAGGTAGGAGACATGGTGCTCAAAGCAATTCGTCGCCACGTCTCAGACCCAAGGGGCAAGTTTAGACCAAACTGGGGAGGCCCCTACCTTATCAAACACATACTTTCTGGAGGAGCAGCATACATTGCAGACTTGGATGGAATGGAATTCGCAACGCCAGTCAACATTGACAAGCTGAGGAAGTATTACCCATGAGAGATGCTCGTTGGACCGAAAACCACAAGGGTGGGCGGATCCAAGCAAAAATTAGAGCAGCCTGCTAGGTCGAAAACCCGCAAGGGCGGCTTAGGCAAAAATTAAGGCATAAATAAAACGCTCGCTAGACCGAAAACCCGCAAGGGCGGTTTTAGGCAAAATTTAGAGCACAAAAGGAGAGGAAAATACCCGAGTGAACCTTAACCAAAAAACAAAACAAATCCCCTTTGTTGGAACTACGTTTATGGCCTGATTCCCTCCATGGGATACGTAGGCAATCTCCAAGTTTGAGATTCGGCCACTGCTATCATCATCACTTCCAAAATTTCTAGGTCTATCCTAAAGCACGTTTGCTATCAAATCATGGCAATAACATCTTCAGATAAAACAACCAAATGTTTTATTTCCAAACAGAAAAGGAAAAAGCAAACCTAAGCAATTCTTAATCCATGAAAGCTAGAATCAAATAAACATCTTTTGAAAAACATAAGCAAAGCGTCAATCTCTAGGTCTTCCTTCTCTTTGCACTACTGTCCTCCAAAAGATTTTTCTTCAACCAGCGTTTGTACGAACCCGATAGCTTGACAACGAAGTTCTCAGCAACCTCCTGCATCACTCTATTTGGCCAAAGACGTAGCATGTTGCGACGGAAGTTGGCATCATGGATCTTAGAGACGGTGTACTCAGGGTCACCCAGGATTGCGGTTTGTTCAGCCCCAAATTGCCTTTGAAAGCGAGCAGGAAAGTAGAAAACGACTCGAGTAATACCAATTACTGCTACACCAAAATGGTTCATGGTACTCACAGTCATGCTCTCAATACCATACCAGGGGCAAACCCATTGAATCCAATCACCTCTGCAAGTCTTCATCCATGCTTCCCAAGCAGCCTCAGTTGGGAACTGTTTAATCATGTGACGCTCCGTGCATTGGTCTGGATTATAAGGAAGTCGCTCTGGCGCATCCCACACCTTTAGCTTCTCAAACAACCACACCTAGAGAACAAGGGAAAATTGTGAGTTGAGAGAACACGTGAGTCAAAACAAAAGAGTGATGAGTGAAAAGATAAACTTGACAAATAAACAAATAAAAGAGCGAACCTGCAATAGCAAGGGACTGCCTGAGAACTGAGCTGTAGGACTACCCTTCATCACATCTAGACCCATCAAGGTCTCTGCCAATACTAAGCCAGCGAAACCCACACGGTTTCCAATCTGTTGAGCAAGGTTAAGCAACATAGGATCGGCGTGGCCAGAGGAAGGGCCAAGCAAATAGTAGTGAAGGAGACAAATGCACAACGCATGAAAGCATGACTTCTGTAGGGGAACTTGGCGATGAGCCTCAGCTGTACCAAAACGCTGGATAAGTTGCAGAATCTCCAGCCTTCCTTTCACTAGGAAGAATTTAACTTCATGCCTCTGAACTTGGAGTAAATCCTTCAAGGAATCACTTCGGTTGAATAAAGGATTAGGGACAACAAAACCCTCTCTGTCTAAATGGCCCATAATGGTCGCAAATTCCTCGATAGTAGGACACAACTCCTCTCTCTTAAAGCGAAAAACGTGAAAATTAGGGTCCCACAAACTAGCTGCTGCCCTAAGGAAGGCAAAATTCACAGGAATTTGACGAAGGGAAAAGAGGAAGTCCATGCCAAAGGACTTAAAGTGTAAACGGTCGAGGCCATTAAAGGAATCCAACCACTGATCAAGGACTGGTTGTGCCATGTGCAAGGAATTGCTACTGACAACGCTATCGGGTTCGTAGAACGCGTATTTATAGAACTATGTCGAATCTTAGTCCAAATCGGAATCGGATTCTTAATCCTCAGAATTTCAATCGGTCTCTCGGCCGATACTTCGATGTGACAGCCGTAGGATCTATCCATCGGCCTATAGATATCAGGGTTGACCTGCAAGTCAAACCCAGGCAAACAAAACGATCCTTCGGCCGTCAGATCGAAGTTTCGGCCGTGTAATCACTAGATCGGCCGCCAGAACGGCTATTTTACAGACTGTTCCCACGGTTCAGTTCGTTTCGTTGGATTAACAAGAATATCACACGCAAACAACGTAGAAACAGCATATACAATCACAATCGCAGAGCAAAAAGGTTTTTGTTTCATATATCGAAGGCTTTTTACATCACAAGGTGGATCATCCCACATTTCCTAAACAAACTATACATCGATTTTCCTGTCGAACTAACCTATGCAGGAAGAGAAATAGCAAAAAAAAGTGGAAGCAGAAGAGGATGTCGAACCCTCTGGTGGTCCGAACACAAAGAGACCAGCTGCAAAAAAGAAGAGGATGCCCCTGGGGCGATGTATACCAAAGGAGTACTACGGTGCAGAAGGGACACCACATGGCTCAAAAGAATCACCACATGGCCCAGAAAAATCACCATACCGCGTACCACCGCCACACCAGGAGCTCCGCGTCACGGAAGCAAGCCACCCATGCGAGGGCCCCTAATCAAACATACCCATGCGAGGGTCCCAAATCAAGCATCAAGACGGGACCAAAAGAAAACGCGATCTCCCTCCGCGCACGCTAGCCACGTCAGCGCATCACCCATGGCCCGGAGCTGTTAGGAATGAGGGGAAGTAAAAGGGATCTTCGGATATAGAGCTCTCGGAACGAGGAGAGGAAGAGGAAAAGTGGAAAGTAAAATGAAATGGCTGACGCCGTGGTCTTTTATAGGCCCCTGGAAACGAACCAATTAAACGGTCGAGCGTTCGATTCCTCGGCCGAGACATCAATCATTCGGCCGAGAGATCGATCTCCTGGCCTCCCAATCGATTTCAGATCATGCTCAGTGCATCAATTCAAGCCATCATGGATTCTAGGTCCTTAACCAATCAAGTAGCCTTGGGGGCATCCCCAAGCCAATGCAGCGTGATCAAAATTAGTCTTGGGGGCATGCCCAAGCATCGAAGCTCTCTCTCCACAAACTGCTGGCCAAAGCAAGATGAAATACCCAGCGGCTTTACGCCCATATCCATTATCAACTCACTCAGCGGCTCGAAGCCCATATCAATTCAGCGGTCCTGTACCCATTATCTCTACACGACTCAGCAGCTCTAAGCTCCCACCTATAGACTCAGTGGCTCCAAGCCCATCATTTCAACAGGCTCGAAGCCTTCGTCTACTATCACCCAGCGGCTCGAAGCCCTTTATCATAGCAGCTCGAAGCCCGTATCAATTCAGCGGCCCTGTGCCTATCATCTCTACACAATTCAGCGGCTCCAAGCCCACTATCTCAACCGGCTTGAAGCCGTAAACAAGCAATCTTAGCGGCTCAAAGCCCCTTATCTCAAATGGCTCCAAGCCATCACCTCAACAGGCTCGAAGCCTATGTTTACTATCTCAGCAGCTCTATGCCCACCATCACACCAACAGACTCTACGCCTGTTATCACAATCTCAGCGGCTCGAAGCCCATTACTTAAACAGGCTCGAAGCCTATATCTATCATCTGAAATGGCTCAAAGCCATAACAAACAATCTCAGCGGCTCCAAGCCCATTATCTCAACTGGCTTGAAGCCGTAAACAAGCAACAGGCTCTAAGCCACCCCAACAATCAAGACATCTATTTTCAGGCTCTACGCCTGAATCCTCAAAAATCTAACATTTTTGAATGCTCAAGCTCTACGCTTGGATGCCCAACCACTGTGTACTGGATGCTCAAGTTATACACTTGAATGCTCAAGCTCTATGCTTGGATGCCCAACCACTGCGTACTGGACGCTCAAAGCCTGTACTTTGAATGCTCGGATTCTGCCGTCCGAATGCTCGAGCTCTACGCTCTGAATGCTCAAGTCTGGAACTTGATAGAAGCTCTAAGCTTAAAACAAACACACACGCACGGGCCCGTGCACATATTGCATTATCACATCGAGTCTGCATCATCATATCTGTTCACATCTAACAACCATCATCACACATATACACTCTGCATATCTTTCATGAAACAAGTCAACCCTGCAATCAACCGGCACTATGCCTCGGTTTTATTGATCGGCTCAGCGCCTCGATCCTTTGGCTCCATGCCAACACTTATGATGAGAAAGCTCCGTGCACAGACCATCAGAATACAACCAGCTCTACGCTTCGGTTCATATCACGTCAAGCTCTAAGCTCCGACAACTCAGGCCCTCGCCTCAAGACTGCAGCAGGCTCCACGCCTCAATCTAATCACCTCAGGCTCCACGCCTCAGTTCCTTCACCTCATGCCCTTGCCTTGTGCCAGCTCCACGCTTCGGTCCCATCAAGCTCTAAGCTCACCTCAGGCCTCCGTCTCATAACCACAGCAGGCTCCACGCCTCAATCTAGTCACCTCAGGCTCTCGCCTTATGATCAACACCAGCTCCGCGCTTCGGTCCTATCCAATCTCCTCAAGCCTTCGCCTCAAGATTGCAACAGGCTCCACGCCTCGATTCCATCACTCTCCAGGCTCTCGCCTCATGACTACAACCGGCTCTGTGCCTCGGTTCCCTCATCTCCAAAAGCTCCGTGCTCCAGTTACTGGCCCTGCGCCCCCTATCTCAAAAGCAACCCGGCGTCCAACTCATCCCCAGCAGATGATTTGGATTCCACCCCATTACATCAATCCCTTCCAGCTCATTCGCAAGGATAGGCTACTCTACCGAGCTCCTTTCAGTCAAAGTAAGGATGATCAAGAAAAGCAAACGCACCTGCAGTGTACTGATCTACCCCAAAATACTAAGGAAGCTCTCCGCAAAAACTCCCCAGGCAGCCCCGCGCTCCTTCAACTACTCTTCGTCAAAACCCTGGCTCAGTCCAGGTACGTCACACTACGGCTTTTTAAAGCCCTAAGGTACGTCTTCTGTCTCTAACCCTCCAAACCTTTTATTTTTCTTTATTGCCTGAACTACGATTGGTCTGAATTTCCCTTGTGGAATACGTAGGCAGCCTCCCGGCCCGACCATAACAAAACCTTTTTCGAAAAACCCCTTGGAATAGTGGTTGGACCAAATTGAGTTGCTTTTTACAGCTTTGACTCTTACTCAAACATGTCTCGCGACCCATCTGAGTTCAGTCAAAGAGGGGCATCTGTAGACACCCCAATTTGGCCTAACGATTATTTCAAGTCCCACCTTGGGACAATCCCGATGATGAAATGGATACAGTGATTGCTGATTGCTTCTTTGAGAACCTTAGGACTTTCAATAAGAACTTTGAGCCACTTAGAGGACCCAATTCAGAGCCATACAGCCTTTCAGACAGAAATACAGAAGCCTAGGAGAATCCATCTGTCGGCCGTGACATCGATCCCACGGCCCTAACATCATTTCCTCACCCGAGCAACCTGTTGCTAGCAAAATCTCCCTGAGAGATCAATCCCTCGGCCGCAAGATCTATCCTTCGGCCGAGACATCCATTACTCGGCCGCCAGATCGACCTTTTTCCAGACTCTGGAACGTGTTCTGTCATACGTTTGATCCGATTACACTACCTTTCCGATGCGTTCGGGCTACGCTCAGAGATTACGACGTAGAGTTAGAGATGCATTGCAATTGCCATCTCGTGATTTGATTGGCCGGAGTGAGTCACCAATTGCCTATATAAAGGGCCTTTGGACTCCGAAAATAAACACACGAAATTCATAGAGTACACACTCTCTCAAGTCACGAAACCCTGCCAAAATACTCTCTCAAACCCACTCTTCAAAAGCCCTAACCTCCCGAAGGCAGCCGCTAATCCAGCAATCAAACCCCGAAGTTCAAACCCTAACTCTAGGGTTTTCAATCAAGCAATCAGTCAATCACAATCAAATCCAAAGCAATCAAGCAACTGAGGGATCAAGGTGGTGAGGCCCAACGGCCTCTGGTTTGTTTTACTTACTGTATTTTTACTAATCGTAGCGTTTTGATCACCCGTTAATCTTTCTGTCTGGTGTGAGGAAGAACACCGACCGGGGCTTCGATCCCTCGGCCGGTACATCAAACCAGGATGATCCCTCGGCCGTGACGTCCATTCACCGGCCGCGGGATCCATCTCCCTGGGACATTTTGCTTGCTTTTCTGCTTTCTGATGCATACTTACTTATCGCATTGGCTCACTTTGCTTACTGTTTAAAGGAATAAATAAACAGACTATGTGTGGGAATTAAATAAAGCATCTACACGTCTTATGTTGAATGACTATGGGCCAGTCTCACGACTGGGCAAAGAGGGGTGCCTAATACCTTCCCCTTATTGTACTTTTGGCTCCCGTATCCAGAATCTCTATCGGTTTTCCTAGTTTTAATAAACTAGGTGGCGACTCTGTTTTGATGATAACCGCTATCATGTGGCGATGTTCCTAGCCATGGGAATGTCCATGATTTTGGTTTACAAAGCAGGCAACCAATCGAGCAAACACAATGTGATCAATCTGTATGGCGATGCCCCGTTTGGGAGGTGTCTACAAACACAAGCTAGTGATCATGCAAGGAAATGGTATGTTGGCAGTGATCAATGTATTAACCCTAAAATCTCTCAACTGTGTGAAGATAAACATGGGCCAATCCACCACCAATTCATCAGTCAAGAAAGTAAACATAAGCTCTCCACTTTTCCTACTCGGTCTATGATCCGAACCTCGAGGGTATAAGTTAAAGTGGATTACTTTGTTCAAAAACCTAACATTCCCTTTTAAATTTCAAGGCACATGGGGGTCCGATGCTTTCGAAGGGTCAACATAAAGGGCATTATTCACCACTTGCGAATCAATTGACACACCCTTCATAGGGTAATTCACATATTCAGGAGGGGGGCGTTGAATATCCAAATACTTGGCAATACTATCGGGGGTAATCTCAACATCAATACCGGCCACCCGAGACACAATTCTAACAGCAGGGTCATTTTCCCAATCTCCCTCAGGCACTTGCATATACTTATAAAATTCTATAACAGTAATCTTATTATAACCATGCAATTGCTCAGTCCAAAATTTCAAACCTTTGTGAATGATGCATCTTACGCCCAAATGATCCGGTCTGAATTTGTTCGCATCCACTTGACGCTCGTTTTTGAACTTCCTGCCCCCAAAACTGCCCTCCCATTCTCTCCTTTTCTCCTCTGCCATCTCAGCCCTTGTACGCCTCTTCTTTCTAGTGCGAGAGCCCGAGGCTTCCTCCGTTTGAATTTCAGCCTCCTCATTCACAAAATCATCCTCCTCCTCCACAATCTCTCGTTGCGAAAAAGAAGCCCGGTGTGCGGTTTGTTTGATCTTCGGCATTTGGAAGGCTAAGAGAGTTTGGGTATTTTTTAATTTTTTTTGGAATTTTCGGATTTGGGCTGTTTTTTTTTCTAGGGTTTTTGATTTTTTGGTGGAAAATTGGAATGTAGGCTAGAACAATGGTGGGGGTTGGATATATATGTGGGAAATAGGAAAAAGAAAGGATTTTTGGTGGAAAAATAGAAAGATTTCGGATTTGAAAGAGGGAAAGTGGGTTTACCTTGTTTTGGACTGAAAATCCCGAAATTGGTGAAGAAATCTTGAGTATTGTTGAAGATGATGGAGGATTGGAAGGTTTTATGGAAGAGTATGGAGATTTTGGTGGTTTAATGGAGGTTTTGGGCTAGGGTTTGGGCAGCAATGGAGGAAAGGGGGAGGGAGAGGGTCGGCTGTCAGAGGGAAGAAGAGGTTTCAGAAGTTTGGGATTTAGAAGAGGGTTCAGAAGTTGGTTTTTTGAACGTTCAGAAGTTATTCCCTGATAAGGCCTCGGCACCGATGGGTAAAACCTGTGCCATCGATGCCGAGCTGCTTAAGTGCCACGCTGAACTCTCTCGGTACCGCTGGGAAGGACCTCTGCCATCGATGCCGAATGCTTAACTCCCTTTGACTGCTTTGACCGTAAAGGCTCGGCGCCGATGGGCAATTTTGGTGACATCGATGCCTAACAGCTTTGACTGCTTGATCTGTTGACTGGTTTTGAAACTCCCTCGGTACCGATGGCTAATATTTCTGCCATCAATGCCAAACCTGTTATCTCAGAAAATCGCACCTCTTCATTTTGAACCCCAGAGCTTCCAATCAATTCAATTAACACCCCCGACACACCTTTAGTCAATCAAATCACTTCCCAACAACCCTCCGAACAACCGGTCGCCTAGGTTAAAGCAAGAAACGGGCAAAAGACAGGTTGCAAAATAGGACAAGGGGACTCGTGTGTGGTATGATTATGCAAAGAATGCCTTGTATCTTCTCTTAAGTGCGCTTTAGATTCCAAAATGATTGAAAATCGACATTAAAAACACAACTACAGATAGACATGCGATTATTCACCTAACTACGAGCTTTTTATTGAATTGAAAAAGTGGGGATATGGCCAAAACTTGCTCAAAGACTTAACTCAAAACCTAACCGTTCAATTCTTAACCAAGCATGCAAATTGAGAAGCACAAAATTCTTAGGATTGCTACGAACTCTTGCCAACTAACAATTATTGAGCATGCAACAAGTTATGAAAAAGAACTAAAAACATGACAAAAGGGAAGAATTGCAAGTTAAAAACCTTTATTTAATTTTGAAATTTTCAATTTTCTCATTTTTTTGGATTTTTCAATTTCAATTGTTTTTGAATTTTCAAAATTTCAAATTCTAGCAACTAGCAAACAAATAGCACATAAGCTAACCCGTCCCCCCAACTTAAAGCGATGCTATGCCCTCATAGCATTAGGAACAAGAGCGAATGAAGGAAAGAGTGCGCGAATGTACCGTCCAAGGGGAATGTCAACCCCTAAATACCTCGACCAAGTAGGAGGATTTCATGTCAATTGCTTGCTCCAGTCTGTATAGATGCTTCCAAGGTTTACTCTTTCGGTTTTGCCCACTCGAAACCAAAGCTAGTCACACTGGGCCATATCCAAAGCTTTATCGGACTAATAACCGCGGCGCATAGCCGCACCCATGCTTAGGGCTCCTGAATGCCTCACTCACCCTAGCTTTAGACCCAAACTACCAAGGCTGGTGTGGTAGCAAATAAACCCTACAGAAGACTTAAGAGGAAGACTTTCCACAAAACAAATGACATTAGTACCACCGGCCCGTGTTATCCGACTTCAAACGAAACCAAAATAAAAACAGAAAACAAAGAAAAACACAAAAGATCATGCAAAATGATTTAGAAAATGCAACACAGAATGCAATGCACCACCCGATCATCACGCGATCAAACGAGTCATACTTTTCTTCCCATTCCTTACCGGTGGGATAAGCAATGGGTGGCTATACTAGACCGTTGAGAATTTGTTATGCTACCGCCCATAATAAAATTTATCACTCGATCTCGCCAAACAATGAAGTTCAGCGTTCCCTACGATCAAAACAAAGCAAGATACAATACAACCTAGGTGCACTCCAGGCAATATCACACCTCACCCATAGACCTAAGTTGCCATCGATAGGGGCCTATTCGGAGAGCATGGATCATTAACGATAAACTATTACCAAGAAGAACTAATGAAAGCCCTTTTTACACTAACACGTTGGTGAAATCTTTTGAATGACAATGTCTCCAAGACTTTATTGAAAACAAGAAACACATAGCAAACCTAAACATGCATACTAAATAAAAACAAAAGAAACACGTAAAAGAAAGAAAGAAAACACATATGTACAGTATTTACACATTCAATATCAGAACTCGGAGCGTCAAAGTCACAGCTCAACTCCGCCAAACAATGAAGTCCAGCGTCCCCTAAGATCGTAACCAGGCAAGCAACAAGATAGAGCCAAGTGCGTAAGCACGGGAGTATCAAGGCCTAACCTAAGGATCTATACCGCCCCCGTTGGGGCTAATCTGGAAGACGTGAGTGTTTAACTGTGAATTACTCCTATCAGAAAAGCTAATTAAAGCCCTATGTCACTGATATCAAATGATTGCCCTTAGAACCGGAGCTGGGCACACGATCCTTCTTTTAGTAGCGGCGTGCGGAGCTACATATACCCAAGTCAATGGTGGGTACCCCCTACCCGGGGGCCGGGTCCAACAATTAAGTTCAGCGGTTACGCTTTCACTCCCCGTGCAAACATAAAGAAACAAGCTAATCAACCGTGTAAACTGGATCGATCAACTCCTCATCCGGCTCTCCAACCTCGAAACTGCCGAGAAATGGTTTAAGCCTCTGTCCATTCACTTTAAAAGATTGACCATTACTCGGATTCATAACATTAACAGCACCATGAGGATAAACATGCTCAACAACATAAGGACCAACCCATCGAGGACGTAATTTACCGGGAAACAAATGAAGCTTAGAGTTGTATAAGAGTACCTTCTGTCCAATCTCAAAGTCTTTCCGGTGAATTCGCTTGTCATGGAAGGCCTTGACCTTTGCTTTGTAGATGGCGGTGTTGTCGTAAGCACACTACTACAATAATAGATAAATACCACACTAAGGAGGTTCATAAAGATCACGGTTTTTAGTGAAAGTGTGATAAAAAATTGTAGACTAACTTTTTAATCTCAGTTTAAATCAAAAGCTGAGATAAAAAGTGGTGCTTAGCCAAGGAAAAAAGCAAGATAATAGATCTCACCCTTGCGACGAGATAAAATGAAAAAGACCTCACCCTTACAGTGTGATAGAAGACTTTAAGATCTCGCTCATGCAGTGAGATTAAAAAAAAAAGACCTCACCCTTACAGCGTGATAAAAAATTTTGGCCCGAAAAAGAGCGAGATAAAAGATCTCGCTCTTGTGGCGAGATAAAAAACTGTGGGAAAACCGGGAAGTTGTGAATTTTTGCGTGGGCCTGCTTCTCTCATTTAGGCGCGAATTGAAAAGTAATGTCCTCAAAACGACGTCGTTTCATGTTAGCCCAAAATAAGCCCTAGTTTCACTCTCCACTAACCCGTTGAAGCTCAGTAGTCAGCCTCCTGGCCTCTCCAGTACACGTATCATCTCCATCCCCAATATCCTCACCCGCCGCCGCCTCTTCGCCCCCATCCTCACACGCTGCCACCGCCTTATCTCTCTCCACCGCCACTGTGAAGGAAGAAACGGCGAGCTCCCTCGCGCGAGTTTGTTATCAGAGAGAGAGAGAGAGCGAGCTTCAAATGGAGAAGTCGATCAATCGAAATGGAAAATTCCTAAACCCAACAGGTATTGTTCTTCTCTCTCTCTAAAGATTTTCTCTGTTCTTCGCAAATTAACTGGTATTTATGCAGTTTAAGTGTTTGAAAGCATTTTGGTTTAGGTTTTTAGTTATTGCTCTTGAAATTTTTTGCTCCGCTTGAAGTTTTGGCTTCTCCAAACCACCCTTTTCCCTTCTCTTCCATATTTTCTTTTCCAAGTTAGATTGTCCTTCGGCTGTTTCGATTTTCTTTCTACGGTTTCTCTGGCCTTGGTCGGTCCGCTGGTTGTGCTCTTGTTGCCGTCGTCGGGCGCCGGTTTCTGCTCATTGATCTCTTGCTGATGCGGTTTCGTCTATCAGGTGTATTCTTAATCCCCGTTGTTGGTCGGCTTCTGATGTATGTTCTCTATTGTTGTGCCAGCTGGTTTTGGTTTCAATTTGAGGTTGCGTGTAGTTGGTGGCATTGAACTGGTTTAGGGTTTTTGTTTAGGGCTTTCGGTTGTTTTAGGGTTGTTGGGTCCTTTGTTTTTTGGGCTTTGATGGCTGAGTTAATTACGGTATATGCTGACAATCTTCCCCTGGCCATGGATGTTGATTGGCTTCGGCAACTCTTCAACCCTTATGGGCGTAAAGCATTGTGCCTTACGCATAAATGAAAATATTGTAGGCTTCCCGATGCGGAACTCTATTCCTTGTGCACTTGAAGTAGAGAATCCGAAAGAGTGGGGTCAGTCAGATGAACATGCTTCTCTTCTCTTCCCTGCTCTATCTTGGTTTGTCATGAATTGTTTATGGGAAATCTTACACCTGAAATGGTAAATTTCCTATTGGTAATGCTCCTTAAATTGATATTTTCTCGTTCATGCATGTTTGATGGAATTCCTGTTTTCTGGTGTAATTGTCAAATGACAAAGATTTCCACAGTACTCTTCTCTTACATAAACTACTACAGTATGTGAATGCAGAATATTCTCATACATTGTTCTGTTTGAATGTAAAGTGTAGTGTGGGGTTTGGGTTTTGCTAGCCCTTATTCTTGCTGTTTCCTTCCCCATAGCTTAATGCTGATAAGTGGATTCAAGAAATGGATAGTCTGTATACCCAATGACAGGGTCAGGTGTGTAGAAGGTGCTCCTATCGTACTTGTTGAGGGGAGCATTAAGTTTGAACCTTTTTGGCAAATCTGGGTTAGCCAAAAGCCAGCGCCCAAATGCCACCAGATCGGCACCACCATTGCCGATTGCTTCATTTCCATCATCTCTATTGTAGCCATCGGCAACAATGAAAGTTCCCCCGAAAGCTTTCCGCATGGGCAACAAACTAGTTTTGGTCTCTATCCTCTCAAATTGTGTGATCATCCTTGGCTCTATCACATGACAATAGAGTATTCCATATTGGTTCAATGCCTGGGCCATGTATAGGCCAAGAGCATCTGGGTTTGAGTCTCCACTCTCGTTGTAGTCTGCAAAAGGGGAAAGCCGAATCCCAACCTTGTCGGCTCCAATCTCATCTGCAACTGCTTTAACAACTTCTAGTGGAAAACGACAACGATTTTCTAAGCTTCCTCCATACTCATCTGTTCTGTCGTTCACTTGGTCCTTCATGAATTGATCAACTAGGTACCCATTGGCTCCGTGAATCTCCACCCCATCAAAACCTGTTATTCATATCCATCAGCTCCATGAGTTGTAAGTTCTAGCCAGATGAAAACAGAAAACAAATTTTAGTAAAGGCTGGGAATTCTATCTGAGTGTAATATTTTCGGTGCCATACTGCCGTGGCCGGTTGCTCTAATAGTTATTATATTCAGATTTATTATACGGTATTTGATTAAATTTAAACTTGATGTTTACCTGCTTCAATAGCATTCTTTGCTGCAATTCTGAAGTCATTGATAACTTGTGATATTTCTTCAACTGATAACTGATGTGGAGGTGAGAATTCTGCTCCTCCAGAGCCACCAATGTGGACTTCGCTGATTATCGCCTTGTCGGTACATGAGATTGGAGGTTGACCATTAGGTTGATAATCTGTTAAACCAAATATTAGAATGACTATGTAACTAAATAAACGTAATATTCAAAACCAAGCTTTGAAGTTTGGGCATGGTATGCAAAAATAGCACCAAGTCTGATGTACCCATTTTTCTATGCGCCCATGCCCTCGTGTTTTTAGTTGTTGGGTCGTGTCTCTTAACTTCAGCGGTACAGAGAAAAAACAGTAAACGGGATTTGATGCTGGAAAAAACATAGTACGGTAGTGTAGAGTATGTTACCATAGTTAGAGACTCTTCCAGCATGGAAAAGCTGGCAAAAGAAAATGCCTCCTTTCTCATGAACAGCATCCACAACTGGCTTCCATGCATTGTGCTTTACACACATAAGCATTGTGCCTTTCGGTAGTGTAGAGTATGTAGAAGATGGAGTAAAGCATTGTGCCTTGCAGTCAATTATGTGTTCATTGGACTGTTTGTTCTCATGCTTCAGAAATTTGTTGTTACTGCAGTTTATTTAGTAATCCTAACGCCTTCAGAAATTTGTTGTTACGGGGCTTTGTGTCAACTTTAATTGGAGCCCCAGCTAGTGGATTAGTTCTCATGCTTTTGAATGGCTGAATCCACCCGATATTTGTTTCAAAACGTGATCATACTCATGCAATCGTAAAGTCATGTTAATCCCTTTCTCTTGCACTCATGTGCACGCAATCACTTTTTCATCTATTTGGTGCCCATGTCTACTATGTGGGTTTGCTCTAATGTTTAACTATCAATTTTTTGAATTGAAGCACTTAACCAACTATATGTTTTTCTACATTCAGAGACTGTGAACTACAGAATTGTGCATTAGTCAGCAAAGTGATTGTCACCAAAGAGCTCCATTCACTCCAAAGACCTCGGTAATCCCTACATTATGTGTTCTTTTCCAATTTGGTTCCCTACATTATGTGTTCTTTTCCAATTTGGTTCCCTACATGACAATTTTTGTACGAGGCCTGTAGAGATGCATGTTAATCCCTCTCTCCTCCTTTATCCATGACCCATTCCGGTCTTTTATCTGCAGAAGCTGGTTCCTTTGCCTTCTTTGAGTCACCACAGCATGGAAGAAAGCTGTGTTTTTATCCCCAAACTTTTTCCAGTTTAATCGTGACCTTTGATGCTGATACATTTCTTCCCTCAAGAGAGTGAGCTCCAGCTCCTTCTTAATTTCCTGCTCCTGTTTAAAACCTTCATTCGAAAAGGGATTATTCTGGATGGTGCTGAGCTGGGCTTTGAGATCGTTGATTCTGTCTTTGTTGTTACCAAACTTCTTTTTACTCCAGACCTTCAACATGTCTCTACACTTCCTTAATTTTTGAGCCAACTTAAACATGTCAGACCCTAAACATCCTGGAAAGTGAACTCATGAAGCATAGCAGGGCTCTTTTGTTGCTAAGCTGTGATTTTGTCACTGCATGGAATTCCAGGTTTTACCCCTTTTATGTATTGCATGCCAACGCCTCTATTTCCTTTTCATCAGTTGTATACATTAGGTTTAAATACACCAAAACAGTAAGCAGTCAAGTAATCAAGGCTCCATAGGAGCTTATTTTTATCACAAAACTGTGATTGTTACAAGAGGAATGTAAAGTCTGGTAGGTAATAATGAAATCAATTACTAATAGCTAACATATCTTGTTGAATAAGGATCCTTGGGTGGTATGTCAAAGCACAATAATGCATAGTTTGATTAACAAAAAGTCAAACATTGTCTTGAGGAGGTGGCTAGAAGAGAAAATGAAACCATACGCAAGCGGAGGTTAGCACCATACATGTAGCAAGAACCATATACGTTTGTATTTGTTTCTTTACAAAAAGTGCTTATGCTGTAATTTTATCTCTTATGGATTCAATTTAATTAGGCAGTACAATCTTTTCCCATCTGCCAACTTCTGCAGAAAGAATGATTGGATGGATTCTGGATTTCATAGCCCTATTAAATTGCTGTGATATCATTGTATGGAGTTTGTTTCTGATCTATCATACAAAATTGGTAATGACACCTTGTACATGTTTCATGTACTGTGCAGGAAACTAGTTTTGTCAAAGAAGAATAATGTTCAGATATTTTTTGGGGAACTGTTCTTGTCAGCATTGGTTCTTTCATGTCTCTATATATTTTGCTTTGAGCCTTACCAACAAGCTGTTCTAGTCTGGTAGGTAGTTTATATAAAAGGTTGTGTTTTTCCGAGGTGATGCAATGGCATCCGTACTTAAAGCGAGGAAAAGCAGGCTTTGTTTGGCTCTCTGGAGTTACAAAGTTGGTTGGAATCTGATTCTTGCGCGTCGTTGGATGTATCCTGAGATGTAATCTGATTCTTGCGCGTCGTTGGATGTATCCTGAGATGTGTTTTCTGCTACTTTTTTCTTGGGAGTTCTTAATGCTGCTACTTTTTGTTTTCTGCTGGATTTAGGCATTGGAGTTCTTAATGCTGCTACTTTTTGTTTTCTGGTGGATTTAGGCATGCTCCGAGAATGATGAAGTGCTTGAAATTGGCTTCAGAGAATGACGAAGTGCTTGAAATTGGCCTCAAAGAATGAAGAATTCGTTGTAGCTTAGGATATAACTCCATGCTTGTGGTTCAATTAGTTTTCTTTGTCCTTTTTATTGTTTAGCTTTTGTTCTGCATTTTTTATGCATTTTCTGAAATTTGATTGATGTTAGATTAATTCAATGTAGGCTTTCCGACACGATGTTTCTATCTATGACATGTTTTGTGCAAGATGCAATATCAGTTATATATATTTCGTATTGCTATATATGTCTTTTGTTTTGGAGAAGATAGCTACGGGCTGAATATATATTTTACGTGTATTTATTATTGGGCATTTTTTAAATGTACAAAAAAAAAAAAAAGATGCATCTTTCAATCACATTTCTAGACTGTGATGATAAGAACATTTAATCACGGTTTTAGACGAAAACTGTGATCTAAAAACCAGAAAAGATCACACCTAACTATTTTCCATCTCATTTTTTAGACATGAAAGATCACAGTTTTTGGTGGTGATTGTTATTTACATACAATCACGGTTTTTGAAGAAGAGTGTGATAAAAAACGGGGGATAGAACACGGAAAGGAGCGGAAAGGAGTTTCCATCTCGGTTTTTCCTAGAAACGATCACGCTTTTTGGGTGTGATTGTTTCTATCTTTCAATCACAGTTTATAACCGTGATAAAAGAGAGTGATTTACAATCACACTCACATCCATCACGGTAGGAGGAGTGTGATAGAATACTAACTATCACTGCCAATAGCTGTGATTGTTATGCTTTATTGTAGTAGTGGCATCTCTTCGAATCTCTTCAAGCTCGTTGAGTTGGAGCTTTCGGTGCTTGCCGGCGGCCGATAAACGATAATTCAATGATTTGATAGCCCAAAATGCCTTATGTTCAAGCTCAACCGGAAGATGACATGCTTTTCCATAAACCAAACGATACGGCGAAGCTCCCAAAACAGTCTTGTACGCCGTGCGATAAGCCCAAAGTGCATCATTCAAACGAAGACTCCAATCCTTCCGGTTAGGGTTCACTGTTTTCTCCAAAATGTGCTTGATTTCCCTATTCGCCAACTCTGCTTGCCCGTTCGTTTGTGGATGGTAAGTTGTGGAGACTTTATGATTGATCCCATACTTCTTCATCAAGGCCTCAAAGGTCCGGTTGCAAAAGTGTGTTCCTTGGTCACTTATGATTGCTCTTGGCATCCCAAATCTTGAAAGAACATTGTCTTTGAGAAACTCCACCACCACCTTGGCATCATTGGTACGTGTTGCAATGGCTTCCACCCACTTTGAAACATAGTCAACCGCCAAGAGGATATACAAATTCCCAAAAGAAAGAGGAAATGGTCCCATAAAGTCAATGCCCCAACAATCCAAAATCTCAACTATAAGGATGTTAGTGAGTGGCATCTCATCCTTCCGAGTCACACTCCCAAGCTTTTGGCAACGTTCACAAGCGACACAAAAGAGATGAGCATCCTTGTGTAAGTTGGGCCAATAAAATCCACACTGCAACACCTTGGCGGAAGTCTTTCTAGAAGAGTAGTGACCCCCACAAGCTTCCAAATGGCAAAACTCAAGAATTCTTTGTTGGTCCGAATCCGGAACGCAACGGCGCACTATTTGATCTTGGCAATACTTAAAAAGATAGGGGTCGTCATAAGAGAACATCCGTACTTCATGAAGGAACCGACGACGCTCTTGCGGAGACCAATGCGGTGGTAAGAGACCCGTAGCCAAATAATTCACTATGTCGGCGAACCATGGGGTACTCGAAACGGCCAACAATTGTTCATCCGGAAACGTGTCCACGATAGGAAGACTCGGAGTAGGATCCTCAAACTGTAACCTCGATAAGTGGTCGGCTACCACGTTCTCGACACCCTTCTTGTCTTTAATGGACAAATTGAGCTCTTGGAGAAGTAGAATCCATCGTATCAAACGAGCTTTGGCATCTTGCTTTGTGAGGAGGTACTTGAGAGCAGAGTGGTCCGTGAACACAACAATAGGAGTACCACCTATCAAGTACGATCAAAACTTGTCGAGAGCAAATACCACCGCAAGTAACTCCTTCTCGGTGGTAGTATAATTGACTTGAGCATCATTCAAGGTCTTGCTTGCATAATGAATTACGTACGGATGCTTGTCCTTCCTTTGCCCCAAAATAGCACCTACGCCATAGTCACTTGCATCACACATAAGCTCAAACGGGAGGCTCCAATCCGGCGGTTGCACAATCGGAGGAGTGGTGAGACTAGCTTTCAACTTAACAAACGCTTGCCCGCACGCGGGGGTCCACTCGAATGGAACATCTTTGGAAAGGAGATGGCAAAGGGGCCAAGAGATAGCACTAAAGTCCTTGATGAATCGGCGATAGAATCCGGCATGCCCGAGAAATGAACAAATATCCTTCACACACTTTGGAGTCGGGAGATTGGAAATGAGGTCGATCTTTGCCTTATCTACCGCGATACCATCGGAAGAAACGATACGCCCCAAGACAATCCCTTGAGTGACCATGAAATGACATTTTTCCCAATTGAGTACCAAATTCTTTTCTTCACATCTTGTCAAAACCTTCTCGAGATTGGCCAAACAAGACTCAAAAGAGTCGCCAAAAACCGAGAAATCGTCCATGAAAACTTGTACGATCTTTTCAACTATGTCACTAAAAATACCCATCATACACCTCGAAAATGTTCCCGGAGCGTTGCA
This sequence comes from Rhododendron griersonianum, assembly GCA_018127125.1. Taxonomy (NCBI): domain Eukaryota; kingdom Viridiplantae; phylum Streptophyta; class Magnoliopsida; order Ericales; family Ericaceae; genus Rhododendron; species Rhododendron griersonianum. The sequence goes on along the minus strand of CM030798.1, from coordinate 4,161,144 downwards.
CAACCCAAACGGCATCCGGCGGTAAGCAAATGTACCAAAAGGACAGGTGAATGTGGTCTTTTCTTGATCCTCCAAAGCAACCTCGATGAATACCCATCCAAAAAGCAGTAGAACGCATGCCCGGCTATTCTTTCCAAAATTTGATCGATAAACGGCAAAGGAAAGTGGTCTTTTCTGGTGCTTGCATTGAGCTTCCGATAATCGATACATACTCTCCATCCTGTCTGAACTCGAGTAGGCACAAGCTCATTCTCTTCGTTCCGTACAACTGTCACCCCGGATTTCTTTGGTACAACCTGGATTGGACTCACCCACTTGCTATCAGTGATGGGGTTGATGATCCCAACATCCAACAACTTCAGAACCTCAGCGCGAACCACATCTTTCATGATTGGGTTTAAACGACGTTGGGGTTGTCGAGATGGCTTGACGTTCTCCTCCAAGGCAATATGGTGTGAGCAAAGAGTTGGATCGATACCCTTGATATCCGCAACTGTCCATCCAATAGCTTTCATGTGCTTCTTCAACAAAGTAATCAACTCTACCTCTTGGAGATTCCCAAGAGAAGAGGATATAACCACGGGATACGTTTCATTCTCTCCAAGGAAGACGTATTTCAGAGTGTCGGGCAAAACTTTCAACTCTAACTTTGGTGGCTCCACACTAGAGGGCAAGACCTTCTTCTCAATCGGTGGTAGCCCCTCGAATTCATCCAACTTCGGGTTCCAAGCATTTAGTGCGCAAGCTTCATCTTCATTCATCAAAGCATACAAATAGTTCACTTCGGAAGACTCAAGAAATTCAGCCTCTTCGGCTGTGAGAGCAACCTCCAAAGGATCACTATAAAGCAGCTCGTCCACATGTTCCTCCACCAAAGAGCTAATAAAACTCACTTCATTCACATTTTCATCATCCCCCATTTGACTGCCTATATTGAACACATTAACCTCCATCTTCATGTTACCGAAGGTCATGTTAAGCAATCCGTTCCGACAGTTGATAACTGCATCCGCCGTGGCTAAGAAGGGCCTCCCAAGGATCACCGGAGTAGATGTAGCACAAGAGTCAGTCGGAGTCGTGTCAAGAATCACAAAGTCCACTGGATAGATAAATTGACCAACTTGCACCAAGACATCTTCCACTACCCCCCTTGGAATGCGAACACTCCGGTCGGCCAACTGAAGGGTGACTCGAGTAGGCTTCATCTCCCCCAACCCAAGTTCTTGATAGACGGAGAACGGAAGTAGATTGACACTTGCTCCAAGATCGAGCAAGGCTTGTTCGATACGCTTATCTCCAATGGTAATTGCAATGGTGGGACTCCCCGGATCTTTGTACTTTGGCGCAATGTTCGTCTGAATAATGGAGCTCACTTGTTCGGTCAAAAAGATCTTCTTTTGAACGTTCAACTTCCGCTTTCGAGTACATAGATCTTTAAGAAACTTAGCATAAGAGGGGATTTGCTTGACCGCATCCATAAGGGGAATATTGATCTTCACTTGATTAAACAACTCATGCAACTCCGCATTAAGATTCGGTTTCGCCAAAGCCTTCAAGCGTTGAGGATAAGGTGCCGGTGTTGGAACAACTCGAGGATCCGATACACTTTCCTTCTCTTTACCCTTTTCCTTCTCCCTTTCTTCTAGAGCTTCCTCACTTGCCTCCTTGGGAGATTCCCCAAGGATTGGTGTTGGACTTGACTGATCATCAGAAGGAGGTAACAAGGTAGGATCCAAAGGCATCTTTACTTGGTTGTCTACCACTTTCCCACTACGAAGGGAGATTATCGCCTTTGCTTGCTCGGGGAAAATCACCGAGGAGCTAGCAAAGTGCACACCCTGAGAAGTCTGACTGGAAGTTGATTGCGGGTTGGGCTGAGGCTGTGTTGGGAATTTCCCACTTTCTTGCTGCAATATCCCCACAGTGGTTGTCAACTTGCCCAATTGATTCCTAATATCATTCATCATTTGGGTCTGTTGCTCATTGAAAGTATTCTGGCCTTGCAAAAGGGCACCAAATTGCTCTTCCCAAGAACGCTTAGGGGGTTGTTGCTGTTGAAACTGAGACGGTTGTTGAAATTGAGTAGGCTGCTGTTGAAATTGACTTGCTTGAGGAAATGGAGCAGGAGGAGCAAACCCCGGTGGAGCTTGAGTTTGAGGAAAACGGAAGGCATTCTGGGCTTGTTGTTTCCAAGGCAACTATGGAGCAGGAGGTTGCATTTGAGAAGAGCTTCCCTCATTTGGTTGACTCCAACGGAAAGAGGGATGTTGTCGAGTCCCCGAGTTGTAGGATTGAGAATAAGGGTCAAATCTTTGCACAACATGCACCTCTTCCGGGACAATCCCATTTATCACATTCTTCAAGGCAGGAATATTAGGGCAAGATTCTGTAGAATGGCCCACCATCTCACAAATAACACACACTTCCTCCACTTGACGTACCGCCTTCACTTCTTGGGACTGAGCAATCTTAATTTCCAACTTATCAAGTTTACGAGAAATCTCCTCCAAACGTGTTTCAAAGGCCGTATGCTCCGAAATAGAAAACTTCCCAGAACCTGTAGGACCTTGGTTGAACATCGCCCTATCCCCAGGATTAGTAAGCTGCCAAGTCTGAGTCTTCTTCGCTAGTACCTCATAGAAATCCCAACCATCTTCTGGTGTCTTTCCCATAAAATCTCCACCACCCATTGTATCCAAGAGTTGTTTGCTCTCTTGAGAACATCTCGTGTAAAAGTAGTTAACTCTAAGATATAATGGGAGGTTGTGATGCGGAACTGACATAAGCAAATCTTTGTAGAGCTCCCAATACTTGTGATACGTCTCTCCATCCCTTTGCTTGAACATCTGGATCTGATCAATAAGCAACTTTGCCCTGCTAGCTGGGAAGAACTTTGTAGTGAAAGCATCCTGAACTTCACCCTAATTGCGCAAGGATCTAGGCTTCAAGGAATTGAACCATTGCTTCGCTTTATCCTTGAGAGTGAAAGGAAACAACTTCAAGCGCGCTTGGTCAAGTTGATTCTGAGTAGGACAAATGGAATGCAAAATATTTTCAAACTCCCGGATATGCAAATAAGGATCCTCCAATTCCCACCCCCGAAACTCTGGAATAACCCGAAGATACTCAGACTTGAATTCAAATGTAGTTCCAACAGTCGGAGTAGGTATAACGATAGGCGATACAGAAGGAGCCCTTTCTGGATTCAAATAATCACGGAGAGAGCGAACTGGAACTTCGTCGGCCATTGGGCCTTTTCTATTGCGATTTTGATTTACTTTGCGCGGTGGAGAGTGGGCAGGATACGCCCTGACAATGCTACGGATTCTCGAAGGCGATGAAGAACGGTGAAGCCGATTGGAATTTGGGCTCCGATACACAACAGACATAAACAAGCAAAACTACCAACTAACTACCAGCAAACTAACAGACTGGAGGGGCTAGGCCGCCGCCTCAACAAAACAAACAGAAACAGAAAGTGCGAGGGGTTATACCACCACCTCGGCTCAACAATGCAGATTAAATGAAACTAACTAACTAACTAACTCAATATCTACTCCGGCTTCGTTACACCTCAAGTTTGGCATGAAACCAGGTTAGAGGTATCCACCAAATTAAATACGAGCAACTAACAAATAAACTACTAACTATAACTAAAAGAAAGAAGCGGGATACTCACAATGGTTTGTCGAGCCTCCATAAAGCCATAATAAGAAATCCCTGGCAACGGCGCCAAAAATGCTTCGTTCTCGATATATATCCAAGAGATCACCCCAAGCGTAGGGCATAAGTGTCCGATTGAAGCATAATAAATCTGGTAGTCCGGGATCGTACCCAAGGGATAAATAATACGGCTTGATGGATTGTAGATGCAAGTATGGTTTCCGGCTTTTAGTCAGCCAACTTGGTTTTTTCGAATGCGGTGAAAAGTAAAAAGGCTAAATTAAACGAGAATAAACTAGATAAAAAGAAGGTTAGGTCTAGGAATCACTAGCACCCACGACTCAAACAAAACCACATTTTTCACCCCAATACACGGTTTTACCCGGAAGATAAGAAAGTTCGAAAATCAAGCTAGCTATAGAATTTATTTAGCAAACACCTAGAGCGACCGAGCTCCAAGCATCATGTGTGGTAAGTAGGCGAAGCTCTTACCTACACATGATCAAGGAGGTTATCACCTTGGTAATTTGACAAACAAATCCAAGCCCCACATCAATTTCCAAAACAAAGTTGTAAACTTTTTGGTGAAAAATGCAATTTTTACTCAAGCCATGGGGTGCTAGTCACCCCATGACCCAACCTTATGAAACTACTCACACATATCTAAAAAGATAAGAGCAAGCAAAAATCTACTTAGCATAAGTGGAAACACAAGCCTAAGAGAAAATTAGATAGAAAGATAGATCGGGAAAAACTAAACAACTTTAATTAAGGAGAGAGTAGCAAAAATTAACTTACAAGAGTTGAAAATGCAGAAATTAAGGGCTGGAAATTAAGAACACTCAAGAACACGAAGAACAATTTGAAATCTAAGTCTAGATCTAAAAACGAGTACAAATCTAATTTTCTACGTGTTTGTACAAAATGACATCATAAGGTATTTATAGGACCAAGGACGCGCTCAGAATATTCCTTAAAAGATCCAAAGATGCCGCCCATAAGCCCTCGGTACCGATGGCAAAGCCCCTAAATTGCTGATAAGGGGCTTGGTACCGCTGGCAATGCAGTTGCCATCGATGGCTAACAGGTTAAGACAGCTGGCTGAGATAAGGGCTCGGTACCGCTGGCAGAGATTCTTGCCATCGATGCCGAGGTGCTTAACTCCAGCGCTTGGTCATCTGCCCGCTGCTCGGGCCACCGGGTCTTGCCTGGCCTTGGCCATCGCCTTGCTTGACTTTGCCTTGGCCATGCTGCTTGCTTCTCTTGCTCGGGCCATTGCTTGGGAACGGGCCACGCTGAACTCTCTCATGCCTTGCCTTGGCCAGGCAGCCTGCCTTGAGCCATCGGGCCATCGGGTCTTGCCTCCCTTGCTTTGGTTTGCTCGAGCCATCGGGCCGCGCCTGCCTTGACTGCTTTGCAACAGGCCATGCTTTGGCATCGGGTCGCCTTGGCACTTAAAATCCCTTTATTGGGTGATTTACCTACAAAACAAGACTAGCATACTCTACGAGCAAAAGCAATTAAAAACAACTAATTAGGCGACGAAATATATTAAAACTAACTACTAGCGCACCCTTTATTACATCCTCGGGTGCTTATCACCCAAAGATATTCGTATTTGGTAACATCATGTGTTTGTCCGTATGCATTCCAGGTTTATTCGTACTTGGACAAGATTTTTTTGTAATTATGCACTCTCTGCTCCCCAATACGAAGGGAGGACACAACATAGTACCTGGCTTCGTATTCCAGTGTCCAAGAAGAAAAGAAAAAAAAATTCGCAAAAACAAAATATCATACCAAAAGCTGAGAATTTTATTCATAATTCAAAACTCAAGGGGTCGTTCTGCGTACCCCTTGCATCTAACAAATCAATAAAAGACAAAGGAATTTTATTCGTAATTCCCACACAATCACGATGTCCATCCTAAAAACAGAATAAAGAAAATGAACTGAAGTCTTTTCAAACAAAAAATTTACTCAAGTTGTGGACATTCCAAGGCCTCAGCACCGGGTTCCCGTCCAGGTCCGCCAAACGATAAGCCCCAATGCCCACGACCTCTGTAACTCGATATGGGCCCTCCCAGTTAGCCCCCAACTTGCCCTCGTTGGCTACCTTGGTATTGCCGAGAACCTTACGAAGCACAAGGTCTCCAATACCAAACTCTCAGGGGTGGACATTCTTGTTGTAGCTTTTCATCAGTTGCTCCTGATATGAGGCCAAATGCACCAGCGCCCTTTCTCTGCGTTCCTCGGCAAGATCCAGCTCAATCTCTAGGGCTCTGTCATTGCCCCCACTTTCAACCAAAGTGGTCCTGTTGGTCGGCAGACCAACCTCCAATGGGATTACAGCCTCTGTCCCGTATGCCAATGAGTAGGGGGTCTCTCCCGTAGACCTCCTAGGCGTTGTTCGGTGCGCCCATAAAACAAGTGGCAATTCGTCGGGCCATTTTCCTTTTGCCTTGTCCAACCTCTTCTTGATCCCATCAAGTATGGTTTTGTTGGATGCCTCCGCCTGCCCATTGCTCTGGGGGTAGGCTGGGGTGGAGTAGTAGTTCCTTATTCCGTATTGGGCACAGAATGCTTTGAACTTCTTCTGAAACTGTGACCCATTATCCGTGATCAACGAGTAAGGGACTCCAAATCGAGTAATTATGCTTTTCCACACGAACCTCTCTATCATAGGTTCAGTGATCTTAGCCAATGGTTCTGTCTCAATCCATTTGGTGAAATAGTCTGTTGCTACCAACAAAAATTTCCTATTTCCAGTTGCCTTGTGGAGTGGACCCACGATGTCCATCCCCCATTGTGCGAAGGGCCAAGGACTTGTTGTAAGTTCCTTAGTTGTGATTGGCTAATTCCATGACGTTTCTGTGTAATTGAAATCCTATGTAATCGCTGGTTAATTGTTGGAATCTAGCAAGTAATCAAAACCTCAACCGAAAGGTTCAGAACGTAAAGGGATTTCGGATAGCAAGGTTAAATTGGTCGCTCAAGCATCTTGGAAGGACCGCTCGAGCAAGCTGCCCCTTGTTTCCTAAGCTGCCCCTTATTTCCTATTCTGCAGTGTGCACCACTCGAGCAAACTATGCTAGATTGCTAGGTCAAAAAAAATCTATTTAATGCAAGTTATGCTTTGAGAATACATACGGCAGCCACAAGTTTTAAAGAGAGAAAAGAGTTCGTGAGATTCACGGGAAAATTGGTGGGTCAATTCCTTGAGAGATTTGATGAGATCTTAAGATCTATACACTTACATAATCTCTCTCAAGGTGGTTTGTTCATCTTCTACATTATGCCGAGTTCTTTGAAGGAGTTCAAAGGCGATTGGAGGTTGGTCTAAAGGAGGTGTCCTGCGTAGATCAAATATTCGAGGAGTCGAATACGAAGGAGTATCTATTAGAGCGGTTCATGAGGAGTCAGCAAAGAGATTCTTAGCCAATATTGAGGAGTCATAGCGTGGTTGTAAGAACTGTCTGTTTCCGCGTTTTGCGTATAGTGCTCTCTTCCCTCCCGTGGTTTTTTTCCCGTCTTGGGGTTTTCCACGTATATCTCTGTGTGATGCCTGCTTCTTTATTTATTGCGTTTATTATCTTGCATAATCACATAGATTAGGGTTTGATTAAATTAGTTGGTTAATTTAATTTGTTCACCGTAATAGTAAATTGCGAGGTGATCCGATCTTGGTTTTTCAATTGGTATCAGAGAGGGTTAATCAAAGTTATTTTTTAAAAAGAAAACTTTTTCAAAAATCTGAACATTGATTTACTGTTACGGAGATAAATAACTCCACTCCTCGTCCGCCTATGCTTGATGGTAATAACTTTGATTATTGGAAAGCTAGGATGAGAGCCTACTTAAAAGCTATTGATAGTGGTGTTTGGAATACTTGTCTTACGGGTTACACAATACCCACGGTTACGCTTGAAGGGAAGATAGTCCCTAAATCTGAGCTTAACAACGTTGAGAAAGCTACTCGTCATGCTAATGATCGAGCGATTAATGCGATATTTTCTGCTGTTGATCTTAATGAATTTTCTCGCATATGTAATTGTGAAATTGCTAAAGAAGCTTGGGATATTTTGGTTACTACTCATGAGGGAACTGACACTGTTAAGCAATCCAAACTTCAAAGGGTCACTACTGGCTTTGAGTTGATTAGGATGCAGGAAGATGAATCCTTCAATGAGTTTTATGCGAGACTTAATGCCATTGTCAACACGAGTTTTACCCTGGGTGAGCCTATGTCTGATTTTAAAGTTGTTAAAAAGATTTTAAGATCCCTGCCTAAACATTTTCGAACTAAAGTCACCATGCTTCAGGGTAAGAAAAAGCTTCCTAACATGTATGTTGAAGAAATTGTCGGACTCCTTCAAACTTATGAAGCAGACATATTGCAGTATGACTCTGTGAATGATAAAACTAAAACTTCGGCTAAGTCGATTGCTTTTAAGAGTACTCAAGTTGATGATTCTGATTCAGACTGCAATAATGTTGAGTATGATACTAAAGCTATGGCTCTCTTTACTAAAAAATTCCAGAAGGTTTTTCAAAAAGGAAATTTTACTAAGAGATCTTCTAAAAAGGAGTCAAAAGATAAAGGCAGTGGAAAAATTAATTTTGATTCTTCCAAAGATAAAGAGAAGAAAATTAGAAAAGGTCAATCCTCGGGTCCTCGGTGTTATGAATGTCAAGGCTATGGGCATATTGCTCAAGATTGTGGAAATAGAAAGAACAATAAAGTCTTGAATGTTAAGACTTGGGATGATGATAGTGACTCTAGTAGTTCTGATTATCTCAAAGAGGAAAGCAGTAGTGATAATGAGAATGTTGTTGCTTTTGTTGCATCTTTTGAGTGTGCATTGTCTAACTCTCAAGATGATAGTGAGGAAGAGGAGGTGAATGAGACTTTAGATTTTGAGACATTGAAAGATGACTACAACAAACTTTATTTGAAGAGTCTGAAAATATCTCGCATGAATGTTAAGCTGGTGAGTAAAGTTGAATCTAGTGAGAAAAATGTTGTTAATCTCACACAAGACTTGGAGAAGGATCAAATCAAGATAAGAGAGTTGGAAGTCTCTTTGAAATCTAGTAATGATGAATGTGAAGTGTTGAAAAAAATAGTTTGTGATTTTCAAGAGAAAGAAAACAATCTTGTTGAATTAAACAAATCTTTAGAAGTTAAAATCAACAAGTTGAATTCTGAACTTAAAAATGCTGATGTTGTTTTTAAGCGTTTCAATGCAGGGTCTAAAGTATTAAATGAGATTCTTGATATTCAAAGACCAACCAGCGACCGATCAGGACTTGGGTATCAGGCCTCTTTTTCACGTCCAGAAAAAGAAGAAAAGATACATGAAAAGAGTACGAAGGTTGTATCAAAAGTCCCAGTAAGTGCCAAAATATCTCAAACTCAGCATAATGAGGTAAAAGCTAGATCTATTCAGAATAATGCTAAGCCTCGAATGTTTGTTAAAATGCCTGGATATATTCAAAGGTCTACTGCTAGTAAATTTATTCCTGTGTGTCACTATTGTGGTGTGAAAGGTCATATTCGTCCTAACTGTTTTCAACTTTATGGTTATCCTGCAAATCATCACGTTCACCATAACAACACTAATGTTAATCAGAATGGAGGTAATCATAAAAGGCATGTGCATAGTAACGTTAAGGAAAAATCAGTTAGTATCAGGACTAGACCTATTTGGGTAAGGAGGTCAGATTTGAGACATCCTGTAGAATTGCCTTCCAATCCTCTAGATGACGCTGAATCATCCGGAGGCATTGACTTTGTTTTTTAATGCTTGGTATCGTGTCCATAATCTAGGTTAATTTGCATTTTTTTATCTTCTACCTAGAGCTATGGTTGAGTCATTTTTTTTCCTTTGCGTATTTCTGTTTTTCTTATCTAGCTTCACTTGTTTAGTGCTGTTGGTTTTCATTTATGCAATACTTATGAAAACCCAAAAAAATAATAATAATCTTTAAAATCATTTATAAAAAAAAAAAATTCTTGTTTACAATGAGCATGCTCGTGAGTCTTCAGTTGTTTACTATGGGTTTTAGGCATATGAGCATATTTGTTAATGCATGGGTGTCTTGGATGATTTCATTCATGTGATGCATTAGAAAGTTAAGTGTGTCTTGATCCATGGCTCTGTGATTTCCACTTTTTTTTACACGTCAAAGATAGCTAGATTTCTTATAGAGACTTGTCCGTTCCCATGTACTTTGCTCCTCTGTCTTTTGTACTCCCTTCGCGATTGACCGTTCAGCATATCAGTTTTGTTTTGGGATACAACATTCCATATGCCATGCTATAAAAAAAAAAGAAAAAAATTGTGTATGTTATGTTTGAGTTGATAATGCTTATCCGGGCGTTCACCAAGTAACCGGGCCTCTTGCCTCAGTAAGCAGTGAGTGTTCGCGTCAAAAGGTGGATTGACCTTGTGAAGGCATTTGTATTGGACCACTTGCCTAGTAACCAGATCCATTCGGCTCTATCCAGTCTGAACGTTCGCGTCAAACGGCAGTGGGGTAAAAGAGAAATACACTTTTGATGGTTACATAAAATATATAAAATGGAGGGAGTATTCATTGGTTGGGGGGGAGTTGTGATCATTCTTTGGCACTTAATGTGTATCGATGATTGCTTGGTTTGACTTCGTGAGGGGAAGGCAATTTGACAGCCTAGAGTTACATGAGAAATCAAGACACTTGAATGTTAATCTGAATAGCTTATGACGTGGTTCACACACTCACCATTTGTCACCGATTCATGTCTCATGGCACATTTATCTTCTAAATAAATCCGTGGGTTGGTTTCAAAAGAGGTTGTCCTTGCATTTTTAAATGTTCTCATATTCATTAAATCTCATGTTCAAGAACTGGGTCTTCGTTGGTGTGTCGCATTGCTATTTTTTTTTGGTCATGGTGACGTGGTCAGATATTTTTTTTCCATTCATAATTAAGTTATGCTTTTAATATTTTGACTGCTCATGCTACTTTCCTATTGGTCATTGTTCAAGTGTGGCGGTTTGTGTTTTTTCGCTGTCGTTTCTATTTGGATTTTAAGATATATTGTTCGTATGGTGATTTTATGTGGGTAAAGTGGATGTTGGACTTATTCGTATGTATGCTTAGTAGGTCAACTATCTCTCTTTGGGTTTCTTCTCATGCTTGTTATGTTCTTTGTCATTCCGTGACAAAAAAGGGGGAGAAAGGTGTTGCTTGTTAATGCTTAACTAGTTCCACAGTTTTGGTTTCTTGTGCTCTTGTGTGCAGGTTTGAAGCTATGGTTTATTAATTCAGTTGTTAGGATTTCCAATTGTTAGTTGATATGGTTTTGTCTCGGAATTGCCAAAGCGTCATCGTGAGGGAGGGATTGTTGGGCCCGGAGTGCCCCCATGGATTTGGTTACACAATGCCACTCCCTGCGACCGCTCTAAAAACAGACTTGCGGGTGCGATGTCGAATGCCATAAAAGACTTAATTGAAACCCTTCCTACAACCAATTGGTTTTAGGAGAGATGGTGGAAAAGCTGTCCGACAAGTGGTATCAGAGCCAGGAAGTCATGGGTTCGAGTCGTGGGAGCGTCATCGTGAGGGAGGGATTGTTGGGCCCAGAGTGCCCCCATGGATTTGGTTACACAATGCCACTCCCTGCGACCGCTCTAAAAACAGACTTGCGGGTGCGATGTTGAATGCCATAAAAGACTTAATTGAAACCCTTCTTACAACCAATTGGTTTTAGGAGAGATGGTGGAAAAGCGGTCCGACACTTGTCAAGGGCACCAGATCCTCGACTGGTGTCCGGATCATTGGTGAGAATTTCTGGCACTTCTCACAAATCTTTACATACACCTTTGCGTCTTCCTGCATGTGTGGCCACCAATACCCTTGGGTTATTGCTCGGTGGGCAATGGACCTACCCCCAGCATGACTTCCACATGTTCCCTCGTGGATCTCGTGGAGAAACTTCTGCACCATCTTGGGGTGCACACAAAGTAAGTAGGGACCAGTGAAGGATTTTCTGTACAACTTTTCTTCAGGTGACAGCCAAAACCGTGCAGATTTTGTCTTTATCTTGTGAGCCTCCTTTTTATCTGCGGGGAGTGCCCCATCTTGTAGGAACTCCACTATTGGGTCCATCCAACTTGGTCCTTAGTTCATGTCCAAGACCAATTCCACACTTCTTTCGATACTCGGCTCAGCAAGATAATCTACTGCCACCCGTCTCTTGAATTCTGTTGGTACAGCTGTAGCCAACCAGGCAAGTGAATCAGCATGGGCATTCTGCCCAGAGCTTATTTGCTCAATATACACCTTCTCAAAAGTGTCAAGCAGATCTTTGGCGGCCATCACGTAGGCAGCCATCTTCTCGTTCCGGGCCTAATATTCCCGGACAACTGGTTCACCACAAGTTGTGAATCACAGTGTACTCGTATCCTTTTTACCTTCAGGGTCTTTGCACTTCTTAACCCTGCCAAGAGTGCCTCATACTCTGCCACGTTATTTGAAGCACTGAAACCTAATCGAAAGGACAGCTCCATCATTGCTCCTTCAGGGGGGAAAAGTACCACCCCAATTCCTGATCCCGTATTACACGCAGAGCCATCAACAAATAATTTCCACTCCATGGGATCCTGTTCGGCCGGAGCTTTCTTTTTTCTCGTTGTTTGCTCCTTCCCCTGCTCCTTTCTCTGCTCCTGTCTCACAGAAGGCTGGGGAGCCACCGTAGGTGAAAACTCAGCTACAAAGTCTGCCAGCACCTGCCCCTTTATTGCAGTGCGCGGCTGGTAGTCTATGTCGTACTGACTCAACTCCACCGACCAGGTTGAAATACGTCCCGAGAAATCTGCTTTTGTAGCAAAGATTTCAACGGAAACTCGGTATAGACCACGATTCTGTGACTCTGGAAATAATGGGGCAATTTTCTAGCCGCCGTCCTTAATGCCAGGACCAACTTTTCGAGGGGCAGATATCTCGTTTCTGCGTCCAACAATGTCCTGCTCACATAATAGACAGGGACTTGCTCGGATCCCTTGTCCCTCAGTAACATTGCACTAACAGCATGTTCAGAGACCGCTAAGTACAAAGTTAAAGACTCACCTTGTTCGGGGGTGGATAATAGGGGGGCTGTTGCCAAGTACTTCTTCAGGTCTTGGAACGCCTGCTCACATTCTGCTCCCCATTTGTATCCTTCTCTCTTTTTTAGCAACTGAAAGAAAGGTCTACATTTATCACTAGATATGCTGATGAATCTGTTTAGAGCCGCTGCCATCCTCGTTAACCGCTGGACCTCCTTCGTGGTCTTTGGACTTTGGAGCTTTTGCAAAGCTGTAATTTGGTCGGGATTTGCCTCTATCCCTCTTATGGTCACCAAATGCCCCATGAACTTTCCTGAGTTCACCCCGAACGCACACTTCGAGGCGTTGAGTTTCACCTTATATTCTCTCAATATCTCGAAAGCTTCCTTTAGATCAACAATGTGGTTTTCCTTCTCCTTGCTTTTGACCACCATGTCGTCTATGTATACCTCCATGGTCTTGCCGAGCAACTTCTTTAGCATAATCGTTGCTAACCTCTGGTATGTTGCACCAGCATTCCTCAAACCAAAGGGCATGACGCTATAACAGTACAGCCCCCTTGGTGTGATAAAGGAAGTCTTCTCCTGATCGGGACCGTACATGGCTATCTGGTGATACCCTCGATAAGCATCAAGGAAGCTCATCCGCCGATACCCAGCCGTTGCATCAACAAGTTGGTCTATCCTGGGAAGGGGGAAGCTATCCTTGGGACACGCCTTGTTTAAGTCAGTGAAATCGACACAGACTCGCCACTTCCCATTCTTCTTCTTTACCACCACAGTGTCGGACAGCCATTCTGGGTAGTATACTTCTCGTATAGCTTTTGCTTCGAATAACCGGTCCACCTCCTCGATAACAGTGTCCACGTGCTGTACGGCAGATCGTCTCTTCTTTTGCATTACAGGCTTATATTGTGGATCCACATTCAAGTGGTGACAAATCACGTTTGCATCCACTCCAGGCATCTCTTCGGGCACCCAAGCAAACACATCAACGTGCTCCTTGAGGAACTCTACCAACTCTTTCTCTTCTGTTTCATTCAGGTTCTCCCCAATCAGGAAATACCTTTCTGGATCATTCTCGTTGATCTGGATCTTTTTCAAGCCTTCCACCACTTTCTCGGCGGGATCCCCTCCGACATCCTCAATGGTCGGCTGGTTCTGAACCTCGATTGCTTGAACTAACTTTGCCTTGGGTGCCTTCTTAATTATAGAAACCAAGCACTGCTGGGCAACTTTCTGATTTCCCCTAATCCTTTCAATACCGTTCGACCCGGGGAATTTCACCATCTGGTGGTAAGTAGAAGAAACTGCCTTCATCTTGTGCAACCATGTTCTTCCAATAATCGCGTTATAGGAAGATGGTACATCTACCACCAGGAAATTGGTTCTCAACACAACCGTTCCTGCCCGAACAGGAAGGGTTACTTTGCCTAAGGGCCAGACTGCTCCTGCACTGAATCCGACCAAAGGGGTTATTGACTGCACCAAATCCGCCTGTGTCAGCCCCAATTTCTTGAATGCATCATAGTACAGTATCTCTGTGCAGCTTCCTGAGTCCACCAGGATTCTCTCCATGTCATACTCCCCAATTCGTAGGGTTATGACTAAGGCATCATTATGTGGCACCTGGATTCCTCCCAGGTCCTCATCCGTGAAGACTATGCCTCCATTGCACTCTTCCCCTTCACGTCCTCGTTTCTTTCCCAACTGCATCACATGCTGATCGTGCTTTACCTGTCTCTGGAGCAATCTTACCTCGTTTCTCGTATAGGGTGCGGCTAATCCATGTATCATATGGATTACGCCCCTTGGATTTTGTTCGTAATCCAACTCCATTGCTTTCTCTGCACCCTTGTGCTCTTCTTGAATGAACTCTTTCAAGTAACCACGCGAGACCAGATCATCGAGGTGTTGCTTGAACATCTCACAATCCTCCGTCATGTGATCCCAGTCTTTGTGATAACTGCAATGCTGACTCGTAGCCCTTTTTGCATCTTTATCCCCCTCAAATCTTGGGGGCCACTTGAAATATGGGCGATTCTTTATTTTATAAAGAATCCGATAGATTGGTTCCTTCCAAACCGTTGTCACCAAAAATAAAGACTTGGGGGCTGGAGCATGTTTCTCTTTGAACGGCTCTTTTTGGTCTGCCCGTATTCCTTCCTCTCTTTGTAGGTTTTAGGCTCTGGCTTATCTGCCTTCTTTGCTAGACCCTTTTCCTGCTTGGCAACCATTCTGTTGTCCTCTCGCAGTATGTCATCTTCATTCCTGGCATGTTGCTCAATCCGTTCCATCAACCTTGCCAATGTTTCTACCGGGCTCATGTTTAGGGACTTTCGTAGTTCTCCCCGAACAGGTAGGCCTGTCTTGAACGTGGCTATCGCATATTCCTCACTGCAACCTTCAATCTCGTTGAAAGTCTCCCAGTACTTCTTAGCATAGTCCCTGATCGGCTCGTTTTCTCCTTGTTTCATAACAGAGAGACTCTGAAAGGTTTTTTGGTGCTTTCCTGCTTGTCAGAAACCGAGCAGTAAATTCTTTGGCTAACTGTCTCCATCCTCGTATGGAGTTCGGCCCTAGTTTATGGAACCACGACAGGGCCACCTTTCCCAAACTTGATGGGAACATCTTGCACTTGATCGCATCATCCCCGTCGTGCATGAACATTGCCTGCCGGTAGTGCTGTATGTGCGCCACGGGATCAGTATTTGTCTCGTAGAGGATGAAAGCCCCGTGCTTCACCCTGCTCGGCAGCTTTGCCTCTTGTAGTCTCCTTGCAAAGGGGGAAGAAGCTATGTTGCTGAGGGCTTTCCGCGCTGCTTCTCGTGCAGACATGGTTCCCTCCTCTTGTTCTTTCGCTTTCTTAGGAGTACTTTTTTTCCAATCGAAATCAGGCCTCTCGTACCTATCCCTGTGATGTCTTCTAACCTCCCCCTCTTCGGGGGTGAGGCTTCTGCTTCTTCTTTTTCGTGAAGAAGCCCTTTTCCTTCCCGGAGTGGGGCTCCTGGACCTATTCCTCCTTCCTCATGAAGGAACCTTCTTGTATTCCACTACAGCCAACCAGTCTACTCTGGAATTTCTTCGTGATAGTCCAGAATCCTCCGGATGTTCTCGTATCCGTTGTAATTCCTGGATCTCGTACTCTCGTTTTTTGATTAGACGAGCATACTCTTCGATCTCTTGTCTCTTCTTGTCCAAGATATCCCCATTATTGTGCACACTCCTTGAATGTGCAACTGATTCTCCCTCACGACGGGACTTACTCCTTCTCGTGGATTCCGTGGCCGTCCTACCCTCCCTGTTCTTGGAGTTATCATGGACAGTCAGGGGGTGACCCTTGCTTGTGGGCTTCTTGGCATGCCCACCGTCGGGTTTCCTCGGAGGGTCTGGTGGGGATTTATCACCTCCCCCACCTAGCTGATTTTTTGGATCATGCGGTGTTTTTGGATCTTCTTCCATCATGGCCGCTTTTCAGAGGGATCTCTTTCATTTCCCACAGACGGCGCCAATTGTAAGTGCAGAAAAACTATGGGGGTTTTAGTAGCAAAAGATCATAACGGCTACTTCGTGATTCCCGCCGGAATTCTAAGGTGTCATCTGAATCCTTATCTGCAAAACAGACAAGGGGTGAGCGCACCTTTGCCTCTCGTGGCAAAGGCCCTCCGATGCCTAAGTTAGTATCACGTACTAGCAGAAAAACCCTAATTATCAATAAGAAGTGAATTATGCAACCTATTGCGTACCTTTTCCCTCTAGGTTTGATTCGTATTTATAGGTTTGTGGATACTTGCTGCCCAAGTATCCTCGTTGCCCTAGACTCCCTACCTCATATAGGAAACCCAGATTATCTTGGATTCTCATTCCCTTATCAATGAACGAAAAGAGTCCATTCTGGACTCCTTTCCATCACTGGCCGAACATCCCATTCCCGTTGGGTATCTCTCCAAAATCCTATTTTATTGGGATCTCATCCCTTCACGGAATATCCCTGTTCTGGAACCTTCTGGAGCATTCCTTGCACCTAGGGCTGCTTTCTCATGAGTTCCCCTCCTGTTCGGCCCTTTCGTTGCCGAACAAATACTTGGACCAATGACCTCATATATCACTGTTCCTTTATCCAACGACTTCTCTTGTGTACTGGACCCCATACAGATCCCCTGGACCAACGATTTCTCATACCGCTTGGTCCATGTCGCCGACCACCTTTCTGCACGGCGACTGCCCTTGTCATAATTACACCATGGTCCCACGTACCATGTGTTCGGGCCCTGTTTGCACCTTTTTGGGATTACCTCCCTACATCCGTTTCTTAAGCCGTGTCAAGGTATCGAAATCCGTTTCAAGTCATTCCAAGTTGATCTTTCGAGTCCCATAAGTCATAATGGGCAAAAGTGACCTGGTCCTAGTTCCGTTTCGTGTTCAAAGCTAAAATTTGAGAATGTCACCTTCTAAAATCAACATTTTCTTGCTTTTCAAGCAGTTTTCAAATGAGAGTTCGAGTTTTCTAGCCATGTGTCGAGCGTTGAAGGTCGCTACTGTTGTACGAGAGTCGATAACAAGGGCATTCTTGTAAATTCTTGTATCAAGTGTCGATTTTTCAGAATTATTCATTTACCATCTTTGATTTCTATTCCAACGTCAATATGCCTATTTGCCAATATATTGCTCATCACGAAGCTTGAGTACACTTCAGTTTATGGCCAAAGACTAGTTGCATGCTCTGGTTAATGTTTTAGTTATTCAATCTTCTTTATACAAATGACAATGAGAGGAATTGAAGGACGTAAACATTGAAAGAACAAATTTTCCTATATATAATCTACAAAGCATCCATAAGTCAAAGTACAAGAAGGTGTGCAAGCCCGAAGCTCAAAAGTCCTATCTACTGAGGGTAAACAGGCACCCTCCCAAAAAGAAGCACGCAGGCTCCGCTAAAAGGCAAAAGCAAAAACAAACAAAAGAGGGAGCTCAACTCTCATCCTCGTCCTCCTCCTCGTCCTCCTCATCGTCCTCCTCGAAGACCTCCTCCGCCTGGGAGCTGGCCACCTCCTGAGTACCCGTCGCACCGGGCACAGTGTAGACACCTCCCAAACGGGGCATCGCCATACAGATTGATTACGCTTGTTTGGTTCCACTTCATAAACCAAGATCATGGACATTCCCATGGCTAGGAACATCACCACATGATAACGGTTATCATCAAAATAGAGTCGCCACCTAGTTTATTAAAACTAGGAAAACAGATAGAGATTCTGGATACGGGAGCCAAAAGTACAATAAGGGGAAGGTGTTAGGCACCCCTCTTTGCCCAGTCGTGAGACTGGCCCATAATCATTCAACTTAAGACATGTAGATGCTTTGTTTAATTCCAACACATAGTCTGTTTATTTATTCCTTTAAACAGTAAGCAAAGTGAGCCAGTGCGATAGAAGAGCATGCATCAGAAAGCAGAGAAAGCAAACAAAATGTCCCAGGGAGATGGATCTCGCGGCCGGTGAATAGATATCACGGCCGAGGGATCCTCCTGGTTCGATGTACCGGCCGAGGGATCGAAGCCCCAGTCGGTGTTCTTCCTCACACCAGACAGAAAGATTGACAGAAAATCAAAACGTAACGATTAGTAAAAAGGGACAGTAAATAAGGCAAACCGGAGGCCGTTGGGCCTCACCACCTTGATCCCTCAGTTGCTTGATTTGCCTTGGATTGGGCGTGATTGATTGATTGCTTGATCGAGAACCCTAGGGTTAGGGTTTGAACTTCGGGGTTTGATCGCCGGATTGACGGCTACCTTCGGAAGGTTAGGGCTTTTGGAGTATGGGATTGAGAGAGTATTTTGACAGAGTTTCGTGGCTTGATTGAGTGTCAAGGTGTATCAATTTCGTGTGCTTATTTCGGAGCCCAAAGGCTCCTTTATATAGGCATAGGGATGACTCACTCCGGCCAATCAAATCACGAGATGGCAATTGCAATGAATCTCTAACTCTACGTCGTGATCTTTGAGCATAGCCCGAACGCATCGGAAAGGTAGTGTAGTTGGATCAAACCAAACGTCTGACAGAACGTTCCAGAGTCTGGAAAAAGGTCGATCTGGCGACCGAGTAATAGATCACACGGCCGAGGAATGGATGTCTCGGCCGAAGGATAGATCTTGCGGCCGAGGAATTGATCTCTCAGGGAGATTTTGCTGGCAACAGGTTGCTCGGGTGAGGGATTGATGTTATGGCCGTTAGATCGATGTTACGACCGTCAGATGGATTTTCCTAGGCTTCTGTATTTCTATCTGAAAGGCTGTATGGCTTTGAATTGGGTCCTCTAAGTGGTTCAAAGTTCTTACCGAAAGTCCTAAGGTCCTCAAGGAAGCAATCAGCAATCAATGTATCCATTTCATCATCGGGATTGTCCCAAGGTGGGACTTGAAATAATCGTTAGGCCAAATTGGGGTGTCTACAGATGCCCCTCTTTGACTGAACTCAGACGGATCGCAAGACATGTTTGAGTAAGAGTCAAAGCTGTAAAAAGTAACTCAATTTGGTCCAACCACTATTCCAAGGGGTTTTCGAAAAAGGTTTTGTTATGGTCGGGCCGGGAGGCTGCCTACGTATTCCACAAGGGAAATTCAGACCAATCGTAGTTCGGGCAATAAATAAAAGCAAAAAGTTTGGAGGGTTAGAGACAGAAGACGTACCTTAGGGAAATTCAGACCAATCGTAGTTCAGGCAATAAAGAAAAGCAAAAAGTTTGGAGGGTTAGAGACAGAAGACGTACCTTAGGGCTTTAAAAGCCGTAGTGTGACGTACCTAGACTGAGCCAGGGTTTTGGCGGAAGATAGTTGAAGGAGCGCGGGGCTGCCGGGGGGAGTTTTTGCGGAGAGCTTCCTTAGTTATTTTGGGGTAGATCAATACACTGCAGGTGCGTTTGCTTTTCTTGATCATCCTTATTTTTGACTGAAAGGAGCTCGGTAGAGTAGCCTATCTTTGCGAATGAGCTGGAAGGAATTGATGTAATGGGGTGGAATCCAAACCATCTACTGGGGATGAATTGGATGCCGGTTTGTTTTTTAGATGTGGATGGCACAGGGCCGGTATCTAGAGCATGGAGCTTTGGTGATGAGGGAACCGAGGCACGGAGCCGGTTGTAGTCATAAGGCAGGAGCCTGGAGAGTGATGGAATTGAGGCGTGGAGCCTGTTGCTATCTTGAGGCAAAGGCCTGAGAAGATCGGGTAAGACTGAAGCGCGGAGCTGGTGTTGATCATAAGGCGAGAGCCTGAGGTGATTGATAGGACCGAAGCGCGGAGCTGGTGTTGATCATAAGGCGAGAGCCTGAGGTGATTGATAGAACCGAAGCGCGGAGCTGGTGTTGATCATAAGGCGAGAGCCTGAGGTGATTGATAGGACCGAAGCGCGGAGCTGGTGTTGATCATAAGGCGAGAGCCTAAGGGGACTAGATTGAGGCGTGGAGCCTACTGTGGTTTATGAGATGAAGGCCTGAAGTAAGCTTAGAGCTTGATGGGACCGAAGCACGGAGCTGGTATTGATCATGAGGTGTCAGAGCTTTTGAGCTTGACATGATGAACCGAAGCGCGGAGCTGATATAAGGCAAGAGCCTGAGGTGAAGGAACTGAGGCATGGAGCCTGAAGTGATTGAGGCGTGGAGCCTGCATGCAGTCTTGAGGCGAGGGCCTGAGTTGTCGGAGCTTAGAGCTTGACGTGATATGAACCGAAGCATAGAGCTGGTTGCATTCTGATGGTCTGTGCACGGAGCTTTCTCATCATTAGTGTTGGCGTGGAGCCAAAGGATCGAGGCGTTGGGCCGATCAATAAAACCGAGGCATAGAGCCGGTTGATTGCAGGATTGACCTGTTTCATGAGAGATATGCAGAGTGTATATGTGATGATGATTGTTAGAGGTGAACAGATGTGATGCAGACTCAATGTGAAAATGTTGATGCAAATGTGCACGGGCCTGTGCGTGTGTGTTTGTTTTAAGCTTAGAGCTTCTATCAAGTTCCGGACTTAAGCATTCAGAGCGTAGAGCTCGAGCATTCGGACGGCAGAATCCGAGCATTCAAAGTACAGGCTTTGAGCGTCCAGTACTCAGTGGTTGGGCATCCAAGCGTAGAGCTTGAGCATTCAAGTGTATAACCTGAGCATCCAGTACACAGTGGTTGGGCATCCAAGCGTAGAGCTTGAGCATTCAAGTGTATAACCTGAGCATCCAGTACACAGTGGTTGGGCATCCAAGCGTAGAGCTTGAGCATTCAAAAAAATGTTAGATTTTTGAGCATTCAGGCGTAGAGCCTGAGAATAGATGTCTTGATTGTTGGGGCGGCTTAGAGCCTGTTGCTTGTTTACGGCTTTGAGCCCGTTGAGATGATGAATACAGGCTTCGAGCCTGTTAAGAACTTGATTGTGTACGACTTCGAGCCAGTTGAGATAACGGGCTTAGAGCCGCTGGGTTGGTTTGTTACGGCTTCGAGCCAGTTTAGATAAGGGGCTTGGAGCCGCCAAGTTGAGTGATAACAGGCGTAGAGTCTGTTGTTGTGATAGCGAGCATAGAGCTGCTGAAATAGTAAACGTAGGCTTCGAGCCTGTTGAGGTGATGGCTTGGAGCCACTTGAGATAATGGGCTTTGAGCCGCTGAGATTGCTTGTTTACGGCTTTGAGCCAGTTGAGATAGCGGGCTTTGAGTCGTTGAGTTGTGATAAAGGGCGTAGAGCCTGTCGATAATGGGCTTAGAGCCACTAAGACGGTTGTTATGGCTTCGAGCCATCTGAGATAGCGGGCTAGGAGCCACTGAGTTGTGTAGAGATAATGGGCACAGGGCTGCTGAATTGGTAGGTGGGGGCTTAGAGCCACTGAGTTGCGTAAAGATGATGGGCTTTGAGCCTGTCAGGATAGTGGGCGTAGAGCCGTTAAGTAGAGCCGCTGGGTGAATTGATATGGGCGTAGAGCCTGCCAATAATGAGCTTGGAGCTGCCGAAGTTCTGAGCTTAGAGCTGCTGAGTGTCTTGTTTTGCTGGCCAGCAGTTTGTGGAGAGAGATTTTCCTCATGCTTGGGCATGCCCCCAAGGCTAATTGGTTGGTTGAGGGCCCAGAAGTCTGTAGTGGCATGAGTTAGTGCACTGAGCAAAATCTGATATTACCAAAGGAAATTGATTGGGGGCCAGGAGATAGATCTCTCGACCGAAGGATTGATGTCTCGGCCGAGGAATTGATGTCTCGGCCGTGAGAACGCCAAAAGTCAGGAAATCGATTTAAGTTCAGTTAAATCGATCTTACGGCCCATTTAATCCCTTCTTCTCCTCCTCTCTCATTTTCCTCCGTTCCTCTCGCCCGACGACCACCGTACGCCGCCGCCCTCCTCCACTACCATCGGCCACCACCATCTCCGGCGACCATCCTCTCCGACCACCGCCGTCATTACCGTTGCTGCCGGCTTCGTTTGTCTGAAACCGTTGGTTTTCTTTCTTTCTTGGCTTGGACGTGATGGCCACGCCATCTTCGGGTGTTGCAGGTTCATCCTCGCACCCTTCATGTACGTGCGAGCATCCATCTTCCGATGAAGAGGCGATCCAGGAGCCCGGTTTGTTTGATGCTACTACCTACGTTTGTCCTTCGCGTAGGCTGGGTTACGGCGGTTTCCTGCAGTACCGTCCTCCTGTTGGTGGCCCAGAGGCTGAGGTGGTTCGTCGAGAGCCAGAGTTTCACCTGAGCGTTCTGAACGTACCGGTGAGTTTCCTGAAAAAGTAAAAAGTTTTTTACTTTAGTTCGGAGTTTTTGGAAATCCTTGTATTTAGAATAAGATTTTTTTGCTTGCGGGATGAAAATCCCTTTTGGCTAGGAGTGTGAATATGAAGAACCCATGTTTGGATTGAATTTATTTTTGTTTAAGGAAGCTACAATAACTATGCCCCCTGTCTAGGCAATGCATGCTTTTAGATGTTAATCTGACGCCCCTTAGCATTTTCTTTGTTTATGCAATCATGAGATTAACTCCCTTTTGTCTTTGGCAGAGAAACAGGAGGCTGGAAGCTCGCGGTGGAGGCAAGGAGGTGCATAGATGGTTCTTGAAGCTGCCAGAGCAGGCTCGGGAATTAGTACGTGCTGCAGGTTTCGAGACTTTCATTCTGAGCCTCGATCTTCCGAAGATGGATTGGTCATTGATGACCTCGCTGGTTGAGAGGTGGTGGGATACCACCAATACCTTCCATTTTCCTGCCGCTGGTGAGATGACTATCACTCCGGGTGACTTCTCTTTGCTGACTGGCTTGCGGATAGGTGAAGTCGCTCTTCGAGTTGACCCTAGGCTTTGGGAGCGAGAGGGTGCTTTGAGGTGGTTTCTGGGCAAGGTGCCCCCTGTTCGTTCTCGAGGTCATATAGATCTTGTTTGGCTAAGCAAGACTTTTATGGTGGCTGACATTCTGACCCAGGTGAGTGCCGAGTAGTTGACGAAGGCCTTCCTTCTCTACCTCCTTGGGTAAACTTTGTTTGCCAACAAGGATGGTTCGGTACACACGCAGTTTTTGGCCCCTCTGCAGCACTTGGGAGCTATTCGGGAGTTTGACTGGGGCTCGTCTGCTTTGGCCACTTTGTACGGCAGTCTTGGAGCTTGCTCGCGGGACAAGAGTCCCATTCTTTGTGGCCACTTTCGAGTGCTTGAGGTACGTATCATTCCTTTGTACTTCTGTTTTTACTTTGGCTTTTTCCTAGTTCTAATCTTGCTTTGGTTATCCTACTTTTTAGCTCTGGGCTTTTGAGCACCTTCTCCAGTTTCCTCCTGAGACTAGGCACGGTGATGCGAACTGCGTACCTCGTTACGAGCGATGGTTGATGGGGCAACGGAGGCCACGGTCACCAGTTTTGAGCCTTCCAGAGTGGCGGCGAGTTTTGGACCGACTGACGGTCGATCAGGTACCTTTTCTTTTGTACTTCTTATCCTTTAGTCTTCCATATTCTTGTGTCGAGACTGATTTGTCCTTGCTCTTACAGGTACGGTTTGACCCTTGGGGTGGTGTACCAGAGGACGCCCCTCTTGCTCGTTGTAGAGTCCTAGATCGGACCCGTAGCTTGCTCGAGGGTCCATTTTGCTGAGCCTGGTACTTAGGTGATCGAGTGGCCAGCCAGTGGCGGTCACGCGCTGAGGCTCTTCAGCTTGTTCCTCCTTCTCCTCCAGTATCCATGAGGTCCACTTCCTTGATGTCGAAGGAAGATCTGAAGAATGCGCGGATCAGAGATTGGGCAGGTTTACTCCTCCAGGCAGGTGACTATACGGAGTACTGCCGTCTTTTCTTGACTCCTTCTGTTGAGGCTCCTCCCGTTGCTCCTGTCTGGCCACGGGCTCCTTCGTTTGTCTCCTTCCACTCAGACGATGGGGAGGAGGAGCGCCTGACGCTGACTCCTTGCACGACCCTGCTCTATACTTTGCCAGTCGGGGCTTCACAGGTATTTTTAACTTCCTATGTTAGCTTTCATTACTTCGCATTGTATCCTTGCTTTAGATGTTTGTAATGCTTGATTGTTCCACAGGTGCCTGCCGAGATAGTGCAGGAATGGCTTTGCGCCTATCAGAGTACAGAGGTTTTGGTTTGGAGACAGCGCCGTAGGATCCTCGAGGTATGACTTTCTTCATGAGCTTTATCTGCTATGCATTATCCCTTGAGTCTGAATGTTTATATCTTTCTTGGCTGTAGCTTGAGGCTGAGAGAGTACCGGCTGCTGAGGGGAATGTGGGGACCAGTGAGCAGCCTTTGCCTTCTTCTCAGAGATCGCCTAGCTTTTAGGGTTTTTCTTTTCCTTGTTCGTAGTTAGTAGATGATAGGCAGAAACTATATTTGTTTAGTAAAAGCAATCACAGCAACGGTTTTGTAAACAAGTTTTTGAGAAATGAGAAATGCCTTTCATGCCCCTAAATGTCTTGATAGTCAGAACATGGCTTTTTGAACGAGTTTTTGCTGATAGACAGTTATTTTGTGTGAAAAATATTTGGCCGAAGAATCGATCACTCGGCCGAAGGATCATTGTTGCGGCCGAGGTATTGATTGTCCGGCCGTTACATCTATTTTCCCAAGGAAGATAGGTTTTGCCAAGTGGCACCCTGTTTCACATCCTTTCCTATGCTTAGTCTTTGATTTTCTGTCTCCTGCCTTTGCCATGCTTTACAGCCTGATTGCCAAACTTTAAGAGTCTTTTGAAGGATCATACCCTTTACGTTGACGACTTTTGGTTTAGAGAGGATGAACTGTAATTCTTATGTGTCTTTGTTTTTGCCAATTCCTTCGAAAATGACTAACTCATCTTTTGTGAGCTCAATACGCAGGGTTAGCTACGCCTATCATTGAATACAAACATGTTGATGTTTTCCCTTCTCCAAATGTTTGGGCCGTATCTCGATGTGAGACTGCCTACGTATCCCAATCAGGGAATCAGGCCTTTTACGTAGTTCCAAGATCACCACCTTTGGGGTTGGGTTTTCACTCTCGGTTTTTCTTTCTTTCATGCTCTAAATTTTGCCTAGGTTACCTGATAGAGGTTGAGTTCCTAGCGAGCTTTTCTTCAAATGCCTTAACTTTTGCCTAGGCTGCGTTTTTCGCTTTCCCTTGTCCTAGCAGGCTCTACTCTTACTTTTGTTTGGGTGTATAGGTTGCCCAATGAGCATTCTTCTCTCAAGAGGGTTTGTGTCTTGGAGAGGAATCTGATGGAGATGTTTTTATGAATCTCCTTGTTGCGTTTGTACTTTCATGATGAGCAAGCTAACCCTAAGTGTTCTCACGGAGATAGCGTCTTCTTCCTGAGTTTTGATAAAAACCTAGTTTTAAGTAATTAAAGTTCATCCTTTCCTCCCCTTTTGTCGGGGACACAAAGATTTTGATCCCTTCGAATTCTTCCTCTGTTTTGGCAATGAGAGTATAGTGCACGGCAATTGCAATTTAGAATTTTGGATTTCAGATAAGCATAATCTGGAAAAAGGAATTCTCTTAACGAAATAAAATGCCCAAACAGGGGCCCAAAACACGTTCTAGTTTGTTTAAAGCAAAAACAATGTTTTGACGTTTCTTATTTGCCATGTTGTGACTTCTCAGCTACTGCAGCATGTTGGGGTCATTTCCCTTGTCTTTTGCAACTTTGTACTCTTTCCCACCCTCTTCCTTGCCAAACAGAGCCTTTGAACCGGGTTCATCTTTTGCACGATGGCTACCTCCTTGAGCCATGAGTAATCCCCAGATGGATGTGTCTGTAGGAAACTCCCTTTCTCTTTCCTCATTGATTGCGTGGTCATCAGCTATTTCTTCCTGATTGAACAGTGATGCCAAGGAGGTTTCATCGAGCGGATCATTGCACTCTTCTTCCATTTCATCAAAGTCGCTTTCCCCTGTTTTATAGGGTTCTGTATACATGAAATCCAGATTTTCTCTTTCCTCTATCCATGGGCTATAGTCGCATTCATCATAAGGGTTGACCCACGGTTGCATTTGGAACTCCTCTACTTTCTCAATGAGATTGACTGTCTCCCAAACAATGGGCGGTGTTGGAATCTTGGGACGGTTAATGCGTACCACTATTTGGGCAGGCTCGAAGCGAGCGTGTCTTCTCATCATGATGACCCTTTCTTTTTCCTTCTTCCTATTCTCAAACCAGATACGAAGCCATTCGTCATCTTCTACAAATGGAATGTCTGGATCCTCCAAATTGTGTTTCGCCCAAGAGTGTTCCTTCCATTTCCTTAGCTTTTCCTCCTCTGCCTGATCTTTGCTGCTTATGTCGGACATATCAATGTCGATTACTTCTGACTGATTAGAATTATCATCCTCCTCCTCCTCCATCATGAAACACTCGTCCTTCTCGGGGAAGGTTAAGGTAGGTTTGGTTTGGTTGTCTTGGACAATGTATTGGCTGGGATTGTATGTGGGGTTGTGAGATAGATTTATGAGATTGATATTTCGAGGTGGCGGCTCAGCATTGTGAGTAGGGAGTGGGTTGGTTTGCCCATCAGATTTTGGTGGCTTTATGGTTCGACTATCAATAAGGTCTTGAATGTCGTGACAAAGACGCATGCAATTGTCTGTTTCGTGCCCAAGGTGTTGGTGGTAGGCACATTGTTTGTTTGGATCGTGGTTTGGACCGTAGGGCGGCAGAGGAAGTGGCTGGTTTAGGGGTTTGAGATGCCCTTGACGGCTGAGAATTGTTAAGGCTTGGGATAAGGTCATATAGAGAGGATCAAAGTTGCGACGAGGTCGATTTGAGCTTCGGGACGGGCTAGTTTGGAAAGGGTCTTGAGACAAGGAGCCAAGGGCGTTTACGGAGGCGTGAGATGTACGGCTAGAGAAGGTTTTCTTAGGTGGAGGAGTGGCCTCTTCTTTCCCAATGAGTCCTAGCTTGATTCCATCTTCGATTTGCAACCCAATGGCATGCAGATGCTTGAAATCGGTGATAGCCTGTGTGTAAATATGCCTGAGATATTTGGGTTGCAAATTTTTGACAACTATCCTCACTTGGTCTTCCTCGGAGGGACGGTTCTTCATCTTGGCAGCCTTTTCCCTCCATCTTGCCACAAAGGTAGCAAAGTCCTCATTGGAATCTTGTTTGGTCATTTCCAAGTCTCGAGTTGTTAGTTCAATTTGGACGTTGTATGCATATTGCTTGACGAAAGCATTGGCCATTTCCGGCCAAGTTTGATAATGTACAAACTCCAAAGTAAGGAACCAGTCGAGAGCACTCCCGGTGAGGGTTCGTTGGAACAACTGGGCGATGAGCTCGTCGTTCAAGCCCATCGGCTTCAGGGTGTTGATAACATGGCGAACATGACTGGTAGGGTTGCCAGTTCCATTGAACTTCTCAATGTTGGGCATCTTGAAATTCTCAGGCAGCTTGGATTCTGGGAAGAGGCAAAGTCCCTCGAAATCCAGAATTTGATCCCCTTGCGAACGAGCCAAGGTTTGTTTGATTTCCTTGACTTGTTTAGTCAACTTAGGATTTTCTGCCAATATCACTTTATGGGGATTCTCGTCTTCCAATGATTTTTCCTAATCTTCAGCATCTCTAGCTGCCTTTTCTGCTAGTAGTGCAACAACTTGAGCTTGGAGGTCGGCAATAGTGGCGTCGTTGTCTACCATGAAGATAGAAGGGTTGCTTGACGAAGCTTGAGATTTGGTGAATGACGGGGTCCGTTGAGAGGATGACCGGGACGTTTCTGAGAGCGGTCGGAATTGTTGTGGTGAGGGTGTCCTGTCAGATGAGGATGATAGACGGGAGGGTTGCAGAGACCTTTGTTTGGCGTAGCTTCGGGTGTTATAAGAGTACAAAGTTGGCTGTGGTTGCTTCTTTGATTTACCTATTGTGCCTGCTTAAAAAGTAGAATACCTGGAAGTCAGTACTTTGCCTGTGTAGGGTTAGGATTTGGGCTGAAAATCCCAACCCTTCTGCACAAAAAGAGTTAATTACAACAACAGATGATACAAGGTGTGAGGAAGAACTTTTTGCAAGTAGAATGCAAGTAGGTTCCTAGCCTGTAGGTTCCTGTCTTAGTTTGATAAGTTCTATGGCTTTCTAAAGCATGCAAGGTTTTGGTAGTTTCAGGGTGCTCCGTTGTCAAAGGGCACCAATCCTCTCACCAGCCCATCATAGGCGGCGATTGGGTGATTTCCTTTTTGATATACCACTAGGTACAAGTGACTGTGGAGTTTGCTGGAACCCCCAACATAGCCCGTGTCATGCCGGGATATCAGGTGAACTCAACGGGTTGCCCGCTCGATGCATATGATAGATGAATTAAACAAGGCATGTATTAGTCTTATGTTGAACTTTTTGGTTATGGCTCTCATATCCCCAGAAGAGTCGCCAAAAACTGTAGACACCTCCCAAATGGGGCATCGCCATACAGATTGATTACGCTTGTTTGGTTCCACTTCATAAACCAAGATCATGGACATTCCCATGGCTAGGAACATCACCACATGATAAAGGTTATCATCAAAATAGAGTCGCCACCTAGTTTATTAAAACTAGGAAAACAGATAGAGATTCTGGATACGGGAGCCAAAAGTACAATAAGGGGAAGGTGTTAGGCACCCCTCTTTGCCCAGTCGTGAGACTGGCCCATAATCATTCAACTTAAGACATGTAGATGCTTTGTTTAATTCCAACACATAGTCTGTTTATTTATTCCTTTAAACAATAAGTAAAGTGAGCCAGTGCGATAGAAGAGCATGCATCAGAAAGCAGAGAAAGCAAACAAAATGTCCCAGGGAGATGGATCTCGCGGCCGGTGAATAGATATCACGGCCGAGGGATCCTCCTGGTTCGATGTACCGGCCGAGGGATCGAAGCCCCGGTCGGTGTTCTTCCTCACACCAGACAGAAAGATTGACAGAAAATCAAAACGTTACGATTAATAAAAAGGGACAGTAAATAAGGCAAACCGGAGGCCGTTGGGCCTCACCACCTTGATCCCTCAGTTGCTTGATTTGCTTTGGATTGGGCGTGATTGATTGATTTTGATCGAGAACCCTAGGGTTAGGGTTTGAACTTCGGGGTTTGATCGCCGGAGTGACGGCTACCTTCGGAAGGTTAGGGCTTTTGGAGTATGGGATTGAGAGAGTATTTTGACAGAGTTTCGTGGCTTGATTGAGTGTCAAGGTGTATCAATTTCGTGTGTTTATTTCGGAGCCCAAAGGCTCCTTTATATAGGCATAGGGATGACTCACTCTGGCCAATCAAATCACGAGATGGCAATTGCAATTGCAATGCATCTCTAACTCTACGTCGTGATCTCTGAGCGTAGCCCGAACGCATCGGAAAGGTAGTGTAGTTGGATCAAACCAAATGTCTAACAGAACGTTCCAGAGTCTGGAAAAGGTGGTATACCTTTGCTTGTGAGTTTGGTTAAGAACTTGAAATTGAGCTTGGGGTTTGAGGGCTTGAAATATGAATGTAGGGGATGTTATGGACTGTGGATGTTATTCTCTTGCTTAGTCTTTCAATGGATGAAAGAAGAACAAGAGAACAAGAAAAGAAGAAGGGGATGACTTGGCTCCTTTATGGTGCTAACCCCTTGCAAATGAATGCAAGGGGGGTATTTATAGGCTAGAAGACAACTGATCAAAGCTGGGAAACGATAATCGACTGAACAAATGTGCTTTTGATGCTCTGATAGCTTGAATCGACCGATAGGATGCTTGGTAGCCTGATTCGACTGTGTATTGTATTTGAACCGCTTTACTGACAATGTTTCGTTTGCCTTGATTGTTGTGATGTGCAGAGAGGCGTGGTTAGTACGCGGGGGCACGGTGGTCCAGTGCACTCGCTTGAGCTGTACTTGGGGTTGCCTGAGAGGGCGCGAGAGCTGGTGGACGCGGCGGGGTTTGGTCTGTTTATCCCCACGCTGACAGCGGTGAAGAGCGACCACACCGTGCTGACTGCCTTGGCCGAGAGGTGGTGGGACACATCGAACTCCTTCCACTTCCCGATCGGGGAGATGACGGTGACTCCGGCAGACTTTGCGGCATACCCAACGACATTGTTCGAAGGACCTCCGCCATAATCGTACATAGTGTAGTGTGCGATTCACTCATTTAGTTATGTCTAACGTGATTAGGAGTAGTAGTAAAAGAGGCAGGAATAGCGTAGAGCGCAAATCAAATTCTTCTCTCTTTCTTGTTTTTGGTTTCCTTTCCCCTTTTCCTTCCTTCCTTCCTTCCTTCCTTCTTGGTTCAACTACTACTAGTCTACTACCGTTTCCCCTTTTGTCTTTCTTTTCCGTTTGTCTAGCTCACTCCCTATGTCAGTAGAAGCAAGCAAGCAAGTTAAACAAAAGCCTTTCCAAGGATTGGAGTATACAATAGTTTAGTTTATTTATAGCAGCTGTTCTGTTCCACCACTGGAACAGGAATCTCTTCTCTCTCTCTCTCTCTCTCTCTCTCTACAATGGAGTTGTAGTACTACTAAAATGTAGGAGTAGTAGTAACATGATGATAGCGTAATTCTCTTTACCTTTATTCGTTTCCCAAACAACCATACCTGAAAAACAAGAAAGAATCCAAAACCCCCCTCACCAATTCCAACAAATCACGAACCCCACCGCCGCCGTGAACAATGGATGATTCTATTTCCACCAATCACAATCCCCACCGCCGCCGTGACCCACTGCACCGCCGCCGCTCATGGTGCTGCTCCTTCGCTGTCCCTCCCCACAGCCCTGAAAACCCCGCATTCTCCCACCCCAAACCCCCTCGTAAACCCGAAACCCTCTTCAAGTCCTTCGCCAACTCTCCTCAGCAGACCACTAGACTCGGCCTGGTAGGCCGGATCTTGTCACCCAGTCGGGTCTCCCCCATCGACTCGGATCCCACGCTTCAAGAACCTAGGGATCCACGGGGACACTGAGGCGTTGAGGTGGTTCTTGGGCATGGTGCCCGCAGGCAATGCGGAGATGGTCTCGTATGACCAGTTCAAGAAGCACTTGGAGAGGAGAGTTCCGAAGAAAGAGTTGGCTGGAGAGCGGGTTTCTGAGTTGGAGATAGAGCAGCTGGCGAGGGCGTACCTGCTGTACTTGTTTGGGGCTACTTTGTACCCAAACAAGAGGTCTACAGTGCACTTGTCTTACCTGCCGGCCCTTTTTGACTTGAGGTCAGCTTCTCAGTTTGACTGGGGAGGAGCGGCCTTGGGTACGTGCTACGGGTTCTTGGGAGAGCTTTCCAGGGGGAAGAAGGCGGCAGCTGGGTACTGGAGAGTGTGGGAGGTAAGAAACTGATACTGTCTTTCAATTCCATTTCCATATTTGCACTTTATCTTGCATACACTGTATTTCTGATGCCTTGATTGCTGGACTGTTTGAAAACATTGCAGTTGTGGGCTTACGAGGTGCTGAGGATGTACCCTCCAGAGAACAGGTGTCCGGACTTGAGGGCGCTTCCTCGGGCTATGGTGTGGGGACCGCTGCGCATCGGGAAGAAGAAGTCAGAGGAGAAGCTTTCCAGCTTCCGGGTGTACCTCGACCACTTGACAGGTTCTCAGGTAAGGCTAGCTTTCCCTTTTGTAGTTCATGCTTTGAATTGCTTTAATGCTGTCGCTGATGCTTTTGATTGCTTTACAGGTGGTGTGGGATCCGTGGAGGACTGCAGGGCCCGAGCCCGAGTACTTGGCGAGGAACAGGGTGGTGACAGCGAGCCAAGTGCTGCTGGAGTCGGCTTTTGGGTGGCAGTGGTACTTGGGCGACCGAGTGACGCGACAGTCGCTTGACTCGTCTGAGTTTGTCGTCCCTGGGCCACTTCCGCCTCGTGCTTCGCACACTGGGAGGTACACACTGAGGGAGCTGCGGCGGTTCACTGTCCCTGCCGCCACGGCTTCTTTTCTGAGGCTGGGGCGAGACTACGCCGTTTACCGGAGGCGGTACTTGGCCGGGGCGCTTGGGGTGATGGACCACAGGGCGGTGCGGACGGAGGTCTTGGTAGCTAGTGAGGAGAGGTCGGGACGACGCAGCAGGTCAGGCTGCTCCGGGGAGAGGAGTGAGTTCGCAGAGGCGACAGGGCTCACTCGGCTTTCTTGGATGCTGCCAGTGCGTGACCCTCAGGGGGAGGCTGCGGAGATCCACTTTGAGCCCGCCAGGACAGAGCCAGCAGAGGTTACAGGACCGGTATGATGTACTTTCAGCTTTTCCTACTTCCTGTATCATATTTGTTTCGCATTTGAACTGCCTTTGATTTCCAATACTTGCAATTCAGGTGCCGATAGAGTGGGTGCGGGAGTCCATGCGCTTGATGCTTGCCATGGAGAAAGAGTTTCACAAGATAGCGAGCGGTACTCCCCTACAGTTGCACTACCCATTGGCAGTTCCAGCGTCCACTATGCAGCCTCAGGTATAAATCCAGAAATCCGAATTCGACACTTAGATCATCTGTGCATGTCTGTTGCAATGCATGTTAGATGTACCTGTTCTTGATTCATGTTCCAGCATTTGATATGTACATACTATGCACAACATGGATATATAATGACTTGACTTGAATTGAATTGACAATGCAGGGACACGCTAGGGCGGTTTCTAGGCGGTAGACAGCGAGGCCAGTCCTTTAGAAGGGGAAGGGGAAGGCCTCTGCTGCGGTCCAGCGACCGGTGAGCACTACGTGGCGCGAGGCCAGAGGTGTGGTGATTGCTCCTGCAGGAGGGTCATCACAGCCTCAGAGGGAGCTAAGAAAGAGGCTTGCTCAGAAGAGGCCAGCTGAGGGGCCTGCAAAGAAGAAGAAGAGGAGAGAAGAAGAAGAGGACGAGGAGTCCACGTCCCTCAGCAGCAGCTCTGGATCCGCTAGTGACCCTGGGTTTCGACTTGACCCGAGAGACTTGGTCGAGAGTGAGGAGGACGACGACGACCTCGAGGACCTTTTTGCTGACTGAGGGCTACCACTGAGCCTCAGATATTTTACTGTCTTTTGCCATTTTGACTTTGATTTTTGAGATGGGGCCTGCGTGCCCGTCGATTCATAGGAGGATGTGCCTGCTACATGATTCTGCTGGTTTCGCCCGGGCCGTTGTGCCACTACGTACATTTCCTTGTTTTGTTCTAGGGATACGCTTTCGGATAGTATATATTATTGCATTTTCTGTTCATTCGACTTCTGTTTTGATGGTATTGATGATAGAAGTAAACAAAACAACCACTAATATCTGACATGCATTGACAAATGTTCTGAATCAACCAACAAACGCTAGGACACGTGCATGACTGACCTAGCTCGAAGAAAGGGGTGGAAAAACACTAGGATACGACCCGTATCCTACTAGGACACGCGACACCTGGCGCTGATCAGCCAAAACCCGAAATTCTCTTTGACAAGCAAAACTGACACTTCTGGTAAACTAAAAAGACTCAAAGAGACTCATGCGAGTCGACGGAAACGGGAAAAGCGACCCGAGACGAGAAAAATACCGGAAAATGCTAAAAATGCCTCAAAAATGGACATAAGATGCCAAAGATGACTCGATATAGTCCCGGACTGAAACCGACACCCCCGTACAGTCACATAAGGTCCATATAATGTGTATGGTATGAGAAAACTTGGCACGAACCCCTGGTACGAACCTTGAGTCTCCGTATCCTAAGTTCCAGGAGGATACGGGCCGCCGGAGGTCCGAATTCTTCGTTAAACGCGACGTTTCCGAGCCGATGTTTCCCCATAGTCCCAAATACCATTCACGACTTGCACGAATCGACAAACTTGCCAAACAAGCTTCGGAATTGAAATCGGACACTCGATGACAGCTACTGTTGTGAACTGGCTTCTGGTGCATGCTTTACTGGCGTGAGCCAGTAGTTGAGCGCTGTACGCCAGTAATGAAGGGGGTCCTGCGCACGCCGGTGGATTTCTGGCGCACGCCACAAAAGTGTGACACAGAGCCACTTGTCTGGCCGACTGTCCTTTTACCAGGGGCTTCTTGTCTTCACCTCCACACGGTTTGCACACGGTTTCTGGGCTTCAGGGGGGGCAGAGTCCTTCATTGTAAGGCCTTTGGAGTGTAGCCCTTGGCTTTGAACATAGAATAGGAAGTAAGATTCGTAGCTTGGTATATAACTGGGTGTTGCATGCATTGTGAAGCCACACTGATACGTCCCACTCCTATATTCAGCAAATTGTAGTACTGACCCCAAATGGAAAACCCAATTCCCACCTTGATCAGGCCCTGGTTAGTGCAAATGATAAGCGTCGATTGGTTAAATTTCCAATATCACGGCCTCGCCTCGTTCCGATACCTTCGACACGTGCCACTTCACTCGGCACTCTTGAGAGCTGCGCTCCGGTTTTGTGATCCGGACGTCCACGTTTTCCGCTTTGGGGATGACAAAATATGTCCGACAGTCGAGGAGTTCCAAGCGTACCTCCGGACATACTCCTCTCCAACGCTTGTGGTTCCTCCTTACCAAGTGAGTATGCCTAGACTGCTGGCTACTGCACTTAATATTCCCGGAGGCTTGGCCCGCTCTATGCTAGAGGGCGGTCAAATCCACATTCTACAATTGATTGAACGGTACAGTCCTGAGGGCGACCTGAGGGACGACGCTTGGCAGGCACGGCGCCGCTTTGTCCTGGTGATCTGTCTCCTGGCTGCCTACTTGCTTATCCCTGCTGACGGGCGGGTCAGTCCCCTGCTTGTGAGTGTTGCTACTCAGATGGGGGCTCGACAAAATGTGATCCCTTTGGTCCTAGCCGAGACGCTTATCGGCCTGGATTCGGTGTACACTGGGGTGTCGAACACCTTCAGCGGCAGCCCGCTCCTTCTTCAGGTAAACTCACTCAGCTCACCTTTTTCCGATTTTTCTCACTTTCTCATTTTACCTCGACTCTCGGCTTAGGTTATTTGTTGGTTCCTTGTCTTTTCGCTCAGGCTTTTATCTGGTTTCTTACTTGTCTTTTCACTCGTGCAGCTGTGGCTGTCTGACAAACTGAACCTGCTGCACCCTCCGGTGGATGGCTGGAACCTTTTTCCAAGGAGGATTCACCAAAGGGGAATGAGGTATCCCGAGATGGACGTCGAAGAGTGGTAATCCTTCATGCAGGAGCTGCAGCTGGACGAGATTGTCTGGAGGTGCCCATGGTTGGACCTAGAGGAAATGGTGGTTCACTCGGACAGGTTCGACAGGGTGGTGATTGCAGGGCTGACACGATTCACCTTCTACATCCCAGGCCGCATTCTCCGCCAGCTAGGTATCCCTCAGGGGAATGTCCACATCACTGCCGGGGATTTCTGGATTCCCAATTTCAATGCTCAGACGCTCCATGGGTATGACAGGCACTGGGAGCTCAGGGCTCGGCAGGCTGAATCTCCGGATTTCACCCCAAGACTGAGAAATGTTTACAGGCAATGGCTAAGAGCAGACGTCCAGGCAAGGGAAAATATCGACTGACTCCGGACCACTTTGCTATACTTAGAATAAGCTGTGAGCCGTTAGGCTTCTCGAGCATTTTGTTCTGTTTTTCATGCTTAACTTTTTTTTTTTTTAAGGCTTTTATGCTCAGCTGGTGTATTAGAAACAGTAATTTTGCAATAAAGTTGAAAGACGGAGGGTTTCCCCCTTCAAATTTCTCAATGAAACTTCGACTTGTCCCTCAACTTCATTTGGACCTTGACATGGAACCGGAACGCCAAACCATGGATCAATTTTGATAGAATATGACCGGGTCTCAAGGTGAGACTGCCTACGTATCCCTTTTCAAGGAATCAGGTCAGAACGTAGTTCAGGCTAAGGTTCGCTCGTGTGTTTTACCTCTCCTTTTACGCTCTAACTTTTGCCTAGTGCGGCCTTCACAGGTTTTCGGCCTAGCGAGCTTTCGACTTTCGCCTATTTATTTTTGCCTAGACCGCCTTCACAGGTTTTCAGTCTGGCAGGCTGCTCTAACTTTTGCTTGGAACCGCCCACCCTTGTGGTTTTCGGCCCAACGAGCTTCTCTCAAGGATAGAAACATTTGAGTTGATCCAGGTTAACTAGAGTGCTGAATTCATTGCCGTCGAGATCGATGAGTTGAGCAGCACCCCCGGATAGGATGGTCTTGATAATGAACGGTCCGGATCGCTTTGGCCAAAACTTCCCGCGAGCATCAAACACTGGAGCCCGTATCTCTTTTGTGACCATATCCCCTTCGACTAAGCCCCTGGACTTCACCTTCTTGTCAAATGCCTGGGCGATTCGACGCTGGTAACCTTGAACATGATACAGGGCGCGGAGCCTCCTTTCATCAAACAACATCAGTTCGACAAACCTCCCGCTGAGCCACTCAGATTCCTCCAGACAACACTCAATCATGATCCTCAAAGAGGGCACCTCCAGCTCGATAGGAAGTACTGCTTCCATTCCGTAGACCAAGGAGAAAGGAGTTGCACCGGTTGAAGTTCGAATCGACGTCCTATACGCCCATAGTGCTAGCAGCAGTTGTTCGTGCCAATCCCTTGCGGACTCAATAGTCTTCTTGATTATCACTTCAATGTTCTTGTTTGCGGCCTCGACTGCTCCATTTGTTTGTGGACGATAGGTTGTTGACCGGTGGATCTCAAAACCAAACTCCTCAAAGAGCTCCAAGACCCTTCCTTTGAAATGACTCCCATTGTCGGACACGAATGCCTGGGGAACACCATATCGATAGATGATGTTCTTTCGAATGAACTGAGCTACTTGGACTGTTGTCAAGACTTTGTACGATTCAGCTTCGACCCACTTAGTGAAGTAATCTATCGCCACTAGTATGAACCTGTGACCATTTGAAGCAGGAGGCGTGATCATCCCAATAACATCGATTCCCCACATGGAGAAAGGCCATGGTGAGGTCATGGCATATAGTTTCGACGGAGGAACGTGTTGCAGGTTGGCATGGATTTGACATTTGAAGCAGCGTCGTACGTATTCGATGCACTAATACTCCATCGTTGACCAGTAGTAACCCTGCCTGAGGATCTTTCTAGCAAGCATAACACCGCTCATGTGGGGACCACAGACCCCTTCATGAACTTCTTCCATTATCCTTGTTGCCTCGGCCCCGTTGACACACAACTTGTGCATTCCGCAGTGAGACCTTCGATATAGTTTCCCTCCACAAATGATGTACTGAGCCGCCAGTCTTTGCAGAGCAACCCGATCCTTTCTTGAAGCTCCGATAGGGAACTCTCCTCGTTCGACAAAGTTCCAGATATCATGGTACCAGGGCAGGCCATCATCGACATCATCGATGGCGTTGACATACTCATAAGCAGGCAAGTCCCTTTGTTCAATCACAATCGGCCGCATCCTGACTCCTACTGGAAGTTCGATCATTGAAGCCAAA
This sequence comes from Rhododendron griersonianum, assembly GCA_018127125.1. NCBI lineage: Eukaryota > Viridiplantae > Streptophyta > Magnoliopsida > Ericales > Ericaceae > Rhododendron > Rhododendron griersonianum. The sequence continues at coordinate 4,123,587 of CM030798.1, read as the reverse complement.
GTCGCCAAAGCATCGGCGAACTGATTCTTCAAGCGTGGAATATGGGTGAAGGTCACCTTATTAAAGCGAGGAATCAGTTCTTCCAAATCTTGGTGATAAGGCTTCAGCTTTTCCTCACGAACCTTCCAATCTCCATTGGCTTGAGAGATCACCAGGTTTGAATCTCCAATTATTTCGAGCTTCTCGACTCCAAGTGCAATAGCAGCTTCCATCCCGACGATGCAGGCCTCCTACTCAGCTTGATTGTTGGTGACGTCGAAGTTCAATTTGAAAGCGAGGGGGATATGAGCCCCAGCGGGCGTAATAAGTAGTACCCCAATTCCGAATCCTCTTTGATTAGCGGCCCCATCAATATAGAGCGTCCAGATTTCCTCAACAACTGTTAACACATCCTCGTCTGGGAAATTGAAATCCACATCCTCAGGTCCATCGATTGGGTGATCAGCCAAGAATTCTGCCACAGCACGGCCCTTGACGGATTTTCTTGTGACATATTGGAGATCGAACTCAGCCAGCAGAAGCAACCAACGTGCTAGCTTATGGGTGAGCGCTGGCTTCTCGAACAGATACTTGATAGGATCCATCCGAGAAATCAACTTCACCAAATAGGCTAGCATGTAGTGTCTAAGCTTTTTGGTAGCCCAAACTAGCGCCCAACACGTCTTTTCTAGAGGGGTATAACGTTCTTCACTTCCCACCATCTTCTTGCTCAGGTAGTAAATGGCTTTCTCGACTCCTTTATCTCCTTCCTGTGCCAGCAAACATCCCATAGCTGTCGGGGTGACGGATAAGTATAGGATCAGAGGTCGACCAGGTGTATGCGGCATTAAAACTGGCGGATTCCTCAAATACGCCTTGATAGATTCGAAAGCAGCTTGGCACTTCTCCATCCATTCGAAACGAACATCCTTCTTGAGCAAGCGGAACAGCGGCTCGCAAGTCAGTGTCAGCTTGGCTATGAATCGGCTGATAAACTGGACTTTAGCCAGAAAGCTTCGGACTCCCTTTTCTGACCGTGGTGGTTCCATTTTGAGAATTGCTGCGATTTTGGAAGAGTCGACCTCAATCCCTCTTGCCGTGATCAGGAATCCCAACATCTTGCCTGCTATGACCCAAATGTGCACTTCTGCGGATTAAGACGCACGTTGTACTTGCAGAGCCTCTCGAGAAACTGCCTGAGTGCCGGGATGAAATCCTCATTTTCCTTTGCCTTGACAATCATGTCGTCGACGTAGACCTCAACCGTCTTGTGGATGAAGTCATGTAATAGAGTGGTCTGGGCCCGCTGGAAAGTGCAGCCGGCATTCTTCCGCCCAAATGGCATCATCACATAGCAGTAGGTACCCCATTCGGTGACAAAGGTTGTCTTCTCTTGGTCCTCTGGCGCCACAAAGATCTGGTTGTACCCTGAGAATCCGTCGACAAAAGAGAGCAAAGCATGCCCCGCCGTGTTGTCCACGAGCACATCAATGTGAGGCAAGGGAAAACTATCTTTGGGGCTTGCTTTGTTCAAGTCCCTAAAGTCGACGCAGACCTGGATCCTCCCATCTTTCTTAGGAACTGGCACAATGTTAGCCACCCACTTTGGATATTCAACAACCCTTAGGAACCCGGCGTCAATCTGCTTGGTGACCTCCTCTTTGATCTTCTCGACCCAATCCGGCCTCATCCGGCGGAGCTTTTGCTTAACTGGGATGGCCCCTGGTGCCAGCGGAATTCGGTGTTGCACGATTTCAGGATCGATACCGGGCATGTCCTTGTGAGACCACACGAAAACCTCAAAGTATTCTTTGAGCAGATCAATCAGCGCGGTACGATCCTCGGGGGACAGAGTTGAACCAATTTGCATCATTCGGGGGTCATCCTCGTCTTTCAAATTTACAGAAATTACTTCTTCTTGTAGAGGTTGAGCATGCCTTTCGTCTTCCCTTTCGATGAGGGAACGCAACTCAGCGGGGATGTTCCCATCGAAGTCTGTTCCTTCATCGTCAGGGTCGACACAGTTTATATAGAAGTCAGCAAAGTAATCGGAAGTAGGATCATGCATTTCATAAAACCCCAGCGGGTTGCCAAGTACAGTGGATTCAAACTCGAAATAGAAGCTATGACGTGGAGGGCTAAGAGGCACAAACTCCGACTCTGAGCTAGACCTAGACTTGAAAGACTCTGTGTCAGACTCAGATACATCGTCAATGCATGTCAGACGCGGAGTGAAAATGCAATTATTTATACTACCCTTGGCTTCCTTGATGAGGGAGGTTGGGTCCTCGAGGATGTCCGGAGAGTCGGGCCCAAGCATCAGCACTTCAGCCTTTTCTTCCTTGCCAACCAAACCTACTTGGGAGAACAGCATCTTCAAGCCCTCTTGATCAATTGCCTGCAGCCAGTTAGTCTCTTCCTTAACCCGGGCCAGCTGCTTCTTGAATTCCTCTTCAGCCAGCTTTTCCTTGGCTATCTCTTCCTCACTATCGGACCAGGTGTCTGCAGCGAAGATCTCGAATCCCGGTAGCCAGGTGCCAGTTCTCCGGATCCCAGAACGGCTCAGGTTGACCTTCATAATCAATGCTCCCTCCCTCATGGATGAAATGGCTGCCAGGGTTACGATAAAGGGTTCGGGGTTTTCCCGTACCTTTCCCCTTTTTGGCCTTTTTGGCAGGAGGTGTGTATCCCAAACCAAATCGGCCCTCGGTAAAGGGAAAGATAGGGAACTCAGCGACCCCCTGCTGGTTTATCCCAAGTCCAAAACCGGGCATGTGGCCCATCCTTCTCATGATGTCGATGGCGGCTGAGCTGATGATGAAGTCGTCGTCCACGGCGATGGCAAGGACTGAGCCTGCGGTATCGAATGAAAACCCTCCGAAGTCCAAGTCTTCTTCCCCATGTGTGATTCCCAGGACAGGTTCATCTTCTTTGAGCAGGCGGATCCCAAAGTCCCCGCAGATAGTGAGAGTCCCAATTGGAAGCCCCAGCATAACCTTTTGGTGCAGAGTTGAAGGTACTGCCATAATGTCCGACCTATGCAGCCACGGCCTGCCCAGCAGCAGATTGAAGGTTGCAGGGATGTCGACTACATGAAATTCCACATCCATCTCAAAGCCCTCAGCATCAAGCTTGAGTACAATGGTCCCTTCCACAACGCGGCGGGTGCTATCATAGGCCTTGACAGCCAGATTAGATGATGCAAAATCCTTCTTCGTGATCCCCAAGCGGTAAGCAACCCTTAGCGGATAGACATTAATGGCGGAGCCATTATCGATGAGCACGGTCGGAACCCAAAGTCCCTTGCATTTGACGGTGATGTGTAATGGGCGGTTATGGTCGGTTCCCTCGACAGGCAGGTCCCTCTCGGTGAAAGTAACAGAGTGCTTGGAGAGCAAGGTTAGGATAAGGGCGATCATCGCCTCGGGAGTGATGTCAGTTGGTACCTTGAGTCGGGACAGGGCTGCAGACAGCTTGTCACGATGATCCTTTGACGACGCGATTAAGCCCCAGATCGAAACAGCAGCAGGGATCCTCTCAAGTTGTTTCTGAATTACGTCCCCTTCCGGGACTCCACCAAGGATGATTGGAGCGCTCCTTTGGACAGCCGGATTGGCGGGTTGCAGAATAGGAGGATTGGATGAGCTCCCAGCCTGCAAGTTAGAGGGCTAGAAAACTCGGCCGCTCCTTGTAACGTTGGCGATGTCCCACCAAGAGGTTGTGTTGTCGAAGTCCCAGAAGTCCGCAGGTATGTCGTCCATCTTGCGCTTCCCTTAGTCAGTTGTTGCCACAGTTGCAGACGGATCTTGCCCCAGAGCCAAATCCCGTTCCAAATCCTCCATTACCAATCCCTCCCAGAAAGACGGATCTTGTGCAGCGACTTCTTCAAATGGTGCTCCCGGATTAGTCACAAACGGCGTGTCCCAAAAACCAGCATCTACCAGAGCGGAGTTGACCGTCCAGACTTCGTTGCCCATGTTGATGTCTACCACCTTGTCTACATCCCAAAAGTCAGAAGGCAGCGGATTTGTATTGAGGTCGACAATTTCATCTACCTCCCATAGATCATCAGGTACCGCATCCAGAGTCATGATAGAGCAGTCGTCGTCGGGAAAAGGCACAACAGGACGTGGAAGTCCTTCATCGACTATGTAGAATGAAGGATCCGACTCGGAGTTAGTCACAGAAGCGAGCAGCGAATCGATTGTAGATGCGCGAAAACACTCCCCAATCACACGGGGGTCTTCCTGACGGAGGTCCTCCTCTGTATAGAATGCTTCGTAGTCCGGTACAACTTCCTCTTGAACATATTCGGTTGGGAATTGCCAAGCGGGCTCGGGATCCCAAAAGTATGGCTCTTCTTCAACAACAGGCTCGAGCGGATTGAAGAGCAGATACAGGGAGAAACCATCCAACGGGTCCAACATGGCCTCCTCCTGTGCGGCTAACCACTCATCATTTGCAGCATGGTCAAAGGGTATCTCTTCTGGCTCTGGAGGGAAACCGTCGAGCGCAAGATTTTCCCACTCGTTGATCCTGAGAGCGGCGTAGTTATTATTGTCAGCTATAGCCCATCCAACAGCTTGCATGTCAAGCTTTGGTTCTGGCGGGTTTACCACAATCCTAGTAAGTCTTGCACGTTGTACGAGTACTCCATCGTGAGTAGAACTGGAGACGGTAAAGAAGGAATTCCTTATGGTGGAACCAGCGAGAAGCTGTACGGTGAAGGCGGGGTTGCTTTGAAGGTCTAGAAACACGTCGTTGAAGGTAGTCACACCGTCACGCAGACGTTCCAGGGGTGTCCTAGAATAAGACGACTGTCCCTCCTCCAGGTTTAGGTGCAGCACTTCGGGCTCAAAAGGCATAGACACGATCGGCCTCGGTTGATATGTTGTGGTTATATGGTCAGTGGGGTTGAATATAGTGGAGCTACGAGAGATTATGGTGGAGCTGAGGGATATGTGGTTTACTTGGTTATGGTGCTTTGGGAGAGAGTTAGAGATAACGTTGGGTTTGGAAGGTGGGTTTGGAAGGGTTCCATTGTCTACCAAGTCTTGTATCGCATGACGGAGGCGATAGCAAGAGTCGGTGTGGTGACCAGGCATCTGGTGGTAAACACAGAAGACGTTAGGGTTGTGGCTAGGAGGTAGATTTTGGGGAAGTGGGGTTGGAGTGAGAGGCCTAAGGTGACCAGACTTGGCCAGCTTTTCGAGGACGGCAGAGAGAGGTGCTTCAAAGTTGGCGAAGACACGGGGTTGACTGCGGTTTCGGGGTTTTTGAGGGGTTTGCACTTGATTGACGTCGGCTATGTGGTTGGAACTTTGAGTTGTGGCGGCATTGCTAGCAGTAGCAGCATTGGCGTAGTTGCTACCGCCAAAGAGAGCAGTACTACTTCCGGTGTAAGCACGGGGGTTAGCTTTTGACGTTGAGGTAGCAGGAGCAGATTCGGTTCTCGGGATGACCCCAGTTTGGAGAGCTTCTTTAATGGCGAGGCCAGAATCAAAGAAGGTTTCCCAGTTTGCACCCTGGACTAGTACGAGGTTCTTGGCAAAATCCGGCTGCAAGTTGCGAGAGATGATGCGGATTTGATCTTTCTCACTTGGACGGTCCGTTATTAGGACTACCTTTGCCCTCCATCGCTGAATGAAATCCACAAAGGACTCTTTTGCGCTCATCTTGGTCGATTCCAACTCTCGAGTGGTCATCTTGAGTTGGACATTGTAACTGTATTGGGCGTTGAAAGCGGCCCAATATCGACCCAAGTTTTTCTTTTGGAGAGGTCCAGAGACAGAAACCATTGAAACGCGGGACCAGCAAGAGTTTGAGGAAAAAGTTGTGCCACGGTTTCTTCTTCAATTCCATGTAGTTTCATTGCACTATGGTACGCTAACAAGTGAGTCTTCGGATCCCCGGTGCCGTCAAATTTCACAAAGTCGGGCATCTTGAACCTTTCGGGCAACCTAGCATTTGGAAACGGACAGAGACGGTCCATGTCCAAACCGCCGGCGCTTATCTTCTCAGCTTTAGAGACGGTTTCCTCGAGCTTTGCCATCTTGGCAATCAGGGCAGCCATTTCCGGGCTCGGAGCAGGATTCTCACCTTGAAGGTTCTCCTCAATCATGGGCCCGCGCTCTTCCCTTCCGCCGCCTCCTCTGGCTGCAGCTACCAGAGGAAGTCGCTCTTCAATTAGGGCGCGAAGGTTGGCCGTAGAGGCGTCAGCTTTATCGGCCCTCTCTTGCATGATGGCAAGGTTGCGTTGAATATCGGCAAGAACATTAGCAAGGTTCGGAGGTGGAGTTTCAGCCATGACGAGAGCTTCTGTCTTGACTTGAACAAGTTTCTGAGGCGCAGGGAACGGAGTGAATGGAGTCGGTGGTGAATCCTCCCCTAACAGAATGCAACCCGGAGCTTCCGTCGTGGCAGACCCAAAATCAGACCCACCCAAATCTTTTCACAGGCAGACCCAGCGGACGTTCCCAAGTAGGTTTGACTCTTGATTCTGAATCTGAACAGTGCGGCTAGACAGTAAAGTATAAGAACTCAGTGACAGCCTGCAGCAATCTTATTTTGAAAGAAAATGAAACAACGGAAAATGCCTGTATGAGCGTCGTCGGTGTCCTCCTAGACTCTAGAACTAGCAGACAAAACCGTTTTATGACAGCCGGACGCTGCCCAGGTCCTCAGATTTCTTTTCGACGATGTACCTTTGATGGAATCGACTAACACTAAGGGATGTCGAATCATCCTAAGTCTTTGACCATTCCGCTCTCGAAGTTTCAACTTTGGGATGGAACAACTCGGTGTTTTGATGACATGATACTGTAACCAAGAGGGCGTAAGCAGCACTGTGCCGGAGCCTTGAGCGGTGTAAGTGTTTAGCACTTTTAACCTGGGCGGTGTGAGTATCATGGCATGTTTCCCGTTGTTCCTAATTTTCTGTTTGAAACCTCGATCGGGTTTGGGCAAGGACCTAGATAGTCTCGATTTCCCAAAGTCTCGTTGACCCAAGGAATTTGAAAGATGATAACATGCACCATCAAGATGCACGACTCTTCATCGGTCCAGGCAGCGCCTTAGTAGGCATAAAACGGGTTTGAAAGAGAGACAACCCCAAAAGCCGCCTTAGCATGCTCCTACACGAAACGGTATGAATGTATGTACAAGCATGCGATAGGGAAAGCAGTAACACATAGACAGTTTATGGGGGTTAGATGCAAGTAATCCTACCCTGTGGGTTTCTGTCTTAGGTTGAAAGGTTCTAGTGCTTTGTATGCATGGCGAGGCTGGTTTTGGCTTAAGGGGGTTCCTCAAACTAGAGTCGTTTTATACCTCCCATCGCAACGCGTACAGCAAAGCAATGGTCGAATGGTAATACGTCTCATCATCGTCCAAGGTTGTTGGGCATTCGAGGACCCCGGTCTCCAGTAAACTGTGCCGGTTACCCAAAACACCTCAACGGGGCTGACAGAACACCGATGCAAATGAGCGCGCGCTAAAGAATGATTGAGAGAGAGAGAAACGTAATGCTTTTTGAAAAATGCCTTTTGAAGCTTGGCTCACTTCATTAATCGACACTTGGAGAAAACTACACAAGCGAACAATAGTAAAAGCCCCAGTTCGGAGTGGTCGGATGTAGAATCCTATTACGTTACCATTCCATTCTTTAGCAGCGCGGAGCATACTGTTTTGATAGACTTTTAAAAATTGTTCATTCATGTATTAGTTTCCAAATGTAGATTAATGCAATGTTCCCCAGCAGAGTCGCCACTGTGGGCACACGCCCCAAAAATCCCACATTTTAAGGGTAAAATCGGGTGCGCCCTTCTTGCGGAAAGCGCGGCGAAACGCTTCACAGTTCAGAGTCGCCACTCCGGTTTTGCGGAAAGTACCCAAGAAACCAGGTTTTGAAAACGTTTGGATTACGTTGTTTGAGTTTGAAAAAGGCTTGTAGACTGGACCGTCGTCACCTTCGATATCTGAGGTTCGGGAGCCAGGTTACGAGAGGGGAAGGGTTTTATGGCACCCCTCTCGCCCAATCCGGAGATCGGTCTCTACTCGGGCATTTTGTAAAACATTTGTTTTTCTCTCTCATTTGATCATTTTTAGCCAGTTAGGGCGGGGGAACAGTTAATGGGGATTAAAACTGTAACAAGTTTGCATTTATGTACAAGAATGTGATAAAAATGTTGATGTATGTTTGATGTTGATTTAAAACAAGTATAATAGATTGAGAACAAACTTCTGTGAGTGTTTGGACAAACTGGAACACACTAACTTACTGTGGAGCACGCAGGGTCGAGGCTGTATGCACTGGCCAAGCCACTGCATACAGAGATGACCTGCGTGCGCCACATCAGTTTTGGCGTGCGCCGGTAAGCCCAAACTCACAGCTCTTGCAAACAACCCTCTGGGCTCTGGAATGGACCAGTGCACACCCAGGACAAACCACGCAGTTTATATCAACAGCATAATATAGTTACAGACAAATGAAGGGCTTAAAAGCCACCAAATGAATAGCAAACCCCTTAAACAGTGAGGGGAGGAAAAAAATAGAGGCCAGAGCCTAGTTGCCATGCAAGGACCAACCACTGGTCAAGGTGTGACTGGCGCACGCAGGTACATGGTACCGTGCACCAGTTAACACAACTCAGTCAGTGCTTGGCTTTGCATCATCTGGGCTCTGGAACATGACCAGAAGGCTCCCAGAGGCATGCCAAAGCAACAGAAAAGAAATATTGAGCACTATATCTAAATAGTTCTAAAAGATAGAAAGCAATAAACTGGTTTTTAACATGCAGGGAGGTGATCAGAGTATAACTAAAGCAAAAGAAGGGTGATTGGTGATCCCCACGTCAATTTTGCCATAAAGCCATGACTGGCGTACGGCTATAAACGACTGGCGTGCGCCACCTATCCCCTCACACGGTTTTGAAGCCTTGCCAGCATTAGGGCCAGGACTGGTATAGAGTACCAGCCTTGACCCTGCCAGCCCCCCTCAGGGGTCAGAACAGATAGCAGAGCAAAAGGTGGTATACCTTTGCTTGTGAGTTTGGTAAAGAACTTGAACTTGAGCTTGGGGTTTGAGGGCTTGAAATATGAATGTAGGGGATGTTATGGACTGTGGATGTTATTCTCTTGCTTAGTCTTTCAATGGATGAAAGAAGAACAAGAGAACAAGAAAAGAAGAAGGGGATGACTTGGCTCCTTTATGGTGCTAACCCCTTGCAAATGAATGCAAGGGGGTATTTATAGGCTAGAAGACAACTGATCAAAGCTGGGATCAGTTGGGCTTAAGGGTTTGTTTGGTTGGTTAAGGCAAGAGGGAGCCTCCCATGCATTTAATGCATGGGACTTGGCTTGAGAGGTGGTGTAGTGGTAGAGGGAACATCCCAGGACAAAATAATCATCAGGGGAACTGTGGCTGACGTCGAGGTGGCAGCAAAAGTCCCACGCGTTCGGCTGAATAAAGTTGATTTGACTGGAATTGACTGGCGTACACCCCTTGTTGAGTGGCGTGCGCCAATAACGGGCGATGACTGACACGTGGCTATGCTTCCAGCGCACGCTAGTCAATCACCAGCGTACTCCAGTAGGGTTTTGCTGAGGCCATTTGGTTCTGGCTTGAGGGTTCGACAAGGAGTTTAGGAAGGTTTGGATGAGGTTCGGGACGCTCAAAGCTCAAACTCATTTAACAAACTCGGGATGTTCTTGACCTCAATCATCATCGGGGAATCAAAGGCCGTAAGTAAACTAATCTGGACAGTCCAGAATGGGGTGTCTACACAGAGTACAAGTCCCTTCAAGATAAAGCTGGTAAGCAAAATTATTGTCCCAAAGATTTATTTTATCTTTCTGTTTCTGATATCATCTTTCTTAACAGAAGAAATGGCTCGACTACCTGGCGAAACTTCCAAAGCCATTGTGTCTCATGCAGAAGCAATTATTCCCATATCATCGGCACCAAGTGGAAATACCAGAAAAAGGAAAGCAAAAGCAATCGAGGACACATAGTCAGAGCCAAATAAGAAAATTCTCAGAACCAAAGCAAGTGGTTCAGGACAAAAGACTTTTAGTCTTTCTATCTCAGAAAGACCAAAAAGACAGATCATGATTGATACAACTTCTACCCCAAAGAAACAATCAACAAGGGGTCAAACCAAAAAGGTAAGTCGTCCAAATGATGACAGAATTTTTCAAAAGAGCATCAATTTCTAGCTTTCCTTTTTATAAGTCTTCATATCCTTAATCTTTCCTTCTTCTTTTACTTGTAGAAAAATAAAGGGACCAAGATCGTGGATGCCTTTGAAGAAACAGAAGAGGAAGAAGACTCTTCTAAGTCATCACAGATTCAGAAGTCTTCCTTTTCAATAGGAGAGACAGTTGATACTGAATTGGCAATCGATCAATTCGAGTTTGGTGATACAGTTGTTTCGGGTCTTCTAGACCAAGCTGATGGATTGCCAGAAATGCAGGAGAATCCTTTATATCAGGAGAGCCCTTTGCTGCAAGATGACTCTTTTTTGCAGGTGAATGAAGGTACAAATTCAGTACCAATCAACACTGATCTTGGCAAAAACAATGTTCAACAAAGCATTGATCCAGTAGCTCATCATGAATCAAACCCAACCAATGCTGAACCAGAGCGAAAGTCACCAATTCCAAATGCAGGGAAAGATCAAACTAGTGTCGATTCCCAAATTCCTCAACAATCTCAGGATATTGATCTGAATCGACAAGAGGAAAATAGAGAAGATGTGGGTACTGCTCAGTTAATGGATGTGCCTATCTTGAAAGGCCATCACAAAGTTCTTCAATCAAGACTAAATGAGGATATTCCGAAAGAGGGACCAATGGAAGGTCCTGTTAATGTAGGAGAAACTCAGATTGTTCCCTTTCCAGAGGGTGATCGAGATTTAGAGGATTTAGCTTCTAGCTCTACTGGCAATCGAGCTGTTCCTGCTGGCATTCAGACTGTTCCAGAGCCTGCAAACATTCCAATTCCGATGGCTATTCTCGTGAATACTGCTGTCAATGCATCCCCTCGTTCAGTGAACAAAGTTGGAGCCAATCCTACTGGAATAGAAGGTTCGATTCAAGCCAAATCTTCAAGTGATTCACTGGATCATTTGATGGAAGAAATAAAGTCAACTTCCCAAACCTTTCGATCTTTGACTGAGGTATCAGAATCCAGTAGTTCTTTCTTCTTCCTTCAATACAGTGAAGAAACCCAGAAAGAAATCCAAGGGTTTTTCGATTTCTTGAAATTTCCATTTGAGGAATTGGTAACAACAAAGTCTGTGGAATTCACGTCCTGTATTGAGTCACTGGCTCAAAGGCATGTGTTTCCTCTCAGGGAATAGATTGCTTTAGAGAATTTTGCATCTTCTTTGAGTGATAACATTAGCCTTTTCTGGTATTATCAAGGAGAGATTGGGCAGAAATAATAATTAATTGGCAATCTGTCCAACATGATAGCTAAATTATCATCTATATATGCACAATGACGCCTCGACTTTGAAGTCAAAACTTTTGATCATCGACTAGGAAGAACAAAAGTTGTTGCATCGATTAGGCCAACTGCAGACTGAGAAAGAAAACCTTCTTGTGATGGCAAACCAACTTGATAAAGATTTCAAACGTCTAGCAGATGAAGGGAAAGGAGTTTCAGTTCATGTTTCTGCTGCACGAGAAGATTTACAGAGAAACAGTTTCAAACGTGATGAACTTTTAGCAAAATGGGAGAGTTTTAAGTCTTTCTTTTCCCGTAATTGACTTTGTTTTGTAATAGTCGACTAGTCCTTTTCAGTACAAACTTGTTAGTACTGATAATGTACATTTTATTGCCTTTGTTAGTAGGCATAATTAACATGAAATATATGTTTTATTGCCTTTATTAGTAGGCAAGATTAATATGAAGGATGAATAGTTGGCTTCCAATTTCTTTGCATGCAACAAATACGTTACATACTATCAAAAACTTTGATTTTGAATATGTGGAATGTGGACAGTCCATAATAATGATCTACCATGACATAATCCATGATGATGTTTCCCTTCACTTTTAGGGAACATGCATAGTAATTTCTGATGGTTGAGTACATCATTTGATGTCATTTCTGCACCTGGTAATAATTACCACCGCCGTCCTTTTCGTTCAACTTTAATTGATATTTGGGCGTAAATTACTCCCTTAACTGCCACGTCTCTTGAGTTTTCCTCGGGATAACTGCCCATAACTCACGTCTACAAGCCTTCCTTGGCTTATAAAAACTAATCTTGAGTATAGTGCTTACTTACCTGCACCTCCATTTCCCTTTTCAATGGCAAACAAAATACCCGATCACAACCTTCCTTCTCCCCTCTTTACTCAAATCACACCTGCACATCAAGCAGTTAGCAAAAGAACTTTCATGGGTCCTGATGGAGGATCACAATGAGTGTAAGAGGAAGATCCAGACCATTCACGACAGGGTGGAAGGCATGGCACTTCGCATGGAGAAGATGGAGTCTGCCCTCAAGCTTTTGATGGGCAGCTGGGACACCATCGACTACCAACCTCCTTCAGTAGACCCTGCTGACATCAGGTCCTCCATGGCTGGCACCTCTGGTCAGTGGAAGGAATGGCCTAAAAAATAGGCCTTCTTTCTGTGGGGCTTTCTTGGTGTCAGTAGGTTTTAGTAGAATTTTCTTTTAGATCTCACTTGAGATCTTTTCTTTTGTTGTTAGAATCCTCTTGGGATCTTTTTCTTTTGTTGTTAGATCCTCTTGGGATCTTTTTCTTTTGTTGTAGATCCCTCTTGGGATCTTTTTGATTTGTTTTGAGCCGTCACGGCTTCAAACTATGTAATGCCGCCTTACTCTTGGGTGGCTTTTGATGTTTATAAAAATATTTTCTTTTCTTTTAAATTATATTCTCCCATACAGAAGGAAAATATTGCTTCAAATATTTACCATTTATAGATCTTTCATGCAAAACTCCTTCAATCGATTCCAAATGATATGCACCTGCTCGTAAGATTTTAACAGCATGGAAATGACCCTCCCAATTTGGGGACCATTTTCCAAATCTTCCTTTCTTCCTTTTTGAATCGATTGGAAGAATCGTTTTCCAAACTAAGTCTCCAACTGCAAAAGATTTTCCTTTAACCTTTTTATTGTAAGACCGTTCTAATCTCTTCTTTTGGGCTTGCATCTGATTTAGGGCATTTAACCTGCTTTCTTCTAACCCATCAATATCTAGATACATAACCTCTTCATATTGTAGATTTGGATCATAATGACGTGCCACTCTTAATGATTGTATATTTTTTTCGACTGGCAAAATTGCTGCATGCCCATAAACTAGTTCAAAAGGAGTTACCTTCGCGCTTGTTCTCTGTGACGTTCTATATGCCCATAATACCCTGGGCAGGAGATCATGCCACTCTCTTGGATTATCATCAATCACTTTTGACAAAGTATTCTTTATTATTTTATTGGTCGATTCGACTTGCCCATTTGCTTGGGCATAGTATGGAGTCGAATTTAAAACCTGTATCCCATATTTTTGTGCATACTAGATAACTTCTCTACCGTTGAATATAGAAGCTTGATCAACAGTAATAGTTTCAGGAATTCCAAATCTACATAAAATGTATTCATCAATAAAATCAATACCTAGTTTCTGTGAAACACCTTTCAAAGGTTTTGCTTCTGTCCATTTTGTGAAGTAATCAGTTGCCACAATAACAAATTGATGTTGTAACGAAGAAGCTGGGTGGATTTCACCTATCATATCGATGGCCCATCCTCTAAATGGCCAAGGTTTTATAATCGATTACAATTGATGAGCAGGAGCCCTTTGAATAGGTCCATGCTTTTGGCATTGCTGACAACCTTTAGCATACCGAATGCAGTCAGCTCTAATAGTTGGCCAATAATACCCATGCCTTTTTATCAACCATCTCATCTTATCACCGGCTTGATGAGTGCCACAGGTCCCTTCATGGATTTCTCCCATTATTCTCATCGACTGGGCCTTATCGACGCATAACAATAGCAGACCATCAGATGTTTTTTTGTATAAATCATTCCCCAAAAGGACATAATTTACTGATCTACACCTAACTGTTCTTTCTATTTTCACGTTAGGATTTGCCAAATAATTCTTTATTGGAATCATCCAATCTTCAGAAACATCGATAACCAAAATATCCTTCTGATCCTCTTCCCTTTCTATTGAGAAAGGCAAGAATCTCTTTTGAATCCTGATTACTTTCTCATTAACACCTTCAGGAATTTTAACTCCCGAAGCCGTTTGAGCCATTTGATTGGCTTCACTATTTTACAGTCTCATTATATGGTGAAAATGAACTTCATCAAAATCCTGGGCAAGATGTTTAACTTTGCTTAACTGTAAATTCAACAAGGGATGATAACATTTGTATTGTCCCGTAATTTGTCGAATGATCAACTGTGAATCTCCAGATACTCTCAAATGACGTATATTTAACTCTTTTGCTATTTCTAAGCCTATAATTAAGGCTTCATATTCTGCTTGATTATTTGTTAGTATTCTATTTTCATCCAGTTGGAAAGAAAATTGAAACATTTCCCCTTTTGGTGATGTTAGAACTATGCCAGCTTCGACTCCATTGTCTGTTTTTGAACCATCAAAGGATAATTCCCATGGTTTAAATTCGACTAAGTGTATTTCAAAAGTATCTTCTTCCAAAGGTAAATTTGGATGCTCGGCTAGAAAATCAACCAAGGCCTGCCCTTTAACTGCCTTTTGAGGCACGTATTCAAAATCATATTCGACTAGGGCCAAGATCCATTTCCCTTGTCTTCCCCTTAAAATGGGCCTAGACAAGATATACTTTATTATATCTGTTTGGGAAATAATTTGTACCTTTGCTGGCAATAAATAATGTCTCAGCTTAATCGCTGAAAAGTATAATGCTAAACAAATCTTCTCAACAGATGAATATTTAGTTTCACAGTCATTTAACCTTCTACTTAGGTAGTAAATTGATTGTTCTCGACCCTGTTCGTTATCCTGAGCTAGTAAACTTGCAATCGATTGGTGTGTTGCTGAAATATACAACTTCAATGGTCTTCCATTTACTGGAGGTACCAAAACAGGAGGTTTTACCAATGATTGTTTCAATATTTCAAAGGCTTTTTGATGTTCTTGCTCCCATTTGAAATCTTTTTTTGACTTCAATTTTAGTAATGGGGAGAAGGCCATTGTTTTCCCAAATAAATTGGCAATAAATCTACGAAGGAAATTAATTTTCCCCAAGAACTATTGGAGTTCTTCTTTATTGGTTGGAGGTTGTGCTTTTAAAATAGCATCAGCCTTAGTTTTATTAATCTCAATTCCTTTCTGATGTATCAAGAATCCCAAGAAGTTTCTCGCTGTAACTCCAAATGCACATTTTAATGGATTCATCTTTAAATTATAATGTCTCATCCTTTCTAAAGTTTGTCTGAGATGTTGCAAATGTTCATCGACTGAATTAGACTTGACTACAACATCATCAATATAAACTTCTACGAATTTATGAAGAAAATCGTGAAAAATCAAGTTCATGACTCTTTGAAAAGTTGCCCCTGCATTCTTCGATCCAAAAGCCATGACTACCCACTCGAATGTCCCTATATATCCGGGACACCTAAATGCTGTTTTATGGTATCTTTTTCTGCTATATACACTTGATTATAACCAGCATTACCGTCCATAAAAGACAGCATTTGATAACCAACTTTTGCATCGACTAGTAAGTCAGCAACATGCATTGGATACTCATCCTTGGGTGATGCTGTGTTGACATCTCTAAAGTCAACACAAACTCTAACTTTTCCATTCTTTTTTAGAACTGGAACTACATTTGAGACCCATTCAACATATTTGACCCGTCGAATAAACTTTGCCTCAAATAAACGTTCCATTTCTTTTTTGACTTGAGGAAGAACGTCATCTTTCATTCTTCTGGGCGCCTGTTTAAAAGGTACGTAATTTTCTTTTATAGGTATTTTATGCTCAACTAATGATCTGTCTAAACCTGGCATCTCATCATAATTCCAAGCAAAACAATCTTTAAACTCAAGCAACAAACACTTAAACTTCTCCTTTATTTCATTAGGTAAAGTAGCGTTGACATATGTGATCCTAGGATCTTCTATAGTTCCTAGATTTATTTCCTCCGTAGGATCTTTAACTTGAGCCCTGTCATCATCTAACTTAGCTGGTGCAGGTTTCAAATCTGCTAATCCTAACTCTTTCATAGTTAGTGGGCTATCATCAAAAACACATTCAGCCCAATTACAAGAAATAGGCTCATTTGCCTATAATTTCCTATCGACTAGAAAAGAAAACAATCTCTTGAAAGTGGCTTTAACAGTAGCCAACTCTTCAATCCCTATATTTGATATGTTTCTAAACATTAAAAACCTGTGGTTTTTTCTCGGCAGGCCTTGAAATGATGTTAGGCTTGGTGAAATCTTTACTTAACTCCTGGAGACCCTCCTTAACGTATGTGAGGAACTGACTCTCTGTCACACCAACTCCAGTAGACTTTACTTTTGAATCTTCTATCTTCAATGGCCAAAGATACTCCCTGTAGAGATCTGCTTCGACGTTATTGGTTTCTGCTTGGAAAAGATGTTGGTCTGCCCAAAAGACCTCCATTCCTGCTGCTTCTTCTTGCTTTAGAAAAATCAAAGCCTGGTGCAAGGAAGATGGTACACAACCATTTATATGAATCTAATCTCTGCCTAGCAAAGTGTTATAATCGGATGATGAATCGACTACAAAAAATGTCGCATTCATTTTTCTTGTCCCTATTTGTAACTGCAAGGATATAACTCCTTTAGCAGGAGAACATCCCCCAGCAAAGTTGCCAACGGTGACTTCTGTTGGGATTAAGTCATCATTTATTTTGTTTAATAATTTCATCATCCGTGAGGGCAAAATATTCACTACTGCACCATTATCGACCAACACTTTCGAGACAGGTTGGCCATTCATATGAAGTTTGACATATAGTGGTTTCAAATGCCTTGTTGAGGCATCGTCAGGAGACCTGAGAGACCTGAGAACCACAACTCTATTTCCTTTTTTATCTGTTTCGATTTTAATTAACTGTGAATGAGGATTCCCTTCCTCTTCTATCATTTTCACAGTCGACTGAGTCGTATCTTCTACATCACCTGCCAATTCCATATGCTGGTTTGGCTTTGCCTTAAAATGTTTGGGCAAAACTAAAATCATGTTGCATTGATAATTAATAGGTACTGACCCGAATTGGACTACGGCCAGACTTTCTCCAAATGTTGCAGATTTCTGTGGGGATGGAGTGGCATCCTTGATAAGATCTTCTTGTTCTGATCCTTCATCAAGGAGGTCATCATCATTTGCTTCCATAAGCTTCTGAAACTCCTCCATCTTCTTCTTCAAACTTTGCTTTAACTCTTTCTTCCCTTTCGGTTGGGCAGTTGACTTGGAGGAAGCCTCGTTATTGCTGTCTTGCCCCCCATGCTTGGGAACTGCTTGTTTTGGAGCACTAGTTTCCCCTTGCTCTCGAGTCCAAACCATGTTTGAAACCTTGGAAGGTTCCACTCTTTCCCTGGATTCAAAAACATGATCCCATGGATTACCATATGCCCTGGCTGCAAACTTCCTTTGAAGCCTTCTCTTTTGTGAGGTGGACACTTTAGTATACCAGCCTTCCGCAGGGAACTTGGGATGACTAAGCGTACTCCACTCTTCATGATCATGATTAGGAGGCATTACCATTCTGGGTTGGTGCCCCCCATATCCATAGGGACCTCCACCTCGTGGTCCAATACCTCTCTGAATCCAACACCCCTATGGTTAGGGTGCCTCCCTCGACTGGGAAACTGATATCCTACTGCTTCAAGATCTCGACGAGAAGGTACTCCGGGCCTTGCAGGCACCACTGGATTACCTCTAAACAAGAACGGTCCATCATCTGGCCCATAACAATGCTTCGATTCTATTCTATTAAAAAGCCCTGGATCTATTCCTTCATAAATCAGTTTAGCTCCAACATATATCTGGAGGTCGTTTCCACCCATAGTGTTAAACCTTATTCCAGATTTGGAGAATGCACTCTTCTGTTCTTTTTCCATCATGATTGCTTCCCCATATTCGCCCTCTCGTCCACATCTAATACAGAGATAATCATTTGGGAATCTTGAGAAATGGGACTTTGCTAATTCATCATCAGTCTCCATCTGATTCTCATCCTCTCGTTTTTTCTTTTCAATCGTGGATCCCAACCTTTTAGCTAGGCTGGCAGTTACCATATTTACTTCAACTTTGGGAAAAGGGTTTGAATCAATACCCATCGGTTCTTTGTCTCCCTTAGCGTATTGCAGCAATCCCTTTTGAATTAAATCCTGCACACAATTCCGAAATGTAACACAATTGTTAGTATTATGTCGAAATGAATTATGCCATTTACAGTATTCTTTTCCTTTCCTTTCTTTATCAGAGGGAAGAATATGTCCAGGACTTAGAGTGATGAACTTTTGTTTTAGTAGTTCATCAAATATTTGATCTGCTTGTGCTAAATCAAAAGAATATTGCCTATAATTTGCTTGCCCCCCACGTCTATTGGGTTGAGATGAAGGCATATTCATTGGTTTTTCTGTCTTAATTAATGTGTCACAAATTATAGGGTTCTTTCCAATAACTTGTGCTACATCGATTTCAATATCCCCTTCTACATCTTAGTAATATGTTCCTAAAGATGTATTCTTCAATTGTTCTTCTTCTTGGAGGATTGCTTCAAACTGAGATGCCCTCATAGAGAGTTCAAATAGATCTTTGAAATTAGATCCATTAAACTGTTTCTTAAAATTGAACTCAAGACCATCTTGGGCTATACGAACTAATTCAGTTTCTGGTACATTACAGTGACACTGATTTCTCAACCTCTTAAATCTGGTCAAGAACTGCTCTGCTGTTTCAGTTGGCTTTTGTTTTAATTTAGCCAAGTCAGCAATTGAGACCTCTGGTTCATGCCTAAAGTATTGGGCATGGAATTGTTCTTCCATATCTTGCCATGTATGAATAGAGTTAGCAGGCGAACTTATAAACCATGTAAAAGCTATTTTTGTTAAGGAATGAGGAAACAACTTCAACTTAAAAACATCATATGAACCAAGTTCACCTAATTGAAGACAGAACCTGCCTACGTGTTCTATTGTAGACTGGTTCTCTGCGCCACTAAAAAGTGATAACTCAATGAGTTTGTAATTCCTTGGCAAAGGAACACTGTCAACCCAACGTGGATAAGGCTTCCTAAGCATAGGTTTTTCTACTCTACGTAGCCCTGGACCATACATGTCTTGAATAACTTCCATTATCTGTGCCCTATTAACATTCATGGGATCTTGCACCCTATTAACATTCATATGATCTAGGCCCCTAAAGACATTTGGAACATTCTGTGCTAAATATGGTTGTGCAAAAGATACATTTTGACCGTTACCATTACCAACATTTGGCACAGTTTGCACATATGAGCCATTATTGTTGACATTATTTGGCAAAGTTTGTGCAGTATGATTTGCATAATTGCCATTATTTGGCAAATTTGGTGCGGTGTTATATGCGTATGGACCATTGTTTATAGTATGATTCGCTGTGAAACATTTTGGGGACTTTGACCATAATTAAGATTACTATTTTGGCCATATCCACTGCTATTCCCAACTTCATATGTAGACGGAATACTTTGATAAAAACTGGTTGGCCTCATTGTAGATCTTAGAGCAGTTGGTCCTATGAATGGTTGACTATGCATATTCACATTTGATTCAAACGTAGGATTTGAATATACCTGTTGAGGGGCCTGTGTAACGCCCCCATTTCCGGGTACGTTAAAGGACAATCTTATTGATAAAATCAAATGGAGTCTGGCTCATTATTACATCATCAACCTCACAAGGAGTACATTTATTCAAAAGGGAAGGGAACTAAGGTTCCTAACTACAGCTCCGCCTGCTCTTCCATCCTAGCCAGCTCTTCGGCTCCAAAAGTCTCCAAAGTGTACATCTCACCCTGTTCGTCTATAAGGTCTGACACATTATACCAGCGTCGCCACCAATATAATATGTCAGGGTCACCAAAGGCAACACCGTGAGCTTAAAAAGCTCAATAGGATAAACCAAACCCACTAACCCTTAACTTACACATAGCAAGTCACGTATAATAGCAGTGAATCATACAGATAATGATATCTACGCAGTACGTGTTTATTCAACCGCTATTAACAATAACACATCCGCATTTTCTTTCTAACATTCGTTGGTTTTCGAAATATCAGAGTTTCTCATACGCAGCGTTTCATTTCTCAAATTAACATTTTGAAAATCGTTAAGTAACCAGAAATTCACATAGACAATTACACAAGCTCATTCAACGACATAGTTAAACAATGACACATCCACATTCGAAATCTTATTAGCGTTGGTGTCATGCCTTTTCGTGTTTCTCCCACGCGACTCATCGTAGACCGTGTCATCTTTTTCACTTTTACAAAAATTACAATTTCCAACGTTTCTTTCGCAAATTGCTACTAATGAGGCTACCAAGTCCGGCTCCATTAGTAACACACACGATGGCTACCAAGTCCGGCCATATCATGGTTTTCAAAATCCATTCTCTTTCACATCTTGCATTGATCCCTTTTCGCGGAGAATCAAGCCATATTTCCACATGAGACTACCACGTCCGGCCCCATTGGAAATCTTCGCAATGAGCTACCAAGTCCGGCTACATTACGGTTTTCACAAACACTTACGTATGACTACCAAGTCCGGTCATTATGTAATTTCAAAATATTTTCCGCATGTTAATCCCATCTTTTCTTTAACCACACCCTAGGTGTCATGTTTCTACTTTCTCGATTTTCGTGTCTCGTTTGCATACAATGACTCCGCGGTAGTTCTTTTCACACTTTAAGAAATTTGAATCTAACTAACAAGATCGTCCAACTCTATAGTCACTATCATGCTCATATTATCACATAATCATGCTCAATCACATTCAAGCATAACGCCACATGTACGGACGCCTTTGGAGTGATAAATCACTTATGCTTTAATCAACAACCACAAGTAATGTAAGTAAACATGTAATCATGCTCATATCATCTTAAGATCAAAATACAATCCCTTCAGCTTAATCCAAAATCATGCTTCCTTAAGTTCAAAACAGCATATGTTTATTGAGCGTTTCTAACGTTACGCTAATCATACCATGGTTAGCCAAGATAACAACTTATAAACATTTCTAGTCATGCTTAAGGAAAGTAGATAAGGTAATCTACGTAATCATACTATTGTTGATACTTTAGGAAAATGAGTCGAGATTAATCTATCTATAAACACCATTATTTGTATTTCAAAGCAAACACATCTCAAATTATATTTAGAGTTCGAAAGTATGGAAAAATCGACATAAACTTAGATTGTAAGACGTAAGGAGTATTCTACGTATACTTAGGATCCGACACTACAAGAAAAATCGCATTTTACAGCGTTTGAAAAACGCTATTAAATGATATATACAGCGTTTTTGCAAACGCTGTATTAGCCGATGTTATTAAAAGTCTTAGACATAAGACAGCGTTTTTAAAACGCTATAGAATGTAAACTTTCTACAGCGTTTTTAAAACGCTATAGAATGTAAAATTTTCTACAGCGTTTTTAAAACGCTATAGAATATAAAAATTTGTACAGCGTTTTAAAAACGCTATAGAATGTAAAGCTTCTACAACGTTTTAAGAACGCTATATTAGCCAATTTTTTGCATTTTATAAAAAATTCTATAAATACCAATATATTAGCATTTTCATATAAAATCATGGTAATTTCATTTAAGAAACAAAAATGATTTATTTCATTTAACACCAACTATATCCAAATGTCAATATACAATAAATAATTCAACCATTGAATAAAGATTCATTACATTAGCTTGAGAAACAATATCCCAACAAAAACTACATAAAAGAGCCCAACTAATTGGACTCATTGAAAAATAACTAATGTAATTCTACTTTCCTGAAAATGTAATCATGCACTAGGCCAACCATCTCATTCCGCAGATTTTCTTTACTTGAAGCTTACTTCTTTGCCGAGCTTATACCATTTCTGCTCCCAATGCCAAACCACATAAATGGGCTACTTGAAACCCTCCAAAATATGAGAAACATGCCCGTAGGTTGAAGTTGTAGCAACAAAAATCATCCCCAAAAAGACGTAGGTTGTGTTGAATCTGAATGTTGATATTTTGCTACCCCCCGGATTTGCTCGTACTTGACTCCTGAGAGATGGGCAAGGACGAGAGCCCAACACCCTTGTCTAGAACTTGATTGACTCCATTTTCCTTTTCAGAAGGATGTTTTCTGCCACCACTACCATCTGAAGAGGGATACAGTGAGAAACAAAACAGCTGACATGTGCAAGAGAAAACTGACAACTATGAGGAACATTGTATAGCTTGTATGTGTTAAGGCCCTTGCAAATTTATCCATAAAAAGATGTGAAAGATAGATTGCTATATAAACTTAGAAAGAGATCCCCACATATAACCGGGATTCAAGGACCATTTCCCAAACAGTAGCACCGCCATCGCCCAAACTACCAGACTGGTCTGAACATTTGAAAGCTAACACACAAAATAAGTAAGACCCGTTTGGCATTGCCAGAACGTTGGGCCCTTCAATATGCCAATCTTTCCTATAGCTTCTTTAAATATATCTGGAAGAATCTTTTCGTGAGAGTTTAAATCATGTAACTTTACTTTCAATGGTCCACCAAACAGTAAATTTAGTCTTGCAACCTTAATTCTAACCATTGATAGTTTACAAATTTCTGGTAGAAAGGTAGAATCCACAAGATCAGTCAACCCCAAACACATCTTAACCCCCATTTTAGTCTAAGCACCGCTATCTTCCAGGTTGCCCAACCCCGAAATCTTCACACGATGATATTTACCTGAACTTCCTCATATATACTGTAGGACCTAGCAAGTTCTAAGTAAAAGGTACAGTGGGTAGGCAAGAACAAGAGAAATTTACTATGTCCACATATATGCAGAGCAAAAGAGGGGAGCAAGAGAGTTGTCTTACCGTAGTATTTACTAATCGATAACCAAGGTGGCAACACATTGCCTTAACTTTGGAGATTTTTCTTGAAACAAACAAGTCCGAGGTGTCCATCAAAAATTGAATTTAGAAGCACAAAGGAGAGTGGTCGACTTGATTTCAGTTTACATGGTTTAAGTGAACACTGACTAATACTTTCTGAGCATAACTGGGGTTCAATGAGCAAGTAGCAACAACAAGAAGAAAATGTAACATTAAGGTAGTGCATTACCGTTCGATATGCAACGAGGTGAATAGTCCCCCCGTCCACCCCTACTCCCTCGCCCCTGCATACCAGGTTTCCACCTCAATTCTGCAGACTCTTTGTTGCTCAAATTCTGTAGGAGTGCAAACACAAAGAAGCCAAAATAATTACAAAGTTCCAAAGGTGGGTTAAAAGGACATAAGGGTCATATTCACCAATCACCACATACAAGAAAAAGAATCATAACACACAAAAATTAAGGTTTCAATTCTCTCTGTTGCATGCTAACTTAGTCACTTGCTTGCTGGGAAAAATCTGTTTAATAGCTATTGTTGTCCTGTAGCTTTTACATATTTATTTAGCATCGTAATAGTCCCAACTAGCGACGTGTGATGCAATAAATTCTAAGGTTATGGAAACATAGCACGTATCTATGAAGAATTTTTTGGACAAGATAATCTCTGTCCGGAGCCAATTATCCATGTTGATAGACAACACTCATTTATCTGTTCGCAAACAACACACTGAAGGAAACTTTCACACTCGTCAATATAAACTCCACCATTAAAAGATCCATTGCAAACCCACAAAAGTATCTTTACCTCTTTTCTCCTGTCCCGTTTCCTTTTGACTTCATGAAATGTTGGCCAATTCCAATGTTGTCAATATGGCCACCATTGTCATTTGGATCAGCAGTTATGTCATGGTATGAGCATTTGAGTCGATGTGTCTATTTCCTCATTTGTCAGAACCATAGGGCATGGAAGTGGATTCTCAAGCTACTACCAAGTAACTAGAAAAAGGTAACAACATTTCATTTACTTCACAAATATTGGTTGAAATAAAGCATTTTGTATGACACTGTCCAACTTAATGCCTCCAGTAGTAAGTAAAACGGCTTGATAAAAGGCTTAAAGGTCTAGCAAGAGAATAGAGATGGATCTATTTTAGAATTCTACTACTCTAGTTTAGAGGAGCTCTATGTGTAGAATGGACATCAATTTAGCATCCCAACAGATGGAGTAAAGCAGCAGCTAGGACCCCACTATGCCAATCAGAAAACAGAAACGAACTAAAACCAAGCCTAGAACAAAACCAAGATCAAAGTTGTCAAAGCATATGATCTAGGACCCCACTATACTAATCAGGAAATGAAGATACTACTTGTTTAAACACTACCTTGAACAGAAGAGAATCTAAAATAACAATGACCTGCAATTCCAAGGGCAATCTCTTGAGTAAGTCACTATTACATGCCAACTGTCTCTATGAACTCAACTGGAGGCATAATACAACAGTTGCTATGTAATAGGTAGACATTTTCAATGAAAATAAGAGGAACTAACCATATCGATGCCAGCTAAAATAGCAGCCTAGATAGACTTGGTGTAGTTTGAATGCCATGGAGTGGTAAGCCAATCGGAGATAACAAAACCCTTGTAGACACCTCCCAAACGGGGCATCGCCATACAGATTGATCACGTTGTGTTTGCTCGATTGGTTGCTCACTTCATAAACCAAAATCATGGACATTCCCATGGCTAGGAACATCGCCACATGATAACGGTTATCATCAAATAGAGTCGCCACCTAGTTTATTAAAACTAGGAAAACGGATAGAGATTCTGGATACGGGAGCCAAAAGTACAATAAGGGGAAGGTGTTAGGCACCCCTCTTTGCCCAGTCGTGAGACTGGCCCATAATCGCTCAACATAAGATGTATAGATGCTTTGTTTAATTCTAACACATAGTCTGTTTAATTATTCCTTTAAACAGTAAGCAAAGTGAGCCAGTGCGATAAGCAAGCATGCATCAGAAAGCAGAACAAAACAAATTGTGCCAGGGAGATGGATCCCGCGGCCGGTGAATGGATGTCACGGCCGAGGGATCCTCCTGGTTCGATATACCGGCCGAGGGATCGAAGCCCCGGTCGGTGTTCTTCCTCACACCAGACAGAAGGATTAACAGTTAATCAAAATGCTACGATTAGTAAGAAGGGACAGTAAATAAAGCAAACCAGAGGCCGTTGGGCCTCACCACCTTGATCCCTCAGTTGCTTGATTGCTTTGGATTGGGCGTGATTGATTGATTGCTTGATCGAGAACCCTAGAGTTAGGGTTTAAACTTCGGGGTTTGATCGTCGGATTGACGGCTGCCTTCGGAAGGTTAGGGCTTTTGGAGTATGGGATTGAGGGAGTATTTGTGCAGAGTTTTGAGGTTTGATTGAGTGTGTAGGTATCTCAATTTCTGTGTTTATTTCAGAGCCCAAAGGCCCCTTTATATAGGCATAGGGATGACTCACTCCGGCTAATCAAATCACGAGATGGCAATTGCAATTGCAATGCATCTCTAACTCTACGTCGTGATCTCCGAACGTAGCCCGAACGCATCGGAAAGGTAGTGTAGTTGGATCAAACCAAACGTCTGACAGAACGTTCTAGAGTCTGGAAAAAGGTCGATCTGGCGGCCGAGCAATAGATCACACGGCCGAGGAATGGATGTCTCGGCCGAAGGATAGATCTTGCGGTCGAGGAATTGATCTCTCAGGGAGATTTTGCTGGCAACAGGTTGCTCGGGTGAGGGATTGATGTTATGGCCGTTAGATCAATGTTATGGCCATCAGATGGATTCTCCTAGGCTTCTGTATTTCTGTCTGAAAGGCTGTATGACTTTGAATTGGGTCCTCTAAGTGGTCAAAGTTCTCACCGAAAGTCCTAAGGTCCTCAAAGAAGCAATCATCAATCATTATATCCACTTCATCATCGGGATTGTCCCAAGGTGGGACTTGAAATAATCGTTAGGCCAAATTGGGGTGTCTACAGATGCCCCTCTTTGACTGAACTCAGACGGATCGCGAGACATGTTTGAGTAAGAGTCAAAGCTGTAAAAAGCAACTCAATTTGGTCCAACCACTATTCCAAGGGTTTTTCGAAAAAGGTTTTGTTATGGTCGGGCCAGGAGGCTGCCTACGTATTCCACAAGGGAAATTCAGACCAATCGTAGTTCGGGCAATAGAGAAAAGCAAAAAGTTTGGAGGGTTAGAGACAGAAGACGTACCTTAAGGCTTAAAAAGCCGTAGTGTGACGTACCTAGACTGAGCCAGGGTTTTGGCGGAAGATAGTTGAAGGAGCGCGGGGCTACCTGGGGAGTTTTTGCGGAGAGCTTCCTTAGTATT
The DNA here is from genome assembly GCA_018127125.1 of Rhododendron griersonianum. Taxonomy (NCBI): domain Eukaryota; kingdom Viridiplantae; phylum Streptophyta; class Magnoliopsida; order Ericales; family Ericaceae; genus Rhododendron; species Rhododendron griersonianum. The sequence goes on along the minus strand of CM030798.1, from coordinate 4,097,062 downwards.
TTGGGGTAGATCAGTACACTGCAGGTGCGTTTGCTTTTCTTGATCATCCTTACTTTGACAGAAAGGAGCTCGGTAGAGTAGCCTATCCTTGCGAATGAGCTGGAAGGGATTGATGTAATGGGGTGGAATCCAAACCATCTACTGGGGATGAATTGGATGCCGGTTTGCTTTTGAGATGTAAGAGGGGCGCAGGGCCAGTAACTGGAACACGGAGCTTTGCGTAATAAGGGAACCGAGGCACGGAGCCGGTTGTAGTTATAAGGCGAGAGCCTGAAGAGTGATAGAATCGAGGCGTGGAGCCTGTTGTAATCTTGAGGCAAAGGCTTGAGGAGATTGGATAGGACCGAAGCGCGGAGCTGGTGTGATCATAAGGCGAGAGCCTGAGGTGATTGATAGGACCGAAGCGCGGAGCTGGTGTTGATAATAAGGCGAGAGCCTAAGGTGATTGATAGGACCGAAGCGCGGAGCTGGTGTTGATCATAAGGCGAGGGCCTGAGGTGTCAGAGCTTTGAGCTTGACGTGATGAACCGAAGCGCGGAGCTGGTATTTAAGGCAAGGGCCTGAGGTGAAGGAACTGAGGCATGGAGCCTGAAGTGATTGAGGCGTGGAGCCTGTATACAGTCTTGAGGCGAGGGCCTGAGTTGTCGGAGCTTAGAGCCTGACGTGATATGAACCGAAGCGTAGAGCTGGTTGCATTCTGATGGTCTGTGCACGGAGCTTTCTCATCATAAGTGTTGACGTGGAGCCAAAGGATCGAGGCGTTGGGCCGATCAATAAAACCGAGGCATAGAGCCGGTTGATTGCAGGGTTGACCTGTTTCATGAGAGATATGCAGAGTGTATATGTGTGATGCTTGTTCGTTAGATGTGAACAGATATGATGCAGACTCGATGTGATAATGCAATATGTGCACGGGCCCGTGCGTGTGTGTTTTTAAGCTTAGAGCTTCTATCAAGTTCCGGACTTGAGCATTCAGAGCGTAGAGCTCGAGCATTCAGACGGCAGAATCCGAGCATTCAAAGTACAGGCTTTGAGCGTCCAGTACTCAGTGGTTGGGCATCCAAGCGTAGAGCTTGAGCGTTCAAGTGTATAACTTGAGCATCCAGTACACAGTGGTTGGGCATCCAAGCGTAGAGCTTGAGCATTCAAAAATGTTAGATTTTTGAGCATTCAGGCGTAGAGCCTGAGAATAGATGTCTTGATTTTTGGGGCGGCTTAGAGCCTGTTGCTTGTTTACGGCTTCGAGCCAGTTGAGATAGTGGGCTTTGAGCCGTTTTGTGATAACAAGCGTAGAGTCTGTTGCTGTGATAGCGAGCATAGAGCTGCTGAGATAATAGACATAGGCTTCGAGCCTGTTGAGGAGATGGCTTGGAGCCATTTGAGATAATGGGCTTTGAGCCGCTGAGATTGCTTGTTTACGGCTTCGAGCCAGTTGAGATAGTGGGTTTTGAGCCGCTGGGTTGGTTGTTACGGCTTTGAGCCAGTTGAGATAATGGGCTTAGAGCCGCTGGGTTGGTTGTTACGGCTCTGAGCCAGTTGAGATAATGGGCTTGGAGCCGCCAAGTTGAGTAATTACAGGCGTAGAGCCTGTTGCCGTGATAGTGAGCATAGAGCTGCTGATTCGAGAGCTTCGAGCCGCTGGGCGATAGTAGATGAAGGCTTCGAGCCTGTTGAGGTAAATGGGCTTCGAGTCGCTGAAGTTTTGAGCTCAGGGCTGATGAATGTCTTGTTTTGCTGGCTAGCAATTTGTGGAGAGAGATCTTTGATGCTTGGGCATGCCCCCAAGGCCAGTCTTGATCATATTGTATTGGCTTGGGGATGCCCCCAGGGCTACTTGGTTGGTTGAAGACTTAGAAGTCTGTAATGGCTTGAATTGGTGTACTGAGCATGATTCGATGTTGCTGAGGGAATTTGATTAAGGGGCCAGGAGATTGATTTCTCGGCCGAAGAATGGATGTTTCGGCCGTGGAATTGATGTCTCGGCCGCTTAATCGATTCATTTCCAGGGGCCTATAAAAGGTCACGGCCTCAGCCGTTTTATTCCATTTTTCTCTTTCCTCGGTTTCTCTCTTCATCCAAAAAACCCACCGAAAACTCCTCTCACCCTTTCTCTTTGTTTCCGACAGCTCTGGGCTATGGATGATACGCTGATGTGGCTTGCGCGCGCGGAGGGAGACCGCGTTTGCTTTTTGGTCCTGTCTTGATGCTTGATTTGGGACCCTCGCATGGGTATGCTTGATTATGGGCCCTCGCATGGGTGGCTTGCTTCCGTGATGCGGAGCTCCTGGCGTGGCGGTGGTACGTGGTGTGGTGGTTTTTCTGGGCCATGTGGTGTCCCTTCTGCACCGTAGTACTCCTTTGGTATACATCGCCCCAGGGGTTCCCTCTTCTTTTTTGCAGCTGGTCTCTTTTGTTCGGACCACCAGAGGGTTCGACATCCTCTTCTGCTTCCTCTTTTTGTTTCTTTCTTTGTTTCTCTTCCTGCATAGGTTAGTTCGACAGGAAATCGATGTATAGCTTGTTTAGGAAATGTGGGATGATCCACCTTGTGATGTAAAAAGCCTTCGATATATGAAACAAAAACCTTTTGCTCTACGATTGTGATTGTACATGCTGTTTTTTTACGTTGTTTACGTGTGATATTCTCGTTAATCCAACGAAACGAACTGAACCGTGGGAACAGTCTGTAAAATAGCCGTTCTGGCGGCCGAGCTAGTGATTATACGGCCGAAGCTTCGATCTGATGGCCGAGGGATCGTTTGGTTTGCCTGGGTTTGACTTGTAGGACAACCCTATTATCTACGGGCCGGTGGATTGATCCCACGGCCGTCTTATCGAAGTACCGGCCGAGAGACCGACTAAAATTCCAAGGATTCAGAATCCGATTCCGATTCGAACTAAGGCTCGACCTAGTCCTATAAGTACGCGTTCTACGAACCCGATAGCATTGTCAGCAACAATTCTTTGCACATGGCGCAACCAGTCCTTGATCAGTGGTTAGATTCCTTTAATGGCCTTGACCGTCTGCACTTTAAGTCCTTTGGCATGGACTTCCTCTTTTCGCTTCGTCACATTCCCGTGAATTTTGCCTTCCTTAGGGCAGCCGCTAGTTTGTGGGACCCTGATTTTCACGTCTTTCGCTTCAAAAGAGAGGAATTGTGTCCTACTATCGAAGAATTTGCGGCCATTATGGGCCATTCAGACAGGGAAGGTTTCGTTGTCCCTAATCCCTTGTTCAACCGAAGTGATCTCCTGAAGGATTTACTCCAAGTCCAAAAACATGAAGTTAAATTCTTCCTAGTGAAAGGAAGGATGGAGATTCTGCAACTTATTCAGCGTTTCGGCACAGCTGAGGCCCATCGCCAAGTTTCCTTACAGAAATCGTGCTTTCATGCATTGTGTATTTGTCTCCTTCATTACTACTTACTTGGCCCTTCCTCTGGTCATGCTGATCCTATATTGCTTAACCTTGCTCAGCAAATTGGAAATCGTGTGGGTTTTGCCGGCTTAGTGTTGGCAGAGACCTTGATGGGTCTAGATGTGATGAAGGGTAGTCCTTCAGCTCAGTTCTCAGGCAGTCCCTTGCTATTGCAGGTTCGCTCTTTTATTTGTTTGTCAAGTTTATCTTTTCACTCATCACTCTTTTGTTTTGACTCGCGTGTTCTCTCAACTCACAATTTTCCCTTTTTTCTCTAGGTATGGTTGTTTGAGAAACTAAAAGTGTGGGATGCGCCGGAGCGACTTCCTTACAATCCAGACCAGTGTACAGAGCGTCACATGGTTAAACAATTCCCAACTGAGGCTGCTTGGGAAGCATGGATGAAGACTTGCAGAGGTGATTGGATTCAATGGGTTTGCCCCTGGTATGGTATCGAGAGCATGACCGCGAGTACCATGAACCACTTTGGTGTAGCAGTGATTGGCATTACTCGAGTCGTTTTCTACTTCCCTGCTCGCTTTCAAAGGCAGTTTGGGGCTGAACAAGCCGCAATCTTGGGTGACCCCGAGTACACCGCCTCTAAGATCCATGATGCCAACTTCCGTCGCAATATGCTGCGTCTTTGGCCAAATAGAGTGATGCAGGAGGTTGCTGAGAACTTCGTTGTCAAGCTATTGGGTTCTTACAAATGCTGGTTGAAGAAAAACCTTTTGGAGGATAGGAGTGCAAAGAGAAGGAAGACCTAGAGATCGACGCTTTGCTTATGTTTTTCAAAAGATGTTTGTTTGATTCTAGCTTTCATGGATTAAGAATTGTTTAGGTTTGCTTTGTCCTTTCTCTTTGGAAATAATAAAACATTTGGTCGTTTTATTTGAAGATGTTATTGCCATGATTTGATGGTGAACATGCTTTAGGATAGACCTAGAAATTTCGGAAGTGATGATGATAGCAGTGGCCGAATCTCAAACTTTAGAGATTGCCTACATATCCCATGGAGGGAATCAGGCCATAAACGTAGTTCCAACAAAGGGGATTTGTTTTGTTTTTTAGTTAGGGTCCACTCGGGTATTTTCCTCTCCTTTTGTGCTCTAAATTTTGCCTAAAAACCGCCCTTGCGGGTTTTCGGTCTAGCGAGCGTTTTATTTATGCCTTAGTTTTTGCCTAAGCCGCCCTTGCGGGTTTTCGACCTAGCAGGCTGCTCTAATTTTTGCTTGGATCCGCCCACCCTTGTGGTTTTCGCTCCAACGAGCATCTCTCATGGGTAATACTTCCTTAGCTTGTCAATGTTGACTGGCGTTGCGAATTCCATTCCATCCAAGTCTGCAATGTATGCTGCTCCTCCAGAAAGTATGCGTTTGATAAGGTAGGGGCCTCCCCAGTTTGGTCTAAACTTGCCCCTTGGGTCTGAGACGTGGCGACGAATTGCTTTGAGCACCATGTCCCCTACTTTGACGCCCCTAGGTTTCACCTTTTTGTTGAATGCTCGTGCAATACGGCGTTGATACCCTTGTACATGGTATAAAGCCCTCAGTCTCCTTTCATCTAGTAGTGCCAACTCGTCGTAGCGGTTTTGAACCCAATCTTCCTCGATCATCCCAGTCTCAGCTAGAACCCTCAACGAAGGTAATTCTAATTCGATAGGCAAGACAGCTTCCATTCCATAGACCAGAGAGTAGGGAGTGGCCCCAGTTGAAGTCCTTTCAGTTGTTCGATATCCCCATAGCGCCAGAGGTAGCATTTCGGGCCAGTCCGTGTAAGTGTCGGTAGTCTTCCGCAGAATCCTCTTGACATTCTTGTTTGCAGCCTCAACTGCTCCATTAGTTTGAGGTCGGTAAGTAGATGACCGATGGTTTTGTATCCCAAATTCGGCGAAAAGCTTCTTTGTTGCCCCCTTGAAGTGCGATCCGTTATCACAGACAAACTCGTGAGGTACACCATATCGATAGATGATATTAGTGCGAATGAATTTGGCCACATGAGTGGCTTTGAGAGTAGCATAAGAGGCTGCCTCTACCCATTTGGTGAAGTAGTCGATAGCCACCAGAATGAACTGATGTTTGTATTTCCCCTTTGGATTTATGCTTCCAATGACGTCTATCCCCCAAGTGGAGAATGGCCAAGGGGACGTCATGCTATATAGTTCTGTAGGGGGAATACGCATACGATCAGCGTGAGTTTGGCATTTGTAACATCGGCGGACATAATCAGCGCAGTCGGCTTCCATTGTAGTCCAGTAATATCCTTGACGCAGGATCTTCTTTGCCATCGTTGCCCCATTCATGTGTGGCCCACAAATTCCTTCATGTATTTCCTCCATTACCTTGCGGCTGTCCTCCGTTGTGACGCAAAGTTGACTTGGACCCAAGTATGCCCTTCGGTACAATGCTCCTCCACAGATTATAAACCGGGCAGCAAACTTCCGCAGAGCCGTTTTGTCCTTTGAGGTGGCCTCGGATGGGTATTCTCCTTTTTCCAGGAATTCTTTCACGTCTTCGTACCATGGCTTGCCATCATCTTTACCTTCCTCGGTAAAGGTACACTCACATGCTGGTTTAACCTTTTGTTCGATCATGAGAGGCCGCATTGTGAATCCCAGGGGTATTTCGACCATAGACGCCAATGTTGCCAGTGCATCTGCAAATCTATTGCTCACTCGAGGAGTGTGTGTGAAAATAACAGAATTGAATTGCGGAATCAGATCTTCCAGCACAGAGTGATATAGTTTCAGTGTATCCTCCTTAACCTTCCAGTCTCCTCTTGCTTGAGATACCACCAGGTTTGAATCCCCAGTGACTTCTACCCTTTTTGCTCCTAGCTCCAGGGCTGCCTCCATTCCAGCAATATAAGCCTCATATTCAGCTTGGTTATTAGTGACTTCAAACCTTAGCTTATATGACAAAGGGATGTGAGAGTCGTTTGGGGAAACTAGCAATACCCCTATGCCATATCCACATTGGTTTGATGCTCCATCAAAGTAAAGTTGCCAGGTGTCGTCTAAGAGACATAAGATATCCTCGTCGGGGAACATGAAGTCCTCTGCCTCGGCATCTGTCACAGGGTGATCCGCCAAGAATTCTGCCACAACTCTTCCTTTTACTAATTTCCTTGTCATGTATTTGAGGTCGAACTCCGCTAGTAGCAATAACCACCTAGCTAGCTTTCCGATAAGTGCTGGCTTTTCGAAAAGATACTTGATTGGGTCTAAACAAGAGACCAGCACCACCGGATGTGCTAACAGGTAGTGCCTCAGTTTCTTTGTGGCCCATACTAGCCCCTAACAGGTTTTCTCGAGGGGAGTGTACCTTGTCTCATAATCCATCATTTTCTTGCTGAGGTAGTATATGGCGCACTCTACCTTGGCGTCGTTTTCTTGTGCTAGCATACATCCCATGGACGTGTCTGTTACTGAGAGATACAGAATCAATGGCTTCCCAGGGATGGGTGGCGATAGTACAGGTGGATTCTGAAGGTATTCCTTGATTGCCTCGAACGCTTGCTGACAGTCTTGGCTCCATTCAAAATCCGTACCTTTCTTCAGTAGCTTGAAAAGAGGTTCACAGGTGGTTGTGAGTTTGGAAATGAACCTGCTGATGAACTGTACCTTCCCTAAGAAGCTCCTTACTTCCTTCTCTGTCCTAGGTGGTGATATCTCCATGATAGCCTGTATCTTGGAAGGATCTACCTCGATTCCTCTTTGAGTGATGAGGAAACCCAACATTTTTCCAGCTGTTACCCCAAAAGTGCATTTTTGAGGGTTAAGACGCAGCTTATAATTCCTAATCCTCTCAAAGAACTTTTGGAGTGCTCCATAGTGTCCTTCCCTTTCCTTTGATTTGACTATCATATCGTCGACATACACCTCGACCTCTTTGTGCATCATGTCGTGCAGCAGTGTTGTGGCCATCTTCTGGTAAGTGGCTCCAGCATTCTTCAACCCAAACGGCATTACTCGGTAGCAGTAAGTTCCCCAAGGCGTAGTGAAGGTAGTTTTCTCTCTATCCTCAGGGGACATAAGGATTTGGTTATACCCAGAGAATCCATCCATGAAGGATAGCAATGCATGGCCTGCGGTGTTATCTATTAGCTCGTCTATGTGAGGTAATGGGAAGTCATCTTTCGGACTGGCTTTGTTGAGATCTCGGAAATCTACGCAGACCCTGATTCCTCTAGTTTTCTTTGGTACGGGAACGATGTTTGCTACCCATTGTGGATATTCGGTGACTATGAGAAAACCGGCGTTGATTTGTTTAGTGACTTCTTCTTTTATCTTTAGGACCCAATCAGGGCGCATACGTCTCAGTTTTTGTTTAACTGGTTTTGCATCAGAATGAAGAGGAATTTTATGTTGAACAATTTCAGGGTCTATTCCAGGCATGTCCTCGTAAGACCAGGCAAAAACATCTTTGTATTCTTTTAGCAAAAGGATTAGTTTTTCACTTTCTTGAGGGGATAGTGCAGCACCGATTTTAACTATTTTGGGCTCGTTTTCAGAGCCTATGTTTGCTGTGATTATCTCCTCAGAAAAAGGTTTAGCGTGCCTTTCCTCTTCTCTCTCGATGAATTCTAGAATTTCTTTTGGAATTTCTTCCTCAAAATTTGGTTTGTCGGAATCCACACAATTGATCATAGGCAAAGTGAAATACTCTAAATCTTCCTTCTCATTGCTAAATTTATCAAAAGACATTTCAGAGTCGAACTCAAAGTAAATGCTATGCCTTGGTACTTTGACCGGGTTTTCCTTACTAGACTTAGTAGTTTCAAAGGATGAAAAGCTTGACTCGGACTGAGTCGACTCGGAGTCGGAATCGGAATCAGAACTGAGATCAGAATTAGCGCTTTTCATTTTGTATTTTAGAGTGTGTTCCACGGTCCAGTTGGGGTAAGCCCCTTTTTCAGCATCCACAATCAGCTCAGAGTAGTCTTTTTCATCACCAAGGTCGATCACCAGTACTTCACTGTCACCTTGATTCGCACTTTCATCATTGTCACCCTGCAAGTCTTGGAGGGCCATTTGATTTGCTATTGCTGTTATTTCCTCCAATTGAGCTTCAACCTCGGCTTCGTCGCTGTTGTCGACCCGTCGTGTGCCAACAAAACCCCACCAATTACCAAAGCTGTCTATGATGGGGTGGATCACCCTTATTTCATTGTTGGTGACCCCCTCATCAAAGAGCAGGTTTAGTGATATCTCGTCTAGTGGGTCATTGTCGACAGCCTCTTCTTCCTTTGCCTCTTCAGTCTCGAGGTTGTTGACCTCGTCTATTGGCCAATAATCATCGGTAGGTGCATAAGGGTCATAAAAGTAGATTGGAACCCTGCGAAGCCCTTCTTCTTCAATCAGGTCTTCTACCTCTTCCTCATAAACTGTTCCAGCGAACATGACATGATTGTCTTCGTCTTCAATGATAGCTACCATAGGTTTTGGTTGATCTACTGGAGTGATGTATTCAGAGGGGTTGAAATCTTCAACAGCAAAGTGGAGCGGGCCAGACAGCTTGGTGACAACTTGAAAGTGCGAATCAAACGTGAACAATGATGCAGTCATTTTTCCTGAAAAAGGTTTTTGCTTTAGTCAGGTTGATTAATCTTACCTATTGTTTATTTGACTTAGAGAGATTCCTAAGGTTTAACCTGCAAAAGAGAAACTTTACAACATACACATATACAATGGGTGTGAGGAAGAACTTGGAGATAAAATGCAAGCAAGTTCCTAGCCTGTAGGTTCCTGTCTTAGTTTGATAAGTTCTATGGCTTTCTAAAACATGCGAGGTTTTGGTAGTCTCAGGGTGCTCCGTTGTCAAAGGGCACCAATCCTCTCACCAGCCCATTATAGGCGGTGATTGGGTGATTTTCTTTTTGATATACCACTAGGTACGAGTGACTGTGGAGTTTGCTGGAACCCCCAACATAGCCCGTGTCATGCCGGGATATCAGGTGAACTCAACGGGTTGCCCGCTCGATGCATATGATAAATGAATTAGACAAGGCATGTATTAGTCTTATGTTGAACTTTTTGGTTATGGCTCTCAAATCCCCAGCAGAGTCGCCAAAAACTGTAGACACCTCCCAAACGGGGCATCGCCATACAGATTGATCACGTTGTGTTTGCTCGATTGGTTGCTCACTTCATAAACCAAAATAATGGACATTCCCATGGCTAGGAACATCGCCACATGATAACGGTTATCATCAAATAGAGTTGCCACCTAGTTTATTAAAACTAGGAAAACGGATAGAGATTCTGGATACGGGAGCCAAAAGTACAATAAGGGGAAGGTGTTAGGCACCCCTCTTTGCCCAGTCGTGAGACTGGCCCATAATCGCTCAACATAAGACGTATAGATGCTTTGTTTAATTCTAACACATAGTCTGTTTAATTATTCTTTTAAACAGTAAGCAAAGTGAGCCAGTGCGATAAGCAAGCATGCATCAGAAAGCAGAACAAAACAAATTGTGCCAGGGAGATGGATCCCGCGGCCGGTGAATGGATGTCACGGCCGAGGGATCCTCTTGGTTCGATATACCGGCCGAGGGATCGAAGCCCTGGTCGGTGTTCTTCCTCACACCAGACAGAAGGATTAACAGTTAATCAAAATGCTACGATTAGTAAGAAGGGACAGTAAATAAAGCAAACCAGAGGCCGTTGGGCCTCACCACCTTGATCCCTCAGTTGCTTGATTGCTTTGGATTGGGCGTGATTGATTGATTGCTTGATCGAGAACCCTAGAGTTAGGGTTTAAACTTTGGGGTTTGATCGCCGGATTGACGGCTGCCTTCGGAAGGTTAGGGCTTTTGGAGTATGGGATTGAGGGAGTTTTTGTGCAGAGTTTCGAGGTTTGATTGAGTGTGTAGGTATCTCAATTTCTGTGTTTATTTTGGAGCCCAAAGGCCCCTTTATATAGGCATAGGGATGACTCACTCCGGCCAATCAAATCATGAGATGGCAATTGCAATTGCAATGCATCTCTAACTCTACGTCGTGATCTCCGAACGTAGCCCGAACGCATCGGAAAGGTAGTGTAGTTGGATCAAACCAAACGTCTGACAGAACGTTCCAGAGTCTGGAAAAAGGTCGATCTGGCGGCCGAGCAATAGATCACACAGCCGAGGAATGGATGTCTCGGTCGAAGGATAGATCTTGCGGCCGAGGAATTGATCTCTCAGGGAGATTTTGCTGGCAACAGGTTGCTCGGGTGAGGGATTGATGTTATGGCCGTTAGATCGATGTTACGGCCGTCAGATGGATTCTCCTAGGCTTCTGTATTTCTGTCTGAAAGGCTGTATGGCTTTGAATTGGGTCCTCTAAGTGGTCAAAGTTCTCACCGAAAGTCCTAAGGTCCTCAAAGAAGCAATCATCAATCATTATATCCACTTCATCATCGGGATTGTCCCAAGGTGGGACTTGAAATAATCGTTAGGCCAAATTGGGGTGTCTACAACCCTGACATTCCAGCCGAATGATTAAGCACTGCATTAACCATGACAAACTTCCGGTATATGCAGCGTAGCCTGAGGTATAGGCGATAGAATGAAAGGTCATTGGTATCAGATTAAGATACATTAAAAGTAACAGCTTCTGCTATTAGCTATATCTTTCTTTTACCTTTGGATTTGTTGAATAACATACCTACTATGTCTATAGATCACCCACCATATTTTACATAGTTTTAATTTCAATATCTGCCTAGAAACATTCAAGTGCAAGCCATCTCACAGCAATGTTAGCTTTTTCAACAAGACATACAATGATAACCTACGACTAATTTGGGTAAAGCGGTAAAGCCTTATTTGCCTTAATCACCCGCTTCAGGTAAAGAATGTTCACTTTGATGCCACAGAAACTGCAATATAAGCATTCAAACACAATTTGAGGTCAAACCACAAATTCTGGGACATGACAAAAATAAAATAGATAACTTTGTGTAGTTAAGGCAACTTTTTTTTTTTTTTTTTATCATTTAGTTTAAGCAACCTTGGTATAATGGAGTTTATGCATCTTCTAATGATTTTGCGAATTACTCATATCTCCTTTCTTGAAGTGATGCTTGAATCTCTATTACCAATGTCTTCCCACAATATACCAGACCTTGAATCTCTGTAACCAATGTTTCCCTAACTTCTGTGCTAGTATGTTCAAGCCAATAACTAATGGAATTTTCCCAAAGTGATGCTAGAAGACAATAAGCATTCTATTTTATGACCAAAATGACAAACCATACTTAGTGGTGAAGGGAAACCACCTCAGTTAATCACTTACCAAAGCTTTTGAAGCCAGCGCCATAGCAAGGCCCTCTTTTTGCAAGTTGTTCGGAGCTCTCCGCAGCAGCATGTTCTGTCAGCCTAAAGGTAGAGCAGAATGTAGAGCTCTCAAAAGTGTGTCAATTAAAGTTGACAGTAGCTTAAAATCGGGGGGCATGATCCGGACCTTCGTGGACACATGAATAAGATGGCACAATATTAATATGTTTTGTTTTCAAAAGCAACTAAACATAGGTCACGTTGGAGAATATTTGAGCTACAATTCCATGTTTCTGAAAACAACTGAAATTAGAGAACAGAAGAACTCAAATCTATACCAAAAAGAATCAATCACCCTCCGCCTCCCATTACACATGATATGAACTCATATTCCAACACTCAAGGCCATATTTTAAGCAAATAAGATACAGTTTTAGCTTTAAGAACACATTTTCAGCAAGTTTCAAGACTTAATATCAAAGTAAATCCAAACCCTCTAAGTGCATAATCTGTGCAAATACTTAAATGATTATAACATGATAATTAATGAAGATTAAAACCCTAGCCTTGCAAGAATTGAAAAAAAAAAGTCATGTCAAACCTGGTGAGGACTCTTCGATCAATGACTCTCTGTCTTAACCAATGCAATATGCCAGAATATAGCCTTGATTCTTCTCCAGCAATTAGTATGGAAACAGAGGTTCGATCAGAAACAAAATATATGGTATAACAAAAATAAACAATGTTAATGCAAATAGATGCAACCGAACTATCATGTTTAGAAAGTATCATGTTTAGTTCCCAACTAGGAGGCATCGATGCGGATAGAGTCATGAAACACATATTAGAAAAAATAAGATTCTACTAGTATTAGATGTACCTACATGCTGTTGTTCCAATGTGTCTGTAAACTACCATAGAGTACCATACAAACTGATTCAAGCATTAATCAACCTATTTGAGTTTGAAATCAAGGGTTTCACTATTTTCGAAGCTTGGCTTCTGAAACTCAATCCCTATTGAGTTGATTTGAAGGCTGTTGGACCTTATTTGAGCCTATTCGCATCCTAATCTTCTTGTTTGCAGTAAGAATTTGAGTGGGTCATGCCCAAATATGTCATCATGCTCAAAAGGAGTGTACATACACAATATATGAGCCTAAATTGCACAACCAAATACTAGTTTGTCTTAGTCATTCAAACACTTAGACCATACCTGCATGAAGTTTCCCAATGACCCTGCAATTGGTTGCAGATACATGGGACGAATAGAACATCACCAGCTATCTACAACAAACATAGAAGAATAATTACTAATAGCCAAAGAAAAATGAGAATGCTTGTAGCTGTTACTTAAGAATAAAACCAAACTAATGACTAGAGTTCAACGCCATATGCCCATGAAAGACGACGAGACTATATATCTTATTATACCTCCACTATAGTAACACGAGAAATTGAGTCCCTCGTACAGTTGCACAGCAGTGTTTGACAAGTTTTAGTTACCACGTACTCTCTCCGGAAACAAGTACTAAAAGAACTTTGAATGCAGGAAGCATAATATAATTCTACAGTTTAAGAAAGCTTACAAGTTTACAACCATGGCACCACCACAAAATAATCACCATTAACTTTTCCAATGACACCATCCTAATCCAGATAGTGATTGCTGCAAAACAAGTACAATATACATTAATCACTAAGCAGCAAATACTTTGTGAAAAAAATGGATAGTAGGTAGAGGGGGTCAAACTCAGTGGATGAGTAACAAGAAAAATACTTGCTATAAAAATAAAAATACCCAATATAACAGGGGAGAACATACTTATGAAAAAAAACAGGGGAAAACATATATAACAGTTTGCCTCGTAAGGCACTTGAAAAATTAGTAGACCTAAGTTTCTTACTAATTAATCCAAACGTCAATCGATCAATATCCAAACTAACCCTTAAACACAAAACACTTTCTATAAAGACATCAACAAACATGAAGTCATGAAAATAGATACACTTAAAAGAATAGTCCCTGTATGAATTCCCTGGCCCACTTTGAATGGCAATTGAAAGAACAAAACATGAAGATATGTCGAGCCTTCAAAGAACAGAAAACATGTGTTGGTTAACAATCTTCAAATCACTCAAAACCTATTGCCTAATACTTGAGAAAGTTCAAATTAGTCAAATAAAAAGCTTTACTGAAACACACAAACACCAAAACAAAAATAATAGAATCAGACCAACCAACATCAAGCATCAATAGATTTACCCAAAAAAAACATCAAGCATCAATAAGCAAATCCCGAAGAGAAAGCAAAGCCTAGATAATTGGCTGAATATACGAAAACAAAATAAGTTCACTTTAGTAAGAACACTTGTTTAGGACTGCTAATAGTGGAATTTTGCTTGCCAAAGCCAGAGATCGGTTGTGCTTGGGTGCTTTTGTGCCTGTGCAATTGAGGGATAGAGATCGAGAGGGATCCAGAGTTTGACGAACAGGAGGAAATCGAGGACTTACATTTAGCGAACAGGAGGACTTAATTTCGATCCTCCATCACAATCGATATCTAGGATTTTGGTAGCCACACTGTTGAAATCAAAACCCCAAAACAAAAATATGTATATACGTACATATATCTTGGGTCTATCGAGAGAGAGAGATACCTTGTGAAGTAGAGAGGTGAGGGTTGGGAATCGTCGACCGTTGGTGCTACTGAAGGAGATGAACGCCATGGATACACCATGGTTCTAGGGTTTCTTTGCAGAACAAGATGGAGGGGAGAGGGAGAGGGAGAGGGAGAGGAACTGGTGAAATCGATGTGTGAGGGTTTCTCAGAGCGTTGATGAGATCGTCGAAGGGGGAGTCGGTGTGCGAATGGCACCAGCACTGAAATCTTGAAATTTTTAGCAAATCATGAGTCGATGTCGATGTCACTGTGCAGTTGTTGGTCGCCGGGGGTCGAAGGTCTGATGGGGAGAGAGAGAGAGAGGAGATGTGCCGTGCCTCCATCTCTGAAATTTTTTGTGAAGGGGTATGGGATTAGGGCGCAGAGGGATGGCGAGTTTTTAGTGGAACGCTGTTTTTTAGATAAGAAACGCTATTGTAAACAAGGCGCGAGGTTTCCTTCTTTTTCTCCTGCTGAAACGCTATAAACGTACCCCTACGACAGCATTTCTAAAAAAACGCTATTAACTAATGCTATAAAAACCCATATTTGTTGTAGTGCGAAGGTATAGAATAATCTACATTTCAAGAGTAACCATAATTCTAATTATAATTAAGGGAAATAGATATGGAAATCTACATTCTTTTCAACATACGCATATCATATGTTATATTTAGAGTTTAGAAAGCATAGGTAAAATCTACATATACTTAGAGTGTAGAAGGTGTAGGAAGATCCTACGCTTAAGCATCATACTATATCTTAAGGTAAACTACGTTTAATTATCATTCAACCAAATCACATGTACTTAGAACAAGGTTGTATTTAATCTAGTGTCGACAGTATAACTACGTATACTTAGGATTTAAGTAGATAGAAGAATCTACTATACTTAGAGTTAGGAGGTATAGGAAAATTCTACCTTGATCCGAAACTAGTCGGGGCCGAATAAGCTAGTTGGAAAATTCCAGGGCGGTGAAACTGCACAAATCTGGACCGAACTTTGGACGGCAGTAACTTGGTCAATATTTGGCCGAATACAATCGTTCTTGAGTTGAAACCAAAGTTCTAAAAGTGCTCTACAACTTTCGTGAAGGAAGTTGATCCTAGAAACTGGTTTAGGTAGGAGAAATATGGTGATAAAGGGATGGACAGTTTGCTGTCTGGAATCTGGAAATCCGAATTTTTACTGAAATTCGGAGGTCGATATCTTTGTCGTTTCTTGACCGATTAGGGTGGTTCTTGGGTCTAACTTGAAGAGCTCGAAGTGCTCTACAAATTTCCCGGATGAAGTTTATCCTAGAAACCACTTTAGGTAGGAGAAAGAATGAGGTTTTGAGG
Source organism: Rhododendron griersonianum (assembly GCA_018127125.1). Taxonomy (NCBI): domain Eukaryota; kingdom Viridiplantae; phylum Streptophyta; class Magnoliopsida; order Ericales; family Ericaceae; genus Rhododendron; species Rhododendron griersonianum. The sequence goes on along the minus strand of CM030798.1, from coordinate 4,081,382 downwards.
AGGGCAGTAAGCTGCCTGGAAAACAGAATGGTTTCTAGAGAGAAGTTGGAGCAAAGGATGAAGGTGTGAGTTCAAGGCTTGAATGAGCTTGCTATTTATAGGCCAAGGGCTCTCTCTTTCTCTCTCCCTCTCTCCTTCATCCGAAATCTCTCTCTCTCTCCCTTATCTTTGATTTTTTTCTTATTTAAACACATGAAAGACTAGATTTTGTACCTTGGGAAGATTTGATGGTACTTGGATGGTGTGAGGTGTTGGCCAAAGGACCATGACTAGGCTTAGGAGTACACTTGCACACATCACTCTCTCTCCCTCCTTCTCATCCGAAATCTCTCTCCCTCTCTCTCTCTCTCTCTCTCTCTCTCTCCATGGTACAATGTACATAAGTACATAGGTGGAAAGTTTACAAGATTTTCTTGTTCTTTCTAGGACAAGTGTAGGTGATTCTAAGGGCTTCCTAGTCTAGTCTAGTACTTGAAAGAGTAAGAATGGTGACATGGTTGTCCCTAGATATACAAGAGCAAGAAAGACTAGATTGTTTGTACTAGGATTGAGTGAGTTGTTGGCCAAAGGACCATGACTAGGCCTAAGAGTACACTTGCACACACATCACACTCTCTCTCCCTCTCCCAAATCCGGCCATCTCTCTCTCTCCCTCTCTCTCTCTCTCTCTCTCTCCCTCTCTCTCTTGGTCTAATGGACACCTAAGCATGAAAGGACTAGGGTTGGAAAGACTAATAGATTTTCCCTTATTCTTTCTTCTAACCTAGGACAAGGTTTAAGTTTCTTTAATGGGGTTTGTGTCTAGTCTAGTACTTTGAAAGAGTAAGAAAATTAGATATGGTGGTCCTTTAGGGTTGAAAGAATAAGGAACCCTAGATTGAGTGGTACAAGGTGATGCAATAAGGTGATGTAGGAAGATATGGTGAGTACACTAGTCACACACATCACACTCTCTCTCCCTCTCTCAACCGGCCATCTCTCTCTCTCTCTCTCTCGGCCACTCTCTCTCTCTCTCTCTCTCTCTTGGACACCTAAACAAGAAAGGACAATGGTTGAAAGAGTAAAAATAAGCTAATAGTTTGTAAGAAAATTTTGTAAGAAAATCTAGTACTTGATTATATCTTAGGTCATCGTATCCTTCATCTTTCAAGATACAAGTACTTATATATATATATATATAGAATTAGGGTTTTTGGTAGAAGAAGGTACAACACCATCTCTCTCTCTCTCCTATCTCTCTCGGCCTCTCTCTCCTCCTCTCTCCCGAATTCTCTCTCTCTCTCTCTCTCTCTCTCCCTCCCTCTCTCTCCCTTGTACTACATAAAAATAATAATACATATCATCACTTAGATTTTGGAAGTACAAGGTAATTAATAAACTAAAGGGAATTTGAAAGAGTAAGATTTTCCGAATTTATTAATGAATTTAACACAAGTTTCCTACCTTTATATTATATTGGGGTGATTGTATGGTATCCTATAATAATATTTATATAAGTACTAGAGAATCTGGGTGGATATCTAGTCAAAATTCTATATTAAACTAATCTAATTTGACACATGTACTACTAGAATATAATATAAGGTACTTAGAGAATCCTAGGGTATTAAAATACTAGGTACCATTCTAATTCTTTAATTAGGGAATCCCATGGAATTCTAGTCATCGAATTAACTATAATATAGTAGTACTAGTCCTATTATCCAATAGATAATAATTCTACTAACAACTATGGACCAATGGACAAAGGTCAACGGTTGACTTTTTGGTCAAAGGGTTCAAAAAGGTCTTCCTAGGGTTTAGGAGAAGTAACTAGATGAATCGCTAGTTAGGGTTTCTCAAAGATTGGTCAAAATCTAACTAGTCTTGCTAAGTAGGATTTCTAGTCAAGAATCTAACCTAGGCTTAAGCTCGATGATTAAGGGAATAGTCCAACACACTTGTCTTTAAAAAATGATCTTATTGCTCGGAGTGAAGAAAATCCAATTTTAATAAGTCTAGAATTTATTAACGACGGATTTTTGGGATGTTAAAAGGAATTTTAAATGGAAACCAAGTAATTAAAATAAAATTCAAATTTTTTGTGAAATTTTTTTATTTACCAAAAATCCGGGTCGTTACAGCCTGTCTAGGCATATCATCAAGATTCACCTGTTCATGAACTACTCCGTTTGCATCAACGCCTATGACAGATGGAGGCGTAATCACTCTTCTTAACAGACTGATCAACTCCTGTGCTGCTTCATCTTCTGGATTAGACAAAACTTGTGCTAACTGCCTAGAAAGGCCTTGCACACTGACTTGTGGATTTGAACCATTTCCTTGGCTATTTTCTGGCATCCTTTGTTCAGGATGCACCGACGAATCATTCTGAATCTCCAAGCCTTCGTTCTGAGGCTCTATTGGTCGGTCGCCTTGCTTTCTTGTAGTTGGTGCCATTACTTCCAAATTAGTAAGTAGCCCTCCTTCTAGCGCCAAAATTGTTTGTCTATTTTTCACTTGCTGTCGATGATCGATTGGGAATTATGTAAGTGCTAGAATGTGGATGTTTGTGGTGGTGGAGTTTGGTTCCTTGCCGTATTTCAGGACTTCTCTGGAAGCAAACTTAATGAAGTGAATGGTGATGAAAGAAGAACAACAAATGGACTTTATTATTCTTCGAAGTAGAAGTCAATCGACAGTGGAAACACAGTCGAGGAGACGGTTAAGTTACAAGCTACTCCTAGTGCGAGAAATGTAAAGTACAGATAAAAAGTAGAAGCCTTTGGGCGATTGAGTGGGGGGTTGAAATCGTCTTCTCTTCTTGTATTTATAGGCTTCACTTCGACTTGAACTTCAAATCTGGCAAAATTCCCTCCATTAATTTGAGTCAAGCGGTTACCTCTTTTCTCCCTCTTCTTTCTCCACGTTCTTGACCAGGCGGTTACCATAACTCAGAAACACGATCTCATTGTTGTAGTTACAACTGCCTTTGCTAACTGCTCCATCCATGATCTGCTTGTAATTTGTTGTTGAACACGTGTTTTAAGTTTAAGCAATAACTCTCAACCGTCGATTAGTCCATCTGATTTCTTGTTATGCATCTCATGCTTTAAAACTAGTCCAGATATCGTCACCACGTGTCACAATTTGATCTAGTCGATCAATATGGACTAAATTACTCAATTATGGTGTAAACACTCCTAATTCATGAGTTTCCTAAATCTACCTTAATTGTTCTCCAAGCAAAAGAATTAGGGGAGCATGCACAAGCAGGGACGGGCCCTAAATCCGTTATACATTTTGGGCGATCAAGCATCTGACATACAATTGCGAGACGAGTCTGGGCTTAAGTTAATCGGGCTATCAAACTTCAATTTGACAAGCTAAAATATTCCTTGATGGATCAAACCTTAACTTACACATAAGTTGGGTTTATCAAATATTGTCGTCTCTGAATATGAAAAAAATTCAGTGTGCATGTGAATTGATAAATTTTAGCTCAGTCGATGAGTTGAAATTTTGAAAATCAAATTGACACCAAATGTCAAGCAAAAAAAACATATCGCCACATACACAAATTTTCGGCATCAAATTAAGTCAAGTCGACATTTCAAGACTCACTCACTCTCGTACATGAGCAAGTCTCGAGGGGGCATCTGTAGGCATGTAAAAATTCTAGCCTATCACAAATTGCCACGTGTTGCTAGGGAATACAAATTGGCCAATCAAATGTTGCCAAGTGCCTGTAAGCCAAAGTCAAAGTTTCATGGACGAGCCAATCAAGTGATGACAAGTGTCCGTGGTCAAAAGTCAGAGACATGAAAATGGATCAATCAAAATGGTGCCACGTGTCAAAATGACACAGTTATTATTTTATCAAGTCCGGCCAATCAAATTAGGCTACTTGATGAATAATAATATATCTCTTTATATATAATTACCTTCTCTAAAATAAAAAGAAAAGGAAAGGTAATTATCAAATTATTATTATTTCTTTTAAGTTCAATAAAGGAAATAATTAAAGGGATCAATATGGAAAGTTAAGGTTGGAGTCTCCAACCCACATCCTTATAAATAGAGATGCTCCCTCTCATATATTTTTCCATCCGCACATTGAAGCACACAAGCTTCAGAGCTCTGAAGATCAAAGCCCTCAAGCCCTATAAAATTCTTCAAGTCTCCATCCAACAAGAAGTTATTCGAATCGAAGCTTCAAAGCCTCGAAGAACATTCAACCCAAGTCATCAACTTCTTCGCAAATCACGGAGAAGATTCCGCCGTTTGATTCGAGATCAAACATCAATCCCTCATTTCAACAACCGAAGAGAAGAATCAGAAAACTTTATTTTCTTTGATTAGAAAATACATCAGAGATTGTAAACCCTAATTTCATACATCAATAAAATTGACTATTGTTTAACATTTTTTCGTCTTTTTCGCAGACTCGAAATTTGTGTTCAACAATATATATCCCAAAGGCTAAACAAAATTACAATCGAAAACTCAATTTTTTTTGAATAAACACGAAAAATTGGCTTATTGGCTTCTATTTTTTGTCTTTATTCAAAAAATTTGGCTTTCGATCGTAATTTTTTACTTTTTAGATTCATCTCATCATGACAAACCAATAATTCACAAAAATAGATTTAAAAAAAACAAATAAATGCAAAAAAAATTGAATAAGGCAAATTAACAAAAAAAAAAAATCATTTGGCTTATTAGGCCAAAATAGGAGCCTCCTTTGGCAAAATAAGCCAAGGTGGCTCATATTTTTTTATTCAAATTTTTTTGTATTTGTTAGTTTTACGTCAAATTTTTGTGGATTATTGATTCAGACAAGAGGAATCGACAAAAGTAAAAAATTATGATCGATATAATTTTTTGAATGGAGACGAAAATAAGCAAATGAATCTATTAGCTGCTTCTTACTGCTTTCTGTGGATGTTGGTTTCCTACGGCCAGCCCTAGGTGGATTAGTCTCATTCCATTTTGGTGCGAGGATACCTCAAATGTTGTAAAAAAGAAAAGGGTCCACTTTTCAACCAAAGCCGTTTGTGGATTTCACTTTGTGTTAATTGTTGATGTGAATCGTTTATTTTGCAGGACCTGCAAAATAGTGTATTCCTGCAAAAAATTAGCTACTCCCTCCGTTCCATATTGAGAGTCTCATACTCTCTCTCTCTTGCCATTTTTTAAATTAAAAAAATCAACCACTTCTGTGTATAATTTTTTGAAATATTTTGCACCGTATTAAAGATCTCGATTAGTACTTTAATTTGTTATGAAAAATTCAAAAAATTTATACATGGAAGTAGTTGATTTTTTTATTCACTTTGTGTTAATTGTTGATGTGAATCGTTTATTTTGCAGGACCTGCAAAATAGTGTATTCCTGCAAAAAATTAGCTACTCCCTCCGTTCCATATTGAGAGTCTCATACTCTCTCTCTCTTGCCATTTTTTAAATTAAAAAAATCAACCACTTCTGTGTATAATTTTTTGAAATATTTTGCACCGTATTAAAGATCTCGATTAGTACTTTAATTTGTTATGAAAAATTCAAAAAATTTATACATGGAAGTAGTTGATTTTTTTATTCGAAAAATTGCACGACTTTTCGTGATGGACTCTCAATATGGAACGGAGGGAGTATCAGACATTGATGGGTACATCAGATTTTGAATTTTGTTTTGTAAAATGAACGGTCATTGATAGTTTAACTTTAAAGTTATGTTAAAAATGAACGGTCGTCGATAGTTTAACTTTAAAGTTATTAACATAATTAGTCCATCCTTTTTATGAACGAAAATTCAAATTGTGATATACCCATTCATGTCCAATTAAGTTGTTTTATTTTTCCAAGATACACCATTCTGCGGGCCTTACAAGATCAACGATTCAGATTATAATAATACATCACGATGGAGCTCACAATGCGCGGTGGTGGAAAAGTAGATTTTTACACTTAAAAGAATTTTTTCTCTATCAAAAAATATGAGGTTAAACTCTGTTTGGAACTTAAGGAAAGGAAAGAAAAACTAAATTTTTTTCCCACACAATAAGAAAATAAAAATTTTGAGTTGAGTTTTTTTTATGTTTTCATCCAAGGTTCTGAATACCGTATCGGCTAGGGTACCGGTTTTCTTATTGGTACGGTACGTACCGATACCGGTCAAATACCGGGTACCGTTTCGGATTTAGCTCTATTTCTGTTACATATAGTTATAAATCAATTATTTTTCCCATGCCACGCAATTCATCATAAAATAAACTTTCATTAGACAAAAATTATCACGATCATTATATAAACCTCTTCTAATTAAAAAGAAGAAGAAGCTCTCATAGATTTAATTTCACAAAAATAAATACTCCTATTAAAAAATCATTCTTTGTCACGTCTCCCCAGTCAGCATTTTTTTCAAAACAAAAAATCCTACCCACGTGTAATAGTAACACTTTCAAAAGTAGGACAAAAAGGTAATTGGACTTGTGTAGGGTTTCCATGTTTTACTAGCAGCTTCCATTCGCTACGAGTACCAGCAGCTTTCTCTTACTGCTGCGTCTCTTTCTCTCCAACCAGCCATGGCAAACAGCACAGGTATAGCCCTCTCTCTCTCTCTCAGAAGTTTGATCGCGATCTGACCGAGATTGGCGCGCTCTCTTGCGATATGATCTTTTCTCATAGTCCGTTCTGCACGGTACCGGCCGGAATCTCCGGTACGTCCATCTCGTCCGAGATCAGCCGGAATCGCCGGTACTCGCCAGAAGACCCAGTATCAGAGCCGGGACGATATTTGAGGTGTAGGTTATCAGTTTTATACAAATCCGGTGCATACTACGGAATGAGATGCACAACCTTGTTTTCATCCCTAAACTATAAATACTTGTTCTATAAGAATCGTTTTTCTAAACTATACATACTATTAGAGCATCCACAATGGTAATAATCAAAACCAAATTCCAAAATGTGCCATGTCAGCATTTGATTATCCATTTAGTCCATAATCAAACTTAACAACCTCTACCTCCACATTGGTTATTTTGACATCCTTAACAAAAAAATCCCATACAATGCACAATGCACATTTGTCCAATCGCAAATGAATTCCAATCACGCACCCGACCACACCAAATTATTTGTCTCGATGAGACGATTCCCATGTGGGGTGTTTTTTAGTATTGAGTTTAATTATTGATAAAAGTTGTTAAGTTCGGATCTGGAATGAGTGGAATTTGGTTATTTGCTAAAAGACTTGTAACTTTGCTTATTAGAATGTGAGGTGTTTTTTTAAATATTATTGTTAAATTTGCTTATCCACACCCATTTGCTTATTAGAATGAGATTGTTCTAACTGGGTATGTTCTTTCCTTTCCTGACGGAAGATGCCTAATGGCATCCACCCCTTAGGTCAAAAATGTCTTTCCACATCAAAACAAAGCTACGTCTACCTGTTCCTCTCTCTCCCCCTGTCTCTCCCTCATATCAACTGGATGCCCTAAAGCTTCTCCTCTCTCTCCCCTTCTCTCCCTCATATGTTCCCACTCAATACCTGTAAACACCCCAATTTGGCCTAACTTTCAAGTCCCACCTTGGGGACCATCCCGATGTTGAAATGGATACAGTGATTGCTGATTGCCTTCTTGAGAACCTTAGGACTTTCGGTAAGAACTTTGAGCCACTTAGAAGAACCAATCCAGAGCTATACAGCCTTTCAGACAGAAAATACAGAAGCTAGGAGAATCCATCTGTCGGCCGTGACTTTGATCTCACGGCTTTAACATCATTTCCTCACCCGAGCAACCTATTACTAGAAAATCTCCCTGAGAGATCATCCCTCGGCCGCAAGATCTATCCTTCGGCCGCAACATCCATTCCTTGGCCGTGATATCCTTTACTCGGTCGCCAGATCGTCCTTTTCCCAGACTCTGGAACGTTATGTCGATTGTTTGATTCAACTACGTTACCTCTCCGATGCGTTCGGGCCACATTTAGAGATTGCAACGAAGAGTTCGAATTGCATTGCAATTGCAATCGTGCCATTTGATTGGCCGGAGTGAGTCAGCCCTATGCCTATATAAAGGAGCCTTTGGGTTCCAAAATTAATAAGTGAAATCATTCACCCAAGCTCCGATACTCTGTCAAAATACTCTCTCAAACCCACTCTTCAAAAGCCCTAACCTCCCGAAGGCCGCCATCAATCCGACGATCAAACCCCGAAGTTCAAACCCTAACCCTAGGGTTTTTAATCAAGCAAGCAGTCAATCACAACCAAATCCAAAGCAATCAAGCAACTAAGGGATCAAGGTGGTGAGGCCCAATGGCCTCTGGTTTGTCTTATTTTCTGTCTATAATCTTAATCATAACGCTTTGATTATTTGCTAATCTTTTTGTCGGGTGTGAGGAAGAACATCGACCGGGACTTCGATCCCTCGGCCGATATATCAAACCAGGAGGATCCCTCGGCCGTGACATCCATTCACCGGCCGCGGGATCCATTCCCCTGGGACAGCTTTGTTTTGTTTCCTACTTTCTGATGCATGTTTCAATTACAGTCTTGGCTCACCATTAACTGCTTAAAGGCTAAAAAATAGATTACATGTTAGAATTAAATAAAGTATCTACATGTCTTACATTGAATAACTATGGGCCAGTCTCATGGCTGGGCAGAAAGGGGTGCCTAACACCTTCCCCTTACTGTACTCTTGGCTCCCGTACCCAGAATCTCTATCTATTTTTCCAGTTTTAATAAACTGGGCGGCGACTCTGTTTTGATGATAACCGCTATCGTGTGGCGATGTTCCTAGCCATGGGAATGTTCACGATCTTGGTTTATGAAGCAAGCAACCAATCGAGCAACAAACGTGATCAATCTGTATGGCAATGCCCCATTTGGGAGGTGTCTACAGTTTTTGGCGACTCTACTGGGGAACATGAGAGCCATAACCAGAAAGTTCAATATAAGACTAATACATGCCTTGTTTAATTCATCTATCATATGCATCGAGCGGGCAACCCGTTGAGTTCACCTGATATCCCGGCATGACACGGGCTATGTTGGGGGTTCCAGCAAACTCCACAGTCACTCGTACCTAGTGGTATATCAAAAAGGGAATCACCCAATCACCGCCTATGATGGGCTGGTGAGAGGATTGGTGCCCTTTGACAACGGAGCACCCTGAGACTACCAAAACCTTGCATGTATTGGAAAGCCATAGAACTTATCAAACTAAGACAGGAACCTACAGGTTAGGAACCTACTTGCATTTGCTTGCAAAAGTTCTCCCTCACACCCATTGTATATATGTATGTTGTAAAGTTTTTCTTTTGCAGGTTAAATCTTAGGAATCTCTCTAAGTCAAATGAACAGTAGGTAAGATTAATCAATCTAATTAAAACAAAAACCTTTTCAGGAAAAATGACTGCATCACTGTTCACGTCTGATTCGCACTCTCAAGTTGTCACCAAGCTGTTTGGCCCGCTCCACTCCATTGTCGAGGATTTCAACCCCTCCAAATACATCACCCCGGTGGAACAACCAAAGCCTATGGTAACTATCATTGAAGACAACCATGTCATGTTCGCTAGAACAGTCTATGAGGAAGAAGTAGAAGAAGGGCTTCGCAGGGTCCCAATTTATTTTTATGACCCCTATGCACCTACCGACGACTATTGGCCGATAGACGAGGTCGATAACCTCAAAACTGAAGAGGCAAAGGAAGAAGAGTCTATCGACAACGACCCACTAGACGAAATATCACTGAACCTACTCTTTGATGAGGGGGTCGCCAACGATGAAATAAGGGTGATCCATCCCATCACGGATAGCTTTGGTAATTGGTGGGGCTTTGTTGGCACATGAAGAGTCGACAACAGCAACGAAGCAGAGATTGAAGCTCAATTGGAAGAGATAAAAGCAATAGCAAATCAAATGGCCCTCCAAGACTTGCAGGGTGACAATGATGAAAGTGCGAATCAAGGTGACAGTGAAGTGCTGATGATCAACCCTGGTGATGAAAAAGACTGCTCTGAACTGATTGTGGATGCTGAAAAAGGGGCTTACCCTAACTGGACCGTGGAACACACTCTGAAATACAAAATGAAAAGCGCTAATTCTGATCTTAGTTCCGATTCCGATTCCGACTCTGAGTCGACTCAGTCCGAGTCAAGCTTTTCATCTTTTGAAACTACTAAGGCTAGTGAGGAAAACCTGGTCAAAACACCAAGGCATAACATTTACTTTGAGTTTGACTCTGAAATGTCTTTTGACAATCTTAGCAATGAGAAGGAAGATTTAGAGTATTACACTTTGCCTATAATCAATTGCATGGATTCCGACAAACCAAATTTTGAGGAAGAAATTCCAAAAGAAATTCTAGAATTCATCGAGAGAGAAGAAGAAAGGCACGCTAAACCTTTTTTTGAGGAAATAATCGCAGCAAACATAGGCTCTAAAAACGAGCCCAAAATGGTTAAAATTGGTGCAACACTATCCCCTCAAGAGAGTGAAAAACTAATCCTTTTGCTAAAAGAATACAAAGATGTTTTTGCTTGGTCTTACGAGGACATGCCTGGAATAGACCCTGAAATTGTTTAGCATAAAATTCCCCTTCATCCTGAGGCAAAACCAGTTAAACAAAAACTGAGACGTATGCGCCCTGATTGGGTCTTAAAGATAAAAGAAGTCACTAAGCAAATCAACGCCGATTTTCTCATAGTCACCGAATATCCACAATGGGTAGCCAGCATCGTTCCCGTACCAAAGAAAACTGGAGGAATCAGGGTCTGTGTAAATTTCTGAGATCTCAACAAAGCTAGTCCAAAGGATGACTTCCAATTACCTCACATAGACGAGCTAGTAGACAACACCGCAGGCCATGCATTGCTATCCTTCATGGATGGATTTTCTGGGTATAATCAAATTCTTATGTCTCCTGAGGATAGAGAGAAAACCACATTCACTACGCCTTGGGGAACCTACTGCTACCGAGTGATGCCATTTGGGTTGAAGAATGCTGGAGCCACTCACCAGAGGATGGCAACAACACTACTGCACGACATGATGCACAAAGAGGTCGAGGTATATGTCGACGATATGATAGTCAAATCAAAGGAAAGGGAAGGACACCATGAAGCGCTTCAAAAGTTCTTTGAGAGGATTAGGCAATACAAACTACGTCTTAACCCTCAAAAATGCACTTTTGGGGTAACGGTTGGAAAAATGTTGGGGTTTCTCATCACTCAAAGAGGAATCGAGGTAGACCCTTCCAAGATACAGGCTATCATGGAAATATCGCCGCCTAGGATAGAAAAGGAGGTAAGGAGTTTCTTGGGGAAGGTGCAGTTCATCAGCAGGTTCATTTCCAAGCTCACAGCTACTTGCGAACCCCTTTTCAAGCTACTAAAGAAAGGTACTGATTTTGAATGGAGCCAAGACTTTCAGCAGGCGTTTGAGGCAATCAAAGAATATCTTCAGAATCCACCTGTACTGTCGCCACCCATCCCTGGGAAGCCATTAATTCTGTATCTCTCAGTAACAGACACATCCATGGGATGCATGCTAGCGCAAGAGAACGACGCCAAAGTAGAGTGCGCCATATACTACCTCAGCAAAAAAATGATGGATTATGAAACAAGGTACACTCCCCTCGAGAAAACCTGTTGGGGGTTAGTATGGGCCACAAAGAAACTAAGGCACTACCTGTTAGCACACCCGGTGGTGCTGGTTTCTTGTTTAGACCCAATCAAATATCTTTTCGAAAAGCCAGCACTTATCGGAAAGCTAGCTAGGTGGTTATTGCTGCTAGCAGAATTCGACCTCAAATACATGACGAGGAAATCAGTAAAGGGAAGAGCTGTGGCAAAATTCTTGGCAGATCATCCTGTGACAAAAGCCGAGGCAGAAGACTTCACGTTTCCCGACGAGGATATCTTATGTCTCTTAGACGACACCTGGCAACTTTACTTTGATGGAGCATAAACCAATGTGGATATGGCATAGGGGTGTTGCTAGTTTCCCCAAACGACTCCCATATCCCTTTGTCATATAAACTGAGGTTTGAAGTCACCAACAACCAAGCTGAATACGAGGCCTGTATTACTGGAATGGAGGCAGCCCTAGAACTTGGGGCAAAAAGGGTAGAAGTCATTGGGGATTCAAACCTGGTGGTATCTCAAGCAAGAGGAGACTGGAAGGTCAAGGAAGACACGCTGAAACTATATCACTCTGTGCTGGAAGATCTAATTCCACAATTCGATTCCGTTATCTTCACGCACACTCCCCGAGTGAGCAATAGGTTTGCAGATGCACTGGCAACATTGGCGTTTATGGTCGAAATACCCCTGGGATTCACAATGCGGCCTCTCATGATCGAACAAAAGGTCAAACCAGCATGCGAATGCACCTTCATCGAGGAAGGTGAGGACGATGGTAAGCCATGGTACGAAGACGTGAAGAAATTCCTGGAAAAAGGAGAATACCCATCCGAGGCCACCTTAAAGGACAAAACGGCTCTGCGGAAGTTTGCTGCCCAATTCGTAATCTGTGGAGGAGCATTGTATCGAAGGGCACACTTGGGTCCAAGTCAACTTTGCGTCACAACGGAGGACAGCCGCAAGGTAATGGAGGAAATACACGAAGGAATTTGTGGACCACACATGAATGGGGCGACAATGGCAAAGAAGATCCTGTGTCAGGGATATTACTGGACCACAATGGAGGCCGACTGCGCTGACTATGTCCGCCGATGCTACAAATGTCAAGCTCACGCTGATCGCATGCGTATTCCCCCTACGGAATTGTATAGCATGACATCTCCTTGGCCATTCTCCACCTGGGGAATAGACTTCATTGAAAGTATAAATCCAAAGGGAAAATACAAGCATCAATTCATTCTAGTGGCTATCGACTACTTCACCAAGTGGGTAGAAGCAGCTTCTTACGCTACCCTCAAAGCCACTCATGTGGTCAAATTTATTCGCACCAATATCATCTATCGATATGGTGTACCTCACGAGTTCGTCTGTGACAATGGATCGCACTTCAAGGGAGCGACAAAGAAGCTTTTTGCCGAATTTGGGATACAAAATCATCGGTCATCTACTTATCGACCTCAAACTAATGGAGCAGTTGAGGCTGCAAACAAGAATATCAAGAGGATTCTGCGGAAGACTACCGACACCTACACAGACTGGCCAGAAATGCTACCTTTGGCACTATGGGGTTATCGAACAACTGAAAGAACTTCGACTGGGGCTACTCCCTACTCTTTGGTTTATGGAATGGAGGCAGTCTTGCCTATCGAGCTGGAGTTGCCTTCATTAAGGGTTTTGGTTGAGACAGGAATTATCGAGGAGGACTGGGTTCAAAACCGCTACGACGAGTTGGCACTACTAGACGAAAGGAGGCTGAGAGCGTTATACCATGTACAAGGGTATCAACGCCGCATTGCACGAGCATTCAATAAAAAGGTAAAACCTAGAGACATCAAGGTAGGAGACATGGTGCTCAAAGCAATCCGTCGCCACGTTTCAGACCCAAGGGGCAAGTTTAGACCAAACTGGGGAGGTCCCTACCTTATCAAACACATACTTTCTGGAGGAGCAGCATATATTGCAGACTTGGATGGAATGGAATTCGCGACGCCAGTCAACATTGACAAGCTGAGGAAGTACTACCCATGAGAGATGCTCGTTGGGCCGAAAACCACAAGGGTGGGTGGACCCAAGCAAAAATTAGAGCAGCCTGCTAGGTCGAAAACCCGCAAGGGCGGCTTAGGCAAAAACTAAGGCATAAATAAAACGCTCGCTAGACCGAAAACCCACAAGGGCAGTTTTAGGCAAAATTAAGAGCACAAAAGGAGAGGAAAATACCTGAGTAGACCATAACTAAAAAATAAAAAAAAATCCCATTGGAACTACGTTTATGGCCTGATTCCCTCCGTGGGATACGTAGGCAATCTCCAAATTTGAGATCCGGCCACTGCTATCATCATTACTTCCGAAATTCCTAAGTCTATCCTAAAACATGTTCACCATCAAACCATTTCAATAACATCTTCAAATAAAACGACCAAATGTTTTATTATTTCCAAAGGAAAAGGACAAAGCAAACCTAAAACAATTCTTAATCCATGAAAGCTAGAATCAAACAACATCTTTTGAAAAACATAAGCAAAATATCAATCTCTAGGTCTTCCTTCTCTTTGCACTACTATCCTCCAAAAGGTTTTTCTTCAACCAGCGTTTGTAAGAACCTGATAGCTTGACAGCAAAGTTTTCAACAACCTCCTGCATCACTCTATTCGGCCAAAGATACAGCATGTTGCGACAAAAGTTGGCATCATGGATCTTGGAAACAGCATACTCAGGGTCACCCAGGATTGCGGTTTGTTCAGCCCCGAACTGCCTTTGAAAGCGAGCAGGAAAGTAGAAGACGACTCGAGTGATACCAATCACTGCTACGCCAAAATGGTTCATGGTACTCATAGTCATGCTCTCAACACCATACCAGGGGCAAACCCATTGAATCCAATCACCTCTGCAAGTTTTCATCCATGCTTCCCAAGCAATCTCAGTTGGGAACTGTTTAATCATGCGACGCTCCGTGCATTGGTCTGGATTATAAGGAAGTCGCTCTAGCGCATCCCACACCTTTAGCTTCTCAAATAACCATACCTAGAGAATAAGGGAAAATTGTGAGTTGAGAGAACACGTGAGTCAAAACAAAAGAGTGATGAGTGAAAAGATAACTTGATAAATAAACAAACAAAGAGCGAACCTGCAATAGCAAAGGACTGCCTGAGAACTGAGATGTAGGATTACCCTTCATCACATCTAAACCCATCAAGGTCTCCGCCAACACTAAGCCAGCGAAACTCACATGGATTCCAATTTGTTGAGCAAGGTTAAGCAGTACGGGATCAGCATGGCCAGAGGAAGGGCCAAGCAAGTAATAATGAAGGAGACAAATGCACAACGCATGAAAGCATGCTTTCTGTTGGGAAACTTGACGATGAGCCTCAGCTGTACCGAAACGCTGGATAAACTATAGAATCTCCAGCCTTCCCTTCACTATGAAAAACCTAGCTTCGTGTTTCTGAACTTGGAGCAAATCTTTCAATAGACCACATCGGTTAAATAAAAGATTAGGGACAATGAAACCTTCTCTATCCGAGTGACCCATGATGGCCTCAAACTCTTTGATAGTAGAACACAATTCCTCTCTCCTAAATCGAAAGACATGAAAAACAGGATCCCATAAGCTAGTGGCTGCCCTAAGGAAAGCAAAATTCACAGGAATTTGACGAGGGAAAAGAGAAAGTCCATACCAAAAGACTTAAAGTGTAAACGATCGAGGCCATTAAAGGAATTCAACCACTGATCAAGGACTGGTTGTGCCATATGCAAGGAACTGCTACTAACAATGCTATCGGGTTCGTAGAACGCATACTTATAGAACTAAGTCGAGTCTTAGTTCGAATCGGAATCGGATTCTTAATCCTCGGTAATTTGGTCGGTCTCTCGGCCGGCACTTCGATATGACGGCCGTGGGATCAATCCATCGGCCCGTGAAAATCAGGGTTGACCTACAAGTCAAACCCAGGCAGACAAAACGATCCCTCGGCCGCCAGATCAAAGCCTCGGCCGCGTAATCATTAGGTCGGCCGCCAGAACGGCTGTTTTACAGATTGTTTCCACGGTTCAGTTCGTTTCGCTGGATTGGCAAGTTATCACACGCAAATAACGTATGTCACACCCCAAAATGAGAAGTGACCGGCCATGAACCACAAGACCAAAACTCGTAGAACATGCAGCCTAAAAAGAAATTTTTATAAAACTCCCAAGTAAAGATCCACCAAACAGTCAACCATTTTTTTATTTATTCAGAACATCTACAACCAATAAATTCCACCAAAAGAATGGGCACAAACATCCCATGAACCAAATAATATCCAGTGATCCAACAGTAATAAAAGAATCCGGATGTCTGATAAAATGTTTCAATGCGGAAGCGATGAAATAAAATACTAAGCTAGGATGAGACACCCTAAGGAGGTCAACAACAGAAACCCTGAGATGCCGCCAGAGTCCATGCCTAAATCCCCAACTTGCCTGAAAAATGAGTTGGAATAAATCCGTCAGCTGACGAGCTCAGTGAGTAGCAAAGCATGTATATTAGAATAAGGTTCTAAAATAAGGATCAAAATAATTTACCATGTCAACATAATTTGGCACATGGGGTGAACCACAAAATAATCCATTAGTCCAATTAACGATTCATCCGATAAGTCTTAATGGTGTTCTCAATCCAATCTCCAACAACAATGGGGAACCACAACCAAAATCAATAGTACCAAGTGCCAGTGAATAAATCTCTCAAAATTGGATCCAATATCAAATCTTAGAGTCACCACGAGTAGGCAGCCCGTGGAACTTTTCCCTAAGAACGATCCGGTCAATAACAACCGTTGAGCATTAGGGTCACCAGCCAAATCCGGTTTCTTCCCTAATGGCCAGAGTCACCCGCACACAGAGGATTAATTTCCCTGGACTTCCAAAATATGTTCCCATCAATATCCACAAAGTTCTCACCAAAAAGTTATCCAAACAATAAATAGTTTCACCAATCCGCATGCCAATTTCAAGAACCAAATAAAACAATACATGTTCCCAATTTCAATCATTAATTTTCTAAAACAATAATTTAAGGAATATGGGGAAGTTCGAAAATACGTAACATGCTTAACCACTCACCTGGACCAAAAAGTAATGCAACTCGAACAATAGAAACCGAGCCTAACCTGAACAATAAAATCATATAATCACTAACTATAGCAATTAGGACTACTGTAAAATTACAATTAACTTATCCTAGAACTAACTCAACCAAAGCCACCAGTTGAACTACAAAACCCAACTTAAACTCCAAACCCAATAACCTGTTCTTCATGTACCCGATATGTTCCTGCCAATAACATCAAAACATGTTCCTCTTTCAATATTATACACTAGTCTTTCATGCATTACGCCAAGATTGCACATGCACCCAACTGCCGAGATCTCTCTCTCACACACCAATAATCACCATCCACAGCACCAATGCACACACATCACCCCGCACCACGTCGCGCACACACAACCCACACGACAATCTGCCCACATCGGGCTCTCTCTCTCTCTCAATATAAAATACAAATTAACTCCATAATAGTCTCCAATCTATGGACCCAATTGCTAACAGAAAAGGTAGATGAGTAGAAACGGGAGAGATGAAGTACTATTACCTCTGAAGAACTCCAAGAAAAACTCCCCTTCAAAGTGCGGCTGTTTCTCTCTCTCAAACGGCAGAAGTTCTTTTAATATACCCAAGTTCTCTTAATAGAACCCTAAACCCTCTATATTTGTATCTCTATCCGTACACGTTATAAGTACCAACTAATCACATAAACCCACAATTATAGCTAATTAGTTAATTACGCAACCAATTGAATTAGACTAATCTGCAATTAATAATTAGACTTGTGCCCCCAAACTAATAATAACGCACATAGTAGCTACATCGCGCAGAAATGAAAATTGCTAATTAGGACCCACACCATAAAACTCCCAATTAATAATCGGTCAAATAATTAATAAGATAAATAAAATTTCTAGGCCGTAACAACGTAGATATAGCGTATACAATCACATAGCAGAGTAAAAGATTTTTGTTTCATATAACGAAAGCTTTTTACATCACAAGGTGGATCATCCCATATTTCCTAAACAAACTATACATCGATCTCCTGTCGAACTAACCTATGCAGGAAGAGAAACAGAAAAACAAACAAAAAAAGAGGGAGGAGAGGAGGATGCCGAACCCTCTGGTGGTCTGAACACCAGAGGCCAGCTGCAAAAAAGAAGAGGACACCCCTGGGGCGGTGTATACCAGAGGAGTACTACGGCGCAGAAGAAACACCACGTGGCTCAAAAGAATCACCACATAGCCCAGAAAAATCACCATACCGTGTACCACCGCCACCCCAGGAGTTCGGCGTCACGGAAGCAAACCACCCATGCGAGGGTCCCTAATCAAGCATCAAGACAGGACCAAGAACAGCACGACCTCCCTCCGCGGTCGCTGATCGCACGCTGCCCATTGCTCGGGCCCAACGAAACGCCAAAGGCAGCAGAAGAGTCTTCGGAGGTAGAGAAGGCGAGAGGAGTCTTACGTTGTTGGAAAAAGTGGGAGGAATGAGACGCTGATCGGAGCCTTTAAATAGACCTCTGGAATTAAGGCATATCACGGCCGGTTCATCAATGATTCGGCCGGAACATCGATCCTTCGGCCGAGAGATCGATCTTCTGGCCCTTCAATCAGTTTTCTTCAGCCCTAGTGGATTTTGCTCAGTGCACCAATTCAAGCAATCATGGACTTCTGAATCTTCGATCTACAAAGTCGGCCTTGGGGGCATCCCCGAACCAATACGAACAGAACTAGCCTCGGGGGCATGCCCGAGCATCGAAGATCTCTCTCTCTCCACAAACTGTTGGCCGAAGCTCTTACTACAGCAAAGCAAGACACTCAGCAGCCCTGAGTTCATTACTCCAGCAGCTCCATGTTCAATAACCTTGTACACAGGTCGCTCAAGTCACCCAGGCTCTACACCCATATCAACTCACTCAGCGGCTCTATGCCTATACTCACTCAGTGGCTCGAGGCCCGTAACCATGTTCACCCACTCACCAATCACCGTCAGCAGCTCCACGCTTGCAATCTCCGCGGCTCCAAGCCCACTACCTCAATTTGGCTCTAAGTCGTAACGACCATTTCAATGGATCTACGCCCGTATACATTCACTCGGCGGCTCTATGCCCATATCAACTCAGCGGCTCCACGCCCAATATCTCAACTGGCTCGAAGCCGTAAACAAGCAAATCCTTAACAGGCTCTACGCCGCCCCAACAATCAAGACATCATTCTCAGGCTCTACGCCTGAATGCTCAAAATATAACATTTTGAATGCTCGAAGCTCTTCGAAAGCCCAACCACTGTGTACTGGATGCTTAAGGTTTATACCTTGAATGCTCAAGCTCTACGCTTGAATGCCCAACCACTGCGTACTGGATGCTCAAAGCCTGTACTTTGAATGCTCGGATTCTGCCGTTCGAATGCTCGAGCTCTATGCTCTGAATGCTCAAGTCCGGAACTTGAAAGAAGCTCTAAGCTTATATCAAACACACACGCACGGGCCCGTGCACATTTGCATCAACATTATCACATCGAGTCTGCATCATCATATCTATTCACATCTAACAAATTAACATCATCACATATATACACTCTGCATATCTCTCATGAAACAGGTCAACCCTGCAATCAACCGGCTCTACGCCTCGGTTTTATTGATCGGTCCAGTACCTCGATCTTTTGGCTCTACGCCAAAATTTATGATGAGAAAGCTCCGTGCACAGACCATCAGAATGCAACCAGCTCTGCGCTTCGGTTCAAACACGTCAAGCTCTAAGCTCTGACACCTCAGGCTCTCGCCTTATGATCAATACCAGCTCCGCGCTTCGGTTTTGTCGAGCTCTAAGCTCCGACACCTCAGGCTCTCGCCTCATGACTATAGCATGCTCCACGCCTCAATTCCATCACCTCAGGCTCTCGCCTTATGACTACAACCGGCTCCGTGCCTCGGTTCCCTCATCCCCAAAGCTCCGTACTCCAGTTACTGGCCTTGCGCCCCTCATATCTCAAACCGGCATCCGATTCATCCCCAGCAGATGGCTTGGATTCCACCCCAATTACATCAATTCCTTCCAGCTCATTCGCAAGGATAGGCTACTCTACCGAGCTCCTCTTAGTCAAAGTAAGGATGATCAAGAAAAGCAAACGCACCTGCCGTGTACTGATCTACCCCAAAATACTAAGGAAGCTCTCCGCAAAAACTCCCCCGGCAGCCCAGCGCTCTTTCAACCATCTTCCGCCAAAATCCTGGCTCAGTCTAGGTACGTCACACTACGGCTTTTTAAGCCCTAAGGTACGTCTTCTGTCTCTAACCCTCCAAACTTTTATTTTTCTTTACTGCCTGAACTATGGTTGGTCTGAATTTCCCCTGTGGAATACGTAGGCAGCCTCCTGGCCCGACCATAACAAAAACCTTTTTTAAAAACCCCTTAGAATAGTGGTTGGACCAAATTGAGTTGCTTTTTACAGCTTTGACTCTTACTCAAACATATATGTCTCGCGATCCGTCTGAACTCAGTCAAAGAGGGGCATCTGTAGACACCCCAATTTGGCCTAACGATTATTTCAAGTCCCACCTTGGGGACCATCCCAATGATGAAATGGATACAGTGATTGCTGATTGCCTTCTTGAGAACCTTAGGACTTTCGGTAAGAATTTTGAGCCACTTAGAGGACCCAATCCAGAGCCATACAGCCTTTCAGACAGAAAATACAGAAGCTAGGAGAATCCATCTGTCGGCCGTAACATTGATCTCACGGCCTTAACATCATTTCCTCACCCGAGCAACCTGTTGCTAGAAAAAATCTCCTTGGGAGATCAATCTCTCGGCCGCAAGATCTATCATTCGGCCGCAACATCCATTCCTCGGCCGTGATATCCTTTACTCGGCCGCCAGATCGTCTTTTTCCCAGACTCCGGAACGTTCTGTCGATTGTTTGATTCAACTACGCTACCTCTCCGATGCGTTCGGGCCACGTTCAGAGATTGCAACGAAGAGTTCGAATTGCATTGCAATTGCAATCGTGCCATTTGATTGGCCGGAGTGAGTCATCCCTATACCTATATAAAAGAGCCTTTGGGTTCCAAAATTAATAAGTGAAATCATTCACCCAAGCTCTGATACTCTGTCAAAATACTCTCTCAAACCCACTCTTCAAAAGCCCTAACCTCCCGAAGGCCGCCATCAATCCGACGATCAAACCCCGAAGTTCAAACTCTAACCCTAGGGTTTTTAATCAAGCAATCAATCAATTACAACCAAATCCAAAGCAATCAAGCAACTGAGGGATCAAGGTGGTGAGGCCCAACGGCCTCTGGTTTGTCTTATTTTCTGTCTATAATCTTAATCATAACGCTTTGATTATTTGCTAATCTTTCTGTCAGGTGTGAGGAAGAACATCGACCGGGACTTCGATCCCTCGGCCGATATATCAAACCACGAGGATCCCTCGGCCGTAACATCCATTCACCGGCCGCGGGATCCATTCCCCTGGGACAGCTTTGTTTTGTTTCCTGCTTTCTGATGCATGTTTCAATTACAGTCTTGTCTCACCATTAACTGCTTAAAGGCTAAAAAACAGATTACGTGTTAGAATTAAATAAAGCATCTACATGTCTTATGTTGAATAACTATGGGTCAGTCTCATGGCTGGGCAGAAAGGGGTGCCTAACACCTTCCCCTTACTGTACTCTTGGCTCCCGTACCCAGAATCTCTATCTATTTTTTCAGTTTTAATAAATTGGGTGGCAACTCTGTTTTGATGATAACCGCTATCCTGTGGCGATGTTCCTAGCCATGGGAATGTCCACGATCTTAGTTTATGAAGCAATCAACCAATCGAGCAACAAACGTGATCAATCTGTATGGCGATGCCCCGTTTGGGAGGTGTCTACAATACCCCCTCGATCTCTTCTTCATTTAGGGTTAAATCTCAAACAAAGATCAACTGGAACCAGAAGGCAAGGGGAGGGTTTTAGCAACATCTAGGGTTTCGGGATGAATCAGTTGAGGCAAGGGGAGGACGTAATGTCCAAAAGTAGGTAAACAAATTCATTTTTTTTTCCTGATTGCGTGGGGATCAACAGATTAGGGCATACTTTTACTCGACTAATTTTTTAAACAAATCCCTAATGTTCTGTCCATGTAAATATTGCAATTTGTTTATTCTCTGTAGGTAGCTGTGGAGGAAATGAATTATGTTGCGCAATGTGGTCAATGCCTGAAGTGAACAATTAGTTGATGGAATATATATGCTGTTATATTTTGTGTATATATACTGCTCTGTTTATTTTGGAGAGAAGAGAAGGCACGGTGTGGAGTACTCTGTTTTTTTTTTTGGGAGAGAAACCAAAGTATATATGCTGCTCCAATTGGAGGGAAAGCAGCCAAGTTGGCGCCATTCTCTTTTTCATGTGGAAAGACGTTTTTGACCCTAAGGGGTGGATGCTGTTAGGCATCTTCCGCCAGAAAGGACTAAGTAGAAACGATTCTCATAGTTGAAGGAACACATAAACCCATTTTATAGTTTAAGGATGAAGTAGAAAAAACATGTCTAGTTTAAGGGATGAAAACATAAAAAATTATTTTACATTTTATGAATAGTAAATTTTTCTTCCTATTTTCCTCTCATTTTATTTTATTTTCCTTTCTCTCATTTTTCTTGAGTTCCAAACAGAGCCTAAATTTATCTGGAATATCTAGCGTCTGCCCTAAGAGAGAAATCGGTCAGAATCAGATCCAAAGCCAGCAGCTCTGGCGACGGTCGGCGGCTCCGGCATGGATAAGAACAGGTGCCTCTCTCTCTCTGTGTTCGGTTTCATCGCCTCTCTCATAATATTTTTGGTGTCTGGTAAATAGAAGTGATAATCATTTTTTTGTTTAACAGAAGAAGAGGATATAATATTAGATACGAAGAGGGTCCGAAGACCTTACATCAGTAACAAACCAAGTTACAAAGCCATGGGGATACTCGCCCCTCTAGCATTTAGGGATCCTTCCTTTCGGCGTTTAGATGATACTAGTTATTTATGGGTTTTGCTCTGTTACTGAAACCTCTTATAATTTCTGTATTGGTGATATAACACTTTGTGTACTAATAGTTATGGTTGTATCTTGTTCTCAAGGCTATCCAGTTTTGGGCTCGGTCCTTCTATATAAGCATCTTGTTCCAAAACACTTTGTACTAATTGCTATGGCCTATGATACCAATTGATTATCGATGTGTCTTAATTAATATCTGCCTATGAACCCATGCACTCTCATAAAAGTCGAAAACAGTTTTTCCAAAGCACTTTATGCATTGTAGGCAGTGGAAGATGAGTTCATTAAGGAGTATGGTAAGATAAGTCATACTTGTTATAGGTATGTCATATATGTTTATACGCATTATATAAATACAACACACCCATGTGCCCTGAATCTTAGTTTTGTGATGAACTATGTTACATGGATCCTTGATTTTGGCTCAAGTACCCGTGTTGATGTGTCCGACACCCGTATCCTTTTGGACACTCGGATCCTCTAATTGTTAAGATACTTACAGAAAAGAACTATCTAATTAACTAGAAAAGTGATATTTCGAGTATTTTACATAGACAAGAAATAGAGAAATAACAAAAATATAATTTTCTTAACCGTTTCTTGTTTAACTACATTTGTAAACATAAACATAGTTTACGGAACATAATCTGAGAAAATTATGCAATATATAATACAAAAAAGAGTTCAGGATGTGTCCCTGTACCCAAGTTGGGGACACATATCCACGTATTGTAACGCCCCCATTTTCGGGTACGTTAAATAAACATTTTATTGAATCAAAAGACTAAGAGTCAAGCTCATTATTACATCATGGCTCCTACTAGAGTACTTTTTATTACACGAAGGATGGAAAAATCTAAGGTTATCTAGTACTCTGCCTCTTCCTCCATCCTAGCCAGCTCCTCAGCTCCAAAAGCCTCCAAGGTGTACAGCTCACCCTGTTCATCTATAAGGTCTGACGCATTATACTGGCGTCGCCACCAATATAATACGTCAGGGTCACCAAGAAGGTAACACCGTGAGCTACAAAGCTCAATAGGATAAACCATACCCACTAACCCTTAACTTACAGCAATGAAGCATATAAACAATTACACATGCTCATTCAACAACATAGTTAAACAATGACACATCCACATTCGATATCTTTCTGGAGTTGGTGTCTGTGATATCAGAGTTTCTCCTACGCAGCGTTTCATAGACCGTGTCGCCATTTCACTTTTATTTACAAAATCAACATTTCCAAGTTTCATTAGCAAATTGCTACTGACGAGGCTACCAAGTCCGGCTCCATTAGCAACACACACGATGGGCTACCAAGTCCGGCCACACCGCGGTTTTCACAATCCATTCAAATCTTGCATTGGCTCCTCTCCGCGGATAACCAAGCCATATTTCCACATGAGACTACCACGTCCGGCCCCATTGGAAATCTTCGCAATGGGCTACCAAGCCCGGCCACATTGCGGTTTTCTCAAGTCCATACAAAGGGCTACCGAGTCCGGAAACAATGCAGGTTTTAACATCCACACAATGACTACCACGTCCGGCCATTATGTAGTTTCAAAAATATCTTTATCCATATCAATCACACCCTAGGTGTCATGTTTCTACTTTCTCGGTTTTTGTGTCTCGTTTGCATGCCATGACTCCGCGGCAGTTTTTTTTTCACATTTTAAGTAATCTTGAAACTAAACTAGCAAGATCATTCAACTCTTTATTGAATAGCATGCTCACTTTATCACATCATCATACTCAACATTTAATCACACAAAGTTAAGCATAGTGCCACATAGACGGACACCTTTGGAGTGGTAACCACTTATGCTTAATCAGCAACAAGTAGACAAGTAATCACATAATCATGCTCATAATCATTCTAATACCAATTACGAATAATTAAAGCTAATCTAGGAACGTTATCTTTCAAAAGCTCATGCTTCTTTTTAAAGTTTAAAAGAGCATATGTTTATTGGTTTGCAATGCATATATCAGAATAGTGTCGATGGAGATTCTACGTATACTTAGGATTCGAAGGTATAGAATAGTCTACAATCATTTCAAAATACGCATACAATACGTTATACTTAGAGTTTAGGAGGTATATGAAAATCCTACGTATACTTAGGATACGGATGTAGGAATATCCTACTTAGGATTCGAAGGTATAGATTAGTCTACAATCATTTCAAAATATGCATACAATACGCTATACTTAGAGTTTAGAAGGTATAGGAAAATCCTATGTATACTTAGGATAGGGATGTAGGAATATCCTACCGTTCTTCTTAGCGGTAGAGATGACTACGGATTTTGAAAGGAAGTACGTTGGTGGTTGGACGGAGTAACGTCTTACGGTAAGCTTTGATAGCTTCGAAAGAGAAAGGTTTCTCTCGAAACTAAGTCTTGACTAGTACTACTAGAACTTTTGGATCGGTAGGGTGGTTGTATGGTGGTTTAGTGGCGGTACTAGAAGAGTTTCTTGAAGAACTATGAAAGAACCTCAAGAACAACTTAAGAACAAGCAAAGAACAACTAAGAACACTAAGCTTTCTAGAGAGAGAAGTTGGAGGTTGGAAAGGTGTGAGTTGAATGAAAGCATGGGGTCCTATTTATAGGCAAATGGATGGCCTCTCCCTCTCCCTCATGGCCGGCCCTCTCTCTCTCCAAATCCAATTGATTTTGCTTCCAAATCTAGCCATGACAAGTTATGACATCACCTAGATCTTCTTCTTCCAAACTAGGACAAGGTTTATGTTATTCTATGGGGTTTAAGTCCAATCTAGTCCTTTAAAAGATTAAGAAATTAGATTTAGTTGCCCTTAGGTGTACAAGAGCAAGAAAGACTAGATTTTGGTGGTAAAAGATGATGTAGGAAGATTGGCCAAAGATTGGACTAGATTTGGATGAGTACACTTACACACACATCACACTCTCCCTCTCTCCCTATCTCTCGGCTTCTCTCTCCCTCTCTCTATCTCTCTCGGCTCTCTCTCCTCTCCCTCTCTCGGAAATCTCTCTCTCTTTCTCTCTATGGTACAATGTACTAAAGTACAAAGGTGGAGAGATTACAAGGATTTTTCTTATACTTTCTTCCAATCTAGGACAAGTGTAGGTGATTCTAAGGGCTTCCTAGTCTTGTCTAGTACTTAGAAGATTGGATAGGATAGAAAGAGTAAGAAAACTCTAGATTTGGTTGTCCTTGGATGATCAAGGTGTAAGAAAGACTAGATTTTTGTTGTACTTGGATTGTGTACAAAGATGGCCAACAAGGATGGACTAGATTTTGGAGAGTATACTTGCACACACATCACACTCTCTCTCCCTCTCTCTTTTCGGCTATATCTCTCCCTCTCTCTCCCTCTCTATCTCTCTCGGCTCTCTCTCCCTCTCTCTCTTTGTACAAAGTACAACCAATGTATATATAAATGCATGGAAGGACTAAGGGTGGTTGGTTGACTAAGGAAGAGTAAGGATTTGGTTGTAAGTTTTGTAAGAGATCTTGTAAGAAATCTAGTACCTCAAATCTACCTCATGTCATCCTATATCACATTCTTACACAAGTACAAGTACTTAGGATGGATAAACAATTGGATTTGGTGGAGAAAGATCAAGAAGGTACATGCATATCTCTCTCTCTCTCTCTCTCTTTCCTATCTCTCTCCCCTATCTCTCTCTCTCTCTCGGCCCTCTCTCCTCTCCCTCTCCCGGCCTTCTCTCTCTCCCTCTCTCCCTCTCTCTCCCTTGTACTACCTATGTATATTTATATAAGTACATATCTACCTAATAAGATATTGAAGTACAAGGTTCTAATAAACTAATGGGTTTTGAAAGAACAAGGATTTTCCTATCAAACAATGAAATGAATACATGTGTTCTATCTTTATATTATATAGGAGTAGGTGTACTCATGTCCTATTATAATATTTAGGTATGTACTAGATGATTTGGGTAGATATCTAGTCAAAATTTTATATTATAAAGCTCCGATTTGGCACATGTCTCCTTATAATATTTGTACTCAGAGAATCCTAAGACCCAATATTATATTAGATACTCTTCCAATTCTTTAATGGGAGAATCCCATGGGATTCTAGTCATTGATTTAACTATAATATAATAGTACTAGTCCTATTATCCAATGGATAATAATTCTACTAACAACTATGGACCAATGGACAAAGGTCAACGGTTGACTTTCGGTCAAAGGGTTCTACTTAAGGTTCAAGAGGTTCGAATGGTTCGAATGGCTCGAGGAAGGTCAATGATTAAATTAGATTATCTCCAAGGATTAGGTTAGAAGCTAACTAGGCTCGCTAAGTAGGATTTCCAGTCGAGACATATTCTAGGCTTAAGCTCGATGATTAGGAGAATAGTCCTACACTCTTGTCTTTAGAAAATGATCTTATTGCTCGGAGTGAAGAAATCTAGTTTTTACAAGTCTAGATTTTAGTAACGACGGATTTTTGGATATTAGCAAGGAATTTTAAATGGAATCCAAGTAATTATAATAAAATTCAAATTTTTAACGAAATTTTTACTGACCAAAAATCAGGGTCGTTACACGTATCTTAAGATTTAAGTTTAGGAAGGTCCGACGCTTAGACTTGCACTCGCACCTGATACTCGCACCCGAGTCCATGTAACATAGGTGATGAATGCTCAACCTGTGATTATGGGGTCAGTGTTGCTGATGCAGTTGTATGCACCGCTCCTTGAATCTTATTGGTCTATATTCTTGAACAGGTAATTAGGCAGAAAATGTGTCCCGTAAGAGCACAAAGAAGGATACATTACTGGATGTGGGTGACCTAGTATCTGATCTTATGTGGATTACTGAAAACAGGGTAACTGTGTCATCAACTATTCATGGTTGATACTGTCATCCAAAATGAGTATGGCACAATCATTGACTGCTATATGACATTCCTGTACTAGCATGGTTTTCAGAAGTGTATCAGAATGGCATAATCATTGAAGAAAGCTCTCTGTCTCTCATCATATTTTCATTATTAAGAGCTATGCGTCAGTCATTCATTTTTGTTCAGTTACTCAGAAGATTGATTTAACAACGATCTGCCACAGAGGATACGATCGCAGCTACCATTCAAAAAGCTTCGAGTTTTCAAAACGAGCCAAAAACACTTTCTCCAACATTACTCTATGACTATTAAGACAGAAAGCATATGTTTGGAAGGATCCTCTCGCACAATTCTGCTCAGAAAGCTTGAAGTTGCTTTGAAGGAGCATCAAGTTAGTGAAGCATGGGAAGCGTATAGTGATTTCAAAAACTTGTATGGTTTTCCAAACTAGTCTCTTATGAGTGAACTTATGACTGAACTGTCCTACTCATCTGATCCGAACTGGCTTCATAGGGAATGTGATTTGGTTTTTTTAGTACTAAAGGAGAAACGTGATTTACTTCGGCCTGAGTTACTAATTAAGCTCTTTCTTTCCTTAGCAAGAGCTCAATTGCCCGGTCCCAAGTCGATGATTTTGAGACTAATGCTAGAGAAAGAGTGTTTGCCACTGTAGGCGCGGTCAGAATTATTGACATGTCATCAGAAAAGACTTTTGACCAACCAATTGGCCGCAGACACGTGGTAATCAGGACCCTGCGGGAAGTCAGTCTTAGTCAAGATTCAATTCTAAGAAGACGGTTGACTGCCCAATAGAAGGGAAGCACGTGTGGCACGTAAGAATAATGCCCGCGGAAGTGACCCGCGGAAGGGAGACTCCGCGGGAACCCCGCTAGCTCCGCGGAGGGAACAGAAGACGTACCAAGATAGGTACAAAGGATCACAAGAAGACCCCGGGATCCTATTCGGGCCTAAAAGGCAGGGCCCAGAAGGGACCCCGCAGGAAGCAAACGATCGCCGTGGGTCGCGACCTTGCTCTTGCGGGAATTGGGGAAGCTCTTGTGGCTTGGGATGGAGGTAGCGTCGCGGAAGCGCGAGTCCCCCCGCGAAAATACCTCTGCGGGAGGACGAGTCTATCCGCGACCTGGAAGTACGGGAGGGACACGTGTTGGGGTCTTATAGGGGCACCGTCCTGGGCCTGACCTAGGCCCAGGTGCCCTATAAATACCCCTGACATTCCCAATGATTGCCGGAGGCTGACTTTTCTGGAAAAGGAGAGTGAGAGCACTGATTCTGAGGAAGGAGAACATTCTTCCCCGGAGAGAAGGTGACCTCACTCGTTTTATTCTAGAAAAGGCAGACATCATCCCCCGCGGAGAACAAAAGAGACACGTTGCCTTTGTGCTGCCCGTACCTCTTGCTTCTTCCCTCACCCCACAAGATCTTTTCCCTTTTTTCCCTCGGTACTAATTATCAGCCAATCGCATCTCTCCAGCTCACTTTTCTACACGTAAGCATTTCCAGCGGAACCCAAATCACTCACATTTAGGCGACTCTGCTGGGGAGGTGTCTTTTGGTTTATGGTTAGTACCCGTTCCAAAGAATACATTGAGCAGATACCACCGCGCCGTAGAGCAATGACGGCACCAGACAACAGCGCACCAGTTATCGAGGAAGTCGAAGAAACCAACAGTGCAGGAGCGGCCGCAGAGACGTTGCGGGCCCTCCAGGATGGCTAGCGGCAGTTCCTCGAGACACAGAGACAGCTGCTCGCGGCCTTTACTGGTCTCACTGAGCTCATCTCAGCGGCGCTCCCAAAAGCCGCGGTCGGCCAAAGTGACGAACCACCGCAGAACCAGGCCGGGGGCAGCACCAGCCAGAGGGTGCAGCCTTAGGTCCCCCCGACGGTGCCTCCCCATTTACGCCCCGTGCTCGTAGGAGGCATCGCGGGAAATCATGCTGGAGACCGCCAGAAGGAGGTTGCCGCCGATGGTGCCAGCACACCCTCTGCGGGACCCTACATCACCATGGCAGAAGTCCAGGCCCTGCTGGCACAGCAAAAGGCGAGTGAGGCAAGCAGGAAGGAGCCAGCCGTTACTGAAGTTGGGGCCCCCATCCGCTGGACAGCTCATTACCCTGGCAGACATACACGCCCTCCTTACTAAGGAGAAGGCAAAGACAGTTTTACCCTCCCTCCCTAGCCCAGATATCCGCCCGCCCTATCCTATGACGATCCTATCACTACCCTACCCGGAAGGGTACACCCCACCAAAATTCGTGAAATTTGATGGGAAAGAGGGCAGTGCCCAGGAACATGTGGTCCGTTTTATAGAATCTCTTGGGGC
The DNA here is from genome assembly GCA_018127125.1 of Rhododendron griersonianum. Classification (NCBI taxonomy): domain Eukaryota; kingdom Viridiplantae; phylum Streptophyta; class Magnoliopsida; order Ericales; family Ericaceae; genus Rhododendron; species Rhododendron griersonianum. The sequence continues at coordinate 4,051,427 of CM030798.1, read as the reverse complement.
CCACGCGTCTGATTCCAACTTGCGTCTCCGCGAGTTCTCGAAGTCTCTCACCTCCCGCGCATACACGTGGTATGTCAACTTGGAGCCTTACTCGATCACCACTTGGGAGGAAATGGTGAAGAGCTTCTACTCTAAATTCTTCCAGGTCCGTGAAAAGGTAACGGTGATTAGCCTGACAAAGGAAACACAAACTAGTGGGGAAGACGTGGTAGATTACATCAGGAGGTTCTAAGATCGTGCAGTCGACTGCACTGAGTCCGCGAAAGAGGTTCAACTGGTGGAAATCTGCATTGGCGGAATGATGGATGAATTCAAGATGTTGCTCATCAATCTGAAGTTGGGAACATTCTCTGCCCTACTAGAATCCGCATACAACATCCGCCATGTGGTTAAGCCGGCCAGGAAAGATACCTGGAAGGGCAAAGCCACAGGCGCCACTGTAGCTGTTGCGGAGGCGCCGCGGGCCCAGCAGGCCGCGGGAGGAAGAAAACGGAGAGAGCACAAAATGGGGCCGGCACCAGATTTTCCCTGCACCATGGATGAAGTGCGAGCCTTAGTGAATGCATGGTGCAGGACGGAGAGCTGGAACTTCCCCCTGTGGAGTATGAACCGACGCGGGAGGACCGCGAGCATCCGCGGTACTGCATGTACCACAGGCATACCAAGCACCCGACGAGTGATTGTTGGTCATTGAAGAGGTTGTTTAAAAGAAAGCAGAATGCGAATGAACTGAGGATAGGACGGCGCGACATCCGCATCGAGCCCTATCCAGTCCACGGAAACAACAATGGAGAAGTCAACATGGCGGAATGTTACCCGTTCATGTACGACGATGAAGACGATACCAACAACAACTACTACATGGAGGGAGAGGATGACGAAGCATGGGCCTACATGGTCTCGTGCTACGAAATCACAAAGGAATTCGGGGATGGTCCAGCCCCCGCGGTGACACTGGATCCCAACGCGTCGGTCAAGACGTTGCAGAACAGTGCAAAGTTTCACGCATTCTTTGACGGCTTTGGCTTCACACCGGCAGCAAGGTTGGAAATCACTAAGGCGATTGTCAACATCGTGGAAGTTCATCAAGAGTTGTGTATGTCCGTGGAGGGGTCCGTCCCGCGGACGATCCGCGATGAGTCCAACTCTGTCACCTTTTCGGACGTGGACCGAAGGGTGCCCTACCCCCATAACCGCCCGCTATACGTTACATCCCGCGTCAATGGGACGGAGCTGAAAAGAACCTTTTTAGATGGTGGGGCCTCCATAAACCTGATGCCCATGTCAACATTCCAGAAGGTGGGGATACAGACCAATCGGATAGTAGAATCTCCAATCACCATTACGGGATTCGGAGGAGACAAGAAGCAGTCTTTGGGATATGTGGTGGTAGACCTAGAAGTGGGGGCAATCCGCTCAGCCACTAAATTTCATCTCATCAACGCGGACCCCAATTATCAGATCATCCTCGGCAGAAGCTGGATGCATAAGTACGCGGTTGTGCCATCTAGCTACCACCAATGCTTGAAAGGAATCTGGGCTGGAAAGAAAGTCACAATTCGCGCATCTGAAAACCCGTTTGATACTCATGAAACACACCTCTCAGACGCGGTCTACTTCTCGGAACTGGGCGAGGTATCTCAGGCAATCACCGCCAAGCCTCGCGCTGTCAGGATCCCAAGGTGGGAAGATATCAAAGATGAGAAGCCGGAGACACGACAGAGAGACCCATCCGCGGCAGACGCCGCAGCCCCCAGGAAGATAACCAAAACAAAGGAGGGGGGCAAAACAGTGTACTACTTATGACGGTCCACCGGGGCAGCGGCCGATCATGAAACCGCTTGCCCCGGTGGTACGTGTGCTGCGGTAGAGGAAGAAGTAATATAAAAACCAGAGCCCGCTCCGGAGTGCATGCAGGACCAGCCCAAGCCGCAGCAGGAAGAATTAGAGGAGGTCGATCTAAGTGATGGAACGGGCCCAAAGAAGCCGGTGTTTATAAGTAAAGAATTGCACGGAGAATTCCGCGAGAAGCTAATAGCACTGCTACGTGCTAATGCAGATGTATTCGCGTGGCACTACGAGGAAATGCCCGGGTTAGACCCGGAGCTGGTAACGCACCACTTGGATACTTTCCCAAATTCCAAGCCCGCGAAACAATCCCAGCGGAAGTATCACCCCGATTTAGAGGGGCAGATCAAAGAAGAGATCGAAAAATTGCGGAAGGCGGGGTTTATCCACCCAATCCAGTACCCGGAATGGCTAGCAAACATTGTCCCTGTGAAGAAGAAGAACGGCCAAATCAGAGTGTGCGTTGACTTCCGCGACCTCAACAAAGCATGCCCAAAGGATGAGTTCCCGCTACCACACATTGATACATTGGTGGATGCCACCTCGGGCCACCAGATGTTCTCATTCATGGACGGCTTCAGCGGATATAACCAAATCAAGATGGCCCCAGAAGACGTGGAGAAGACGGCGTTCCGAATTCCATTGGAAAATTTCTACTACATTGTCATGCCTTTCGGCCTCAAGAACGCGGGGGCAACGTACCAGCGGGTTATGACAGCAATCTTCCACGATCTAATGCACAAGATAATAGAGGATTATGTGGATGACCTGGTGGTAAAGTCCAAGGAGCAGAAGGACCACCTCACAGACTTGGCCACTGTCTTCGCCAGGTGCAGGAAATTCAACCTTAAAATGAACCCTCTGAAGTGCGCATTTGGAGTCACCGTGGGCAAATTTTTGGGTTTCCTTGAGCATCGCCATGGAATCGACGCGGACGGAGCCAAGATCAAGTCCATCACGGAAATGCCCCCGCCCCACTCTCAGAAGACGCTCAAGCGATTCTTGGGAAAGGTGTCTTACCTACGACGCTTCATCCCCGCGATGGTGGAAATCGCGGCACCATTTGCGGACTTGCTGAAAGGAAACGCGAAATTCGAGTGGAAGCCAGAGCATCAGCAAGCTTTTCAGCGGATCAAAGCGGCTTTGATCTCTCCCCAGACAATGGTGGCGCCAGTCGCGGGGAAACCGCTGATTCTCTATTTGACCTCTACTCCGAGATCCATTGGGGCCCTGCTGGTGCAAGAGGTAGACGGAATAGAACGCCCAGTCTACTACATCAGCAGGAAGGTACAGGGGGCAGAGGAAAGGTACACCGCCATCGAGAGACATTGTTTAGCCCTCGTCTTCACCGCACAGAAGCTCCGGTGAGATATCTCCTTTCTCGACCCGCCCTAACAGGCCGGGTCGCTTGCTGGCTGTTGACACTTGCGGAATTTGACATCTCATGCGCAACCCCAAAAGCAATCAAATGTCAGGCCCTAGCAGACCTCCTGGCCCAATTCCCAAGAGAACATTGCGAACCGCTCGAAGAATGTCTACCCGGAGATGGTTTCGAAGCTCTCGCGGCTAGCACAGGTGAATAGTACTGGACGCTCAGCTTCGATGGGGCCGCGGGTAGTGGATCAGGAGGCACGGGAATAGTGTTACAAACCGAAGAGGGAGACAGAGTCCATTTGGCGTACAAATTGAACTTCCCGTGCTCCAACAACGAAGCGGAATACGAAGCATTGATCTTGGGTTTGATAGCAGCAAAGGAAAGAGGAATCAAGCACCTGAAGATTACAGGAGACTCAAAACTGGTAGTCCTACAAATAGAAGGGATTTACGCGCTGAAAGAATCAACCCTGGCACCGTACCGAAACGACAGTGCAGAAACTGATGAAATCCTTCAAAAGCGTCAGCATCGTCCACAAGCCTAGATCAGAGAATCGCTTCCCGGACGCTCTTGCAATGCTGGGGGCAAAGACAGAATTCGAAGAAGAGAGAGCCTGCATTGAGATTGTCAAGATGTTTGAGCCATCCGCAGTGGAGGACTTTTTAGAGCCAATGGAGGATTGGCGCGGATCCATCAAGATTCAGTTAATCACTGGTTTAGGGCACCTGTCCACCACGGAGCTTTCATGTTTCGTAGTTCTACGCGGAGAGCTGTATTACCGCGGTCCGCAGGGGTGGCTCGCACGATGTGTTGATTCAAAGGAGGCAGAAGAGGTTTTGGACCGGGTTCACAAAGACAATTGCGTGGACAATGAGATAGCCTTGTACAGAAGAATTCAGAGACAGGGCTACTATTAGCCTAGCATGAAGAGGGATGCTGATCTGATCGCGAAGAATTGCACTTGGTGCTCCCTGTACGCGGCCAAACCAGAATGCCTAATGGCAAGTGCTGACATCCAGGAGATAGACTGGAGACAAGTCTACATCGACTACCTGCGAGAAGGATCCCTGCCCATCGAGCAAACTGAGTCCGCGAGGGTTGTCTGCGGAGCCCGGCGTTTTTTCTTAGAAAAGGGACTCCTATTCAGAAGGACCCTTGACGGGATGCCTCAAATATGTGTAGACAAAGAGGAAGCGGAAGAGGTTCTAGTCAAGACTCACGGAACCGAGCACCAGGGGTGGAGGAAGCTTTACGAGCAGATGGTTCATTTGGGATATTTTTGGCCCACCATGGAGAAGGATTCGAAGCGGCACGTGCAAAGATGCCAAGCCTGCCAGAAATTCGGAAACTTGGTCCACGCTCCTTCTGTAGAGTTGCATTCCATTCACGCCCCTTATCCCTTCCACACTTGGGCCATGGATCTGGTCGGACCAGTCAGGCCAGCATCGCGGAGAAACAGATGGATTCTGGCGGCCACGGAGGTTTACACCAAGTGGGTCGAGGCTGTTCCGCTGAGGAAGGCCACGGGAGATGCGGTGGCAGCGTTCATCAAGGAAAACATCATTTGCAGGTTCGGCATACCCAAGGTGATTCTTTCTGATAACGGGACTCCGTTTATCAATCACCACGTGGGAAGCCTCCTCGATGAATACACGGTAGATCACCGTACCTCTAGCGCCTACTACCCGCAGGGAAACGGGCAGGCAGAAGCAACAAACAAGACCCTGATCAGAATACTGAGCAAGCTGCTGGACGAGCGCGGGGGTACTTGGGCTGATCATCTACCGATAGCCCTTTGGGCTTATCACACTTCAAAGAGGAAGTCTACCCGCGCCAGCCCCTTCAGCCTGGTATACGGAGCAGAAACGGTCTTGCCCGCAGAACTGAGTGTTCCCTCCGCACGAATGGTCCTCGCGATGGAGAATTCCGCAGAAGGAAGAAAGGCAGATCTGGAAGCCCTCGAGGAAAGAAGGATGGCGGCGGCCCTTGCCCATGACAGATACTGGGAATCCGTGGCACGCTACTACAACAAGGGCGTGGTGCCACGGGTGTTCAAAGTCGGGGAGTTAGTTTGGAAGGCCACCGCGGCAGTGATGAGGGATCTGAAGACGCCAAAATTCACGCCCAGATGGGAAGGACCCTACGAAGTAATCAGCGCTTCTGCTAGCGGGTACTACCACCTGGCGCGCGTTGAGGATGGTTTCAAGACAGGGGTAGTGAATGCCAAATATATCAAGAAGTTTTACCCATAAGAGAAGACACCAGGGGTCCGCGAACCCCTGTTTTGCCCTACCAGTTTCTGCCCCTTCTCTTCCTTTTGTTTTCTTGCTTTCTTGTAATCATGTTTCGAAGTTCGATGAAGAGCGGTATCATCTTGTGAATTTTACCGAAATTTGTAATTGTTGGATTAATCGTCTCTTAATGAATTCTGGTACTTGTTCCTATCCCATGCTGTTCCCTTAATGTTTTACGCTGGAATAACGCAATACGGTCGCGTGGAGAGAACATTTCCGCGGAACCGTCGCCACTTCATAAATTCGCCCAAACAAACTTAACGATTATCAAAGAGAGATGATACTAAGTCGCGAGAGGTCAGAACATGACCCGCGAGATTCATACTTAGTGATTATCAAACAGAGATAATGTTAAGTCTCGAAGGGTCAGAACATGACCCGCGTATCCCTGGCTTGGCGGTTATCAAACAGAGAAAATGCCAAGCCTCAGGTGGTCAGAACATGACCCGCGCAATTCAAACTTAACGATGGTCAAAGGGAGATGATACTAAGGCACGAGAGGTCAGAACATGACCCGCGAGATTCATACTTAGTGATTATCAAACAGAGATAATGTTAAGTCACGGGGGGTCATAACATGACCCGCGGATCCAAACTTAGTTATACTGAAGAATAATGTCAAGTCTCGGACGGCCAGAACGTGGCCCACGAATTCAAAGTTATCAAATGGAAATATTGTTGCCAAAAAGGAGCTAGAGTACAAGTGATGTCATTGATACAAACACAATCTTATTCCAATGGTGCCAGTTTTATTCAGAAGGAAAAAAGAAGGGAAATAGTACATGTGTTTCACGAAAAGAAAAAAAAAAGAGACAACCACAAAACAAGAAGGAAAAGCCCTAAGCTTGCCAGTCCGCGAACACAAGCCCCTCGGGGTCGGGATCCTCAAGGTTCAATGCGGTGGCAGCCAGTTCCGCGTCACGATGCATCACTTGGGCAAACCTGGCCTCCAGATTTGCCAGGTGCTGACGAGCGGACTCCATCTGGGCAGACAAGTCCTGAATCTCAGGCCTCAGAGCTGCCCTCTCCCTTGCGGCCCTCAGAGCAGAGCTCAGCCCGCACAGCCAGGCTAGGTCAAAGCCGAAGACCTGCATATCCTGGGCAACCTCCAGCAGAGCGGCTTCTGTAGGTGGAGAAAAACAGATGGTACCTAGAACAGCGTTGAATCTCCTTCCTTCACGTGCTGTCCAACCGGAACCCTAATACCTTCGCCTGAACCCTAACCTGTAAAACAGACAAGGGGTGAGCGCACCTCTGCCTCTCGTGGCAAAGGCCCTCCGATGCCTAAGTTAGTGTCTCGTACTGTACCAAAAACCCTAATTATCAATAGGAAATGTGGAATGAATGCAACTTATTGCGTACCTTTTGCCTCCAGGTTTACCTCGTATTTATAGACATGAGCATGCTTGCTTCCCAAGCATCCTTGTTGCCCAGGTCTCCTGCCTCGTACAGGAACCCTGGTTCTTTTGGGGATCTCTTGCCCAATCGACCGAGATCCCTTCCTCATAGGGTCTCTTCTCACCATGGAACTCATCCTTTAATAGGACTGTCTCTTGACTCATCATTTGTTGTATATCGGGTTCATGTTACAGAACACCCTTATTGTCTTATCTCTTAAGACAACGTTTCATCAAGTAACTCCATCTGTTCGGCATATGCCCCTACCGAACAGTCTACACTAGTAAATGACATCTCATGCCACTGGCCCATCTGGGCCGAACAGAATATATCAACTAATGACTTCTCATGTCACCGGCTTATCCTAGCCGAACAGATTGTCTAATCCGGTGCCTCCTTGTAGCACTGGATCTTACCGCCGCCGTTCATCTTATATGGGGTCCCATATCACTTTCCTCATTACACGGATCTGGTACATCACGTGTTCGGCCCTTAATTGCACCTGTTCGGGAACACCTCCCTACAATTGCTCCCCAGCTTTTGCTTATTACCACTGTTCGAAGATGATGAGTAAAGCTCAAAGAATGGACTTGAGGCCGAACAGATCAGATCCCGTGCAGATATAGTCATTGGGTTCCCATTGATGTCCTTTGGTGGTTTAGTCATAATGTTCTCGAAATAATGACTCCACGTGGCGTGCTTCGTACACCTAGCATTAAATTCGAACTGACGCTTCTTTCAAACGGCGTCTGATCGTTAGCTATCCACCTATTGCAACCGTTACTTTTCATGTAACATCGCCAGTGGAGACGTTTCGTCTCCGTCACTTTACTCTTAAACCCAAAAAAGGGTATCTTTTTGGGTTTTATCCAAAAAGCTCGAATCTCAGATTTCTCTCTCTCCCAAACCAGGCGAACTCTTTCGTTTCCGGTCCGCCATCGCCGCCGTCTGCAACTCGACTCCATCCTAGGAAATCCACCCTACATCCCTGTAAGCCTTTTATTCTCGCTTCTCTTTTATTTCATCTTGAGACATCGTTTCTCAAGTTCATTTTCGAGTTAGGGCGCTGTTCATACCCATTTTTCAGATTTCGCTCCATTGTCGTTAGAACTTCTTATAGCATCCATGGTGGATGATGATAGCGAACCCAAGCCAGGAAAATTTAGAAAACTTTGTGAAACCCCGGCTGCAATGGCAGCATTTAGGAAGGATTACAATGTTCTTGAGACCGTAGGTTTAGAACTTGCCCCTCTGGGCGCGATCAGAAATGCTTGTACGTGGGATAGAACGTGCATCCCAATCGTGGCCATTGTTGAGGGTGGAGTTCGTTTCCCCCTTGACACACTACTTCGTCGTGTTCTCAACTGGTATCGACTCAACCCCATGCAAGTATCCACCAATTTTTTCAGATTGGTAATGGGAGTCGTAGCTTTAAATAGAATTTTGGGGACCCAGTTAGGAATCTGGGATATCCAATGGTGGTACAGTATTGTATTAAATCGAGAATACAATACTTACTATTTAAAAGTAAGAAAGGCAGAGAAGCACTTCGTGCTTAACCTGCCAGACTCTGCTCGGGATCACGAGATGGACTTTCTATATGTAACTGGAGCCTTCGAGCCCACTGGGGAAGATGGCCAAGTGGTGGGTGTCCACGTTCCCCACGAATGGGGCTTCCCACGTACGCTTCTAATTTCTGTTTCTCTGTTTTGTATTCCAATTCCCTTGCTTTTTTTTTGTACTTTAAACCATATTACTGAACGTCCCCTTGTCATTTCAGCAACAAATGCAAACCATCGCCCAACCAGAGAACCAAGCTATATCCGAGCAGGGGACATCAACAAAGTTCTAAAATACAAAGGGGTGACAGGTACACAAACTGCTGGATGGGGGCGCGACGCAAGCGTTTTACTAGGCTACGACCCGTCATACAAAGGTTTTATTGATAGAAGACTTGCTCGCCCAAGCACTAGTGACGCCTTAACTTTGACTGCTCCTCAAGCCAGAAGTTCAAGATCTAGCGCCGGCGTAACGATTGCCGGACAGCCAGGAGAATTCCCAATTTCGGAAGGAATCCCTCTGCCACGCTTGATTCTTAGGAGGTCCTCCCGTCGACAAGAACAGCCCGAACAGTCAGCTCCCCAACAACACACAAGCCAATCATCGTCTCCAGGATATTCTCCATCCCCTCCAGGTTCAGGTACCATGTCTTACCAACCTTTGAACCTCAGCACCCTTCTCACAATCTCACCTCGGGGGCGTGGTGCCCCGGGCAGAGCGGCATCCACTGGCCAGGCTCCCCCACCACCCCGTCGCTCTAGGGGCCCTAATACACGGTCCTCCTCTTCTCCTCGAGAACAGGACTGTTCTCTTGAGGCTGCTGATGCCCATCGGGACAAACATCCAAGGCATCAGGAGACCGGGGCCTCAGATTCACAAGCCGTTACTAATGCAAGTCTAGGGCCTCCTACCCCCGTTACTCAAGTGATCCACGACGCCTGGACCCCTCATTTCACTAGGGGTGACCGGCCAATAAATGTTGGGGATAGTGCGAGTTCTTCTGAGACCGCACTGGCCCTTGCACAAGGTTTGCTGCTGCCTGTGGACATGCAAAAAGAGTCTACTAATTCTTCTGAACGGCTTTTATCCACTGGACTCGTCAGTGGAATCAAGGTAATCCCAAATTGTTACTCCTGCCTTTCACCCCATATTCGTCTTGGTAGTTCCAAGGATGTCTAACTATAAATTGAGTTTTTTGTCATTCTTTTAGTTTATTCAAAAGATGGTTACAATGGGCCAGAGGCTTCAAGAGACTGAGGCTGAAAGGAATAGGCTGATGAATGAAAACACCAGTCTGATCCGATCAGTCACGAGGCTGGAGAGAGAGAGAGATAAAACTAAGTTGGAAGCCGATGGTATGAAGGTGAAGTTGGATGCTGCTGAGGAAAACCTTCGTCAGGCGCTGTCCGAAATTGACAGCACAAAAAAGGCAGCTCATGAAGACGGGTTCAAGAAAGGGTTTGATGCTGCCATAGCAAGCTATGTGGAGCAGATGCCTGGCATTCAGGACCAAATTTGGAGCGTGTGCTGGGAGACATGCCTGACAAAGGTGGGAGCTCCCGATGATTGCAGACTCTGGACAGAAAATGATTTGCCCAGCAAACGTCTCCAGCAATCTCACGATTCTGAGGAACCCGCTGTTGATGATATCGAAGAGCAGATTGACGATTTTGCTGACGTTGATGAAGAGATTCAGATGGAGTCCCAAGGTGCTCAATCTGGATCTCAGGAAAGGAATCCCGAGCAGTCAACCACTAGAGGAACAACCACTGAAACCGTGAACCTGGAGGAGCAACCAGCCAGAGACGGCAATGTTGCTGAGGTTCCAAGCAACACTACCCCTGAGGTCCAGAACTTGGACTGATTTGGTAAGTTTTAATCTATTTTGCCGAATCATAAAAAACACTCTTCTGGTCCTGCGTGACCGTAACCTCTAGCCCTGCGTGGCATCAGTATACTCTTAACACTGGTTTTTTGGCCCCTCGTGGCACTACTTTGGTTTGCTCGGCCCTCGTGGCTTTTGATTTTGCAGGGTCCTTCGTGACCAAATGTTTATGTTGATTTTGCTAAGTTTTTTCATACTTAGTTTTTCGTGCATGCTTGATATTTATCAAGTGTTCTCATACTTAGATAAATCTGCATATCCTGGTGTGTTCCCCAAGTTCTAAAAACTCCTAAGTGTATTCGTACTTAGCTGTTTGCTTCTAAGTTTTCTCTTACTTAGCTGATTGTGCACATATTAGTGTGCATCCTAGTTTCTTCGTACTTAGCAATTTGCGCAAACAAGTATTTTGTACTTTGCTTAAGTTTCTCGTACTTGGTTCAAGTTTCTCGTACTCAAAACAGATCGTTAAGTTTTATTGTACTTAGCATTTTTGGGTAAACAAGTATTTCGTACTTCTGTTTAAGTTTCTCGTACTTAGCGATTCGCGTAAACAAGTATTTCATACTTCTGTTTAAGTTTCTCGTACTTAGCAATTCGCGCAAACAAGTATTTCGTACTTTGCTTAAGTTTCTCGTACTTGGTTCAAGTTTCTCGTACTCAAAACAAATCGTTAAGTTTTATCGTACTTAGCAATTTGTTAAACAAGTATTTCGTACTTTGCTTAAGTTTCTCGTACTTTATTTTGTTAGCACGTATTTTCTTACGTCTAAAACATTCATACCAATTATTTGCTCCCCAATACGAAGGAGGGACAGTTTGGCCTTTGTTCGGATTCATAAGTCAAACAACAACCATATATCGAAGGAAACAAAATTTCTGAAAAATTAAGTACGTTGTGAAAACATAATTTTTATTCATAATTCTCAAACTCAAGGGGTCGTTAGGCATACTTTTTGCAACTAAAAAACAAAGGGATTTTCTTCGTAATCCCCACACAATAACATAATCCTAAAACAAAATTAAAACAAAGGAATTTTCTTCGTAATCCCCACACAATAACATAATCCTAAAACAGAATAAAAAAAAACAAATCAAGTCCTTTAAACAAAGAACTTTCTTAAATTGTGGACATTCCAAGGCCTTGGCACCGGGTTCCCGTCCAGGTCTGCCAACCTATAAGCTCCAATGCCCACAATTTCAGTCACTCGATATGGACCTTCCCAATTAGCTCCAAGCTTTCCCTCATTAGCCACTTTGGTATTGCCAAGTACTTTTCGAAGCACAAGGTCTCCAATGCCAAACTCTCGAGGGTGGACATGTTTGTTGTAGCCTCTCATTAGCTGTTCCTGGTACGAGGCCAGGTGGACCAGGGCCCTTTCTCTCCTCTCTTCGGCCAGATCAAGTTCAATTTCTAAAGCCCTGTCATTCCCCCCACTTTCAACCAGTGCAGTCCTATTGGTTGGAAGTCCAACTTCCAGGGGTATGACTGCCTCTGTACCATATGCTAATGAATAAGGGGTCTCTCCCGTAGACCTTCTAGGCGTTGTTCGGTGTGCCCACAACACCAAAGGCAGTTCATCAGGCCACTTGCCTTTTGCCTTGTCTAGCCTTTTCTTGATCCCATCAAGAATGGTTTTGTTGGAAGCTTCTGCTTGTCCATTGCTCTGAGGGTAAGCAGGGGTCGAGTAATAGTTCCTTATCCCATACTGGGAACAGAATGCCTTGAACTTTTTCTGGAACTGTGCCCCATTATCTGTGATCAAAGAGTAAGGGACTCCAAATCGTGTGATAATACTCTTCCACACAAACCTTTCTATCATAGGTTCAGTGATTTTGGCCAAGGGTTCTGCCTCGATCCACTTGGTGAAGTAATCAGTGGCCACCAACAGGAATTTTTGATTTCCTGTTGCTTTATGGAGCGGACCCACGATGTCCATTCCCCACTGGGCAAACGGCCAGGGGCTAGTTAAAGGCACCAGGTCTTCGGCTGGTGTCTTTATCATAGGTGAGAACTTTTGGCATTTCTCACAAATCTTAACATAGACCTTGGCATCCTCCTGCATGTGTGGCCACCAATAACCTTGGGTGATTGCTCGGTGGGCAATGGATCTGCCCCCAGCATGGCTTCCACATGTTCCTTCGTGGATTTCATGGAGGAACTTTTGCACCATCTCAGGGTGCACACAAAGCAAATAAGGCCCAGTGAAGGACTTCTTATATAGCTTCCCCTCGAGGGATAGCCAAAACCTTGCAGACTTGGTTTTGATCTTGTGTGCCTCCTTTTTATCTAAAGGGAGTTTTTCATCTCGTAAAAACTCTATGATTGGATCCATCCAACTTGGTCCTTGGTTCACGTCCAGGATCAAGTCCACACTTCTGCCAATGCTCGGTTCGGCTAAGTAGTCAACTGCTACCTTTCGTTTAAACTCAGTTGGGACAGCTGCAGCCAACCAAGCTACAGAATCTGCATGAGAATTCTGTCCAGAGCTTATCTGTTCTATAGATACCCTTTCGAAGGTGTTCAGTAAAACTCTGGCTGCCTCCACGTAGGCTGCCATCTTCTTATTTCGAGCTTCATACTCGCCGGACAGTTGGTTTACCACAAGCTGTGAATCACAGTAAACCCTGATTCTCTTAACCTTCAGAGTTTTGGCACTGTTCAAGCCAACCAGAAGAGCCTCATACTCTGCTACATTGTTTGATGCACTGAAGCCCAGCCAAACAGACTTTTCCAACATAACACCCTCAGGAGGGAACAAAACAATGCCAATACCTGAACCAGTGTTACAGGCAGAACCGTTGACAAATAGTTTCCATTCTAAAGGATCCTGTTCGGCAGGGGCCTTTCCTTTCCTCTTAGATAGTTCAACTTTTTGCTCCTGTCTCGTAGGAGGCCGAGGTGCTATAGTTGGTGAAAATTCTGCCACAAAATCAGCCAACACTTGGCCTTTGATTGCAGTGCGCGGCTGGTAGTCAATATCGTATTGACTCAACTCAACAGACCAAGTTGAGATCCGCCCAGAGAAATCTGCCTTTCGTAGCAGTGATCTTAATGGAAACTCAGTGTAGACCACAACCTTATGGCTTTGGAAATAATGGGGCAACTTTCGTGTTGCTGTCCTTAATGCAAGGACCAGTTTTTCAAGGGGCAGATACCTTGTTTCTGCGTCTAGAAGTGTTTTACTCACGTAATAAACCGGGATCTGTTCGGGTCCCTTGTCCCTTAACAGAACTGCACTCACAGCATGTTCAGAAACTGCTAGATATAAAATCAAAATCTCACCTGGGTCTGGAGTCGACAAGAGGGGAGCTTGAGCCAAATACTTCTTCAAGTCTTGGAATGCCTGCTCACATTCTGCTCCCCATTCGAACCCTTCTCTTTTCTTGAGTAACTGGAAGAAAGGCCTACATTTATCACTTGAACGGCTTATGAACCTGTTTAGGGCCGCAGCCATCCCTGTCAGCCTCTGGACTTCTTTCGTAGTCTTAGGACTTTGGAGCTTCTATAAGGCCGTTATCTGATCAGGATTTGCCTCGATTCCTCTCAGAGTCACCAGGTGGCCCAGGAATTTCCCAGAGCCAACTCCAAACACACATTTCGAGGCGTTGAGTTTCAACTTGTACTTCCTCAGAATTCCAAAGGCTTCTTTCAAGTCTAGAATGTGCCCTTATCTGGTCCTGCTTTTGACTACCATATCATCTATGTATACCTCTATAGTTTGGCCAAGAAGTTTTCTAAACATGATTGTAGCCAGCCTCTCGTAAGTTGCTCCTGCATTCCTCAGTCTAAATGGCATAATATTGTAACAGTACAACCCTCGCGGTGTAATGAAGGAAGTCTTTTCTTGGTCAGGCCCAAACATGGCAATCTGATGGTATCCTCGATACGCGTCGAGGAAGCTCATTCGTTCATACCCTGCAGTGGCATCAACCAATTGATCAATCCTTGGGAGCGAGAAGCTATCCTTAGGACAAGCTTTATTCAAGTCTGTGAAGTCTACACAGACATGCCATTTCCCATTCTTCTTCTTCACAACTACAGTATTGGACAGCCACTCTGAGTAATAGATTTCTCGTATTGCTTTAGCCTCTAGCAAACGATCCACCTCTTCAATAACAGCGTCAACATGCTGTACTGCTGCCCTTCTTTTCTTCTTAATAACGGGCTTATGCTGTGGGTCGACATTTAGGTGGTGACAGATCACATCTGCATCCACTCCAGGCATCTCCTCTGGTACCCATGCAAACACATCAACATGTTCTTTCAAGAAACCTATCAATTCGGACTCTTCCTCATCCGGTAGTGACTCCCCAATCAGAAAATACCTCTCGGGATCAGTTTCGTTGATCTGTATTTTCTTAAGGCCTTCCACTACTTTCTCTGCTGGATTTCTTCCAACATCCTCAACAGTTGGTTGATCTGCCTCTACTGTATGAACTTGATGGGCCTTTGGAACTTTCTTGATGATGGAAATCAAGCACTGTTGTGCTGATTTTTGGTTCCCTTTTATCTTCTCAATCCCGTCGGACCCTGGGAATTTCACCATCTGGTGATAGGTAGAAGAAACAGCCCTCATCTTATGTAACCAAGTTCTTCCAATAATTGCATTATAGGAGGATGGGACATCGACGACCAAGAAGTCTGTCCTTAGGACCACTGTCCCTGCCCGAACAGGCAGAGTTACCTTCCCGAGGGGCCACACGGCACTTGCACCAAATCCAACCAAAGGCGTAATAGATTGTTCCAAATCTGTCTGCTTCAATCCCAGCTTTTTGAATGCATCGTAGTACAACACCTCTGTGCAGCTCCCCGAATCTACCAGGATTCTCTCAATGTCATATTCCCCAATTCGTAGGGTTATGACTAATGCATCGTTGTGAGGCACCTGAACCTCTCCCAAATCCTCATCTGTAAAAACTATAACATCGTTGGGCATGTCATTATCTCGCCCTCTTTTGTTCCCCACTCGCATAACATACTGGTCATGCTTGACCTGCCTCTGCATCAGTCTTACCTCATTCCTCGTATAAGGTGTGGCCAATCCATGTATCATATGGATTACGCCCCTAGGATTCTGTTCGTAATCCAGCTCCATCGTTTTCCCTTTATCTTTGGGATCCTCCTGAATGAATTCCTTAAGATAACCTCAAGAGACCAAATCGTCGAGATATTTTTTGTACATCTCACAATCCTCTGTCATATGACCCCAATCCTTGTGGTAACTGCAATGCTGATTCGTAGCGCGTTTTGCTTCCTTATCTCCACCTAGACTTGGGGGCCATTTGAAGAAAGGCTGATTTTTTATTCGATAAAGAATCCTGTAGATTGGTTCTTTCCAAACCGTGGTTATTGAAAAGAACGACTTAGGATCAGGTGCCTGTTTTTCCTTATAAGGCTCTTTCTTAGCCTGCCCATATTCTTTCCGGTAGGTCTTGGGCTCTGGCTTATCTGCCCTCTTTGCTGGAGTTTTTGGCTGTTCGGCAACAACTCTGCCTTCCTCCCAGAGTATGTCATCCTCCATTCTTGCGTGTTGTTCGATTCGCTCCATTAGCCTTGCCAATGATGCCACAGGATGCCTATTCAATGACCGGCGTAACTCGCCCCGAACAGGCAGGCCAGTTTTGAAGGTAGCAATGGCATACTCCTCACTGCAACTGTCTATCTCGTTAAAGGTCTCCCAGTATTTCTTTGCATAGTCTCTGATCGGTTCGTTATCCTCCTGCTTCATCATTGAGAGACTTTCAAATGTCTTGGGAGCCTTTCTACTTGTCAAGAACCGAGCAGTGAACTCTTCTGCTAACTGGGTCCATCCTCGTATGGAACGTGGTTCCAACTTATGGAACCATGATAAAGCCACTTTTCCCAAGCTTGAAGGGAACATCTTACACATAATGGCGTCATCTCCATCATGCATGAACATTGCCTGTTGGTAATGTTGTACGTGAGCAACAGGATCCGCATTTGTCTCTTAAAGTACGAATGTCCCATGCTTCACTCTGCTCGGCAGGCACGCATCCTGTAGCCTTTTTGAAAAAGGTGATGCTGCTATATTACTCAGGGCCCGCCTTGCTGCCTCTCGTGCAGTCATAGACCCATCTTCTCATTTTTTGGATTCGTGGGTCATTGCCCTGTTTCAATCGCTATCAGGTCTCTCATACCTGTCCCTGTGGTGTTTTCTTACGCCTTCCTCGGGCAAGGAGCTTCGGCTCCTGCTTCCCCTGTAACGTGGGGGAGTCCTTTGCTTGCTTGGACTCCTGCTTCTTCTTTTTCGTGAAGAAACTCTCTTTTTGGGAGGAGTGGGGCTTCTGGATTTGCTCCTCCTTCTTCGTGAAGGGGCCTTTGTATATTGCACCATGACCAGTCCATCTCCCCTGGATCTCCTTTCTGCTAACCCAGAGTCCTCAGGATGTTCACGGATCTGCTCTAACTCTCAGATCTCGTGTTCCCTTTTCGGAATTAGTCGAGCATATTCCTCGACTTCCTGCCTCTTTTTATCGAGGATATCCTCGTTGCTGTGCACACTCTTCGAATGTGCAACTGATTCTCCCCTGTGATGGGATTTGCTCCTTCGCGTGGAGGTTATAGCCGTTTTGCCCTCCCTGTTCTTGGAGTTGTCGTGGATGGTAAGAGGATCCTTGCTCGTTGTCCTCTTATCATGCCCGCTAGTTGGCTTTCTCGGAGCACCTGGTGGGGATTTATCTCCTCCCCCACCAGCCTGGTTTTTATCGGTGATCGGTGTGACTGGATCTACCTCCACCATGGTCGTATTTTAAAAGGGAACTCTTTCGTTTCCCACAGACGGTGCCAATTGTAGGTGGAGAAAAACAGATGGTACCAAGAACAGCGTTGAATCTCCTTCCTTCACGTGCTGTCCAACCGGAACTCTAATACCTTCGCCTGAACCCTAACCTGTAAAACAGACAAGGGGTGAGCGCACCTCTGCCTCTCGTGGCAAAGGCCCTCCGATGCCTAAGTTAGTGTCTCGTACTGTATCAAAAACCCTAATTATCAATAGGAAATGTGGAATGAATGCAACTTATTGCGTACCTTTTGCCTCCAGGTTTACCTCATATTTATAGACATGAGCATGCTTGCTTCCCAAGCATCCTTGTTGCCCAGGTCTCCTGCCTCGTACAGGAACCCCGGTTCTTTTGGGGATCTCTTGCCCAATCGACCGAGTTCCCTTCCTCATAGGGTCTCTTCTCACCATGGAACTCATCCTTTAATAGGACTGTCTCTTGACTCATCCTTTGCTGTATATCGGGTTCATGTTACAGAACACCCTTATTGCCTTATCTCTTAAGACAACGTTTCATCAAGTAACTCCATCTGTTCGACATATGCCCCTACCGAACAGTCTACACTAGTAAATGACATCTCATGCCACTGGCCCATCTGGGCCGAACAGAATATATCAACTAATGACTTCTCATGTCACCGGCTTATCCTAGCCGAACAGATCGTCTAATCCGGTGCCTCCTTGTAGCACTGGATCTTACCGCCACCGTTCATCTTATATGGGTCCCATATCACTTTCCTCATTACACGGATCTGGTACATCACGTGTTCGGCCCTTAATTGCACCTGTTCGGGAACACCTCCCTACAGCTTCTATCTCAGGATTGAATTCCATGAAGCGTAGCTGCCCCCAAAGGGTAAGCACATCATGGAGGCTGGTAAGGTAGATCGCCCCGATTCGGACAGACCGCGGATTGAAGGAGCTGAAGGTCTCCGGGTGAGACCGGGCTATGGCGTTCAGCAGCGGGTAGCGTTCCGCGGTTACAGGATAGCCCGCGGGGAAGAGGCGGATCGGCTCCGGGGCCTCGGTCTCCATGGGGCCCTTCCCCAGATCTGGAACAAGCTGGCTTTGCCTAGGAGGAGACTGCTCCCTGGATTCGTCTTCATCTCTCTGTTCGCCCATCTCCAAATTCAGGTCAAGTTCGAAGTCTCCAAGGGCTTGGCTTCCCTGTCCTCCCAAAACATCGTCAGTTGGCAAGAAGGCCATATCTTTAAATAAAGAATTCAGATCTGAGTCAGTAATGGAGGTGGGGCCCCCAAGAAGCTCTTCATTTACCTCTAGTTGTCGGTCTGAAGATTGGGCGGCAGGCTCAGCGAGCGGAGTTGGCGTACGTCTCGTAGACTGATGAGGAGATTGAGTCTGCGAGGTGGAACACGCTGGGGAATGGGGACTGGTAGCATCCACAGCCATGTCCTGCCCTGCGTGCGAGCCAGGGCCTTGGAGGAATGAGGCATTGGAGACCCTTGGAGATCCGCCAGCGACCCGGCCCAGAAAGCTCTCTGTAGAACGGATGCGGACGTTGGTGGACTGCTGATGGGAGCCAGAAGGAGTAGAAGTTGAGCCCGCCCCAGGTTGGTCCGCATCAGCATGAGGGTCCTCAAGGTCATCTTCATCTCCCTCCCTCAAAAGTTGCGCGGCCGCCGCGTTGAGGGGTTCCGCGGCAATGTCAGCCTGGCCCACAGACTCGCGGGTGTCCGTTGATGGCGGGGGCTCGCGGGCCTCAGAGGGTGCTGCATGGGATGGAGAAGGGTCTTGATCAGCAGAATAAACTATTACATTTTCAGACTCCTCTGAGGAAGAAGATGACTCGGAAGAAACTGTGTTGGGATCTCCCCCGAGGTCAACAATGGAAGGCTCATCAGGTAACGTACCTCCAACAACCGCGAAGGATTCCGGTTCCGGGTGAGGAAAAGGAACTGGCTCCGCCCGAGGCTGAATCACCTCCGTTGCCCTCTGTTCTTCAGGGGAGTCGGAGATGTCCACTATAACGACATCTTCCGCAGCAAGACCCCCCGCGGGCATGGAGGACCGAGCCTACAGAGCCGCCAAGTGGACACTGAGGGGGAGTTGGTCTTCGTCATCGTCATCATCATCGCCATCACCATCATTACCCGCCCCCGCGTCCTCATTCTCCTCGTCGTCGGACTCCGCCACAACTGTTTGAGAAATTATGGCAGAATAAAAGTTAAGAGACCAAGGGTGCAAAACAACAACGATGACATTCTAACGAAGCAAGGCTTACCATCGAGGCGGCGTCTTTTGGGTTGAGCGGCTGGGGCATCCTCTTCCGCCCCGCCTGCCGCTTGCTCTGTTGCCTCCGCCGCCGCGGCCGCCTCTGGCTCGAAGGCCACAAACGTACTTGCATCCCGCTCCCGCTGCTAAGAGAAATAAGTAAAACAAAGAGAGCAGGCCTCAACAAAACAAGGAGACAAAGTATTGTAACAAGATAGTTCAGCGCAAGGGGAGACACTTACATTTCTAATGCGTTTCGGGCGACGGGTCTCCCCCGCTGCGGGCGCCTGAGAGGAGGATGGTTGAGATGGTTCTGTAGGAGGCGGAGGCTGTGTCCTCGCGTTGGATCCCCGCGCACGGGTGCGCCCCGGGGCAGCTTGAGGAGGTGCAGGGACCACCGTAGGAAACACCCTGTTCAAGGGCGCGGCATGGATCACGGCCCATTGACCGCGGGGTCTGCGCCATTCGACTGCCCGGACTGCAGTGATGGCCCGCAACGAAGTGTCCCGAGTTCGGATTGTAGATACCTCGGGGACCACGGCCTGCCCGCTGACGAATGTCAGGAAGGAGTTGAGGTTCCTCCTCTAGAACGCGCGGAACTCCGGAGTGAAACTTGAAACCATGTCCCTGTCGGGGATGGGCAAATCACCAAGATGTGTTAGGATTGGGGAAAGCTGGCCCGCCATGAATCGGAGCTGGGACTCCGCAAACGAGGGCATCACGGGGGCAGGCCCGGGTACCCCTTGGTCGAAGCCTAGTTGCCTCGCAAAGTGGTCCGGGTGGTGTACCGCTACCCCAGTTGTCTCGTTGCATAGGGTCGGGAGCCACCCAGGAAGAGCAATGAGCGCGGAATTGATCACCGTCCGCGCCACGGGGTCACCACCATTAGCGGCATTGAGAGAAGAAGCAGTTGGGAGAAGGCATTGGCCCACGCCCATGACACCAGGGGAGGGAACGCTGTAAGGACGTTGAGTAAAGTTGGCCTTAATATCACACGCCTCGTACCACGAGGCCTCGCTACTGGTACCGTGCCATTGCTCCGCGCGGGAGCGAAGCCCTGACGCTGGGAAGGCCAGCAGAGCCGGGGCAACGGTGCAAAAGTGCTCGAAGAAGTATGCGAGCAGGAAGGTGGAGTGGGCCATCGAAAGATGGTCGCACCTACCGAGGGACCTGGCATAATCAGCATGAACCAGGTCCAGTTGACGGTAGAGCGACCCCAAGAACAGAGGTGCCAGCGCGACAGGTTGGCGCGGGCTAGGAGGACGGCCAGCGGGAAGACCGCCTGAGAAATGCCATCAATGGGATAATCGGGCAAGACGTAGTAGGAGAGGAAGTAAGAGAAGAAGCCCGCCATGTAGAATCGCTACCTATAATGGGGGCCCGCGACGAAGTCCCGCGCAGCACCAGGAGCAACAGTCCTCGCGGGCTGAAGGTCCTTGAAGAAATAGCGCAGCCAGCTCCCAAGGGAGGTTTTCTTGGCATTCGCCGCGGCCGCCTTGCGGACCCCTTGGGCAGTGAAGATGGGCCCGTTCTGGGCTTGCTTGTGAAATGTCCTCAGAGCGTCCACCTCATCTCGCTCCTCCCGCGTGAACTTGGCTAAGTCTACGATATTGCCTCCGCGGAGAGACAAGCGGGTGAGAATGGAGACGTCCTCCAGCAAGAGTCCGCTCTCCCCCCATGCCCATGCAAAGGAATGGGTATCAGTGCTCCAACGTGAGCAAGCAAACTCCAGATTTTTGTTGGCCGCTCCCTGTCGAGGGATGCTCAGGCGCCGCGACAGCTGGATGGCGTCGAGAGCACCGCTGCCCAACAAAAACGGCCTGTAGCGGGGATCGTTGGGGACGTCATCCACCCAGTCTGCCCAGTCAGTGGGTGGGGAAGCTTGGGCCCTAAAGCGACATTCGACAAAGGGGAAATCCCCGCGCTCAAGGCGAAAGCGAAGAACCAATGAGGGGTTGACTAGTTATGCGTGCTCCGGGGCAGCGGGGGCTGTGAAGAAGGTGGGGTCAGCCATGGGAGCGCCCACGACGGGATACGCCCCCGCGAGGGCCCAGAAGGAGTCCCCAACTGTTTGCAGGTACGGGGCCCTCTGCCACTGGTCCGCGGAGGGGACTGGGACCTCAACAATCGTATTACGTGCAACCATTTATGATTGATGGGAAGAGAAAAGGAAGTTGTGACCGCGAGGGATGGAAGGTGACAAGGTAGAAAACGATCACTCGCTGAGAATCAGAGGAGAAAATGACAGCACTTCGACGGAGATTTGGGAGTTTGGTAAAAAAGGAAATAATGGATAAAGGGTTTATATAGTGGTCAACCGGTGGGGACATTTATGACGTCTGCACACGAAGGGTCATGACGGTACACGAAGAGTCATGACGGTACACAAAGAGGCGTCAACGGTTATCACACCCGTTGCTCCGAGGAACGAGTCCGGGGCGACCGCGGAAACTTACAAACGGGACCGTACGCACGCGGACGACGTGCACCTGTCGTACGCGCGCGGGGGGCATATGTAGGCGCGGTCAGAATTATTGACATGTCATCAGAAAAGACTTTTGACCAACCAATTGGTCGCAGACACGTGGTAATCAGGACCCTGCGGGAAGTCAGTCTTAGTCAAGATTCAATTCTAAGAAGACGGTTGACTGCCCAATAGAAGGGAAGCACGTGTGGCACGTAAGAATAATGCCTGCGGAAGGGAGACTCCGCCGGACCCCCGCTAGCTCCGCGGATGGAACAGAAGACGTACCAAGATAGGTACAGAGGATCACAGGAAGACCCCGGGATCCTATTCGGGCATAAAAGGCAGGGCCCGGAAAGGATCCCGCTGGAAGCAAACGATCGCCGCGGGTCGCGACCTTGCTCTTGCGGGAATTGGGGAAGCTCTTGTGGCTTGGTGGCTTGGGATGGAGGTAGCGTTGCGGAAGCGCGAGTCCCCCCGCGGAAAGACCTCCGCGGAGGACGAGTCTATCCGCGACCTGGAAGTACGGGAGGGACACGTGTTGGGGTCTTATAGGGGTGGCGTCCTGGGCCTGACCTAGGCCCAGGTGCCCTATAAATACCCCTGACATTCCTAATGATTGCCGGAGGCTGACTTTTCTTGAAAAGGAGAGTGAGAGCACTGATTCTGAGGAAGGAGAACATTCTTCCCCGGAGAGAAGGTGACCTCACTCGTTTGATTCTAGAAAAGGCAGACGTCATCTCCCGCGGAGAACAAAAGAGACACGTTGCCTTTGTCCTGCCCGTACCTCTTGCTCCTTCCCTCACCCCACAAGATCTTTTCCCTTTTTTCCCTCGGTACTAATTATCAGTCAATCGCACCTCTCCAGCTCACTTTTCTACACATAAGCATCTCCAGCGGAACCCAAATCACTCACAGCCACCTTTGAATATATTGAGGATGGGTTTTTTTGCATATGGTGAAGACGGATGTTGGGACTTATCTTGCACCCAATATCTTGATTGGGCTTTGTGATCGTTTCTGAAATTTAAGTGCAACAAGATCTGCTTCTAAAAAGTTTATAAAACCTGATTCGATGATCTTTAACCTTGTTTTGGATGCTTGTGTGAGGTACAAGTCAACTTTCAAGGGCTATCAGATTATAGAACTGATGGCAAAACCGGCGTCGTGGCAGATACACACACCATTATTATCATCTCTAGGATTCATGAGATGAATGGTCAGAGGGATGAGTTGAAGAAATATAAAGATGCCATTGATCAGGTTTCAGTTCCTTTGATTAGCACTACAACAAAAATCACACTTTATAGCATGCGAAAAATGCAATTGAATGTCATAGATAGCGTTCCGGAGAACTCTGTATTAGTCGATGCTATTAAAAGTCTAGACTTTTAATAGTGTTCATTGCACGCTATGGTATGTAACATTTTTATAGCGTTCTTTGCGCGCTGTCTTTAACATACTTTTAATAGCGTTCTTAATTTGACCGCTGTCTTAGATAAACTTTTAATAGCGTTCTTTGACCGCTGTCAAACATCCAAGACTTTTTTAATAGCATCGGCTAATACAACATTCTAAATCTTATATTTTCTATAGCGTTTTTTGCCCGCTATCTTATACTACTTTTTACAACTTGCAATGAACGCTATATTAGCCAATTTTTGGCCTTTTTTCTAATATTCTATAAATACCAATATACTAGTATTTTTAAATAAGATCATGGTAATTTCATTTAAGAAACAAAAATGATTTATTCCATTCAACACCAACTATATCCAAACATCAATGTACAATAAACAATTCAACCATTGAATAAAGATTCATTATATTAGCTTGGAAAACAATTTCCCAAGAAAAATTACATAAATGAGTCTGACTAATTAGACTCATTGAAAAAAAAACTAATGTAATTCCCCCTTCCTGAAAATGTAATCAACAATCTCATTCCGTTGATTTTCTTTACTTGAAGCTTACTTCTTTGCCGAGCTTCTGCTCCCAAAGCCATCCACATACCTATAAATATAATATTATTGAAGGGAACACACAACATATTAGAAACACGATTAACTACAAAACCAAACGCTATATATTCACCACAATAGGTAGCATTTTCAAATGCACGCTATAACTCTACGCTATCACAAGTATAATTTGTTGTAGTGCCACATACTATATGAAGATGATCCCATAGTTATTGATTTCTATCATTCATAAACAAAATTCATCATCAGCAAACATCACAGTTGGTACCCCCAATGGTAGAAAATATAGACACAGTAGCAGCAACAATTCATCATCAGCAAACAATATCAATATCCAGACAAAATTTCTCCAATGTCATCTATGAAAACCAAGATATAGAAAAAATCGAGCGAAATAGAAAAATCAATCTGTAGAAGATGCACCTTAGGGCTGAAAGGTTCCCTTTTGTGGAAAAGATGGACACAGCAGCAGCCGCAAAACAGCATATCACATGGAGGCACACTTGGAACCAGAAACAACATATTCAAGGCACACTTAGAACCAAAACCATTTCGAAATATGGACACAAAGTTAAGAAACAAGTTCCTAGATGGATATTTATTCAATTGTTGGCCATCCTAGGTAGACCATCAACTAAAGACGAATTGGCCACTTGGGGATCATACAGAAGCTGTGTTTCATGCCGCGGGGTGGGGGGGCTCTAGTGTATGTTTTTTAGGGGAGAATCCCAACTTTGCAGATAGATAATCACAGGGTGTGTCTGGGGGAACCCCTTTGTATGTCTTAAAGTATGCTTTGTAAGCCCATTACAGGTGTGCTTGGTTGTGCCTTATTTTATGGGCAAGGGCAGATGTTTTGTTCAGCTAGCTTTTTCTAAACATGTGGGAAGCTACAGGAAACAACAACAGCAAAACAACACCAACTGAAGCAACCAGCAGCACCACAAAACAGAAAACCAGAAACAGAACAGCAACAAAGTAGCAGATATTAAGGACTATATTTTAATACATGAAAGAGGAGTTTGTTATGTGTAAGACTGGGAAAACTGTGATTAACAACAAAGGAATAGCTAAGCTTGTTATAAAATACAAGAGAAGTGGAAGGATTAGTGAACTGTCAAAGCTTTTGATTAGCATTGAGAAGGTGGGTTTAGTGAAAGAAGAAAGATGGTGTTCTGAAGTGGTTGATGCTTGCATTAATTTGGGGTGGTTGGAGCTCATGACATTTTGGATGACATGGCGTTGGCAGGCTGTCCGATGGGCAATAGTTTATATTTATCACTGTTAAGGGCTTACTTTGAGGGGAATATGTTTAGAGAAGCAGGAGCGTTGCAAAAACAAATTAGGAAAGCTGGTTTGGGCATAGATACGGCTGATGAATCCTTAAATCTTTCAAAGAGAAGATTAACTTCAACTAGAAAAGCAGATTTGGCAGAGTCTTTCATCAGAGAAACAGAAGAAGAGGAGAAAACTGTGGCTTCAACGGTTTATGAGCTCAAATCTTCTATCTACTTCTTCTGGAAAGATAAAATGACGGGATGCTTTGAAGACATACAGAAAAATGCAAGAGATGAAGATCCAGCCTAGCGTGCAAACCTTTTTTATTAAGGTTTCTGGGTATTCATCTTTGGAGATGTATCGGGAAATCACGATCTTGTGGGGGGATATTAAACGGAATATCGAGAGTGGAAATTTAGTGGTCAACAGGGATTTGTACGAGTTCATAGTATTGAATTTTCTTCGCGGTGGTTATTTTGAAAGGGTGATGGAGGTAGTTAGGCATATGAAGGAGCATGGAATGTACATTGACAAGTGGATGTTGAAGGTGGAGTTTCTAAAGCTTCACAAAGATCTTTATAGGAACTTAAAAGCTTCTAGTGCTAGAGCTGAGGCTCAAAACAAGAGGATTGAAGATGTTCGGGCCTTTAGGAAGTGGGTTGGTGTCCAGTGAAGTTCATTATGAAGTGAAGTATATGGCTTGTTTGAAGCTTGGGACTTGGTTTTGTGGTGGCAGTGATGGGATACTCTTAGGAAGAAAATGAAAGTTGTATTTTATACGTTTTGAAGCTTTTTATACGGTTACCTCTCTCTTGGGTGAGCATTCTCAGTTTGCATCTTTGTACGTTATGATCTAAACCAGAGTTTCTATCTCTAAAAAAAACCTAGCCGCCTTCTCTCTTCCTTCCCCTCCCTCTCCCTAGGGTTTTGCCGCACCGGCAGGGGAGGGGAGGCTTTTACCCTAGATGGGCGTTTTTCTTCCTCCCAAGTTTCTTGGTTTCAATAATCTCTCCTGTCCAGTGAAGGTCTTCTCTCTCGATCTCAGATCTGAGAGTTTTTTTGTGTTTTTTCCTTTTTTTCTTTTCTCTTGTCTTCTCCTTCATCATTGAGGTGTCGTTTCGAGTTTTTGACAATTGTGGGGGTGATGGCCTCTTTTGGCGGTGATGGGGGTCTAATGACAAATCAGAGTGGTTGGATCGACTTCCCGATTGATTCATTTGGGGATGGTGTCGTCAGTTCATGGCATGCATGAACGCCTCACAACTTGCTAAGCTGTAGGGTTTTGATTCGCTTACTGTAGAAGGGGCTCTCAACAGTTGATTCAAATTTTGGGTAGCAAGGTCTTGCCCTACGCAAGTGGAAGTTTTCATCGAAGATATTTGCTGAGAAGTAGTGTTCTAAAAGTCGGCCACCTAGGACGACTACTCCCTGCTTAGGCACTAGGCAGTGGTCTAACGCCTAGATTAGGTAGCCGACAAGTCGGCGCCTAGTCCCCGCCTGAGTGATTAGACGGGCGACTGGGCGGCGCTAGGCAGTGGTCTTACTTTGAATATGTGGTATCAATCTTGTTTTGATTATTGTCTGATCGGTTTAGCATTTGTGATTTTTTTGTTCGTAGATCGGCAAATATAGTTACACACACTTTGGCAACTTTGGGTTTGTGAGGTTCTATTAGTACTTGGAAAGCTATAGCTTCTGATTGGTTATCGGATCCTTTGTGGAATGATAATCATCCTCTTTGATGTACTCCTATATTTTTCTATCAATGAAAGTTTCCTACCATGTTGGCAAAAAAAATTTAAAGTTTGCATCTTTGTAGAAAGTACCTATTCCATTAGCGAGAATTGTTTTATATGGCAAAGCCATTTGAATTTAATAGCTAAATTGTTGCCGTATATTTATTGGTACCCTTTTCCTCTGCAAGGAAATAACTGTGGGCATGATGAATCTGGATTCTGGCCCAACAATGCTATAGGTGCCCAATATTTGATAGACAGAATTTGCTCTATTAGAGCACCTCCAGTTAATGCTCTATAATTACAAGAAAGAGAACCAAACGGTTAGAATCATACTTCATTAAACCTAGAGCATCTCCTACCAAGTCTTCTAAGTGGGGACTCCAAAACTTATTTTGAATATGTGGTATCAATCTCGTTTTGATTATTGTCTGATCGGTTTAGCATTTGTGATTTTTTTGTTCGTAGATCGGCAAATATAGTTACACACACTTTGGCAACTTTGGGTTTGTGAGGTTCCATTTTTTTACTTTAAGTATATGGATCTTGCTTGATTTGTTCTTCTATTAAAGGATATGGTGGTCTATTAAACTATTTACTCCAAACGGTTAACACAAAGCACTGTTTGGGACAGGAAGTGGCATCACAAACCATAAGCCTTAAGCCCCCCCCCCCCCTCCTCTCACACACACACACATCAGAGGTTTAGCAGACTCTCTTTTCATTTGGAAGTTGTAACGACCCTGTCCCTATAGGTCTTAGTCATAATAAAGCGCCGGTGAAACAATCACCAAGGCCATTTCAGAAATACATCATCTCATAATCATTTAATCAGAAGAGACAAGAGTACCCAACCAATGAAAGCTTATCTTACTCTAGTAAAATGACAGCTTACATGTACAAAGAAGACTATAATTCCCAAATACACCTCAGAGCTGTGCTTATTAATAAGGTATAGCAAGCTACTTACTATGATTATAGATTTTAATAAGTAACTAGAACACATCTTCTAACCACAATCTAAACACAAGACCCGACTTCGCAAAATAAGAGCCACGCCATCTGACTCTTCAATTCCTGAAAGGTGGAGAAAACACATAAGTTAACGCTCGTATGAGTGATCAATACATAATTTACATGCTCTCCATGGACATTGATAAAACATTTCATAGAAACATAGACTTGATATATAAAGCACATTCCCCTTGTCATGTGTAGCTACCAAGTGTCCCCGGCAGTGGATAAGCTTTGACGTCTTAGCATTACCTCTAGCATTTTATGTGTCATCTGTTGGAATATCTTTACTAGATAGGAAAACATATCCACCTTCCATTGATTTTCATGGAGTTCAACTCATAGTATAAAACATGTTAAATAGAGCCTTGAATCAAAACCTTGTATAAAAATTCATGTAATTTAGGTATAAGTCACTCACCTCAATTCCAAGCTTTCAAACAAATTACCTATATAAAATAAGCATTATGAACACATATTAGATACAATTCGTGATACCCTACTAGTGTCCTAATGTTCGAAGTATCACTTAAATGATTTTAGGGTTAAGCTATGAAGTTACGTAACTAGTCTCGTAAAAACAGTTGCAGAATCAGTAACTTTGCCAACTTTAAATAAAAAACTGTGTAGACACCCCAAATCGAGACTGTAGACACTAAAATTTCGGCATGACTTAATCGCCGTCCGATCAATTGGGATAAATTGTCTTAATTAATTAAAGCCAAGATTGGTCAAAGCACTTGAATAAATATTGGACCCAACAAATTTCTATGGCTCAATCCATTTGAGATACAGTGAAGACCAAAGTAAGTTGGGCTAACTTAATTTGTCTAACGGATTAAAGAGTTGGGCTAGCTTGATTGGCCAAATGGGTTAAGGTATACAAGCCCAAAAGTGCAGGCCCACTTCAGATAAATCCTAAAAAAAAGAGTCAAATAATAAATATATTATTTCTCTTTTAAATTAAAATCATTCCCTAAAAAGAAGTATAAAATCTTCTTCCATAGGAAATGAAATAGAATCAAGATCCAATCAAGCCAATCAAATCAATTCAAATCAAGTCAATCAAGCCAATCAAATCAAATCAAACCAATCAAAGATCTTATTATAAGATCTTGCCATATTTAGCTCTTCTCTCCTTGAGCCTATAAATAGAGGCTCATATGAGGGAGAATACACCTTTTGCTTGGCATTCTTAATTTAGAGCTCTCAAGCACTCTTCAAGAACTCAAGCATTCTTCAACATCCTACAGAGAATCATCAAGCATCAAACTTGTGCCGATTTCTTTGCAAGTCCACCACATCAAATCATTCAGCAACTCAAATCATTCAACAAACCAAAACTTTTGGGAGATTTTAAGGATCAAACTCCAAAGTTCAAGTCATCTTCAAACTTTGTTCTTCGGTTCATTCTACTTGAAGATTCAAAGAAAGTTACTGTTTGTGCGATTCAACAACAAGCATTTAAGCCGTTGGAACGCCAGCAATTCTGGAGATCGAATCAGAGGATTTTGTTCTTTTCTTTATTTAAAGAGCATTTATTAGAGAATTGTACCCCTTTCAATTCAAAATCAATAAAAGAATTATTTTGTGCATCTTTTTCGTCTTCTTTATTGCAGGACTTGAATTTGTGTGTTACAAATTTGGCACGCCCAGTGGGACCTCTCTACCTCTCATCTCTTTCTCCAAAAATCAAGTTCTTCACAAATGGCTTCTAAGAAAATTCAAGTCACTCCTATCAACAACAACGCTAGAAAGAATACCGCCGTTGCCAAGAACAGCGACAACACTTCTGTCGGCACTATGACACGTAGAAAGGCTAAGGCGACCGATATCGACGCGAATCAAGGAGCTGTGTCTAAAGTTAATCCAGCAAAGGTGTTGCACAAAAAACGTCGAGGTGTCGCCACGCCAGCAGTAAAGATGAAGGAAGAATAGGGCTCCAAAAAGCTTCCATCCAATTTCAAAAATTATGTCTCTGCAAGTTTGTCGCCTCTCCCAATTCCTTTGGTTTCTGATGCAAACTCTAGCACGGGTTCGCGTTCAGGATCCTCTCCTTCTTCTCAGAAGCGCTTAGAGTCGCTAATTCATTTAGACGCATCTTACTCCATGGCAATGCAGGCAATGACCACTGACGCTGCAACGGTGGAGGAGCAACTAGCTACTATGGCACGCGCCATTGAAAAGCTCACCAAGACCGTGGAAGATAAAGACCTCGAGATTGCGTCACTTATGAACAAGTTAGAGGCTCAGAACATGGAAGGAACTAGCCACGATGCTTCACATCCACCAGGTTTCACACCAAAAGGAGTCAGAATTGCCGACCAATCTCGAAAGCTCATGATGGGTGACCAAACTGGAAAACTCAAGCAAACGGACGATGGGAATCATGTTTTGTCGTCAAATCAATGAGATGGTCATAAGGTCAATCGCACAAGGGCAGTTGAAAGTGCTCAACCAACTTCTATCGCTTCGTTGTCTGTCCAACAACTCCAAGACATGATAACAAGCACGATCAGAGCACAGTACGGAGGGCCTCCACAAAGTGCATTTACGTATTCAAAACCTTACACAAAGTGCATTGACTGCTTTAGGATGCCTGTTGGTTATCAGCCACCTAAGTTTCAACAATTTGATGGGAAAGGAAACCCAAAGAAACACGTCGCCCACTTTGTCATAACATGCAACAACGCTGGGATGGAGGGAGATCTACTTGTCAAACAATTCATTCGTTCGCTCAAGGGAAATGCTTTTGAATGGTACACAAACTTAGAGCCAGAATCGATTGATAGATGGGAACAGATGGAGCGAGAGTTCTTGAATCGTTTCTATAGCACTCGTCGCATTGTAAGTATGACGGAGCTAACCAACACTAAACAGTGGAAGGATGAACCTGTGGTAGACTACATCAACCGTTGGCACGCTGTAAGCCTGGACTGTAGAGACCGACTCTTCAAACTCTCGTCCGTTGAGATGTGCATGAAGAGTATGCATTGGGGTCTCCTTTACATTCTTCAAGGGGTAAAGCTGCGTACTTTTGAAGAGTTGGCTACGCGTGCACACGACATGGAAATCAACATAGCAACTCACGGCGGAAACAATCCTCCCATTTTGGGAAATCCAAATGACAAGAAAGACGTGAAGAAAGGAAACAAGTCCTCCAAGAGCACCACTAAATATGCAATGGTGGTAAATACGACCCCAGTAAAGATCACAGTGAGGGACAGTAAAAAAGAGGTCAAAATAGAATACCGCCCTGTAGAGAAAGACAAACATCTGACTCTAAAGGAATTACAAAAAAAGAAGTACCCGTTCCCCGACTCTGATGTGCCTGGCATGCTAGAAGATTTACTTGAGAAGAAAGTCATTCAACTACCTGAGTGCAAACGTCCTGAGGAAATAGGTCGCGTGAATGACCCAAAGTATTGTCAATATCATCGGATTGTATGAATGCTTCGTGTTGAAGGAACTGCTTATTGATCTAGCAAGCAAGAATAAAATCCTTGTAGACCTTGACGAAATTGAGGAATCCAACCATACCACCGCCATTGTTGTAGGGTCACAAGATTCTCCAACTTCTGGTTCTAAAGCAAAGGGAGAGTCCGACCGAAGGGGCAATTGCGAGAACTCTCCAATTTGGCTCACTTGAACCTGTGATAGTTCAAGTCCTAAGCCAAGAAATATCAACTTTTTCTTACATAGACAAAAATCCGAGTGCGGAAATTGATGAAGGATGGATCGTCGTGACACAAAAGAAGTCATGCAAAAACAAGCCCAAAGCTAAACCAGTCTGTCCTACAAAAACCCAAGGAAAGAGGAATCATCCCCAATATTCAAAGAGAAAGGGAGAAAGGTAAGATGAAGGCCAAGAAAGAGGTGTTAGAAGTTCGCGAACCTGTAGAGCAAAATCCTCTTGCCCCAATCACTTTACGAGATTTCTTTCCAAAGGGCTACTTCAAGGAGGACGAAGTTGAAGCTGTCTACATGGTTTCAACAAGTGAAGAAATTGATGGCGACGTCGAACAAGTCCACGCGCTAAAAGCAACAATTAACAAAGAAGAGGCTGACCTCCTTACAACTTTGAACGAAGCACCTCCACGGTTTAGTCTTTGCGAAGCATCGCAACTCCCCCAATCAGCAAGGCTTGCACTCATTCAAGTTTTAGAAGACCCCATGGAGTACGAGTCTATAATCAATAAAGTTGGTACCACGGAGAACTCCACTACTTGTGCTTCTTGTTGTGTGACAATCACGTTCACTGATGAAGACTTGCAATTAGGTTCAAAACCCCACAATCGACCATTGTTTGTGTCAGGGTACATCAAAGAACAAAAGGTGGGTCATATTCTTATCGATGGAGGCTCCGCAGTAAATATCATGCCAAAGTTCATCATGAAGAAACTCAGAATCCCAATCGATGAGTTGGCCCGTAGTCGTTTGGTCATTCAAGGCTTCAACCAAGGAGGGCAGCGCACAATCGGAATGATTCGTCTGAACCTCACCATCAATGAGCTTGTAGCAAGTACACTATTTCATGTCATCGATGCAAAAACCTCTTACAATCTACTACTTGGGAGACCTTGGGTTCATGGAAATGGAGTAGTTGCGTCCACACTCCATCAATGCTTTAAATTCTATCAAGACGGGATAAAAAATATAGTAGCAAACGACAAGCCATTCACCGAAGCTGATTCTCACTTTGCAGATGCAAAGTTTTACATGGAGTCTGTTGTCGTTCTTGAGGTCATCCCGGCTGAAGTTCCTTCCATGGGACAAGGAAGTTCAAAGAAAGAGAAGCAAGTCACAACAACGCAAGAAAATGCAAGAAATTGTGAAGAACCACCAAGAATTGAGTCTTCACGAGAAAGATCTTCATCTTCTGAAACGCAAGCTGCGGAAAAGAGCTTCAGATACATTCCAAAGTCTCGACGAAAGGAAGGACAATCACTGTTTGAAGAGGTCATCACCACTATAGGGAATCCAACAAAATGCTCTCAAGCTTTGTGCAAGGAAGATCTTCGAATGCTAAAGGGAGACCTAACAACACCTCTTCCGACCTTGGGACAACCTAGCTCAATCAAGCCCCCATTGAAAGGATTTGTTAAGTCTACACAAAGTCTTCTTCAACATTCCCCTCTTCCCGAAGGCTTACAAGCTCTTGGCTAACTCAGGTTATGACTTCAACAATCCTACGCCACTTAGAGAGTTGAGTCCTGAACTCTCACTGGTGAGAAGGTTCAGGCCTTAGTAAAGCACAAGAAGAATTAAAGCGGCAAGGATATAGAGTTAGCCCTCCAAAGACTGGTCTTGCGTTCACACCACTGAAGCCCATCCGCATATCCGCCAAAGGAAAAGGTAAGAAAGCAAATGCGCAACACATCACAGTGGAAGAGGTGAAAGAGGACGACAATGAACAAGCTGCTCCTCGAGTCTCTATCTTCGATCGCATCGAAGCTCCCATACCTTGGACCTCAGTCTTCAACAGACTTGGTGTTACAAAAGAGACGTGCGAGGGGGCAACGTTGCAGCCAAAAAAGTCAATCTTTTCTCGACTTAGGAATAGAAGCGCATCGTTAAGAGAGGACAATTCCGAGAGAAAAGGAAAAAGCGTCGAGCTAGATTCTGCTAAGGAAGATGAGGAGACTCGAAGCTCTAATCCTTCTCGTATGAAGCGGATAACATCACTCGAAGTCAATGCAGAAGGTCCACTCAAAGTTAAACGATGCACCATCGTACTAACTGGGCAACCTAAGGGTCACAAAAGAGCTGAAAAAGAAGAGGAGGTGGAGTACACTACATCTTACCACGTGGCGGTTGAGGAACACTCGAGCTCGGATTCTAAAGATGATGATTTTCCCGAAGCTCCTCCCGAATTGGAAGATGGAGGGCAATCAACAGTTGACGACCTTAAAGAACTCAATCTTGGAACTCCCGACGAGCCTTGACCAATCTTTGTGAGTGCACTTCTAAGCCCAGAAGAGGAAAAAGCATACTTCAACTTGTTGTTCTAGTATAGAGACATCTTTGCTTGGACTTATAAAGAAATGCCAGGACTAAGCCCTAGAGTAGCTGTTCACCACTTGGGGATTAGACACGGTGCCCGTCCTGTAAAGCAAGCTTATTGGTATATCCGACCTGAGAGGATCCCCGTGATTGAAGAAGAGGTCAACAAACTAATCGAAGCTGGGTTCATACGAGAAGTAAAGTACCCAAGATGGATTTCAAACATGGTCCCAGTAGTGAAGAAGAACGGAAAGATTCGGATATGTGTCGACTTTCGAAATTTGAATGATGCATGCCCCAAAGACGACTTTCCTCTTCCTATCATGGAGTTGATGATAAACGCAACTACCGGCCATGAGGCATTGTCTTTGATGGATGGATGTTCCGGATACAACCAAATAAGGATGGCACCCGAAGATGAAGAAGCAACGGCCTTCCGCACCACGAAAGGAATTTTTTATTACAAAGTAATACCTTTCGGTCTCAAGAATGCTAGAGCCACTTATCAACGCGCCATGCAAAAGATTTTTGATGATATGCTCCACAAGATCGTGGAGTGTTACGTAGACGACTTGGTTGTCAAGACCAAACAAAGAGAAGATCACCTGCAAGACCTTCTTGCAGTTTTCAATCGATTGAGGAAGTACGACTTGAAAATGAATCCTCTCAAATGTGCCTTTGGGGTTACATCTAGAAAATTTCTTGGTTTCATTGTTCGACATCGAGGCATTGAGGTCGATCAATCCAAAATTGATGCCATACAAAAGATGCCAGTGTCGAAAAACATAAAGGAACTTCGGACCTTGCAAGGCCATTTGGCGTACATCCGTCGATTCATTTCAAACTTAGCAGGGCGTTGCCAACCTTTTAGTCGTCTGATGAAAAAAGATGCACCTTTCATTTGGGATCACGCTTATCAAAATGCCTTTGAAAGTATCAAAATGTACTTGCTCAATGCTCTAGTTTTAGGGGCTCCTATTTCTGGAAAACCACTGATACTTTACATAGCTGCCCAAGAGGAGTCACTGGGGGCAATGCTGGTGCAAAATGATGAAGAGAACAAAGAACGAGCACTCTACTACCTGAGTCGAAGATTGACTGAAAACGAGCTCAAGTATTCACCTATTGAAAAGATGTGCTCGGCACTCGTCTTCTCCTCGTAAAAGTTAAGGCATTATTTTCAAGCACACACAATTCATCTCGTGGCTAAAGCGGACCCAGTCAAGTATGTCATGTCCAAACCTATCCTCTCAGGACGTTTAGCAAGGTGGTCTCTCTTCTTTAATGAATTTGAGATTATATATGTCCCATAGAAAGCACTAAAAGGGCATTAGCAAATTTCTTGGTGGATCATCCTATCCCATCCAATTGGGAAATATCCGAAGAGTTCCTTGATGAAGATGTGCTATTTATTGAGGTTCTTCAGCCCTGAATGATGATTTTTGATGGGGCTGCTAGATTGGAAGGGGCTGGAGTTGGTGTCATCTTTTGTCAATCAAGTCCTACCTTACGCATTCATACTTAGCAAAAAATGTTCAAACAATGTCGCTGAGTATCAAGCTTTGATTCTTGGTCTCCAAATAGCTACTGAAATGAAGATTGCAGACCTCGAAATCTTTGGAGACTCCAAGCTAATAATTAACCAACTATGCGGAGACTATGAAGTGAAGAAAGATGACTTAGTCCCATATTTTTAATATGCAAGTCACTTGTTGAAAAATCTTGAAGGAGTGGCGCTTGAGCATGTGCCACGAGAGGAGAATCGCATGGCAGATGCACTAGCTAACCTAGCAACAACCTTGGCACGGCAAGAAGGTGAGAATGTCAACGTCCATGTGTGCGAACAATGGATATTACCACAGTTGTTGGATTGTCGCCTCGAAGAAGCAAATGCAATCACAATCTTGCCCATTGAAGACAATGATTGGAGACAACCCCTGATTGACTACCTCCAGCATGGAAAGCTTCCAATGACCGTCGACATAGGGCAGAGATAAGATGACAAGCTCCTCGATTCATCTTTTTCAAAGATACTTTATTTCATCGACCGTTCGAAGGTGTTTTTCTCTGCTGTCTTGGGAAAGAAGAATCACAACAAGCAATGGAAGAATCCCACTTTGGGATCTATGGGGCACATCAATTTGGTCCAAAACTTCACTTTCGAGTATTGGCCCACTATGGTCAAGGATTGTCTGAATTACGCGAAAAGGTGTCAAGCCTGCCAATTCCTTGCAAACTTTATCCATCAGCCACCAGAACCATTGCACCCTACAGTTGCCTCGTGGCCATTTGATGCATGGGGGCTAGATGCAGTTGGACCACTTACCAAGTCTTCCGTCGGCCACTTGTACATTCTGGCTGCAACAGACTACTTCTCAAAATGGGCTGGAGCTATTTCGCTCAAGGACGTCAAGAAGGAAACCGTTGTTGATTTTATCAAGTCAAATATCATCTTTCGGTATGGAGTGCCGTGTCACATCATCACTGACAATGGAAGGCCCTTCGTCAATAAGCTAATGGATAATCTTTGCGACAAGTTTGACTTCATGCAAAGAACCTCCTCAATGTATAATGCACCAGCTAATGGGCTCGCAGAAGCATTTAACAAAATGTTGAGCAACCTCTTAAAGAAAGTGGTCTCAAAGTCTAGACGAGATTGGCATGAAAGGATTGAAGAAGCTCTTTGGGCATACCGAACAACGTATAGGACCCCTACTCAAGTGACCCCATACTCTCTTGTGTATGGTGTTGAAGCTGTTCTTCCACTAGAGCGACAAATTCCATCACTAAGGATAGCCCTCCAAGAAGGCTTGACTGATGAAGAAAATGCAAAGCTCTACCTCGCTGAGTTAGAAGCACTAGACGAGAAGAGATTGGAAGCGCAACAACAATTGGAATGCTACCAAGCTCGAATCTCCAAAGCTTTCGACAAAAAGGTTAAGCCTCGCTCCTTTAAATTTGGAGACTTAGTGCTTGCACTACAAAGACCATCATCACTAATCGTCGAACCCGCAACATATTCTTGTCAAAATGGGATGGTCCATACATATGTGGTGGTGGAAGTCTACAACAGCAGACCGTACAAGATAGCTGATGAACAAGGCTTCAGAACTGGTCCAATCAACGGAAAGTTTTTGAAGCGCTACTATCCCTGAGCCTAAACTACATGATGCTCCTGGCCCGCATGAGCTAAAACTATGTACGGCCAAAAAAAGGAAAAAAAGATTCATCATATTTGAACTACGTTTTGACTTGATCCCTTCCAAGGGTACGTAGGCAACTTAAGAATTTTTCTTCAGTGCAGTCAATCCAAATTTATCTTACCTTTGAACTACGTTTTGACTTGATCCCTTCCAAGGGTACGTAGGCAACTTGAGAATTTTTCTTGAGTACAGTCAATCCAAAAAAAAAAGAAAGAAAAAAAAGAAAGAGCAAAATCATATGAACTGCGAACAACTAAAAGTATGAGAAGAGCTTTTATTTAAATAATAAAGTGATTGTTTTATACTAAGCATCATAAACGCAAGACATGATTTACGGTGAAAATGAAACACTCATCCAGCAGACTAAACAAGCCTAAAGGAAAGCAAAATAAGAACTAAGGTAGCCACGCCAAATTCTAGATCTCGTCTTGCTCGGACCTCAGAAGTTGCTCCAGATTATTAGCCACTTCCATATCATCCTTCTCGATCACCTCAGCTGCCTCTAGAGTAGCTCGTTCTGCTTGCAAATTTGCGATAACATGCTGATCCTGAGCTCTCTCGCATCAATCCCATCAATTGATTCCTTGAGCTTATTTTCTTGCAAGTCTAACAGCTCTAGCTCCTTCATCAATTTAACTCTCTTCGGACCAATGGCATTTAATTCAAAGCTGAGTGCTTGAGCGCGTTGCATTTTTTGGCCATCGAGAGCCAAAGCATTGGTAAGACGTTGATCTACATCCGCTAGTCGTTGCACCTGCACCTCCAAGGTCACCCCACTAGCAAAACCAGATCTCATTGAAATATAGTTGCCAGCATTCTGTATGTGCTTCTCTATCTCGATTCGGAGCGGTGAAGGAATTTCAAAAACTCATCATAAATCTTTTGCAACTTTGGCCTCAAGGATGCTAGCTTCTCAAGAGGGGTCTTGCGTAAGACACTCTTAATGCTGTTATCCAAAATCAAACAAGCGGCATGACGAGCATCAACAATAGTACTTCCAGTATCAAATGCAGTAACGGGTGATGGTGTAGCTGGACCTAGCTTAGGAGGGTTTGATGAAGGTGGAAGATGGATTGCCCCAAATGCATGATTTTGTCGTTGTCGTAATGCCAAATCAAAGGAAGATGGGCCGCGAACTAATTCTCCACTCATAGACCGCTCATCAAGGAGGATAAAGTTTTCGTCCTTAGAGTTATGTATAATATCACCTTCCTGCAACTATACAATAAAAAATAAAAAATTGTTGGTGTGTGGAGATATAACACGCAAATATTGGTTGGAATAAAAAATAAATTTCCTTACCTCAATTTGATTGGCCTGAATTGGTTGAGTGCTACTTGGAACACCTTCAAGGAGCTTGTCCACATCATTAAATGAAACATTGACCCTTTTAGCAGTGCCGCAGCCAGATTTCTTCTTAAGGTGGCGCCAATTGCGATCCTCACATTTGCTCCTTTCATCGGTTGTTTTGTTAAAAGGAACAACACTTCTAACCAGGTCGTGGTTCCCACCATTCGCTCATGTGGTGCGAAGGTCAGTACGTGGCTCAGTAGTAGCAAATTTCTTGGCCTTAACCACTTGTTGCTTGGGAGAGGTAGGACGCTTACCCCTCGCAGAGTGCTCGGTCGAGCTTCAAAAATAATCTCCATAAATATGAGACCACCATTCTAGTTATGCCTTGGTAATGGGAATGGCTCGACGGTCAGTACGGTTCGGCAACCTCAACTTGCTCTGGGACTTTTCACGAACAAGAGACTCAAAATGCTTGACAATATTCTTTTAGCTGCAAATACGAAGGTTGACATTAAGTCTCCCTGGTACATCCTAAGTAAAGCCAAACTGTCGGCTTAATCTATGAGGGCTATATGGTTCGATGACATTAGTGGAACCACTCAGCAACGTCAGATATCCAGATCGAATGCTGATGAGGTACTCCATCTCCCAATCACTGAGCTAACTGTAGTCAACCAATTCTTTGCTTTTGCCCTCTCGTTGTGCAAAGTGATCCATAACCAGATCATCACACTTTCAGAATAGGTCGAGCGCTTCAACCTCATCAAGCTGCTTAGCCACCCTTTCGCCACAATATCTAATCATCTTTGATTTTTAAGTCGATGGTTGGGAGCCACTGCTAAAATGGGTGCTGAAATACTCTCCTAGCCATGCATAAACATAATGGACAGGAAAGACAGTATCACACTTCCCAGGATTATAAGATTTAGCAATATCATTTAATCCTCTATAAATACTCGCCAGTACGGGGGCGGCAAGGCAGAATCTTGTACCACGAGCCATCATGGCAGCAACTTTGAAAACCCCAAGTCTGATCAATTCTCAACTCCCAATAGGCAAAACGAATTTGCATAACCAACAAGCAAGAAAAGCTGCTAGATGGGCAACATCCTTTTGTGTCTCTTTGACCCCCAAAATGGTGAAAACCTCTTCCTACTTGGGTGTTCGCACTTGAGCTTCGCCAATGGTACCAGAATGATTGTTAACATTGGCAGGTCACTAGGTCTTGTTCCGAGAAGTCTTCTTCAATGACTTGGAGTAGGAAATCTTCCCTTTGAACCAAAACTTCACCTAGGCATCAATCTTCATTTCACCTTTCTTTGAGTCTGTAAGAAGACGATGGTAGGCAAGGAAAAGGTAGCGACAGTTAACCGGGAGATAGTACATATTATCCTTATCGACGCCGATTAACTCATCTACACGTGGAACGGCCTCATCATAAATTAAACCAGAAATTGGAAGCCCGCCAAGTGCTCGCAAATCCCAAAGAGAAATGGACATATCTCCCACAGCAATATGCAGAGTGTTGGTGGATGGACTCCATAATATGCAGAAATTTCATTTGACACTTCCGAGTCGATCGTATGAAAACAAAGAAGCGTATATGGCCTCATAAATCTTCGCCTTCTTCAACATTTGCTCATGATGACTCAATATGTCTTTTAGCCACTACCAATACCCTTCGCAATATGAAGGATCAACGATCGCTTTAAAAGTGTTTCCCCAAACTGCTTCTTCGGTCTAGGTCCTATGGCCAAGGAGGGAGAACGGAGCAGGTTGCTCTTCGTCGTGATGAGTTGATTGCAAGAGCAATGCCCGAGAATCAAACTTGCATCCAATAACCTCGCAATTAGTCTCGATAGCCCACTATGGAGGATGAAGCACGTCACCTATAGGCTCATATTGTAGAGCCCATGCACCAAGAAAAGCGGGATGAATAGTCAAAGTGGTCCCATTCTCAACTTTATCAGTAGGGTCATTAAGAATAGTCATGGAGCCTTCTTGGAAACTCTTGAAGCAAGCCATGCCTACAATGCAAAATAGGGCACAAAAAGGAAAAGAGACTAAAGAAACTTACAAGAAAAAGCTCATATTATAAGAAAGATATAATCATCCTACGGTCACAGGACGTGCTGAGGCGCCCGGATAACTAGGCAGAAGCTAGCCCACCAGGCGCACTCCCCATGATGGTAAAGATCCAACCCTCTCCAATTGGGGTGGAGAAGTGTCTAGATAACTAGTCAATGACTAGCCCACTAGGCGCATCCTCCGAACCGCAAGGTTAAAATAACCATCTTTGGTCCATCGGTGTGGTGAAGTGTCTAGATAACTAGTCAAGGACTAGCCCACTAGGCACATTCTCCGTTAAGTCAAACTAACCACCTATGGTCTATGGGTGTGGAGAAGTGTCTAGATAACTAGTCGAGGACTAGCCCACTAGGCGCATTCTCTGTTAAGTCAAACTAACCACCTATGGTCTATGGGTGTGGTGAAGTGTCTAGATAACTAGTCGAGGACTAGCCCACTAGGCGCAGTCTCCATTA
The DNA here is from genome assembly GCA_018127125.1 of Rhododendron griersonianum. Lineage (NCBI taxonomy): Eukaryota > Viridiplantae > Streptophyta > Magnoliopsida > Ericales > Ericaceae > Rhododendron > Rhododendron griersonianum. Next base: position 4,010,519 of record CM030798.1, on the reverse strand, counting down.
AGTCAAACTAACCACCTATGGTTTGTGGGTGTGGAGAAGTGTCTAGATAACTAGTCGAGGACTAGCCCACTAGGCGCATTCTCCATGAAGTCGAACTAACCACCTATGGTCTGTGGGTGTGAAGAAGTTTCTAGATAACTAGTCATGGACTAGCCCAATAGGCACATTCTCCGTGAAGTCAAACTAGCCACCTATGGTTCAAAAGGTAGGAAAAGTGCATAGATAACCAGTCAATGACTAGCCCACTATGCGCATTTTCCGCTATGGTCAAAGTGTTATGTATGCGAAAGAATTATGGAAAGCGAAGCGATTGAATACAAATTTCCAAACTTTGCTAAAAGTAAAATACCTCATTATTCTATAGCAGGGGCAGCAAGCAAGGAATGTAGGGATGGCTTTGTGAACTGCTCTGTAAGAAGAAGTAGTGGAGTGTTACCCAGCAGTAAAACAACCTATCTACAGTTCAGTCATTCATGCAATCAAAGTCAAAAGCGTGAATAAATCTGTAGCAACATGCATGGGCATAATGTCTTGGAAAAAGTAGACAACTATCCAAAAAAGAAATGCATTGGGCATAACAACATTCATTCGACAGTTTACTCACCCAAAAGAAGAGAAAGATTAATAAATAAATAAAAATACTCCGTAAAAGAGTAAACAAGCTTCAAATAAATCAAGTTCGAGACGGATCTCGAATATCTCAGCGGCAATTTTGGTTCGATGCCGGAAGATACGTGTACATGCATGACAGTTATTGGTGCTGTCAAGATTCCCACAAAAGACAAAATTTCACCAAATGTTAGGAGCAAACTATAAATTAAGGGGGCTTGCTAGACTTCTACGTGGAAACCATGAAGAACCCTTCACTGCCTTTTGACCATTTGCTGGTGACATTCACATAAAAAAAAAGAAAAGAAGACAAAGACAGCTGCAGGCATTTTCAGTTTGGCCGGACATGCATGATGTAAAAGAGTATAAATTGACACATGTGAAGAGGTGGCGGAGAGCTTTACCCTCAAAGACCAAGTCTTTGTTTTTCTTTAATTAGCCCTTCTGAGCAGGAATAGCAAGAAGACGAACAGAGCACAGTTACTGAAATGCGAAGGCAGTGCAAATACGGTGCAAGGTGTGAAGTTTTTTATGCCCAAAGGGTACAATTTATAGCGGCTAAGAAATCAAACTGCTAAGGAAATTGTTTGAATCCCTCCATTACAGAAACAATTGGTAGCCAGGGAAAGTCAATATTTGATTTTCTTGGCTCATGGAAAATAAATCTGTGGTGGGTCTACGTTCTTACCTTTTGAAAAAGGCTGGATACAATTAAGCTGGATACAATCTCCCCTATTGAAAAAGGGTGTATGAATCAATCTCCCCTATTGAAAAAGGCTGGATACAATTAAGCAGCTTTAGAAACTCAAATCAATTGATTGGCAATTAAGAAATATACCATGGGTCTATTCCTTTCCTTGTGAGGCTTGAGTACGTACGTATTTTTGAAAAAAAAAATAATGAAGGGATTCACCGTCTCTCGTTTTGGTATCCAAACCCTTCCCAAAGTTGTCATCTTTTGGAAGCCAAATCCCTAAGATTGAGAATTCAAAACTCAAGGATACTATTCCACCGAATTCCATTCTATTGTTAACTGTTGCTTGGAATACAAAAGAAAATTAAGTGAACTTGCCTACCATGATCTTTTCCTGTCGACAGACATGCCAAAGTTGGTCTTGAACAGCCTATGTTGTGAACGGAAATTCACGTGCCGGACGAATTTACTTCAAGCCTCACCCTCAAATGCTAGCAAGCAAGCATCCGCCTGAGCCTTGAAGTGGGGGCAAATTTGTAGACACTAAAATTTCGGCATGACTTAATCACCGTCCGATCAATTAGGATAAATTGTCTTAATTAATTAAAGTCAAGATTGGTCAAAGCACTCGAATAAATATTGGACCCAACAAATTTCTACGGCTCAATCCAATTGAGATACAGTGAAGACCAAAGTAAGTTGAGCTAACTTAACTAGTCTAACGGATTAAAGAGTTGGGCTAGCTTGATTGGCCAAATGAATTAAGGTATACAAGCCCAAAAGTGCAGGCCCACTTCAGATAAATCCTAAAAAAGAGAGTCAAATAATAAATATATTATTTCTCTTTTAAATTAAAATCGCTCCCTGAAAAGAAGTATAAAATCTTCTTACATAGGAAATGAAATAGAATCAAGATCCAATCAAGCCAATCAAATCAAATCAAGTCAATTAATCAAGACAATCAAATCAAATCAAACCAATCAAAGATCTTATTATAAGATCTTGCCATATTTAGCTCTTCTCTCCTTGAGCCTATAAATAGAGGCTCATATGAGGGAGAAGACACCTTTTGCTTGGCATTCTTCAGAGCTCTCAAGCACTCGTCAAGAACTTAAGCATTCTTCAACATCCTGCAGAGAATCATCAAGCATCAAACTTGTGTCGATTTCTTTGCAAGTCCACCACATCAAATCATTCAGCAACTCAAATCATTCAACAAACCAAAACTTTTGGGAGATTTTAAGAATCAAACTCCAAAGTTCAAGTCGTCTTCAAACTTTGTTCTTTGGTTCATTCAACTTGAAGATTCAAAGAAAGTTACTGTTTGTGTGATTCAACAACAAGCATTCAAGCCATTGGAACGCAAGCAATTCCGGAGATCGAATCAGAGGATTTTATTCGTTTCTTTATTTAAAGAGCATTTATTAGAGAATTGTACCCCTTTCAATTCAAAATCAATAAAAAGTATTATTTTGTGCATCTTTTTCGTCTTCTTTATTGTAGGGCTCGAATTTGTGTGTTACAGAGACTCCCCGAACTACCTTAGATCTCCAATAATGATATTGGACAGAATCACGAATTTGAAGGCTTGATCAACGACTTTTGAGCGTCCCAGAACCTGAACCATATCCCAAAAGGTGCTTTGCGTCGGGCACTAACTTCCCAGCACAAAGGAGTTATCTCAATCTTCTGCAGATTTTCGACAGTGAGTGTTCATTTCATCCATAACATGTAACTTTCTGTTCTGTTTCATTCTTGTATATACTGTACACTCCAGCACATGCCTACACCACACACTCAACTTGCTATGTGTTTAAAAAGTTAAAATATAAGCATTTTTCAAAATCCCACAAGTACTTAGTAGAGATCGGTCCTCGTATCGGGTGAGAAGGGTGCCGAACAAAAGCCTTCCCTTCCCGTAACTTGGCTTCTGAATCCAAAATCTCTAGTTTATTTTCAAGTTCCAGGTTTTTCGGGTGTCAAACCATTTTACAAAAACCCGGGTGGCGACTCTTCAAATTTTTAATAAATCCAAAAACGGGTAGCGCGTGGGGAGTCCTCCAAAAAGGGGCCTCTCGGGCTTGGGTAGCCCATAGTGGTGACTCTGCAGGGGAGTTGAGAGCCAAACTTGAAAGATATTCGTGGGATTTCAATAAAAATGCTTATGTCCTTAGCCCTTGCTTTACACTTGCACTGTTCACTAGCCGCGCTGGCGTATTTTGGCAATCCTGTTAAACGTCAGGGAGTCCCAAAATGCACAACAACCTCCGACGAAGAAGGGTCACGCTGCCATCGACCACTGCTCGGCGTACATTCAGCAGTGAGAGGCATACATGTGATCCCGAGTTCGAGGAACCCCTTTTCAAACCAAAACCCAGCCTTTTGCACTTGTAGATAACCATAGAACTTTCCTCACTAAGACAGGAGCCCATTGGTTTAGGACTATGTGATATACTTTAGTATGTGCCGCATTTTTCTCATTTACATCTTACATGTACATTATCATGCTACCTCATACATGTATAGTTCAAACGTTAGGCTAGTTCTAGAGCCCTTCCTATGGCCTGGAAAAGATTGCCAAGACCCAATGGAGAGTCGTGTATGTCATCAAATGCACGTTATTTAAAGGATAACCCCTTTTTAAGCAATAAGCCTTAAGAGAAATCAAAACTTCTTGCGTCCTAAGCCCATTCCTCGGTCAAAAGTTTCAATGGAGAAAGAGGAAATGATCAAGTGGTAACGTCATGCTACCCACAACACTCAAACAACGGTGTCATATCATCGTTTGGCTAAAAGCATCGTGCCGCTCACGCCACCGTGGTTACGGTCTCATGTCGCTATTGCTAAGTCACTTCCAAGGTCAAAATTGAAACTTTAATGAAGAACGAACTAAGATGTAACTCGTTTTGACATCTCTCGAGTCTATTTACAACGAAAGGTGTATTCTAAAAACAAATATACTGAGGATCGAGGCAACCTTCAAGAGCCATTTCCAAAGAGTCTAGGAGACTTAAAATCCATAAAGCATACCTCCAGTGTTAGCCGTGCTCGAACGGCTCCCTGTGCTCTTGTTTAACCTTAAGATCTATTTGTAATTAGGTCGCGGCAACCTGATTGCTTTGTCTCGGATGGTCAAGATAAGGAGATTGGCTCTGGTTCCGATAGTCGGAATTTAACCTACCTGACATGACCTACCCGTGGTTGTTATGACCCTTGGTACAAAGCTCTTGAGTGACACAAAAGGACTGCGGATAGGTCTAGGGAGACGTAGATGACAATGACGATATATAAGCATGACATCCTCTTAAATAATAAGAAAATCGCTCTTAAATCGATGTTTTGCTCTACTATCAATCTTGAATCATTGGGAAGAAGGTGGAGAAGGACACCGATCCCCACTGGACTCGACCGGCTAAATAGAGACTCATTCGGCTTGAATCGAAAATGCCTTTGCCAATTCAAATGACGGGTGGAAACGATGAGGAGGACATTAGGAAAATGGTGACAAAAAGTCCAATCAGATAGAGAAACTGATGGACATGATGGACAAGCTGAATGCCCGTCTTCCTCCTGCATCTGATGAAGACACGTCCGCTAGAAGTTCGAACATTGACATGGCTGATTTCGCGGCTGTAGACACCCCAATTTTGCCTAACGATTATTTCAAGTCCCACCTTGGGAACCATCCCAATGATGAATGGATAATGTGATTGCAGATTGACTTCTCGTAAAACTGAGGACTTTGGTAAGTACTTTTAGCCACTTAGAGGACCCAATTCAGAGCCAAATAGCCTTTCAGACAGAAATACAGAATCCTAGGAAAATACATCTATCGGCCGCAAGATCGATCTCACGGCCCCCACTTCTTTCCTTCACCCGTGGAATATGGTGTTCTGGCGGCCGCCAGATCGTCCTTTTTCCAGATTCTGGAATGTTCTGTCATCGTTTGATCCGTGCTCAAAACCCTAGCAGCCATTCTTCGATTCTTTAGTGCTACGAAAGAGATTCAGGATAGAGATCTTGTTACCCTATAATTCCTTATTGATTCACACCATTTGATTGGGCAGAGTGAGTCATCCTATGCCTATATAAAGAGCCACTTAGGGTTTGAAATAAAAAAAAAACAACAATTCATCCTCTCTAGTCACGATACTCTGCAAAAATACTCTCATACCTCCATTACAAAAGCCCTAAAATCCCGAAGGTAGCCACAGCCCGAGCAATCAAACCTCGAAGTACAAACCCTAACCCTAGGGTTTTGAGAAGCAAATCAATCAATCACCCTCAATCCGAAGCAATCAAGCGATTGAGGGATCAAGGTGGTGAGGCCCAGGGGCCTATGGTTTGATTCATTTTCTGTTTCTGTATTTAATCGTAGTGTTTTGATTTTCTGATTAACTGTTCGTATTCTGGTGTGAGGAAGAACATCGGCTGGGACATCATTCCCACGGCCGGTACATCAATCCAGTAGGATCCCATGGCTGTGACATCTATTCACCAGCTGTGGAATCCATTCTCTGGGACAGCTCGTCGTTTCCTATTTATTCTATTTGCATGCTTTAATTACTGTCTTGGGTCACCATTGACTGTTTAAAGGATTAAAACCAGTTTTACGTGTTTAGAATTAAACAAAGCAAGCATTAATCGTATGTCGAATGATTATGGGCCGGTCTCACGACTTGGCAAAGAGGGGTGCCTAACACCTTCCCTTTATTGTACTATTGGCTCTCGTACCCAGAATCTCTACCTTTTTTTCTAGTTTTATAAACTAGGTGGCGACTCTATTTTGATGATAATCGCTATCATGTGGAGATGTTCCTAGCCATGGGAATGTCCACGATTTTGGTTTATGAAGTGGAATTAGCAAAGAGGATATCTGTATGGCGATGCCCCATTTGGGAGGTGTCTACAGTTTTTGGCGACTCTGTTGGGGACTTGAGAGCCATAACCAGAAAATTCGACATAGGATTAATGCTTGCTTTTATTTGATTCTTGTATCATATGCATCGAGCGGGCAACCTCGTCGAGTTCACCAAATATCCTGGCGTGTCACGGGCTATGTTAGGGGTTCCACCAAACTCCACAGTCACTTGTACCTAGTGGTATATCAAAGAGGGGATCACCCGATTGCCGCCTATGATGGGCGGGTGAGAGGACTAGTGCCCTTTACAACGGAGCACCCCTGAGACTACCTAAACCTTACATGTGTTAGAGAGCCATAGAACTTATCAAAATAAGACGGGACCCACAGGTTAAGGAATTTACCTGCATTTAACTTTTAAGTTCTTCCTCACACCCTGTATAAATTGTTGTTGTAACATTTCTTTTTGTGCACAAGGGTTGGGATTTTCAACCCAAATCCTAACCCTATACAACCAAGTACTGACTTGCAGGTATTTTTTTTTTAGCAGGCACGATAGGTAGGTCAAAGAAGCAACCACAGCCAGTTTTATACTCTTACAACACCCGAAGCTACGCCAAGTAGAAGTCTTTGCAATCATCCCATCTGTCATCCTCGCCTGTCAGAACACCTCCATCGTAGCGGTCTCAATCACTATTTGGGTCTTTGCGGTCATTTGGGTCTTTGCGGTCATCCTCTCACCAAATCTGATCATCTGTCGATCCCCGAATTTCACCAAGCTCCTATCCTATTTTGAAAATGTCAGACAACGATGCCACTATTGTAGATCACCAAGCTCAAATTGCTGCTTTACTAGCTGAGAAAGCAACAAGAGATGCTGAGGACAAGGAAGAAGATGAGAATCCTCATAAAGTGGTGTTGGCAGAATATCCTGAGTTGGTCAAGCAAGTCAAAGAAATCAAGCATGCTCTGGTTCGTTCACAATGGGATCAAATTCTGGATTTTGAAGGACTTTGCCTCTTCCCAGACTCTCAACTGCCTGAAAATTTCAAAATGCCGAACATTGAGAAGTTCAATGGGACTGGCAACCCTACCAGCCATGTCCATCATGTTATTAACCCCTTAAAGCCGATGGGCTTGAGCAATGAGCTCATCGCTCAATTGTTTCAAAGGACTCTCACTGGAAGCGCACTTGATTGGTTCCTCACTTTGGAGTTTGTGCATTATCAGACCTGGCCAGCTAGAGATCGCCAATGCTTTTGTCAAGCAGTATGCATACAATGTCCAAATTGAGTTGACTACTTGAGATTTGGAGATGACCAAGCAAGAGTCAAACGAAGACTTTGCTACCTTTTTGGCTAGATAGAGAGAAAAAGCCGCCAAGATGAAGAACCGTCCCTTTGAAGAAGATCAAGTGAGGATAGTTGTCAAGAATCTGCAGCCTAAGTATGTTAGGCATATCTACACTCAAGCTATCATTGATTTCAAGCGCCTGCATGCTACGGGGCAGCAGATTGAGGAAGGAATCAAGCTAGGGCTCATTGGGAAAGAAGAAACTCCTCCACCGAAGAAAAACTTCCCAACCCGTACATCTCACGCCTCCGTAAACACCCTTGACCCAGCCTTACCACAAGACCCTTTCCAAGCTACCTCTTCCCGAAACTCAAACCGCCCTCGCCACAACTTTGACCCCCTCTACATGACTTTGTCCCAAGCCTTAACCATCATGAGCCATCTAGGGCATCTCAAACCCTTGAACAAACCACCTCCTCGGCCACCTTACGGCCCAAACCATGACCCCAACAAACACTGCGCCTACCACCAACACCCTGGGCATGAAATAGACCATTGCATGCATCTCCGCCATGACATCCAAGACCTCATTGATAGCCGAGCCATAAAACCTCCAAAACCTAATGTGTAAGCCAACCCACTCCCTACTCACAATGCTGAACCACCACCTCGAAATATCAATCTAATAAGCTTGTCTCACAATTCCATATACAACCCTAGCTAATACATTGTCCAAATTTCCCAAGCCAAGCCAACCCTGACCTTCCTGGAGGAGGATGGGTGTGTCATGATGGAGGAAGAGGAAAACAGCGAGTCCGATCGATCAGAGGTGATCGATCCCGACATGTCTGACAAAAGTGATGAAGAGGAGCGAGCAAAAGAAGAAAGGTTAAGAAAATGGAAAGAGCATTCCTAGGCGAAACATAATTTGGAGGATCCAGATATTTCGTTTGTAGAGGACGATGAATGGCTGCGTATCTGGTTTGAGAATAGGAAGAAGGAAAGCAGAGGGTCATTATGATGAGAAGGCATGCCCGCTTTGAGCCTACTCAAATAGTGGTACCTATCAATCATCCAAAAATTCCAACGCCTCTCAGTGTCTGGGAAATGATCAACCTTATAGAAGAAGTGGAGGAATTCCAAATGCAACCATGGGTCAATCCTTATGAAGAATTCTACTATAGCCAATGGGTAAAGGAAGAAAAGGATCTAGATTTCATATGCACAGATCCATATAGAACGGGAGAAAATGACTTTGATGAAATGGAAGGAAAGTATGATGATCCACTTGATGGGATCTCCTTGGTATCGCTGTTTAACCAAATGGGAGTGACTGAGGGAGAAATGTACAAGGCCCTGCCAAGTGAATGGGAGGTTAACGAAGTTGAGCATGCTGATCCTTGGGGCACTCAAGAACAGGAGGTTGGCCATCTTACCCGAAGTAGGAAAGTGTATAAGCCTGCCAGACTTAACGAAGAGAGTTCGACCGCAACTCGAATGATAGAAGAGGAAGAGGAAAGTCAAGGGGTGGAATCCGAGGCTAATATTTCTATTTGGGGACTGCTCATGTCTCGAAGAAGTAGCCACTGTGCAAGCTTTGAAGATGGATCTAGTTTAAAGGCTCTGTTTGGCAAAGAAGAGGGTGAAGAAGAGTATAAAACTGCGAAAGGCAAGGAAAAAGGAGCGAACCCCGAGATGCTGCAGGAGTTGCAAAAGTCGTGGCATGGCAAAAACAAATGAACATTACTTTTAAATCAATCTAGGACATGTTTTGGGCCCTTGTTTGGGCATTTTTTATAGCTAAACGAATTCCCGTTTTATCTTCTGCATTATGCTTATTAAATGATTTGGTTCCTAAATTGCAATTGTTATACACTATGGTCTCTTTGCCAAAGAAGGGAAACTTTTCAAGTTCTTTGTGTCACTGACAAAAGGGAAAGTAGGGGCGAACTTTGGTTGCTTAAAACTAGGTTTTTGTCAAAACTAAGAAAGAAGGCGCTATCTTCGCAAGAACACTTAGGGTTAGCTTACCCATTATGAAAGTACAAACATTGAGGAGATTCAGAAAAATATCTCCACCAAATCCCTCTCTTGAAATACAAAAGCCTTCTTATGAGAAATGCTCGTTGGGTAACCAAAAAACCCGAGCAAAAGCGAGAGCAAAGCCTACTAGGACAAGAAATTGCGAAAAGCAGCCTAGGCAAACGTTAAGGCATTCAAAGAAAAGCTTGTTAGGGACTCAACCTCCGTTAGGTAACCTAGGCAAAATCTAGAGCATGTGAGGAGAAAAACCATGAGTGAAAACCCAACCCCAAAGGTTTTGATTTTGGAACCACGTAAAAGGCTTGATTTCCTTATTGGGATACGTACGCAATCTCACTTTGAGATGCAGTCGAAACATGTGGAGAGGAGGAAAAAGGTCAAAGGGTTTGTACTAAATGATGGATGTAGCTAACTCTGCGTATTGAGCTCGCAAAAGATGAATATGCCGTTTTTCGAGGAATTGACAATAGCAAAAGTTGTGAGAATAATCGTTCATCACCTCTGACTTGAAGGTCTTTGATATAAGGGGCAACATATCTCAAAATTCCTAGACCTGGCAAAGAGACTGTGGAATATGGCGAAAGTAAAAGAAGGGCAGGAGTTGGATAAGAGCATAAGAAGGGAGAGAAAAGGGGATGCCACTTGGCTAAGACAAAATCTAGCTTCCTTTAGAAAATGGAAATAACGGCCGAGGGATTGATGTATCGACCGAGTTATCGAATGCATATCGATTCCTCGGCCATGTTATTAATTCCATGGCCGGTATTTCGCTTCACACTTGTCGAACAACAGTTTGCTGCAAAACTATTTTTAAGATTGGCAACTCTCATAGTTTGCCCAAAAATAGCATATACATGTCCAAAACAATTTTAAAAGCCATGTTCTAACTATTACATGCAATCTCAAGGCATCTTGGGCATGAAAAAGTATTTCTCATTTCATAAACAAAAAGTTTGATTACAAAATCATCATACTGTGGTTGCTTTCACTCCATAAATATATTTCTGCCTATCTTTTTCTCCTAACTATGTATGGACAGGAAAGAAAGGGGAGAAATCCTAGGTCTAGTCATGGCGGCATCTCCAAGACGGTCTCTGAGATGAAGATGGGGATTGCTCACTGGTTTCCATATCCTCCCCACTGGTAGCAGGTGCTTGTTCAGCCTTAATCTACAGAAAAGGGATACAAGCACTTAGACTCAAGAGGGGACACAAAATGAAGGAATATATGGGAAAACCGTAACTCGAGGATTCGACTGCGCTGCCTTCGAACTAAGGCCTCCACACTCTGAAAAGCATGCAGCCATTCCTACACTATGTCAGCAGGTACCTGTGGGGAATATTCAACGTTGCAAGCATCTGAACATAGGATACAATGATGAAGAGGTGGAAACTGGAATGAAGTAGTGGAAACCTAAAAATACCTGCGGAGCTCCAGTCGGTAACGTGTAGAGCTGGGACAAACAAGGAGTAAGTGCTAAGCACTCCTCCTCTTCGTCAGCAAAGTGGAAAGAGATGAAGGAGGGAGCCCATGGCCAAACGGGGGTAGTAGAAGGAACAATAGGCGGAGCCAAGAAGAGGCAGCAGTACTCCATATAGTCTCCTGCCTGAAGGAGTTGCCCAATCTCTAATCCGAGCATTCTTCAGGCCCTCCTCGGACAATGAGGAAGTGGATCTCATCGACGTCGGAGGTGGAGGAGGAATGAAGTGAAGGGCTTCAGCACATGGGCGCCACTGACTTGCCACCCGATCACCCAAGTACTAGGTTAGGCAAAAGGGCCTTCGAGCAAACTACGAGTATGATCCAAAACTCTGGAACGCGCAAGAAGGGCGTCCTCTGGTACGTCACTCCAAGGGTCGAACTGCAACTGCAAACAGGGATAAATCAGTCACAACACAGGAATATGAAAGTCCGAAGATAAAGAATGCAGGAAAAAAGAAAGGTACCTGATCGACCGTCAGCTGGTCCTAAACCCACTGCCACTTAGGAAGGCTCAAAATAGGTGACCGTGGCTTCCGTTGGCCCATCAACGATTGCTCATAGCGAGGAACACAGCTTGCATCCTCGTGCTTGGTGCCAGTTGGAAATTGAAGGAGATGCTCGAAAGCCCAGAGATGAAAGATGAGTTAACAAACAGATATGTTCAATATAGGAAGAAATCAAAATGAGAAAGGAAGGAAAGGAATAAGGGTATACCTCAAGCATTCGGTAGTGACCACTAAGGATGGGACTCTTGTCCAGTGAGAAAACTCACAAATGACCAAATAAGGTGGCTAAGGCAGAAGCTCCCTAGTCAAACTCCCCAACAGACTCCAAATGCTGCAAGGGAGCCAAAAACTGTGTATGCACTGAATTCTCCTTGTTGGCATACAATGTCTGCCTAAGGAGGTAAAGAAGGAAAGCTCGCGTTAGCTGCTCAATGCTCACCTTGTTAAGAATATCAACCTGCATAAAGTTCTTATTCAGCCAGGAGATATCGAGGTGACACCGTGAGTGAAGAGGAGGCACCTTGCCTAAAAATCACTCCAAAGCTCCCTCCCATTGCCAAAGCTGAGGATCAATCCGGAGAGGAGCACCACCTACTCGTAGGTCGGTGAGCAAAGAGAAGTCGCCAAGGGTGATCGTCATCTCACCAGCAAAGGGAAAGTGGAATGTGTTGGTTGTATCCCACCATCTGATCTCCACCAATGAGGTCATCAAGGACCAATCAATCTTTGGAAGATTCATGAGGCCCAAAGCGAACACCTCAAAACTAGCAGAACGTACCGATTCTCGGGCTTGCTCTGGCAACGCCAAAAACCATTTGTGCACTTCTTTGCCTCCACCGCGAGCCTCCAGTCTCCTGTTTCTCTACAAAGTTCTACCAAAAATAAAAGGGAGTTAATCTCATGATTGCATAAATGAACATAATGGAAAGCTAGGGGCATTAAGATAAATTGACATCTAAAGAAAAACATGCATTGCCTAAAAAAGGGGGCATATTTATTTTGATTTTTCTCAAAGAACAATTTTGACCCCGCCATGGGTCATCTTCATTATCACCCCCAGCACAAAAATAAAAATTCATTTTGATCATGTAAATTGAATTGTGAACTAAAAGGAATAAACTTTTTGTTTTTCAGGGAATTTGGAAAGCTTACTGAAATATTGAGGATGCTTAGATGTTGCTCAGGCTCCCGACGAACCACCTCGGCCTCTTGGCCACTGACTGGAAGGTGATGCTGCAGGAACACGCCAAAACCCAACCTACGCGAAGGAAGAACGTAGGTAACAGCATCAAACAGACCCAACTCTTCAACCACCTCCTCGTTTGAAGAAGGATCGGAGGGGTGATCACATCCGCATGGAGGAAGTGATGAGGAAACTCGCAACAGACAGTGGTACGATGGTAGAAGAGGATGGCGGAAAGGTGGTAGTTTCGGAGCAAGGTGGCGGGGCCATTGTGGTTAGAAAAGAAGGAGGAGAGATGCAGGGGAGAAGAAGGAAAGACGGTAGCAGAGGAGAGGGTAAAATGGCGGTGGGAGAAGCGACGGTGGTCAGAAGAGGAGAGGAATGGAGGTGCTTGGACGAGAGGGAAGGGGGAGAAGTGAAGAAGAAAAGAAAAAATGAGCCGTCGAATCGATTAAACCTAAGCTCTTGCTCTCGAAACCCAAGGATCTTTGGTACCTCAAACTCAGGCCCCGCATCCCAATTACTATACTCCGGAAGTACGACTGAGCTCTGCGCTCCTATTTATTCAGTAGCTCCGCATTTACACTCACTCAGCAGCTATGCGCTCACCACTATTCCAACAGCTCAGTAGCTCCGTGCTCACTAATATTCCAATAGCTCCGTGCTCATGATCTCGGTAGCCCCGCGCTCATATTCACTACTCAGCAGCTCCGCGCTCGTACTCATTCAGCAGCACCGTGCCCACTATCACAATCACTCAGTAGCCCCGCGCTCGCACTCTCAAGCTCCGTGCTTCTATTCTCAACAGGCTCCATGTCACAACAAACAACAAGATACCATATGTTCTCAAGTTCTGTGCTTGAATGCTCGAATCTCTTCGAATGCCCAACCACTGTGTACTGGATGCTCAAGTTCCATACTTGAATGCTCAAGCCCCGCGTTTGAATGCCCAACCATTGCATACTGGATGCTCGAACTCCATGTTCGAATGCTTAAAGTTCATGCTTTAAATGCTCGGGTTCCGTGCCTTGAATGCCCAACCACCGTGTACTGGATGCTCAAAGCATGTACTTTGAATGCTCGGATTCAACCTACCAAATGCTCGAGCTCCGCGCTCTGAATGCTCAAGTCCAGAACTTGAAAGAAGCTATACGCTTAAATGTGGGCACACGCCCCTGAAAATTTTATTTTGGGTATAAAATTGGGTGCGCCCCTTTTGGAAAGCGTGGCGAAACGCTTACAATTCAGAGTCGCCACTCGGGTTTTGCGGAAAACACCCAAGGAACCGAACTTGAAACATTTGCTACGTTGTTTGATTTTGAAAAAGGCTTTGTAGACTGGACCGTCGTCACCTTCGATGTCTGAGGTTCGGGAGCCAGGTTACGAGAAGGGAAGGGTTTTATGGCACCCTTCTCGCCCAATCCGGAGATCGGTCTCTACTCGGGGATTTTTGTAAAAATGTTTGCATTTTTCTCTCATTGATCATTTTTTAGCCAATTAGGGCGGGGGACCACTTAAAGGAGATTAAAAACTATGACAAGTTGCATTTACATGACAAAATGTGATGGATGTATTATGGAAACAATTAGTAAAGATTGAAAACAGACTTCTGTGAGCGTTTTAAATAGACTGGGAAAACACTGATCAGAGGGTTGTCATGCGCAGGAGGAGACCTGCATGCACTGGCCGAACCACTGCATGCAGACCTAACCTGCGCACACCACTCACTGACTGGCGTACTCCAGTAAGCCTACACTCACAGCTCTTGTTCCTAACCCTCTGGGCTCTGGAATGGACCAGTGCACACCTAGGACAAACCACGCAGTTCTTATGGAATATACTAAGCTATTACAGGCAAACAAAATGGCTTTGAGCCATAAAAATAGACAGAACACCCCATAAACAATGTGGGGAAATAAAGGAGGCCAAGATCGAACTACCATGCAAGGGCCAAGCCACTGGATCCTGATCTAACTGCCGTACGCCACTAGGAGGAGGCCTTACGCCAGTTAAACTTTTGTCCAATGCTTTGGCTTTGCATCATCTGGGCTCTGGAACATGACCAGAAGAATCCCAGAGGCCATCTAAAGCATAAATAACAGACATATAACTACACAGTTCTAAATACAGAAAGCAATAAACTGGTTTTTGTCATGCTGTAAGGTGTGAAAGACAAAAAGAAAGCAGAAAATAGATGATCGATGATCCCCACACCAGTGGTGCACATACAACCATAACTGGCATACGGCCTAATGTCACTGGCGTGCGCCACTTATCTCTATACACGACCTTTGAAACCCTGCCAACATTAGGGCAAGGACTAGTATTGATTACCAATCTTGAACCTGCCAGCCCCCCTCAGGGGTCAGAACAGAAAGTTTACAAAAAGTGGTATACCTTTTGGTTTGAGCTTGATGATGGGTATAAGCTTTGCACTTGAGGTTTTAGAGAATAATGGTGCTGTGGCATGTGGGAGAGTATTCCTTACTTGCTCTTTCAAATGGATGAAAGAAAGAGAAAGCAAGGAAACTAGAGAGAGAGAGAGAGACATGGAGAACCTTAATGGAAGTAACCCCTTGCATTTATATGCAAGGGGGGTGTTTATAGCAAAAGGGGGCTGGTTGGAAGGGCAGTATTCAGTTGGGTTAAGGGCTGGTTAGGCTGGTTTAGTTAGAGGAGAGAGTCTCCATGCATGGGACTAGGTGATGGATCTTGTAGGAGAGAGAGGGGAGCAGCTCTGCTCGTCCGCAGTCATCAGGGAACTGTGGATTATGTCGGGGTGGCCACAAAAGTCTCGTGTACGTGATTGAATAAAGTTGATTTGACTGGATTTGACAAGCGTACACCAGTGCTCTACCTGCGTGCGCCAATGGAAACTAAGTCAACGGTCGATGACTGACACGTGGCAGTTTACCAGCGCACGCCAGCACAGTACCAACGTATGCAGGTAGGGTTTTGCTATGGCCATTTGGTTCTGGCTTGAAGGATTCGCAAAAGAGTTTGGATGAGGTTTGGAACACACTAACAATCTCGGGATGTTCTTGACCTTAATCATCATTGGGGAATCAAAGACCGTAAGTAAACTAATCTGGACAGTCCAGAATAGGGTGTCTACATTAAAACACACACGCACAAGCCCGTGCACACAAGCATCAATTGCATCACCCTTGTCATCATCGAGTTTACATCCTCATCATATCTGCTCATATCATATAGATACTATGTCTTGTATCTCTCTCACCCATGAAACAGGTCATCCCTGCACACAGCCGGCTCCGTGCCTCGATTTTATTGGTAGGCTCTGTGCCTCGATCTTCTGGCTCTATGCCAAAATTTGTGGAAGATGGAAGATGAAAAATTCAAGATCCGTGCTCAGACTCTCAGGCTCTTGCCTTATGACTGTAACCGGTTCCGCGCCTCGGTTCTATCACTTAAAGCTCCGGACTCTGACCCTCAGGCTCTTGCCTTATGACTATAACCGGCTCCACTCCTCGGTTCTATCACATCAAGCTCTACGCTTCATTTACTGGCTCCGTGCCGCCATATCTCAAACCGGCGTCCGATTGTCTTCAAAAGATGGTTTGGATTCCACTCAATTACATCAATTCCTTCAAGCTCATTAGCAAGGATAGGCTACCTATGGGCAACATGCCTTCAAAAATTCCGATTTTTAAAGAGGGCCCGGATCGAGGGAGCGCTAGCGGGATGAGTGCTCGAATTCAGAGTCGCCACTTGGGTTTGAAGGTCTGACACCCAGGGAACCGAACTTGAAACGCCTTATACACTATTTTGATTTGAAAAAGTGAAAGCACCGGTCCGTCATAACCATATATGGGTTCGGGAGCCAGGTTACGAGAGGGGAAAGGTTTGAAGGCACCCCTCTCGCCCAATATGGAGATCGGTCTCTACTTAGGCATTTTGTGAAAAATTGAGATTCTTATTTTGTTAATCGATTTTTAGCCAATTAGGGTGGGGAAACAGTTAAAATGGGGATTAAAACTATAACAATTTACAAGAAGTGATCAAGATGGCATGGATTTATGATACAATAAGCAAAAAAAATGAGATAAAACCCAAGTACTGCCATAAAAACCAAAACAATACACTATTTGAAAGTTGGCGTGAACAGAAACCAACTTGCATGCAATGACCTACGTGCATGCAAGCAGACCTGCGCGCGTCAATCTCCAACCAGCGCGCATGTGTTGCCTTTTTCAACAGTTTTGATTTTATCCCCTTCTGGGCTCTGGAAGGACCAGCACTCACCCAGGACCAAACCAAGCAGTTTATATGTACAGATAATGCATATAATTTACAAACAGAGAGAATATAATTAAAGCACACCCCATAAACAATGTGGGGGATCAAAACAGTGGTCAAAGGCCAAGTTACCAATGCAAAGCCAAGCACTAGGGTCAGTTAACAACCTGCGCCCGCAGGTCATGGACAGGCGCGTGCCTATTTTGACTGGACTTCCAGTATTTGGTGTTGCACACCTGGGCTCTGAGACATGTTCAGAAGCCACCCAGGGGTATTCCAAAGAAGCAGAAAGGCATGCTGAGCAAAAGCTAACAGTTTTAACATATAAAACAGTAAATAGGTTTTAACATGCATCAAGGTGTTCTATATTCTATTAAAAACATAAAAGAACC
Source organism: Rhododendron griersonianum (assembly GCA_018127125.1). Classification (NCBI taxonomy): domain Eukaryota; kingdom Viridiplantae; phylum Streptophyta; class Magnoliopsida; order Ericales; family Ericaceae; genus Rhododendron; species Rhododendron griersonianum. The sequence goes on along the minus strand of CM030798.1, from coordinate 3,993,196 downwards.
AACACCCCTGTCCCCACGCAGGTCTACGTGTGCAGCCAAGGATTGGTGCGCGCGTACAAGCGACCGACACGCGCAGGTTTGATGGTCACAAGATTCTTGTAACCCTGCTAGCTTTAGGACCAGGACTGGTATAGATTACCAGCCTTGGCCCTGCCAGCCCCCCTCAGGGATCAAAACAGAAAACAGTAAGGTTTTATACCTTTGCTTGTGTGTTTGAAAATGGATTGAACTAGGTGTTTAGTGGCTGAAAATGGGATGTTTTGTGATTGTTTGGATGGTAGTAGAAAGTATGCTTGAGTTTGAGAGGATTAATGTGTGAATACTTTGATAACCTTGAATTTTTGTAACCCTTATAATGGAAGACCAAAGGGGGTATTTATAGGAGGAAGGTTGGTGGTGAATATGGTGGAGAAACCAGCCAACAAGGCTGGTTGGGGTGGCTTGGTGGAGAAGGTCACCCAAAAAGGTGATGGGAGAGGTTGAGAGAGGGGGAACCCCTAACCTCCAGAAACACCGTTCAGGCGACGAAATCAGGGTTCTATGGTGCAATAGACCCCTGATGATAGCAAAATCCGGCTGGCAAAAAGGTGATAGGGACAGGTGTTGAACGGCGCGCACCGGCGCGTGCAGATCTCAGACCAGCGCGAGCGTGTCATACCTACCACCACGCTGGTCAATGGTCAAACTTTGACCTTTGACCAACACCTGGCAAGTTGACTAGCGCGCGCCGGTTCCAGATCAACGCACGTGGATGAAACCTTCGGCTAGGTTTTATGGTTTAGGGTTTAAGGTTCAAAAGGGGTTCCAAACAATCAAAGTTCAAATCCTTTTCATTCTCAAGACTGTTTTTTATCCAATTCATCATCGGGGAAACAAGAAACCGAAAAACGAAGTAAATCAATTGGGAATCCCAAATTAGGGTGTCTACAGTAATCCCTCTTTGACGGCACGCGAAATAAAATAGAAAGTGCAGACATGCATATAAAAATACCGTGCACCAAGGGATCGAAGACGGGCGGACCATCACAAGAACAATGTAAGAGATTTTGAACTCTGTTGTGGAGATAGACAATCTTGGATGAGTTGCTTAAACCAAATGCTGAGGCGAACTATCCTGGGGAACAAGAAGCTTGGACGGGCGGACCGTCGTTGGTTGAAATGGACGGATGGATCGTTGTTGATTTGAAATTGGACGGATGGATCGTCATTGATTGATAATTTGACGGATGGATCATCGTTGATTGATAATCTGACGGATGGATCGTCGTTGATTGTAATCAGACGGATAGATCGTAGTTAATTGAAATTGGACAGATAGATCGTCGTTGATTTGTAATTGGACGGATGGATCGTCGTTGATTGAAATTGGATGGATAGATCGTCGTTTGATTGATTGTCTGACGGATAGATCGTCGTTGATTGTAATCGAACGGATAGATTGTCGTTGATTGTAATCGGATGGATGGATCGTCATTGATTGTTATCGGAAGGATAGATGGTCGTTGATTTGGACGGATAGATCGTCGTTAATTTAAAATTAGATGGATAGATCGTCATTGGGGATATTAGGGCCCCGGATTGAATTTGTCACCTCGGAACAAGCCAAAATTTTTGAAATTCCATAGACAAGAACCAATGGGCTGCTACACAGGGAACAAAATTGATTGGGCCTGGCCACTGCACTGATTGGGCCTCAGGCCCAAAACTGACTGGCGCGCGCTGATACATGACATGCGCGCGCAGATCCGTTGCTAGGGCTTGATTTACAGAAAAGGCCCAAACCCAGCCCATGCCTATTTTATTCCCTTTTCTTCCCCGGGACGCTTCAGAAACCACTCACAGTAGTTTTGTTTCGAAAATTCAAAACTTCTTTCTCTCACAAACTCTATTGATTCAAACACGAAATCAAAGACCCACCACACACACCCATCCATAGCAGACGAGGGTAATGGCAACGGAGGAGGAGATGTTGTTGATCGTCCGAAGGACGAGGGAGGACCCATGGAAGTCGAAGCAGAGGAGCAACAGCCGGTGGGGGCCGCCGAGGGCTTTAGTGCAGAGGTAGGAGGCGGTGAAGATGACGGGGGTGAACAAACGCCGGAGGTTGAAGACGAACCAGGGCGGCGCACGCCAATGGATGAACCGCGTGCGTCGGTTACTTCGGGGGCAGTGGGGGCTGTCGTTGAGCCTTCGATCCTAGTACAGCGGTGGAGGGCACCGTAATTACGGGCATTGGTTTTGTTGGCGCCAGCAGTAGTGGCGGCAATGGCAGCGACGTTGGGCCAAGCGGTGGATCTCCCGTGCGTAACCCAATGCATGGGAAGAGCCCAATCGTGGCCAAGGAGGAGGAGACCAGAGATACATAGGCCGGGGGCACGATATTCCAGCCCATGGCCCAGTCGTCAAGGCACCGACTGATCACCCGGGAGGACTTTGCAGAGCATGTGAGCGAGGAGATGCTCATGAGGCTCCTCGAGGAGCATCCAGAGGTTCGGATAGCAGTCCTGTCGGCTCGGGAGGAGCGACAGAGAGAGGTGGAGGTAGCAGAGGTGGCTACAGGAGCCAAGAGAGCGAGGACCGAGGAGGAGGAGGCTTTGAGAGAGATGGAGAACGCTGAAAGGGCTCGGGCCGAGGCAGAGTTGCCTAGGCAAACAGCAGTGAGAATGGTGAAGGCCACAACGCGTGCAGCATTTTCAGCGATGGCGTACGTGCCACCCACGCCTCACTTGTTCGTACCGTCCGGTTTCAACGCCTACAGGCCATGGCAAACGGACTATGAGGCCAAGCTCGTTCTGAGAGACCCCACAGCTCATATCTCGATGACTTGGACAGAGGTATATGCCCGAAACCTACTCTTCCTTTCATTTTATGTTGAATGTACTTGAGTAGAATTGAATAGGCTACGATAGTCTTTGAAACATACCGCATGTGTAAACACCCCAATTTGGCCTAACGATTATTTCAAGTCCCACCTTGGGGACCATCCCGATGATGAATGGATACAGTGATTGCTGATTGACTTCTCGTAAACCCATGGACTTTTGGTGAGTACTTTAAGCCAATTAGAGGACCCAATATAGAGCCCTATAGCCTTTCAGACAGAAATACAGCATCCTAGGAAAATCCATCTGTCGGCCGTAACATTGATCTCACGGCGTCAACTTCATTCTTTCACACGTGAAACATTTTGATTGAAAATCTCCCTGAGAGATTGATTCCTTGGCTGACCGAATCCATTCCTCGGCCGCCAGATCCATCCCTCGGCCGCTAGATTGTCCTTTTTCCAGATTTTGGAATGTTCTGTCAATCATTTGATCCGATGCTCAAAACCCTAGCAGCCTTTTTTCGATTCGTTCGGGCTACGAAACGAGATTCGAGTAGAGATCTTCTAACCCTAAACTACCTTATTGATTCACGCCATTTGATTGGCCGGAGTAAGTCACCAGTTGCCTATATAAAGAGGCACTTGGGGTTCCAAAATACAACACACATTTCATCCTCTCTAGCCACGAATCTCTGCAGAAATACTCTTTGATACTCCCTCCACAAAAGCCCTAATATTCTGAAGGCAGCCATAATCCTACGATCAAACCTCTGAAGTACAAACCCTAACCCTAGGGTTTTCGAGAAGCAAATCAGTCAATCACCCTCAATCCGAAGCAATCAAGCAACTGAGGGATCAAGGTGGTGAGGCCCAGAGGCCTATGGTTTGATTTATTTTTAGTTTCTGTACTTTAATAATATGTATTTTGAATTTATGTTAATCATCTGATCTGGTGTAAGGAAGAACATCGGTTGGGGCATCGTTCCCTTGGCCGATACATCGATCCAGTGGGATTCCTCGGCCGTGACATCCATTCACCGGCCGAGGGATCTGCTTGCTGGGACAGTGTGTCTGTTCTGCTTATTTTTGATGCATGCTTCACTTACATGTATTGGCTCACCATATCAACTGTTAAAGGTTAATAATCAGATTATGTGTTTAGAATTAAATAAAGCAAGTATACATCATATGTCGAATGATTATGGGCCAGTTTCACGGCCGGGCAAAGAGGGGTGCCTAACACCTTCCCCTTATTGTACTCTTGGCTCCCGTTCCCGGAATCTCTGTCTGTTTTTTCTAGTTCTTATAAACTAGGTGGTGACTCTATTTTGATGATAACCGCTATCGTGTGGCGATGTTCCTAGCCATGAGAATATCCATGATCTTGTTTTATGAAGTGGAACCAAACAAACATGCTCAATCTGTATGGCGATGCCCTGTTTGGGAGGTGCCTACAGCATGCATGCATAACTTGAACCAACCATCTGCTTTAAATTGATTACTTGGAACTTGAAAATGAATCCTTGTATACTAATGCATTTTCCTGTCGTTTGTCTTTGTGCTTGAAACAGAAGAACGCGAAGCAGCGGGACATTCATGGCCACGGAGGCGTGAGTAATTCTCTGGCACTGTACGAGGGGTTGCCGGAAAGGTGAGGCAGTGGGTGGATGAGGCGGGCTTCTGCCAGTTTGTACGGATCTTGACACCGGTCAATAACAACCATGTCGTCCTCGTTGCACTTGCTGAGAGGTGGAGGGATACTACCAACACCTTCCACCTGCCGCTAGAAGAGATGACGGTGACACCTACGGACTTTGCAGCAATCACCAGGCTGAGGGTTAGAGGAGAGCCTATCCTATTTGACATGGGCATCCATAAAGACGAAGCAACCCTAAGGTGGTTCTTAGGAGAGGTACCACTCCTAGACGAGGAGATGGTAAAGTACGAGCAATTCAAAGCGTACTTGAAGAAAGACCCGACCATAGACTCGGAGGTGGAGCAGATGCCGAGGGCATACCTGTTGTACCTCTTTGGTGCTTCCTTGTACCCGAGTAGACGCAGCAGGGTGCACTTGTCGTACCTACCGGCGTTGAGGGACTTGAGGACGGCCTCACGCTTTGATAGGGGTAGAGCAGTGCTCGACACAGTCTATGGCTTTTTGGGAGACGCGTCGAGGACTGAGCAAGCAGCAGTTGGGTATTGGAGGATATGGAATGTATGATTTCAATCTCGTACATTCAATTTCAGTTCATACTTGTACCCCTTTGATTGCACAGCTTGCTTGACTTGTATAACTATGACTGATGCCTTGTCTTGTTTGAAAACCGTGCAGCTTTGGGCCTACGAGGTCCTGAAGATGTACTGTCCACATACCAGGTGTCCAGACCTGAGGACTCTCCCCTGCACGCTTGTTTGGAGCAAAGACCACATGAGAGAGAAGAAGGGAGAGGTGACTTCATGGCGTTCAAGCTATACTTGGACAATCTCTGAGCCACGCAGGTATAACACAAAACCCCAATAGCTAATCATGCATCCCTGTATTGCTTTAATGCTGTAGCTGATCAATATTTGCATTGCTTGCTTGTCTTTATTGCAGGTCGAGTGGGATCCCTAGAGAGGGATAGAGCCAGAGCCTGAGTACTTGTCCAGGAGCAGGGCTGTCACAGCTAGCCGGATGCTGCTGGAGTTAGCTTTTGGTTGGTAGTGGTACTTGGGCGATCGAGTGACACGGCAGTCACTTGGTTTGCCTAAGTTCCAGGTCCCAGGGCCACTTCCACCCCATGCTTAACACACTGGTGAGTACACGCGGGCTGAACTTATGCGATAAGTGAATAGAAAGACAAATGGAATGCAAGAGAAGTTCGAAATGTACCTCCCAGACCCTCTAGTAACCGCCGAGGCTCTTCCCCGCTCCTCGGGAAAGAGACCCCATGAAGGCGTAGCATGCCCCCAAAGCTGCACCGCCCCAGTCGAAACGGGCTATCTCCCCGACGTCCCTCAAGGCCGATAGGAGCGAAAGGTGTACCCGGTTGCGCCTGTTGGGAAACAGGGGCACTGAGCAAGTACAACAGAAAGCACCGCGCCATCTGCTCCTCCTGCACCCTGTCAATCGGGAGCTCCTCCGTCCAAAAACCCAACAGCTGAGCGTACTGGGCGTCCTCTCTCTCCGCCCTCAGCACGTACCCCAGTGTCTCCCGCTGGAGCACCGCACTCCTCCCTGTAACAGCGTCGTAGGGGATAGGGTCACCCCCGACCCTCAGACCAGTGATCGCCGCAAAGTCCAGCGGCGTCACCGTCAGCTCGCCAAAAAGGAAGTGGAACGTGTTCGTAGTGTCCCACCACCTCTCAGCTAGTGCTCTCACCACCTGGCGATCATTGCTCGCCCTCGTCAGCACGCTCACAAACTCCCCAAAACCCGCCTGCCTCACGATCTCCCTCACAGCCTCGGGGAGTCTCTCCCAGAACGTCGGCACGTCGGCCGCACCACCGTAGCACGAGATGGTGATCGCCTGTTGCAATAAGTTAATAACATTCAGTGAACAGGTATACTATTCAAAGCAAATACAGCATTCAGATAAAGAAATGAAGGTACGATACATTGGAATTTGAAGTGCAAGTGTTTAAGGCATACCTCGTCTCGGCGCAAAGAAAGGTGCTGCTGTGGGTCCCTCAGGACCAGAGCCTCGTCGTACGTGGGCCTCGCCGGCCTGTAGGCGTCCAAAAGTGTAGGAACCACTACGTGCTGAAAGGGCACGTAAGACTCTGCCTCGTAAGGTCCATGCCCCTTCAGGGCCACCGTCGCCTCCTCCACCACACTCCTCCAAGGGCCTATCTCACCTCCGGCAGCCTCCTCCTCTACTCCCTGTGACCCTCCAGCGGCCCCTGTCTCAAGCTCAACCTGGAGCACCCTCTCCTGAGCCTCAAGTAAAGCCACAGCTAGTCCAGGCACCCCCCGTAAGGTCTCAACCAAGTCCTCAAGGGACGCCTCCTCGAGGTAGTCGCCTAAACCTATGGGCCGCGACGACCCTGCACCCTCGCCGCTGCCAACAAATATGGCCGGCGTCTCCCTCTCCTCCACCAACTCCTCCTCAACAACAGGACCCTTCCCCAGGTCAGTCCGAGGCTCTCTCACAGGGGAGGCCTCTGTCACCACCTCCACTCCGTCAGGCCTGTCACCACCGTGAGTCTCCGTAACCCTCTCCTCCAAACCAACTGCACCCTCTGTCCGACCCGTAGCCTCGTCCTCACCCCTAGGCTCCACTGCACTCGGAGTCTCTGTCCCCTGACCGTATCCCGCCAACACTCCACTACCGCTGTCACCAACCACCGCGGCTGCCTCCTCGGCCAATGCCGCTTGGGCTGAAACCCCCATGGTCTCCGGCCCCATCCCGGCTGCCACGCCACTCCCCGGGGCCACCATGGCCGGTGAAACCTCAACCCGCGGGGGGTGATCACCCCCGGGTATGTCCGTGCTATCCATAAGAGAAAGAGCGGGAGAGAGAGAGAGAACAGTGAGAGAGAGAGAGTAGCGAGGGAAAGAGACGAGAGAGAGAGAGAGAACAACGAGAGAGAGAGAGACGAGAGAGAGAGAGATGAACGAGAGAGAGAGACGAGAGAGAGAGACAAATGAGAGAGAGAGACGAGAGAGAGAGACGTTCGGGAGAGACAGGAGAGAGAGGGAAATTCGAACGATCGGAGCGTACTGTGTACGCCCCGTATATATATGTATATCCCCTGAACCGGTTCGTCTGGACTTTAAGTGGACCGGGTTTGAAGAGAGGTGCGCCGTACGGCATACTGGATAGAAGCGCGCGACATAATAGCTTAACTGGATGAGGATTCTAGAGTCACCACGACGCACGGCATTACCCATGATGTGCACGGCATACTGGGTTATTTCGACAGTCCAGATTCTGAAAGCAGTCTTCTGACAATGGCATCCGCATTCAATTTCATGAACAGTATGAAAAAGCAGACAAGCAATGACAAGAAAGGGAGATTTTTCATTCCATGAAGCCCAAGGTAATCCCCGGGATTTTCCTTACATCATTCAAAAAAAAAAAAAAAAGAAGAAAAAGAGAAAATCCAAAACAAAAAAGAAATCCTACTGGCCCCCCCTTTCTTCTTCCTCAAATCCTACTCTTCAGTCGCTCCCTCCGCCGGACGCACCGTCTCCCTCGCCGGAACGGTCATCCGAGCCATTCGGATTACCCTCCGAGTCCTCTGCAGTCCCGTCCGAATCGCGCCCCGGCGCGTACTCCGGGTCATGTTTGCTGTCCATCTGATCAAAAGCAAAGTCTTGAAGGTTGGACACCGCGCGACGAAGAGTGCGGATCGTCGATATGAGCCTCGCAATCTGACGGTTCAGTTGCTCAATCTCCTCGCGGTAAAAGCCCATCTCTGCCTCCAAAGAGATCACCCGCGCTGTCAAGTCACCTTCTGCCATGTCCTGAGAGTAGTTTACGAATTTGGGAATCTAGAGGGATTTAGGGGAAGAGTGCATAGAATGAGGCACCCCCATCCCTTTAAAAGAGGTCCTGATCGACGAAAGGGCACGCCTGTATTAATGGGCACCCTTAAACCAGCCAACTGATCTCGAAAATCGAAGAGGTGCATGGGAAAACGAAAGGCCGCGCGCCACATCGAACGCCCGCACGGCATTATGGCTTCAGAAGAATAAATGTGTTTTCTTGGAAATTGAGCACCCTAGCCACCAAAATCATCATGGAAACAAAAAACTCCAGCCATTTTGCAGCAGAAATCCTTTGGAATAGCGTGCATTAATGGTAGGATTATTTGATCCTAGTCCCCTGGGAGTCGCGAAAATTCCCCGTCCCCCGAGGACTGGCCGTATTCACATTTGCTCGCAGTATCTTTTAGAATCGCATTCCTAGTCTCAAATCGATTTCAAAATTCGCCTACTGAAGGCTCGTCTCAATTCAAGTCTCAAGTCTCAATTCAAGTCTCAAATCAATTTCAAGAATTCGCCTCCCAAAGGCTCATCTCAATTCAAATCTTAAGTCTCAGGTCTCAATTTAAGTCTCAAATCAAATTTCAAAAATTCGCCTCCCGAAGGCTCGTCTCAATTCAAGTCTCAAATCAATTTCAAAATCCGCCTCCCGAAGGGTCGTCTCAAATCAAGTCTCAATTCAAGTGTCAAGTCTCAATTCAAGTTTCAAGTCTCGAGTCTCAAGTCTCAAAGTCTCAATTCAAGTCTCAAATCAATTTCAAGAATTCGCCTCCCGAAGGCTCATCTCAATTCAAATTTCAAGTCTCATCTCAATCCAAGTCTCAAATCAATTTCAAAATCCGCCTCCCGAAGGCTCGTCTCAAATCAAGTCTCAATTCAATTTCAAAATCCGCCTCCCGAAGGCTCGTCTCAAATCAAGTCTCAAGTCTCAATTCAAGTTTCAAGTCTCAAGTCTCAAGTCCCAAGTCCCAAGTCTCAAGTCTCAAATCAATTTCAAAGAATTTGCCTCCCGAAGGCTCGTCTCAAATTTTCAAAAGGACTTACTTTGAATTTTTCGCATTGTTTGCTGCGATTGCATTGTCCCAATTGAATTACGTTGGTCTGATCCCTACAAACGGGGTACGTAGGCAGTTCCACGAACGCGACCACCATCATCATTTACTTGCATTTTTCGAGCATTTTGTTTTGTTTCTGTTCAAAGACTTTAGAGCAAACGGATCGGGATGCCTATTCTTTAAGCGTCACTCGTATCAAAACAATGGTATCCGAGTTACGTTAAAGATGGACTACTGTAGACACCCCAATCCGGACCTCGAAGGGTCTTTGATCGCCCCGATGATGAAATAAAGGAAACAAAGCCTTTTGCGAGCTTGAATGAGGTATTCCACCAACATCCACGGCCCAAACCAACCATCAGCCCAGAAAAGCCCAGAGAAAATCCAAAAAGCCTTGGACCGAACCTAAAGTACCGTGCGCGACACTTCTACACCGCGCGGCGTATCGAAATTTAATACACCGCACGCAGTCATGAGGTTAACCGCACGGCATTTTGGATAAAGTTATGACTGGCTCAGAAAGCTATCGGCCACTCCCATTTGAGCTACAGCTGCAATATGGCTCAGCCGAAAGCACACTTCTGGCCCGCCCAGAAAATACCTCCAACTTTTGAAATTCAAAATCCAAGGCTCTTGCCTATAAATACACCCCTCCACTCAAGGGAAAAGGGCCCTTGATCACCATTATACCATTTCTCTCTCTTCTTGCTTTCACACCCACTTTCCCATTTTCAAGCCTTGAGAATGTTGTTCTCAAAAAACATTCTCTAGGCCTTTTACTCCATTTTTCTCTCCACCATTGAAGTTAGTTCCTTACTAACTTTGAGGTCCCAACTACCCAATATACCCATCTATTACACACATCCATACTTCTACACTCTTTTCCAACCTTTCCGACGTCCATCCGCCTTCATCAAAACTCATTCAAGCTCCAGATCTAAGGTAAAAACCAAGTTTCCTTGGGTTAGGCTCTGTTCTGGCCCTGAGGGGACCTTTCTGTTTTCAGGCTCAACCCCTTTTGGTTGAGATCTGACCTAAAACCTCTTTTACAAAACAAAACCCGTGTTCTGTGCAAAGGTGTGCTACGCCGCACGGCGCTCTGGAGAGTCGCACGGCGTAGTATACTTGCACGCACGGCTTTTTGAAAGGATACTGTTTTCTTAATCAGACTGTCTGGATCGCGATCGTCCGTTGTTGGGTCTTTTCTGTATACCAAAAGCTGTCTCAGAATGAGACCATTTCTACAAGCCATGTTTTAAGCTTCATAGATCTTTTCAAAACAAGCAAACGTATCAAAAATGGCTTTCTCTTCATGGTTTGAAAGAATCTGACAGCTGTGAGTTGTCTGAAGCTTTAAAATAAAACCGCGCGATGTAATGGGTACACCGTGCGAAGCTTTACAAAATAATAAAAGTTTGGTATCGAGATCGGAACCACGCACGGCATATTGCTAAGCCGCGCGTTATAAGCTGATATGCCGTCTGACGGAGGGCAGTGATTCAGACAGTCTGTTTGAATATCTTTTTCGTTTATATCATCGCCATGCCATCTTTATCATCTCTGTACAGCAAGCACCACTAGCACGGCAATGTGTTGTGATTTATCTTGTTCCCCTTTCCCCTTTACGTGTTTTTTAAGGTTCTCCGAATTGTATTAATCCCCCCATTTAAAATGCTTAGTAGAGACCGGTTTTCACCGGGCGAGCGAGGTGCTTTTCAACAAAACCTTCCCCGCTCGTAACCTGGCTCCCGGATCCAAAATCTCAAACAGTTTCGCTAGATCAAAAGGCTTTTTTTTTCTTTTCAAAACAAAACCCCTCGGTTTCTCGATCATCCATCTCAAAAATCCGGGTGGCGACTCTATCATAAATTGCACCAACGGGCGCGGGAGCCCACAGAGCGCTTGTCCACCAGCAGCGGCTCTGACAACTCCGCCGACGATCCCAAGTACAAAAGAGATCCAAGAGAGGAGGAGGACAACGACGACGACACAGAGTGGCTTGAGTGAGGGCTACCATTGAGCCTCACTTTCTACATTTTGATTTTTGCTTTGGGCCTGCGTGCCCACGTAGATAGCTTAGTAGCGGGCCATCGTGCCCTAGCTGATAGTAGCATGGTTTGCATTGGGCTTGCGTGCCCCTTTTGACTTTTGGGCGGATGTGCCTTGGTAGATTTGCTATTTTTGATTGGCCGAAGTGCCCATTTTGCAGACATGATGTTCCACCATTTGATATGGTAATGGATCAGTAGTTATAAAATTTGCATTTTCTGGTTTATTAATTCTTTCTAAGGAAAATTGATAAAAGAAAATATAAACCAACCGCTAATACCACACTTGCATTGATAACGTGTACTAAGTCGACGCACAGATACACACATATGTACAGACATGACTAGCTCAACAAGAAAGGAAAATGTGTCCACGGATACAACACGAATCCTTGGATACGGAAAATAATGAAATTTGGGGTATTAATAAGCCAAAACTCAAAATATACCATTTCAGGTGAAACTGACACTTACGCAAGGCCAAATGGATACATAATGACATGCACTAATTGACAGAACCGAGAAAAATGTCCCGGTAAAAGAGATAGATCGAAAAATGCTAAAAATGTCGCAAAAACAGACATAAGACGCAAAAGACGACTCGAATATGTCCCGGACTGAAATCGACACCCCCGCACAGTCACATTAGGTCCATATAATGTGTACGGTATGACAAAACTTGGTAAGAACCCTTAGAACAAATTTCGAGCCTTCGAAACCTCGATTTGAACTTGAAATGGGCTGCCGGGGGTCCAAAATCCTCGTTGAGCGTGACATTTTGAATCCGATGCTTGGACACAGTCCCATAAACTCATAATGATTTGTCAGAGCCATTAAAAGTGCAAAATAACCCTTGGAATAAAAAACGACAAATCGAAGGTAGTAGCTGTCAAGAATTGTCTACTGGTGCATTACAGATGCGTGCGTGCTTCTGGGATCGGCGCGCGAGGGTAAGGTCACGCACGCGCGGATCAATAACTGACGAGCGCATATTAGACCCTGCTTAGGTGCCTTTGTTTGACCAGACCATCTTTTGAGAGACCACAAGCCTTGTCACCCCTTTACACGACTTGCAGACAGTTTGGATCAGTATGGAGGGGTGTCCTTGCATGCAAAGTGGTAGGACACCAAGGCCTTCATCTTTATCTTTTGGCACGAGAACTGAGACCGATATTTTGAAATTTTGCCTTATAAAAGAAGGGTGCTAGATGTATTGTAAGCACATCACTCCTTCCAAATACAAAACTCTTCCAACATTCAAAATGGCAAACTCTTTGTGCCAGCCTTGCTCGAGCCTTGGTTAACAAGGTTCAAAACTATCGACTGGGCGAGCCCTTGATCACGAGGTCTGGCCTCAATCCGAGATCTTCGGTATGTGGGGCCACGCCCTGAACTCCTCAGAGCTGCTCTTTCATACTGGGATCGTGTCATGCATGTTTTTCGGTTTGACAACGACGAGCTGTGTCCCACGGTGGAGGAGTTTCAAGCTCCCATGTACTTGTTGTCCGCCTGCTTCAAGAGAACATTAAGAATCTGTGTCCCACGGTGGAGAGCTGACAGAAACTATAGTCCATGACAGCGAACTTGACATTGCACGTCTCATCGAGTTGTACGACCCGGACAGAGTCTTGGAGGATTATGTGGAGTAGGCTCACCAATGTTTTGCTCTTTCAATTTGCGCACTAGCCACCTACATGCTGGTTCCTACTGACAGAAAGGTTAGGCCTAGCTTGGTGAGCGTCGCTTCACAGATGGGGGCTCGCAAAAATATAATTCCCATAATCCTGGCAGAGACCATAATGGGATTGGATCTATTCCGTGCCGGCCAAGCGAACACATTCAGTGGCAGCCCGCTATTGCTCCAGGTAGGTTCTCACTCAACTCACCTTTTTCTGGTTCTCGCACTTTCTCATTTTACCTCGACGCTCGGGCAAGGCTCACTCAAAAATCTTACTTGTATATTTTTTATTTTTTTTTGCGCTCAGGCTTTATCTGGCTTCTTACTTGTATTTTCACTCACGCAGATATGGCTTTCAGACAAAGTTGGCTTGGTCGAAGCACCTCAGGCAAGTTGGGACCACTTTCCTAGGCGTATCTCCAGAGGTCATTGCTATATCCCGAAATGGAAACGTGGGAATGGTTTTGTTTTCTGAACGATATGCATTCTGAGGATATCGTCTGGAGGTGCCCTTGGCTAGACTTGCCGGACATGGCGGTCACTTCCGCCGATTTTGAAAGAGTGGTAATCACTGGCCTGGCAAGCTTTACCTTTTACATTCCTAGCCGTATACTCCGCCAACTTGGCATGAGCCAGGGGCTGCACCGAGCCGGGATTGAGGCCTTCTGCCCTCCCAACTTCGACATTCAGACACTGCGCGGCTACCGGAGTAGCTGGAACAATAGGGTGCTTGAGGGCCCCAACCCGAGTTCCATAAACTGGCTGGAGAGCCGTTACGTAAAGTGGCTTCACGCGGAAGTCAAGGCAAGATCAAGGAATTATTGAACTCTCAATAATCTCGTTGTATTTTAGAATAAGCTGAGGGTCGTTCAGGCTTCTAGAGCATTTTGCTTTGCTTTTCATGCTTGCTTTAACTGCTATAGGGCCTTTATGCCTAGCTTGTCTAATAAAAAGAACGGTATGTACAACACGAGAAATCTTGGCAAAAGCTCAATTCCAATACAACGAAACCTTGATTGTAGCTTGAAATCCCCTCCCGAGGGTCCAAAATCTTCATTAGGCACAATACTGCAGATCCAACCCTTCAACACAGTCATATATACCCATCATGACCTGCTGGAAGTGTTGGACGTTCAAAACAAAGCCCAGGATTGAAAGCGAAAAATCACAGCCCAAGGTAGTAGGTTGTGCTTTTGCTGGTATAGATTGAATCAACGTGCGTGGTTTGGAAATCAACGCGCGTGGTTTGGAAACCAACGTGCGCGTGCCTTAAACTGGGCGCACAAGTCCTAGATCGACGCGCCTGAATTTAACCCTGTTACAGTTGCCAACTTTGACCAAACTTGAAATTGAAGTGCCAAAAGCCTTGTCATTGCCCTTAGTCGTCCTGAGCCTCCTTTGGACAGTCCATAGGTGTACCCTTGCATTGAAGGTGCTTTGCCACCTTTGTTTTGATATTTTACCTTGGTACACCAAATAAGGTTGATATTTCCAAGCTTTTTAGCTATAAAATGGATTGGTTCACTGCAAATGCAAACCACACTTCCAAAAACCAGAGCTTTCGTAATATCCGTAATGGCGAACAATCTGCCAACCTTGATCGGTCCGTGGTTAGAGGCTTTCATTGCAGGAGACTGGCTATACTTCCGGACCCATGGCCTGGTCGCTTTCCGTTTCCTTCGGAACGTGAGGCTTTGACCCGAAATTCTGAGGGCAGCCCTAAGGTTCTGGGATCCAAACGTTCACGTGTTCAGATTCGGTGATGATGAGCTGTGTCCCACGGTGGAGGAGTTTCAAGCATACCTCCAGGGTTTCGCATCCAGCGTGATTGTCGTTCCACCGTATCGTCAGAGCATGCCCAAACTTTTGAAATCTTGCCTCAAAATCCCTGGAGGAGCGGTAGAGAGTTTGCTAAGCGGTGGTCAAATTGACATCATGTGCGTGATGGAATTGTACGGCCCAGAAGGTGACTTAGAAGATACCGCCGTGTAGGCCCGACGCCGGTTTGCCCGAACAATCTGTGTGCTGGCAGCCTATTTGCTGGTGTCCCCAGATGGACGAGTTAATCCCATGTTGGTGAGCGTTGCTGCTCAAATGGGAACTCGAAGGAATGTGGTGCCGATGGTTCTTGCGGAAACACTCATGGGCTTCGACTTGGTTTATACCAGCCAAACAAATACGTTTAGCGGTAGTCCACTCCTGCTTCAGGTAAACCCTCACTCAGCTCACCTTTTTCCAGCTTTCACCAATTCTCTTTTTACCTCAACACTCGGCTAAGGCTATATCGGAGCTTCTCACTTGTTTTTTCACTCAAGTTTTATATGGCTCATCACTTGTCTTTTCGCTCATGTAGCTGTGGCTATCAGACAAACTAGGACTGCTTGCAGCTCCTAAGGCAAACTGGCCCAACCTGCCTGGCCGAATCCATCAGCGGGGAATGATATACCCAAAGGCATCCGTGAATGAATGGAATTCATTCATGAATGAGATGTCACCAAATGAGATTGTCTGGAGGTACGAATGGCTGAACCTTCCGGACATGGCCACCAACTCTGCAGGTTTCGAGAGAATGGTGATTGCTGGGCTGTCTAGTTTTACATTCCACGTTCCAGGCCGTATCCTTCGCCAACTAGGCATGAGCCAAGGGTTGTACCGAGCTGGGGTTAAGGCTTTCCACATTCCTGCATTCAACGCCCAAAACCTTCTTGGGTACGAATGCAACTGGGGCCTAAGACAACTTGGTGGAGCGGATCCAGATTTCAGCACAGAGCTCCAACGTCGATACAAAGCATGGCTGAGAAAGGAAATTGCAAGCAGGCAAAATATAGACTGACTCCTGACAGGACTCTGCTGATCTAGAATAAACTATGAGCCCGTTGGGGCCTCTAGCATTTCATTTTGTTTTTTATGCTTAATTGTTTTAAGGCTTTGCTCATCTTTGTAAATTAAGTAGTAGTTTGAATAAAATTGAAAGATAAAGGGTTTTCCCCTTTTGATTCAACTGACAAATACCGCCTTGTTTCGACTGCTAAGATGCACCCAAAATGCAAACCATGGATCAAGTTGATTGATTGTGACCGAACCTCACGGAGAGGTTGCCTACATATCCCTTTTCAAGGAATCAGGTCGCACGTAGTTTAGGCTAAGGTTCACTCGAGTATTTTACCTCTCTTTTTTACTCTCTAACTTTTGCCTAGTACTGCATTTTCAAGTTTTCGGTCGAGCGAGCTTTTGATTGTTGCCTATTTATTTTTGCCTAGACCGCCTCCTTAGGTTTCGGTCTAGCAGGCTTGCTCTAAATTTTACTTGGAACTACCCACCCTTGTGGTTTTCGGCTCAACGAGCTTCTCTCAGGGATAGTAACGCTTAAGTTGATCCAGGTTGACTAGGGTGGCGAACTCGTTGCCGTTGAGGTCAATGATCTGTGTCGCTCCCCTAGACAGGATAGTCTTGATAATGTAAGGCCCAGAACGCTTCGGACGGAACTTGCCACGAGGATTGAACACAGGTGCTCGGATTTCCTTCATAACCATATCCCCCTCAACCAAGTCTCAAGACTTCACCTTCTTGTTGAACGCACAGGCGATCCTTCACTGATACCCTTGAACATGATACAGGGCACAGAGCCTCCTCTCATCAAAGAGCATGAGTTCAACGAACCTCCCACTAAGCCACTCGGATTCCGTGAGTCCACATTCTGCCATGACCCTCAATGACGGTACCTCAAGCTCAATGGGGAGTACCGCTTCCATCCCATAAACTAGGGAGAAGGGAGTTACCCCTGTGATGTTTGAATTGACGTTCGATACCCCCAAAGCGCTAGAGGTAGTTGTTCATGCCAGTCCCTGGCGGACTCGGCAAACTTCTTGATGATCGTCTCGACATTCTTGTTTGCCGCTTTGACAGCCCCATTTGTTTGAGGGCGATAGACTGTTGAATGATGTATTTGAATTTTGAACTCATCAAAAAGTTCTAAAACCCTGCCTTTGAAATGAGTCCCATTATCTGACACAAATGCCTACAAGACACCATATCAATAGATAATTCCTGATGAAATGAGCAACTTGAACTGCAGTCAAGGTTTTGTAGGATTCAGCTTCCATCCACTTGGTGAAGTAATCTACCGCCACTAGAATGAACCTGTGGCCATTTGAAGTAGACGGTCTGATCATGCCGATAACATCAATGCCCCACACAGAGAAAGGCCAAGGCGAAGTCATGCCAAACAAGTTAGACAGAGGAATGTGCATGAGATTGGCGTGAATTTGGCACTTACGACAATGACGCACATAATCCACGCACTGTGATTCCATAGTAGACCAAAAGTATCCCTGCCGTAGGATCTTCCTAGCAAGCATGACACCACTCATGTGAGGACCGCAGACTCCTTCATGAATCCCATCCATTATCCTTGTGGCCTCAGCGCCATTGACA
Organism: Rhododendron griersonianum; assembly: GCA_018127125.1. Classification (NCBI taxonomy): domain Eukaryota; kingdom Viridiplantae; phylum Streptophyta; class Magnoliopsida; order Ericales; family Ericaceae; genus Rhododendron; species Rhododendron griersonianum. Next base: position 3,975,687 of record CM030798.1, on the reverse strand, counting down.
CACAACTTGTGCATTCCACAATGAGATCTCTTGTACGGCTTTCCTCCACAGATGATGTATTGGGCAGCCAACCTTCGCAAAGCGATTTGATCCTTTTTAGTGGCCTCAGTCGGATACTCCCCACTTTCAACAGAGTTCCATATATCATGGTACCAGGGTAGGCCATCATCAACATCATCGATGGCATTGACATATTGATAAGCGGGAAAGTCCCTCTGTTCAATCAGGATAGGACGGAGTTTGACACCCAAAGGAAGCTCGACCATGGAAGCCAAAGTTGCCAAGGCATCGGCTAATTGATTTTTCAAATGGGGAATGTGGGTGAATGTCACCTTATTGAAACGTGGGATTAGCTCTTCCAAATCTTGCTGATAAGGTTCCAGTTTCCTCATAGACTTTCCAGTCCCCGTTGGCTTGAGATACTACAAGATTGGAATCCCCGATGACCTCGAGCTTTTCGGCACCAAGTGTAAGTGTAGCTTCCATGCCAACAATATAGGCCTCATACTCAGCTTGGTTGTTTGTGACATCAAAGTTCAGTTGGGACGCAAGCAGAATATGAGAGCCATCAGGCGTAATCAACAATACCCCGATCCCAAATCCTTTCTGGTTGGCTGCCCCATCAAAATAGAGTGTCCTCACGTCTTCAATGAAGGTCAGCACCTCCTCATCTGGAAACACAAAGTCGGAGTCCTCTGGTCCATCAACAGGGTGATCAGCCAAAAACTCCCGCACGCCCTTTGACTGACTTCCTTGTGGCGTATTTGATATCGAATTCCGCTAGCAAAAGCATCCAACGTGCTAACTTACCAGTAAGTGCGGGTTTCTCAAATAGATACTTGAGAGGATCCATTCAAGAAATCAGCTTCACTGGATAAGCTAGCATGTAGTGTCTCAGCTTTTTGGAAGCCCAAACAAGAGCCCAACACGTCTTTTCCAGAGCGGTGTAGCACTCTTCACACCCGACCATCTTCTTGCTCAAGTAATAGATGGCCTTTTCAACTCCTTAATCTCCTTCTTGAGCCAGCAAACATCCCATGGATGACGGGTTTACAGACAAGTACAGAATCAAAGGCTTACCAAGCACAGGGGGCATCAATGGGGTGTCCTTCTTGAGTAGATGAAACATTGGCTCGCAAGTTAAAGTCAACTTGGCGGTGAATCTGCTGATGAACTGAACCTTCCCCAAAAAGCTCCGCACTCCCTTTTCAGACTCTGGTGGCTTCATCTCAAGAACTGCCTTGATTTTTGAAGGATCGACCTCAATCCCTCTAGAAGTGATCAAGAATCCAAGCATTTTGCCCGCTATGACTCCGAACATGCATTTCTGCGGATTGAGACGCATTCTAAACTTGCGGAGCCCCTCTCAAAGAACTTCCTAAGCACAAGAATGTGGCCTTCTCAAGTTTTTGACTTGGCAATCATATCATCCACGTAGACTTCAACTTCCTTGTGAATCATATCATGCAAAATGGTCGTGGTAGCCCGCTGATAGGTAGGACCGGCGTTCTTCAACCCAAATGGCATAACCAAGTTGCAATAGGTCCCCCACTCAGTGATGAATGTTGTTTTCTCACAGGCCTCTGGTGCCAAAAGAATCTTATTGTAACTCAAGAAACCATCCATGAACGAGAGCAAATCATGTCCCGCAGTATTATCCACAAGCAGATCGATGTGAGGCAAGGGAAAATCATCTTTGGGGCTTGCTTTGTTCAAGTCCCTGAAATCGACACATACTCGGATTTGTCCACTCTTTTTAGGAATGGGAACAATATTGGCCACCCAAGTGGGGTACTGAGAAACCATGAGAAAACCAGCGTCAATCTGCTTAGTGACCTCGTCCTTGATCTTCTGCACCCAATCCGGCCTCATCCGTCTGAGTTTCTATTTCATAGGTTTGGCATCCGGCAACAGGGGTATTCGATGCTCCACTATCTCAGGGTCAATGCCAGGCATGTCTTGATGAGACCATGCGAAGACATCACTGAACTCCGTGAGCAAGTCCGCGAAGCCATAATGCTCCTCCGGAGAGAGGGTGGAACCCACCTGAACCATCCGGGGATCGCTCTCATCTTTTAAGTTTATAGAAACCACTTCTTCTTTTAATGGCTGAGCATGCCTTTCATCTTCCCTCTCGATGAGGGCACAGATTTCCTTGGGAATATCCCCATCGAAATCTATCCCTTCATCATCAGGGTCGACACAGTTTATGTATAAATCAGCAAAGCAGTCAGAAGAGGATTCCTTCATTTCACAAGACCCCAAGTGGTTGCCAAGTACTACAGAATCAAACTCAAAGTAAAAGCTATGACATGGAGGGCCAAGAGGCTCAATCTCTGACTCAGAGCTAGACTCAGACAACTCAAGAGACTCTGTGTCAGACTCAGACATGTCGTCAATGCAAGTTAGGCATGGTTTGAAAATGCAATTTTTAAGACTACCCTTGTCTTCCATGATAAGAGAGGTGGGATCCTGAAGGGCGTCAGGCCCGAGCATAAACACTTCGGCCTCTTCAGCTCCTTCGGCCAAACCCACTTGGGAGAACTCATTGAACAGCAGCTCCAAACTCCCATGATCAAAAGATCCCAGCCAGTTAGTCTTCACTTTAGCCTGGCTAAGCTTCCTCTTGAATTCTGCCTTTACCAGCTCTTCATCACTATCTGACCAGGTGTCAACAACAAAAACCTCAAAACCCAGTAGCAATTCCCCAGCCTCCGGATCCACAAAAGGTTTGACATGTCCTGTGTAAGTAGAATTTCCTCCTTCGCGCACGAAGTAGCTATTTGGATCACCATGAAGGGTTCGAGGTTTTCCCGCACCTTTCCCCTTTTTGGTATCCTTGGTAGGGGAGACATACCCCAAACCAAAGCGACCATCGTTGAAGGGAAAGGTAGGGAACTCAGCAATCCCCTGTTGGTAATCCCTAGTCCCAAGCCAGGCATGTACGACATCCTCCTCATTATGTCCAAAGCAACAGAGCTTATAATGAAGTCACCGTCCACATTGATGGCAAGTACTGAGCCAGATGTATCGAAAGAAAAGCCCCCAAAGTCAACGTCTTCTTCTCCGTGCATTATCCCCAAGATCGGAGCTCCATCCCCATTGTGCGGACGGATTCCTGAGTCCCCGCAGATAGCGTGCCAGAAGGTAGACCCAGCATAACCTTTTGATGGAGAGTAGAAGGCACAGCCATGATGTCCGATCTATGGAGCCAAGGCTTGCCCAACAACAAGTTGAAGGTTGAAGGTTGCAGGTATGTCGACAACATGGAACTCAACATCCATTTCAAAGCCCTTTGCATCGAGCTTGAGCATCAAAGTGCCCTCGACCACACGACGCGTGCTGTCATATGCCTTAACAGCCAAGTTTGAAGGCACGAGGTCCTTTTTGGTAAGTCCCAGACGATAAGCTACCCTCAGAGGGCAAACGTTGATCGCTGAACCATTATCGATGAGGATGGTTGGAACCCAGAGTCCTCGACATTTGATAGTGATGTGCAAAGGGCGGTTGTGAGCAACCCCTTCAACAGGTAGATCCTTGTCGGTGAAGACAACGGTATGCTTAGAGGTAGGAGGCAGGATGAGGGAAATCATAGCCTCAGGGGTGACATCAACAAGCACTTCCAGGTGAGAGAGAGTGTGGCAAAGCTTCTGACGATGCTCACAAGAGGAACATATTAGTCCCCAGATAGATATAAGAGCGGGAATCTGCTCAAGTTGCTTCTGAATCAAATCTGCACTTGGAGAGCCAGTTGGTACCTCAAGCGGTGCAGACCTCGGGAAAGCAGAGGGTTCGTTCCTTTGTTAGAAGGGTTGGATGAACTCTCAGCTTGCAGATTAGCAAGCTGAAAAACTCATCCACTCCTCGTAACATTGTGAACGTTCCCAGAAGAAGGCACGACTTGAGGGTCTTCATATACGCATCCCAGAGATCGGCAGGAACCTGCCCCAGTTTGCGCTTTCCCTTTTTAATGGTCGGAGCCACCACATGCACTTCCATGTCCAAACCCAAATCACTGGCCAAGTCTTGCATCAGCAACAAGTCCCAAAAACCCATATCTTTGACTGTTGCTACTTCCACGATAGGCTCCGAATTCGCAATAAAAGGAACCTCCCAAAGACCATTGTCCACCAAAGAGCGATTGACAGCCCAGACTTCTATTCCAACTTGAACATCGACTATCTCGTCGACTTCCCAAAGATCGGCCGGTGGGACAAGGTCTGTGACCATAATACTGCAATCCTCATCCTCAGGATGGAACTACAGGGCGTGGGAGTCCCTCATAGACCATGTAGAGAGTAGGATCATACTCGGAGTCTGTCACCGAGTTGACAAGCGGGTTGATGGCGGAAGGGAAAAAGCATTCCCCCAGAACACGGGGCTCTTCCTGAACAAGGTCATCTTCCACATAATGCATCATATAATCTGGCACAGCGTAGCCTTGGAAGAGATTGGGTTGCAAATCCATCGTGACTTCCCATGCAGGCTCAGGGTCCCAACAGTACTCTTCTTCGGGAGCTATAGGTTCGGGCTATAGAAAGAGCATGTACAAGGAGATGCCATCCAAAGGATCGATCATCACCTTGTGATGTCCTACCATCCATTCCTCATACTAGGCATGATCGAATGGAACATACTCTAGGTCCTAGGGGAACCCTTCTAGCTCAAGCTAATACCACTCTTGGATTATAGGAGTGGCATAATCCTCGTTGTCAATGATTCCCTAACCCACGGCTTGCATGTCCATCTCTGCCTCTGGCTCGGGCAAAGCAGGCATTAAGGACCTAAACCGATTCACTAGACTCTGGGAGGGATTAGGGTCAGTTATGGTGAAGTAAGAGTTGTGTATGGTAGAGGCAGGGTCGAGCTGCACTGAGTGAACAAGGTCAATGTGGAGATCGCCAATGACCGCATTGAGTGTAGTCAAACCCCTCCGCAGACGCTCTGGAGTTGCATTGGGATAGGGTGGCTATCCATCCAAACGTATGTACAAGAGCTCAGCCTCAAGCTCGAGGGGCATGGATACGACCGGCTTAGGTTGATCTTCTGGGATTATATGGTCGGTAGGGTTAAATATAGTGGAGCTGGAATCGATATGAGTGGAGCTGAGAGGTATCTGGCTGATATGCAGGACAACATTGTGCTTGGGGAGGGAGTTGGAAATGACATTTGGTTTTTGAGGTGGTGGAGGGGGAGCTTCTAGCGTGCCCTCGTCAATGAGGTCTTGAATCGCATGACGGAGGCGATAACAAGAGTCAATGAGATGGCCAGCCCCTTGGTGATAAGCGCAGTAAAGGTTAGGTTTGAAGTTGGCAGGTGGATTTTTGGGTAGTGGAGTTGGATTGAGGGGCTTGAGATGCCCGGATTTGATCAACTTCTCCATAATAGAGGACAGTGGTGCCTCAAAAGCGGAGAAGCTGCAGGGCTGAGTGCGAGGCCGGTTGTTCTGCGGCATTTGCACCTGATTGACGTCTGCAATGTGGTTAGCAGTATTGGAAGAAGAGGCGTTGGTGCCACTGGTTGCTGCATTGGCGTAAGTACTACCCCTAAATAGTGCATTAGTGTTCCCAGAGTAGGCCCGAGGCTTTCATTTCGGAGGATTAGAAGACTCCCCCATTGGCAAAATCCCACTTTGGAGCACATCCTCAATGGCGAGGCTAGATTCGAAGAAGGTTTTAAAGTTGGCGGACGCTTGAACTAGTACTAGGTACTTGGCGTAGTCTGGTTGAAGGTTGCGAGAGATGATGAGAAGCTGATCTCTCTCGCTTGGGCACTCAGTCATTAGAGCAGCTTTGGCTCTCCACCTTTTAACGAAATCCGCAAAGGACTCCTTTGCTTCCATCTTTGTGGATTCCAACTCTTGAGTAGTCATCTTGAGCATTTTGGGGTCATCTTCTTTTGCTTTGCCTTTCACAATTTCATACTCTTTTCCACCATCTTCTTTGCCAAACAGAGCCTTTGAACTGGATCCATCTTCAAAGCTTGCACGATGGCCACCTTTTTGAGACATGAGCAATCCCCAAATAGAAGTGTCAGCTTGGGTCTTCATCATTTCTTTCTCCTCCTTGTTGATTGTGCAGTCATGGAGATCAGCTACTTGGTTAAATAATGATGTTAAGGAGATTCCATCAAGCGAACCATCGTATTCTCCTTCCATTTCATCGAAGTCACTTTCCCCCATTCTACATGGATCTGTGTATATGAAGTCTAGACCTTCTTCTTCTTCTATCCACTAACTATAGTCACACTCTTTGTAGGGATTAACCCACGACTGCATTTGGAACTCCTCCACCTCTTCTATAAGGTTGATCGTTTCCAGATAATTGGAGGCGTTGGGATTTTTGGACGATTGATGGGTACCACTATTTGGGCAGGCTCGAAGCGTGCATGCCTTTTCATCATGATGACCCTCTCTTTTTCCTTCTTCATATCTTTAAACCAGATACGTAGCCATTCATCATCCTCCACAAACGGAATGTCTGGATCCTCCAAATTGTGTTTTGCCCAGGAATGCTCTTCCCATTTTCTTAACTTTTCCTCCTTTGCTTGTTCTTCTTCGTCATTCTTGTCAGTCATGTTGGGATCGATCACTTCTGATTGATCAAACTCATTGTTTTCTTCTTCCTCCATCATGCAACATCCATCCTCCTCTGGGAAGGTCAAGGTTGGCTTGGCTTGGGTGCTTTGGACAATGTATTGGCTAGGGTTGTATATGAGGTTGTGAGACAGGGTTATGAGATTAATGTTTCGGGGTGGTTCAGTATTGTGGGGTGGTTTGGTTTGTGCATCAGGTTGTGGAGGTTTTATAGTTCGACTATCAATGAGATCTTGAATGTCATGGCGAAGACGCATGCAATTGTCTGTCTCATGCCCAGAGTGTTGATGGTAGGCACACTGTTTGTTAGGGTCATGGTTTGGGCCATAGGGTGGCTGAGGAGGTGGTTTGTTCAAGGGTTTGAGATGCCCCTGACGGCTTAGAATGGTTAAGGCTTGGGAGAGAGTCATGTAGAGAGGGTTAAAGTTGGGTGGGGGCGGTTTGAGCTTCGGGATGAGCTAGTTTGGAAAGGGTCTTGTGGTAAAGCTGGATCAAGGGTGTTTACAGAGGCGCATGAGATGTGCAGCTCGGGAAGGTTTTCTTGGGTGGAAGAGCTTCTTCTTTTCCAATGAGTCCCAGTTTGATCCCTTCTTCAATCTGCAACCCAGTAGCATACAGGCGCTTGAAATCTGTGATAGCCTGTGTGTAGATATGCTTGAGATACTTAGGCTGCAGATTCTTGACAACTATTCTAACTTGAACTTCCTCGGATGGACGGTTCTTCATCTTGGCAGCCGTTTCTCTCCATCTAGCCACAAAGGTAACAAAGTCTTCTCTTGACTCATGCTTGGTCATCTCTAAATCTCGAGTGGTTAGCTCAATCTAAACATTGTATGCATATTGCTTGACAAAAGCATTGGCGATTTCTGACCAAGTGTGATAATGCACAAACTCCAAAGTGAGGAACCAATCGAGGGCACTTCCAGTGAGGGTTCTTTGGAACAATTGAGCAATGAGCTCATCATTCAAGCCCATCGGCTTCAGGGTGTTGATGACATGGCAGACATGGCTAGTAGGTTGCAAGTCCCATTGAACTTCTCGATGTTTGGCATCTTGAATCTTTCGGGCAATTGAGAGTCTGGAAAAAGGCAAAGTCCTTCAAAATTTAGAATTTGGTCCCCTTGTGAACAGGCCAAAGCATGTTTGATCTCCTTGACTTGCTTGGCTAATTCTGGATTTTCTGTCATTATCACTTTATGAGGATTCTCATCTTCTACCGTGTTTTCTTCGTCCTCAGCATCTCTTGTTGCTTTTTCTGCTAGCAAAGTAGTGATTTGAGCATGGAGATCGGCAATAGTGGGCATCGTTGTCTGCCATTTTTGGGATGGGAGTGGGAGGATTGCTTGGTGAAGCTTGGGATTTGGTGGACGATCGGCTGAGAAGATGACCGCGAAGTCCTAGGAAGTGATTGGGACCGTTGCGGTGAAGGTGTTTTGATAGGCAAAGGTGACAGACGAGACGGCTGCAAAGACCTTTGTTTGGCATAACTTCGGGTGTTGTAAGAGTATAAAATTGGCTATGGTTACTTTCTTGGCTTACCTATTGTGCCAGCTTGTAAATGTAAAATACCTGCAAGTCAGTACTTGGCTGTATAGGGTTAGGATTTGGACTGAAAATCCCAACCCTTCTGCATAGAAATAAATGTTACAACAATAGTTTACTCATGGTGTGAGGAAGAACTTCAAAGCAAGATGCAAGAAAATCTCTTAACCTGCGGGTTCTTGTCTTATTTTAATAAGTTCTATGGCTTTCTAACACATGTAAGGTTTGGGTAGTCTCAAGGGTGCTCTGTTGTCAAATGGCACTAGTCCCTCCGCTTGCCCACTATAGGCGGCGATCAGACGATTTCCTTTTTGATATACCACTAGGTACAAGTGACTGTGGAGTTTGCTGGAACCCCTAACATAGCCCATGACATGCCGGGGTATTAGGTGAACTCAACGAGGTTGCCCGCTCAATGCATATGATACAAGAATTAAACAAAGCATGTATTAGTCCTATGTTGAACTTTCTGGTAATGGCTCTCAAGTCCCCAACAGAGTCGCCAAAAACTGTAGACACCTCCCAAAGCGGGGCATCGCCATACAGATTGATCGTTGCTGTTTGTTTGGTTATTTGCTTCATAAACCAAGATCGTGGATATTCCCATGGCTAGGAACATCGCCACACAATAACGGTCATCATCAAAACAGAGTCGCCACCTAGTTTATAAAAACTAGGAAAAATAGATAGAGATTCCGGGTATGGAAGCCAAAAGTATAATAAGGGGAAGGTATTAGGGACCCCTCTTTGCCCAGTCGTGAGACTGGCCCATAGTTGTTCGACATACGATTAACACATGCTTTATGTAATTCTAAACAAGTAATCTGTTTTATTAGCCCTTAAAACAGTTAATGGTGAGCCGAGACAGTAATCAAAACATGCATTAAAATAAGCAGAATAAAACAAACTGTCCCAGGGATATGGATCCCGCGGCCGGTGAATGGATGTCACGGCCGAGGGATCCTCCTGGTTCAATATACCGGCTGATGGATCGAAGACCCAGCCGATGTTCTTCCTCACACCAGACTAAACAATTAACAGAAAGTTAAAATACTACGATTAATACATAAAAACAGAAAATAAACCGAACCAAAGGCCCCTGGACCTCACCACCTTGATCCCTCAGTTGCTTGATTGCTTCGGATTGAGGGTGATTGACTGATTTGCTTCTTGAAAACCCTAGGGTTAGGGTTTGTACTTCGGGGTTTGATCTTTGGATCCCGGCTACCTTCGGAAGGTTGGGGCTTTTGTAAAGGGGATATGAGAGAATGTTTGTGCAGAGTTTCGTGGCTAGAGAGGGTGATTGAGCATATTAATTTCAAACCCTAAGGACCTCTTTCCTCTTTATATAGGCAATTGGTGACTCACTTTGGCCAATCAAATGGCGTGAATCAAAAAGGAATTCTAGGGTAATAAGATCTCTAATGGAAATCTGCTTCGTAGCCCGAACGCATCGGAAAAAGGCTGCTAGGGTTTTGGTGATCGGATCAAACGTATGACAGAACATTCTAGAATCTGGAAAATAGACAATCTGGCGGTCGGTTAAAGGATCTGGCGCCCGAAGAATCGATCTAGCTGCCGAGGAATCAATCTCTCAGGGAGATTTTCAAGCAACATGTTTCACGGGTGAAAGAATGATGTTGAGGCCGTGAGATCAATGTTACGGCCAAAAGATAGATTTTCCTGGGTTACTGTATTTCTGTCTGAAAGGCTATTTGGCTCTAGATTGGGTCCTCTAAGTGGCTAAAAGTACTCACCAAAAGTCCTAAGGTTCACGAGAAGTCAATCAGCAATCACTGTATCCATTCAACATCGGGATGGTCCCCAATGTGGGACTTGAAAAAATCGTTAGGCCTAATTGGGGTGTCTACACAACTTCTTTGCATTGGGCACTGAGACCCCAACACAAAGGAGTTTCCTTAAAGGTGCTTTAAGCTGGGCACTAACTTCCTAGCGCAAAGGAGTTATCTCCATCTTCTGCAGATTTTTGACAGTGTGTGTTCATTTCATCCGTAACATGTAACTTTCTGTTATGTTTCATTCTTGTATATACTGTACACTCTAGCATATGCCTACACCACACACTCAACTTGCTATGTGTTTAAAAAGTTAAAATATAAGCATTTTTCAAAATCCCACAAATATTTAGTAGAAACCGGTCCTCGTATCGAGTGAAAAGGGTGCCAAACAAAAGCTTTCCCTTCCCATAACTAGGCTTCCGAATAAAAAATCTCTGGTTTATTTTCAATCGCAAATATCATTTTCAAATCCTAGGTTTCTCAGGTGACAAACTATTTTACAAAAATCCCGGTGCGCGACTCTTCAAATTTTCAATAAATCCAAAAACGGGCAGCGTACGGGGAGTCCTCCGAAAAAAGGCCTCTCGGGCTCTGGTAGCCCACAAACTGCTTTTGCTCAAGAATAATTAAGGAACAAACATTACATATTTTGAAAGTTCTATGTGTCTAGTTTCAAAATCAGAAAACGGTTCGCAATTCCATCACTCGAGCTAAAAGAAATGGCCGTTTTTCCAACGAGTGAGAGTGCTGACTATACAGTGACTAATTTGAGTGCTGCTAGGTTACAATTTTCTACATAACACAATACTTCGAGTTAAGCTCTGAAATATTTACCACGTTTGGAAGACATATAAATGAAATCTTAGTAAGAATCTCATAAATTTTGGAGTTTTAGAAGTACCTCAACAAAAATCCCTAAAATCAGTCAGATGCAAGATTTTAAATTCTGCAGAATTTCTAAACTACGCAATCCTTTTGAAATTCGTATTAATCCTCAAGAGTTCATCATGAATTCTCCCAAAACTCAATGAACAAGGGTTACCATGGCCTCTAAACTCTAAACCCTATCTTAGAGTAAATTGAACATGGAAACTATGAAATCAAGGATAGAGACTCATGTGTTTTACCTTATAGGGCTTCAATCTTTTTTATGAAAGGTTCTTCTTCTTCTTCTTCTTCTTCTTCTTCTTCTTCTTCTTCTTCTTCTTCTTCTTCTTCTTCTTCTTCTTCTTCTTCTTCTTCTCTCTCTCTCTCTCTCTCTCTCTCTCAAGCAGTGAAGATAAAATCTGAGGAGAGAATAACACGTAGAAGCCCCTTTTGTTATATTAGGCCTAAGGAAAATTATTGTGTGTGTGCATTACCATGTATCACCTAGTGCTCCTAGGCTAATTAACAAACAAGAACAAATCTAAAATTCACACTTTTAACTAGAACTCAACACGAACACCAATTATAAGATAATTAAGATCCAGGATATTACACCCTTCCCCACTTATGAAAGTTTAGTCCTCCAAACTTGACTTACCTAAGAATTTGTGGGCAACGTGCCCTTAAAATTTCGGTTTCCAAAGCAGGGCCCCGATCAAGGGAGCGCTAGCGGGTCGAGCGCTCGTAATTCAGAGAGTCGCCACTTGGGTTTGAAGGTCCAACACCCAAGGAACCGAATTCAAAACGCCTTACACGCTATTTGATTTGTAAAAGTGAAAGCACAAGTCCGTCATAACCATATTTGGGTTCGGGAGCTAGGTTATGAGAGGGAAAGGTTTTTAAGGCACCCCTCTCGCCCAATCCGGAGATCGGTCTCTACTTAGGCATTTTGTGAAAATATTGCAATTCTTCTTTTATTAATCAATTTGTTAGCCAATTAGGGTGGGGAACAGTTTAATGGGGATTAAAGTTGTAACATATTTGCAAGATGTGATTGAAATGGTATGGATTTTTGATATGATAAGCAATAGATGGGATAAAACCCAAGTATTGCCTAGAAAGCCAAAACAGCACATTTAAAAGTTGGCATGAATAGGGACCAACTTGCATGCAATGATCTACGTGCATGCAAACAGACCTGCGCGTGTCACCCTCAAACCAGCGCGCGTGTGTTGTCCTTTTTAAACAGTTTTGAATTTATCCCCTTCTGGGCTCTGGAAGGACCAATACTTCACCCAGGGCCAAACCAAGCAGTTTGCGTGTACAAACAATGGACATAATTACAAGAACATATACTAATTAAAACACACCCCATAAACAGTGTGGGGGATTAAAACAGTGGCCAAAGGCCAAGTCACCCATGCAAGAGCAACACACTGAAAAATCACTGGATCAAGACCACCTGCGCGCGCCCATCCAGGCTATTTTCCAGTACTTGTTCTCACATGACTGAGGCTCTGGGACATGTCCAGATATTCCCCAATTGGTGTTCCAACAGAACAGAAATAAGTATTGAAGTACAAGCTAGCAGTTTTAACATAGGAAAGCAGTAAACAGGTTTTACATGCTCACAGAGATGATCTACAAAGAAAATAACATAAAAAAACAAGGTCCCTGTCCCCATGCAGATCTGCGCGCACAGCCATAGGGTTTTATTCAAAGATTAAGTTATTACTAAGCAAAGAAAAAAATTCTAAAAAAAAATTAGATCAATTCAGAAGCACTTTTCTTTTTCTTTTTTTTATTAAAAAGAGAGCAGGCGCGCGAGCTAAGGACCGATGCGCACAGGTCCCTTGTTCACACGGTTTTTGGCCAGGACTAGTATTGATTACCAGACTTGATCCTGCCAGCCCCCCCTCAGGGATCAGAACAAGAAGCAGAACAAAGGTGTTATACCTTTGGTTTTTGGGGTTTGAAAGAGTATTGAGTTTTGATGTTTGAGGTTGAATGAGATGTGAAAATGGGGTGTAAGATTTTGTAACCTTTTTTTCTTAACCTTTCTAACCCAAGATGTATGAATTTTTGGAACCCTTTAAAAGATGAACAAAGGGGGGGTATTTATAGGGCAAGACCCTTCCATTAATGGAAACCCTCCATTAATGGAAACTATTCCATTAATAGAAACTATTCCATTAATGGAAACATTCTAGAAACCTTCCATTAATGGAAACATTCCAAAAACCTTCCAGAAATGGAAAGTTAAAGGTCGGTTGCAACTTTAACCAATGCGTGCATGTTATGGACACGTGCGCGCAGGTCTAAATGATCACGCGCTGGTCAACAGTCAATCAGGACCATTTGACCAACACCTGACACTTTGAACCGCGCGCGCTAGTTCTCAACCAGTGCGTGCCAGTAGGGTTCTGGAAAGTTTACTGGGATTTTAAAACTCTCAAAGCTCAACCACTTATCATTCCCGGGGTGTTCTTGATCCATCTCATCATCGGGGAATCAAAAACCGAAAAATAAAGTAAAATCAATCAGGAGATCCAGATTGGGGTGTCTACAGAATTACAAGGGGTACGGTTATTCATATCGTATATCTTTCCCACTTATGAAAGTTCACTAGTCCACCACAGATTACTAACAGTCTAATTTTAAAAACTCTTCCTCTTTAGTGAATGATTTCAATGAACACTCTCGGGAATTCATGTCTTCCATCTAATTGGAGGATTCTCATAGTAATCATGTAACAAATCTTGAAGGAGATATCTTGGAACTTCTACGTGTAAAACATCGTGTACATATGACAGTTCCAGTGGCAAAGCTAACTGGCAACTAACATCTTTAATTCTTCTTATCATTCCAAACGAACACTATTTCGATATTAGCTTGGAAATTTATAAAAGGTATAAAACTTAACACTAAAGCAAGTAAGTCCACCAACCTCCTTTGAAATCTAAAACAAAAACATGAAACATATCCTTCAAACTATAGATTCCGATTTGGTAAATCTACAACACTCCATCCCAGAAGGGTTAATATAATTTGTCTAAATGAAAATTAAGTATCACTCATGTTAAAGTTAACTCCATTAACACAAGACAAGTCAACTAAGTAAACTATAATTAGTTTTCAAAGCAGGTAAATACATACACGATGAGTTGTGCATCCAAACGAATCCACATATTACGAATTCCACTTCAAAGATATATCTCAACATGTACCAAATCAGAGAATACAAACGGAAAGGTGGAGACCTGAATCTAGAATATAAATGCCACTATACCTAGTATAGTTAATGCTCAACTCATGCCATAAAGTAAATAAAATACATGAACAAATCTGACATCCACTCCCAATCTTTAACCATTACCCCCCCAATTCGGAACCAATAAAACCATTGCAAAAAGAAGAGTGGGTAATGTATTCTAGTGCTCCAAAAGTAACTCATAGTAATTGGATACAAAAATTCCCAAGAATAGTGACTTTAGTCTACAACCGTGGAATACTCTTCCGACCATATGCGAAAGAATAACGTAAATTTAATGATAACACTCAAACCATTGGAAAATAGACTATTTTTTTTGGATCAATAGATCATTCATACAAAATAAAAAAAATGAAATTTAGGTAAACCCTTCTATCAGTGAGATTATTATGGAAAAACCGGCCACTTGATTGAGTACATAACCTGCAAAATTGGAAAATATTATGTAGAAGCAATACCCCATCTATTTGGTCTTTGGATCTATAAGGCAAGTTACCCATCGGTTTAAAAATTGAAAGGTTATACTAATCCGTAACCCGGCCGATACTCATAGTTTTATATACTTACTCCAGGAATTCAAACAAACATAGAATCACAATTTGAAACAAAAGAAATTAAAACTCTAAGAAATCAATCAAACTTTCCTTTCCCCAATATAATGCAAGGCACAACACGAATCATGTGACTAAGTGATTCAAACTATGGGGAACAAGAAGTTCTTTATTCTCTTTTCCTTCATAGATCAAGATTATTGGAAAATGAGAAGTATCCCAGGCTTGTTAAGGATTTTTAGTTTGGTATATTGGCAACTATATAAATTTGCAGTTAACCTTAAGCTCTAAATAAAACAATTCATTCCTATACGGCCGGTCAAGACTAACATAATTCACTACAATAACGTCTTATATTATATTAGCTTTTGAACCTTGTATGTTTCCATTCTCCCATTTTATATGGTTACTATAGGGGTTTGATTAATCGGGACCTTGACTGTGGTGTCTGGTTAGGTTCCTTCCTCTGCTGCTCCGCTCGTCCGTCGCCTGACCTGCAACAAGTCACTAGGGCTTTTGTTGCCCAGTGACCCTCCGACGATCAAGTTAGATCTCAGGGAAGGTGTTTAGGTCTAGGGTTAGGATCGTATTGCGTACCTCTTTCAGGTGTGTATCACTTTGTATTTATAGACCTAGGTTTGCTTGATCTCCACGCTAGCGCGTGGTGAGTAAGCTCGGGTAACCGCCTCGGGTGACGTCACATATGACGAGGGGGGCGAGGTGGTTACGGAGCACATGGGACAGATTTCAATGATTGTGCTAGCTGCATGGGGAGCATGATCCCCATAGGTCCCACTCATAGTAACCGTTACTTCCTGGAAGCTTCTGGAAGCACTGGAGCATGCAGTGAACCGATGCTCCGAAGTCGATAACAACCGAAGTCTGGGCACCGACCGAAGTACCTCCCGAAGAGAGCTAGTCAGAAGAACGTGGCCCGGATCCTAGCTGCTGGTCTGGGTCTGTACCCCGGTTACCGAGCCGATAACCGAGGGCCCTACAATAGCCCCTCAACTTCCGAAGCGCCATTCTGGTCTTCGAGGAGTTGACTCCTCTGATGGACTAGCGCAACCGGGCTTTTAACCGATGAAATGCTTTGGAGAAGAACCGAGCGACCTTCGTGAGAGCCGAGCCGCCTGCTTCCGCCCTAGGAGCCACATGTCAGTCATCGCCGAAATGGGTGACATCATAAGTCGCCTCGGCATGTGAAATGTCAGATGATTGGTACGAAACGTCCTTTCAGGGCACGTGTCGAAGCGTGAATGGCTCAGTACGCGGCGCGCCTGACCTCGGTTCAGACCTCTGATTGCTGACCGTCTGATGAAGACACGCGTCGAAGATCCAACGGTTCGGTTGGCGACGCTTCGTTTCCCGCGCGACTGCTCGTATGCTCCACTATAAATTCAGAGCATTTGGAGAGAGAAAGTCATTGAAACCTTCTGACGCCGTCGAACCGCCGCCGCCGTGTTTTGCAAGCTTTGGATCACGACTTCGAGCATCTTGGCAGCGAATCTCTGCACCAAACTTGGGTATGTTGATCTTTGTTAATCAATCTTCAAGTTTTAGTGCTTTTCTTCGTATTTTTCAACGTTTTCTGAGCGCATTGAGGCGGGGACGCCACTTGCAACCGTCTGGTGCGCGGCGGCGCTGGCGCCCGCCGCTGCTGTTCTTGTTCTTCCCGAGGCCTATCTTCAACCTCTGGACCAATGGAAAAAGTTGTAGTCCCCCGAGGACCCTTTTCAAGGAGGGAAGAGTCTTTAAGAATGTCCGAGACCCATAGATCCCGAAGAGTGAGGACCATCTCGTCCAGAGCGCTAGGACCTTTTGCTCTCCCCTAGGCATATAGCTAACGGGTTTTGCACATTTTCCTTGTTTTTTAGGTAGGGGCGAATGGTCATTGAACTCTCCTCGGACAGCTCCAGTAGTTCTGACGATCCCTTGGTAGAAGCCATCGTTCAAGAGCTTTGGAGGGAGAGGTTTTACCGAATCCCAGTCGACCAGATTGAGCCTGCCAACCCTAACCGAGCCTCACGTGAGATTACCTCCCTTGACCCCTGGGAGATGGAGGCCCCAAGTACGTCGGACCACGGGCCGGGGCCGTTCGGAAATTCGCCCGAGGAAATCCAGGGACGCCGAAGACCAATGAGGCCCTGTACGTTTAAGAATAAATACTTCACCGGGGATCCCGCAGCTTACGCCGAGTTCAAGAGGCTCTATAGCGTCCCTCTTGACGTTGAGGTTCGGTTGCTAGAAGACACCGACCCAAAGAATCTTCCGCATCGGCCAGGGGAGTTGATCTTCCCCCTGATGGCCATATGCGAGGGGGGCATTAGGTTTCCCCTCCACCAGTTCGTACGTCGAGTGCTCCGAACCCTCAACCTTACCTCCTCCCAGCTCACGGTGAACTCTTACCGAATTATTACCAGCATCATCGAGCTGAGGAGGCAGTTTAACCTGGTGTTCGGTCTTGAGGAGCTCTTCGGTGTCTACCTCCTGGGGGTTAACCGAGGCCACAACCGATACTATCTCTCCTGCAGATCAGGGAACGACACGTTCTTGATCGATCACCTACCGGACTCCGAGGAGTGGGCGAGTATCTATGTCTCGGTCACCGGGAACTTCATGTTCGGGCCCAGGGAGAGCATAGATATAGTCACCACAGTCCCATTTGGGATTGGAACTCCTGGTCGATAACTTACCCTTCGGTAGCGAGTTTATTTCAATAAACGCTTTTCCTTGTAAACTTGTACTGATTTCACCATGTTTTGACACCCTTTTGCAGCCGACAGTACCGTTCAGGAGCTTCGGGAGAAAGCCGTCCGTGCTCGGATAACCGCTGCCTACGCAATCCCAATCACCAGCCGTTACGCCCCTCAGCTCCTCGGTTACGTCCCCTCGTATACCAGTTACTTAAAGAAGAAACCGAGGAAGCAAGGGGTGTCGAGGGCAGGACGAGGGGGAAGAGGAGGAGGAGGACGAAGGGGAGGCGGAGGAGCGGGGAGAGGAGGCAGATGAAGCGCTTCTGGGACCGAGGGTAGCAGCTCCGAGCCTCTAGGTATCGTAAGAGAGGCAATTGACCGAGAGACGCCTGAGAGGACCGGACTGAGCGACGAGATGTCGGACCCTGGAGCTCGGGAGGTGCTAAATCTCAGACGTCGGACGTCAAGAGGCTGAGGCCGAGGCTCAGCCACCAGTACACCTGGTGCTGGGACCTCGGGGGTGACCCCTGTTTCTCCGCAGGAACCCTGGCGAAGAGGACTCGGCACGAGGGGGAAAGTAGCGCCCGAGGTAAGGAGAAGGAAACGTCTCGGATTACCGAGGGGGAGGAGAGGGTGAAAGAGCAGGACCGAGGGTCTGCAGAGAGGATTGAGGGGGGGACCTGGGTCCCTGCCACGGAGGTTCCCTGGGCCCCGGAATTTTGTCACTACGCTGGTCGCCAGATCCACCACGCGGACAGCGTGTCAAACCTCGGTACAGCGTACGGGATGCTCCGAGGCTGTATTCTTCCTAGGGACGCCAGGGCTGTCCAAGGGTTGACCGAGGACATCACCGCGGAGATAGCACAGGCCCTTTTCACTGTAAGTTTGTTACTTCCCACTTTTATTGTTGTCAGCTAAGTCCATATTTGTGATCCTTCTTCGGTTTTCTGCTCGCAGGCTGGTGCTCGGGCCTTGGTCATAAATGACCGATGCAAAGGTCAGGAGCGAGAAATTAATGAGCTGAAGAAGGCTCTTGTGCAGAGAGAGGATGACCTGAAGGTGGCTCGGGAGACCTGCGATCTTTACCTTGCGGATTTTCAAAGGTGCGAGAGGGAGAGGGTGGCAGCCGAAGCCCGAGTTGCAAAAGCCGAGGAGAATGTCACCACCCTGAGGGTTACCCGAGCTACCGAGGTTGAAGCTGCTAAGAACAGAGGCTATGACGATGGTTGGGCCGCAGCCGGGGTAGAATACCAGAAGCAGGTTCGGGAGATTGAGGCCGAGCTTTACAGGGACCGTTTCATGGACGGGCTTCGGTTTGGTCACGAAGCTCTTTTGAGTAAGCTCGATCTCCTAGCCGACTCTGAACTCCGGGTCCTTCCCGAGGTGCCGCCCGAGGAGGCTGTAGTGCCCGAGGAAGAAGAAGAGGAAGGCGAGCAGGTGCCAAACCCCGAGGCAGGTATTCAGACTGCTCCTGTTGCCGTTGCTTCAACCGCGGACGGTGCCCAGACCGCTCCTGTTGCCGTTGCTTCAACCGAGGATGGTGCCCAGACCCCTTAGCCCCCCAGTGCTTAGGATTTGACCTTTTCTTTTGTTTTACATTTGGCTGGACGGTTCCGAACATTTGGATTTTACCGTTCCAGGGTTTGTAAATGTTTTCTGCTAAGTTTTGTTGGATTTAAACTTGCAATCCTCTTCACTGCTTTTGAATGAATGGTTTCTTCTGTTTCAATGCCTTGTTTATTTTTGAGATGCTCGAATGGTTTTATGCTTGTAACCGAAGGGAGCCTCATGCCCCTACTTCTGTTGAAATGCTGTGGAGTATTAACAGATTTTAGCCGAAGCATTAACCGAGGAGGTTTTCAAAAATTTATTCCAAACCTAAGTAAGGCAGAATATAGGATTGAGTAAGTTAAAACGAAGCAAAGTAGTTAGCAATTTTTGAATTTTGCATGCCCCTGCTTTGTTTTAGCTGACGCCGAGCCGAAGGGAGTAAACCGAAGCAACTCATCGGGGCATTGCTATTTAGATTAGGGCTAGGGTCCTGAAGTGGGAATGGCGTCAGCCATGGCTTCGGGACGTAGCGAATCTAAATAGTGCGTGACTTATTGGGGGGGTCGGTGTAAGGGGCTCGGGATTAATACCGAGTGTCCTTATCGCCGACGTCCGAAAGTCTAAAACGACCAAAAAGGCCGTGGTGACTTGGTGAGGGATCTGTCCGAGGAATATCTCGCGGAGGACAGCCCCTGAAGTCAGGATAAAACGGTTTACGCAACAGCGAACCGAGTACGAAGAGTAAGTGACAAGATTAGACTTAGTGATAAACAAGAAATTCTCATTAAAAAACTGTCGCAGAATCAGGCCATTACAAGAGTAGTTTGGTTCCTATCAAACTTTGACAAGAAACGAAATTTTTTCCGAATAAATAAGTCCGAAGAGATCGAAGCTCGGCTACCCATAAAACTTCTTCAGGTTATTGGCGTTCCAGGTCTTGGCAATTGGGGAACCGTCTAACTTCTCCAGCTTGTAGTTTCCCGAGCCGAGGTGCTTTAGGACTCGGAAGGGTCCCTCCCAATTAGGCATTAACTTCCTCTTTTTGGACTTATCCACCACCTTTTTCCAGACAAGGTCGTCCGGCTTGAATGACCGAAGGCGAACGCTTCGGTTGTAGCCCTTGGCAACCTCTTGCTGATAAGATGCTAGTTTGATCCTTGCATTCTCCCGTTCCTCCTCGGCCAGATCGAGGTCCGCAGCAATGTTCTCATCGTTAACCGCCTCGTCGAAATCTTCGGTTCGGATCGTCGGGAGTCCGACCTGGAAGGGGATTACAGCTTCCATTCCAAATGCCAAGGAGAAGGGGGTTCGGCCGGTGGATCGCCGAGGCGTTGTACGGTAGCCCCAGAGTACCCGAGGGAACTCTTCGGCCCACCTGCCCCGGTGTGATTTGAGCTGGCGCTTGAGTCCTGACGAGATTGCTTTGTTTGCAGCTTCGGCTTGCCCGTTGCCCTGGGGGTAGTACGGGGTAGAAGTGTCCCATTTGATGCCAAATTCATCCAAGAGTGCTCGGTACTTTTGTCCGGTGAACTGGCTACCGTTGTCGGTTAAGATGGCGAAGGGTACACCGAAGCGAGAAATTATATTTCGCCATACAAAGCGAATGATGTCCGACTCTTCAACTGTGACCAGCGGTTCGGCTTCGACCCATTTAGAGAAATAGTCGGTGGCGGTTAAGAGGAACTTGAATCCTCCAGGAGCGACGGGGAGCTTACCGACGATATCCATGCCCCACTGAGAGAAAGGCCATGGGCTGGTGAGAGGGCTGAGATTCCGAGCTGGCTGATGAATAATGGGAGCAAACATTTGACACTTCTGGCAACGCTTCACAAATTCTTCAGAGTCCTTCATTGTTGGCCACCAGTATCCTTGGGTAATTGCTCGGTGGGCGATGGAGCGTCCACCGGAGTGGCAACCGCTGTCACCAGCGTGTAGTTCCTCGATGATCCCGGGGACCTGGTGGGGGTGTGCAACCAATAAATAGGGGCCGGTGAACGACCGTCGGTAGAGCTTTCCATTTGGATTGAGCCAGAAGAGGGTGGCCTTGTTGCGGAGTCGGTGGGCGTCCTTCTTGTCGGTTGGTAGTGTGTCGTCGCGTAGGTAGCCAACGATCTCATCCATCCAGCTTGGACCAAGCTCCACGTTTAATATCTCGTGACTTAAGACCTCAAGCTCGAAGCTAGGTTTGTCGATGGAGCTAAAGGAGATGGAGCGGTGTCCCGAAGCGGCACAGGCCGTAGCGAGTCCGGCGAGGGCGTCGGCGTGAGCGTTTTGGTCTCTCGGGATGTGTTCGATGCGGATAGCTCGGAAGCTCTTGAGGAGCTGAACAGCAGAGCTCAGGTAAGTACGCATTCGGTCGTCCCGAGCCTCGTACTCCTCGGAGAGCAGGTTGACAACCAACTGTGAATCACTGTAGAGAACAAGCTCTTCAATCCCAAGGGCTTTGGCAGTCTTGAGTCCGGCGATGAGCGCCTCATATTCAGCCTCGTTGTTTGAGGCCGGAAAGTTGATAGAGATGGAGCTTTCATGTAATACACCGGAGGGAGAGAGAAGTACGATCCCAGCCCCGGCGCCTCGGCTGTTTGAGGCGCCATCAACATACATTTTCCATACATCGCCATGGAAGAGTTTCCAGGTGGTGCTGGGACTTGCTTGGAGAACGGCTTCGGGGCGGGGGGCTGGATTTGAAGCGAGGACGTCGGTCGGAGTGAGCTCGGCGATAAAGTCGGCGAGTGCCTGGGCTTTAATCGTCGTTCTTGGTTGAAAGTGAATCTCATAGTTGGCAAGTTCGACGGCCCATTGAGAGATTCGGTTGGAGAGGTCGACTTTTCGGAGGAGAGACTTGAGAGGATACTCGGTCAATATGATAATGAGGTGGGATTGGAAGTACGGTGCGAGCTTCCGAGACGCGGAGACGAGGGCGAGAACAAGCTTTTCCAAGGGAAGATAGCGTGTCTCGGCGGGCGTCATCGTCTTGCTAGAGTAATAAATCGGCTGATGGTCGCGCTCCTCCTGTCGGACGAGGACCGAGCTTATGGCGTGCGCCGAGATGGCGAGATAAATGAACAGGTCTTCCTGGTCCCGAGGAATGACGAGGAGAGGGGCTTTGGAGAGGTAGTCCTTCAGCTGCTGTAGAGCCCGGTCACACTCGTCGGTCCAACTGAAGCTGCGTCGGCTTCCCTTTAGGAGGGCGAAGAACGGTTGGCACTTGTCGGAAGATCGGCTAATAAATCTATTGAGGGCGGCGGCCATGCCGGTTAGACGCTGCACATCTCTCTTGTTGTGGGGGGCCGAGAGTTTTTCGATTGCTGTGAGCTGTGAAGGGTCGGCCTCAATACCTCGGCGGGAGACAAGATGTCCGAGGAATTTACCAGAGCTTACACCGAAGGCACACTTCTCGGCGTTAAGGCGAAGTTTATCTCGAACGCCTCGGCGAGGTGAGTGAGATGGTCGCCGGCCCTCATGCTTTTGACCACCATGTCGTCGATGTAGGCCATCATGGTATCTCCCAACAGGCGCTCGAACATCTTCGTTATCATCCGCTGAAAGGTTGCTCTGGCGTTTTTGAGGCCGAAGGGCATAACGAGATAACCGAAGATGCCGTGGGGGGTGATGAAGGCCGTGTTCTCGACGTCGCCTTCGCTCATAGCGATTTGATGGTAGCCTCGGTAAGCATCCATGAAGCTGAGTCGGTCGTGGCCGGCTGTGGCATCTACGAGCTGCTTTATCCGAGGGAGGGGGAAGAAATCCTTTGGGCAGGCGTCGTTGAGGTTTGAATAATCAACACAAACTCGCCATTTGCCGTTTTTCTTTTTGACCACCACAGTGTTGGCCAACCACCTAGGGTACTGTACTTCCCGTATGGCTCCTGTGTTCAAAAGTCGGTTGACCTCGTCGATAACGACATCAGAATGGACCGGGGAGGATCGCCGTGCTTTCTGGATGACCGGACGCTTGGTTCGGTCGATGTTGAGCTCGTGGCAAATGAATTTTGGATCGACCCCGGGCATTTCGTAGGGGGTCCACGCAAAAACCTCAATGTTGCTCTTGAGGAAGTTCACCATGTCATTCCGTTCGGTTTCCGAGAGTGAGGAACCGACAAGGAAGAAACGGGAACCATCCTCGGTTAGAGGGACGGTGACAAGTTCCTCAACTGCCTTTTCGTCGGCTGGCCTCCCGACGTCTTCGAGAACCGGAGCCTCTGGTACTTCGATGAAGTTCACCCTGGAGGTCTGTTTGCTGCTTCGGACAGCGTTGACGTAGCAGCGTTTGGCGGCGGTTTGGTCTCCGTACAGATCTTCCGGTCGTCCGTTGGCACCGATGAACCGGACCACCTGGTGATAAGTAGAGGCAACAGCCTTTAACTTATGGAGCCAGGTGCGGCCAACGATGGCATTATAGGGGCTTGGGACATCGACTACGACGAACTCCATGTCGAGTACGACCGAGCCGGAGCGGACGGGTAGGGTGATCAAACCAACGGGCCAGACCGGAGCTCCGTTGAAACCTATGAGGGGGACCTCGGAGGAACGGAGATCGGCGTCTGAGAGCTTCAAATCTTTAAACAAGGAGTAGTACATAACCTCGGCCGAGCTCCCCTGATCCACGAGGACACGTCGGACATTGAAGGTGCCTATGCGCAGTGTGACCACGAGGGCGTCGTTGTGCGGAAGTTGGACGCGCGCAAGGTCTTTCTCGGTGAACGTGATTGTCCATTTGGATCCGTCGTCGGTTCGAGGACGTTTGGGCTCGGGACCGATGAGCATGACCTGCTTAGAAGAGGAAGCGTTGTTCAACTCGGCGCGGATTATACGGGCGGCTTCGGGATTGAGAGGACCGTGGATAACGTTAATCGTCTAGATTTCCTCCTCGGCTCTGGTTTCGGCATTCTGCGCCCGGGCTCTTGTTTTCTCATGATCAATGAAGTTGTTGAGATGGCCACCGAGGACAAGCTGCTCCAGGTAGGCCTTGAAGGGCCTGCAAGCGGTTGTAAAGTGTCCTTGTTCGTTGTGGTAGCTACATCGGACTATCGGGTTTTTGATTTTCCCGTTCTCGGTACCGAGTTTTTGGTTGGGGAAGGAGAAAAAGGGTTGGTCCTTGACTTGGTCGATAATCCTGTAGATAGGCATAGTAAAGACGGTTTTCTCGGCGCTGAAGTCTCCTTGCTTCGGTGCCTTCCTCGGGGACTGCTTGATGTTGTTGACTTGTTTCTTCGGTGTTGAAGCCGAGGCGGGAGCCGGAGCGGACACCGGAGTAAATGGTGCCTTGGAGCTCGTTGACTTCCCCATGCCCCTCTCTGCTTTGGTTTCGATAAGCTGGCACCAACCTTCGATTCGAGTCATGAGATCCTTCATGGAATTTGGCTTGTGGCGAGCGAGATCGTCGTAAACCTGCTCGTCCTGGGCGGTGAGGCCGAGCTTGAAACCTCGGGTGGAGATGACACCATCGCATCCTTTGATTTCGTTGAACAGTTCCCAGTAGCGACCGGCATATTGGCGGAGCGTTTCGTCGGTCCGCTTGCGTAGGGCGAGAAGGGAGTCGATCTCCTTTTCATGCTTGTTGCTCGTGACAAACCGAGCCATAAAAGCGTCATAGAGAGAATCGAGGGAGGAGATCGATCTGGCAGGAAGTTGGTTGAACCAAGTGAGGCCGAGGTTGCCGAGGCTGGCGGGGAAGACCTTACAGAGGAAGGCGTCGTCCGAAGGCTCGTTACGAAGGAAGAGAGACATGACTAGCTTGTACTGAACCAGATGAGTGTATGCCTCGGTTTTACCGTCGTACTTTGCAAATTTGGGTTGGGTGAAGCCCTTCGGGGGGGTGACCAAGTCGATCTCCCTAACGAAAGGGGAGGTTGTGAGTCTCTCGAGACGGGCGTCCCGGTGGGGTCGGATCAAACGGTCGAGACCGTCTAGATCCCCGGTCGTGGTATGCTTCTTCGACAGCGGTCGGTCCTGTCTTTCGTACTCCTTTCGCTTCGGTTGGGAGTTCCCTGACCATTGGGGTGATCTCTCGTACCGATACTTCTTGTAGCTATCTCGGGCGTAGGGCTCGAGGCGCTCAGTATTTTGGCTTCCGCCACCAAGCCTTTTGTAACCATCTTTGGGGTGGTGGACGAGTGGACTCTTTGACCGATCGCCCTTGTGGCGCTCACGATACCCTTTTGTTTGGAACTCCAAGAGGGCATTGTTTTCGTTGGCAAAACTTG
This sequence comes from Rhododendron griersonianum, assembly GCA_018127125.1. Lineage (NCBI taxonomy): Eukaryota > Viridiplantae > Streptophyta > Magnoliopsida > Ericales > Ericaceae > Rhododendron > Rhododendron griersonianum. Next base: position 3,950,610 of record CM030798.1, on the reverse strand, counting down.
GGGTGGTCTCCCGGCGGCGCTCCTTGGATCCGATTAGGTGGGTGGAGGAGGCGGAGACGCTTCCGCCACCAAGCCTTTCGAAGGCGGATCGCTTCCCTCGAGGACCCTTTGGATTAGGGGAGCGGGAGCGTTCCCTTCGTTCAACGTCCCTTTCGTTACGACCCTCGCCTGGTGGTTCGAGGCGGTCCTTGACTGAAGGGCGGGGTCGGTGTTCGACCAGCTGTCCTCCGTCACGGCTACGGGGAGGGCTGTGGTGGCTTCTTCTTCCGCCACGGCCTCCGGAGGAATGAGACGGGGACATTTGGAGGAGGTGTTTGATTTCCGCCAACTCGTCTCGGACGCTCCTGTCGCGCTCCACCACTTTCGTGAGGTCGTCGATCTTCCGCTCCAGGTGGCGGATGTAGGTTTGGAGTTCGGCCGGAGCCCCTGCCTCCTGAGTTGAAGTCCCTGCTCTGAGTCCGACGGACATGTGGGCCTTTCCAAGAGCGCCTGGTCCGCCGGACGCCGGGTCTCCGAGATCTCCGGGGCCGTAGGTGGTCTCGGTGCGATGTGCATCATCGATTTCCACCATGGTTGGGTTGGAGAGCTTTGAACGGAACCTTTGTGAGGAAGAAAGTGATTGAATGAAGAACAGCTAGGTCCCCAACAGAGTCGCCAATTGTAGGGGTTCGATTAATCGGGACCTTGACTGTGGTGTCTGGTTAGGTTCCTTTCTCCGCTGCTCCGCTCGTCCGTCGCCTGACCTGCAACAAGTCACTAGGGCTTTTGTTGCCCAGTGACCCTCCGACGATCAAATTAGATCTCAGGGAAGGTGTTTAGGTCTAGGGTTAGGATCGTATTGCGTACCTCTTTCAGGTGTGTATCACTTTGTATTTATAGACCTAGGTTTGTTTGATCTCCACGCTAACGCGTGGTGAGTACGCTCGGGTAACCGTCTCGGGTGACGTCACATATGACGAGGGGGGCGAGGTGGTTACGGAGCACATGGGACAGATCTCAATGATTGTGCTAGCTGCATGGGGAGCATGATCCCCATAGGTCCCACTCATAGTAACCGTTACTTCCTGGAAGCACTGGAGCATGCAGTGAACCGATGCTCCGAAGTCGATAACAACCGAAGTCCGGGCACCGACCGAAGTACCTCCCGAAGAAAGCTAGTCTGAAGAACGTGGCCCGGATCCTAGCTGCTGGTCTGGGTCTGTACCCCAGTTACCGAGCCGATAACCGAGGGCCCTACAGTTACCTGTATTCTATACCTTTTTGTGAGTCATATTATAACAACAAAGAATCCATAACTAATCTTCCCTACTGTCCAACTAACCCTGCAAAACTTAGATTTAATATCCTCCTAAGTTTTCCTGGTTAGTCCCACGTTACTCTTAGTTTCAAGCAATCCACCTAATTGTAACCATGGCAGCGAACTAGAACTTAGCCTATTAAAATTCATTGTCCAACCTTTTTGTGTCTCTATGTACAAAACTAATTGTGTATGGTTCAGATACTCCTGGAGACATTAATTTTTTTTTATTACTTACCAGCCTAGCTACCGATTCCGATCACGCAACTATAGAGAAGTCCTGTCGACACCCATTGTTTCTAAACATCAAATACTTGTTCTAGCTAATAGAATATTCAGAACAACATTTATCAATACAAACGGTTCAGTTGTCACTCCATAACATATCACGATAATAAGTTAAATTTTTAAAAGTCATTGACATTAGCTCTTCCTGCCTACTCATTTATAGTCCCACTAGTTTATCTGTAGAGCATAAAAACAACATTAACAATAGAGACATCAAGCAACGCTAATAGAACATGCATACTCTTCATAATTCTTCAAAAACAAATTGATAAGCTAATTTTTAGAAAGAAATCATTATAGTTAAGTTAAACGGTTCTCTTCATTGCAAAAGAAACCCAGTAGCATCATGCTTATTCCTACCCTATATAGCAACAAGATCCGAAGTGATGTTTTTTTTCTTTTTCCTTAGTTTTGCAACTAAAATCTTCACATCAAAATGGTCCCATATTTCAAAATACAAAATCATTAAGCAAGTACAAATCTTTAACTACGATGACACATGAACTATCTATATTCAGCTCCTTAGTAGGATGCGAATCTTTTTTTTATCTTTTTAAGAGACCCTACTCTAGATATTCAATCATGAAGTTGCAATGGCCAGTCGCACTTCAAATTGAATATCCGGAGATAGATTCCCAAGGTATTAAGTATGTGTTTTTCATATGCCTTATACATTTGCCTTTAACAATCAATACATCACTTAACATCCACACATATTAGATGCATCGTAAATTTAAGCTTGCTATTTAAAATAGCACAATAAAATTGATCATTGCATTGTAACTACCCAGATTTTTGGTAAATAAAAATTTCGTTAAATATTTGAATTTTATTTTAATTACTTGGATTGCTTTTAAAATATCCTTTTAATTTCTAATAATCCGTCATAATTAGATTTGAGACTTTTAAAATTATATCTTTTAACACCGGACGATCTAGTTCTTTTCCAAAGACAAGTATGCTTGTAAAAGCACTTGTATATTTTCCTAGTAAGTTAATAAAACCTTTAAAATTATATCTCTTAGCTAGAAATCCTACATGGCATGTAGAATTAGTTTTCAACCGATTAGTTAGCAAACCCTAACTACCATTTCACTTAGTTACATTTCCCTAACCCTAGATGAACCTTTTTGACCATCTTTGAGCCTTATGAACCTTCCAACCCTAAATTGAACCATTAGGCCATTAGAGGTACTCATTATACTTCTTGATTAGTCATTCAAGGCCATACCATCTTCATTATTTTTTCTTATCCTTTGGTTAGTAAATGCTAGGGAAATTTTTATCCCTTGGTCAATAGATATTAGGAATTGCCAATGAATGTATTGACTTAACAAGACAAGTCATACCAAAAGAAGCCATCATTTTGCTAGCCTTGCCATGTATGCACTTTCTAGGAAAATTGCTAACCATTGGGCAATGCTTTCACTTGAAAGCCTTAACCTCTCATCATTTCCTCTTTACCCTTTGAACAATAGTTAGTAGGGTAAATATTATCCATTGAGTAATAGAAAACCTAGCATTATTTGTTCTTTCTTGCATGCAACCCTAAAAATTCTAGCCTTAAACCTAAGTATGTTTAGTTGTATATATCTATAGTTATCATAGCCTATTTTAAGCATGCCTAAATATGCCTAGGTTTACTTTCTAGGAAAAATCTTACCCATTGGATAATATTTGTTAGGAAAATTTTGATCCCTTGGACAAAAGGAATTTGACTTGCCAAGGTAAGTCATACCAAAGGAAGTCATCATTTTGCTTCCAAAGGAAGCAAGACCAACCATGCCATGCATGCAAACCTAGGGTTATAGCCTTAAGCCTAATTATTTTAGGGTTACTTTCCTAGACATATATATATACTTGGCATGCTTGAAAGCTTAAGGTTTGACAAGACAAGTCAATGGAGCAAAACCATGGGAAGCAGAGAGAGGGGAGAATTCGGCCAAGAGAGGGAGAGAGAGGTAGAGTGTGTGCATGTGTTTTGATCACTTACACAAGCAACCTAATAGCCCTTAAGCCTAAACTACTTTGCAACCCATTTCTAGTCTTCCTAAGCACAATCTAGCCCCATCATTTTATTCTTTCTTGCAAGAGAACTTTCCTAGACAAGATTAGACCAAAACCCTTCATGATCACATAGCCTTAAGCCTAAAAAGATGGATTGACAAGTGAGGGAAGGCTATGGCTTGAATTGACAAGTCTATGGAACAAATCCATGGGAGAAAGGAGAGAGAGAGGGGCCGGCCAAATGAGGGAGAGGGAGAGCCAACTTTTGCTATAAATAGCACCATTCACTTGCCATTCAACTCACACCTTCACTCCTTTGCTCTCACTTCTCTCTAGAAACCATTTTCATCTCCAGACAGCTTACTGCCCTTCACAAAACCTCATTTTTCTCCTGCTTAAAGTAGTCCTTAGAACCAACTTCCTTCGGGAAAGTTGTAGAGCACTTCGATTTCTTCAAGTTAGACCCAAGAACCACCCTAATCGGTCAAGAAACAACAAAGATATTGACATCCGAAGTTCAGTAAAAATCTCGGATTTCCAGTTCCAGACAGCAAACTGTCCCTTCCTTTATCACCATATTTCTCCTACCTAAAGTGGTTTCTAGGATCAACTTCCTTCACAAAAGTTGTAGAGCACTTCTAGAGCTTCGATTTCGGCTCAAGAACGATCATATTCGGCCAAATATTGACCGAGTTACTGCCATCCAAAGTTTGATCCGAATTTGCGAGTTTCACCACCCGTGGGATTTTCCAACTAGCTTATTCGGCCCTGAGTAGTTTCGGATCAAGGTAGATTAATCTCTACTCATTTCCCTAGTATAACTTTAGTTATGTTTGCTTATGATAAGGTAAGTTAAAGTATTAGCAAGCTCGTTTTACTAAAATCTTGAAACAAAAATACAATCTTGTAGATTATTCTTACTCACTACTCTTAGTATAAATAGAAATGTGTTTATTACTTGTATCGCTTGAAATGCATGAGAACTTGAAAAGTGTTTTACTAAAAGAAATGAAAAGGAAGGGGAGTATGTTGAGAATATTGACTTTATCTTCCGAATAAACATGTGTTGTTTTGAACTTTCTTAAAAGAAAGAAAGAACGGATTTTTTTTTGGAAATATTAACTTGATTGAAAGTATTCGTATTTTGATCTTTAAAATGATTATAAGCTTGTGTACATGTTTGCTTGCATTACTTATGGTTGTTTAAGAAAGCATAAGTGATTAACACTCCAAGGGCGTCCGTACATGTGGCGTTATGCTTCTAAGTGGGTTTGTACATGCTAAGTGATATAGAGTTGGATGATCTTGCTAGTTTAGTTTCAAGATTTCAATGAATGATTTATGATTTTGTCATAAGGAGTCCTGCCGCGAAGTCTATGCATGAGAACGAGACACAAAAACCGAGAAAGTTAGAAACATGACACCTAGGGTGTGTTTAAAGGCATTGACTTGGTAAAATATTTTTGAAAACTACATAATGACAGATTGTGGTAGTCATTATGTGAGTTGTGTGTGTGTGTGTGCCAATGGGAACCCGGTGCGGCGGAACCATTGTGAGGATACTCGGGAGACCGGAACGGCGGAACTGTGGTTGGGTGTGTGGCTTGGTTATCCGTGGAGAGGAGTCAATGCTAATGTGTGCCAACGGGAACCCGGTGCGGCGGAACCATTATAAGGATACTCGGGAACCCAGAACGGCGGAACCGAGGTTGGGTGTGTTAAATGTGATTTTCAAAATGTTGATTTGGAAATGAAAAGTGAAAAGGTGACACTGTCTACGACGAGTCGCGTAGGAGAAACCCAGAAAAGTCATGGACACCAACGATAGTTAATAGTGAATGTGGATGTGTCATTGTTAACTGTTTTATTAGATAAGCATGTCCTGTGTAGATAACGTTATCTGTATGATTCATTGTTTGTAAGTTATTGGTTAGCGGGTATGGGATTATTCTGCTGAGCTTTTGTAACTCATGGTGTTACCTTTGGTGACCCTGACATATTATATCGCTGGCGACGCTGGTATAATGTGTCAGACTTTGTAGATGATCAAGGTGAACAATACATCTTGGAGGCTTTCAGAGCCAAGGAGCTGGCTAGGATGGAGGAGCAGGCGGAGCCGTAGATAGGAACCCTAGATTTTCCTTCCCTTATGTAATGAAAGCACTCTGATGGAAATTATGATGTAATAATGAGCCAGACTCCATTTGATTTTATCAATAAAGTCTTCATTTAACGTACCCAAAATTGGGGGCGTTACAGAACTGCTCTCCTATTTCCAACCAAATGTCCCCATGGTACAATACACATAATAGTCAAACAATTAAGGGGGTCAAGTAATCTGTTGAAACTAAATAGAAATAAAGACATATACAAAGAAAACACAATTGTCACCAATCAGGTAGCTATATTAGTAAAGCATGCATACTTAGCTTGAGTTGATCACATGTACGTCTCTTGGACCAAGACACCCACCCTATCTCATATATATTGATCAATGATACTCATAGCACATTCTTTTTTCCTCTTTCCCACTGCTGATACTAAAAGGAAAAATATCTCACATAGATGTAGATATATAATTCAATGCCATAAGACTTTTAGATATAACCGATTACTCGCAGAACGTAACCTAGCACGTAGTCACTATAGATACACATAATCACAAGGCATGCGATTTCCAGTTAAGCAAGTTAATCCTATAGCTCTGAGGGTACGTGTAGACACCTCCCAAACGGGGCATCGCCATACAGATTGATCATGCTTGTTTGGTTCCACTTCATAAACCAAGATCGTGGACATTCCCATGGCTAGGAATATCGCCACACGATAACGGTTAACATCAAAATAGAGTCGCCACCTAGTTTATTAAAACTAGGAAAAATGGACAGAGATTCCGGGTACGGGAGCCAAGAGTACAATAAGGGGAAGGTGTTAGGCACCCCTCTTTGCCCAGTCGTGAGACTGGCCCATAATCATTCGACATACAATGTATATATGCTTTATTTAATTCTAACACATAATCTGGTTTTTAGCCTTTAACAGTTCATAAGGTGAGCCAGTACGATAAATGAAAGCATGCATCAGAATAAACAGAAAACAAATATGTCCCAGCAAATAGATCCCTCGGCCGGTGAATTGATGTCACGGCCGAGGAATCCCACTGGATCTATATATCGGCCGAAGGATTGATTCCCCAGCCGATGTTCTTCCTCACATCAGAATACGAACAGTTAATAGAAAGAACTAATTAAAAGCGAGAGACGGAAATTAAATCAAACCGTAGGCCGTTGGGCCTCACCACCTTGATCCCTCAGTAATTGATTGCTTGGATTGCGATTGATTGTAGATAATTGTGGTAGTCAACTTCACAAAACCCTAGAACAAAGTGAGTTCTTTGGGGGTTTTTACTCTCGGATGCGGCTACTCACGGTAGGTTAGGGCTTTTGTAGAGGATTGATAGGAGATGATTTCTGTAGAGTTTGGGGACGGATCATGGAGTGGAGAGATGTGTATTTCGTGGTTTGAGAGAGTGTGTACTCTATGAATTTCGTGTGTTTATTTTCGGAGTCCAAAGGCCCTTTATATAGGCAATTGGTGACTCACTCCAGCCAATCAAATCACGAGATGGCAATTGCAATTGCAATGCATCTCTTACTCTACGTCGTAATCTCTGAGCGTAGCCCGAACGCATCGGAAAGGTAGTGTAATCGGATCAAACGTCTGACAGAACACGTTCCAGAGTCTGGAAAAAGGTCGATCTGGCGGCCGAGTAAAGGATGTCACGGCCGAAGGATAGATCTTGCGGCCGAGGGATTGATCTCTCAGGGAGATTTTGCTAGCAACAGGTTGCTCGGGTGAGGAAATGATGTTAGGGCCGTGGGATCGATGTCACGGCCGACAGATGGATTCTCCTAGGCTTCTGTATTTCTGGCTGTATGGCTCTGAATTGGGTCCTCTAAGTGGCTCAAAGTTCTTACCGAAAGTCCTAAGGTTCTCAAGGAAGCAATCAGCAATCACTGTATCCATTTCATCATCGGGATTGTCCCAAGGTGGGACTTGAAATAATCGTTAGGCCAAATTGGGGTGTCTACAGATGCCCCTCTTTGACTGAACTCAGACGGATTGCGAGACATGTTTGAGTAAGAGTCAAAGCTGTAAAAAACAACTCAATTTGGTCCAACCACTATTCCAAGGGGTTTTTCGAAAAAGGTTTTGTTATGGTCGGGCCGGGAGGCTGCCTACGTATTCCACAAGGGAAATTCAGACCAATCGTAGTTCGGGACAACCAAAAACAAAAGCGCAGAGCTTTAGAGGAGGAATTTGCCATCGGGCCATACCAAGCCTTCGAGCGATGTACTTGAGCTATGCCAGGATTTTGGCGGAGAGTAGTTGAAGGAGCGCCGAGCTACCGGGGAATTTCTTGCGGAGAGCATCTTCAGTATTTTGGGGTAGATCTATACACAGCGGGTGAGTCATTTGCTTTTCATGATCATCCTTACTTTGATTGAGGGGAGCTCGGTAGAGTAGCCTATCTTTGCGAATGAGCTTGATGGAATTGATGTAATTTGGGGCGGAATCCAAACCATCTTCTGGAGACGAATTGGACGCTGGTTTTGAGATATGGGGACACAAGGCCAGTAACTGGAGCGCTGAGCTTTGAGATGAAGGTACCGAGGCATAGAGCTAGTTGCAGTCATGAGGCGAGAGCCTGAGGAGTTGGAACTTAGAGTTTGAAGTGATGGAACCGAGGCGTAGAGCCGGTTGTAGTTGTAAGGCGAGAGCCTGTGGAGTCGGAGCTTGGTGCTTGAAGTGATGGAACCGAGGTGTAGAGCTGGTTGTAGTTGTAAGGCGAGAGCCTGTGGAGTCGGAGCTTGGAGCTTGAAGTGATAGAACCGAGGCGTAGAGCTGGTTGTTGTTGTAAGGCGAGAGCCTGTGGAGTCGGAGCTTGGAGCTTGAAGTGGTAGAACCGAGGCATAGAGCCGGTTGTAACCTGTTTCAAATGCAAACACAGGGTATATTTGATAGCAAAATGCATTCAACTAGTGAATCCTATGAGTGTAGCATCAGGTTTCATTCAAGGGAATGTTCAGGCAAAATAAGTCTAGTGACTCACAAACATCATCATAATGCATCAAGAGATACAACGCCATGAGGCGTATAAGACGAGAGACATAATTTTATATCTGTGCACTCTATTTGGAATTTAGAATGTAACACTCATTATGCTTCGAATCGTTGGACATGTGATTAGCCTACGTCAAATGACATGCAACAAAAACATCAATCACTACAAGCCACATTATTCAAGACAGTGGTGTAATAGGTATGTGCTCATTATTTTGTTAATAGAATGCTTAGAGTAAAATAGGTCATACCACAATAAAGGATGCCAAATGGCAAAATATGTCAAGAGACATAATACACCACAATACCACATTATTTAGGGGCCAAGAGGCACAACATGTCGAGAGACAACATATCAAGAGATGCAAGGCCATGAGACATGCAGGTCAAGAGACTCAAGCGTCAAGGGACACAACACCGAGAGATGTTTAAGTCAAGAGATTTAATACACCGAGAGATGTATAAGTCAAGAGACCTAATACATTGAAAGATGTAATGCCAAGAGGAATAGTGGTTGAGAGACCTAATACATCGAGAGATGCAATGCCAAGAGGCATAGTGGTCGAGAGACCTAATACATCGAGAGATGAAATGCCAAGAGGCATAGTGGTCGAGAGACCTAATACATCGAGAGATGCAATGCCAAGAGGCATAGTGGTCGAGAGACCTAATGTATCGAGAGATAGCACATATTTTTTTCTCTAGCCAAGAGGCGTCATACCATCAGATAATCAAACACATTCATAATGCAAGCAATAAGTAGTAGTGAAGACAAAAATCAAGTATTAGATCAAGAGACCAATGCAAGACCAAATAACCACAACAAAAGACATGAAAGCGAATCAAACGTGCGGGCCAAAGAGGTCCAGGGAAATGTCTAGATAAGACTAAACAGTGAGATGCTCATGTAGACAAATCAACTGTACGGGCCAAGAGGCCAATGCAACTGTCTAAACTACACATCAAGCAACCATGTGATTGTGGTGATATGCAAGCAAGTGTTTTGGGACATCTCAACTTTCGCGTACTCAAGCTAGTGCTTCTCCTACACCATAAGATGGCAACAAACTTTATACTAGTCAAATGGCTATGACAAAGAAGACGATGAGATCCAAGAGACTTGAAAGATTGCAACACTCTAGCAATGCTGCTAACACACTGTATGGCCCAGGGACCTTCTAGCTACACTCCTCATGAAATGGGAAACCCGTATTATCTCCGTGAAAATTTACAAATAAGTAATTGTGCTTGTATTGCTATGTCAAAAAATGCTTAGGATAAAATCAATTTTGAAAATTTCTCCTTGAGGATTTCAAAACCACGTCATTTTACCTACATGATTCACATTCAAAACCACTCAGTCGTCAAGAGACGCAAAACTGTTCCATGAACCCATGAACCTAGCGAGTTTATTGCTTCAGGGTGAATTGATTACTTTGAGTTGGATTGATAAGTGACCACCGCATGCCTCATGAGAGATTGTGCGCTTCTAAAAGGGGGATGCAGTTGTGCCCCTTTGCTTCACACCACTTTTTCTTCCACATTGGTTATGCCCCTAGTATGTAGGACTTTGTTGCTAAGTCGCGTTCTTCAATCCAAGAGGACTTTATTATGGACCATATTGTAGGTTAAGGTGTTGGCTTAAGAAAGGAAGGGATATAACAGCTCAAACCTACTTTCTACTCATGCTTGGGTTCCAAAAGCTAGCAGCCATCTAATCGCTCTATTTTGTATGAGAGGAAGATGTTTCTTCAAAATGCCCCCTATTTTTGGATTGGAAGGGATGAAGTTTTTATTCTTTCAAAACCCCCTTGTGTGACGGGATGCTTACTTTCCGTTTTGTAGTCATCTCTCATTGTATTTTTGTCTACCCCAGTGTGGGGGATGGCTGTCTAGCAGGCTTTATTTGAAAGAAACTATCCAGAGGCTCAATGTGGCTAGCAAGGGATAAGTGTTTGGATAGAGAAATGATGGCCTTTCTTCATTTTGAATCACGCAACAGAGCAACTAGAATCCTAACCAAGAGATTAAGAGGCTTCGATGTTTTACCAAGTGGTTCTTCAAAATCAAGGACAAGTCTTGAGACTCAAAGTGGGTGCATGGAGACATGGCTGAGTTTTCATTTTGTTTTTATGCTCTAATTTTGCCTAGACCGCCCTTGAGGGTTTTCCAATCTAGCGAGCTCATTTTTTTTCTTTCCTTTTATTTTCTATCTTCAACAGCTTGCTCCTCTTACAAGTGGCTCCATGAAAGTGCACAAGTGTTTTCAACTCCCCCTCAACTCAACAGAAATGACATGGGTCACAGTTCGTTTTGAAAACTCTTTTGGTGATTTTGATAACTCAAGTGATCATGAAGTGCTTCAAGCGATATCATGAGATTACTTTGAGATCCTTGAGGATTGTTTTCAACACTTAATGTTATCATGAGTATTCTGTGGCAGCAAATTAGCACAAGAGAAAACATTTTCAAAAATGTGGCCGACCCTAAGGTGCCTACGTATCTCTAAAGAGAATTAGGTCATTCGTAGTTCAGGTTTAAGGAGATTCATATTCCGAGAGGGATTCACATGTCATGTTGAGTGCAAAGAGTTCATCCAAAACCATGATGAACAATAATTTCAAGAGAAAATAAACTCAAGACTCAAATTCTTAAAGGAGAACAAACTCGAGACTCAAACCCTAAAAAGAAGCAGATAAGGGTCAAAAGAAAGACCCAAAGATTAGCTAAGTCCAAAAGCAAATCTAAAAGAAGCAAAAGCTCAATTACGTTTATGTTGAGACATCCCAAATCAAGTGATTGTGCAGTGCACCAACGCCTATTGCCCCCTAGAATGCAAGCTGCCCCTAATATGATGACCCATTTACCATGCATGCAACCAAGTGGTTGAACAACGTATTAGTACTATGAAGTGATGTGATCAGGTAGTAATGCAATACAGCAAACAATCATGCGACAATTATACAATCAAGTGATCATATATACAATGTACCATGCAAGATAAAAGATTGATGAAATCCCCACATTTTCTTTTTTCTTTTTAAGATCCTAGGAAAAAACAAAGAAAGAAAGAAATTTATGAAAACCTAAAGAATAAGGAAATATATATAATTTTTTGTTCTTTTTACAAGATCCTAGCAAAGATTGAAAGAGAAAGAAATAAAAAGAAAGATTCTTTTTTTTTGTTTTTTGTTTTTGAAAGAATCCTAGTAAGAAATAAATAAATAAAATCTAGAGATAAAAGAAGACTTTTGTTTTTTTTTTTGAAACTCCTAACAGTATAAGACTATGACAACCTTTCACAAGTCAAAACTTATCTCAAAGAGAGACAGAGTTATGCAAGGACTATTCTTTATCTCAAGAGAGATAGACTTCATCACAAACTCTTGATAAAATGAGCATGAATTCATCTTCTACAGCAATTAAAACTCTAGAGAGTAATAATCATTGAATCAAACTAGAGTTTCGGATATAATGCAACACATAGTCCTAACCTGCTTGGGATTTCCTGTCCTAGTTTGGAAAGAGTTCTATGGCTTTCTACAATATGCAAGGTTTCGGGTAGTCTCAAAGGGTGCCCCGTTAGGAGTTTGCTGGAACCCCTAACATAGCCCGTGTCATGCCGGGATATCAGGTGAATTCAACGTGGGTTGCCCACTCGATGCACATGAAAAAGAATTAAATAAAGCAAATATTAATTCCATGTTAAACTTTCTGGTTATGGCTCTCAAGTCCCCAGTAGAGTCGCCAAAAACTGTAGACACCTCCCAAACGGGGTATCACCATACAGATTGATCACGCTTGTTTGGTTCCACTTCATAAACCAAGATCGTGGACATTCCCATGGCTAGGAATATCGCCACACGATAACGGTTATCATCAAAATAGAGTCGCCACCTAGTTTATTAAAACTAGGAAAAATGGACAGAGATTCCGGGTACGGGAGCCAAGAGTACAATAAGGGGAAGGTGTTAGGCACCCCTCTTTGCCCAGTCGTGAGACTGGCCCATAATCGTTCGACATACAATGTATATTTGCTTTATTTAATTCTAACACATAATCTGGTTTTTAGCCTTTAACAGTTGATAAGGTGAGCCAATACGATAAATGAAAGCATGCATCAGAATAAACAGGACAAATATGTCCCAGCAAATAGATCCCTCGGCCGGTGAATTGATGTCACGGCCGAGGAATCCCACTGGATCTATATATCGGCCGAAGGATTGATTCCCCAGCCGATGTTCTTCCTCACATCAGAATACGAACAGTTAATAGAAAGAACTAATTAAAAGTGAGAGACGGAAATTAAATCAAACCGTAGGCCGTTGGGCCCCACCACCTTGATCCCTCAGTAATTGATTGCTTGGATTGCGATTGATTGTAGATAATTGTGGTAGTCAACTTCACAAAACCCTAGAACAAAGTGAATTCTTTGGGGGTTTTTACTCTCGGATGCGGCTACTCACGGGAGGTTAGGGCTTTTGTAGAGGATTGATAGGAGATGATTTCTGTAGAGTTTGGGGACGGATCATGGAGTGGAAAGATGTGTATTTCGTGGTTTGAGAGAGTGTGTACTCTATCAATTTCGTGTGTTTATTTTCGGAGTCCAAAGGCCCTTTATATAGGCAATTGGTGACTCACTCCGGCCAATCAAATCACAAGATGGCAATTGCAATTGCAATGCATCTCTAACTCTACGTCGTAATCTCTGAGCGTAGTCCGAACGCATCGGAAAGGTAGTGTAATCGGATCAAACGTCTGACAGAACACGTTCCAGAGTCTGGAAAAAGGTCGATCTGGCGGCCGAGTAAAGAATGTCACGGCCGAGTAATGGATGTCTCAGCCGAAGGATAGATCTTGCGGCCGAGGGATTGATCTCTCAGGGAGATTTTGCTAGCAACAGGTTGCTCGGGTGAGGAAATGATGTTAGGGCCGTGGGATTGATGTCAAGGCCGACAGATGGATTCTCCTAGGCTTCTGTATTTCTGTCTGAAAGGCTGTATGGCTCTGAATTGGGTCCTCTAAGTGGCTCAAAATTCTTACCGAAAGTCCTAAGGTTCTCAAGGAAGCAATCAGCAATCACTGTATCCATTTCATCATCGGGATTGTCCCAAGGTGGGACTTGAAATAATCGTTAGGCCAAATTGGGGTGTCTACAGTACGTGTAAGTGTAGTCATAAATAGTGCTTCGGTCAAAATGAATAATCCCTTCGAATATTTCCGAAACCATCGCCAAATACTTTCATATCAAGACTACGCTTTATATCCAAACTCTAACAAAGTCCTACGAATCTCAAGAAATCTCTCCCGAACAATGTTAAACTCCACACTTCTAGTCAAAATCTTCCTCTAATACCAAAAAACTTTGTAACAACCCTGACCTGTCCCTGTAGATCTTAGTCATAACAAAGCGCCGGTGAAACAATCACCAAGGCCATTTCAGAAATACATCATCTCATAATCATTTAATCAGAAGGGACAAGAGTACGCAACCAACGGAAGCTTATCCTACTCTAGTAAAACGACAGCTTACATGTACAAAGAAGACTATAATTCCCAAATATGCCTCAGAGCCGTCCTTATTAATAAGGTTTAGTAAGCTACTTACTATGATTACAGATTTTAACAAGTAACCGGAGCACAACTTCTGACCACAATATAAACACAAGACCCGACTTCGCAAAATAAGAGCCACTCCATCTGACTCTTCAATTCCTGAAAGGTGGAGAAAACACACAAGCTAACGCTCGTATGAGTGACCAATACATAATTTACATGCTTTCCATGGACATTGATAAAACATTTCATAGAAAGATAGACTTGATATATAAAGCACATTCCCCTTGTCATGTGTAGCTACCAGGCGTCCCCGGTAATGGATAAGCTTCGACGTCTTAGCATTACCTCTAGCATTTTATGTGTCGTCCCCGGTAATGGATAAGCTTCGACGTCTTAGCATTACCTCTAGCATTTTATGTGTCATCTGTTGGAATGTCTTTGCTAGATAGGAAAACATATCCACCTTCCATTGATTTTCATGGAGTTCAACTCATAGTATAAAACATGTTAAATAGAGCCTTGAATCAAAACCTTGTATAAAAATTCATGTAATTTAGGTATAAGTCACGCACCTCAATTCCAAGCTTTCACACAAATTACCTATATAAAATAAGCATCATGAACACATATTAGATACAATTCGTGATACTCTAATCGTAACCTAGTGTCCTAATGTTCGAAGTATCACTTAAAAGATTTTAGGGTCAAGATATGAAGTTACGTAACTAGTCTCGTAAAATAATTGCAGAATTAGTAACTTTGCCAATATTAAATCAAAAATTGCTTTTGCTCAGGAATAACTAAGGAACAAACTTTACATATTTTGAAAGTTCTATGTGTTTAGTTTCAAAATCAGAAAACGGTTCGCAATTCCATCACTTGAGCTAAAAGATATGGCCGTTTTCCCAACAAGTGACAGTGCTGACTGCACAGTGACGAATTTGAGTGCTGCTAGGTTACGATTTTCTACATAACACAATACTAAGAGTTAAGCTCTGAAAGTTTTACCATGTATGGACGACATATAAAGGAAATCTCAGTAAAAATCTCATAAATTTTGGAGTTTTAGAAGTACCTCAACAAAAATCCCTAAAATCAGTCAGATGCAAGATTTTAAATTCTGCAGAATTTCTAAACTACGCAATCCTTTTGAAATTCGTATTAATCCTCAAGGGTTCATCATGAATTCTCCAAAAACTCAATGAACAAGGGTTACCATGGCCTCTAAATTCTAAACCCTATGTTAGAGTATGAAATTGAACATGGAAACTTTGAAATCAAGGATAAAGACTCATGTGTTTTACCTTATAGGGCTTCAATCTTTTCTAAGAAAGGTTCTTCTCTTTCTCTCTCTCTCTCTCTCTCTCTCTTGATCGATCGATCGAGTGGTTAAGATAAGATCTGAGGAGAGAATAACACGTAGAAGCCTCTTTTGTTATTTTAGGCCTCAGGAAAATTATTGTGTGTGCGCATTACCATGTATCACCTAGTGCTCCTAGGCTAATTAACAAACAAGAACAAGTCTAAAATCCACAGTTTTAACTAGAACTCAACACGAACACCAATTATAAGATAATTAAGGATCCAGGATATTACAGAAGTAGTACTAAGTGTTCAAATCTTTTCGCATTTGTTCTTTTGGATAAGGAAGTATTTTATTTTTTTGATCGGCTGGATAAGGAAGTATTATGAATAAATTAGTTGATCATGAGTTTCAAGCCTTTTGTTTTGCACTCTCAAATTTCTCTCAATGTTCATCGTTGTTTAAGGTAATGGATTGCACTCTCGAGTTTCAAGCCTTTTGTTTTGCATTTTGCAGGTAATTCTGAAGCTCTTGCATTACGTTGGAGTAATTTCAAGAGGGATGTCGCTGAATAAAAGTAAAACAGGCTTGGAAAGATAAAAGGAAGACGAATCTGGAATAGTCTTAAAGTTGATCTTGCCATTCAAGGAAGATAAAATAAGTTGCTTTGTTCGCAAGTGTAGGTGCGGTCAAAATTATGACCGTTGACCCTAGAAGAAGTTTGACCTACCACTCACATGATGACGCGTGGAAAGATCGTGAGATTGACTTGTGGCAAGCAGCTGCCCCACAGAGAGATTTGGTGCCTGTAGACACCCCAATTTGGCTCAACGATTATTTCAAGTCCCACCTTGGGGACCATCCCGATGATGAATATGATATGTGGTTGTTGTGGTTGACTTCATGAAAAGCCTTAGGAACTTTGTGGAACTCTTAAGGGATTAAGGAACACTTTGAAATAGGTGATAGGAGTACCAAGCAATACTTAGAGTGGATAGAAACGTGTTTTAGCCTTAGTAGCATCGTCGATCTTCAAATTAAGTCTGCTTTCAGCCCATTTTTCATAAACTACAGTTCCTTATTTTAGTGGTTGGATTCCACCATCTTGTAGTACTTTCAAAACCCTCTTTATTGACATATAATATGCCTTAAACCAATTTGAAACGAGGGAGATACGAGAATTTTACCAAAACAATCCATTTTCTGACCCACTAAGGGTAAAATCGTCATATCTTTTGATGTACTAAATATATTTGATCCAAACCACTTGGGTTAGAAAGTAGACTCAACAAGCTTTCTAACGGTCCAAAAAACACGCAAAACCGAGTTCGGGAGTGTCCGGAGCGAGCCCGCAAAGTTTGGCCTTTTGCTGGAAAATCCTTTCCGCGGCCGCGAAATCCTTTCTTTGGCCGTGAAATCCTTTGGGCGGCCGGCAGACCGATGTTTTCCAGATTCTGGAATGTTCAGCAGCTTTTCAATCCGTTCGCCCAAACCCTAGCAGCCGCGAACCATTACTTCGGGGCTACGAATACACTTACCATAGAGGTCTTATTGCCCTAGAACTCCACTTTGATTCACGCCATTTGATTGGCCGGAGTGAGTCACCAATTGCCTATATAAAGGGCCTTAGGGTTCCGAAATAACAACCACAAAATACACATCTCTCCACTCCATGATCCGTTCCCAAACTCTACAGAAATCATTTCCTATCAATCCTCTACAAAAGCCCTAACGTCCCGTGAGTAGGCGCATCCGAGAGTAAAAACCCCCAAAGAACTCACTTTGTTCTAGGGTTTTGTGAAGTTGACTACCACAATCAACCACTATTATCTACAATCAATCGCAATCCAAGCAATCAATTACTGAGGGATCAAGGTGGTGAGGCCCAACGGCCTACGGTTTGATTTAATTTCCGTCTCTCGCTTTTAATTAGTTCTTTCTATTAACTGTTCGTATTCTGGTGCGAGGAAGAACATCGACCGGGGCTTCGATCCCTTGGCCGATACATCAAACCAGGAGGATCCCTCGGCCGTGACATCCATTCACCGGCCGCGGGATCCATTACCCTGGGACAGCTATGTTTTGTTCCCTGCTTTCTGATGCATGTTTCAATTACAGTCTTGGCTCACCATTAACTGCTTAAAGGCTAAAAACAGATTACGTGTTAGAATTAAATAAAGCATCTACATGTCTTATGTTGAATAACTATGGGCCAGTCTCACGGCTGAGCAGAGAGGGGTGCCTAACACCTTCCCCTTACTGTACTCTTGGCTCCCGTACCCAGAATCTCTATCTATTTTCCCAGTTTTAATAAACTGGGTGGCGACTCTATTTTGATGATAACCGTTATTGTGTGGCGATGTTCCTACCCATGGGAATGTCCACGATCTTGGTTTATGAAGTGGAACCAAACAAGCGTGATCAATCTGTATAGCGATGCCTCGTTTGGGAGGTGTCTACAGTGCCACGAGGCATAAGATGCGTTGACGTAGCACAAGATGGGCCTCGCGCAGGTGAACAAGCTCACGAGGGTATTAAGGCCCGCGAGAGTCATCGCAAGGGTAGTCGGGCCCGCCAGGGTCTCGCGGGCAGGGCCGCGGTAGCCCCGCGGACGGGTGGGGTTCGCGACAAGATGGGCCCCGCGCAGCTGAACAAGCTCGCGGGGGTATTGAGGCCTGCGAGAGCCATCGCGAGCCAGGGAAGATTGGCCCGCCAGGGTCTCGCGAACAAGGCCGCGACATGCCCGCGGAAGGGCAAGGTCCGCGGCAATATGGGTCCAGCGGAGGTTTTGTTCCTTGCCTATAAATACCAGTGCTGGTATTCAGATTTAGGGAGAGAGAGGACCTCTCCTTCAGAGACAGACAGAGAGACACTCAGATTTCTAGAGAGAGAGCCATTTCCTCTAGAGAGAGAACATAGATTTCTAGAGGGAGAGAGAACCATCTCCTCTAAAGAAAGAAGATAGATTTTCAGAGAGGGGGAGAGACCATCTCCCCGAGAGGAAAAATGGAACTACGTTTGACCTGATTCCCTGTACACCGGGATACGTAGGCAGCCCTGATGACTCGGGCACGGTCACACGTTTTATGTCTCCTCCACCCCTTCATTTTAAACACTAACCATTCTTTACCTCTCCAGCACATTTTATTCTCATGAATATTTTGGGCTCTATTTTGAACCCCGAGGAGATTAGTCAAGATTTTGACAGCTCCTACATAGGCGACTCTGCTGGGGAGGTGGATTGGTTGGCTGTTTAGTTTCAGAGCTGTTTGGTTTTAGAGCTGTTTTGCAAGAATCACCTGTAAATATATAGGATAAGAACAAACAAGCCCAGATCTACATATCTAGAACAGAAGAATGAGAGATGACCTTTGTTTTCTAGATTTTTGTGGTTACTCTGTCAACCGCAAAAATCTATGGGGGCAACATGACTTGAAGATTGCTGCGCTTACCGACGCCTACAGATTCTCGTGCTGAATTTTGTCCTGGAACCACTCATCAAAATCCTCTATTAAGGGAGAGGTCAGATCTATTCCCCGCTTACTTTATAAAAAAAAGAGAGAGAGAAAAAGAAAATGGGTGTTCGTACCCTTATTCTGGGGGCTCGCGTCTTTTTTTTTTAAAGATTTTCAGAATATCTTTTTCTAAAGAAAGAGAATCCTAGAAAGACTGACGTTATTCATATCTTTATGCCACGCGGACCCACTTGTTTTTCTGCTGTTGCTCCACATTTTTGGATTTCATTCTAAATCACAAATATGCGGTCTTTGCATGTGCCACGCAATTGACGAGAGATTATCTCTGCTACAACCCCCGCGGAACGGAACTTGCCGCCGTGAGATCCACTATTTACCCCCTCGAAGCCTCACATGTCGTGGAACTCGCCGAGAAGGCGAGTTATAGAATCTCGAAGGCCGACATGCTGTGAGAGTCAAATTAAGCCATGGAGATTACTCTGAGGAGAACCCGCCAGGGGAAACAATCTGAGCCGCAGGGATCACCGCGGAAGATCATCAACACAAAGCTAAAACCATTGCTGGTTCAAACTTTCCGCGAGTCACATACGGCTGGGGGAGTGGCGAGCCGCCGCGAAAGTCACCGGTCGTGGGAGTCACTCTAAGGTGGACAAGCTAAGAGGTATATTGCGGGCATGACGGTGCTCTCGGAGCCATATTTCACATAAAGTCGCGGGAACCACCGCGGAGTAGTTTTCGTTGCAGCACGGCTCATCACTCATCACACATGGACGTGGAGAGGCAAACTACCACAGGAATCACCACTTCGGCGAACACGCCGCCAGTTGCATTTTCCATCACTTACGGGGATCACAAGCTGCGAAGGTCACTCCATATTGCGGGGATCACCGTCCTAGATCTACCTAACGCGGCGACCACAGCTGAAACGCCGTTCGTCCCAACGAAGTTCACATACAGCAAAAGTCAAATTGAGCCTTGCAAATTATTCTAAGGCGAACCCACCTCAGAAGATTAACATGACGACAAAACCATCTCAGGTTCGAACTTGTTTCGAGTATCGCGCATGGTCGCGGTAGTGAACGATGCAGAGACGAGTTAGCCACAGGAAATATCGCAGAAGAACATGTCGCGAGAACCATTGCGGAGGCGAACACGCCACGATGATTAGTCCTAGCCGCGGGGATTACCGCGGAAGGACAGCATGAAGTTAGGACCATCGCGGGTTCAAACCCTCCGCGGACGTCACTTGGAGAAGGCGTCACTCCGACGTGGACTAGCTAGACCACATCAGCGAGAGGTATACAGTAGGTACGACGATATTCGCGGAACCATCTTCAATTCACATTTGTCGCGGGAGCCCCGCGGAGAAGAACTTGTTGCTGCGCGACTCGTCGCTCATCCCCGCAAAGTTCACATACCGCAGTAGTCGCGAAAAAATGCTGTAAGAGTCACACATTGCCGCGGACCGGCAAACTACCAAGGGAATCACCACTCGTATTAACACCATTCATGGGACTATATTCATGGGAACCCACCGCCAATGTTGGCAGTACTCG